>OW121775.1:3180946-4562613 GCA_933228765.1 Miltochrista miniata | reverse complement strand
TTTTCGTGACAGAATTTCTGGATTCGGTCTCCACGCAAGGCCCGCGATAGAAGCTATGCAATAGCTTAACACGTTGAACGCCACGTTAAAATATACTACTTTTCATTGGGGCCACGCCGTCAAAATTGATGCGAGCCTGCAGTTCAGACTGAATCAAGTCCATGGACATTCTGTTTCGTTATTTCGTCCATAAATTATTCATCCGGCGGCATCCATAAAAATTCGTTCACAAAAGGCATTGCTTGTTGGAATTAAAATAACAAAACTAACTATTTTCTTGAGTGTCTTAAGTGAGGTTTTTAAAAATGCCTCTACCAAAAAAATATTAACCAACCTTCCTTTTAGGTGATCAAAAAGACGATCACTGTCCAAAATTGTGAAACGGTCACTGACTAATGGTTGAATTACCCTCAAATTGTCCCGGAATTGAAATGCCACTATCTGGCAACCCTAGCCACGCGGCTCACCGGTGAGCCACTCGACGACTTAAACTTTAACATGTTTTGCAGGCCACTACGCGCTGATATCATACATAAATGTTTAAAGCGTGAGCCGCGTGGCCTCCTGCAACACACCATTCAACTTGGTTTAAATATCTTGCAAAAGACTTAGAATTTATTTACAGTTTTCTATACTTTGTGGGATGATTCTCAACTCTAACAAATAAAATGTGTAAAGGGGTTTTTAACATGGGTATTTTGCAACAAAAAATAATAATTTATTAGGTTTTAATATATCTTTAATAATAAATGAATTAAAATTAAGGAATTACAAAAATCTTAACATGAATTTTTAATATGGCACAAGTCTCTGGAAGTCTTATTTTTTCTCTCTCGCTTGTTTTCTTCTTCGAGATGATATTCAAGTCGTCATCATCTTCGGCTAAAGTAAAACTTTTGTCCAAAAGATTTATCTCGACATTTTCTATTTCTGCTAAGCCTTCTTGTGTAATAATAAAATCGTCAAACATAGCTACCTCCATTTTAACCAATAGCCAATATAATTACTTTAATAAACAAATACTTGGCACTACAAGTCAGCAGACTGGGATGGACTGCGAGAGTTCTATGCGTCGTACCCGTAGTGGCGGCTTTGTTTAGCCTCAGAGGATCTGGATTCTTGTGCTGTAGCAGTCGCTGAGGGGATCTAGTAGGGTAGGTATGGAATGCTACATTCCCAACCGCTGGATCCCGTAGGTGCAAAAAAGCGACCGTGGTTCAATCGGCTCTGCAGAGAAGCTCTAACGCAGAAAGAATCTGCCTACAGAGCTTGGACCACGGCTCGTGCAAATTCAGATCCAAACATCCCTGAGGTGAAACGCAAATTAAATGCCGCCTCGAGGTCCAGTAAAAGAACAATTGTCAGGGCCAAGTTCGATTTCGTCGGCAGAATTGGCGAACGGCTAGCAGGCTACCCTTCAGAAAGTCGTGAATTTTGGTCGCTTGCCAAAGCTGCCGAGAGAAACTTCTGTCGGTCAGGTTTACCACCCTTGCTTAAACCCGACGGTAGTTTGGCCCAGAGTGCCAAGGAGAAAGCCGACCTTTTGGGTAATCTCTTTGCCTCTAACTCGACCATGAGCGACGGGGGTGCTTTACCCCCGGGCATTCCGAGTTGTGGCACTTCCATGCCGGAAGTTAAATTTTCACAGCGGAATGTCCGACGGGACCTTCAATCCCTGGACGTTCATAGGTCGAGTGGGCCAGACGGCATTCCCGCGGTGGTACTTAAGCACTGTGGTCCAGAGTTGTGTCCGGTACACACAAGTCCCGGCGTCGTGGAAGATCGCGTATGTACATCATGTACCCAAGAAGGGTGACAGGACCGACCCGGCCAATTACTGGCCTATAGCCGTCACCTCCCTTTTATCCAAGGTGATGGAGCGTGTAATTAATACACATCTCCTGGGGTACCTTGAGGAACACGACCTGCTCAGTGACCGGCAGTACGGTTTCCGTCACGGTCGCTCGACGGGCGATCTTCTTGTGTACCTAACACACCGATGGGCGGCGGCTATCGAGAGTAAGGGTGAGGCTCTAGCAGTGAGCCTCGATATCTCTAAAGCATTTGATTCTGGCATTTCTTACTGGGTGTCCAGCTTCTTGGCCGGTAGAAGCATGAGGGCCGTCGTTGACGGCAGCTGTTCAGACTGCATGGCCATAAACGCTGGAGTACTGGAGTACCGCAAGGCTCAGTGTTGTCCCCTACTCTGTTTCTGCTGCATATCAATGACATGTTGTCTATTGACGGCATTCATTGTTATGCGGGCGACAGTACGGTGGACACTTGTTACACGGGCCGCCCCGGTATCTCTCGGGATATAGTGGAGAAAAATCGTGAACAGCTTGTGTCTGAAATCGAGGCTACTCTTACTAGAGTGTCCGATGTGGAGTGGACAAAATCTTGTCCAGTTCAACCCTTCCAAGACGCAAGCGTGTTTTTTCACCGCTAAGCAAACCCCAATTACTGTAGCGCCGCAATTTTAGGGCACATCTCTTTCCATCTCCAAAAGTATAGGGATCCTTGGCGTTGACATCTCCAGTGAAGTTCAGTTCCGTAGTCATTTGGAGGACAAGGCTAAGCTGGCGTCCAAGAAGCTAGGTGTGCTCAACAGGGCGCGGCGGTACTTCACTGCGGCGCGAATACAAAGACTTCTATATAAACTGAGGTTTATATAGAAGTCTTTGCGCGAATACTGCTTCTCTATAAGTCGCAAGTGCGGCCGCATATGGAGTACTGCTGTCACCTCTGGGCGGGAGCACCTGAATATCAGCTTCGTCCATTTGACTCGGTGCAAAGACGAGCTGTAAGAGTTGTCAACGATCCTGTACTTACAGCTGGTGTGGAACCTCTTCGCGCCAGGAGAGACTTTGCCTCCTTATGCGTGTTCTACCGCCTGTACAATAGTATGTGCTCTGAGGAATTGTTTGATATGATGCCCACGGCTACGTTCTATCATCGCACCCCTCGCCACAGACAGGGAGTTCATCCTCACACTCTGCGTCCGGTGCGTTCCAGCACGGTTAGATCCGATAGGTGTTTTCTTCCGCGCACGCTTAGGTTGTGGAATGACCTCCCTGCCTCGGTTTTCCCAAACGCCTACAGTATGGGGTTCTTCAAAAGGGGTCTTAGAAGGTTTTTACAGGTTCGGCAGCGCGAGTGTGGCACCTCTGGTGTTGCAAACGTTCATAGGCTGCGGTGACCACCGGTCCTTCTGGTGGGCCGTATGCTTGTCTGCCACCTTAGTGGTATAAAAAAAACTTATCACAAGAAATTGCGCGTGATTTACTCGTATTGCAAATGGTCGACAAATTTACAGGCGGGTGGGTGGTGCGCGGGTGACCCACAGCGTGACCCCCGCGGCCCCCGCGGTAGTAAGATCGCGTTTCCATCTGATGTGGCCACGCGGCCCACCAGTGAGCCATAACTCTTAAATGCAGTATTTATGGCATAAAAATCGATTGTTTTAAATGGATATAATATTACTTCATCTTTTTTACGGATTACGTGAAAAAAACACTATTATGAAAATTGAAAGAAATATCATTTTCACTTTGGCCTAAACAAGTTTTCTCACGCGGCTCACACGGTGAGCCACGTGGCGTTCAACGTGTTAAAAAACAAATTAAAAAAAGAAGAAGTATGTAGGTACCTATATAATTAAGTTAAATAAAATTAAAAAAAGCCTTTATTACTACTAAAAATAATATTAATTATAAACGTAAGTATTTAATTTACTTATTAATTACCTACATAATGTTACGTTGGGATCAAATGGCGCTCTCAGATTAAAAGAATATTCTTTTAGTCTAGATGGCGGTGTGCAAATGAGCTGAATGTTCTTGAATCCCTATTTAATATTATAAATGCGAAAGTAACTCTGTCTGTCTGTCTATTACGCTTTCTCGCCTTAACGGCTGGAGCGATTGAGATGAAATTTGCTATAGAGATAGTCCGAGGCCCTGGGAAGTACATAGGCTACTTTTAACCGACTACGCAAAAGGAGGGTTATGATTTCGCGATAACGACTTCTACGCGGTCGAATCCGCGGGGAACAGCTGGTATAGTTATATTTAAGAGGGAGTTCCCTTTAAAATATACGGTGACGATGACGACTCATGCAGTCTTGCGCAAGACTATAGATAGCTACATATAGCTACACAAATATAGTATAGATACGTGATAGTACCTACCTAATCGTTGCTAAATAAAAAGTCCATTATATATGACGACATACTGCATTGCAAAAGACGCAATAGGTTCTTATACCTTACTTATTACCTATCTATTGCTTATTACAGTGGGGGGTTTGTCCCAGAATTTCCGACGATCTTCGGCTACCACCGCGGCCTAACATAGAGGGTAAGGGTACTATCCCGCGTTTTGAAAGAAAGAAAGAAAATTATTTTTATTACACATTCATAGCCACTACCACCACTACTAACCTAACAAAAATGTCTTTAAAAATAAATACATTTAAAATACAAAAATATCTACATATAAAAATAATACATTTATGATAATAAACATGGCATTAAAAATTCCGCACACATTGTGGAATAACGGCCGCCTCTCAGCGCAAGCGTTTCGGTGGTTGTTCAGATGTTTTCTCGCTACTAGGGGCGACGCACTATGGATCCTAAAGTATGGGGCGGCTGGTCATAAATCATTTTTTCAAAGTTATTGATAGATGATTTGAACGATGAATATTGGCCACCCGCCCCATACATTAGGATCCATAGTGTGACAGGGCGAGTCACGTGCGTGATCTTTCACGTTATCCTGCTGTATTTGGCCTGCTTCTGTAAAGACGGCGACTAGATCTCCTCATACCCCTGGTCTTAAAGTCTAAGCCAAGTCTGACTGCTTATCGAAACACCCGTGTCTTCTCTGATTATCTGTGACAACCAGTAGGAGAGGTTGCGGTGGCTTCTCTCCAGCTACTCGTCCATAACTGGTCTGATCGCCCCGATTGTGGGATTTTCCCTGAGTTCTTGGTGGAGCTGGAATCGCTAAGAACAAATTTATTAACAACTAGCTGACCCGGCGAACTTTGTTCCGCCATATCAAGCTGACCCGCCAAACTTGTTTTTCTTCATATTTTTTTGGATACATACCTTGCCCTAGCTATAATAACTACCCAAAAATAAAAAGAATTAGCGAAATCGGTCCAGCCGTTCTGAAGTTATGCTCGTACTCAGATTCATTTTATATAATGAAATAGATTTAATTTAAGTTCATAAATTAACTGTATTTATTAAGAGCGTTAATTCGGTTTTCAAATTTCTTTACGATCGTAAAAAATCAGCGCGGCGCGGCGCATATAGCCGTATAGTGCCAATTGTTGCTACCAACAAGTTTGATACTTTTGTTTTCCTTGATGTATTACCGGTGTCATATTCTTAGTCTAAGCGTTCAATCTTTTAATTTAATTTTTATGTTAGTAATATTAGTTAATAATTATTATTTTTATACAATACGGGATTTCGCGTGGCACTATTATATTATTAATTAAAGGTTTCGGTACCTTCACTTTCCTCGACGATTCGACAGGGTTACACCTATCGTGGTCCCGAGGTCGCCTCGGAAAGTGAAGACACCGAAACCTTTAATTAATAATCGTATCGGCATTGATCGATTATTAGATACCTACTAAGATGAATTTTGAGAGGGACCGAACTGAGTTTCTCAGAGTGTTCTTCTCAGTCTGTAGCATTTCCGAACCCCCAGTAGAGTCACAAAAATGTTGACAAACCTATTTTTTTTTTAAATTTCAAAGGGAATAAATTTAATTTAATTTTATTTTATCGACTCTTTCTGAGGTTAATAATTTTGGGCAACAGACATTTGTCATTTGTTTGACATTTGTAATTATCTAAGTAGGTACTTATTTGTTTATATCATGAAATAAAAGTTCCATTGTATGATTATTTGATTAATGATAAATTAGTTATGCTTTATTGTAACACCTTACAGAAGCAGGCCCATGACGGCAGCGTGACGTGAGCAACCCAAGCACGCCCCCCCCCCCCCCCTTAGAAGTGGGACCACACCCGAAACCCCCCATAGACGCGGGATAGCACCCAAACCACTCCCTGGGCGAGGCCGCAATGGCGGCCTAAGGTCTGTTGGGAGTCCTGGGACATCCTTCCGAGGGCTTCCCTGGGGCTACCAACTGTTGGCGTTACGTGAGGTTTTTTAGTCGGTAGAACATCCATGAGGATTTTCCCTCACGTTAAACAAAAAAAAAAGATAAGTAAGATTATAATTCTATTTAGAAATGTATAATAGAATCTACGTATAAAAATTCTCATCTTTGTCTTCATAAACACGTGTCGACTATCAGATATAAAGCGAAGTATTACTGATATGGGGGGAATTTTTTACGCGTGGAAATCCCTCATGGATGCCCCCGAATAAAATAAAGAAATGGCGCATTTGGTATTGTACGTATTAAGATATTTAAGTATCTCTATTAGTCGTCTAGATTCCATAGCACAAGCTAATATTAGCTTAATTTGGGCTAGATAATGTTGTGTGAGAATGAGAATGTCCAATTGTCCACAAATATTTATTTATTGAAGTAAAACTTCTTTAGGCGCGACTATATAGCGACTAGGGTGTTCTTAACTCTGATTTTTTTTCTGACGGAAGTAACGCTTACTATTTGAATTTTGAATAGCGGAAACATAGTTTGCGCTTTTCAAAATGCGAATGAATGGTATTAATATATATTACTAGCTGTTGCCCGCGACTTCGTACGCGTGAAAATTATGTTATAATGCCAATTTGATTGCTCTCTGCTTAGCCCCTAGGATATGCGGCGTGATAATATATAGCCTATTTCAAGACCCTACCCCTAGTGAATATTTGTGCAAAATTTGAGTCAAATCTATTTAGTACTTTTCGAGATCCTTCCGGACAAAGCAAAGCAAACAGACAAAAATTTTTCTAACTATATTTTCGGCTTCGGTATCTTACGTTGAACACCCAGCGAGTATTTTTTAAAAATAGTTATTTCCAATGTACAGTTTTGACTTTTCTATCATTTTATTATATGTATAGATTTGATGCCGTAAATGGCAAAGAAGTTTTACTTCAATCGCGCGTAAAGGTTACACGTACACACTTTTTTTAATATAGGGAATCTCCGTTATAACTGAGGTTATCCTTGACTATTGAGCGTAATGCTTCCTCCACATTACTCGCGAAGTTGAACGAAGTTTGACGAATACGATAGTGTGGAGGGGCTCCTCGGCCTACTTCGTCAAAAATTTTCTTTGTCTCGGGCAACTTCGCCGACGAAATTCGTTCAACTTCGCGAGTAATGTGGAAGAAGCATAGGGATTGACAGATCGAAGGTGTGTGATGTGATTCACTGATCTGTATTATTCAGTGGATGGGTTTCTTTCGCCCTCCTCATTATAGTTTCATATATGTCAAATTCAGGCATTTAAAATAATTACTCGTAAATTGTGAGGTTTAAGAAGTAGTGTGTTAAATCATTAAGATACCGACTAAAACTTTGTTGGGATTGGCAGCCCCGGGTAAGCCCTCCGAACACTGGTCTGTATTATTACCACCTCCGAAGGATGTCCCATGATATTTTTATGGTATTGGTATTACTATCGCCTTATTAGGCATGCAGCTGACGTCACAATGTGAATAGATGATGTTTTATCAGGCGATGATGGAGGAAACTCATTGTGCTATATTAAGCCTTCTAAGTAGGTGAAGTAGCGACAGATCAATCTTTTTATCGACGAGATTGCAGAATCGAAGCCTGTCAATGAAAGATAGTAGTATTTAGTAGTAAAACTAAGAATAAATCCGTTGTGACCTTCGATCAAATAATCTGTATTTTTGATTGAAGATTGTGGTAAAATTTACGCGCAGTGGAAGAACCTTGAGAGCAAACTCAAACTCAAAAAAACATGCGAAGTAGGCATAATCCTAATACATAGGCACTTGCGACACGTCAATGAATACAAAACAAAGTCACTACCACCAGTTCGGAACGCGGCCCGCTTGAGAAGAACTGGCAAGAAACTCGACGGGCTTTTCTTTTTATGCTCTACTAGCGAACGTCACGCGGTTTCACCCGCGTAGTTCCCGTTCCCGTGGGAATACGGGAATAAAATATAGCCTATGTTCACCGCAAAGAGTGTAGCTTCCCAACAGTGAAAGAATTTTTCAAATCGGTCCAGTAGTTCCGGAGTCTATTCGTTACAAACAAAAAAACAAATCTTTCCTCTTTATAATATTATATTAGTATAGATTTACAAAATTTAAACTAAAAATCACAAACTATTGCTTGAGAATGCAGTAGAGCAAGCAGATCATTTCCAGGCTTCCTTGTCAAGCAAATAATCGTCAATTGTATAGCAATTCGAGTAATAATAATATAATATGTTTTACATTTTTTCTTTTACATTCACATTCCGACAACCACTATACTTTAGCAGCAACAGCCTGCCCGCGTCTCTCGGTAGATTTTTTACTCAAGGCTGCTCTAAATGTTGTAAAAGCAGTATCAAAGAAAAAAATTCTCATGGATGTCCTTCCGGACTCCTACCATCTAAAACCAAACGGTATTCTACAAGCTGCTTACTGCAACGAGTTCCGGGTAACCCCTCGGAAGGATGTCCCAGGACTCTCGACAGACTTTGGTTACCACCGTGGCCTCGCCTATAAAGAAGGTGCTACTTATCTACCTAACTCATTTTAATATGATAATGGTACTATTGAGTTTTTTCCAGTATTCGATTCCATTATCTCTTACGACACACACTGCCGCCGGTATGATTATGTATTATTAAAGATGGATTTATCTTATTCAAGATAGGTGCAACTTGTCATTTGAGGCAGGTATCTATGTTTTCTGAGGATTGAATTCTAAATATATATTTTGCCGTCCTCTGCTGAACTAGACTTCCCAATTAATTATCTTTTTTTTTAACGTGAGGAAAATCCTACTTGAATCCTATGCCAGACTCCTACCGGCTAAAACCACACGTATCCCACCTAACAGCTTACAGTTGGGAGTCCCGGGTATGCCCTGGGAAGGACGTCCCAGGACGCTATTCTAATAAAAATTCCTTATCTTAAGGCTTACCTTTTAGCTGCCTTAAAGAAAAGACTTTTTAGAAGCCGTTAAGGGTTGATGTCCTACAATTCGGTGCTCGCTCAATATTAGCTCACTACTCATTGGTGGGGTGCGCCCCATAGTTTGAGATCTGTTGGTAAGGAGGGTATTTGACCATAAGTGCTAACAACAACACAACAACAAATAGGACTAAAATCAGTACATCCTACATTAATAAGAGACTAGAAAGACATAAGAAAGGCACATCACAGGGCCGCCAACTTGAGGACCACTGTCAGAAGTCTTACGGACTGTGAGAGTGGCCTCCAATCGCTAGATGTCGCCACGGCTTTCCATCAGTGGCGACGTCAATTTGGCGAGATTAATATAAAAAGAAACTATATTTCAAGAAGAATAAAATTAAGGGGTCGTTGCGGGGTTCAGCAATGTCGCACTGCTCGTTCGCTCTAAGTTTGCCGCTCGGCTCCATAGTAAAGTCGAATTTTTAATTAGACGAAGTAAATTGACAGCAACTAATGTCACTTCTTCCGCATTAAGATTCTTATACAAAACTAGAAATAAAGCAGTAAATTTTGGGGGTCCCCATACTCAGAACTGAAACTCAAAATTTTTTTTTTCATCAAACCCATACGTGTGGGGAATCTATAGATAGGTCTTCAAAAATGCTATTGAGGTTTCTAACATCATTTTTCTCTAAGGTGAATAGTTTGCGCAAGAGACACTACCAAAGTTGAAAAATGTGTGTGTCCCCCCCCCCCCCCCCCCTCTAACTTCTAAACTAAGAGAATGATAAATCTAAAAAGAATATATGATGTACATTGCCATAAAAACTACCAACCAAAATTAGTTTGAACGAGATAGAGCTGGTAGTTTTTTTTTAATACGTCGTAAACCGCAATTTTCGGTTAGAAAAATCACTACCACTGCGAACGTGTTAAAACATCAATCAAAGTTACAACGAACGACAAGAACTTTTATACTATGTTACTTGCTGCTACGAAACCCTTCATGGGCGAGTCCAACTCGCACTTGGCCGGTTTTATTTCTATGACGAAGTGACATTAGCTACTGTCAATTTACTTAGTCTAATTAAAAAATCGGGTATACGCCTCTACACCAGCGGCAAACTTAGAGCGAAAGGGTAGTACCTAGTTCAATTTATGAATGCAAGAAGTAGGTACTTAGTTAAATTTAATAACTTGATATCACCTCAGTAAAACATGGTGTAAGGAATTCATCAACAATCGACTTGTAACACGCCGTGAAAATTATCGCCGTGTGTTTACATAACACTACGTATCTGAGATTCTTCTCTCAAGGTGATGTTAGTGAGGCGAATAAATCACTACTCATTAGTACATACTTACATACATTAAATTGAATAATTCATTGTACTTATCCTCCTTCTCATCATTGTACAATTTCAGAAATTGGTTAAAATTTAACTTGAATCTAGATTTTTTAAAAAACTTGCTGTTGCCATAAGCTCTAAAAAACTAACCTGCTGACCCCCGTAGTTCCGTTCTCTAACAATCCTGGGTTCTTCAAGAGGAGCGAGAAGAGGCACATCATATATAAAACTTTAGGACCTCTCTAAATAGTTTCGTGGTGTGTGGTTCCCATCGCTAGTTTTCCCCATAGCTTCTCATCAAGCATGGCGGGCGTCAATTTCACGAGCTTAACAGAAAATCCGGCCATATCATTACATAATTTGCGTGTGTAACCCTATAGAATCCCATCAGCCTCAGTGTCCCAGCCTGCCTTACCTGCTATTATAAGTATATTATTATTTGCTGACTATCGGACGAGTTCATGGCGAAAAAAGATAGAATGCAAAACAAAACCATGTCAATCTGTCTGGCTGGCGTGTACAGTAAGGCCAATACAAAACGATGGCATTTAGAGAGTGTGATAAGGAGAAAATTGGGAAAGGCTAAGCATAGCAGCACCCGCATAGCAATGAATGCCGTCGACGTTATAGACATCATGTTATTGACATGTAGCAAAAAATAGAATGGGTGACAAAACTCACCCTTGTGAGACTCCTGCATTTATGGCCATGTAGTCAGAACAGCTGTCGTCAACGAATGCCCTAGTGCTGCTACTGACCAGAAAGCTGGATACCCATCCGCAAAACCCCTCGAGCAGTGCATATGAGGGCAATTTCGTAAGAAGATCACGGTGCACAGTCGTTCAAAGGCCTTAGAGATGTTGAAGCTCACTGCTAGAGCCTCGCACTTACTCTCAATAGCCGTCGCCCAGCGGTGTGAGAGGTACACGAGAAGATCGCCAGTTGAGGAACTGTGATGGAAACCGTGCTGCCGGTCACTGGGCAGGTCGAGGTGAGCAGCTCGTTTTGAAACTTCCTCTAAACTCCAAAACAAATATTTGCTGATCACAATATTAGGTTGACCTGAAATTCCAACCCGATATCCTCAGCAATGACAGTTGACACTAATACTACGCTACCAAGAAAATTATCTATCGTAAACCCCCGTACATAAAACGCTAATTAGCAATAAAATAGCAGTTCCCAAGTAGTTATAAAACTCTCGAGTTATCAACGAGATGATATTATAGGCAGGTACTTCCTACATTAATAAGAGACTAGACAGACATATTCTATTTTTCCTGAGTCTTTTATTAGGCGTAGGTTGCAGTAAAGCAATACGCATATTTTTTTAGGTGCCACATCTATAGCCCAGAACCTTGGAACATACTTCCGAGACTTACCCGAAGCTCCAGACCTTTGGCAGTGGTAGGTCAATGTGTGGTTTTAGTCGGTAAATAAAAGTCCGACATAGCATCCATGAGGAATTTCCACTCGTAAAATGTGTCACAGTTTACTCATGAACAATTTACTATTTAAAAAAACCGGACAAGTACGAGGCGGACTCGCGCACGGAATGTTCCATACCCGAGGCAAGAACCACGTTTATTGTCCCTGCCCTTAACTATTTTTTCTTTTTTCTGTTTTTAGTTGGTAGGTATTTGTGTTACCTATAACACGCCGTAAGCTGCAACAGAAATACCTACATAATCTGTAAAGAAATCAGCTTTCTAGCTATCACGATCCCCGAGATACAGCATCATGAATCTTTTCTGATATCTGCTCATGACAGACAGGACGCACGGCTAAGTCTTAGTAATAGTATGATCTTCAGACTGTGGTTACTACCACAGTCTGAAGATCATATCGGGTCCCGTTTTTACCCTTTAGTTACGGAACCCTAAACCCCTACAGCAAAAAAACAAAACTATTAAATTTAGCGTAAAATCAGTACACAGTACTAATCAGTGTCAGTGGTGCAATTACTGTAAGTGCCTACCATAGCCTTGTGCCATCACGTTGTGCCCATTAACGTTAATGCCACATAATGGGTGACTGCCTTATTAACTGTCACTAGAACTCATTTGATTTTTTTCCTTATAGCTGTTGTGATGATCACAGATTATATGCGGATTATCAGATTATTCTAGATGGTGGAATTATGTTTCCGTTATCGAAAAGTATAAAAACGTAGGTATCACAGGTATAATAAAACCGGCCAAGTGCGAGTTGGACTCGCCCATGAAGGGTTCCGTAGGCTGCTACGTAAGTATGATAATATAAAAGTTCTTACCTGTTGTAGTTCGTTGTAACTTTTACCTTATTTTTTTTAGATTTATCATTCTCTTAGCTTAAAAGTTAGAGGGAGAGGGACACACATTTTTCACTTTGGAAGTGTCTCTTGCGCTACTAACTATTCACTTTAGAAAAAAATGATGTTAGGAACCTCAATAGCATTTTTGAAGACCTATCTATAGATACCCCACATGTGTGAGTTTGATTAATAAAAAAAAATTGTGTTTCAGTTCTTAGTATGGGGACCCCCAAAATTAACTGCTTTTTTTTCTAGTTTTATATAAAAATAAAACCTTGATGCGGTTCACAGAATACATGTACTACTTACCAGTTTTCAACAGCATAGGCCTTATACTTTCGGAGAAAAGTGGCTGTGACATACGGACGGACAGACAGACAGACATGACGAATCTATTAGGGTTCCGTTTTTGCCAATTGGCTACGGAACGCTAAAAAGTAGCATAACTATGTGTTCTGTAAACAGCGGACTCAGTGTTCTGTGAACGATCATCTCTGCCTACCCTTCGGGGATGAGGGCGTGACTATATGTATGTAGGCAATAGTAGGTCTGTGGACAAGCCAGTCACACTTGCTACTTGCAAAGTGGTACACCTATTTACTGGATCGACCACAGCCTACAGATAGATAAGATAAGTAGGTTTTCTCTATAAGTACTTATACTGTGGATCGACGGGGACGGGTCGGTATATCACAGGATAATATACATACTTAGAGTATATATATTATCCTGGATATTATATTAGAAGGTACCTACTAATTTATACTCTAACTCCAATTATACAAATTAGTCTTTTCAGCGTGATGCAGTTAAGCCAAACCCATCCAAAAATTGTGAAGAGAAATAGGTAGGCAGCAATGGAGGGTTAACTGAAGCACTGCGATTAGATCGTTTGAAACGTAAAATAATCGTAGTGAAAATCTGAAACAATAGACTGATTAAATGAAAAAAAAAAGTAGTCACAGCATAAAATCTCGACCTCGCGTGCGTTTACATTTATATAATTAGATCGGTCTTGAAATTATTTTAAAGAAAATTACAGACGATTTCTATAATATGTTACTTTAAAGCAAGTTGGGGGGAAAAGGGGAAGGTTCCTAATTCTTGAGGAAAGGTAAACCTAATACTAATAAATTCTGCTAATACTACAGCAGTAGGCTGCGATGCAATAGGCTTATTTCAAAATAAAAAGCACATTTTGTTTTCTAAAAGAAGTGAAGCGTTTATTTTACTGGTTTAACCAGAGTATGATTCAAGTGCCCTTAGACTTAGACTATTTAGTTAGGCACTATTAAAGTTCTTGCCCCTTTTGTTCCTCAACTAGTCACATTGTGCAGGCCACACCGACAGCGAACGAGCGAGCGAGCTCGGCGGGTGGGCGAAGCGAAATAAGTAAGCTATGCAAACTACGCGAAATATTGTCGAGCTAAAATGGGGATCACACCGAAAACTACGGACGGACGAGGGATCGGATGGGTCTAGACACAGTGGACTGTGCTATTCGAAAGACGAGCGAGTCCGAGTACCCAAATCGGGAAGCACGGGCGAGCGGGCTGACGGGCGAGCTAAGCTAGCGAAGCGGGCGCGCCTAACGAGGTGAACGAGTAGCTTCGCTGGAATCGTTGAATATTTCGTTAGCTTGGCTCGCATCGCTGACGTAGGTTAGTCGGCACTCGGCAGCTCGCGGACCGGCGGTGTGATCCTGAAGTATGACATGTACTGAGGTTAAATGATGTTCGCTCGCCAAACTCGCTTGCCCGCCCGCTGGTGGTGTGGCTTGAGCTTAGTCTGCATTTGCAAATAACTGACGACAAAAACCCCATTTAAACAATTAACTAGGTTAATGAATATTGAATGAGAAATGCAACTAGCAGAAGCTAATAACTTAAGGTGAAGTGGGACTCAAAATACATAATTTTGACATATTTCGAACCAATTTTGCAACGGTGTTAACAAAGATTTCACAATTTTTTAAATGGATAATTATTATTAAGTATATTGACTAGGGATGTCAGTTCTCCAAAACACGATTGAGTAAATTCGGCTCGATAGAAAATAATCCCAAAGTTCCCTCGAATCTGTAAATTTACCTGTGACCGCCTTGACTATAATCAATTTCATTCAGTAGTTATATAATGTACCACACTAATTTTTTATTTCCATGTCCCTAATAAGTTACCTCGAGGTCCTATGCAGTTATTTACTAATTAAAAACATATTGTTTTAATAAAAAAAAATGTTTTGTTGAGAGGGAGTGCATTTTGCCGCTATCAGCCACCTCACAGAGCCCGCTCAGTCAGCCGACAGGCGTCGTTGAGGACACCCGTATACAACTTTGTCACGCCGCCCGCTGACGTAATTCGCTGCCGTAGTAACGAAAATAGGTAATAAAAAATACCAAAAAAGGAAGTATTCAAGGCTTAAGCTCAAGAGCGTAAAATATCGCATCTGTTTGGGGAAGTTTCTTTGGTGTATTATATAAGTTATAGTAACGTTTTCATACTTTACAATAAATACAAAGTTTGCCTGATGCCACATAATAGATAAGTCCAGAAGATTCACCTATAAATGCGCTCATGTATGTGATGACCTGACCGAGCGTATAACATGTACATTATTTAAATTAATATTTAAGTAAAATCAATGTCATAACGAGTATAATAATAATGGCTGATAAATCAGTGGGCCAATTCTCCTAAATTTACAATAAAACAGTAGGAATAAACCTTAATTGAGTATATAATAAATTAAACTCAAAAAATTGGTATTCTTCTATCCAAAATTACAGCTTTCAAGCCACGTATTGCGTATTGTTGATATTCTCGTAGTCTTACTTTACTACTCGTACGTCGTAGTTGATGTAGGTAGGTTTTGAATTTGAAGTTGTAAGTATGAGTTTCTTTTTTTTATATTTAGTTTGCCAAATTGACGTCGCCACCAGCCTGATGGAAAGCCGTGGCGCATCTAGCGATTGGGGGCCACTTCTGACAGTGGTCCTCAAGTTGGCGGCCCTGTGATGTGCCTCTTCACGCTCCTCTTGAAGAACCCGGGATTGTAAGATAAGGGGAAACACGTATGCGGGCAGGTCGTTCCATGTTTTTATAGTTCGACAGAGGAACGATCTTTTGAAACGTTCAGTTCTGGCGAAGATTCTCTCCACTGTGTGTGTCATCTTTGCCCGGCACGTGTTGTTCGGGATCGGAAAGAAGAGGGTGGGATCAGGTTGAAGAGCTCTTCAGAACATTCGCCGTGATACATTCGATAGAAGGCAGCCAAGGACGCTATGGTTCTTCGCTGCGCCAAAACGGTTCGAGGCCTCCCGTCACCTCAGTTTGAATTTTAACCAACAGTGAACTGAAAATAAACAGCTTACATACAACCCGATACAGTCAATACAACCCTAACTTTGTTTTTAAGCCATAATGTAAAATAGTAATACAATGTTCAATGGATAGTGGTACCTATATGTTAAGCGCTAGAAGATGATTTTGTAAATATATGTTACTGAAAAGGCCTGATGATTTAATATGATTTACGATGATGTATGAAAGTCTGTGAAGATGTTAGTGACAAAATCACGTTCCAACGGTTGAGCAGATCTGGCTGTAATTGGTGGCCTATTATAATTATTTTATACTTTTCCAGACTGCAATGTATTCCTGGACATATTATACACTAGCTGACGCCCGCAGCTCTGCCCGCGTCTAGTTTTGTTCCCGTTTCCGCTTCCCGTGGGAACTGATTGCCGGGATAAAAAGTGGCCTATGTGTTATTCCAGGCCTATATCTACCCCTGTACTAAATTTCAGCTAGATCCGTTTAGCCGTTAGAGCGTGAAAGAGTAACGAACATCTACACTCAATTCACATTACATACAATTCAATAGTATTTAATACACAATTACTATTCCGGTTTCCCGTAGCGTTAAGAACTTAGGTCTGCACCTCGACAAAACATTTGACTGGAGAGCTCAAGTAACCAACGTTGGCCAGAAAATTACGGGAACTTTGCGAGCATTTTATCGACTTAAGAACTTTCTTTCACCAAAGACCAAGGCAATGCTTGTTCAGACTCTTTTATTTCCCATCATAGACTATGGTGATGTGTGCTATCTCGACCTGAATGCAGATCTGCTCAATAAACTCGATCGGCTTCTCAACAATTGCATTCGATTCGTTTACAATCTTCGAAAGTATGATCATGTCTCGGTTTATCGTTCCGAGTTGGGTTGGTTGCCTATAAGACAGCGTCGCAATATACGTTCAGTAACTATGCTATTTTCAATATTGAACTACTCTAATGCTCCTTCTTACTTGACATCTCAGTTCAAATTACTCTGCTCTAATCATGATAAAAATTTGCGCTCTTCAAAGAATCGCCTTTTTCTCTGTCCTAGTCACACTTCAACTATGAATCATTCTTCCTTCTTACTGCAATCAACTCTCTTCTGGAATGCGCTTCCGCCAGAGGTCAGGACATGCACCAATCGATTTACGTTTAAACAAAAAGTACATGAGTTTTATAAAGATTAGGAAAACTATCTGCTCAACGACATTCTATAATGCTATTTGAATGTGTATATATATTATTGTGTATGATATTTATGTGTATCATTGTGTATATATATATATATATATATATATATATATATATATATATATATATATATATATATATATATATATATATTACGTACCGTATAAGTATGTATGTATGTATATGTATTCGAATATAGTTTATAATATCTATTTATGGGTTATTGTACCATCGAAATGTGTCAACATCGACTAAGAGCACCTTCCTCCACTTATTTATCTCTGCATCACCCTAAGGTGGACTGGCAGAAAATGCCTGTGGCATTAAGTAAAATTTGTACAAAGGTGGACCTTTGTACAAATTTTGTGCATAAAGTTTTTAAATAAATAAATACACTCACAAACTTTCGCATTTATAATACTAAGTAAGAAGTAAGATAATTTAGAAAATAGTATAAAGGCTATTTTATCCCTGGATATGACACAATGGTAGTAGGGAACGCGAACAGAATTCTACACAGCTGAAGCTGCGGGCAATAGCTATATAAGTGAAACGTAGAATGTTTAATTTAGAAAATGGTAATCATTTGGACAGGACTTAAGCCTAGTCTAGTTTTAATAACTAGTATCGAAATTTATTCCTTTACACCCTTGCATATATGCAAATAGCAATATTCGTTTTTGTATCTACTTCGTTTTCTTAGCCAAACGGGACCCTATTACTGAGACTTCGAAATCCGTTTGTTCATCTGTATCTCATGAACTAGGCAGTAATACATTTCAAAGATGTGTTTCTGCTACCGCTGTAACAACTATAATAACACTAGATAAAGAAAAAAATAAGGTTACTCCCATACAACGTAATCTTCTGGCGTTTTTTTTTGTTACGAAATCCTCATCAGTGTGCCAGTCCAACTTGAACCTCGGCCGTTTTTACAGTTCCGTATCCAAATGGTAAAAATGGAACGAGGAGAAAGTATTGCCTTTTGAAAATGCTAAGAGGCAAAAGCGGTCAGGTGTAGAGTAAATAAATGCTGTAAAACAGTACAAGTGGTGGTTATTCAATATGCGCTGCAGGTTCCACCAAGTGCCAACAGTATAAATAATCTGTAATAACGCGACCCTATTACTGAGACTATCTATCTGTCATCTTATGCACCACTGCAATAGCTAGGCATTTGAAATTTACGAATCCTAAGAACAGAAAAAAATATTAAGGAGGGCTCCCATACAGGTATATTTTTCAGTCTTTTTTTGTACAGAACCTTCCTTTTTCCTTTTAAAGAAGTACTTACCAAAAAATATAAACAAAGGATAGGGGCAGCAGATTCTTACTTTTTCATTAAACCTGGCAAAAATCGTCACAGGTAAAAAAATAAATTGAAGTACTTCTTAAATATATTATGTTCTATTCTTATTATGAAAATGAATTTCATTACATGTTAGTGATAAAAATTGCATCAAAATCAATTACGTAGTTGCTCACGAGTAGAAGATCTAAAGAGGTTTATCTAAACAGGGCGAAAAAAATTGTTATGTAAACTTGTACTTCTGTCAATGATTTCAATTGCGTAGTGAACGGGTTAACGCGCGAAAACGTTTCCGACGCACGGAGCGTCCCGAACATCTTGCGTCTGCTTCACCCCCTCCGAATCGCTTGAGACACAATTGCACTTCGCCTTAATTAAATAGGTACTACTTACTTACCATTTTTCTTTAGCTGTCTATTTTCGTTCCAATCGCGTCTTTGCAGTTCTAGAGTTTTACGTTTTCATTTTCACGCCAAGTACTTTTATTTGTAGTTACATAGAAAGAAACACATTCCATTGCTATAGTATTACAACTTAGAGTCCTGGGGTAGTTATCCTTCCGAGGGTTTACCCGGGGCTCCCAAACGTAGGCTGTTAGGTAGGTTACGGGTGGTTAGTAGTCGGTAGGACTTTCCTCACGTTAAAAACAAAACTCATACTACTTACACATCTACTACATTGATTTCATAGCCCTACTTACGTGCGTAGGTAAATCCTCATGATGTCATGCTCATGACTCCTTGCTACCTGCTGACTAAAACCACACAGTGCCATAAAATCTGCCTACGGCTAGGAGCCCCAGGTAGCCGCTCGGAAATATAACTCCAGGACTTCTGACACAGACTTTGTCCATTTTAGCAGGCCGGTGGGGACACCTATCGGCTGCCTAAACCACACTGTGGCTTAACATCTACCTGCATGGGCAGTCCCGAGTTCGCCCTCGAAAAGTATTACCGCAGGGCTCTCGACACAAGATCTGGCCAGAGACTTTACCTCCTTGTGTGAGTTCTATCGCCTGAACAGTGGTGGGCACTGAGGAATTGTTTGATATGATGCCCACGGCTACGTTCTGTTATCGCACCGCTCGCCACAGACAGGGAGTTCATCCTCACACTCGGCATCCGTAGCGTTCGGGCAGAGGTAAGATCCTTCTAATATCTGTGTAAGATCCGATAGGGACTTTCTTTTGCGCACATTTATTTTTGTTAAATGATCTCCCTGCCTTGCTTTTTCCAAACAACTACGGTAACGGATTATTCAAAAGGGGCCTTAGAAGGTTGGATTTTCCTCACGTTAAAAAAAGGTAGTTACATAGTATTTTTGTCACTCAAGAGTCCCTAACTCTCCATCCTACCAGTTCTTAGACCGTTTATCTAAGTCTCTCTTTTGATTGACAAAAATCGAATTTTATTAATTTTGAAAAGGTGAAATTGTATACTACTTAAATGAATGTTATTATGACATGAACGTAAGCTAGTAAGTATTCTAATTAATCGATTTTGCTACCGCAATAACATATAAGTTTATGTAATAAACGGAAATTGAAATTGATAAGATAGTCTGTGTAGAGTTCTACTCTAACTTTCTAGAGTACTAGCGGACGTAACGTGGTTTCACCCGCGTAGCTCCCGTTCCCATGGGAATATTGGAATAAAATATAGCCTATGTTACTTAGGGATAGTGTAGCTTATCAACAGAGAAAGAATTTTTCAAATCGGTCCAGTAGTTTCGGAGCCTATTCGATGCAAACAAACAATCAAATCTTTCCTCTTTGCCTCTTTGTAATATTACTATAGACGAGTAGGTTACATGTCACTATCCTCCTTATATTATAAATATGAAAGTTTGTAGCGATGTTTGGATGTTTATTATTCAATAACGGTCTAATGGCTGTACAGATATCTCTTTTTATAGGTACCACTAAAGCGGCAGACAAGCATACGGACCACCTAATAGGAAGTGGTCACCGTAGCCTACCTATGCCATAATGACGTTAGCAACACCAGAAGCGCCACAATGGTGCTGCTATCTCGGCTAAAACCTTATAAGAACCCTTTTGAAGAACCCCGTACTTTAGGAGTTTTGGAAAATCCAGACAGCAGACAGGGAGTTCATTTCACACTAAGCGTGCGCGTAAGAAAGGCCGTATCGGATCTTATCTTTTTTGAAATACAACCAGTAGTTTTTGAGATCCTAACACTCAAACAAACAAAAAGATCTATTCGTATACATTTTAAGGGTTCCGTACCAAGGGCAAATACGGGATAACGGGACCCTATTCATGAGACTTCTCCCGTCCCTCTGTCAGTCTGTCCGTAACCGTACCTAATAGCTAGAGATCTGAAATTTTCACTGATGAAAACTTCAAAAATTCTTCAGAATCCGAATCAGAATCAGAATAATAATAATATTTAAGGGGGGCTCCCATACAGCAAACGGTATTTTTTGCCGTTCTTTGGTACGGTTTTTAGCTTTACGAACAGAGCGAAATTAAAAGTAGGCAGGTATGCCCCTAAATAAGTTCAAAAAGTTTATAAAAAGTAAATTTTATTGTCGCTATGCAGAGACGTGCTATCCGAATAATTGGTTGTCCTGAGGTGACGGGAGGCCTCGAACCGTTGGCGCAGCGAAGAACCATAGCGTCCTTGGCTGCCTTCTATCGAATGTATCATGGCGAATGTTCTGAAGAGCTCTTCAACCTAATCCCACCCTCTCCTTTTCGATTCTGAACAACGCGTGCCGGGCAGAGATGCCACTCATATACAGTGGAGAGAATTTTCGCCAGAAGCGTTTCAAAAGATCGTTCCTCTGTCGAACTATAAAAACATGGAACGACATTCCCGCACACGTTTTTCCCTCATCTTACAATCCCGGGTTCTTCAAGAGGAGCGTGAAGAAGCACATCACTGGGCCGCCAACTTGAGGGCCACTGTCGAAAGTCTTAAGGACTGTGAGACGGCCCCCAATCGCTAGATGCGTCACGGCTTACCATCAGGCTGGTGGCGACGTCAATTTGGCGAGCTAAATATTAAAAAAAAGTACTTTTTAAGGGCTACTAGGTATACAATTAATGAGTATTTGCTTGATAAAGAAGCCTGGAAATGACCTGATCTGCTGGATTCTCAAAAAAATTGTTAAAACGCATAGTTTTTGGATGTTTTTAAGTTCTTTTATATTCTAATAGAGCACTAAAAAGAATAACCTACTGAGTTTCTTGCCAGTTCTTGTCAGGTGTGTCGCGTTGTGAACTGGTGGTAATTCTTTGGTTTATATTCGAGACGTTTTACAAATGCATCTGTATATGCCTCTTTTTTTAACGTGAGGGAAAATCCATCATGGATGCTATGCCGGACTGCTACCGACTAAAAAACCTCACGTAACGCCCAATAGCCTATGGTTGGGAGCCCCGGGTAAGCTCTCGGAAGGATGTCCCAGGACTCCCAAGTCCCAACAGACCCACGGCCGCCACTGCCGCCTCATCTAGGGCATCTGTATATGCCTAAGTAATTTTTTTTTTGTTAGCGGAGTGATGGCGCCTCTATATAGGTACTCCAGAGATCCGGGTAGTGAATTAAATGTATTAATATTAAACATAATAGTTTATTAATTGCAGTATAAAGGATTTTCCTTTCCTCCAACTAGTAATTTAATGATGAATACTTGAATAAACCATTATTAATATTATTTATAAGATCTAAGAATATAACGAGATAATTGTACCTGTAACGTGATTCCAAGCAATTTGCAATTTCAAGGAAATACGTGCAAAAAATAATACAAATACCTAGCTATTTAATTAATTTTATATTTATGATTTTATTTTATTAAAACAGAAAAACCTGCCAGCGCACGTGATGCGACTGTGAGACCGGCCCCCAATCGCTAGATGCGCCACGGCTACGTAGTAACTATATTCTGTGCCACGGCTTACCATCATGCTGGTGGCGACGTCAATTTGGCGAGCTAAATATAAAAAAAAACGGGTTCTTCAAGCGGAGTGTGAAAAGACACATCATTGAACCGACAAACTGAGAGCTGAGACTCTGAAAGTCACACTCAAATAGTCGTGAGGACTGCACGAATGCCCTTTAAAAAGCCAGATGTGGAAATGGCTTTTTATTAATCCTACATGGATGCTATGCAGGACTCCTACCGACTAAAAACTACACCTTTTTTCTACCTAACGCCTACGGTCGGTAGCCCCGGGTAAGCCCTCGGAAGGATACCCCAAGACTGTTTCTGTAAGGACGGTGAACTGCCCCCTCACCGTCCTCAGGCCTCATGGAGGCTGATAGTCTTGGGCGAAAATGTTGCAATAACTACCAGATATATTTAGGGTCGTTTACCTAGGCTTTTCCTACATAGGAAAACCGTAAAAAGCCCTGTCAACCTGTAACAAGAAGCCGTGAGACGGTCTCACCCGCCTGCCCCTCTCTAAAACGTTTATTGTGAAAGTGAAAGTTCAATCTGATTGACGTTGTCATTTTTGTTTTATTTCAAACTTTTGTTAGACCTCAGAAGAAAACACGGAGATGGCAGCACACTCGTTTATTCTCAACTATACAATTATTCAATTTAAAAACTAGGAAACCTAATACCGCGTGGCACAAGGAGGAACATTGTGACAGCGTCTGGGACTTGCAACCCAATCTGCAGGTTTGAAGCGGCCGCTTTTACTATGCGCATAAATGCTCACCTTCCACTGCTAACAATGCTCCCCATTGCCCGTATTATTATACTTTATCTACCGACGTCTAGTTTAAGACTGAGCCCCACAATATGGCGTAATATTCCCCACCCGGTCATTATTTAGTGTTGCCACTGCAGAAAGTAGCCGGACCTTACATAAATGCTAATAATTCTGTAATACTTTGAACAGATGATCCACGTGACCTAGTGACGTAGTTTAATGCGACAGAGTCACGGCTACAGACGAAGTCTCGCCATAAGCCCCTCTGCACTCTATAGAGAGGGGCTAAAAGGTCTGTCACCTCATGAACCTTACAGAAATTTTCTCAGAAAATTCGTATTCGTAAAATCTCAACTTATAATTTCGCAAGGTAGATTTACAATGTAACGGGTTTTACGGTGACAATATATCATCGAATTAACCCCTTTCTTTCGTATCCTTGTGTATGTTTGTATATTTTATTAGTCGCATTAAATTTAATTCAGAATGTTTCGCCTTGCCCGACTTTCCTGTTTACATTTTGATTTTATCACAAAATATTAACGAGTGTAGGCAGTAGAGTCACGTGTGCAAGTATTGCACAAATGCAGATCTACACCCAGTATAGTCTACGACGATTCATTATGTTGATAAATCTTGTGTGACTGGTGTTAGTACGAGAGCCCACGATCAAAACCATGTCTCAATGCAATACGGCAAAAACCCTATAAAATCGTTAGATTGTATGATTCTGAACCCGACTAGGTGTCTAGTAACGGTCGAAAGTGTAGCAACTGCGTGGGAGGCCATTGCTGCTGTGTCAAAAAAAAAAGGCAGTCGGTATTATAGCAATACGTCTGATAGTGAAAATGTACATAGATTTTATAATTGTATTACGAAAAAGTTTGTTTTCAGACATTTTGCGCGTAGCACATAGCCTGAGCGCATTTTTGAAAATGTCAACAAATTTAGCCGACCTGTATCATAGCAATACGGATAATTTTTTTTTTTAACTTTTCGTATTGCTGCCATGATTACCAAAAACCTGTTTTCAGACACTTTAAGTGTAGCATTATACTCCCAAAAACGAAAATAACGTTTCGGAGTCGCCTGGCCGACGCCTCTGTTAAATGCTTTTTTCAATTTACAGCCTTCATAGATATTCAAGAATCTCCCTTGTCTATTATATGTACTTTGACAGATGACAGATGTGTATCGAAAATCGATGTGTATGTATATCTGAGTACCGAAAAGTTGTCTGATAGAGAAGGTGCTACACTTAATTTGTCTGATATAAATTTTTTGCACATGTGGACAACTTATTTTATCATGTCCAACAATTTTCAGACATATTGCTATGATACCGATCGGTAAAATTTGTTAACATTTTCAAAACGGTCTCAAAATTTAATGCGTTCACATTTCCGTCTGAAAATTTTTTTGTTCGCATCAAATAACCAAAATTTACTAATAAAAAAATTTTTCAGACGTATTGCTATGAGACATTTTTTTTGTCTCATTTTTAATTTTTTTAAGTGATTTTACGGGTTTGCGCTACACCACTAACGTCTGAAAAATATGTTTCCGGTATCTCAGAACTATCATTAAACTACAGTCTGCAAATCAGACATATTGCTATGATGCAGTTCGGTAAAATTCTTTGACAATTTTGAAAATTCGGTCAGATCAAACGCTACGCGGAAAATGTCTGATAATGGTATTTTCGAGTTCAGGATAATCGTATCTATCGATTTGATGCGGTTTTGGCTGTATTGCTATGAGACAAAAATTTTGGTCGTGGGCTCTCGTACTATGTGGTTTTTAGGGTTCCGTGATCTCAAAAAAAAAAAATGTAATCCTAATAGCACTGATCCTATTAGGATTACGTTTTTCCTTTCCTCGCGGCATTGGGCGCTTGCACATTGCACGATATCGTTGGACGATATCGATATCGTCATGATATCGCTCAACGATATCGTCCAACGTGAGTTGAAATTAAACCAGCTGTAAAATAAATAAAAAACTTCTAAATAGGTAGTACAGGTTCGGCAGACATGTTTTGTTTGTCACCCTCTCCCCCTCCCCGTCGGTCGTTCACGTGATCGCATCTCGGTGCAGTGCGCATTCGGGTCTTGGGGTGGCGACATTTTGTACTCTTTCCAGTTTACACGGGGCCGTCGCCGTCGCCCCACGAGGCTTTGCTATATTCCGACTTTATTAATATCTAAGTAGAGTACTGCTGTTCAGGTATTAAGTAATTTCAGCGATTCAGTTATCCCTTGTCTTTTTGAAGTTATCCTTCTTTGAGAATGAATTTTGTAAGATGCGCGCACAAAAAACATGATACTTAGCCTTCGAATATTTCTATTGGGCGTTACCTTCTATGGGATTGAGGGCCACTCTCACAGTCCTTAAGACTTCTGACAGCGGTTTTTAAGTTGGCGACCCTACATTGAATATAGCTGGCATTGAACTTGGCACTACTTTATAAACTGTGTCGTTGCGCACTGCACCGAGATGCGATCATTGGCTCAAACGATTTTATCCGGCGGGAGCAGCTTCCACTATTTATTTCTGACACCTGCCCCCTTATTCCAACCATTCGTAAAATATACAACGAACATTAGCCCTCATCGAGAAGTCGATACCTGATCCCAATTATTCGTAACCGAAATTCGTTGATTTTGCATGATCTGTGACTGCCTCCGAAGGGATACGTGGAGTTCACGCCTACGTGGAGGTTTCCTGACCTCGCACCATAGCACCAAATTTCAGCCAGATCCGTACAGCTGTTAAGGCTTGAAAAACATACACACATCCACACATAGTTAGTCGCAAGTAGTCTTTGGTCGCACACAAACTTTCGCATTTATAATAAACTTAATTATTAAGAAAGAATACAAAAAACCCGACTGCCAAGTAAACATACAACTGAAAAGAAAAAAACAAGCTCTACATTTCTTTTCTGATTTTCTTTAGCTACTTACTGTTTTACTTTGTCGGCAACATTTGCAGGCGGGAACAAGCTATGTCAAGCCAGTGGTGGTTTACAAAATAGCTACATGTTCCCATAGCTTGTTCCCGCCTGCAAATGTTGCCGACAAAGTAAAACAGTAAGTAGCTAAAGAAAATCACAAAAGAAATGTAGAGCTTGTTTTTTGCTTTTCAGTTGTATGTTTACTTGGCAGTCGGGTTTTTGTATTCTAAATAATTAAGTTTATTTAAAACTTTTTAGTTGTTTTAGTAGTGGAGTTATTAATTTTCGTGTAGTGAAGGGACATCACGAAAATACAACCTTAATTATTATATTTTTGGTCATATTTCCGGTGCTACTCAACCGATTGCAATCAAACAAATGTAAGAATTTAAGTCTGACCAAGGTCTTATAAACACATAATACCGCATCAGAATCCGTTCAGTAGTTTTGCGTTCATCGCAGTCAAATAATTATAACGCCAAAAGTCTGCCATTTTGATTTTCCATGAATTTTATTATAGCTGGTGTCACTCACACAATCACGACAAATCAAATGACACCATGTATTTCAAAATCCGTCAAGTCGTTCAGGCTGTAGAGCGTCCAAGAAAAATTATCAAACTTTACATTTAAGCGCCAAAAGTCTGGCATTTAGATTTTTTAGAAATTTTAATATACCTGGTGTCACTCACACAATCACGACGAATCAAATGACACCTTTGTATGTCAAAATCCGTCAAGCCGTTGAGGCTGAAGAGCGTGCAAGAAAAAAAATCAACGTTTTCATTTTAGCGCCAAAAGTCAGCCATTTTGATTCTTTGAAAATTTAATGTTTCTGATGTCACTCATGCAATCACGACGAATCAAATGACACCTCGCATGTCAAAATCCGTCAAGCCGTTCAGGTTGTAGGACGTGACAAAGAATTATACATACATACATACATTATCTCGAAAAACATTACCCTCCTGTCTTCGGCAGTTCGGGTAAAAACCCGACTGCCAAACATACAACTGAAAAGCTAAAAACAAGCTCTACATTTCTTTTCTGATTTTCTTTAGCTAGTTACTTTGTCGGCAACATTTGCACGCGGGAACAAGCAAAGAAAGTAATAGAGAAGCATTATCAACTACAATTACATACTTTTAAGAATATTATTATCAGTTCTTTATTGGTTAAATTATCGACAAAACCACTTAACTCCACTTCATTTAGTACACTTTATATTATAATAACCACTCCAATACAAATAAATAGATGATTGGTATAAGAAACCCATTGCCTACTTTGATAATACTTATCTGTCTGTATAATATACCTAAAGAGTACGTAGCCCCGTGCAGTCTGTAGACAATTTATTCAGAGATGGGTTACTGTTTGTAATATTGCCATCTACAAATGTTTTTTTTTTAATTTGGATGTTGTATATTAAAACTCCACGTAACGGTAAACACAGAGTGAGAAGATCTCCCGCAAGGGGGACAGTTGAACTGATAAAACGTCGTGGGAGCCTGATGGATGCGGGCAGCACAAGACCGAACGTTGTGCGATCCTTGGGGAGGCCAATGCCGAGCAGTGGGCGCCAAAGCGGCTGAGATGATGATTATGAATAAGTACAACTATGCCGAGATTTTATTTGTGGATATGTATCACCGGTCCTTGCTGTTGGAATTTTGTGTGGTACTTACAGAAGCAGTCCCTAGACGACAGCGTGACGTAAGGGATTCAGGCACGCCCCATATGAGGCGGGATAACACCCCGAAAACGAGGCCGCAGTGGTAGCCGTAGGTCTGTTGGGAGTCCTGGGTATCCTTCCGAGGGCTAAACCGGGTCTCCCAACTGAGGGATGTTATGCAGGATACGTGAGGTTTTTTGGTCGGTAGAAGTCTGGCATTGCATCCATGCAGGATTGTCTCTCACGTTAAAAAAAAAAGCAAACGAATTATGAGATTCTACAATTATTTTAATTCCTCTCCATTGTACAATAAGACACTCCATTAGTTTACTTTCCTTACACGTTTTGGTGGCGTACTTATTTGCACAACTTATCTCATAAAGTGTTATAAACTACTAAGATGGCAGACCAGCTTATGGTTCACCTGATGGAAAATGATCACCTCACCTTACAGTTATCACAAAATAAGAAGTCCGTTTTGACATTTGGGAAAGCGCCACTCTCATTAGTAGATTCCGAAAATGAGAGTTGGTTGATTTCGGTGGATTGCCCAAATAACCGATTGGGAGCATCTCATTGGTATACGCATAAGGCTACCCGCCCGATATGGCCCGTAGTACTACCAGACTACTTGGTAGTAGTACTACGGGCAATATTTCCTTCCCATAGTACTACCAGACTGCTAGGTAGTACAACGGGAAGAAAATATTGTCCGTGGTACTACTGGTAGTACAGCCGGTAGTACCACGGGCAAAAGAGGCAATGAGCGTGGCGCGTTCTCAAATGTCAAAACGGACTTCTTATTTTGTGATAACTTTAGCCTATGGAGATTTGAAACTACATTCGCGCTGCTCTCGCAAAGCATTTAATAAATGACATAGCTACGAGCTAATGAAGTGGCGCAATAAATAATACGTCATTAATTAGAACGACGTATTATTTATTGCGCCACTTCTTGACAGGTGCTATTGTCAGCGAATCCTATTTATGTGCTCTTTGTCTGGTAGACAATCCACGTGTATGGACAATAAAGAATCGTGAGACTAGGTATTCTACCTACGTCATTGAATTAAACTAGAGTTTACATGAACTGTAAATTATTTCCTGTCGGTAATACTACAGTGTAAAGAGAAAAATCTGTAGACTGCGCTTGACGCTATGCAGGGACGTGCTATCCGAATAATTGGTTGTCCTGTTACGTAGTAACTATTTAGTAATCTGTGGTCCTGACTGAGGTGACGGGAGGCCTCGAACCGTTGGCGCAGCGAAGAACCATAGCGTCCTTGGCTGCCTTCTATCGAATGTTATCACGGCGAATGTTCTGAAGAGCTCTTCAACCTGATCCCACCCTCTCCTTTCCGATCCCGAACAACGCGTGCCGGGCAGAGATGCCACTCATACACAGTGGAGAGAATCTTCGCCAGAACTGAGCGTTTCAAAAGATCGTTTCTCTGTCGAACTATAAAAACTTGGAACGACCTGCCCGCACACGTGTTTCCCTCATCTTACAATTCCGGGTTCTTTAAGAGGAGCGTGAAGAGGCACATCACAGGGCCGCCAACTTGAGGATCACTGTCAGAAGTGGCCCCCAATCGCTAGATGCGCCACGGCTTTTCATCAGGCTGGTGGCGACGTCAATTTGACGAGCTGAATATAGAAAAAAAAAGGACCATAACAGGAGCAAAATACTTTTTAAAATGAAGGCCTTTAACTTGACTTATCGATGATCATGATACTGACAACCTGGACCGCAATCGCGGCCTTCACTTCAGAACTCAGGACTATGACGATGTCGTCGCCAAACTGTAGTTGAGAGATACGTTCTCCATTTATATTTATGCCCCATCCATCCATTCCAGACCAGCTACTTACAGGTCTTCCTCCCCAGTCAAACCATCAACTCGGTTTTGGGGGACTAATAATGTACCTATTATGTTTAAAATGTAATGTTACTATAATCCATACTAATATTATAAAGCTAAAGAGTTTGTTTTTTTTTTTTTAACGTGAGGGAAAATCCTCGTAGGATGCTATGCCGGACTCTTACCGACTAAAAAACCTCACGTAACGCCCAACAGCCTATGGTTGAGAGCCCCGGGTAAGCCCTCAGGAAGGATATCCCGTGACTCCCAACAGACCTACGGCCGCCAATGCGGCCTCGCCCAGGGGGTGGTTCGGGTGCAATCCCGCGTCTATGGGGGGTTTCGGGTGTGACCCCGCTTCTAAGGGGGGGCGTGCGTGAGTGCTCACGTCACGCTGCCGTCATGGGCCTGCTTCTGTAAGGACGGTGAGCGGCCCTCTCACCGTCCTCAGACCCCCGGTCATGGAGGCCGATAGTCCTCGGAAGACACGTCGGCGGCGCCCAGGGCGCCGACTGCGGAACTCGGGTGGGAGAGTTCTCTCCCGCACCCGGCCCGCCGCCTCCTTCGCGAGCATGACCTGCTCGCAGAAAGAGGCGGCGCAGTCCCACTTACTCCCGCTGGAGAGCATGGCTCGCACCATGCCCTCAAGCGAGAGATTGTCCACGCCCAGACCCACTACGAGGACCTGTCGCTGTTGTGCCGACGCCGTGCACTCCACCAGCGTGTGGAGCGCCGTGTCATCGCTGCGGTCCTCGCAGTGCTGACACTCGGCCGTGGTTTCCCGGTGTTTTCGTCACAGATACCTACCGAAGCTACCGTGCCCGGCAAGCATCTGTGTCAACCGGTAGGAGAGAGCACCGTGTCTTCTCTCCAGCCACTCGTCCATGACCGGTCTGACGGCCGCGATTGTGGCGAATCCCCCCTTTGGTTGCTCAAGTCGCACCTTCCATGTCTCCACGGTTTCCTGGTGGAGCAGGGTCCGCTGGGCCTCGATTTCTCGAGACGCAGGCCTTTGGCCCCGCTCCAGCGCCTCCTTGCGCCATCTGAACAGTGACGCAAGGGCTCTCGCTTCCAGGTCCCATGGAGGGGTCCCGGCTAGGAGACATGCCGCCTCACCGGAGATCGTGCGGTATCCTCTTATCACCCTGACGGCCATCACTCTCTGCGGGCTCAGCAGTCTAGCCTCATTGCTGGCCGTCAGGGTCTCTGCCCATACGGGAGCCCCGTACAGAGCCATGCTTCGTACGATCCCCAGGTACAGCCTCCTGTAGGGAGCGTTGGGTCCCCTGATGTTGGGCATCAACCGCGCGAGTGCGGCCGATGCTCCCCTCAGTTTTGGGACAAAACTTTGGAAGTGATGTCCGAAGTTCCACCGGCCATCGAGTACGAGCCCCAGATACTTCATCGAGGGCTCGATGCCGATGCTGACGCCCCCTACCTGTAGGCTGGATCCCGCAGGTGGCCCCATCCGAGGTCCGTGGAAGCACAGAGCCTCGGATTTGTGAAGGGCGACCTCGAGACCCAGCCGCCGAATCCGACCCACGACCTGAGCAATCCCTGCCGTGGCCTTAAGTGCTGCGGCACGGTGCGTTGCTCCCCGCGCCGTAACGAGGGTGTCGTCGGCGTAACACGTTACGCCGACCCCTCTGAGCAACGGACCACGCAGCACCCAGTCGTAACCGATGTTCCACAGGAGCGGCCCTAAAACCGATCCCTGTGGAACACCGCACGACACATCTCGCCGACCCGGCCCTAGCCAGCTCGGGTAAGTTATGGCTCTCTCGGAGAGATAAGCCCCAACAATTCGACGGAGGTAGGGAGGCACTCCATGATAGATAAGCGCCTCCCTGACGCAGCTCCAGGGCAAGGTGTTGAATGCGTTGGCGATGTCGAGAGACACCGCCACCACCACCTCACCCTGTGAGACTGCTTCCTCCGTCAGGCCTCTAATGCGCATGATCGCGTCCACGGTGGAGCGTCCCTGACGGAAGCCAAACTGGCTATCCGCCAGATCAGGCCCCACGCGTGTGAGGTGCCCGACGAGGCGTTGTGCAATAATGCGCTCAAAGAGCTTGCACACCTCGTCGAGCAACACGATCGGCCGGTACCCTGATGGGGAATTTGCCGGCCGCCCCGCCTTTCGAATCAAGATCAGTTTCCCTGTCTTAGCTAAAGAGTTTGTTTGTTTGTTTGTTTGTTTGTTTGTTTGTTTGCACGCTAGGATCTCAGGAACTACTGGTTGGATTTCAAAAATTCTTTTACAGTTTGATAGTACATTTATCGAGGATGGCTATAGGCTATATAACATCACGCTAAGACGAATAGGAGCGGAGCAGCAATCAAGAATGTTCTGAAAACGGGGAATATTTTTTACCGTCTGAGAGCTTCCGAGGCGTACGCTGCGTAAATGGTTACAGTTAGGTAAAAATGGTGTATCACAAAATTGTTTCTCTTAAAAAGTTCTAAAAAAAAGTCTGCGAGAGCATAAATATGTCTATCTTATAAGGTTCGCTCACAATAACCTAATTTGTCTATCTCTTAAGGTTCGCTCACGAAATAATGAAACTGAAGAGTTTGTTTGTGCTAGGATCTCAGAAACGAATGGTTGCATTTCAAAATAGTAGTTTTCGATATAAGTGTGGGATTTATGTTATTACGACGAGTTCGACAGATGTTGACCCGAGCCGAAGGCGAGGGTGGACAGTCGGAACGAGTTGAAATAACAATCCCACACGTTGTATTGAACAACTATTTTTAATACAGTTGCGAAAAAATTAAGCAATTTAATAAAATAATAAAAACACAATAAACCTGAATTGTCCAAAATGGCGGCAACCGTAAAAGAATATATACCTACCTAAGCAGAGACTATGGCAGTGCACTTCATACAGCCAACTTTTTTTATATTTATAAATTTAATTTGGCCGATACTTTTTGAGCAACTGTATTAAAAAATATTTTACAGTTTAATAGTCCATTTATTAAGGCTGGCTAATGGCGGTATAAAATCACGCTAAGACGAATAGGAGCAGAGCAGCCATGAATAATGTTTCGAGAACGGGGATTATTTCTTTCTTTTGAGAGCTTCCATTGCTAACGCTGCATAAATAGTTAAAGTTACGTAAAAATTGTGTACTACAAAATAGTTTCTCTTAAAAAGTTATAAAAAAAAGTCCTTGACAGCATATGCCTATCTCTTCAGGTTCACTTACAACCCTTGGTGACGACGTGCTCTGGGTTCTTGCAGGTGGTGGCAAGAGAAACAGCTGGTTTCTTGGTGAACTTTATAATAACGGTTCTTGTACAAATCACAGACGTATAGGTAGGTAGATATAGGTGCGCGTGTTGAGGTGACGGTGTTTTTTGACGTAGTGACTGACGGCCGCACAGCTGTTGCTCGGTGAGCGGGGCGCGTGGACCCCCCGCGTCTTGGATGCCCCTGCGTCGTCCTGCTGGCGACGATATGTCTCCGACATGCTCCCGGGGTTGAAGACTTGTCTTCAAATTCAGTGTGTGACTGGAAGGAGACAGATAGTATTATAAGCGCGTCGAACGATACCTGTCTTAGTCTTGATATCGGCGACTCTAGCTATTCCGTCTCTCCCGGGTATGAGACGAACAATGCGCCCCATTGGCCACATGAGAGGCGGCGTGTTTGGCTGCTTCAGGACCACCATAGATCCCTCTTCAAGGGTTCCTTCGGAGTGCGCCCACTTGGTCCTCTGTTGGAGGTAAAATATGTATTCGTTAGAAAACCTTTTCCAAAATTGTTGTTTTAGGTGTTCTATGCGCTCGAATCGCTTTAGGTTGGCAATGTTCTGGCTGGTTACTTCTGGATGAGGCAAAGCAGTGAGAGACCTTCCAATTAGGAAATGGGCAGGAGTTAAAGGGTAAAGGTCAGATGGATCTGTGGATAAGGGTGTAAGAGGACGAGAGTTTAATATGGCTTCAACCTGTATCAAACACGTAGCCATCTCTTCGAAGGTAAGATGTGTAAGACCTAGTATACGTCGCAAATGTCCTTTAACGCTACGTACTAAACTTTCCCATATCCCACCGAACATAGGAGAATAACTTGGAATGAAAGAGAAATTAATACCTGACTCTGCCATTTCGGATGAGTAGTCCTGCTTTAAAATGTCAGCCAGCGCGTTACATGTTCCTACGAAATTAGTACCATTGTCAGAGTAGATGGTTTTCGGTTTACCTCGACGAGCAATAAATCTGTTAAGTGCTGCAATAAAAGCTTCCTTGGTAAGATCCGAGACAAGCTCCAAATGAACTGCCCGTGTGGCTAGACAAACGAATACACAGATATAGGATTTAATGAGTCGGCATCCTCTACCTTTACGATCGGCTATCAGAATTGGTCCGGCGTAATCCGTGCCTGTCTCGAGGAAAGGAAACTCTAACTGAACCCGTTCCTTTGGCAGATTACCCATCATAGGTTGAACGGTTTGACCCTTGATACGTTGACATTTGACGCATTTATGTACTGTGGATTTTGCAAGGTTCCTGCCACCCAAAGGCCAGTAGTTATGTCGTAATGACGACAATAATAACTGTGGTCCAGCATGAAATAATCTTAAGTGGTAGGTATTGAATAGCAACTTAGTAATATGATGCTGACTACATATAAGAATCGGATGCTTTACATTGTAATCATAGTATGAGTTGTCCAGTCTTCCTCCTACACGTATGATTCCTGATTTGATGAATGGTGATAAAGAAATAAGACGGTTTTTCTTGGGAAGAGATTTTCCCGATGAGAGCAGATCATACTCCATGGGAAACATTTCCCTCTGACATGTTTGAATAATAAAGTCAGCACTGTACGACAATTCTGAACTTGTTAGAGTTGAGCCTAGACTTAAATTATTATTACGAGCCTTATTTACAAATCTAAATAAATATGCTATAGTACGTTGTAATTTAGTGTAATTAGATGAATTGTTGATTAAATTCAAAATTAATTGATTATATTTGATTTCATTGGACTGAGTAATTGTGTTTGTATGAAATGATGCATTGTATTGTGTGTGTGATCTCAATAGCTCCGGTAGTGGAACATTGCTGTCTGATTTAGGTGTAGACGGCCACTGAGAGGCATCAAGAGACAGATAGGAAGGACCTGACCACCACAAGGAACATTGACCTATGAGGTCAGCGCTAAGACCACGTGAGATCAGATCAGCTGGGTTCTCTTTTGAGGGCACGTAGCGCCATGTGTGATCACCAAAACCTTCCCGGATCTCGGAAACGCGATGCCTGACAAAAGGCTGAAGAGAAGCCGGGGACGATGACAGCCATCCCAGAACTATCATTGAGTCGCACCAAAAGATACAACTATCAGGTTTTATTGTTAGGGATTCCAGAACTTTCGTACATAGTCTTGTACCGAGTAAAGCTCCGCAAAGCTCCAACCTTGGGATAGTAGTAGCCTTAACCGGCGCGATCTTGCTCTTGGAGGTAAGTAGACTTACATGAATGGAGCCATCGCCTGCCACGGCGCGAATGTAAATGCAAGCGCCGTAACACCGTTCGGAAGCGTCGCTAAAAATGTGTAAAGCTATAGATGAAGGATTGTCACATACAACCCACCGTGGGATACTAAGTGTGTTCAGATGAGGCCAAGTTTCAGTAAGCTTTAGCCAAAGCTTTTTAACCTCTGCCGGCACCTCTCCATCCCAAGAACACCCATCAATCCACAGCCTTTGGAGGATTAGCTTGGCCTCCATGATGGTTGGTGAAACTAGTCCTAGGGGATCAAAGATCTGTGCAATTATAGACAGTATGTGACGTTTTGTAATGATAGTGTTTGTGTGTAATGGTGAATTTATTGAAAAAGTGAGTGTGTCTGTGTTACACCGCCAATTGAGACCGAGAGTTTTACTAGGTTCGTCAATGCTTAAACTCACTGTGTTAGAAGAAGTTGTAGTCTGATTTGTCACTGAATTTAGAATTTCGTGGCTATTAGACTGCCACTTCCGTAGAGTCAACTGTGCTGACCCCAAAGTTTTGATGATGTCTCTGCCTAGGGTGATAGTGGAATCGATGGAGTCACTCCCCGACAGGAGATCATCCACGTAGAGATCATGATGAATAGCGCGTTGCGCTTGTGTAGTAGATGCCTGCTTCGCGAGCTCAGTCAGACATCTTGTACTGATGTATGGTGAAGCTGAATTCCCGTAAGTTACTGTGTTCAAAATATACTCTATAAGGGGCAGAGAAGGATCGCATCGCCATAGAATCTGCTGTAGAGGCCGTTGAGATTCCTCAATATTGATTTGTCTGAAAAACTTCTCTATGTCAGCTGATATGACGTATTTATGTTGGCGGAACCGCAATAGAATAGACATCAGATCATCCTGAACTCTAGGGCCTACAGCCTGAATATCGTTGAATGACTTGCCTGATGTTGTAACCGCTGAGGCGTCGAAGACGACTCGCAATTTGGTGCTTGTACTGGACTCTCGAAACACGCCGTGATGTGGAAGAAAATATGAGTATGGTGATGAATCTGAGAGAATAGGAGATTTAGTCATGTGACCTAATGCCTCATACTCGTTCATAAAATCCACATAAAGTTTCTTAAGTTCCGGTTCTCGGTTGAGTCTACGCTCTAATGACAAGAAACGTCGTTTGGCCATGTCATAAGAGTTTCCTAATGCTTTAGGGGATGCTTTCAATGGAATGGACACAATGAAACGGCCGTTGCTGTCTCGTTTTGTTGTGTCTATGAAGTTCTGCTCACATAGGCGTTCTTCGGAAGTGAGATTGTATTTTGGTGAGATTGAATCTAGTTCCCAAAAACGTGTGAGGTCTGTGGTGTGTGTGTGTGTTGTGTGTTTATCATGTGTAAACATGCACAATAATTTGCTATCAATTGACTGTGGTAGTGCGCCTGATATTAGCCAACCGAGCTTTGTTTCGAAAAGCGTTGGCTGTTGTTTACCTAGCTGTATGCGACTATGACCTATCACTGACCAAAAGACTTCTGCTCCCACGAGGATATTAATTTCAGATGGAATGTTGAATGACGGGTCAGCTAGGTGAATGCCTGATGGTACAGGTAAGTTTTGTATGTCAATGTATGAATGCGGTATGAATGGTGTGATTTTCGGCAAGACAAAACAATCAATGTCAGTTGTGTATGAACCGTCACAAGATTCTAAATGCAAGGAGCAAGACTCTGATATGATTGACGTTTGACTGTTTATACCTGCCAGGCTTGAGCTTACATTACGAATAGGTAATTTAAGCTTACCGCAAAGATCCTTGGTAATGAAATTGGCCGTGCTTCCATTGTCTAGTAAGACTCTGGCGCCGTGCGACCTTCCCAAATGATCCGTCACCTTTACCCATGCTGTGGAAAGTAATACATTACATGATGAGGAAATTGGTTTAAATTCGTGATTTGTGCTCGATAATGCTAAGTGTTCACTATGGGTACTAGATTCTTCAGCGTGGGAATGAACGAGAGAATTATGCTTTTGATCGCAATATTTGCAATTTCCCAGTCTACAGGTTTCCTGCAAATGGCCTGGACGTAAGCAGTTCACGCATAGTTTTAAATCTTTGACCTTTCTAATGCGTGCATCAATGGATAATGCCCTAAACTGATCACAGCTAAATAAATTATGTGATTGCTTGCACAATGGACAGGAAAGTGAAAATCTAAGTCCCGGCTTAGCCTTGCTGGAAGCTACTACGAAACTCTTCGGCTTATTGTTAGTTGTGACCCTAGCATGAGACACCCTTGCCTCCTCGAGCGTCTCCAACAGGTTACAGCGGTTTGAAACGAAGGTAGTGAATGTGCTTAAAGAAGGGGGCTCAGTCAGAGAATTCCTATGTTCCTCCCATTCCCTATTAGTAATGGGATCTAGCTTTGACGCCATGATGTGGATAATTAATGAGTCCCAGTGTTCAATAGGTTGACCCAAGGTCGCTAAAGACCTCAGATTTTTTCTTGTTTCATCCACAACCATACGCAGGCTTTTACTACACTCTTTGCTCACCGACTCAATGTTAAACAAAGCTTGTATGTGATTAGTAACTAGTAGCTGTCCGTTGTCGTACCTGTCACATAACAATTTCCACGCTTCCTCATAGTTACTGCCCGTAAAATCCAAGCTCCTAATTACCAAGGCAGCAGCGCCGTGAAGAGAACTACGTAAATAATGAAATTTGTTGATATCATTGATGCCTTTCTCCTCATGAATCAAGGACACATACATGTCCTTAAACTCCAACCAATTCTGATAACCGCCGCTAAAATGAGGTAAATTAATTTTAGGTAATCTAACATTACCTTGCCTTTGTGTAACCACAGTGAGCTGATCACCAGAACCGACCTCAGATTTTCCAGTCTGCTGACTGCGGTGCGTAGCTACGATTGTGCGAGCAGCTGCTAGCTGCTTGTAGTACTGGGTCTCGAACTGGTCGCGCTCAGAGTATTGCTCGTCTGGTTTAGCCGCCAAGTACTCCAATTCACTCTGAAATCCATCATAAATAGGATATATAGAAACCAATTTATCAACTTTCAACTCTAATTCGGCTAACTGTTCATCGCTAAGCTGTTTGCATGTTTTTATAGGCGTCAAATAGCTAGTAAATTGAGTCAACTGAGATTTTAAAGCAGCACGCCTCTTTACCAGTTCTTTCACTTTTTCATCAGCCATGGTTGCGAGTTAAAAAGAATTGAAGAACGAAAATAAAAGTGAAGGGCCAAGTATGACTAGTAAAAAGAAATGTTACATACGTAACTGGCAAGCGAACAGCTGATTGCAATAGATAGGTAGGTATCAATCTATTGTGGGTTGAATGACCGTTTGAAAACGGAATAAAAAATATAAATTTAAAAGGAGGTACTTTTGGCTGTCGGCAAAAACTTTTAACTACGGTTTAACTCACTATTAATTTGAAAAAGACAATAGTTTTACAATTTGGGAAAAAAAATGTAGGTAGTTAAAAAAATAAATTTGCAAATTACTTGAACTAATTATTATTCTACACTGCACAATAAAATTAACGGAATCACTACTAACTTTCACTGATATTAATAGATCGGTATTCCACTGTTATGTACGGCACAATAATACATAAGTAGGCGTTTTTATAAAATGTTAAAGATGGAATAACTACAAGTAACCACTAGATAGTTTCACAGCACAGAACACTATTGATCTACGCTGATATCTACTGCGCCGAGGTATATAATTATGGTTATGTAGCTAGCACTACGAGATAGACAGCTACGGGACGATACTGTGGTTTGCGATATTAACTACTCGGACTAGGGATATGGTTAGTAATAAGCGACTAATGTTAGTAGGTAATGAAATTGGAATGATCTCACGTATGCTGCACGCTTCGCATCCAATCTGGCTATTCTGATTTCGCCGTATGTGTAATTTTTCTTTCGATGAAAACGATGTCGCCGGGCTTCACTTGGGCTGCTACTGGGCGGTGACCCGATGAAAATGACCCTTAAGACTGATCGGTTTTCTGAATGTCTTCTGGTTTTTTGTGAAATTTCCGCACCAATCCTATGCCTTTCCGACGATCGTTGACTGGAACTGGGCTCCGAATTTGATCGAGATGACCTGCTTGTCCAATTGCGACGATTGAAGGTGTCTGATAATTTTTTTTTTTTTTCAAAAAACCGTTACTCCACTTCGCTGCTGGAATTCTTTTTTCTTCTTCTCGAAGGACCATGTGGTGACGACGTGCTCTGGGTTCTTGCAGGTGGTGGCAAGAGAAACAGCTGGTTTCTTGGTGAACTTTATAATAACGGTTCTTGTACAAATCACAGACGTATAGGTAGGTAGATATAGGTGCGCGTGTTGAGGTGACGGTGTTTTTTGACGTAGTGACTGACGGCCGCACAGCTGTTGCTCGGTGAGCGGGGCGCGTGGACCCCCCGCGTCTTGGATGCCCCTGCGTCGTCCTGCTGGCGACGATATGTCTCCGACACCCTCTTATTAAGTTTTAAAGTATGAGCGACGTGACGGGAGTAAACTTGGTCTGTAGTGTGGCAGCCAGTCAACTGAACGACAAAAACCGGCCAAGTGCGAGTCGGACTCGCACGCCATGAGCTCCATCCCAAAAAACGGATGGGTAGAAGTAAAAGCGACGGGAAACATTATATCATTTTAACACCACTTTGTTTGTTTGTGATGCAAACGAAGATAAGCGGTTTAGCTCTAATAAATACAAGCGACGCGACGAGAATAAGCGCGACGGGGGTAAATGCAACGGGAAACATTATAATACTCGAAATAATAATACCATACCTCACTCTCATGTGACGCAAACGAAGTTGCGCGGGTCAGCTAGTAAATAAATAAAAGGAGGCGCACACTGGGCGACATACACAGCTATAGGAATCGCGGTGAGACATTCGACTAACTAATAGTACTTTGTCGAAGGGTGACACGGCGAGCGACAGTCGCCGAGTGTGTCAGCATTTTGCACTATAGTCCAATCCTGCCCGATCTGACAATAATGTAAACATGTCATGTTTTGACAATCGTTGTCTAAGACAGATGAGAAGAAAAATATAGTATGACAAATCATTGAATTTTTTACTATCCTTAGTACCTACTAAATTATCATTATAAACCTTCAAAACAATTTGTCCAGACGGACTGTTAAACTTATCATTATATCCTTTATATTATATAAAGGAGTCATACAGTGTTCTTACAATCATTTCGACACCAAATAACATTTTTATGATAGTTTATTTTCATTTAAAATACCTATTTTAAATGAAAATAAACTATCATAAAAATGTTATTTGGTGTCGAAATGATTGTAAGAACACTGTATGACTCCTGGATACTGGAATAAAATCAGGGTGAATACTCAATTGCAAGTAACTATGGATATATAGGATCAAATGTGTTTGTTTACATTTTTGCGCAAAGCTATTGAAATACAGTATACGTCTGTTGCCACGACTTGTAGCCGACACCAGAGACAGTCGCGGCGACATCATATCGCGGCGTGAAGTCGCCCGATGCAGGTGCACATTGGGAGTTGGGAGACAAGTCGCCGCGACATGTCGCCTCGACTGTCGCCCAGTGTCTCATAATATAGAAATGTACTCTGTGGCTCAGTGTGCGACTACTGTTAAAGACGTCCTCAAGCGCAGTGCTATTATAGAATATATTATAATATAATCTGTGGTGCTATTATGGTCTTCTTATCCTGCAAATGGAAGGCCATGGTAAGGTTGACTATAGCCGATATCAATCAGTTTTTTGCAATTCACTACTGCACTGTAAGTTTCTCCCGATCACTTTAATTAAGGATCTTTGCTAAGTGAAGCGTGACAACGCAGCGTGTCGACGGGCGCTAGTAAATGCAGAGCTCTTCGCCGGGAGCTCGCCGCGTTTAGCGAAGACTCAAGGGTGATTGGCCTTACCACAGTATAAAGAGTACTATACAGTGGCCTTACTGTACCAGTGTACCTACCACATTCGATGGGTATTTATTACCCACGACGGAACCACAGACGGAACGGAGCCGGTATATGCATTTGGGTGGTGAACTGGTGAGGTCAGACTGGCTGAAGGGTTTTATTTAGAGTTTTCCTTCCTTTCGCACCGAACTTGTATGCTCGCTGCGCTGTACCTATAATTTTAAATTTCCTTAAAATTAATTCATACATACATACATATAATCACGCCTTTATCCCCGAAGGGGTAGGCAGAGGCATAGTATACGCCCGCATTTCACCTTATAGTTTTATGTCCCACGTAATAGGTGGTGAGCCTATTGCCGTGTTGAAATGGACAGGCGCAGGTCGCCGCGACCCGCAGTTGAAATTTTTCAAGCCGCCTTATGGGCGGCTTGAAAAACCTTGCGGCCTTCAACTTGGCTTAACGATTGTCATTTTACTGACAACCGGGTTTCATTTCGAGTTTTCCTTCTCTACGCAAGGATGGATCTTTTTGCGAAAGTGTTCCCTTAGTCGCCTCTTACGACACCCTCGGGATGTATTGGGGTGGTGACATTTTGTACTCTTCATCTCGTTGTAACACGGGACCCCGTCGCCACACGGCGAAATTAATTCAGGAATGTAAATTTTTTTTATTTTATTATTATTATAATTTGTAATTTTGTTAGATAATAATAATAATAAATAAATAAATAAATATTCACGGACATTTCACACAACGCTATCTGATCCCAAATTAAGCTAGGATTAACCTGCTTGTGTTATGGGTATCAGACCACGGATTTTAATACTTATATACTTTTATAAATACATACATATTATACATAGAAACACCCAGACTCTTGAGACAAACATTTATGGGTCACACAAATATTTTTCTCTGGTGGAAATCGAACCCACGACCTTCAGCGCCGCAGGCGGTATAAGTACCGACTGCGCCACAGAGACATCAGACAGTCAAAAAAAAAGTCAAGAGGCACAAAGATAAGATGGCGCCTGCGTCTTTGTCCTTCCGTCCATCCCATGGGAACGCATTCAAGGGATAAAAAGTAGCGTATTTGTTATTGCAGACTACAGTATATCCCTTAACCAAATTCCAGATCTTTACAAACGTATCTTTTACAAAAGTATTTTACAAACGTATTCTATCTTTTACATCTTTTACATTCTATCTTTTACGTTTCTATCTTTTACGATCTTTTACAAACGTATTCACAAACTTTCCCATTTATAATATTATGTAGTAGGATTACAGTATCATGAATGTCTTCAAAAATTTGAAAACTTTTGCTGTAGGTTTTATTCATTGTCGTTATTTTGGTAATTTACAAGGTTTTACAAGACAATGTTCCTTCAAGTATCTATATAAATGCAAATTTAAATGAGTCAAATTTACATACCTACTTACTAAAGTCGGCAATAAGTTCTATAAATACTTGCTCATTTTATTACTTTTTCATTTTTGAACGGTTTATTTTTCTTGGGTCGCGCGAAATGCATTTTTCGTTTACGTACCAATATACCTGCAGTGGGCACAGATTGAACAGTGTGTGGGTCTCCCGGCCCCTTGAGAGGGCTAATATTGAGCTTACTTTTCTCGGAGATATAGGTAACTAGCTGTTCCCTGCGGCTTCGTTCACGTAGAAGTCGTTAGCGCGTAAAATCATTACCCTCTTTTTGCGTAGGCGGTTAAAAAGTAGCCTATATTTTCCCAGGGACTCAAACTATCTCTATTCGAAATTTCATCGAAATTGCTGTAGCGGTTTAGGCGTAAAAGCGTAACAAGCAGACAGTTACTATCACATTTATATTATTAGAAGGGATATGGAATTGCAAGTCGGACTTGCACACGGAGGGTACAAAAAACGTTATTTTAGTACCTACCTTTTTTTTATTTTAGTATTTGTTGTTATAGCGGCAACATAAATAAATAATCTGTGGAAATTTCAGCTTTCTAGCTATCATGGTTCCTGAGATACAGCCTCGAGACGGACATACAGACAGACAGATGGACGCCGAATTCTCATGAAGAGGGCCCCATTTTTATCCTTTGGGTATGGAACTACGGAACCCTAAAAAACGCTTGTCAGAACTATAAAATAATCTGCAGTCATTAATATTCAGTTGTTCACCAGCACGCAGCCATCTTGCGATGGATGTCACAAAAGTTAAGACAAATGATAATATATTGCGAATATATTGCAGTGGTGACTCGCGTGTCAAATCCGTCAAACTGGAGGGCTCCTCAAGGTCCCCCTCTGGAAGTGGGGAGTTAGACTTACGTGATTATACTTCGCTATAGATAGCCTGGTCCATCTTAGAAACTTGTTAGGTTTCAGTGAGTTGCATATTAGATAATTAGTTTTTTCGTAATAAAAAACAAAAACCGATTTATTACAAGTATAAAATAAAACAAAAAAGCGAATGAAAAAAAAGATCGAGGAGCAACGTACTAAAGGAGTTCATACATTTTGTTTTTGACGTTTTCCTCAACCAAATTAATACAATTTTATTCATCTCAACATGCTTTTGTGCCCAAAGCCTGGGTGCGGAGAGCATTAATAATAAATGTAAAAATATATGGCATAGGATTTTTTTTTGTTTAACGTGAGGGAAAATCCTCATGGATGTTATGCCGGACTCCTACCGACTAAAAAAACCTCACGTAACGCCCAACAGCCTATGATTGGGAGCCCCGGGCAAGCCCTCGGAAGGATGTCCCAGGACTCCCAACAGACCCACGGCCGCTACTGCGGCCTCGCCCAGGGTGTGGTTCGAGTGCTATCCCGCGTCTTTGGGGGGTTTCGGGTGTGATCCCGCTTCTAAGGGGCGGCGTGCGTGAGTTGCTCACGTCACGCTGCCGTCATGGGCCTGCTTCTGTAAGGACGGTCAGCCGCCCTCTCACTGTCCTCAGGCCCCCGGTCATATAGACCGATTGTGCTCGGTATATGGCATAGGTATCTACGAATAAGCTTCTAACTAAGTGATGCTATAATGTATGGAACGTTATAGCATCGCTTAGCAGGATTTTGCAGGGTCGGAAGCGCCTCTGATGTTGCAAATGTTCATAGGCTGTGGTGCCCACAGTCCATTTGGTGGAGCCGTAAACTTGTCTGTCACCTTACTACTCCGAAAATCACAGGCAGAAGCGTGGAGCACACACAGCTATAGTACATTCGTTTGTATATACGTAACTTAGCCGGCACGGTCTTGCAAGTTCAACGACTGAAGTTCAATCTGAATACTTGAGAAACCACTTACATTTATAGAAACTTGGAACTTGGAACTTAGAATTCTTACGTAAATAACCGCCATGTGGAATCCGGTAGGAAATTACGCAAAAAAAAAATTAATACTGTTTATAGTATTTTTGTAAATAAAATTATGAAGTCAGTGGTCAGTGGTCGACACTTGGAATTTCCTAACTAGGATTTTAAATAGAGTAAGAGTCTACTTGTTCTTGTCACTTTATAAAAGCTGGAAGCTTCCCTAGGCCTGAACATATCTCCAACCAACATAAAATCGAAACGATCAAGCACGGTGATGTTTCTATCATCAGAGTACCTACCTATATATATATCGTATCATGGTTACTTTTGCACTTACTATCATATTCTGAAGATAAGTTATATAAAAGACTAGCTGACCCGCGCAACTTCGTTTGCGTGATAAATGAAGAACCGCTCGACCGATTTTGAGCAAACTTTACATAAACCATCTACTAAATAGTCCGAATAAAACCTTAAAATTTGGTTTGGATAGGTGAGCCCGTTCTTGAGTTATAAAATTACAACGAAAAGTGGCATTGATTTTTATATATATAGATATGAGTTTTTTTTTATATATACACGGTGTTTCTTTTAGGGTGTCAAGCCGCCACTAGCTGGTAGCAGGGTTCGATACCTATCGATTTAACCCCCATGTATGTTCTACGATTTTTTGTAGTTTTCGAGATAGGTATAATGTTCTGCATAATTCCCTATTTTTTTATTATCGCTTAAAATTTTTACATCTTGTATCAAAGTTAGGATGGAGATTATTTTGTCCATAATACTGCAATCAATAGGCATTATAATAATAAAAAAAATATCCAAGAAAAGACGTGGACACGTAATTATAAAAAATAACGAAAAAAAATTATATCTCGAAAACTACAAAAAATCGTAGAACATACATGGGGGTTAAATCGATAGGTATGGAACCCTGCTACCAGCTAGTGGCGGCTTGACACCCTAAAAGAAACATCCAGTATAAGCTCGCCAAATTGACGTTGGAAAACCATGGCGACATCTAGCGATTGGGGGCCACAGCCGATTAGAACTTCTGAAAGTGGTCCTTATGTTGGCGGCCCCTGTAATGTACCACTTCACGCTCCGCTTGAAAAACCAGAAGTTGTTAGAGGGAAGTAACGCGGGCAGGTCGTTCCAAGCTTTTATGGTTCGACAGAGGGATGATCTCGCGAAGATTTTGTCTACTACATTAGAGCACCTCTGTCCAGCACGTGTTGTTTGGGATCATAACGGAGAGGTAGGGTTTAGATGGAAAAGTTTTTCAGAACAGTTCCCGTAATAGATTCTGTATAATGCAGCCGAAGACGCTATAGTTCATGTCACAAATGACCATTCCTGATAATATATATAACTCTATGATTCCTGTTGTATGTTTCAACCGAGTTGAAAGCCTGAAGCTTGAAAATTTTAACGATAGTTATATTAACGCACGCGTACTCAAGCAATTCAATAAAATATAATAATTTATGTAAGAGAGTTCAATGAAATCAAGTTTTGCACAAGAATGAATGTTGTCCGCATTGAAGCGAAGACGACATTCAGATGGAGCAAAGATAATATAATATTCAAATTATATAGGTACCTACCTATTTTATACAGGTACCTAATGCCCATGGTTTGTGTAGCACATTGAACTTTAGTACCCTAACGTGGGCACCTAACCGGTGTGTTACGTGGGCGGCGACGCGATGTTCTTACGTATGGAAATTTCCATGAAATCTAGACGCTCCTCGTAAGAATGTCCCCACAGAAATCAGAAAAAGCTCTTTTCTGATATCTGTGGATGTCCCAGAATTCGTAAAGCTTTGCTTAAGACTGCTGCTCATACTATTTATCAAGACAAGCACGAGAGGCGGGTGTCCGCCGGGGGCGAACGCAGGTCTTAGCGAAGGCCCTTAGGATCTTCTGTCATTATCAGTTTTTAGCAGTCTACTGCTAAACCAAGGCCCTCCCAATATAGGCCATAACATACGAGCCTGTGTATAACCTGGGATTAAACGCAAATTGTTAATGGTAGTACCCGAACCCTCTAGGTGAGGCCGCGGTGGTAGTCAAAGTCTGTCGGGACTCGGGAATCCTTCCGAAAGCTCGCCTTGAGCTTCCGGCCGTAGGCGTAGGCAGTGTTTGCGCCTCGTACAAAGTTGCATACAGAAAGCATCGGATGACCGAAAACCGGTTACCGCTGCCCCTCCAACTTTGGGCCACCGTACTGCATTTGCCCTACCTACTTATTACCGACCAATGTACATATCACTTGTAATTGATGGAATTATTAAACGATATTCTATCTGCAAGTCGTCTCAATTTTATTATCCGTTCCCATACTGAACAGGCAGTAGTAGCTTATCTATTTATTAATCTGTAGTAGGGCCTCGTGTGGTTTTAGTCTGTAAGAGTCCGGCTATATCCGGATAGCATCCTTGAGGGGTTGCTTCAAGAAAAAAAAAGGAGTTTACCTTCTGCTAGCGAACCTACACCAACAACTATCAACATTACGTCATGATTCATTGACCAGCCACGCACCAGTTCACCCAAAGATTAAAGGTTACAGGACAATAACGCTTTATGGCTGGCTAGCCTCCGGAACGGTTGTTCAGTCATAAACTGTAATCGACGTGTAATCGTTTAAATACATCGTTTTTCAAAGTGGCTGTGAGGAAACGGTTGGATAAGCCATTGTGATTAAGTCCTTTGTTATATAAATAACTAGCTAATGGCCGCGGTTCTACTCGAGTGGAAAATAATTTAATGATCTCACGGTAATCCAAACTTGAGAATTCTCATTTTTGTGCATATCCCAGAGTAAGATGTAAAGTCAGACTGAGATCTTCTAAAAAAACCGCGTCAAAATCCGTTCGGTAGTTTTAGTGTCCATCGAAAAATTCTGATAAATCTGAAATTTTCACAGATTATGTATTTCTGTTGCCGCTAAAACAACAAATACTAGAATCAGAAAAAACCGGCCAAGTGCGAGTTGGACTCGCCCATGAAGGGTTTCGTAGCAGCAAGTAACATAATATAAAAGTTCTTATAGTTCGTTGTAACTTTGATTGATGTTTTAACACGTTCGCAGTGGTAGTGATTTTTCTAACCGAAAATTGCGGTTTCCGACGTATTAAAAAAAAACTACAAGCTCTATCTCGTTCAAACCAATTTTCGTTGGTAGTTTTTATGGCAATGTTCATCATATCTTCTTTTTAGATTTATCATTCTCTTAGTTTAGAAGTTAGAGGGGGGGGGGGGGGGGACACATTTTTCCACTTTGGAAGTGTCTCTTGCGCAAACTATTCAGTTTAGAAAAATATGATCTTAGATACCTCAATAGCATTTTTGAAGACCTATCTATAGATACCCTACACGTATGGTTTTGATGAAAAATAAAAATTTGAGTTTTAGTTCTGAGTATGGGGACCCCCAAAATTTACTGCTTTTTTTCTAGTTATACATAAGAATCTTAACGCGGTTCACAGAATACATCTAGTTACCAAGTTTCAATATCATAGGCCTTATAGTTTCGGAGAAAAGTGGCTGTGACACACGGACGGACAGACAGACGGACAGACAGACAGACATGACGAATCTATAAGGGTTCCGTTTTTGCCATTTGGCTACGAAACCCTAAAAGGGGGGTTAAGGTGGGCTCCCATACAACAAACACATTTACTTACCGTTTTTGGTAGGTACGGAACCCTCCGTGCGCCAGTCAGACTCGCACTTAGCCGGTTTTTTGAATTGTATTTGTAATGTTCAGATAGGTACTACAAATACGGCTACATTACATAGACAAATTAGTAGGGCTATTTAGGTATGCGATCGAGCCTAACCGAGAATGGCCCAAGCCAGTTTCAACTTCGTGTGGTGCACCAGTAACTGGCGAGGTTATTGCGACGAGAAGGAAAACTGGAAACAAAACATAACAACCCGTCGAGCCAGAATTTGTGCAGCAAGGTAAACGACCTTAGCAAAAATTGCAAGCAACCTACACGTCTGCTGCTCAGACTGCAATTTGAAATGGCTTTTACATCTGCTTGATGTTTATAATGTAGGTAGGTTTTATACTTAATTTAGGCATTTCGCCAAGCCATGCCTCCGACAAAACCTCTCCTGCAAAATCTTTTTAAACCTCCTTTTGAAGGAAGTTTGGACGCACTGCCTCGGCTTTTCCGAACGCCTACAGCACGGTTTTATTTACCGTGCTTACAATGGTTTTTTTCTTCTTCTTGTTCTTGGACATCCTCGGTTTGAGAGTATCCCAAAGTCAAGTAAATTTCATTGTGAAAATATAACTCATTTATATGTTATGATTCTTCTTATGAGCAGCGTATTCATGTATGTCCAAGTTTGGACTAAGTTCTACTCTAGTAAGGCGAAAGAAAGTACCTTACTAGGGCTTGCTGTGGAATTCGTCGACAAACCTAAAAAGTCGCGTTTCACTGCGCTTTATTCGATCATCGGACTATTTAATCGGACTACTCTGATACTAGGGGGCTTTATCACTTTCCAACACTTTTGACGTTGTCGAACCTTTATGTTTAATAACACAGGTCTGCAATGGTTTTCCTCTTTGAAATCTGAGTAACATTTTCTATAGTTTCTGATGTGCTGATTACGAGAAAAATAATAAAAAAAATCCATCACGTCAGGATTTTTTGATATTGAATATTTAAGATTTAGCTCCAAAATGTCTGAGCGTCTACCTTTAGAAATTTATAAAACGTCATTAAAATACTTCAGCTTAATTTTTATTGCATTTAATTCGTGTAAGGGGACATAGAAATTAATGCAAATCAGTAATTTGATGATTACTACATAAAAAGTACAAGTAATCCGCATTAACCATGTTGAAAACGGGTAATTTTGACTTAATTTAGTAATAAAATAATAAAAAATATTACCTAGTAGTAATATTACCTAATTGTTGTAAATATTATTAAAAAAGGGTGTAATAAAGATAATCCAAAAGGCTTTTTTTATTAACTACCCGCACTTATTTAGAAAATTAACATTTGAAGTGCGCATCTTGCAACATGAACTTTAAAATGTCATCGCGAAGATGTTTAAATTCTCCAAATTGTTTTTGTAATATTTGCGGGAATTTTATGGTGATAAAACAACGAAACAGCATTACTGACTTTGTAAAAAATATTTACAAAACTTATTATGGAGACGTTTTAATTAACCAAAGTCAAAACTTGGACACCTCATAAACTTTGTACGACTTGTTTATTAGAACTTCGCCAGTGGTCAAAAGGACAGAAAAATAGATTCAAAATCGTTTCGCCTATGCTACGAAGAGAGGATAACAACCATGATAAAGATTGCTACTGTTGTTGTTGTGACATAACTGGATACAATTTTAATAATAAAAGGGACATAAACGAGCACTAAACTTCATTTCCTAAATTCGCACATTGATTACTTCCCAGAAAATCTAGGAGCCGTTGGCGAAGAACAAGGCGAAAGATTTTACCGAGATTTGAAAGAGCTTGAAGTCTGGTATCAAGGAACATGGAATACTAGCATGATGGCGGACTATTGTTGGTTATTGAAGCGCGACGATCCAAACTGGAATATTAGCCAAAAATCGCACAACCGAAGGTTCCAGGAAAAAAGGACCAGGTTCAACAAATAAAATTTACATGTAATTTAGACTAGTAACAAGTTGTTATTATATTTTAGTCGTTTTTAAAGTTAAAAGTAATGTACTTTTTTAAATATATATTTTTTATGAGAAAACTTGGTTCTTTTTTTCTATTTTCTTTCTGTACCATTTTTGAAAAATCTGGAGGTGATGCAGAAAAACTAAGTACATATTCGTAATCAGCGCACCAAAATACCCTAGAATCAGCTATCAAATTCCAGAGAGGAAGTTATGACCCTCATTTTGCAGGCCTGTGTAATCCACCATAAATTACACATGAACACTCAAAACTACACTAGTTTTGAATTTTTTTTAAAACACAATGTAACGCTTGTCTGAAAGTTTCCCGCCGAAATCTACAATGGGTTTGACGCATTTGGTGCAAGGTGCACATCTCAACTTGTACACCATGCTCAAATGGTGAACTTAGCAACTGGCGCACTTCTAATATGGCACACTTCGCAACTGGTGCCCTTCTCTGGTGGTATAGGCGTTCGGAAAAGTAGAGGCAGGGAGTTCGTTCTACAAACCAAAGCGTGCGCGGAATAATAATGTTCTGTTATCATATAAAAGCGTTCCTCGATTACCCAAGGTTCGCTTCTACTAGATCGCATGGCAATACCAGGGAGTTTTTTTACCCCTGGTAGGTACGACCAGGGCGCCGATTCTCGACGTGAATGCGTGGACGCAAATTTACGGGTGAAACGTCGTCCGTCTCATGTTCGCCGTTCCTAAATATGAGACAGGCGACGCGTCACTCGCCGATTTCCGTCCACTCATTCATGTCGTGTGAAGCGAGAATCGGTGCCCAGGAGTACAAACGGGGACAAACTCCCTCCCGAGCAATTCGTGACCAGCTCCAAGCCTACAAGTCTCTGCACATCCACACCTATAGAAAATCAAATTATTTGTGAGTGTTGCTATATATCATCACGCTATAGCCCAAGGGAGCGGAGCAGTAATCACTAATGTCAACCATCAAGCCGACTTACATAGTTGCATTGGAAGGTCCAAGGTTGCTAGTTAAAAATAAAATAATTACGTTCTCTTAAACTATTTTTACTTCAATAAATCTTATACAATACAATATCACAACATCAATAAATATTTTTTGTATGAATGGTGTCTATTTCTCCAGAGGGGCGTAATTGAGGAGTTTTTCAATGAGGTCCACGTGCCCCAGCAACATTCGTCGGCAGCAGTACCTCTTCAATCCCAGGGCGTCTAGAGCGTCACTGAAAATTAAAAAAAAAAGGAATTTAATTATGTAGATACTAAAAGTAAAACACAATGTGAATCGTTTCAAATATTTGTGTGACCCATAAATGTTGTTTCCGTAATTTGTTTTTTTTTTATGATATACACGGTGTTTCTTTTAGGGTGTCAAGCCGCCACTAGCTGGCATACCTATCGATTTAACCCCCATGTATGTTCTACGATTTTTTGTAGTTTTCGAGATATAATGTTCTGCATAATTCCCTATTTTTTTATTATCGATTAAAATTTTTACATCTTGTATCAAAGTTAGGAAGGAGATTATTTTGTCCATAATACTGCAATCAATAGGCATTATAATAATAAAAAAATATCCAAGAAAAGTCGAACCAAAAAGAAGTTGTAATTATTTAAAGCCACGTGGAAAAATAACGAAAAAAAATTATATCTCGAAAACTACAAAAAATCGTAGAACATACATGGGGGTTAAATCGATAGGTATGGAACCCTGCTACCAGCTAGTGGCGGCTTGACACCCTAAAAGAAACACCAGTATGTATTTAGAAATGTGTAAGTATGTCTATCAGTCGTCTAGATCTCATAGCACAAGCTAATATTAGCTTAATTTGTGCTAGATAAAGTTGCGTGAGTCCAACAATTTCTTTCTTATCTTATCTGTGACCTGAACGAAACTGAAAATTTGTTAGTAGATAAAATGTTTTTCATAATATTTTGTTCATTATAAAGTTTATTGTATGTATAATATTTTATTATAAACTTTATAATAAAACGTTAGTTAGACATTGATAAATTTATACAGGTTATTTACAAATGGCGGCCTTATCGCACAAAGCGATTTTTTGCAAGACAACCTTTGTATGGAGATTTTGAAACGAACTAAATTTGGGGCAGAATGGTATTAGTTATAGAAAGATTTGGGTACCAGTCAAAAATAATCTAAAAATTTATGATTTTTAACACGCTTTTATTAGTTCGACGTGTACTTATGTATAATAAATGTCATCACAACACGCAGCAAGAAGCAAATGGAAATAAAACTGGATAAATTTTTCTCAAGTTACATAATATTGACGCAAGGACAAACTACAAAAATAAACATGTTACTAAAGTCGAAAATGGATTGTACCTATTTTTTTTAAAATATTCGTCTCATCGATTAAGAATATACATAAATTGCTTACACTTGGTAAACAACTTTCGATTTTAACAACTTCGCATATTTTCCTGTTTGTGAATAAAATAAACGTAATCATGATAAAATATTTGTAGGTATAGTGGAATCTCCCAACTGGTGTCACATAGCTGCTTAGAGTACCAACAACTTCTATTGGTCCAAATGATTCTATATCAATCTTACTTCTTTTGCACTTAGCGATAAGGCCAACCATTGTACATTTTAAACCCTGTATTCCATATTCATGTAAATTCTGTTAATTTGTCTATACTAATATTATAAAGAGGAAAGATTTGATTGTTTGTTTGCATCGAATAGGCCCCGGAACTACTGGACAGATTTGAAAAATTCTCTCACTGTTAGGAAGCTACACTCTTCCTGGTGAATATAGGCTATATTTTATTTCTGTATTCCCACGGGAACGGGAGCTATGCGGGTTAAACCGCGTGGTGTCCTCTAGTATACAATAAAGCATTATTCTATTCTTACTAATATTATAAATGCGAATGTTTCTGGAATTGTTGTCCAGAGAGCATACACGGGACTAACGGCCCTAGGCGGATGGATGCCGGTGCCCATTCATCCATGAGGACCTGCATAGCATCCATGAGGATTTCCTTACGTTAAAGAAACATGTCTGAATGTCTGTTACTTCTTCACACTCAATCAAATGGCTGAACGGATCTAGTTGAAATTTGATACATAGATGGATTAGTCTCGAATAACCCATAGGCTACTTTAATCACGGGAATAAGTTCCCATGGGAAGCGGGAACGGGAATAAAATAAAACGCGGATAGAGCAGCATACTATTTGCCTAAATAAATCAATCCTTAGAGGGCGGCCCTGTATCTAGATACTTATCTTCCTTGTTCACTGTACCATGATGGCCAGACAGGCAGGTAAATCAAATAAGAGCAAAGTCATATCATTACGAGGAGATTTTAACTGTACATTTCTCAAAACCATTCCGATAAGAAATATTTTCCTTAAGCCATGTTTTGCAAACATAGATAAGGCGGTTAATGGATATCAGTCTTTATAGGAGTATTAGCAATCATAACTTCATCTTATCTTAGTTTCTTTATGAATATATTGTTATGGGCCATTCGCTTTATTGGCAGAAGACTGGGTTATTGACAGTCGGGGGTTCCTCAAAGGAGTGCAAGTCTGGCAACAGCTGACGGTAATGAAAGAATACAGAAAGAGAACAATTAGACAACTTTTTTTTGATGTGAGGGAAAATCCTTTATAGATGCTATACCGACTAAAAAAACCTCACGTAACAGTCTACGGTTGGGAGCCCCGGGTAAGCCTTCGGAAGGATGTCGCAGTAGCAATTAGACCACTATTACACTTGATCTTAAAATTCCAGGTTCAAGTAAGGATGCCTATCTGTCATATGGCCCTGTTGGTTTCTTTACTACTAACCAATGGTAGGAAGCGCTCATGGCCCCACATACTCAGTGTTCTGTAAACGATCACTGCAGTAAGCAACATTTACAATGGCCGGTCATGGATTATGGGTGACCAAAACGTGACCACTTTGTGACTTTTATTTGCTAGCGTTTCCATGCTTCGGAAGACACTTTAAGCCGTTGGTCCCGGTTGCCAGAAAATGGCAGCCGTTAAGCCAAGTTGCAGGGCATTTATGGGCGAAAAATTTCAACAAAATCTAACAGTGAAATGTGGGCATATAATATGATCACATAATGAGACACATTTTATCCAGCACTAGGGCTCATAATAGCACTGAAGAAATTATTTTTTTTGCTTCAAGATCATATTTCACTCAAGGACAAATAAATTGTGGACATCTATACAAATTTTTGTTAACTATGGTATTACTAAATAACACCAAGCCAAGCTGCATACTTCTGATCTAATTCTCTTGCTAGAGGAGGCATAGTTAGAAACTTGTTCGCCACATACAGTGGTCTTTCCAGCTTGACAGCACCAGCAGAATCAACTCTTCTACTACTTGTCTGCAATATTATACTCCATTGCAACAAATTTATCTTGGCCACATTCATCTCTACTTGTGTTTGTTAAGCATTGGACACATTTCATATTTTAGAATATAATATCAGGTATAACACTTCAGCTGCTGTTGTACAAAACCCACTTTTGCACAGATTGATCACATTACTGATCTACCTATTGGTTACATGCATTTTATCCCCGAAGGGGTAGGCGATGCATTTTATATGCCCACATTTCACCTTTGTATAATTTGTCCCATGTAATAGGTGGTGAGCCATATTGCCGTGTTTAAAATGGATATTTAACGTGCATGACAATTGCCAATTGATAGTGTTGGGACCCCTTTACAGAGAGAGAGAGAGGCTCTCACCCAAAGGGCAATTGGAGTGGGTTATACTCGGAGTGTCCCTTCGTGGTCGAATTCGCAATTAGGAAAACCAAAGGTGCCGGAGCCCGCTGGCACAAAACCGAACATTGCAATACTTGGGACAGGTCTATGCCCAGCAGAGAGCGTCAAATCGGCTGGGATGATGAATACTCTTTGGTAATGCCTTTGTAAGTTATCAATACCTGTATAAAAGTGACAGTAAATATGTTTTTATCAACATATTGTGAAATTACATGGAAATCACACATTCTCAGTTGAGGTTGGTAAATATTGAGTCCACAGCCGTCAAAGTACATATTTGCACAGTCTTACAATAAGTAGTTAATTATATTTGAATAGTTCTCATGCTTACCCTTCGGTGTACTCAGCTTGTAACAGTCCCAGGTAAGCCTCCCATTTGTTACCAATCACTTTCCCACATGTAAAGCAACGCACTGGAATGATCATTTTCACTGCAAAAGAGCATTATAACATAAAATGAGACAATAAGCACAACAAGTTTAAGTATAATCAAAGTCTAGCATGTTGAATGATCAATGGAGAGGTTATGTTAGATGAATTATGCTTTTATGATAGAAATATATGTAATTTTACGACTTCAGTACAATAACACATACCTAATTACAACGGCTTTCAATCAATTTATATTTTATTCGTCTTTGCTCTTCACGAAATCGATATTTTTACGATTGCGTCTGATAATAATGCTTCACAACAAACAAAAACAGTAGTACCGAATGAACGAATGAAATGACCTAGCAAGAACATGAACTGACAGATAGGCATGACGAATGAACTAATTTGTACAGATAACAAACTTGACTGTTTCGTGAAACGGAACGGTGAATTCGAAGCATGAATTATGTTTGGTTGGCTGCAACGCGTTGTAACACGTGACATCCGCTGATACTTAATATTAATAATGTTCCGGATGTCACGCGTTTTTTTAATTCAATTAAAAATATTTTGAATTTGATTTGATAATAACTTGATCTAAAGGTTATACGGAGATGACAGAGACAGATGGATCTCTTAACTCTTTTGGGGAACAGGAGAGTGGACTATAGCCCTTACTATTAGCAGCCTAGCGTCACATAAAAAGCAGGCACTGAGTGTGAATCCTAAAGCTTCCTCCACATTACGCGCGAAGTTGGACGAATACGATAGTGTAGAGAGACACTTCGGCTTACTTCGTCAAAATTTTACTTTGCCTCGGGCGATTTCACTGAGGATCTTCGTTCACCTTCGCGAGCAGTGTAGAAGAAGCTTTATAAAATATTATTGATTCGAGAGTGTGTTGAATCTTGATCAACGGGCGTTTTTTGTACTTACATCATTTTACTTTATGATGTGCTCGTGGCCCCGAGGAGTCAGTGCTCTGTAAACGATCACTGTAGTATGCAAATGTCGTTATTGCCGGTCCTTGGATGGGTGACTACTACGTGACCACTTTGTGACATCTATATTTGCGACCGTTTCCGTGCTTCTGAATGCACGTTTAGCTGTTGGTCCCGGTTGTCAGTAACATGACAGTCAATAAGCAAAAAAAAGACACTTTTCAAAGATTTCAACAGTGGTTCGTCTTAACCTGTGCCTGGGTTGCGTGTGTGTGATGTTCGTAGGCCTCTAGTGTGGCAAACGGCTGTGGTATGGTAAACGACCATCAGGTGAGCCATAAGTTTGTCTGCCGCTGTAGAAAAATAAAAATAGAAAAAAAATCTTGCCTACATCGAGTCGTCAAAGCACCTGTGTGGTTTTTAATCAGTCCGTGTTCAATGTGCTCGTGTAAAAGTATCTCTCTTAAAACAGTTCTGCGAACATTCTTTGGTTTGTCGTAAATTATGGGAAAACTGAATATTTGGTATTATACAAATTATTGGTCACAGTTTTTTTTCTATATTTATTTCATACTAACACATTACTCAAAGGTTTACAGCCATTTATTATCGCTTAATCGAGTGTTTTAGGCTCCGGCCACGTATCCCGGTCTTTAGCGAATTGTAGGCCGGCGCGAGAAATGGCCGCGGCCGATATGGCGGAGGTGGACGTACTCAGAACATGTCAAAACCATAGAGTTAGGATGAATTCCTAATGGGCTAGCGACACGGTCAATAATATTGAGTCAAGTCTGATATTTATTAATGAAAGTTCCTTCAGTGTGCGTGATTTCTTTGCATGTATGTGTGTGCATCGACGTGTATGTGCACATGATATTGACGAGGCATGACAAGTGCAGTTAGACCGTGTCTCGGGCCCATAATGGGCTCCCGACACGGTCAGCACTTGACAAATCTGATAATGTGAATGAAATCAGCTTCAGTGTGCGTGATTTCTTTACGCGTGATATTGATGATATATTATATTTATTTGCACTAGGTTGAAACTTGAAAGGGTATAGACACATTTATATATTTTACTACCTAATGAATTGGACTCGCGAATATGTGTGAAGGGAGTGTGTGATTTAAGTCACTACATTATGGGCATGTATAGTCGATAGAGATGTAAGTCAGATTGTGTCACTTATTTGTTGTTGATGGGTCACTCAATACGTTCCGTTCTTCGTATTACTTCTAATCGTTTAACATAAAGTAATTCCTTTTTCTTATTCGATACAATGTGGTACCAACTTTTCTTCTTTTTATAACTCGGACACTCGACTGGCGGGTGGATGGACATATAGCTTGATATTGTTGTAATTTAACTGTTTTAGTAGATATAGTTATTTTGTTTTTTCTTTTATGCTATTAGATTTTAATTTAAATAGTTCACAAGTGATCTATGACAGATTATGATGATAGTGATGATGACAGCTTTCACACGGCATCTAGTCTCGATATTAATTTAAACCAGAGCGTAAACAGAGTACAGTCACTCGCTGATACGCTGAAGTATAGATTTTCTGATGTACCTGAAAATTTTAATGTAGTCCATTTCAATGCCCAGAGTATTCACGCCCATTATCCTGAGATGCTGGCTTCTTTTGACTGTAAGAATATCCATGCGATTCTTGTTTCTGAAACCTGGTTTAGGGCATTCCATTCTTCTCTCTCTTACTCACTTCCTGGTTTCCAATTGATAAGAAATGACCGTGGGACTGACGAGGTTGGTGGCGGTGTTGCAATTTATCTCCGTTCGCAAATTCCTTTCCGCATCATTGATGTATCAGCACAACCACCACCTTCGAATGCCGGCGAGCATCTCTTTGTTGAATTGGAACTCAACCATACCAAAGTGTTACTAGGTGTGTATTACAGCTCATCAATGAGCATTAACTATTTCTCCTCTTTTGAAGGTCTTTTAGAAAATTTAATCCCCTCTTACAGTCACACAATCATACTGGGAGATTTCAATACCTGCCTTGTAAAAAACGATCCTCGCTCTCTTGCTCGCGCTTCTTCTTTGCGGCGTTTAATTCAATCTTGCAATCTTTCAATTCTTCCCCTAAATACTACCCATCACTTTCCTGACTGCAAACCATCCCTTTTAGACCATATCCTAGTGTCATCTCAGCAGCATGTCATCAGACATGGTCAATGTAATGCTGACGCTTTTTCTTGCCATGACCTACTTTTCCTATCCTATAAACTCCGTCCTCCTAAGGCGAGATGTAAAATCCTGTGGCAGCGCAATTTTAGTGGTATGAACCTTGATTATCTTCGTGAAGATGCTACTAAAATTGATTGGAATTATTTACTTACATCAGAGTCTATTGATGAAAAAATTAACATATTTAATACCAATATAGTACAACTTTTTGATACCCATGCTCCAATTCGAGCAGTTAAAATAAAACATCAGCCTGATCCTTGGCTCACTGATGCCATTAAGGAAATAATGGCAAGGAAGGCTGCGGCCAAATGCAAATACAAGTGTCGACCTAGTGCAAGCAATTTAGAAAGATATGTCGCTTTACGTAATCACTGCAATAAGTTGTGTAGAAATGCACAGCGCCATTATATTCATGCATCAATCGATAACGGTGATCCATCTAAAGTATGGAAATTTCTAAGAAACATAGGAGTTGGAAGGCCCAAAGAAAATATCGTTCCAAAGACTATTGACCTCGAAGCACTTAATGTGCATTTTTCATCTTCGTCCAGCTTTGGAGGGACCATTAAGACAAATACACTGCAGTATCTTTCATCACTTCCAACTCCTAACTATCCGCGTTTTTTCTTTGAATCATTAACTGATAGTGATGTTAAGAGGAGCGTAATGTCTATTACTTCAAACGCGGTTGGAAATGACTGTATAAGCCGCAACATGATAGTTCCTATTATTGATCAGATCCTTCCTATCATTACACATATTTTAAATTTCTCTATTACAAGGAGTCTCTTTCCAACTGCTTGGAAAGAAGCTCAAATTATTCCATTGCCAAAAAAAGGTAACCCTTCATCCTTTTCCCACTATCGCCCTATATCAATACTACCTTTCCTTTCTAAAGTTCTAGAGCGTCTTGTTTATAACCAACTTAATACCTTCCTCTGTTCAAATTCCTTGCTAAATCCTTTTCAGTCTGGTTTCCGTCCTGGACATAGTACTGTGACAGCCCTACTCAATGTTACGGACGACATCAGAACAGGAATGGAGAACGGCAGACTCACGGTGTTGTCCCTGCTTGATTTTAGTAATGCGTTCAACACTGTTGATTTTGACATCCTAATAGGCATACTTTGCTCCATTAATATATCTCCTACAGTAATTGACTGGTTTCGAAGTTACCTGTTTGGCCGCCAGCAGCGTATACGCGTAGAAGACTCCCTTTCTTCTTGGTGTAATATAACAGCTGGTGTTCCGCAGGGTGGCGTTTTATCTCCTTTACTCTTTGCTATATTTATAAATTCAATCTCCCAAAAATTAGTTTCCTCCTACCACCTATACGCAGATGACTTACAAATTTACACACAAGCACCATTAACTCAATTACCGGAAGCAATCGCCACAATGAATAAAGATTTAGAGAGTGTATGTGAATGGAGTCTTAATTATGGACTTCAAGTAAACCCGTCAAAGACCCAGGTTATTATCGTAGGGAGCTCTTGGATGACATCGCGTATTGACTACACTCAGTTACCCCAAGTCATTTTCAATGGTACTCCTATTGATATATGTGACACAGTGAAAAACTTGGGAATACACATCGATAACACATTGTCCTGGGATCGTCAATTGCAGGAGGTCGGGCGCAAGGTGTTTGCATCTGCAGGATCGCTGCGCAGGTTGCGTAGTTTTCTCCCCACAGCCACTAAAATTGCGATTGCACAATCTCTTCTGCTTCCAATCCTTGATTATGCAGATGTCAGTTATCTTGATCTCACACAGGAGCAATTTGACAGGCTTGAGCGTCTTCAAAATGTTTGTATTAGATTTATATTTGGCCTACGCAAATATGATCACGTATCTGAATTCAGAAAAAAGCTCGAGTGGCTCCCAATTCGCCTTCGACGGAATACTCACATATTAACTTTATTATACAGTATACTGTTCAATCCTTGTACTCCCCGATATCTCAAAGAACGTTTCACGTTCCTTCATGACACACATTCAAGGTTTTTAAGGTCATCGAAAAATTTGAGACTCGAAATGCCAAGGCACTCCACAACGTTCATGAATAAATCCTTTACTGTACAAGCGGTTCGCCTGTGGAATGCTTTGCCTGTATCTATAAGACGAGCACAGACATTGGTATCATTTAAAAGGCTGTTAAAGAATCACTTTCTGTCTAACTTAGATTAGTACTGCGTGTGTTTTTGTAAGTGTGTACTTATATTTAATGTACCTATTGGGTAGATATAACGTATCTGTTATGATGGTTGGATATTTAAACTGGTTCTTACGAAATTGTATATATTGATGTGTATTGTGTATTACATGTAGGTTTATAAGTATATTTTTATCATTGGTTTATGTTTGTAACAATAGCTTGTACACTGCCTCTTTCAGTTCCATTTTCTCTGTCCATCCAAAGGTTGCCTGGAAGAGATCGCTCTTAGCGATAAGGCCGCCCATTGTACATATAATCTTTAAGATCTTCTTCTTAGAATAATGTTTTTCATGGTGTACAATAAAGCATATTTATTCTTATTCTTATTAAACCATTGACACACACAAAACACTCGAAAATACACCAATTTTGCAAATTTACAAAACGACATAATACGATTCCTTCCAGTTCCCGCCAAAGAATCCTTACAGTATAGTAGTTATAGATTTAGGATTTTTGTACATTCTAAATCTATGGTAGTAGTATAGTCCGTTCACAATACGGACTATTTTGATTTGGAGTCCAAAAGTCCTAAACTTCAAAGTCCAAAAGTCTAAAAGTCCAAAAGTCTAAAAGTCCAAAACTCAAAAAGTCCAAAAGTCTCACTAACTACATTTAAGAAAGTACTATTTATTCGAATCGACCGTGGTGGGTACGAGAAAAAGATGGCGCGTAACAAAAAAATGTGACGCGTAACCCAAAAAAAATGTGACGGAATTTTTTTCCAACGGCGTTTAAGAAGTTTCACTTCAAAAAATTGTTGAAGTTTTTCAATCCAACGGAATGTCAAGTTGGCATTAATTCAGAAAAAAGTAATCTAGCCATGAAAATTTAGGAAAAAATTTAAATTTTGGCGAATTATACTCATTATTTTATATGATACCATTTCATTCAAATAAATGCGTCGTTGATGCAAGGGCGTAATATTAAATTGTATTGAAGAAATTTTGTAGCCTACTAACCCATAACTGGATCGATATACAATTATTTCAAAATTTTATTCTAAATTTCTTGCTCCCGAAAAGCGGTGGAACATTTGTGAAGCGTACCTACCTATAGACAATTTGTCTCGAACCAAAAAGTGCTATTCACTGTGTGATTCCTTGAGAATATTGAATTAACCGCATTCTTACTAAATTCATATAAAAATGCGATTGGCGGAATAATATTTCGATCAATCAATCAATTTAGCCAATAGCAGTCCACTGCTGGACATAGGCCTCTCTCATATTTATTTCCAGTCATCATTTTATTCAGCCATTTATTTTATTATCTCACACTTAATATTTAGAAAATAGCGACTATGTCTTTTTTCATATTGCCTGATGATATATACTTACATTATTTTGGTTATTATGTCTGTGCTGTAAATTTTTATTTGCGTTGAGTCTGGGACCGGTCTACATAATGTGGAATGAAGTTATTTTATGAAAATAAGATATGGCATATGATGTGAGTAACCAAAGCCAGTATAAATTACCATAAAAATTTAAAAAAAAAATCTTTTTTTCCTGAGTTCGTCCCTTTACACCGCTGTCTATGCCGCGGATTCGCTAGAGCGCGGCGACTCGTGGCATGCTTCATACAACTCAATTCATTTGATCGTTCCACTCGCCGCGCCACACCTAGACTTCGCTCGGAGCGGAAAGTACGTGGCATATCGGTTAGGCAAACTAAATAAGAGCCTTTGTTATCGAACTAGGCAATGCCTTTTATTCTGAGCTATCAGCTTAATTTGAAAGAGTTCAAATCAAAAGTAATCTACAAATAATTTATTTGTTACAGATTGATAAAAATTCATTCAAGGACAGCAAAATGACTCTCAGTATGGAACAGTGTATCTCAAGTGAAGACAGTAATATGGTAAGTAATTAGTCAACTTGTCTATCTTGTATAACTCATTAGTCAACTTGATTAATGGTGAGTTCAGTGCAATTTTCACACCTAAGCACCGATCTTTTAATGAACGTTTCTCCATGAGTGAGTGGGCAACTCCTGGAATTTATAAAAGCCGTAACAAACTGTATGAACTATATGAAGAGAAGTCCTATAACCATAATCCACAATTTCAAGAATTTGTAAAAAAATATTCAATAACATTCAGACAAGCCTGTCTTACAGCAAAATCTATTTATTTAAAAAATAAAATCAAATGTTCAAATTATATTAATAAAGAAACTTGGAATGTTATAAACATGGAAACTAGTAAATCTAAAATAGGTACGTAGTAATGATTTTCATTTAAAAATAGATAATTTTGATATTAAAGAGGACTTGGAAGTTGCGACTGAATTTAAAAAAACATTTTTCTAACATTCCAGTTTCTATTACCAGAAGTCTCTCTTCTTGCTCTGCTTCTGCCGAACAAATTCTAAAACTTGGCGTAGACGAATGCGGCACAGACTTTGAATTCTCAACTGTCAGTCCTATAGATGTTTTACTAACCTTTAAAGAAATTAATATGAAAACCACTAAAGATTTGTGGGGTCTATCTGTCAAAACTGTTGCTCATATTATAACTGTAATTGCTCCGCATCTGGCAACTGTGTTTAATAGCTGTGTCGAGACTGGTGTTTCCTGACTTGATGAAACATAGTAAAGTCATACCATTATTTAAGGCGGGAAATAGTGAGGATCCCTGGAACTTTCGACCTGTTTCCACATTACCTACACATAGTAAAATTTTTGAAAAGCTAATGCTTAAACAGTTGCTCAGTCACTTTAATAAACATAATTTACTACACAGGAAACAGTTCGGATTCACAAAGGGTTTTTCAACTGTGGATGCAGTGGTTGCTTTACTTAAGAGTATTTACACGGCTTGGGAGGATTCGCAGGACGCATTGGGTGTGTTGTGCGATTTGTCCAAGGCCTTCGATTGTGTTCACCACGAAACTCTGGTCAAAAAGTTGCGCCACAATGGTGTCAGGAATAGAGCTCTCAACCTCATAATCTTGACTTATTATTTGAGCAATAGAATTCAGAGGGTTGAAGTAAACGGTATACGATCTCCAGGAACCCCAGTTGTGATGGGTGTCCCGCAGGGTTCAATCCTTGGCCCATTTCTCTTTTTAATATACATAAATGACTTAGGTACCTTATTACGTTAGGGATGAACATGAGATTGTTCTGTTCGCGGATGATACTTCTCTGACATTTAAAATTAAAGACAGTTAATGGATTATGACGATGTTAACAGTGCACTCTCAAAAGTTTTTTATTGGTTTAGCGTTAATAATCTTCTTTTAAATGATAAAAAAACTAAAGTAATAAAGTTTTCGACAACTAATGTGAAAGAGATAGGTGGCGACCAATGTACAACTTAAAAAAAAATGAAAAATATATGCAGTAAAAACAATTGACTCACTTATGACACAATATGGCTCACTGATGTTGAAATGGCTAGAATAGTCTATTTCAGTTATTTCCATAGTGTTATGTCATACGGAATTCTTCTCTGGGGAGATTCAGCGGACATTAATAACATTTTTATATTACAAAAGAGAGCTGTTAGAGCAATATACCAGCAAGGTCCTAGAGTTTCTCTAAGAGAAAAGTTCAAAGAAATTAATATTCTAACTGTCATATCACAATAAATATACGAAAATTTAATTTATGTGCATAAAAATAAGGACAAATTTCTGAAAAATGTGATATACACAATGTAAATACCAGGCATAAAGATAAACTTGTTTTACATGCTACTCGTCTACACAATATAAGCAGTTCTTTTGTCGGACAATGTATAAAGTTTTATAATAAACTTCCCGAAAAAACTAGATTATTGTCAATAAACAAATTCAAAGCTACCATTAAAGCCAAATTATGCAGCAAGGCATATTATACAATTTCAGACTATATTGTTATAGATGATAAAAATGTGTGGGTTTAAGGCGCTCCAAGTCAACACACAAAAATAAAAAATAAAAATTATGTACCTAGACGAATTTTGTTTAAAAAAGGATATTGTTTAATGAAAACTCGTGTGTACAAAATTCATCACACAAATCTTTCAACAACTACACCTCTGTAGTTGTTGAATGATTTGTAATTACCTACTGAATGTTTAAAGAGTGGCCGGAGTTTTATTGCCAGGTTCGTTTTTCTCCAGCTCTACCTATTGCGTTGCGAATCTGGCAGTAAATGTAAATGTAGAAGCAATCATTTGGACGTTCATAAGCTTTACATTGTGACCTATATGAATAAAGATTTTTCATTTTCAATTAAAAATAATTGTCAATTAGCACATAACATACATACGATGAAAGGAGTAGGGTGGTATGGAGTAAGAGAGGTGCTTGAGATAGTCCTAATATTGTAAACAGAGTCCGAGGAGCCTCTGTGACGTCACAGTGGTCTCCTACCGACAAGGCGCAGCTACGTCCTTCGCTTCTGGCCAACTCTGCGCCTTTATAAAAACTCCAGCACTCGGTTGTTAATCTCTCTCGCTACTACTACATCTGATAAACCGCTGATGTCTGTACAGTTTGTCTATAAAGTCGTGAAATTAAATGAGGGCGCTGCTGCATGCATGTATGCAACCCTATATAGTACGACCAAAATGATTTTGATACGAGGAGTTCGTTCCGAGTAAAATCTTACTAATATTATAAATGCGACAGTTTGTGAGTGCGGATGTTTATTACTCTTACACGCTCGAACGGTTAAAGGGATCTGGCTGAAATTTGGTACAGGGATAAATTATAATCTGGAATAACCATGGCTACTTTTTATTCCGGGAATAAGTTCTTACGGGAAGCGGGAACGGGAACAATACAAATATTATAAATGCGAAAGCTTATGAGTGTGGATGTGAGACTCTTTCACGCTCGAACAGTTGAACTGATCTGGCTGAAATTTGGTACAGGGATACATTATAGTCTGGAATAACACATAGGCTACTTTTCATCCCGGGAATAAGTTCCTACGGGAAGCGGGAACGAGAACAAATTCGACACGGGCGAAGCTGCGGGCATCAGCTAGTGAGTTAATAAATAAAACACATTATACATTTTTAATTTTGTTTCTGTTTTATTGAATCAGATCCAGAATAAAGTTATTGAACCAGATCCAGAAGCCCCGGTCTAATATCGTCTTACAACCCACCAGCAGGTGCCTAGCAGTTCCAATTGCTTTGCCACAATCATGTAATTACATGTTTTATCTGTAACTTTCCCCCATCTGACAAGGATTTTTTTGGCGCAGTGCTCAAATATTAAAATCGTCTATTTCTTTCTTTGCCGACCTTTTCTGTGTTTCCCAGGAGTTTCAAACTTTCCTTCATTATTAAAACCTTCGTTAACTATTCGCCTAACTGTACTCTCTGATTTTCCTGAAAAGAGTAAAAAAAGAAAATTAATTACATATTGGAAACAAACTATTGACATGAAGCAATTAATTCAAAATAAAAATTGGTAGAAAACCAGATTGAACTGAGTATCAAAAATGTAGGTCGTACTATAAAATAACCATGTTGTTCTAACCACTGACTTACATTATAGGTAGATTGTAAGTTTAAGATTCTAACCTAAAAATATGCAAACAATGCCTTTTTTTGTCTCCAAATCGTAAATTCAGTAAATTTGTAACTTCAGACAGATTCAAAACAAACAATAACATGATTACATACCCACCAAAGATGCTGTTCGCTCATAAACATCCTCAAAATCCCACAACAATTGTCCAGCTTGGTACTCCGCGAAACATCACTGGAAAACTTTAAAAATCACTTCCTGCGCACCACTCCGATTTTCTTTACTCATTTCTCAAACCTTTATGCGTAGTTTGGTCTCAATTTGTTGCAGTTTAATCCAAACATTAAAGTTACGTGAGAGAGTAAACGAAATTCGACGATAGCATTGACAACTGACGTACTAATGTTTCGTGTTGCCAGTGTTGCCACACACATAACTATTTTTAGTTCCTCAAACATTCATGTCACGACTTTATAGACAAACTGTACTTTCAACATCACTGTCTGGTTTGATCTGATGGTCTAGAGCTATTAAACCTACTTCCCTGAGTACTCCCTCTGATATGGATAACCTTTAATATTCTAATCTTGAAGTACCTATAAATTAATTGTCATATTGTTCTTCTAAACAATTGTTCATATAATCTCTCTAATAAACCTACCTGGCACTGGCACGAAGTATGGTGTAACCATACGCCACGTGACAATTGTGCCATAAAACCTATAAAAGGACAACCAATCAGTATTCAGATGTCAATAAACTTCAATACACCTTCAATACGTATTGAATACTAGCGGACGTCACGCGGTTTCACCTGCGTAGATCCCGTACCCGTGGGAATACGGGAATAAAATATAGCCTAAGTATGTTCACCGCAAAGAGTGTAGCTTTCCAACAGTGTAAGAATTTTTCAAATCGGTCCAGTAGTTCCGGAGCCTATTCGTTACAAATAAACAAACAAAAAAACAAATCTTTCCTCTTTAAAATATTATATAGATGTACCCAGTAAGCAAATTATTAGTTATATTTTTGCGTGAATAGAAACGTAGAAATCTGATCCATTTCATTCGTTCACTGTCACTGTCATGAATGTCATTAGCCTTTAATCAAGTCAAGGCCAGGGATGGCTTTTCGACAGCTGTTTAGATTTGTGTTCATTGTGTTTTAGCTGTAAATACATTTATTAATCAGTCTTCTTATTCAACATTTTCCTATAAATAGTACAAAGTATTCATTTCACATAACAACGTGGCAATGGTTTCTCTAGTAAATTTCATCTAATAAGAAAAGTTTAAATAATGTTATGATGTGACTTTAAAATTTTGTAACTTCGTCCTTGATAATAATTTATATTAAACTTATTATATCATTGTGGTTAGCGTCATTAATGTAGCTTAATGATGCATCATTAACGAACATACTAGTGTATCGATTTCATTGCCTTTTAAGTCAAGTCTTTATTTGAACATGATTATGTAGTGTTTAGTAAATTTAAGTATTCCTGTAGAATTAAATTGTAACAATGGACTCTGAAGATGATATTCAGCCTCTTATTCAATATGAAGAAGACAGAGATTTGTATTTGGAACTCAACGCACAACGTTTGGTAACTGACCCTGAATTTGAACAGGTAATAGTAAATTTTTTCTGTACCTAGGAGTGCGCAGTGAAATTCTTTGTGATTCTAGTAGGAAATGGAATGAAAATTTGCTTTATTGTTCACCATTATTTGCATGAAAATAGAAAAACAAGTTTTAAATATTTATTGGCTTTATTGCCAAAAACTTCTATATAAACTGAGGTAGACATGCCCTACGCACCGATTTTTGAAACCTATAAACTGAGCTAATTAGCAGCGTTGCTTGCACTGTTGTTAGTCGAAACTTCGAGAGTAGGTACTTGGCTTGCAATCGGAGTCCATACGCCTTCTCTTTTACCTACTCTGGTTCTATTCGTATATTGCTATTGTGGTGACGATTATGTAAATATTATTTATAAGTGAGTGTAGTCTTAGGCGATGTGTGTGTTTGAGGATTGCTTTTTAAATCTCGTTTGTTAGAGTATGGCGCGTCTACCTCAGTTTAAATAGAAGTCTTTGTTTATTGCTAAGTCCAGACAAACTATACTTAGTTTTATTTATGTGTACCTACTTATCTCATTATCTGCAAAATATTTGTCTCAATATTTTTTTTGCATACCAGTGATCAAACCAGCCTATGACCGCCTATATACGTCCACTGCTGAATGTAGGCCTCTCCCAATTTACACCACAACACACATGCTTATATAATTTCCTGAAATTAAAGTGTAAGCCTCTGCCCACATATTTCACACTCAGTCTTACAGATGCACTTGGTGTCGTATGATTAATAACCTTTTGTTGAAATTGTAAAGACAGGTTGTGGCCACCTGGTGTTGTAATTTTCAAGCTGCACTTTATGGCTTTTAACTTGGTTTAACAACTGACAGGACTAGCAACTGGGACTTTACATGCCTTTTGAAGCGTGAGAGCACTCATAAATGGTGTAACAACTATACTGCTCGTTCGCTCTAAGTTTGCCACTCGGCTCCATACTAAAGTCGAATTTTTAATTAGACGAAGTAAATTGACAGCAACTAATGTCACTTCTTCATACAATGTTGCGTATTTTCTATGACGAAGTGACATTAGCTACTGTCAATTTACTTCGTTTAATTAAAAATTCGGGTATACGCCTCTACGCCAGCGACAAACTTAGAGCGAACGGGTAGTACTATCAATTGCGGTACTATACCATATACCTACATATTTTATTAGAGGCTGCCATCAATACCATCCCTGTAAAGGCTCTTATAGGGAGGAGAGTCTTTATAGGGACTATAATGATGGCAAAATGCACTATCAAATTTTCATTAACCATCATCTCTAAGCTTGTTAATCTGCTGCTTGTTAAGGCACAGGGAACCCAGTTAACTCCTGACTATGGTATTCGAAGTGCCTACCTTGGTAGTTGATGTCACAAATTAGAGATAGTACAGATGGAAATCTCATGTATGTACTTTTTTTCACACTTACCCTCTGCTACACACACTCGTGCACAAATCAGTATCGAAGACTCGGCTCAAACCGCCTGACCTCGTGTCTGTGAACTCAGTGAGCATTGTCTATGTGTGCCTATCCTCAGCGAATTTAGTATGAAGGTTTCCACCTGTACTATCTCTAATTTGTGTAGATGTAGACTGGATGAGGAGAGGTCCCAATGATAACTAAAGTAGTGTTGGGAGCCTTGAGGCTAGTCTTCCATGGGCATACTGGCCATTGGCAGTTAGACAGGCATCACGAGGTTTCAGCTGGTAGATGTTCGGCATAGATTTCGAAATTCTGGATAGTCAGTAGAAGTCTGAGATTTGAGAACAGTGCTACTTATCAGCTAAATGTAGAGAAAGAGTGCTATTATGCAAGTACTTGTAGTTATTACTATGTTGCCTATACTAAGCTGTGATGTGTTATTGTGTCAACAAACTGATTGTACTGTGAGGAATGTTCTGTTTATGTTTACACATCGCTGCAGTGTTATGTTTCGATGTATTTGAATTTCAGAATGAATCATCCTTACTTTTCTGTGTATATTCTGAACACCTATGGAACATTTCAATTATCTGTTTTTAATTAATTCATTCAATTTCCTGATAGGGATGTATTATACTAATATTATATAGTGGAAAGAGTTGATTGTTTGTTTGTATGTTTGTTTGTTTGTTTGTTTGTTTGTTTGTTTGTTTGTTTGCATCGAATAGGCTCCGAAACTACTGGAGCGATTTGAAAAATTCTTTCACTAGTATTAAAGTTAGCGGGATATTTACCATGTATTGTTGAGAGTTTCCGATATTTCGGCGCTGTTACAAGCACCATGATCACGGAGGAACTGAAGTACTGGCGGTTGAAAGCGAAAGTCTCAGCACATATATCGATCTACCCTCCTTCGCAGTCGTTTATTACGCGTTACACCAATACCACTGGTCTCACTGTCGATTTCACTAACTCGACTACGTTCACGACACACAATGCTCACAGTATCTACTCGTGGTTTTGTTCTTTCACTCTCTTCACGTGGTCCACTGTTGGAAAGTTACACTCTTCCCAGTGAACATAGGCTATATTTTATTACCGTATTTCCACGGGAACGGGAGTTACGCGGGTGAAACCGCGTGAAATCCTCTAGTCAGTTAGGTATTTATAAACAGTTAGTTTGTAAAGTAATGATTTTTAAAGTTCTGTTAAGCATGGGACAAGAATAGGAACACAGTTTGGGCACAGCATTCGGTGGGAGGGAACATACAGGAATAAATAGTGTTTTTCGGACTATAATCTATATCGGTACCAATTTTAGCCATGGTGGTTTTAGTTAGGTAGGGTTAGAGCATAAGTTCTTAATCTTTCACATTTGTAATATTAGTAGGATATTTACTAAGTACTCTAAAATAAACTCCCAAAATTTGTTTTGATATCGTATTCAGCGGTAAATGCTTCATATAGTAGCGTCGGTTCATTTACTTTAATCACTATGTAGTTGTATAATGACATTTTTATAATGATAACAGCTACGGGTACATTACTACGCGTAGTTACTGTAGATAAAAGTGTTTGAAACATTAAAGCCATTTCTGCACAACATTATAAAGTACTGACTTATCTGTACAACTGTTGTCTGCTTAGACCATATAACACGGGACTAGCCTTTGCGAACCACCGCATACAAAAATATTCTGCCAGTTTTCATACAAGTGAAGGGGGAAACACAAAGACATATAAAATTTCATTGCATTTAAAAATGTATTAATCGACAAACGCGTAATGGCTGTTGTGTGTTAATTGTTATTGTACAGTCAACTACAATGTAATGTACTAGTTTAATCATATAAAATGATGTACTGATGTACAGGCTTTTCATAAAGCCAAAAGACCATGTGTCATGTGGTCATGTGCAATGGCAGAAAACAATGCTTAAGTAAGGCGCATCCTGTGGTTAGATGATCTAAGGTTGTCTGTGATTAAATATCCTGTGTACGCAACTTAATCAGTAGTACGTACTTAGCTTCAAAACACGTGCTGAAACCGGCCAAGTGTGAGTTGTACTCGCGCACGTAGGGTTGCGTTTCTTGACGGCAGCGTGACGTGAGGGAAATAAATTAAAAAAAAAAAAATATTCCCTTTGAAATTTAAAAAAAAAAAATTAGGTTTTTCGAAATTTTTGTGACTCTACTGGGGGTTCGGAAATGCTACAGGCTGAGAATAACACCCCAAGAAACTCAGTCCAGTCCATCTTAATTCATCTTAGTATCTAATACAGTTTTTTTATGCTTTTTTTTATTATTTTTTTATTATAGGGATTACGCACGCCTCCCCTTAGAAGCGGGATCACACCCGAAATCCCCCAAAGATGCGGGATAGCAAAAAAGAAAAGGCTTGTGTTTCAAAAAACGACGGCTACTTTTTCTGATTTTAGTATTGTTCCTGTAGTAGCTACAGAAATACATCATCTGTGAAATCTGTGAATATTTTAGCTCTAGCTACCACGCTTACTAACATACAGCCTCAAGATTTAACGGGGCGCCGCCCGTGAAGAATGCTGGGATACCCAATCTAATCCCACAAGAAAATAATAAAAAAAACATACAGCCGTGACAGACATACAGACAGCGTAGTCTCATTAATAGGGTCCCGATTTTTGGACAGCGTAGTCTCATTAATAGGAATCCTATAAAGTGAGCCTTTAAACACCAAACTAAGTAGTTCTGTACCCAAAGGTGAGTAAAATCCTACATGGATGCAATGCCGGTCTCCTACCGACTAAAAACCACACGTATCCTACCTAACAGCCTACGATTGATAGAGTCGGGTAAGCCCTCGGAAGGATACCCCAGGACTCCCAACAGACCTACGGCTAACATTGCGGCCTCACCTAGGGGGGTTTCGAGTTCTATCCCGCGTCTTTGGGGGTTGTTCAGATTCTATCCCGCTTCTTAGGGGGGGGGGGGGGGGAGAGGGGCGTGCGCGTAAATCCCGTCACGCTTCACGCGTCACGCTGTCAAATTGAGACCCTATCACAGAGACTTCGCTGTTTGTATGTCTGTCTCCAGGCCGTTTTTTGTTAGTGACCTTCACCCTAAATGGAACCCAACACCATTTCGAATCAATAAGTCCTGTACGTATCCCGATAATATAAAAGTTAATCTATCTTTACAGGTGGTATACGGCTACAGAAAAAGCAGATGGCGGACGATTATGACGTATATTTTCTCGACATTACTCTGTGGCATTCCTATACTGGTGTTCCATTGGTACCCGACATGGTTCCTGTACATTACAAGCTTAAGATGCTCTTTCCAGTTAGCTGACACAGTTTTAGTAATTGTAAGTATTTATAGACTTTCTAACCGACTACAAAATACTGGGATATACTGGGTGTAACAAAATTACCTCTCCAAATTTCATGAGATGACTTGGCATCGGAAATCAAATACAAATATTTACTAAAAAAGGGGGTTAATTTTTTCATTTTTTTTTATTTTTTTTTTGTCGCCCATTAAGAATTCGTTTTTTACCGCGGCAATTCGAGGTAACATGGTTGCCGTGGCAAAACAAACACGGAGCACCCGTCTGGCTGTCGTTGTCGCTTTCTACTGCAGTCAATTTTGTTACACCCAATATATAGGAAATGCCCAACCCTCTCGGGCCGAATAAAACTCGGCACGCAAAAGAAATTTAGCCTATATTCTGCCTATATTCTGGGTGGGAGAATGTGACTGAGTAATAAACGCCTTTACAAACATTCATAGTTATAATGGTAGTCCTAAAGCTTAGGGCATAGTTATAAAGCTATTCAACGGCCCGCGACTTTATTTAGTTTAGAAGAAACACCCTTATTTAAGCAAAAGTGCACCCCTCCATTGCACTGATTACTAAAGGTAGATTCTTATAGCCCATCCAGACTCTCGCGAGGCGTCTCCAGGAGGCTCTCGACACGAGTCTTGGCAAGTGGAGGCGACAGGAGTGCTGCCATCCACACTCGCGAAGCGCCTCCTGGAGGCTCTCGACACACTCGGCTTATACAGTTTCCCGCTGCGTCTACTACAAAATGGACATGATTCAAGTGACTGCGTTAGCGGCTTTATCTGCCTATCAATATTATAATGTCTTGCATTTATATCATTTAACTAAAGAAATAAAGTGTAAAACGGAAAAATAATGAGCGAGCGCGAGAGAGTGGATGGTCGCCTCGCCTCGCCCCCTCGCGTCCTTTGACTCCGTCCAAAAAACCGACACAGGGCGGAGCACCCAGGAGGCGAGGCGACCATCCACATTCTCGCGCTCGCCTCGCCTCCTGTGGAGTCTAGATAGGCTATTAGAACAGTTTCATTTCAAATATATGCAAACCCCGCGGGGATAGTTCGGAAACTACGAGTAGATATTAAAGAGGATGATCCGCCTTTTAAAGTATGAAAATCCAGACATGTTTAATTCCACACAGTCCCTACGACTTAAAACTCTCCTATTTCGATATAAACTACTCTTGACCATCCTTTCCATCTTCATACTTCAATTACTTTTTGTTTATATATAATTACTTGCTTTCAGGAAACATATCAGAAAAAGTGCAAAAGTTACTACATTCACAAAATTATGCAGAAAGATATAGCAGATGCAAGGTTAGTACATATTCTTTTATATACAACGTCACAGCTTTAAAGAAAAGAGTACTAAAAACACATTACCCTACCATTGCATCACGCAGTTGGGTAAAAATGAAATAGTGTCAAAAATATAAGTGTAGGAATACAAGTTCCAAAGTGCCATCAATCAACAGTATGAATCGCTAGTACTGTGTTGTGTGTGGCACTTTCTGTGGCTGTACGATGGACGCAAATACCATATCTTCGCTCTCCTATGCGATATTTTCAAGTAAAAAAAGAATTCAATTGGATTGGAAATTTCAAGTAAAAAAAGGAAAGTGCGAGTTTCGGTGAGCGCCTGTCGACATTCACGAACGAGCGCGTTATCACCGATTTGTATGGGATCGAGACAAGTTCCCGCGTTTACAGCTAGGTGGCGGGGTCTCGATTCCAAACGAATTGATGAGCCGTGAATGTCGACAAGCTCACGCAAAAACTCGCACTTGCCCCTCTGAACTGATAACTCAATTTGAGTCGTGAAAACGTGCATAAATTATGATAAAAAGGTTAAGTACTAAACGAAAAAGCAGAATATTGTAAGTGAAAAGAATATAACGGTTTTGCTCAGTTATTTAAAGAAATAAGACTTCTACTGCCATCTATTAAAATATTGATGAACTGAATTTCTACATACATACATATAGTCACGCCTTTATCCCGAAGGGGTAGGCAGATTCATAGTACAGGTACGCCCACATTTCACCTTAAAGTTTTATGTCCCACGCAATAGCTGGTGAGCCTATTACTGCGTTAAAATGGCCAGGTGCAGGTCGTGACGACACGCTGTTGAAAATTTTCAAGCCGCCCGTAAGGCCTTCAACTTTACTTAACGACTGACATTACTGAGAGCCGGGTTTAATTTCGAGTTTTCCTTCTCTACACAATAGATCGTTTTGCAAAAGTGTTCCCATATCCGCCTTTTCTCACACCCTCGGGATGAATTGAGGTGGTGACATTTTGTACTCTATCCCGTTGCCATGGGGCTTTCAAATTTTTTATATTAGTAGAATAATATCCTGATCTTTTGAAATCTAAGACTAATAACAAAAATGTTTTTGTATGTGATCCCTACTAATATTATAAATGCGAAAGTAACTCTGTCTGTCTGTCTGTTACGCTTTCATGCCTCAACGGCTGGAGCGATTGAGATGAAATTTGGTATACGGATAGTTCGAGGCCCTGGGAAGGACATAGGCATTTTTAACCGACTGTGCAAAAGATGCGTCATGATTTTACGATATAAAGACTTTTACGCGATTACGACTTCTACGCGTTCGAAGCCGCGGGGAACTGCTAGTTCTGATATAAATGTTTCTATTGCAGTGGACTCTTAAACCAAGGTTTTATTGACGAGACTGAAGACAAGAAGGGCCATATTGACTCTGTGGACGCTATACACACTCCAATACATTTAGACGATGGATCTACACTCAGTAAGTAGTATTTCATTCATTTGAGGTTCTACTTTCTTTAGTTTTTCGTGCTTCAGAAGGCACGTTAAGCCGCTGGTCTTCGTTGCCAATAATATGGTTAAGCCAAGTAGGAAGGTAAATGGCCGGATTGAAAACGTGTCTATTTCAACACGGCAATAGGCTTATGAGCAATGGAACGGACTATGCTTGGGGGTGTCTGAGGGATTAAATTCGAAACGATGTTACCCATCAGAGAACCGACAGAGAACAGAAAAAGATTGGTGGACGGTACTCGCAAAGTATGTGTTAAAAATCTCAATGGGCTGGCAACATCTGTAGCAGAACCGATGACCGATGGAGCGAATAAGTACTGAAGTGGAAACCGCAACTTAGTACACGTGGGGTAGGTCGACCCCAGTGTACTAAGTTGCGGTTTCAAGTTATTACACGTGGGGTAGGTTAAGGTAGGTTACGACAGTCGAGTACCAAGTCGCAGTCTCCACTTCAGCACTCGTTCGCTTCATCGACCATCGGTTCTTTTCAGATTAACCAACGAAGTGGAAAAGGTCGCAGGAACGAACTGGATGTGGAAGGCACAGAACCCTGTGTTGTGGGGTAATTTGGGAGATTAGGAGAGGCCTACGTCCAGCAGTGGACTGCCATAGGCTGATTTGAATCATTGATAAGTTCACTACCTATTTACATGGGACAAAAATGCAGTAAATTTCACATATTATTTTCATTACAGACGTACAAAACTACCGTTACTTCCGTCACAAGAAGCAATCCCTCATTTGGGACGGGGGAAGGGCACAGTGGTGTCGACTGGGGGGCATCGAGTGTGGCGCCACCTGTGCACAACTACACGCTATAGGAGCCACGCCGCCTTCCAGTGAGCGACGTGTTAGAATGTAAGTAGTGCGATTTTGACCCCCTACTTTACCCCATTAGGGGTGTAATTTTTCCCCATACTTTACCATTAGGTGAATTGTAAAAAAAATCTTTCTTACGTTATAAGTGTAGGTTCTACTTAAAAGTTGTAGCTTCAAGGTGCAAGGGTTTCGCCTGGTCATGGATAGGTAAATGAGTCGCTCTGTAGTTTTATCATTTGGCTACAAGAAGCAATCCCTCGTTTGGGACGGGGGAAGGGCGCAGTGGTGTCGACTGGGGAGCATCGAGTGTGGCGCCACCTGTGCACAACTGCACGCTATAGGGGCCACTCCGCCTTCCAGTGAGCGACGTGTTAGAATGTAGTAGTGAGATTTTGACCCCTTACTTTATCCCATCAGGAGTGTAGTTTTAAAGAAGACCTTTATATTTTGGGTGCCTCCATTATAATGGGAAATTTCCTTAAAAGTGCCAAGTCAGGAATTAGGTAGCGTAATTTTTACCCACTATTGTAGCCATCAGGGGTGAAATTTGAAAAAAGACCTGTCTTTACAGGATGCCTACAAAGTACGGACACATGTCATATCTATACATCTATTATTCTATACAAATAAATAAAATTGGAGAGTCTGGTTGTAATATTAAAATAACCGCTTTCTACTACATGCATAGGAATGTATAAACGGTACACATACCAAAATATATATTTTTTGTCTGTCTGTTTGTACCGGCTAATCTCTGGAACGGCTGGACGGATTTGGACGGGACTTTCACTGGCAGATAGCTTATGTAATAAGGAGTAACTTAGGCTACTTTATTTTTATTACATTCCACGCGAATGAAGTCGCGGGCACAGCTAGTTATACATATAAATATACCTTAAAATTATCAAGTTTCTAGGTGTAAGGGTTTCATCTGGGTGCTGACAAATGAGTAAGGTATACAGTAATTTTATTATATACGTCGCTAGAAGCAATCCTTGATTGACCCCGTCGGGGTTGAAATTAAAAAATCCTTTCTTAGTGAGTAAGTTAGGTTCCTCTAAATTTCCTGTCACTTTATTCATCTCTCTCACGTAAGTATATTTTTCTCTCTCCACCAATTTTCTCTATATTTCTCTCTTCAACAGGTTAAACATCTACGGCCTCAACGAAATCAACGTCCCCCTCCAGTCCATCATGACCCTCGTGCTGCTCGAAGTGTTCAACCCTTTCTACGTGTTCCAATTCTTCACGATAGCCGTGTGGTTGGCAGAACCGTACTATTACTACTGTATAGCGGTTGTACTGATGTCTACGTTTGGTGTAACTACGTCGGTTATTCAGACTAAGAAGGTTAGTTGGAATTTGTACTTTATTTGTTTCTCTATAGAGTTTTATTTAGACTACCTAAATGTTTTTATGGATGGTATATGATCAATAAGTCATGATGTAGTAATATCTTCTTTATATTTTAAGTTGAGAGAAGAGAAAATAAGATTTTAGGGGTATTAGTATTACGTATTGACTTTTCTTATTCCTATCCTTACTTTACTATTATAAATGCGAAATTAACTTTTTTTTTGTATGTTAATTGTTACACTATCATACCTGAACCACTGCTGAACCACTTCTGATAAAATTAATGAACAATGAAAACATGATCACTTGTTGTTGGGATAAAAAGTAGCGTCCGCTCTCTGGCTCTCCTGTTTTTTAGTTCTCGTTCCCACATCCCATAAAAACGCATTCCAGGGATGAAAAGCTTCAATTGTGTTATTTCAGACTTTATCTATCCCTGTACCTAATTTCAGCCAGACCCAGCTCAGGTTAGAGCATGAAAGAGTAGTTTTTGCACGAAAGAATGACAAACTTCCATCAATTTCGTTTATAATATTACCAGAACCAAAGCAACCTTCGTGCCACAGTAGAAGCATACGACACAGTAGAGTTATGGGACGGCAGACGCGTGGACAGTCGCATGGTGGCGCCCGGGGACGTGATAGTACTACCGGCGAGGTGTACTCTGCACTTTGATGCGGCGTTACTGTGTGGGTCGGCGGTACTCAATGAGAGTATGCTTACTGGTAAGAACTGATTTATAAATTCATACCGTCTTAGATATTTCACACTTTTCAGGATTTCTGCACGTAAAACGAAACTGACTACGTTTTCGTCGTGATTCCATTTAAGGGAAATTTCCTGAGATCACGAGAAAACAGCAAAATATCTTTATTCACAAAAAAAAAAAAATTATAATTACAACTGAAAGTTACTATACTTACACTTTATAAAAAAGATGAACATAAATTTAAAAAAGGGCAAAACTAAATAAGGTTTACGCTTATGCATCAAAAAACTCTGCCACATCGCTGTCAACCACAACCGTGCCCAAAATGCTGGCGACATTGGGCGTTGTATGGCAATGGAGAACCTCTGGCCCAAGTATATAGGACCAGGTAGAGCCTAAGATAAAACCTGCTCGAAGCCAATTCTTTTTCCATATTTAAAATCTAAGATATAAGAACCTGGCAATTAAAAATTACAGCCACGCCTTTCTAATTGCCAGTAATTACATTACATTTCTAAGTACAATGCTATTGTAAAACCAGTGCATAATAGAAACCTTATCGACACATGCTAAAATAATATTTTTATGTTTGTAGGTGAATCAGTGCCAGTCACAAAAACGGCTTTACTTCGAGTTGACCATCCGTTTTCACTAAAAGAGCACGCTTCTAGCATACTATTTAGCGGCACCAGAGTCATACAGACGAGATACTACAACAATGAGCCTGTTAGGTAAGTATCTGTAGGTACCTATTAAAAAATAATGTCTTTTTAGGGTCCCGGACCCAAAGGGTAGATATAGGACCCTAGTCATGAGACTTGGCTGTCCGTCTGTCTGTCAAGAGGCTGTATCTCAGGAACCGTGATGGCTAAAGAGCTGAAATTATCACAAATATTATGCAGTATAGAGAAATAAAACTCAGCTATAGTTATACTCACAAAGCACCAGTGTATTTTGCACAACGATCAGCCTAAGCGGGCAGGAGCGAAGAATAATGAAACCCTTACAATATTTGTAACCCCTTTTTATACCCACTTACATTTCTCCCCACTATGAGAATAATAGACACTGAAACGATTACTTTTATACAATTATCATAGTAAACTTAAATAATGCTTAACAATTCTAATTAATTAATTTTAGGTATATTTTACACATCAGAGCATTAATCAATTAATCAATCAGTTACATTATATTTATTAAATCATCTTGTTGATCAGTAATGCCGCCGCGTCGATGAGCGCCACCTAGTTGATATTTTCTAACACAAACTAGCTGAACCCGCAACTTCGTTTACGTCACATAAGGTGTATGAAAGGAGAGGTATTTCTTCATCAGACTCATCGAGCAGCGTGCGAAACTGCCCTGTTTGCTTAATCATAAAAGAGCTTAAAGATTAAGTCTATTTTAAATTTACACTCACATTCAAAGAAACCCCTACAATTAAAAATTTCAAAATATCTGATTCTTAAAAGTGTTATAACTTTTTTATTTATAAAGCGATTGACATAAAATAAACGCTAAATGTTAAGTGGAGAAAAACTTAACACAATAAAAAAAACCGAATTGCAATCGGTCAAGCGGTTACTGAGATTAGCGTGCACAACCGTACAGACAAACAGATACACAGACAAACACTAAAAATCATTGTTTTGGGTTCATTTGCGTTCATAAAGCCCCCCCATAATATTTTTTCTTATTTATCTTCCATGTACAGACAGCGACCTGTTACGATTTTATTATATGTATTGATTGATTGATGATGATGTATTTCTGTTGCCGCTATAACAACAAATAGTAAAATAAATAAAAAATAAGTGGGGTTATCATACGACAAACGCTATTTTTAGACGTTTTTTGTCGGAATCGCACTTGGCCGGTTTTCCAAAATCGGGTAAGGGGCCCTACTTGTATTCTATCTAGTCCTCTAATAGGGTACAGGTATAGTTGTCATTTTCTTTACATTTTTTCGTGGCAAAGTTAGAATTCATACCAAAGCCAATAAATATTATTTTTCAAACATTACTTCCTTGATGTTTTTTTTATCAATATTTATCTGACACTTTTTTATTACTTAATAAGTAATAATAATAAGTACTTAAACGCACACAACATTTATATATATATATCGTCGCTGTGCTTGCAAAAGTCGCTATGTGTTTTTAACCTACTTTTCAGGAGGAAGTAAAAACCGATTTACTCAAAATCTAATTGTGATAGAGAAAGTAAATAATTTTATTATAATGTAAATATTATATTTACGTGGTGGAAGATGAATTTTAGAAAGATAACGTTAAAAACGAAAATACAAAAAAATATATACTGTGAATCTGACACATAGCTAAAATTGTTTGGGTCAAAAATATCGCCATGTGTTGTTGAGCACATAGCGGGAACAACTTAAACATAATTTACGTTGTTTAATTACACATAGCTGTTTAATAAAAGTTGTCAATTGAAAATAATATCAAATTTTAGTTAGAAACTATGACAGACATGGCGTTCTCTGCCATAAAACTCTGCTGCCTTGACGCGTGAGGATGTGTTGTAGGCAACAAAGGCGGCAATAGACTGGTCGGCGTAGAAGAAGCACTGGTTGTTGGTAAATCCAGAACGATCTCCGTTTCTCTGGGCTGGCCACGACTAAAAAACCTCACGTAACGCCCAACAGCCTACGGTTGGGAGCCCGGGTAAGTCCTCGAAAGGATGTCCCTGGACTCCCAACAGACCAACGGCTACAACAGCGGCCTCGCCTAAGAGGGGTTTGGGTGCTATCCCGCGTCATTGGGGTTTTTTTCGGACGGTGAACAGCCCGCTCACAGTCCTCAGGCCCCTGGTCATGGAGGCCGATAGTCTTGAGCGAAGATACGTCAACGGCGCCTTCGCCACCGACTGCAGAACTCGGGTGGGAGGGTTCTTTAACGTTCCCTACCCACCACCTCGTTCATGAGAAAGCCTGCTCGTAGAAAGAGGCAGCGCAGTCCCACTTACTGCCACTGGAGATCATGGCTCGCACCCGTCGCATGACATCGCTCCAGAGAGAGTGTTCACGTCCAGATCTGCCTCGAGGTGGTTACCACCCTAGAAGGACGTGGTTTCCTCGACGACCGCGGCGAGAGGTCACCGCAGCTTGGCAACCAGGGCTGCTCAGGGTGCCTGGGATTTCCTTTCGATGGTGCACCAAAATCCCTGGCTACATATAGCCGGAAAGGAGACTACGAAAAGGAGTGCTGTCCCAATTATTTACCTCTACCAACTCCTTTAAAGCAACCAAAGAATATTTCTATTTTTTAAGAAACCCGGGTAGATATGCAAATGTACGCTGAAAAGGAATGAGGGCTCGGATGTTTGAGCAAGAAATTGTAGACTGAAACTTAAAACGCTTTAAGAGAAAATCAGGCATAAGTAAAGAAGATTGGGATTTTATGGGATTTTAAGAAATAGACAGGATTCAAGAGACAGGTTCCCGTGGCAGGTCTGAGCGTGGACATTCTCTCGCTAGAGACCATGGTGTGAGCCATCATCTCCAGCGGGATCAATTAGGAATCTGTCAGCAGGTCATGCTAGTGAAAGAGGCGGCGGGGAGGTAGAAGGAGATGACTCTCCTGCCCGAAGTCCGCAGTCAGCGACAAAGGGTCGTAGACTTGTCTTCGTCTAAGACTATCGGCCTTCGTGACTGGAGGCCTAAGGACGACGGGGAGCTGCCCACCGTCCTTACAGAAGCAGGACCAAGAAAACCGTGAGACGTGAGAATTTAACGCATGCCACACGCCCTAAGAAGCGTGACAACATCCGAACAACCCGTAAGGACGCGCGGTTGTTCCCCATCCAGCACCGCACCCGCACGTTTAGGCCGCAGTGGTAGTCAGGGTCTGTCGAGAATCCTGCGACATCCTTTAGAGGGCTTACCCGGAGCTCTTAGCCGTAGTCAGGGCCTGCCCTGACTACGGCTAAGAGAACTCTTACCGACTAAAACCATACGTTGTCCTGACAACGTATGGTTTTAGTCGGTAAGAGTTCGGCATGTCGATGAGGGATTTCCATAAGTACCTATATAAATATATATTTGTGAGATCAAAAACCTATGCCACAAATAAAAAGTTTTGAAGTCTTTCAAGTTCATTTAGGAGCACTTCGTGGCCATTAAATATATTAGCAACCGTTGGATTAGCTAGTAATGGGCTGAATGAGAGTCTGGGACATCTTAGTTCTGAATAATAAGTTCTAAATGAATTTCAGAGCATTTAAGGTAAAGGCATGTGACCTTCGGGGATCGATGCACTATCCAATCGGACCCAGTTACCAACACGTTCTAATTCCTTATTCATGTTGGATAAGTCAGATCTGAATCCACGATAACATGCTATACCTGTAGGTCGTCAGCATAGATATTTAAATTGCAAAATGCTACCTACACTCGAGGCAGAGTTCATGAAAATGGAGAGTAAAGGAGAAGAGGGAACACCACTGTGATGTACGCCAGCAACGAGCTGCAACCTGACTCAAAACATTTCCATATAAGCGCACACACTGACAAACACCTCCAAAGAAAGGAATCAACCCAAGAAATTAGCATTTCGAAATTGACAGAATTAAATGCGCTGCTGAAGTCTAGTAATACTAACAATTAAGGCTAGTACGATCTTTTCCGTAGAATTGCGAGTGTCAACTGTTTTAATTAGGGCAGAAATAAGATTATGCCCAGCGCAGAACTCCGGTTGTAAGGGACTATGACTGCTGTTTGAAGACAGAAAAAAGAATACCTAGTTGCCGATTGCCAATACACTCGACGACTTTGGAGAAATAAAGTGTAGAATAGTAACAGGTTAAAAATCATATTGCTATAGAGAATTGCATTGGTACTTGTTATAGGATTCAGGAAAGCTACTAAAGAAAAGAACTAGGATAGGTAACTTCATAAAAAAAGAAGAATTGAAAGGATCGTCTTCGAGCAAAATACTGTCATTGCTGAGAAAGTAGAAGAAGTCCAAACCTCGTTTATTGAAAAGAAAATGTGAAATCTGTATGCAGGTCTAACCTTGAGAGCCTGAGAGAGAGATGTGGAGCGTTTCCAACGATGCAGGAGAATGTACTTAATAATATTCTTAGATATTACCCGAGCAACTAGCTACACCTCTCTCTTTGCTTGTTGAGTGATGTAATTCAGCCTGTATTATTTGATTCAAGCACTTACCTGTACTTTTTTACACTTTGCTGAAATATTCTAGCTCCAAAACTGCCTTATAATTTCAATACATTCCTGAAAGTATCGATGTCATAAATATCCAAAATAACTGGCAAATTTCATAGAAAAAGATAGCTATGTGACACATGATTTGTGCAATACGCGAAGATTTAGGTTAAAACTTGTACGCCAATATCGCTATGTACCCGTAAACACATAGCGGGCGCAATTCCGCGCATTTGACCATATTTTGGTTAAGGTGAACTTTTTAGCTATGTGATTTGAAGCACATAATTATTTTGAGGGCGCAAAAAAGTATTGATTTCACATAGCTATTTTTTGAAACTCAGTTAATATTAGGTTTTTTGAAGTTTCGGTTTTAGCACCTTGTGCGCCTTGAAATAAGGATCTAAATGGCATCAAAATCCAAAATTCGAAAAAAATCACATAGCGACTTTTGCAGGCGCAGCGACGATATATATATATATATATATATATATATATATATAGATTTGCAGGATTCAGTCAAGAACTTTAAGCAGTGGCGATCACAATAGATCGGTAATGGTCGCAGTGAAACTAGCTCTAGAAAAGCCACTCTCTCTCGGACACGGACATTCACGGACATTTCACACAACGCTATCTGATCCCAAAGTAAGCTAGGAATAACCTGCTTGTGTTATGGATATCAGACCACGAATATTAATACTTATATACTTTTAAATACACGCATATTATACATAGAAACACCCAGACTCTTGACACAAACATTTATGGGTCACACAAATATTTGTCTCCGGTGGGAATCGAACCCACGACCTCCAGCACCGCAGGCGGTATCACTAATTATATTTTAATTTTCCAGGGCCCTAGTCTTACGCACAGGTTACAACACTAGCAAAGGCCAGTTAGTGAGGAGTATCTTGTACCCAGTCCCGGCTGACTTCAAATTTGACCGGGATTCTTACAAGTTCATTATATTGCTGGCCTGCATCGCCATGATCGGATTGGGATATACTATTGCTTTGAAGGTGAATATTTATTTCCATTACTATATTGTTCTCTTTTCCGCTTCCCATGGGAACTTAATTCCCGGGATGTGGAGTAACCTATGTGTTATTCCAGACTGTAATCTATCGCGATTCAAAATTTCATCTCTTTCGATCCATCCGTTCAGGCGTTACAGCGTAAAAGAGTAACAAACATCTACACCTCAGCACTCACAAACTTGCGCGTTTTTAATATTAGAAATATAGATACACATGTCAATCCTTTTATTCCAGAAATGGGGTAGACAGAGATACCGTAGACCTACATTGACTATCCCAAAAAAAAGATATCAACGTTCTAGATACTTCCAAAATCCTGTTGGTTCCACTTTACAAAGTAGTGAAGACAAAACGACTTTTAAATCCTGTTGGAAGTGTCTATCAGAACTGTCAATTCCTTTTGTAATGGAAGTTTGAAATAGAACAATCTGGAATCAAATAACATTAACCCATTTTAATTTACCAACCTGTTATTATATTATTTTATGTCTGTATTCCAGGCAAGCCGCGGCATATCAGCCGGCGACGTGGCCATAAAAGCGCTAGATATAATCACGATCGTAATCCCGCCCGCATTACCGGCGGCCATGACAGTCGGGCGTTTGTACGCCGTGTCGAGACTCAAGCGAGCCAGGATAGCCTGTCTCAACACTAGGGCCGTCAACGTCAGCGGCTCTATAGACTGTGTGTGCTTTGATAAGGTAAGTGTTTGATGACAGTAGGGAGTTTGTACGCCGTGTCGAGACTCAAGCGCGCCAGGATAGCCTGTCTCAACACTAGGGCCGTGAATGTTAGCGGCTCTATAGACTGTGTGTGCTTTGATAAGGTAAGTGTTTGATGAGAGTAGGGCGTTTGTACGCCGTGGTGAGACTCAAGCGCGCCAGGATAGTATGTCTCAACACCAAAGTCTGTAACGTTAGTGGCTCTATAGACTGTGTGTGCTTTAATAAGGTAAGTGTTTGATGACAGTCGAGCATTTATACGCCGTGGTGAGACTCAAGCGCGCCAGGATAGCCTGTCTCAATACTAGGGCCGTTAATGTCAGCGGGCGGGTCTAAAGACTGTGTGTGCTTTGATAAGGTGAGTTTTTTTATGTGAAATATCTATAGCCATGGGTATACTGATTCTTGGTGTGATTAGATTACCCCTCCAGTTCCCCTCCCCTCCCCCTGAAACTATAATGTATCTGAACTCGAAATTTGGATTTGGAAAATGACCCGAATCCCTAGGTGAAGCCGCGGTGGTAGCTAAAGTCTGTCGGGAGTCCTGGGACATCCTTCCGTGGGCTTCCCCGAGGCTTCCCGGCCGTAAACAGTGGTAGGGCACCGTGTAGATTTAGTTGGTAAGATTCAGAATAGCATTCAAGATGAATTAACACGCATAAAAGAAAAATGCGCTGACTGTTACAAGTTTTTATGGTTCGCTTTTTTCTTATAAAAGTGGAAGAAATTGTTCATGAGATTAGCAGACAGTTGATAGTATTAACAGAGAAACAAAAAAAGTTCGTACATACAACTATGTTGGATTCTGAAAGTTGTGACAAGTATTTAGTAAAGTTAGCAAGTTCTGTCAAAGTTATCAGACAGCTGCTTTTAAATTGACAAATGTCTGCTAATGTTTAGCAACATTAGCAGACAATTGTCAATTTAATAGCAGCTGTCTGATAACTTTGTCAATTTAACAGCTGACATCTGGCAAAGTTGCGACAGCTGACAATATTGATTAAAGTGCATAGATTATAGTTTTTAATATGTATAGCGTTGTCACCGTTAGACATGTGGAGCGTAGTCACTGTTACCGTTAGATATCTGAAACATAGTCCCCGTTAAATTTCTTAATCATAGTCACCGTTAGATATCTAGAGCATAGTCACATTCAGAGGGTACTCCCATTATAACTGTGGTTCGTGCAGACTCTGACTTGCCGTTGTTAAGATTTTTAAACAAAACGTGACCAACATAACTTTTAGGAGATGGATCTAACTACATCTACATCGCACTATTAACATTTCCCCATTACCTTCCAGACGGGGACTCTAACAGAGGACGGCCTGGACATGTGGGGCGTGGTGGCGGTGTCCGGCGCGACCCGGCCCGTGCGGCTGGGGCGGCCCCAGCGCGACCCCCGGCTGCTGAACGAGCTGCACCCGCTGAAGCTGGCCATGGCGGCGTGTCATAGCTTGACGCTGTTAGATTGTGAGCTGGCCGGGGATCCCTTGGACTTGAAGGTAATATTTTGTAACCACTTTATTAATCTGTATGTTACTCACCAACTTACTCAGAGGGAGCTTTCAGAGGACTCTTTCCCAGGGCGCCTTCCTTCAGAGTTCCCAGTGTGTGTGCAAGGGTAGGCTAGGGCTCTAACGAAAACAATGCATTGAGGTGTACACATATATATTTAGAAAGTTCTCAAAACTTCAGAGACAATAGGAAGAAATTATACATTAATAGACATATATAGACATATTCTTAAGAGTAGATAGGCGCTAGCACTACTGCAACGATCTACAAAGGCGTGGGCAGGTAGTACAGGTTATAAATTACGTAAGCAGTTATTCTACAGGATGAAATTAGTGGCAAGGTACTGGTCTTCGTGTAGGGTGAGAGCGACGCCGGCTGTTGTTAATGCCAGGTGGAGACGGCAGGTTTCTCACAAATGCACCTTGCTCGTGCAATCCACGTATTATAGGGCGTGGCTCCGATCACCATATAGTGGGCCGCTTCAGCCCGTACTAAAAAACCCTGTCGTGAAACAAAACAACGAAATAAGTTGCTGACAACGCGACAGACAGAGATAGAACTGCTTTGCAAACAGTAAAGAAGACTTACCAGTTTCCTGGTTAGAAATCAGCAAAGAAACTTTACTTTCTGATGAAGTCCACTCTCCACTCAGAGTCTAACCTCACTTTCTTAGCAGATCTTTAGGTTATATAATGCCTGAGTTCAATGCCATTAGTTTACTCAAAGACAAAGTGCAAAAGACTGGGATCCCCGAAGCAGGGCTATATATATTCTCTCTCCGTAGAACCCTCGAGAAATTTCTTCAAAAAAACCTGTTTACTAACGCAAGTCCCGAGGTGCCATAGACAAACTGCGTCACTTGCTAAACCAAAGATAAAAATAAAAAACTAAAGGGGTTCCGACACATTTAATTGGGAATTGTCAAGCCCTTAACTAGATATTGTTGCATCTAAAGAAAACAAATGCTACAATTTTAGTCTAAGACTCATAAGTTCTTTTTAAGATTTCGTACCCAAAAGGTAAAAATGGGACCCTATTAATGAGACTTCGCCATCCGTCTGTCTGTCTGTCCGTCACGAGGCTGTATGTCAGGAACCGTGATAGCTAGAGAGCTGAAATTTTCACAGATTATGTAAAAATCTAAAAAAAAGGGGGGGATTAAGGTGGGCTCATATATAACGTCCATGATTTTTTGCAGTTTTTTTGTACGGAACTCTCCGTGCGCAAGTCCGGCTTGCACTTGGCCTGTTATTTCGACTAGTCCAGTAGGAGTTTTTATTCTGTGTTGCTGTGTTGAAATGTGTAGTCTATGACTGACAGTAGTTTGGAGGAGCCGTTGGTGCTTAACAATATCTTTTGAAAGTAACGACCACTACAGTTGGACTATTTTTTTTCTATGTATGTGTATTATGAAATAAATAAATGGGAATTAAATAAAAGACGAGTTAAACTTGTGGGTAAGAAAGACCTAAGACATAGTCTCTTTACACGTTTGAGCCCTATTCTTGGGTACGTAATCTAGTTATCGTTAAACATGAGAAGCATAGTCACTGCACATCTCGAGCTTAGTCACCGTTAGATATCTGAAACATAGTCATCGTTAGATTTCTGGGGCATAGTCACATGAAAAGTGTAGTCCCATTATACTTGTGGTTCATGCAGACTGACTTGCCGTTTTTAAATAAAATAATTGTATTTCTTAAACATATTATCTATTTGTAGATGTTCGAATCGACTGGCTGGGTGTTAGAAGAGCCGGATGTACCGGAAACGACGAACTACGAGATTCTGACGCCCACTATCGTGAAACCTAAGAAGACTGCCAACATTGATGTAGACGATATACACGTAAGTTATCTATATAAATTATTACGAGAAAAAAGTCGCATTGTGTCACACGGGTTACTCAACTCAAATGGAAATTTAATTGAAAAATTAAATTTCTTTCCTTCCATTTAAATTAAATGAGACACACTTACACATCTGGGTGTAACTCAATGAGCTTAAATCTCCCTCCAGGGGGCGTTCGTCGTTGCGGGTGTTCGGAGAGGACCTAATTAGGGCGTAAGTCCTCGTATTTGGGGCATAATCATCTTTAGACATAAAAGACGTAGTCATCATTGAACATTAGAACGTAGTCATTATTAGACATATGGGGCGCAGTTCCTATTAGACATGTAGGCCGTAGTGATCATTAGACATCTAAGGCATAGTCATCATTAGACATCTGGGGCATAGTCTTAATAAGTCATGTAGAGCGTGTCATCATTAGACATCTACGGCATAGTCCCCGTTACTCATTAGTTTACATTTTTGTATCGCAAACTTTTTCTGACCTTTTGTCCATTTTGTTTGTCAAACTCTTTATCAAATTTGGTCACCCATCTCCAGTTGCCGCTAGAAGTGGGCATAGTGCAACAGCACCAGTTCGTGTCCTCCCCCGAGAGGTTGTACTGCGAGTGTATTCTTATTTAAGGGACGCCCTTAGAATACACCCAGAGTACATACTCCCAGTTAGACCTAATTAGACTTGAAGAATGTTGTTCTCATTACACACAAAGGGTGTAGTCCCCATTAGACATCTGGAGCAGTCATCATTAGGTATGTAGGACATGGTCATCTTTAGACATCTGGAACGTAGTCATTATTAGACATCTGGGGCATAGTCATCATTAGACATTAGTGTTGTAAACTTGTTCTGACCTTTTCTCCATAATTTTTTTGTCAAATTCGTATACCACATTTGGTCACCCATCCCCAGTTGCCGCTAGAAGTGGGCATAGTGCAACAGCACCAGTTCGTGTCGTCTCTTCAAAGGGCGTCTGTAGTGGCGCGGGTGTTGGGGGAGGATGTACTGCGCGTGTACTCTAAGGGAGCCCCGGAGATGCTCAAGACTCTGTGCTTGCCTGAGACTGGTAAGATTTTCATAAATTAATCCTTTATTATTATTTTAATCCTTTAACGGTCCATGAATAATATTGTAAACATTTTAATACAGTGTTTTGATGTATCATTATATCAGAGTTCCTAAGTAGCTCGATGGCTCTGTGCCTAATATTCTTAAATGACGCTTACAATATTTGTTTCGGTACGGTTCTGTAGTTCAGTTGTCAGAGCATTGCCTTGGTTTGTAGAGGATTTTCATTTATAAAAGTAGAATTTAATTTTACACTTCATAAATGGATATTAATACCTTCTAAAACTTTCTTTCCCAGTACCAGACAATCTATTCGAGGTTTTAAACTCGTACGCGGAGAAGGGTTACCGCGTGATAGCCTGCGCTACACGAGTACTGGAGGTCACGCACAGGCAGCTGCAGAAGATGACAAGAGAAGAGGTAATGTTTATATTATTAACTAGCGGACGTTACGCGGTTTTGTAGTTCCCGTTCCCGTGGGAATACGGGAATAAAATATAGCCTATGTTACCCGCAAAGAGTGTAGCTTCCCAACAGTGAAAGAATTTTTCAAATCGGACCAGTAGTTCGGGAGCCTATTCGTTACAAACAAACAAACAAACAAACAAACAAACAAAAAAACAAATCTTTCCTCTTTATAATATTAGTATAGACTAGCGGACGTTACGCGGTTTTGTAGTTCCCGTTCCCGTGGGAATACGGGAATAAAATATAGCCTATGTTTATCGGAAAGAGTGTAGCTTCCCAACAGTGAAAGAATTTTTCGAATTGGTCCAGTAGTTTTTGAGTTTATTCGTTACATACAAAAATACAAATCCTTTCTCTTTATAATATTAGTATAGATTATACAACAATAAAAGGCAGCCTCACCTCCAGTTTAATCCCCCTATTAATCCCATAACCCATCAATTAATAAAATCAGCCTAAGGCCAAAGATAGTATAATATTATTTCCACAGGGCGGAAACTCCATACAAAAATGTTCGTTTTCACCCACACTAATATACACGTAATGTGGATGCTTGAATCAAGCTTGAATGTGTGTATGAGTTTACTAGGGACACTAGCTATGGAAACAAAATTATAAGGAACAGAACGCAATATTATGTATGTAGAACCTTTTTTTTTCAAATCTACCCTCGGCTAAGCACAAATTAAACCAAATAAATAGCACAAAGTACGTAGGTAGTAATACGAAATACAACGCAGTGACACTCTCTCAAGTACTGACACGGCAATAGACACATCAACTTTGGCGGGGGGATGGGGAAGCTTACTCAGGTGGGAGGCAGAGAGTTGCCGATCTGTATGTAATACTATTATATTATCTTTGGTATTACATACAGATAGGCAACTCCTTGCCCCTCACCGACCAAACTCCCCCCACCCCCACCAGTCCCGCCACAGCTGTCATTATAGTTGGCGGGTGTCTTGACATTTGCTTAACCTTATCGGTCACACACACACACATTCAAGCTCTGTACGATGACAGAATTGAAAACGGATTATTTGTATAGAGTTTCCGCCCTGTATAAGGCTTGAATTATACTGAAACAGGACACGCTTGCGATGCGATGCCGCTTGGAACCCTTGTAATACTAAATGTACAGATACTGCGTGTTCTACATCTGTACGTATAAGCCCCGCACGTTGATATTGCGCTTGGCGGCCATCTTGGTGACCACTTGGTGACGTATGTCCGTCGAGCAGTCAGTACTAAAAAAAATGCCGTACGCAGCTTCGCTAGGCCAGCGCGCGCTCGCGCTACGTCACAATGACGTCACTTAGCTGTCATTGTGACAAGGTTCCAGCGCATTACCAACTTGCGGGGCTTATACGATTGTTAAACTTTTGCATTTCTATATACAGCGTGATTTTTTTTAAAGGGATTGGATGGCCAAATCCGAAAATATAAGGAATATAGCGAAAAATGCTCAAAGGAGTCTCGAGCCCGATTTTGATGAAACTTAAAACCTTATCATTAGATTTTTGAAAAACCAATAATCCTAGCTGGGAATCGAACCCATTGATTTTGGAAAAAAAAACACATCCTATATTATTACACCATCCGATAATTCACTCTGTATATAAAAATGTTCTGTGCGTATGTGTACACTTCAAAAACTCAAAATGTACTGAATCGATTGAGCTCAAAATTTGACACGATATACAACAGGTTTCTGTGATGGTTTAAGGCTACTTTTTACATTTTTATCATCGCAGCCGGTTACGGAACAAAATAATATTATAAACAGCCTACCTAATATCAGTTTTATTACAATGTATTGAAAAAAAAAGCTGCCATAGGTTTATTTATTACTAGAGGACGTCACTCGGTTTCACCCGCGATCAAATCGATAATCTTCTGAGAAAAGGCCAAGAGTACCCTTAACCGAAGAGCATGTATGAAGACACTTATGAAAGTTGAAGAAGCGAAAGTTGTTTGCCAGAATCGTAGCAAGTGGAAAGTCATAGTCTCTGCCTACCCCGTTGGGAGACAGGCGTGATGTTATGTATGTAGTAAACAGTTTTATTGAATTGTAGGTGGAACGAGACCTAGAGTTCTTGGGGCTGGTGATAATGGAGAACCGTCTGAAAGGCGCCACTATCGGCATCATCAGGGAGCTGAAGGAAGCCAATATACACGTTGTTATGATCACCGGTAAGTTTTGTATACGACCCGCTTAGCTCCCGTTCCCGTGGGAATACGGATAATAAATATAACGTATTTTCGCCGAAGATTGTGGAGTTTCCCAACAGTGAAAGTTTTCAAATCGATTAAGTAGTTTCGGAGCCTATTCAATGCCAATAAACGAAAAAAAAACAAATTTATAATAATAGTAATTTCTTCTCATTAATAATTTCTTTCCCGGGGCTCCCAACCGTAGGCTGTTAGGCGGGAAACGTGTGGTTTTTAGTCGGTAGAAGTCCGGCTAGCATCCATGTAGGCTTTCCTCACGTTAATAAAATCTTTTCTAGGTGACAACATCCTAACAGCAGTAAGCGTGGCCAAAGAATGCGGCATTTTGCAGAACGACGAGCGAGTGGTCCACATGCATGCAGAAATAACCGCTACTAGCAAAACTCCTGTTATATACTGCGAGAGTACTCTGCATGGGGTAAGTACACTTTTGATGGTATAAACGCGTATGGTGGGTTTCGTACCATACACATGGTCACGCCTTTATCCCCGAAGGGGTAGGGATATGACCACATTTCACCTTTTTACAATTTGTCCCACGTTATAGGTGGTAAGCCGTATTTCCGTGTTGAGATGGACAGGCGCAGGTTGTGACTGCCTGCTGTTGAAATTTTTCAAGCCGCCGAAAAAGTCCTTCATCTTGATTAACGACTGCTATTTTACTGGCAACTGGTACCACCAGCTTAACGTGCCTTCCAAAGCACGGAAACGCTCAGATAATGTCCCAAAGTGGTCACATGGTTAGTACCATAATTTGGACAAAACCGCAATATTTTACGATTGTTGAATGGGAGCCTGTATCATAGAGCAAGAGCCAGCGGCCCCCAGGCATTTGTTAAAGTATAAAAGCTGTAAGTTTCTCAATGTATGTCCCCAACACAGGTAAGAACGAACCCCGCCTATGAAACTTGAGTCGCGGTGGCTTTCGCAGGTATCAGGTAGTAAAGGTGTGTAAAATTGTGTGTTAAATTTGGTAAAGTATAAAACTCAGTTTTTACATATTTTACTTATAATAATCCTAAAAGTCACCTTGTCGAAAGCCAGACACTTTGTACGGTTGCAACCCTCTGCCAGACACCCTTAAAGTATATTTAATTATTACTATACTTACGGTATAGTATAAAAGCTGCAATTTATATATGTTATTTGGAGAACTATCAAATGATGTTTTCTCAATAGCCAGACAGTTTCAGTAGTTCCTTTATGTTGCCAGGCACATCAAAAGTTAATGTAGATGCGAGCGCCAGGGATATATCGACGGAAGCAAAGAGCAAACGGACATCTGCATTTTCGCGAAAATCGTTTTTTTACATTATTGAATTAAGAATTTTGTCTTCCATTTGGCCATATTTATTATATTTTTAAATATTTAGTGGTATTTTGGAGCGTATAAAAAGACAGACGGGCATTATACACTTGTACGTGTATGCGTCGAAAAATTTGGCGCGTCTCACTTCTTAAAAACAAAGGTATCAGATACTTGACCGTTTCGTCACGGGAGGTTGACGTATTAAAGCTTGCGTACTAATTATTCTTAAATCTGTGATTTATTCAACTACATTCCGTAGTACAGTGTTATTATAATAACATAGCAGAAGGAATAAGTTATTGTCAAATTTGGCACAAAATAGAAATCACAGACAGGGAATCCATCCTCACACTCTACGTCCGGAGCGTTCGAGCACGGTTAGATCCGATAGGGGCTTTCTTTGTGGAACGATCTCCCTGCCTCGGTTTTCCCAAACGCCTACAGTGAGGGGGTTTTACAGGGTCGGCAGCGCAAGAGTGGCGCCTCTGGTGTTGCAAACGTTCATAGGCTGCGGTGAACACCGGACCTTCTGGTGGGCCGTATGCTTGTCTAAAATCAAATTAATGTTTACAACACAGCGAAGATCTCACAAATTTGATGGAAAATACAATCATCGAACAATCCCATGAGGGTTCTTTTTTTTAACGTGAGGGAAAGTCCTCACAGATGTTATGAGGGACTCTTACCGACTAATAAACCTCACGTAACGTCCAGCAGCCTATGGTTGGGAGCCCAGGGTAAGCCCTCGGAAGGATGTCCCAGGACTCCCTACGGACCTATGGCCCAGGGGGTGGTTCGGGTGCTATCTCGCGTCTTTGGGTGCGGTGATGAGGACACTCAAGATATTGACGACCACGATTCATAGAATATCTTTGAAATATTTTTCCATTAATTATTGTATTAGATTAATTATATTATTCCAATAACTATTATTAAAATAATAATTTAAATATATTATTTAATTGTTAATTTAATGATTCCTAAACACAGAAATTTTATAAAAGAATTTTCTAAACATTTATTCGTTGATCCTTAGTTATGGTACATAATGAATTTTCATAGTAAATCTAGAAAATAGTTCTCATTATACACAATAAATGATAGCTGATGCGCAGTATAACGTTGCAGTGGACCGAACGCGGTATTTCACTCGCACCCTCAGACACACATATCCCTCGCGCTCGCACCTACATTAGACTTTTGATGTGCCTGGCAACATAAAGGAACTACTGAAACTGTCTGGCTATTGAGAAAACATCATTTGATAGTTCTCCAAATAACATATATAAATTGCAGCTTTTATACTATACCGTAAGTATAGTAATAATTAAATATACTTTAAGGGTGTCTGGCAGAGGGTTGCAACCGTACAAAGTGTCTGGCTTTCGACAAGGTGACTTTTAGGATTATTATAAGTAAAATATGTAAAAACTGAGTTTTATACTTTACCAAATTTAACACACAATTTTACACACCTTTACTACCTGATACCTGCGAAAGCCACCGCGACTCAAGTTTCATAGGCGGGGTTCGTTCTTACCTGTGTTGGGGACATACATTGAGAAACTTACAGCTTTTATACTTTAACGAATGCCTGGGGGCCGCTGGCTCTTAGACCATCAGACCATATGCATAATATGAAACTACCTACATAACGAAACCATACCGTGTTTCAGAAACAGTGCATAATGACAATCTATCGAATGCATGTAAGCTATTTACGAATATGATTGTTATAAATTATACAGAGCCCACTTTAGATTATCATTTTTATACTGCTTTATTTGGTATTTGATTTTATGTCCTGTCCATATCAACATAACGGTGATAAAAGCCGTGATTTTATGGCGTAAACGGGAATTAAAACATCTGTGAAAATGTCAGCTGTCTAGCTATGTATTACAGACTTATTGTTCTATTAGAAACGTTTTCTAAAATCCTAGAAAACATCGTAAACAAACGTTGCACTTAGAAACCGTACGTGAAGTTTGGCTTCCGATGCGAGATCAAACTGGTGACAACATATTTGTGCAACAATGAAAAGTGTCTGGGTGTCTTGTTGACTTGACAAAAGCATTTGAAACAGTATCAATTCCACTACTAGATACTTAAAAAACAAGATTTCGTTGGTATATGAGGAATGCTATGGTTCGAGACAGTTTGACGAATAGACGTCAGTATGTGAAAGATAAGGATTATGTCAGCATATAAGTATAGTTATTAATTTTGGGGTACCGCAGGGAAGTGTCCTGGGTCCAACGTTATTTGTAATGTACACGAATTATATCAATAGAACGATTGCGCCAAATGGGGAATCCATGCTATGGTTTCTGCTGTTTCTGTTGGTAACTGCCATTATATTTCATGGTGATTCTTGGTTATATGTACTTTATTTTCAGTATTGTGCTGTGTTCTGTGAAAGTGAAGTACATTACATACATATATACATTACATATTCAAATAAACAGCAATTTATGCATTCGATACTAGCAACTTATCTATTCGATTGTTTTGTTGGTCTAGAGGTCGAAATGTGCGACTGCGGATCACGAGGTTTCGGGTTCGATTCAAAAATTTGTGTGATCCATAAATGTTTGTCTCAAGAGTTTGCTTGCTAGCTTACTTTGGGATCAGGTAGCGTTGTGTGAAAATGTCCGTGAATATCAATTACTATCGTTCCCCAGGCATCGATAGGTCGCCGCTGTCCGCTGGACCGCGAGTGGCGCAGCGTGGACAGCGGGCGGGGCTCGTGGCGCGGCTCGGGCTCCGCCTCGGGCTCTGATGACGCGGAGGCGCCGGGCCTGGAGCCAAGGTACAAGATTGTCATGAACGGGGACACCTGGAAGGTGAGTACTTACTTGGAAGACTATATATGGTGTAACAAAATTGCCTCTCCAAATTTCGTCACGTGACGTGGCATCAGTCAAGAAACATTACAAAAATGAAGAAAAAAAAATCACATGAATACTTTAACCGTAAATCCGTTTTAAAGGTCCTATAAATTTTCATTATCACCCTTTCTATCGCTACTGAGCGGCAGTAGAAAGCGACAACGACAGCCAGACAGGTGCTCCTTGTTTGTTTTGCCACGGCGGCCATGTTACCTCGAATTGCCGCGGTAAAAAACGAATTCTTAATGTGCGACAAAAATATTTTAAAAAAATAAAAAAACTTACCCCCCTTTTTATTAAATATTTGTATTTGATTTCCGATGCCAAATCATCTCATGAAATTTGGAGAGTCAATTTTGTTACACCCGGTATAGGTCGCCGAGAGCGAATGACTTCGCTTGATTTTGACTTAGGTTGCACTTGACTGGAACGTAGAGGACAAGGGCTTCGACTTATATGAATAACCTGTTTTTACCGCCGCGCCTGTATAATAGGCATGATGACACGAACTAAATATCATTAAGATTTTGTATTTATCGAATTAAATTTTAGTTGTAAAATACAAAACACTCATTTATCTCGATAAATATTGTGAGATTAATAATTATTTGTTAAAATAAAACTATAAAATACGACAATCCGCCATGATTTCATGAACACCAATCAGAGCGAATGACGTCACTTATCAGAGCGAATGACGTCACTTTACACTAATAAAGGCTTCCGTGCACAGAAGCGTTATTATCGACCGTAATATCGCTTGCTTTATCGCGGGAATGCGTCCCGATTCATCCAATAATTAAAATAATTATATTCGCGACACTAGTGCAACGTTTTTTTCTAACAAGAACAGTGAACACTATAACTCACTCGCCCCGCTATCTGAAATCGGCGTCCAGTCGAACCTGTGGGATATAGATTAGGCTGACAAATGACGTTACTTCTGCGACTGTCATTGATTAGCGTTTTGAAGCGTATTTTATATCTAAAAAGTAAATTACATTTTTTTCCTAATAAATCCATGATTTTTGCAAAAATATGTTATTCCTAGTAAATAATAAATGTTGCAGAGCATTTTAAGAAGTGTTTTCAAAATTTGTCATCAAGCCTATTAGGTCTTTTTTTTTACCGTGTGTGGAAATCCTACATGGATGCTATGCCGGACTCCTACCGACTAAAACCACACAATGCCTTACAACAGTCTATGGCCGGGAGTCCCGGGTAAGCCCTCGGAAGGACGTCACAGGGAAGCCTATTAGGTTTAATTCGAAATATACTCTTTGTTAAAAAATGTTTTATAAAATCCGTCTGACTCTGAGTTACAGCTGTACGTATTCTACAGAGTTTACATTGAACATTTAAATACCTATTTTGTAAATTTCTTGCTGAGCATATAATATTCCCTCTTAATGATTTTAGTAACTGCATTAAAAATTTAAAACATTGTGTTTCAGGTACTCCGTGAACACTACCCCAACATGCTTTCCCGCGTCGTGTCTCGAGGCGCCGTCTTCGCGCGGATGACTTCAGACCAGAAACAACAGCTTATTGTGGAATACCAGGCACTTGGATACTATGTCGGTATGTACTGGTTTTTGTTTTATTACGTTCACATATGACTTATAATTTGTATTATATGGGGCCGATAAATCCTTCTGCATTCATCTTACTCTCGTCCACTCCATCGACCGATTACGTTTATGTTTTGTTATGAAGTAAAATTACCGTCCGTAAACCGAGCAGACAACTCCTTTTTATACTACTAAAGCTGCAGACAATGTTAGACAAGCTTACGGCCCCACATAACCTCGATTACCGCAGCATATTATTATTATATACTTAAAGTTCAATGTCTATTACAGGTATGTGCGGCGACGGAGCCAATGACTGCGGGGCGCTTCGTTCAGCCCATACAGGCATTTCCCTCTCCGAACTAGAGAGTAGCGTCGCTGCCCCGTTTACCTCCGCCAACCCCGACATTGTGTGCGTTTCAAGGGTTCTTCGCGAAGGACGAGCAGCCTTATCAACATCCTTCGGAGTTTTCAAATTCATGGTCGCTTACTCCCTCACAGAATTCTTCTCCGTCGCATTTTTGTATTACTTTGATTCAAACTTGACAGATTTTCAATTTTTATTTATAGATGTCGCTTTGATCGTCAATTTCGCGTTCTTCTTTGGCATGACAGAAGCTTATAGAGGAAGTTTGTATAAAAATCCACCTTTGACTTCTCTTTTAGGACTTGTGCCCTTATTATCTTTATTTGTACAGTTGTTTTTGATCAGTTTTGGGCAGTATTTAAGTTATTATGCGCTGACTTTATTTCCTTGGTATATTAGGCATACTTATCAAGGGGAGGAAGAAAACGAGTGTTGGGAAAATTATGCTGTGTTTGCGGTTTCTATGTTTCAATATATATCTTTGGCTATAGTTTTTAGCCACGGCTCGCCATATAGGCGATCTGTGATTACGAACAAACAGCTAATGATTAGCGTGTTGATAATGACTGGTATTTGTGGTTATATAGCTGTATCTCCAGCTAAATGGATTTCAAACTTCCTTCAGCTCAAAATGCCTAACGATTCTTTACTTTCATATATAATACTAGCCATAGCATCATTCAATTTTGTAATAGCATTATTCTTTGAGAGAGTTATCATAGAGTATCTCATGCAGTACAAACGTATTATACCTACATTCTTGAAAGAAAAGTATATTAGAAAAACGCAGCATTTGTCGATTAAGAGACAATTGACGGATATGGATTATTTAGATTGTGACAGTACAATTAAATTTGATAAAGAGAATGAAGATTCGGGGCTCGAAACCTCGGGAGTTAGCTGAGAGTATGACACGTTTATAATTTTCAAATCTCTATTTAAAATTTTAAGTTTACGTAAAGTATTTCATAGTATATTTAAAATATTAATTTTCGTGACAAAAGTTTTGTGACGTTTGACATTTAAGATGGTAGGCCGCTAAAGGCTCTCTCCTACAAATGCGGTATTAATGTCGGTATTACCGCATGCATTTTGTAGGATTGTTTTCAGATTCCTGTATACAGTTTGTCTATAAAGTCGTGAAATTAAATGAGGGCGCTGCTGAATGCATGTATGCAACCCTATATAGTACGACCAAAATGATTTTGATACGAGGAGTTCGTTCCGAGTAAAATCTTACTAATATTATAAACTAGCTGATGCCCGCAGCTTCGCCCGCGTAAAATTTGTTCCCGTGGGAACTTATTCCCGGGATAAAAAGTAGCCTATGTGTTATTCTAGATTATAATGTATCTCTGTACCAAATTTCAGCCCGATCAGTTCAGCGGTTTGAGCGTGAAAGAGTAACAAACATCCACACTCACAAACTTTCGCATTTATAATATTAGTAAGATGCGACAGTTTGTGAGTGTGGATGTTTATTACTCTTACACGCTCGAACGGTTAAAGGGATCTGGCTGAAATTTGGTACAGGGATACATTATAATCTGGAATAACCATGGCTACTTTTTATTCCGGGAATAAGTTCTTACGGGAAGCGGGAACGGGAACAATACAAATATTATACATGCGAAAGCTTATGAGTGTGGATGTGAGACTCTTTCACGCTCGAACAGTTGAACTGATCTGGCTGAAATTTAGTACAGGGATACATTATAGTCTGGAATAACACATAGGCTACTTTTCATCCCGGGAATAAGTTCCTACGGGAAGCGGGAACGAGAACAAATTCGACACGGGCGAAGCTGCGGGCATCAGCTAGTGAGTTAATAAATAAAACACATTATACATTTTAAATTTTGTTTCTGTTTTATTGAATCAGATCCAGAATAAAGTTATTGAACCAGATCCAGAAGCCCCGGTCTAATAGCGTCTTACAACCCACCAGCAGGTGCCTAGCAGTCCCAATTGCTTTGCCACAATCATGTAATTACATGTTTTATCTGTAACTTTCCCCCATCTGACAAGGACTTTTTTGGCGCAGTTCTTAAAATATTAAAATCGTCTATTTCTTTCTTTGCCGACCTTTTCTGTGTTTACCAGGAGTTTCAAACTTTCCTTCATTATTAAAACCTTCGTTAACTATTCGCCTAACTGTACACTCTGATTTTCCTGAAAAGAGTAAAAAAAGAAAATTAATTACATATTGGAAACAAACTATTGACATGAAGCAATTAATTCAAAATAAAAATTGGTAGAAAACCAGATTGAACTGAGTATCAAAAATGTAGGTCGTACTATAAAATAACCATGTTGTTCTAACCACTGACTTACATTATAGGTAGATTGTAAGTTTAAGATTCTAACCTAAAAATATGCAAACAATGGCTTTTTTTTGTCTCCAAATCGTAAATTCAGTAAATTTGTAACTTCAGACAGATTCAAAACAAACAATAACACGATTACATACCCACCAAAGATGCTTTTCGCTCATAAACATCCTCAAAATCCCACAACAATTGTCCAGCTTAGTACTCCGCGCAACATCACTGGAAAACTTTAAAAATCACTTCCTGCGCACCACTCCGATTTTCTTTACTCATTTCTCAAACCTTTATGCGTAGTTTGGTCTCAATTTGTTGCAGTTTAATCCAAACATTAAAGTTACGTGAGAGAGTAAACGAAATTCGACGATAGCATTGACAACTGACGTACTAATGTTTCGTGTTGCCAGTGTTGCCACACACATAACTATTTTTAGTTCCTCAAACATTCATGTCACGACTTTATAGACAAACTGTACATAAGTTCGTTTTTTACGACTGCTTTCAAATCAGCAAACGATGAGTCAAATTCTTGGAAAAATAAAAATATGTTTTTTTTATGATTTTCACAGTACTGAGTTGTCACATCGTCGGTTGTCATCTGAAAGCAATTTATATTTCTACTTATCTTTTGAACCATTTGAAGGTCATCTCTAAGTTATTAATTTAAAGTATATTTTTATTAAAACGATCTAAATAACCAAATCAGAGTATCGTAGAACGCAGAAACAACTTCGAACTCACTATTGCTTTAATATCAACTGGTTTGTTTTCTGGGGAAATCGTCAAAATAGACGGCAAAGTAAACCTTTGGACTGTCTGCCCAACTGTTTAGGCTTCCCCGCCAGTATAGATAAGTTCGAACGTAAAATGCCCTAAAACAAATTATCACAAAAACGTCCAGCGGTTATATGCACTAGAATGTCGAATCTGTGGGAAAGAGCCTTTAATTTATTTTTATGAAATGAGACTTAGAATTAAGCTAACACTAGTTATAACTTAAAAAAATACACTTGTAAATATATATTAATTGGTCAATTAATTTTTACAACAAAGACATAGAATGAATTACAGATTTTATACGATTTTATTCCAAATAATAGAAAAAATCAGCTTTAATATAATTATCATCATGTTGACTATTTAAAAATCGATGAATTATAAATGTTTTAATATTTTTATTAAGGTAAATAAAAATGTAGCCAAATAATATACTTGCACAACATTATTATACAATTTACAGAATCAATACCTTAAGTATTGCTAAATTTAAAAAACTAATCGAGTTATGTTTGAAAGCTGTAATTAGAAATTAGGACTTAGGTGACTTTGAAAAGAGTATGGTTGTTGTATTTGAGGCTGGGTTCTTTTTAATACAACCTATAAAACCTGAATAGAGTTTACTTAATACTTAAGAAAAGGAATAATATATTGTCAGTTTTGTCGCACAACGGTAGTTTACTTCTTAAGAACGATCGTCTTTAGTAAAGGTAGGTACAGAAAAAGATGTCAAAATTTTTGTAACCTAAAAATTAAATTGATAATTCGTTCTTTATTTACTTTTGAGGTTAAAATTACAAATAGTTTTGCAGATTTTATATATTGTTTAAATTTATTAATGATATTAAATATTATTACTGACAATATTATTATGATATTTTTTTTCAGTAATCAAATACAAAATCAGTGTGCATATTCATAACGTTTCCTTTTTATGGAAATATTTGTGTATTTAATTGTATTTACCTGTGTTAGTTGGCTGTGAGAATGTGTGCCTATTAATATTGTGTGAAAACGATAGCAGGATATTATTAAACAGGTGTAGATGATGTACATACAGTGATACCAGATTTAAGCCAGATTTTACCAAAGATTTCTATATAAAATGAGGTAGATACGCTCTACTATAAGAAACGAAAGCATAAAAGCAATCCTCATACACACACATTGCTAAACTACACTCACTAATAAACTATATTTACGTAATTGTTACTGCAATAGCAATATACGAATAGAACAAGAGTAAAAGAGAAGGCGTATAAACTCCAATTACAAGCCGAGGACCACCGAATACTCTCGAAGTTTTACGATTCTCTATCACAGGTACTGACTGCAGAAAAATGTTAATTAGGTATAAAGGAAGACTGCAGAAAATTTTAAGTAGGTATAAAGGAATAAAATGCAAAATTTACCAATGATGTATATATTTAAATGTAAACTTAAAAAAACTGATTACATACCTATTTAATGATATTTAATCGATATCTGAATTTTTCGAACCCTTTTCCGAACAAAATATTTCAAAGTTAAACTAAAAATACTGACTTTAACACTAATTATGCACACCAAATGAATCAAATTAAATGTACTGTTTAATGGTATTTGCACAACTGTTTTACTGAACGAATAACTATTTTCAAAATAGTTTATCTAACAATTTCATAGTTCAACAAACATAATATCTAAACGTTTTGAAGGAAAACCGACGATTAATATTACCGAAAACGATTATTATTATTGAATAAAAAAATTCAAACATAACCTAACCTATTCAGTTATAAGATTGTACCATTTAGAGTCTGGTATGCATTCAGTTAGTGGAGTTACCTGATGTGTTGAAAATTACACAGATGTGTATATAAAAATATCCCATTAATTAATTACAATTTTTTATTAAAAAACTAGAGGACGTCACGCGGTTTCACCCGCGTAGTTCCCGTTCCCGTGGGAATATAACATTTTTTCTTCCATAAGAACCTTCTCCTGACAATACCTTACACAACAAAAAAAGAATTAGTGAAATCAGTCCACCCGTTCTGAAGTTATGCGCTTACCAACACATTTTGCGATTCATTTTTATATATAAGAAGGTTACCTGTGAAAGGTAACTCCACAAGATTTGTTGCATTTTGATGTGTAATTTTTACAAAATCTTAGTACAAAAGATGGCATTATAATGACTGACTCGATCACAATCGTGGTAAGTAGGTACCTTAAAAGTAAAACATATAAATTAAATTTTCTTGCAAACCTTACTTGCGAAGAACTATAACTATTCGGGGAATCCCCGTGCCTTGACTCTGGCTTGGCATATTCAGCAAGTATTATGCTGTCAAAATACGAAGTACAACAAAAGCATTGGGCGCGTCAGATTAGTTAGGCCTGTACAATTTGGTGGGTTAATACGATTAAGAATAATCATAAAATTGATGAAAAATAATTAATTACGCATAAATTGTGCGTACTTACCAAATAAATTAGTTCTCCTTTGTAAACTACCTAATCCTAAGCACTTTTAAGACGTTAATTATGTACTTTTCCACGTTAAAAATACACATTTGTTGTTAAATCGTGGGAGATACGACAGTGACATAGTGTCAGCGCGAACTGCGCGCAACCGCGCTAACTAGCTCAGTTTATACGCTTCAAAAATTGGTGCGTAGGGCAGGTCTACCTCTTTATATAGAAGTCTTTGGATTTTACCAGATCTAAACTTTATGTCTAAAACTGCCTTCTTTGGCGCAGTCGGTAGTGGAACCCTGCTGCGCTGGAGGTCCTGGGTTCGATTCCTGGATCGGTCCAAATGTTTGTGTGATCCACAAATGTTTGTTTCGTAGTTTGGGTGTTTTCTATGTTAATATGTATGTATTTAAAAATATATTAAGTATGTATATCAGTCGTCTAGATCCCATAGCACAAGCTTGTATTAGCTTAATTTGGGCTAGATGCTGTGTGAGAATGTCCACAAATATTTATTTTTATTTTTTATTTATGTCAATGTAATATAATAAATGTCTTTGTTCTTTTCTAACCATAGCGAAATATCACAGAGAACCATTTAACAGAATTTGACAAATCATGAAATATTATTGTGGAATCAATTCTATAGAGACTGTTTACCTATCTACACCTTTTTAATAATAATATCGAGCTGATAGCTAGTAATTTCTGAAATCTGTGAAATTATAACACTTGGTACCTAAACTTATTCTACATTCCCAACTTAAAGAACGCCATTGATACCAAACAAGATACAAAGACAAACTGTTTTTATAGATTTTTTTTCATATTTTTTATATTATTAAGTTTTGTCAATACACTTATACGTATGTAATTAATAATTAGTTTTAATGGAATTATGATTAAACAAAAATCGAAAGCAGCTAAATCCAGTACAAACAATTGGCACTTAGTTAACTTTGAATCTACAAAACCAAAAGCAACTAAGTCCATTACAAATAGCCTACAACGTTTTTAATTAGCCACTTTTGATTAGTAAACAGTTTGATTACTTTTCAAATGCAGCTTAGTCCAGTGCAAAAGTTTGACGCTTAGCTGCGTTTGATTATAACTTACGTGTTATTTAATATAGAAAAATAAGCTCAATGTGATATTATTGTTTGTGCCTTACTAATAATAATGAGCTAATCCCACTATTTTCTTTCATCCATTACCAAATGAAATTAGAAAATATTTAGGTTGACATTTTATCCGGACATTTTCGATAAAAAATCTAATCTAGCCGAAATGAATAGATTTATTCGTCGAAACCTAGTGAATTGCCATTTAGGAATAGAATAAAAGTTTATAATTATGTACATTGGACCCGGCTGCCAGTAAAATTGGACTCGTTATGCCAAGTTAGGCTTGAAATATTTTAACAGCAGGCAGTCACAACCTGCGCATGTCCATTTTAACACGGCAATACGGCTCACCACCTATAACGTGGGACAAATTCTAAAAAGGTGAAATGTGGGCCAAATAGTTTGCCTCTGCCTACCCCTTCGGAGATAAAGGCGTGACCATTATGTATGTATGTGCATCAAGTTAAAATTAGTTAACGAAAAAATATCGCAAGATGTTGTACAACGGGAGGCCTTATCGCTAAAAAGCAATGTTTGGGATGGACAAAAAAGATACAAATTTAAATATATACAGGTTCCTTTATGTCTGGGGCTCATTATTATTCTATTATGAAAATTAGTTGTGTCATAGTTAGCATACTATAGAGTTTTTCTTATATACAGTATGATATAAAAAGCGTCGTCCGATTTTTATATCGTTTTAAATTTCGAGATTTGATTCTATTACAATAATTGTATGAAGCACCATTATCTCTGTGAAGAAACTGAGAAGATGACAATTTAAATTATACCTGGTACGACATAGTAGTAAGCGCTTTGTGGTTAGCTATCAGTTTTAGACGTGTAATTTTAAACCTTATTTTGTTGCGGTTAAGGTTTAGATAAATTTGTTTTCTTCTCAATCCCTTCGCTTCCTTATCAGGATTGTACTGTTTATTTGATGGTGCTGTTATATTCAAGTTTTGGTTCATGGTAATTTAGATGACAATTATTTTTTATGTTCGGTGTGAATTGAATTTATGAAACTAAGAAGTATAAGAAACAGAAATGACCATACAGTTATTTGTATGTCTCTCTTTTTCTTGTTTTTCATACTTCGAACAAAAATAAGCAAGTATAGTTACATTTTCTTCAAAGACAGCTAAGTACTAAAAATTTCATTTCAAGACACGATTTTTTTTGGGAGGGGTCACCTATAACCTACTACATTTATTTCTAGCTTATCCTTTTAGGAAAAAACGGTGTTACTATTTCTATGTAATTTTTGTAAAGTGGTATTGAAAAGTCTTTATCGGACGAAACTTTTATAACATGCTGTAGGTTTGATAATAAGAGGAAAAAAACAAAAAGTATGAAATATACTGAAAAGAATGAATTATCCCTCCTTCCACGTAGTCAAACTATTTTGTCAAACTGGTTTGACCACGAGGAATTATGATTCCTCGTGGTCGAGTAATATTATTATTATTAGTAGTAGTTAAGATGAATTTAAAATATGTGAAACGTAAAGGTGGAACAGTTCTTCTACTGGAAGGCCGGCAATACTATAAATGGCGTACATATAAAAATGAGAACGTTTTCTGGGCTTGCAGCCAGCGAAGAAAGGAAAAGTGTCGGGGATCGGTTACTCTGAAGGTACCATACCAAATTATTACCTCCAGTATTATATATGGAGAATCTTCTCTTCTCTCTTCAGCTCCAATTATTCTATATTCCGCTTCATTAATTCAATATATTCTATTTTGTTACTTAGGATGAAGTCATAGTTAAATGCAATAGCCACACATGCAATGCCGATTTTAAAAAAAATGAGATGGATGTAGTCATTGATGAACTAAGACATGAGGTAGTTAGTAACAGTGACGTCCCTATTCCGGATGTATACAAAGAAAAAAAGAAGTCGGTTGAAGATCGAGTTACGTTGCCATCTTTCGGCAGCCTCAAGTCCGATTTGTATAACAGGAAAAAAAAGACGTGCTTCCGACACTTCAAAGAGGTAACAGTTCCTGATAGTTTCAAATCATTTCTCTTGGCGGATTATATTGACGAAACACGGCGGATTATGGTTTTTTGCTCTGAAACTAATCGGGAAAGAATGGTTCAGTTAAAAGAGTTTTTCGGGGATGGTACATTCTTCAGCTGCCCAAATCCTTTTTCTCAGTTATATACAATGCATGGTGATCTATCTACTTCGATAACAACAACGCACGTGCTCCCCGTTATTTACACTTTAATGACGGATAAAACTGAAGAATCGTATACTATCTTGTTCTCTATGTTACAGTCAAGAATACCCAATTGGACTCCTAAAAAAATTCATCTTGATTTTGAAACTGCTGCGAGCACGGCCATTTCAAGCATTTTTCCCGACATTCAAATCATAAACTGTTTTTACCATTTCACTAATTCCCAATGGAGGCGGGCAAAAAAACTAAAAATCAAGAGCAAAGATGGAAACAGAGCTGTTGGACTATGTTCAGCACTCGCTTTACTCCCCGATGACAGAATTGCGGAAGGGTGGTGTTACATTAAATCTGATACTCCTAACACAGACAAAATTCAAAAATATTTTAAATATTTCGAGAATACGTGGCTAAAAAATGAATTCTTCATAAAGCAATGGTGCGTATACGGACAAAGACATCGCACAAATAATGTTGTGGAGAGTTGGAATGCCCAACTAAATAAAGCGATGAAAAGGCATCATCCAATAACAGTTGCACGTTTGCTCACAACATTATTACAAAAAGAAATAAGTTTCTGTGAAGAACCATCTCCTCGTCGGAGTGAACATGTGTATAGAGATGATTTCATAACAAAATGCCAAATGGAGTTGATCCATAATGAAATAGATGTTGGTTATTTTTTAAATAAAGTGCGATAGGGATTATTTTTGAATGAACGTCTACAAATAAATGAACATCTACATAACAAATGAACGTCTACAAAACAAATGAACGTCTACAAAACAAATGAAAGTCTACAAAACAAGTGAACGTCGAAAAACAAAAGACAATCGTAAAGTGATCTGACAACGATTGCGATTGTAAAAAATGGGTGCATGCAATTTTCGACCTTATCGACATTGCTCAGTTTCCTATTTTTTTTACATATTCATGATCAGTGTCATCTATATTACCCAATAAAAGTGTTTCTAAAGTTTTGTCGATAAGGTCGAAAATTGCATGCACCCATTTTTTAAAATCACAATCGTTGTCAGATCACTTTACGATTGTCTTTTGTTTTTCGACGTTCATTTGTTGGGTAGACTTGGGTAGGTACTGTTCGTACTGCCGGACGTGTTATATGGCATAACCGCGTACTGGTTCAGTACCCAGTACGCGACAGAATTTAGCAGGACCCAGGACCTTTATCGGACGCGATATACCGCTCGGGCGCGTACAGTCGACGTTCGGCCGCGTTCGGCCGGCCCGCGTCCGAGTCCGAGATAGATTACAAATACTCGGCCGCGTCCGAGTCCGAGATAGAATATATTATACTATCTGTGGTCCGAGCGACCGGGTGACCGGAATGATGCACGCTTGGGAACATTTTGCTACGTAGTGTATCTCAACTTAACGTGTACGAGTAGTAACGAATACTGATGAATGTTATATGAATACTTGAGGCACGCCTGCCTGCTTAATGGGCTCAGGAGATGGTCAAGCGACTTGAGTCAATATCAAGTGTACATACACGTCGATGCATACACATGTGCAAAGAAATCATGCACACTGAAGCTACTTTCATTAATATTTTAATCGACTTGTCAAGTGCATATTGACCATAAGAGCCCATTAGTCGAGCCACGTGTAGTACCTGCCAGATAATAATATATTAAACGAATAATATTTATTATTAGGATAAATGAAGAAAAAGTGAATAATTTTATTTTTTAATTATCTCGAAAACGGTGCGTGCTATCGTAAAAATAATGGCATTTTTGACCCCCCTTTGAAACCCCCCATCCGCCAAATATACAATACGAATAACGATTTTTTATACCACTAAGGTGGCATAATGTTGCCTGTAGTATAGGTTTATTTGTTGGTTTGATATTAATCGTCAAAAAGGGTCCATGCTGGCGGTGTTGCAGTCATCCTCATCAGCTAGCAGTTTCATAGAAGAGAATGATTACAAGGTAGATTTTTTTTTCTAAATCTTGTATCTCGAAAACCGTGCGTGATATCCTGATCAAATACAACAAAATTTTCATCCCCCTTTAAGAAAGCCCCAACTATAAGGGGCAAACACTTACAAACATGAGTGACCCTCGCCCCCCCCCCCCCTTTATTTATTGCAAAGCGGAAATTAGTAAATTATGGCATTCATAAGAACTGCAGATATATTATGGTCTAAGTTTCTTGTTGCTGTTTTATACGGCATCAGGACTTTTTGGCGCGAAGCAGGCAAGGGCGGTTATCTCTCCGTCGTATATTTTTTTCTAAATTAGAGTATTTTCAAATGTTTTGTGTGTATCAACGGTGGATTCCGAAGACTATACTTGACTTTGACTGGGACTTAGAGGAAATGTGAAATGAAGATGAAAAAAGAAACAAGACTTGGCATTCGGTCTAAGTAACCAAAGCGTGTTTAAATTAATAATAAAAAAAAGAACCGGGACCTGTCAGAACACTCAGCAGGACCTTTCCGTTCCGTTTTCATAAACTTAGTTTAGGCTTTATTTTGTCTGAATAAAGATAATATTAGTATAATAGCAGTACCAACGCCATCTAGAGCACGTTGACCGCATTTCTTACTTTCACGAAACAAATGAGTTAGTTCTTTTATAAAAAATATTATAAATTATCTGTGGTTCTATGTTCTATTCGATCGTACCAACATAAGCAACTCAAAGGGACTTTATCAAGAAAAATAGACCATAATCTATATAATTCAAGGTCTTGTACTTTATAAAAAATATTATAAATTATCTGTGGTTCTCTGTTCTATTCGATCGTACCAACATAAGCAACTCAAAGGGACTTTATCAAGAAAATTAGACCTTATTCTATATATAATTCAAGGTCTTGTACCTATCTACACTTGTACACATACATTTTATAACAGAGACATCTGCTGCAACTGGGATAATTCAGATACGTCCACCCCATCGTATCTGTTTTGCCTGGGTTGCCCTAGATGGCGCATAATGGCATGCAAATTCAAAAGAACTTTATGTACATTAAAATAAGGTGTATTTTTCTTGATACGATTTATGAGGGTCCGGCACCTGTCAGAACAATCACGACACTGTATGTACTCGTACGAAAGACCGGGTACTGGTCCGGGTTCAAGAGAACTTTATTACCTTGTGAATAAGGTCTATTTTTCTTAATACGGTTTATGAAGGTCCGACACCTGTCAGAACAATCAGAACACTGTACTTGTACGAAAGATCGGGTACTGGTCCGGGTACTGTTCGAATGCCATATGGCACGGTTCGGAAAGCTATGCCATATGTCAGGACATCATCGGGTACTGTTTTGCGCAAGTCTATTGTTGGGTTATGGGGCTAATCGTCCGAGCCAAGACTGATCCTCGGACGAGTTGCCTCATTCGTAAAACGTACGTATGTATTCGGCTACACTACAGGATTTAAGTTAAATCTAATGGTATTATTGGTAACACTTACTTGCATAAATGTACACATTTTTAACTTAAGATTGATACAGGGTGGGTCGATGAACTAGTTTGACCACGAGGAAACGTAATTCCTCGTGGTCAAACCAGTTTGACAAAATAGTTTGACTACGTGGAAGAAGGGTGAATTATTGCCTTGTAAGTTTATGATACGTTGAATAGTATTAAATATACAAAAGATCAAATCCATTTTCTTGTGTTTTAATGCCTGCAAAATATGTTTATTCTTCTATTATCTAGGTAAGGTCCAGTATGGAGACGGGACCCCGTGAGGCAACTGGAAAGAGTAATAAACGTCGCCACCCAATTCATCCCGAGGGTGTCGTAAGAAGCGATGGGAACACTTTCGCATTGCGTAGAGAAGGAAAACTCTAAACGAAACCCGGTTGTCAGTAAGTCCTCCCGTAACCACTTGTCATCCCGTGTCACGTACACGAAGATGCAAGTCCCTTTCTATGAGAAAAGCAAGTTTTGTACGACGTAGTTACCTTCTATAGTTATGGTTTCAGGAGTTAATGCATTGCCACTTCCATAACTCGACATAGAACTTATTATAATTTTGCAGAATACAATACCTATAATATGTTTACTGATTACAAGAACATAATTATAATGAGGAAAACAAACAGATAAATGGCGCTCTTTAGTTTTTTTTTTACACGTTCAGTGCTGACTTACTCCCCATAGTGTTTTTCTTTCCCCACGTTTGTGCTGATTCACGCGACCATGTGTGATGCAGCAACTACGCGGAAATTACCTTGGCAGTGCTGGCAAACGCGCGGGCTGTGTAATATGGATCAATACGTCTGTGCTGGTGTGTGTACACATGTGTGTTGATGTTTTTTTTTATAGAAAATAGTTTTTCTATAAAAAAACGTTCTCTCGTATATTAATAAACTAGCTGACCCTCGCAACTTTGCTTACGTCACATAAAGTGTACGAAAGTTTTCTTTTAACTTAGTTTTATTTCCCAACCTCACAGATGCCAACTGTATCTTTTATATATTAGATATATATTTTATATATTATATATATTATAAATTATATTTACTTATTATGTTTTTATGTTATTATTTTATTATATTCTTTATTACTTTTTATTATGACACTTTTCAAAATACCAACTTTCAAGTAGCCGAATGTTTTAGTTAGCGTAATATTTACTTAGTTGTTTATTGTTTTCCAAATGTTATTTTTTTAAATCACCCAGAAAAAGTAACAATTTTATAAAATCGTTTGTCATAACTTTTTCGAAGTGGTTTAAAAAAAATCCACGAAGGCTAAGACGGGAGCACGGCTCCGCTACGCTCCCGCCTTATCCTTCTAACCTAAACTATCCGAGTCGGGGTATTCAGAGTACCATAATGACGTTTTTTATATAAAAATTGCGTTAACATTAGTTTATTTTTTATTATTTTATCAATGCACGAAAAGGTACGAAACGTTATTCGTACAATAGTTGTTTGGCCTAGTGAAAGATTTAACAAATGATAAATCGCCCAAACGTTTTGTGTCATTATAATATTCAGCATAACAAAAATTCTTCCAAATGAAACGTTTCATACAATAATTTGGTAATCGTGAGTTGTCAAAGTGATAAATAGGTGAAACGTTGGTTGGCAAGTGAAAATCGGGCAAACAATTTTCGGCTAAAAGGCAGGATACCGGGACTTTTATTTCAAATATTTATTATTACTTTATTCATCATAAATGGCAATATAAAAATGTCAGTAATTTTAGTTAAAAATTCATACCTAAATGGCGCTGTGCCTTTTTTTAAAAGAAATTATTCCTTATTAAAATAGGCGTGTTATATGTATGTATAGTATTAGTCATTTGTATTCCCAAAATATTCATTTATTTTAGGTACACACGGTGTATGAGGTCCCAGCACTACCGTTTCGCTTAGGTTTAGCACACATACCTAAGTGTGTGCCGCAGCCTCCGTGTCACTTCTATTTTAAAGAACCATGGGTGTGTACTGAAAACACACCCAGTGTGAGTAACCCAGCATAGTGATTGCTTGGTCGAAATGTCAACGTGTAAGTTAACTTAGGACACCGCGCTGTGCAGCCAATACTTACCAGCCGGTTATCCATACAATTTGCGTTCGATCTCTATGAATTTTTCGAGTTCCAAATTCAAGTCACATTGCCGCCCGCTAAAAAGCTCTTAACAAAAAAAGCTATTTTGCGCCCCGTTATCGTGATGCAAAGTAATACTTTTCGAATAGAAGAAATGAAAATAAATTATATGTAATGATATGGCGCAGGACGTGACTTGCTGAATTAACATAAGATTTCCTACTTTCAGTCACGTCCATGCAAGTCGTCATTTGGGACATCTGTAAGATGAAATGTGGGCATATACTCTGCCTCTGCCTACCCCTTCGGGGTTAAAGGCGTGACTATACTATATTATGTAAATATATCTTATCTCTGTGTATTCTAAGTTTTCCCACGATGAGTTTATGAGACGGTCCCTAACTGTGGGTAGATATAATACACTAGCTGTTCCCCGCGGCTTCGACCGCGTAGAAGTCGTTATCGCGTAAAATCATAACCCTCCTTTTGCGCAGTCGGTTAAAGAGTAGCCTATGTCCTACCCAGGGCCCTATCTCTCTATACCAAATTTCATCTCAATCGCTCCAGCCGTTTAGGCGTGAAAGCGTAACAAACAGACAGACAGAGTTACTTTCGCATTTAGCTATAATATTAGTAGGGATGTATTATATCTACCAAAATTTATACAAAAAAATAAAGTAGGTAGGTACTAAAATATTTTAAATTTTATTTTAAAAGTACATATAATTTTAAAATTTAAAAAAATATTATGATAGGTCATCAACGAACCACTTAAAATAGCATTAACTTGAAATGAACAGGCTTGGAATGTGCTGTGGCATCGGTAGTTGAGTTTTTAGAAACAGGGGCCGGTGTTGTAGTAGCCCAAATACGATGATGTGGGAGTAGTCTGTGTGGATACTGAATTTGTAGAATGGTACCAATCTGTTGTTCTTCAATAAACCCAAGGGCTACTCGTTGTTTTAAGACGACGAGTAGTAGGAACAGTAGGTATATGTAGCGGTCCGCGAATCTGCAAATAAGTGGCGTTATGGTTCGAGCGCTTTCATATAGGTACTACCCGTTCGCTCAAAGATTGCCGGCCTCCCGTACTACGCCTCTACACCAGCCTCCACGCCAGAGCGGCAAACTTAGAGCGAACAGGCTAAACTGACTTTTAGTCGTAAAACTATAACACTGCTTTTGGTTCAGCATAGTGACCGACCGAACTTTCGGTTTCGGCCAGTTTCGGCCAAAAAATCGAGTTTCGGCCGCAGTTTCGGTTTCGGCCGGGCCGAAACTCACGTGTTCATGCATTTTGAGGGCCTGGCTCTGCTTGTGACGTGTTTGGGGTCACAGAGTACATTTGTATATTATGAGATAGAGACGTCACTCGACTAAGTGACGACACCAGCGGTGCCAAGCAGCTATTGCAAGAAACTTTCTGACTGCGTGGCCATGATATAAAAATCGAGTGTAACAAATATATTTAAGTAAACTTGAATCTTTTAGAAAAAGATGTTTTAAGGTCGCAAAAAGTAATAATAAACTACCTTGGGCAGAAAAGTAGTCTTACTTATATGACCCTATGTAACGAAAAAAGGCACAGTGCCATCTAGTTGTGAATTTTTAACTAAAATAATAGATTTTTTAATATTGCATACAGCGCCAACTACCACGTGTTTCTGGAAACTCTTACGTTATAATGAAACGAAATGAAATATCATGACATGTCTCAATGTAACTGCAACGATGAGAACCTACGTAAGTTGGTTACATTATAATTCAATGCTCAGTTCTAAGTGATCAAGGTGCTCAGATCTTGAAGACATTGTTAAGGAACAAGGTACTACTATAAAATTGTTAATAAATAAAAATACTGACCTCCTTAACAAAAATAAAAACCAAGACCTACGTATTGCTGTACTAGAACAACGTACAAACGAATTTGAACAAAAACTATTAGCTTCTACCCTGGAGATAGCTGGTGTGCCAGAGACTGCTAATCAAAATGTCGCGGAAATCACCAAATCAATTGCCACCAAACTAATGGTAGACCCTCAGCGGATAGTTCGTGCTCACCGAGTAATTTCACGTCGTAAGGAGCAGCTGGGACACATCACTGTTGAGTTACAAGCTACAAGTGACCGTGAACAGTGGATATCCTCTGCGAAAAATAGGGAGATCCTAGCAGGTAATATCGTTTCTAATTTGGCAGCAGACCAAGTCAGAAGTCGTATATATGTACGTGCAGCACTCACCCCACTAACAAAGACACTACTATTCAAGTCAAAGCAACAACTAAGTGGATCATTCAAGTACGTATGGTGTAAGGAAGGAAAAATATATGCTAGGAAAAATGATGAATCTCAGCGGTCGTTGATAATTCGTTCTGAGCAAGATATAGAACGTCTGTTAAAATCATAAATTCCTTACCTACTTATTTTGTATTATATAAGATTACATTTAACAATTCATAATTCTCAGTGGGTATGGCAAGTATAACTAACGAAATTTGTAACTGTATATCGATTAATAATTTTATAAAAAAGATTCCCCCTGTCAGCTATAATCTGTTCTGTATGCACGTAAATATTCGTTCTCTAATCAGAAATTTTGATAAACTACTCTGTGTTATGGATTCTTCAGTGGTCGCTCTCGACCTAGTTATAGTTACCGAAGTAGGTATATCTACGGCAATTTGCGATCTGTACCAAATACCGGGCTATAGAATGTACACACAGTTGCGTCAAAATCGAAAAGGCGGTGGGATAATTATTTATGTTCGGAACTGCTTTAAATTCACTGTTAAGACACTCAGAACTCACACTTTTGAAAGCATAACTGGCACTTTAATTACGACAAACAACAAAACGTTAACTGTGTGTGCAATTTATAGACCGCCATCGAATAACAGAACTATGTTTGTCTCCGAACTAAACAAACTCATAACGAAGTGTAATATCACTGACATGATTATACTTGGTGACACAAACATTGACCTAAAAACACATTCCTCACACAAAAACTTGTATTTGAATTTACTATCCAAGCACGGATTTGTTAGTGGCATATCAGATTATACCCGAATTGACATACGAGCGAATCACGTCACAAGGTCATGCATAGATCATATTTTCACACGGCTAGCTAAGAGCAATGTGTATACGACGGCTGCCGATACGACTCTGGCGGACCATCGCATTTTAGTACTTGCATGCGCTTCCACTGATTTGCAAACGCATATACAGGCTGCTCCGAATAAAAATAAATTTTATTGCTATGACCGTCGTATTCTGCACAATGAACTTGATTCAGTCGACTGGTGTCTGACTAGAGGCATGAGCTGTCCTGACCAAATATATACGTTTATAGAAAGTAGTTTTCAAAATGCATGTAGGAAAGCTCAAGTTAGTAAAACTTCTCCCAAATTCAATCGTTTCAAACAACCATGGATTAATCAGAATATTCTTAACATGTGTGAAATGAGAGACAAGTTGTTTGCTGCATGGAAATCAGATCCCACTAATAAATATCTAAAACTACAGTTTAACAAATTACGCAACAAAGTTCATAAAACAATTGAATATTATAGGAACAACTATTATAAAAATATTATTAAAAAGAACTACGGCAATGCCAAGAAACTTTGGCATTTAATTAATTCTATCTGTGGAAGGGTCACTCCGACAATAGATGATTTTATTACAAAAGCGTTTAGCGACCAAAATATTTCCTCATATGAAATAGCTAATAATTTTGCAGAAAAATTTCAAAGCTCTGTTAATGAGTTATTGCCCAAGTGTAGCATACCTCTTCTTGAAACTAAAAATTACTTTCAAAACGTGGAACTCAGCATGTTAGTTAAAAAAGCAACCCCAGGCAAAATAAAAAATATTATAAACAAGCTTATTTCTTTTAAAGCACCTGGTAAAGATAAAATTAAAGTTATGGATATTAAGAAAATCAGTCAAAAAATTTGTGTATCTATTACTAATCTTATTAACACTAGTCTTAAAACTGGGAAGTATCCCCAAGGATTGAAATGTGGTTGCGTACGTCCGGTACATAAAAAAGGCCGGCACAATGACATGTCTAATTATCGCCCTATCACACTGTTGTCAAGCATTAATAAAATAGTCGAGAAATTTTTTAGTGAACAAATTCATACTTTTTATCAAAACAACAACATTATCTACAAAAATCAATTCGGCTTTCAACCAAAAAAAAGTAGCACTAATTTGTTATCTAAATTTACAGATGATATAAATACATTTTTAAATACAAAAAAACATGTGATAGCTCTCTTTATTGATTTTTCACGCGCCTTTGATACATTGAATCACCACAGGCTTGTAAAAAAGCTCGAAAACTCCGGTGTTCGTGGACCTTTGCTCAAATGGTGTGAGAACTATCTCTATGATAGGTCCTACTGTGTCAAAATTAATGATAAATTAAGTAAGACTATTAAGGTGAACATGGGCACGGCTCAGGGATCAGTTCTTGGACCACTTCACTTCATTACCTACGTCAATGATATGAACAACGTTGTCCGCAACTGCGCCTCTTATCAGTATGCTGACGACACCTGTTTAGTTATTGCCGATCATGACATCTCAACAGCGCTCTCAAAGATGCAGCAAGACCTTGACAACATTAACAAATGGTGCCATGATAATGGACTGGTCCTAAACGCAGCCAAAACTAAATTACTTCACATCCACTCCAGCCATAAAAGAGTCCCTACTGATTTTCGAGGAGTATTAGTAGCCCATGATCATGCGTGTTTGCATAAGGCAAATAATGCTTGTTGTACCTGTCCGAAGATTGGTTGTGTTGAGCAACATATGTACTTAGGTCTAATAATTGACAAAAAATTCAATTGGCTGCCTCATATTCAGTACATATGTGCTAAACTTAGAGCATTTCTGGCAAATCTGTATATCATTAAAGATAGAATACCGTATAAAGTGAAACTCATGCTATATAACGCACTAGCTGACTCAATAATCGGATACGGTATAACAAGCTATGGAAGAACATATAAGTCCTATCTCGATCAAATTCTAGAACTCCAGTTACGACTTCTGAAAAAAATTGTACCAAATAATATAAAACAAATGCATAGAAATAATGAAAAAGAATTATATAAATTTTGTAAAGTTTTTCCCGTACACACAAAGGTTACGTATAGTCTCCTAAAAGAACAGTTTTTCAATCAAAGCATCTTACAAGAAATATCGCATAACATTCAAACGCGACAGAAAACTAATAGAAAATTGGTCACGATTGGAGCAGTAAATGTTTATGGTGAGAGAACTACTGCATACCTCATCCCGCGCATTAGAAACAGCCTAAGTTCATCTTTTGTGCAGAGTATTACACAAAACAATATCAAAAATAAATTGAAACTTCATTTTCTGAACAGCCTGTAGAAACCTTGCACAAACTGGTTCCGTTCTTTTTCTTTTTTTTTTTTATTAGTGTGTCACACAATAAGTATCGCTTTGATGCTTGTTCTGTAAGTGGGTAGATTTGATTTTATTTCATTAATTTAGAAACTTTAGACTTGTGTTGGTTTGGTTGGAATGAATATGCCATTTCGGTAAAATATTGTATGGGTAGGTATGTAACTTTTGAACTGTATTTGCAGAATGTACGGCACTCCGCATAAACCCTTTGTGGTTTTTTGGTTTGCCATTGCTGTTATTTTTTGTATTTTAAGGAAATAAATAAATAAATAAAAAAAAAAAAAGTGATAACACCATGTTTGGGGTCAGCCTAACCAGTAAATATGTTACTAATCAATCAATAAAAAAATCAATCAATAGTTATAATAGTACGACTTCATTCAAACCACCAGCAATTACAAGCATTGAGAATAGGGAATGCAATACCGGGATACCGGGATCCCGAAATACCGGGATCCCGCAGTATTTTTGCGGGACCAGTCCCGCACGTAAATCGTGCGGGATCCCGCGGGATTAGCGGGATTGTGCAAAGGTAAACGCCATGTGTTATTCTGTAAGCTGAAGTGCACAAACTGATTCTGTTTGAGAAAGTTTTTTTGTAATTTGACTTTTCTTGTACTATAAAAGTATTTAATTATCTCGTACATTGCTTGCTGGCTATCTGACATGTAAAGATAGGAGTCGTTTGTCGTTTCCTGCGCTTCTAATAATTTACAGTAGCTATTTTATTACTTATATGTATATCCGTTTAATAATCTAAATACAAAAGTAATATTAAATAATTTATTTTTCCTTGTGCCCTGCGGACTCAGTGCTCTGTAAAAGATCACTGCAGTAAGTTACATTTACTATGGCCGGTCCCTTTGATGGATGACCACTTTGTGACATTTATTTGAGCGTTGCCGTGCTTCGGATGGCACGTTAAGCCGGTGGTCCCGTTTGCGGGTAAAATGGCAGCTAAGTCAAGTTGAAGGCCCGGCTCGTCTCATCTCATAATGTCCTTTTCTCGAAATGTCCTTTCTCATTATGTCCTTTTCTCGAAATGTCCTTTCTCAAAATGTCCTTTTCCCAAAATGTCCCTTTTCCCAAAATTGTCCTTTTCTCGAAATGTCTTTTTCTCAAAATGTTCTTTTCGCGAAATATCCTTTTCTCAAAATGTCCTTTTCGCGAAATGTCCTTTTCTCAAAATTTCCCTTTCTCCAAATATGTGCACTACAGGATTAACCCTGCTCAATCCGATTTGATAGGTTAGGTTAGGTTATAAAAAAAATAAGCACGAAGGCTAATGCAGAAGCTCCGCTCCGGCCTTAGCCTTCTAACCTAACCTTTCCAAATCGGATTGAGCGGGGTTAATCCTGTAGTGCACATATTTTGAGAATAGGACATTTTGAGAAAAGGACATTAGGTATGAGATGTGACCATGTGCCTCGTCCTGCCTACCCCTTAAGGGATTAAGGGGGTGACTATTTTCCAGTTCTAGATGGATGTATGATACAGAATTCTATTCTTTTCTCAATGACTTTCAGAAACATGCGGGATCCCGCGGGACTGAGATTGCTCAGTCCCGCAAATACCGGGATTACAATCTTGTTGCGGGATTGCATTCCCTAATTGAGAAGTATTAGACAGTTACCCCTGTGTTATGTTTTAGACCACCTTTTTAGGGTCCCGTTTTACTTTTGGTAACGGAATCCTAAAGATCTAGGACATTACACAACCCTACCCCTTCGTTGTCAGTTCCGTTGACTTTGTTGGTCGTCTGTCTGTCTGTCTGTCAGCAGGCTGTAACTCATGCACCCTGATAGTTAGACAGTTAAAATTTTTGTTTTTTTTTAAATAATAAGTTAGACAGTAAAAAAAACAGATGATGTTTTTCTGTTGCCGCTATAGCAACAAATAATAAAAATAGACAAAATTATAATATTAAAGGGGGCCTCAATACAACATAGGTACGCGAATTTTTGCCGCTTTTCTTGTACGGAACCCTACGAGCGCGAGTCCGGCTCACTCTTATCCAGTTTTAGTTTTACACTTCTAGAATGTATCCAAAACCGGCCAAGAGCTAGTAGCAGGGCATCGTGTGGTTTTAGTTGGTAGGAGTTCGCAATAGCATCTATGTGTCATTCCACACGTAAAAGAAAGAATCTCATCTTTAGGTGGAGATATTTCTAAAATGAACACTTGAGAAGATTGATACCGTTGATTGATGGCACTTGGTGGAACTTGCTGCACCTATTGAAAAAATAACCATCCAAGTACGAGTCAGACTCTCGCACGTAGGGGTTAAAGCGGGACCCTATTAACGAGATATATGAGGCCTAGCGAGATATTAGGACACGAGGTTATATCGCTGGACCGTGCCAGATAGAGGCCTAAAATTTTCACTGATGATCTATTTCTGTTGCCGCTATTTTTTTTTTAATGAGGAAAATCCTACAGTGATGCTATGCCGGAGTTCTACCGACTAAAAAGCGCGCGTTGGGAGCGCCGAGTATGCCCTCAGAATGATGCATACTGCGGCTTTGGGGGTTGTTCACTTGTTATCCCGCTTCTTGAGGGGGGCGTGCATAAATCTCTCACGTCACACGTCTAGGGCCTGTTTCTGTAATGACGGTGAGCAGCCCCGTCACCGTCCTCAGGCCCCCGGTCATGGAGGCTGATAGTATGGGGCGCGCCGTCGTAGATTCTGGATCTGGATGGTCTCGGGTGGGATAGTTCTCTCCCGCTTTCTACCCGCCGTCTCATTCACGAGCATGACCTGCTCACAGGAAGAGGTCTATGGGCACGCTCTAGCGCCTCCTTGCGCCATTTAAACAATGACGCAAATGCTCTAGCTTTCAGGTCCCATAGAGGGATCCCGGCTAGACGATATGCCGCCTCAACTGAGATCGTGCGGTATCCCCTTATCACCCTGACAGCCATCGCCTTATGCGGGCTAAGCAATCTAGCCGCATTGCTGGCCATCAGGATCTCTACCCACACGGGGACCCCGTATAGGGCCATGCTCCACACGATCCCAAGGTACAGACTCCTGCAGGGAGCGTTGGGTCCCCTGATATTGAGCAATAACCGCGAGAGTGCGTCTCGGTGCGTTGCTCCTCGCGCTGTAATTAGAATGTCGTCGTAACACGTTACGCCGACACCTCTGAGCAACGGACCACGCAGCACCCAATCGTAACTGGTGTTCCACAAAAGCGGTCCAAAGACCGATCTCTGTGAAACACCGAACGACACATCTTGCCGACCCTGCCCGAGCCAGCTCGGATAAGTTATGGCCCTCTCGGAAAGATAGGCACCGAAAATTCGATTGAGGTATGGAGGCATTCCATAGTAAATAAGCGCCTCCCAAACGCAGCTCCAGGGCAAGGTGTTGAAAGCGTTGGCGATGTCAAGAGACACTGCCAGCACTAACTATCTCACCCTTCTGTTGCCGCTATAACAAAATATACCTACTAAAATCAGAAAAAAGCATCCACACAACAAACGTAATTTTTGTGCCCAAATTTTGTAACGGAACCCTCTGTGAGGAAATTCGACTCGCACTTTGCTGTTTTTTTTTTTTCATATGAACACGTGAGTTTCGGTTTCGGTTTCGGTTTCGGCCGAAACTGACCCTGGGGCCGAAAGTTCGGTTTCGGCTGGAAAACCAGTTTCGGTCGGACACTAGTTCAGCACTCATTATATGAAAACTAATTTAAGTGCATGGGTGAGAGAGGTGTGACTGCCATTCAGATGTGAAATCACTACCACTGCGAACGTGTTAAAACATCAATCAAAGTTACAACGAACTATAAGAACTTTTATATTATGTTACTTGCTGCTACGAAACCTTTCATGGGCGAGTCCAACTCGCACTTGACCGGTTTTTTATATTTTAGCCCCTCTCTATAAAATAGATTGCAGAGGGGCTTATGGCGAGACTTGTGTCTGTAGTCTGTGACTCTGTTGCATTAAATTACGTCACTAGGCCACGTGGATCATCTGTTCAAAGTTTGAAATAAAACAAAAAAGACAACGTCAATCGGATTGAATTGAACGGCTTCTTGTTTGATTTTGTATTTGTTGTTAAAGCGGCAATAGAAATAGGTAGGTACATCATCTGTGAAAATTTCAGTTCTAGCTATCACGGTTTCTGAGACCACCATGGAGATAGACATACAAACGGACAGCGTAGTCCCGTGGTTACCGTTTGGGTACGGAATCCCAAAAATTAGGTACCTACATACCTAATAGAACTACTTCACTATAGTCAAATCCAGCAATCTCTTCTCCTCCGTGGTATTTCTTTTCCCAAACTTCAATATAAAAAACGTAAATGCCTTCCCTGTAAAACTCTTTCTTGAAAGGAACAGTAACACTTACAGTTTTTTGTGAACTGTGAAGCTGGAACATTAGATATATACTAAACATTAATAACCTTGAACCATTAAAATAGCTTAGAGGCTCCTATAAGAATTTTGTAATACAGAAATTCTACTAATATCTACCTAAGCCGTTACATATTTTTAATTCTACTCTTACCATAGCAAACATTTGATAAGATTTTGCATATTTGTTACTCAAACACTATTTAACCAGTGAAAATTCGATATATGTACCTACTTACTACTTAATTATTATCTACTCAACCCAACCTTACCATTTACATAAAGCAACAGCTGAGTAAAGGAAGAGATTATGGCGAAGACAAAGAAAACTCGAAATATAAAAGCCCTGCAACCCAACCAACGAGATAAAGGAACCTTCCCGAAATGATTGAAAAAACGCCTACGAGCAGCACTAAAATGCAAAAGGTGAGGCCCTAAAATAGAGCCTTGCGGAACTCCAATACACATATTAACCAAATATGATACATTTCATACTCACGATTGTGGAGTAGTGTACATCGTCATGGAAAAGAAATTTCATATCTTCACCGGTGTATTTTTTAAGCGTGGCTGTAAAAATTACATCACCGCCAACGACAGTGGGTCCACTGTTTTCGAGTACAACATTATTGAAATGATCTTCTCCTTAAACACATGAAAAGTATTTATGAAAGTTATGTCAGTGCCCAAAATTGGATTTTTTAAATTTACTGCTAGCCAAGGCAAGCAAGGCAGCATTTAGCAAATCAAACCATACCGTAAAGAGTCCTGTCGCATTATAATTATGGGTGAATCCTATGTAGATTAGTCGCACTCTACCCCAAAAGCCTGGATCGAAGTTTACTACTATGGGCATAAAAAAACCCGTATTCAAAGGCCAGCTAGTCCATTGAAATGTTACATGAGCTTTGCATTTATTAGAGGACGCAATTTTATTTTCTGGACATGTGTCGGGAGTCAATAGAAGCTTAACCTCAAGTTTGTGGGGTCGCCGCCCTTGTCCCCCGGCCGCCATCTTGAAAAGAGGGGGGAAAAAACACTTTTTTCGCAATATTTCGGAAACTATGAGTCTTACAAAAAATTGTAAAGGCATAATTTGTAGCTTATTGTTTTGCCTACAAATGTGTATATAACTTAACAAAAAAATTTACGAAATTTTTATAAAAAAAATCTGTTTTTATCTAAGTATAACTTTTTTTTATACATTTTACAAAAAAATACCTCAGACTAATCTTGTAAATGATCTTTTAAGAGAAATTAAGAAAAACGCCACAGAGGAAAAAATAAAATTTTTAATCATTTAATCATTTAATCATTTAATCATCATTTATTTGCCATAAGTGTTGTACATAAGTGGTCTTAAATATAATTACAATAGAACCTAACACTTAGTCAGTAGTTCGACATGCAAAATTTTGTAATTCTTTGAATCAAATATTAAATTAACACAAATTACATTATAATCGTAAATAGAATAAGATGTCAAAAGTTAAAATGTCAAAAGATAAAATGTCAAAAATAATATGTCCCAAAAATTCATTAAATAGATAAAACTTATATTAACCATTACAATTTTTATTATTACAATATTAATAATTATACATAATTTTCAAAATATAAAAATGTCAGACAGGACAGATCTAGAACCAATTTACCGATTAAAATAGCTTTCCAAAGAGTAAAAGGATTTCTCAACCAACCAACATTTTAGTTCTCTAGTAAATCGATTCAGAGGCATGTCTTTTATTTGTTGAGGGAGTGCATTATAAATGCGTCCACACGTTCTAGTACAGTTCTTCATATATAGCGCAGTGTTAGGTACCTTTGCTAGAACTATTCTATCTGTATGTCTAGTACTACGAGGGAATATGTCCTTGGCAGTTTTAAATAACTTAGGATGTTGCTTAACGAATTTGGCTGTCTCTAGAATGTACATGCATGGTAAAGTCAGTACGCGGTACGATTCAAATAGTGGCTTACAAGATTCCCAGGGTGGAATTCCAGCTATTGCCCTGACACATTTCTTTTGCGCAAGGAAGACCTTATGCACCTCTGTAGAATTTCCCCATAAAACAATACCGTAGTTAAGAGTGGAAGAAACGTAGCCATGGTAAGCCGTCAGCACTGCTTCTATCGTAGATGTCTTGCGCAAAGCATAAAGAACATACACAAATCTATTAACCCTACTACATACCTTTGCAATATGAGACTTCCAATTCAAATATTTGTCAACTGTGATGCCTAAAAATGTGGTTTCATTGACCTCATTTATATAATTATCGTTATGTTTTATTTTTAAAGATGTCAATGGGCTATTATATGTACTAAATTGAATGAACGCTGTTTTCTTTAAATTGATTTGAAGATTATTACTATTAAGCCAATTTACTATACAATTAATGGAATTATTTATGTCAGTAGTGAATTCATTAATGTCATTATTTTTATTACTAGTCATAATTAGAGACACGTCATCAGCAAAAAGGATGCAAGAATTTTTTGTAACCGTTGGAAGGTCATTAATGTACAGCAAGAATAACAAAGGGCCAAGTACACTGCCTCGCGGCACTCCAAACTTATTTATAAGAGGAGCAGATTTGTATGCCACAAGATCATTTTTATCATTCAGAGATTCTATCTCTACAGATTGTCTTCTGTCCCGTAGATAGCTACCAAGCCATTCCAATGCTGGGCCTCTAATTCCATTTTGGTTTAGTTTTTCTTGTAAAACTTTATGGGACACCAGATCGAATGCCCTGGACATATCGAAAAAGATAACAGCTACTCTTTTGCGATTATCCAGGTTGTCCAAGACCTTTGTAATCAAATCGTAGCATGCCAACGTTGTAGATTTGCCCTTCCGAAATCCGTACTGTTCGCTTCTCAAAACGCTTTCCTTTTCAAAAAATTTATAATTCTCTTTTCAATTTTTTGGTTTATAACTTCTTTAATTTTTAATTTAGGGCAAAAATTTGTTCAACATATTTGTAGGCAAAACAATTTGCTACAAATTATGATTTCACAAATTTTTTGTAAGACTCATAGTACCGAGATATTGGGAAAAAAGTGTTTTCACCCCTTTTTAAGATTGCGGCCGGGGGACAAGGGTGGCGACCCCACAAACTTAAGGTTAAGCTTCTATTGACCCCCCACACATGTCCCAAAAATAAAATTGCGTCCTCTAAGAAATGCAATATTCGGTCCTTAAATTGTAACATTTCAATGGACTAAGCGTTCTTCTATGTCATTTGTTTACTCGGTCGCTACCCGCAACTTTATTGCTCCTATTATTCGTCGTCGTAAAATAACGAGAAACCTTTTGGTTTATCCAAGAACAACAGATTGATCTGCTACATAACCAAAAAAATGCGCTTTTTCAGTATCAACACATAGTACTACTTCCACATCACCTCATTGATCAACTAAAGAACCGAAGGTTAGGACTGCAACATCAGCCGTTGTTTTTAAGAACTCGACTAACCTATGCAACATTTTCCAAGCCTGCTTATTTCAAAATAATTATCAATAATATTTTTTAAACTCTGAACAGATCTTTATACCTACCTACCTATCTGCTTTCGTGTCGAATATATTTTAAATTAATTGCAAAATACTTAGTCCGTTAAAAATGTTGTCTACCCCTAACAGTGTTCATTTGAACGTTATATTACAACAAAGTCGATTACCCTTTCAGTATTTTATGATAGTGACAAATTGATCCCTATCAATGATTGTAAAGCAGGTATATTATTTCAACTCTGACTCTTCTAACACCTTCCAGGTTCTAACAGTGGAGGTACTTGGTAATCTAAATAGTATTTTCACGTGTTTAAATATATTAAATCAATCTACCTACAGCAATTCATTAAACAGAAAGAACCTCTTTACGTTGCCTATTTTTAGACACGCGAAAGGCGTTTGATTGTGTCCTCCTATAAATAAATTGACATTAAACAGGATGTGTCCTACTAGCTCAATTTAGAGGTTCCGGAAACCGTTCCCAGTTATTGTCGGGGTATACCAGGGCTTCATCCTTACTTTTAAAGTCGTGCCCCACATGGACATGTACTGGAGGTGTAATAAATATGATAATTTAAATCTTAGATATGTGAGTGTTTTTTTGAAAAAATCATCCATTATCTTGAAGGCAGTCCCAGGGGCTCCATCGGGTAAATTGTGTAGGTAAAATGTCACCGGGTAAACCAAGGGTTAAGCAATACTCATATCCAAGTTAGCCTCCTTATCTGTGATATTGTGTATAAGCGGTAAGAGTTGACATGAATACGCTTTAGAGAATCATCTGCATAAAATCAGAACTAGTGTCGGTATAGTAGTAGAAGTAGATCAAACACTCCTGACTTAACTTGGTACATAATGTCATAATAGATTGATTGACTGCATTATAAATGATATTAAAGATCGTGTGGCAGGAGAAGAGTAGAAAATCAAAGGCTTTATAATCGGTACTGGGATTAGGGAAATAAAGCAAATAGGGAATAATAAAACATGATCAAAGTAAAAAAAACTTTATTCAATTTTATAAATTCTTAGAGCATTACAATATAAGTGAAGACACACAACAAGCAACTGCAACTGTAGGCTATCTGATTAATTAAATATTGAATCACATGAAAAGTTTGTAACTTATGTTGGAAACTGATGATTTCAAAACACAATCTCTGAATGTGGTAAGTAAGACCTTGGGGACTGTAGAACTAGATGCTTATAATAATGATTTGGTCCTTCTACGTACTATTAAGATTACCAAGGATCTCAACGATCCTTGGAGATGTTAGAAGAGTCAAGAAAGTGGACTTGTTTTGATACTAAGGTAGAGGAGGAAGGTGAATTGTTGCTAACTTTAATGATGAAATTTCTTCAAACTTGAGGCATGACACGACAGAAAACATATATAAAACATTTGACACAGAGAGCAATCGTCACTATATAATATTAATATGACTGCAAAGGAAAATCAACTTTGTATTAAAGGTTCAAATGAAAAACTGTGAGTTGGTAGACCACAATCATTATTAGCTGACTCATGCAATAAATTCATTTATAATTTTGAGACAAAAAAAATATACTTACGACTAAAAGCAGGATAAAAAAAAATTAGAGGAAGTTTCAAAAACGATTTTAAAATAGGTCAATGTTGATTGTACCATTTAAAATAGCATTCAAAACTATTTTGAAATGAGCAGGCTTAGAAAACGAAGTTACATCGGTAGTTAAGTTTTTAAAAACAGGGGCTGGTGTTGTAGTTCTATCTGTTGGTTTTGTGGTAGCCCAATACGGTGGTGTGGGAGTAGTACTATCTGCAGAAACCGAAGCAGCTGTTGGTTCTGTAGGATACCAATCTGTTGTTCTTGAATAAACCCAAGGGCTACTCGTTGTTTTACGACGACGGGTAGTAGGAACAATATACGTTGGGGGTCGTGAACCTGTAAACATATAACATCATGTTTAGAGTGCATTCACATTATCTGTCTACATTAAAATTCATATTGGAAACAAACAGAATTGACGTTTGCTACAAGTGGTTCACCCGGTTCACCTATTGACTAGAAAACAAGTTTGTGAAGATAGAGAACTTCGAAACGTAACCCGTTGTATAGTCCTACAGTACGGACAGTTCAATATAGTAAGGTCGTGGAACAGAATCGCCATTCCAAAATGTAATATAAACACGAACAGGCCTACGTTCTGCAATGAACTGTGATCAGAGGATTGTTACTGTGGCTACCATGGCTTCATGCTTAAAAGAAATAACGATTAGCCCTTATAAGAACTTTGGAGAGAAAAGAAACTTGTTATTGTAATGTGTTAGTAGAATAATAAAGAATAGAACATTCGCAAAAACGATACAATGTCATCTGCTTACCTTTAACATGAACAGTTCTTTCACTTAGTCCATAGGCGTAACCATCCATAATGGGTGCACACTGGAAACCGAAGAGCCTATCATATCTGTTAACTCCTCTCTCAATGTCTCTCTTCGACATTTGACGGTAGTAGTACGAACTGTCCATATCCCTGTCATAGCCACTGAAATCTGATGTAGGGTTTGGGCTTGTTGAGTCGTCAGAGCTTCGCACCTTGTTCACAACAATCAACACTTGTAGTTCATATGTGGTCGAAATATCTGGGTACGTATAGAATAAGTATAACTCGTCTGTCTCAGCTATCAATGTACAATTTAGATACCAAAATACCCTCAAATTAGACGGTTCTTTGTTTATGAACATAGTTTCTAGATGCGGTAAAGTTATGTAATGATATACATTCTCATTGGTTCGAACAATGGAGTCGTTCCAAATATAATTTCCGTACTGAGTCATCCATAGATTGGTGTTTAATAAATCTGTAAGTGAAAATAGATTATTAAATAAAGAGCGTTATTTAAATCAAGAATGTCTGTCTGTGTGTGTCTGTAATGGAGAAGACTATGCTCGGAGTGTCAATTGGCAATTCTTCTTCTTTTCTTATATGAATGGCCCCGTCGTTTACCAACGATTCCGCCAACGTCAAGGTGGAGAATAGATTTACTAGTTTGACGTTCGGTTTTGAGACATTTGTTCGGTCTCATAAACAATTTATCGTTTTTATATTCTGAAATAGAGGACGACACAAGTGTTAGTATTGGTTAGTAAACGTATATTATATCTATCTACATATCATTAAAGCTGGTTAGTGAGGACAGCAAAAAGATAAAGGGGGTTCTGAGATTAGGAGTGTTAAGCTAAATAGGTACGGTTATAATTTTATTTTATTTATGGAGATAAATTTGTAGAGGACTTTTATTAGTGGGGAGTTGACTAGGGTTAACAAATAGGCCAAATTAATCGGTCAGGAGATCCGTTCAGGAAGGAGGTCGTATAGGGGAACCACTAATCTGGGACAGGAAAAGAAAATATGTTCGAGGGAACCTTCAGCTAGACCACACTCGCACAGAGAGTGGTCCCGAACGCGAATTTTGGCCAAAAACACAGGTGAACATATAAATCCTAGTCGTAGGCGAATTATAATTGAAGTAGCAGACTTGTTTATAATCTGTTTTTTGTTGAAGAACCAAGGTCTGGAGGGGATAGTGGGTTGGAGGGAACCATAAAATTTTCCCTTGATCAGACGAGAGGATTGCCAGGAGTCGTTCCAGGTCTTTGATAGAGAGAAACTAGCCAGAGAACGAAGATCTCTAGCGAAAGTGTAGTTGTAGGTAAGACATCCTGACGTGGCAGCTATCTTTGCATTGGAGTCTGCTGTTTCGTTGCCTGCTATGCCAACATGGCTGGGGATCCATGCTAAAACTACCTCAATACCAGACAGGTGACACCTGTGTAACACTGACTTTATCTGAAGGGTAAGGGGGAAGATATTGCGTGATTTAAATGGGTTTTTTAATAGATCCTTTAGGCAACTCAAAGAGTCAGTCAATATAAGCGCCTTATTAAGTTTGTGGGATTCCACATACATGACTGCCTCCAGGAGGGCTATGGATTCACCAGTGAAGACTGAGTTAAAAGAAGGGCTTTTAAAGTTGAGGATAATGCTATACCTTGGGATCCAGACTGCTGAGCCGACTGGTGCCTCTAGGGATAGCTTAGAAGCATCCGTGTAGAGGGTGAGCCATTGTGACCAATCTTTGTTTATAATGTGAAGGAATTTTTGGTTGGCTTCTAGGCAATCTTTAGATATTCCAAAGTCTAGAATTACCGATGGTTGGAAAAGTAATGATTGAAAGTCAGTATTAAAGAGGGGGTTAAGGGATGTTTGGGATACAGGGACAGGAAGGTTAATAAATTTTGCAAAGGAGTTTGAAAGGAGGGGGTGAGATTTGTGTTGCCAATATGGAGAGGTAAGGAGGAGATGTGATAGCTGGTTGAGAATAGGAAAAAGAGGATGGGGGCTGAGTTGAGTTATATTAAAAAAGAATCTGTCAGCAAGGTATTGTCTGCGAAGATGAAGTGGAGGTTCCACACACTCAACTTGGAGTGCGTTAATAGGAGAACATTTCATTGCGCCTGTTATTATTCGAAGACATCTAGACTGGAGCTTCTCTAGTTTCGCTAGGGCAATCTTGTTGCAAGGTTCCAGTAAAAAGGTGCCGTAGTCAAAATGGCTACGAATTACTGCATTGTACAGTAGCTTCTGGCAGAAGGGGTGGGACCCCCATCGTACCCCAGACAGCGATCGTAAGACATTGACACCTCTTTCACCTTTAGTTAACACGTGATTAAGGTGGGGAATCCCAGTCAGTTTGGAGTCGAGGATTAGGCCTAGGAATTTGACTTCATCTTTGATAGGAATCAACTCGTTAGCTAGGGAAAGGGAGACGAAAGGGACATTGCGTTTACGTGTAAAGATGACAGCAGAACATTTAGCAACTGAAAGGGAGAGGTTGTGGAGTGTAAGCCAATTATTTAAGTAATAAAGACCAGAATTTAGAGAGGCTGTAGATTCGGAGAAGGAGGAGGAGGAAGTGTAGAGGGCAATATCGTCAGCATATTGAAGGATATTGCAAAAGGAGTTAACTGTAAGGTCTAGGTCAGCCGTATAGATGTTGTATAAGATAGGACTTAGAACTGAACCTTGAGGAAGGCCCTTCCATACAACACGGGGGGGAAGAATATTATCCTGGTACCTGACGGAGATGGTACGTCGCATGAGCATGTTGCAAATAATATGAACCAGCCTCACAGGGATACTCAGCTGGAGCATTTTTTGCCTGAGTAGTGGAAGAAGGACATTATCATAAGCAGCAGAGATGTCTAAAAAAACACCTATGACATGTTCATTTCGGGAGAATGCCAGTCGAATCTCAGAGGTGAGAATACCGAGGTTGTCCAGCGTACCCTTACCCTTTCTGAACCCAAACTGGCTCTGAGAGAGTAATTGACGGTGTTCCAGGATCCATTCTAGCCTGAACTTGATAAGGATTTCCATAATTTTGGCCAGGACTGAAGAAAGGGCAATAGGGCGGTAAGAGGAAGGAGATTTGGGGTCTTTGCCGGGTTTAAGGATAGGGATGACAATTTGATTTTTCCAGGATTCCGGGATGATTCCAGAGCAGAATATGGAGTTGAGGATGTTGAGGAGAATACTTTTACTGTTATTAGATGATCTACAGATGAAGGAGTATGGGATGCCATCTATTCCTGGAGAGGAATCTTTGAGATGGTCAAGAGCATAGGATAGTTCAGTGAAAGAGAAAGGGTTATTCATGGAGTCAAGGAGATTATCTATGATTGGGGGATTGGGAAGGGGAAGACAACCAAGCTCTGGTACGAAGGGAGGGGCTAGGTTATTTATAAATTCCGGTAAGAAGGAGTGAGATTCATTGCTAGAGATATTGGAGTCCACTAAGCTGCATCTGAAGGTTTTTATGCGTCTCCAAACAAGTGAAATAGGGGAGCGAGGGGATAGGGATTCACAGATTTTTTGCCATCCAAGTGATTTTTTTTTGGCAAGTAACCTGGAGGTGTGCGCAGAGATTTTTTTAAAGTCAAGGTAGTCAGACATGGTTAATGATGTTGCAAATTTATTCTCTGCCTCCTTGCGGCTACGGACGCTCTCTGTGCATTCAGAGTCCCACCATGGGGGAGAGGGAATTGATAGGGGTGGAGGATTCTTGAGGGGAATAGAAGATTCGGCAGCGGAAATAATTGCAGCAATGAACGACTCATACGGGGGAAGAGGATTGAGGGAGTTTACGGGAGAAAGAGACAATAATTTAGTATCCAACAGATCAGCATACAGGTCCCACTTAGCGTCTGATAAGCGGAATCTAAGAAGGGGTTGGAAAGGTCTAGGGGATGGGGTAGATAGAGGAGATTGGAAATAGGTTATGTTGATAGGGAAGTGGTCGCTGCCCAACGAGTTTGGCAGAGGAGACCAGGACATAAGGGAAGCTAAAGCAGGTGAAGCGAGGGAGAGGTCTGGAATACTAATGTTTTGAGTTGGGGAGACTCTGCGGGTTGCAGAGCCATCATTCAGAACACATAAGTCTAGTTCGTCCATTAGATCTAGAAGAGAAGAAGAAACTGAGTCGATATAGTGGCAGCCCCAGAGAGTATGGTGGCAGTTAAAGTCACCTAGGACGATTAAAGGAGGAGGGATTGAGGTCAAAATGGACTTAAGGTCAAGTAGGATGTGATGGCTTGGGTGAGGGATATAAAGGGAAATGAAGGATATGTTGATGGCTCTGACAGCTACAATATTGTAGCCTAAATCATGTGGAGGTAGATTTATTTGAGAGAAGGATATGTTCCTGCTAATGAGCAGGGCACATCCTCCCCAGCCATCATCTCTGTCTTCTCGGAGGCATGAAAAGCCAGGAATCCTGAAGTTGATTCCAGGCTTCAGTAGGGTCTCCGAGATGGCTAAAAGGAAAGGTTTGTATTGATTGCATAAGAATAAGACATCAGGTCTACGACGTCGTATGCTTTTACAATTCCATTGAAGGATCTGGAGAGCCATTGGGATTGTTGTTTTTTGTGAATACTTTAAGTAGTTGTTCTACAAGAACAGAGACATCGTGCGGTAGGGCATCAGACATTTTAGATAAAATGTTTATTAAGGAGCAGAGGAGGAGTTCAACAAGGTTATCGTTAGGAGTAGCGAAAGGAGTGGTTTCTATAAGGCCGCAGCCATTAGGCTGACTCGATGAGGGGGAAAGTGTGATATCTCGATGTGCCTGAATATCATAAGATTTACCTGGTGAGGGTTTGGGGCGAGGGGACCGGAAAACAGTTTTTCTGTAGGAAATAGGGGAGGCAGTTTGTGAAGTGTGTGTAGAGAGGGGGGGGACTATAGAGGATTGGGATTGATGGATTAGGGGGTGAAGAGAGGTGTTATAAGCTGGTCTGGAAGCCAGCTCAGAATATAGAGTTTTGTTGCGTTGGGGAAAACGTGCTGAGGCCTCCATATAGCTTATGTTTTCCTCAGCCATTACAATTTTAATCGATTTTTGTCGGCTGTGTTCTGGGCACCTAGGGTCAGTTGCCGAATGACTGCCTCTGCAAAGCAAACATGTAGCATTTGTGTCAGTTTCAGTACAGGAGTCACCTGGATGGGATTGGGCGCATTTATAGCACTGGGACTTTGAACGACATTGCTTAGCAATGTGTCCAAATCGGCAGCAGTTTCTGCACTGTATAGTTGGAAGTTGGTAGAGTGAAACAGGAAGTGAGGCATTAAAACAGTACACTTTTTCTGGAAGGTGCTGGCCTAAAAAGGTAAGTACAACTGTATTTGATGGAATCTATACTGTAGACTTCTCGTTTTTCGATTTCACGTTGAGGCGTCTAGCCCTCACCACTTCACCACAGATGCCCGGAGTGGAAATACCCCCAACCAGTTCCTCAAGGGACCAGTCTGTGGGGATATCACGGACCACACCCATGCGAAATAGCTGGAAGCTAGGGATCTTTGTTATATAATTATTATCTTTTAAAAGACTTAGTTTGGCGAAGTTATTGGCCGATTCAGCCGAGTTGAATGTTACATTGACCTTGTTTCTGCCAAGATTCACTATGCTGCCTTCTTTAATATCGCGAACATTGTTGCATGTAAAAATTGCGCGAATTTTAAGGCCTTAAGGGTGAGACCCATCTTTGGGTCTGGTTCAAACCTCGAGACAAAGACCGAAAAGGGTCCTTTATCTGTATCGGAGTAAAGGATGTTCGAGTCAGGTTCATAGCCTGGTTTAAAATAAATTAGTTGAATCGATTCCGCAGGGGAACGGATTCTTTTTCCTTCCTGGTCATTATTTAATAATGGGTCTGCGGATCTTTTAACACCTTTAGGGTGTATATCCGGAGGAATCCCACCCCCTTCATCGGGGGGTTTATCCTCGCTCATTTCCAAGGAAATGAGCGAGTACAAACACTATGCAGTAAACACTAACCTTATATATCCTCCACCAAGACAACACAAACAGTAAATTTCAGAACAGAATACACAATTTGAAAAAAAGCCAAATATAACCTCAAAACACACAACTCTCAACCAAGCGTAGGACAAGAATCCAATTGGCAATTGAATGCGCAACGAGAAAATTAAAAAGACGTGTCATTACAACAGAAGTACATATATAATGTTATCTATGGTTATATTACTCGACTGCTCGTAGCACTTACGAACGATAGAGCTGAAAGGATTATACCCCAGGATCCATGGCAGTCCGGCAGACTTTGCCTACCACTGCAGCTTTGGGAGTTGTTTCGGATGCTAATCCGCTTCTTGGGGCGATATGTCACGGTAGCTACAAAGTGGTGTAAAGAAGGAAGGGAGAAGACATACCTGTCAATGTAAATGTGGTCTGGTCGTATCCAATAGGCAGCCATGAAAAGAAATGTATTCTCTCAGTTACTTTCACGAAGAAATCATAAACTCCAGCCTCATATTTGCTTTTACCAAACTCGACCGTGTAATTCAACGTTTTCTCTGAACTGATGATCTGAAAATTGCACATTGATCACGTATTACTTTGGCTGAGGTTGTGCTTTTATTTTGAAATCTGTAACACATCTACTATCATATTCATTAATAATTTAAGTGTAATATCTAAATTATAGCTTTTTAAATCCAGATACGGAGTGCTGTGCTGGCCATAGATGGAAAGATAGGGATCGTGTGGTTTTAGCCAGTTCGAGGCTGGCATAACATCCCTGGGAATTTCCACACAAAAAAAAAGTTGTAGTTAAAATCTATGGATATTTTTAAGAGCAATTGGTATCAATCAACTCAGCCTAAGGCGCTAGACAGACGACGGGGCGGGCCGGGCTTTTTGCCCGCGACGTAATAAAGACCGCGTCTGTCCGCCGATGCCCGCGACTGCCCGCCCCGCGAACGCAACGCACACGACGGCGACGAGCGGGCAGTTAGTTCACTACGTTCGTTCTAGTGAAGAGCGCGTCAGTGAAAATGGATACCCAGAGAATTCGAGTAGGTAGTTGCTTATTTAATGTACAAAAAAAGAAAGAGACGCAATCGTAATATAGTCCATTGAAATGTTACATGAGCTTTGCATTTATTAGAGGACGCAATTTTATTTTCGGGACATATGTGGGGGGTCAATAGAAGCTTAACCTCAAGTTTGTGGGGTCGCCACCCTTGTCCCCCGGCCGCCATCTTGAAAAGAGTGGGGAAAAAACACTTTTTTCGCAACATTTCGGAAACTATGAGTCTTACAAAAAAATTGTAGAAGCATAATTTGTAGCATATTGTGTTGCCTACAAATGTGTATATAACTTAACAAAAAATTTTGAATTTTTTATAAAAAATTTCTTTTTTGGTCTTTAACTTTTTTTATACATTTTACAAAAATAATACTTCAGACTAATCTTGTAGATGATCTTTAAAGAGAAATTTTAAAAAAAATGCCACAGAGCAAAAAAGAAAATTTTTATAATTTTATTTTCAATTTTTTGTATATAATTTTTAATTTAGGACAAAAATTTGTTTGACATATTTGTAGGTAAAACAATTTGCTACAAATTAAGTTTTCACAATTTTTTTGTAAGACTCATAGTTTCCGAGATATTGAGGAAAAAGTGTTTTCACCCCTTTTTAAGATTGCGGCCGGGGGACAAGGGTGGCAACCCCACAAACTTGAGGTTAAGCTTCTATTGACCCCCCACACATGTCCCAAAAATAAAATTGCGTCCTCTAACAAATGCAATATTCGGTCCTTAAATTGTAACATTTCAATGGACTAATAGGGAGTACTGGGTACTCGATGACAACTCATCCCATACTGCAGGCGTATATATTGCCTGGCGTATTTGGTTCCATAGCTTCCTCTTTTCATTTACATCGTGATATTCTTTTAATGCCGTATTATAAATCGGCGATCTTTTTTCGACTTGAGAAATTAAATTTTCGACGTCGAAGGCGTCCATCACTAGAAAACGTGCGGCGAGGACTGAGCCTGGCCGGCCCGCGCCGCCCCGCGCCGCCCCGTCTGCGTTACTTCATACAAACTGGTTTGTGTGATTCATGGCGGCGAGCCACGGACTTGCCGCGCCGCCAGTGCCCGGCGGACAGCGGCTGCGCGGTCTTTTTGCCCTTCGTGTGCGTTGGTAGTATAGGATTCCTTTAGCGCTATCGTTCGCGGCGAAATTGACCGGCCCGGCCCGCCCCGTCGTCTGTTTTACGCCTAAAGCAGACCACTGCTGAACGCGGCTTCTCCCAGATCACGCCACAGTACACGGTCATGTGCCTTCCGCATTCAGTCCCAGCCTGCGACCTTTACCATGTCGTCGCGTCCGCGTCGGTCCATCTGGCGGGTGGACGTCCTACCCTACGTTTTTCCTAGCAATTGGTATGCTGTTTCATAATACATAGTTTTTAATTATTTCACGTCATAGTTTCTACGTAAAAATTACATAAATGTGAAGTCAGGATATGAGAGAGATTTTTGAGAGCGACATTTGTATAATAGATGATGTTTTTTTTGTACTCACCTCTTCATGATGCCCATCGTTGTTATAGAAAGTATATTTCCTTTCGATATCTGGATTAGTTTCGTAACCGCCGGTGTGTGATACCGTCACTGTGAACGTCACCTCAGAACCGCAGATTGCTGGTGAGCTGTTCTCAAGAATTATATTATACTTTTCACTTCCTTGAAAACAAAAGAAATGTTGTTTAAATTTACATTGATATTATCATAGGACGTGTTGCGACTAGTGTTGTACAAAACTCGAGGCGTCCGAGTCCCTTTGCCTAGAGCTCGGTGTCATTTATAGGGCTCGCCTCGTTTGTATGGCGCTCGACGACTCGGGAGTCTTTTTCAGAGCTCGAGCTTTTTTGAAGCCTCGAGTCCTTTTTGAAGGCTCGAGCCCTTTTTGAAAGCTCGATCTCTATTGAAGGCTCGAGCCCTTTTGAAGGCTCGAGCTCTATTGAAGGCTCGAGCTCTTTTGAAGGCTCGAGCTCTTTTGAAGGCTCGAGCTCTTTTGAAGGCTCGAGGCATGGCTCATAACAGTCGTCGTAAGAGGCGACTAAGGGAACACTTTCGTAAAAATATCCATTGCGTAGAGAAGGAAAACTTATAATGAAACCCGGTTGTCAGTAAAATGACAATCGTTAAGCCAAGTTGAAGGCCTTTTGGCCGGTTTGAAAATTTCAACGGCGGCGGGTCGTGCGCCTGTCCATTTCAACACGGCAATAGGTTCACCGCCTCATGGACGGCTTGACATTTTCAATAGCATATAGCAGGACTAAAAGCAGTAAAGAGATAGGTATTAAAAACATTATAACCAGTTAACCAGCTTACCTTTAACATGGATAGTTTTTTCACGAAGCCCATAGATGTAACTGTCGTCAAGTGCTCCACACTGAAAACTGGAGAGCCCAGCATACCCATAAATTCCTGTCTTGGCTACCGTGGTGTTGCTCCGAGTATCTTCGTTATAATGTGTGGTTCGGCTAACATTAGGTGTATAATATTTATCTGGCATATCGTACACTACTATTAATGCTTGAAGTTTATAAGTAGTTTCTATATTCTCGTATGTATAAAATAAATACAACTCATCTGTCTCAGCTATTAAAGTGCAGTTCAGATACCAATAAACATTCAAATTATTTCCTAATTTATTAATAAACATAGTTTCTAGATGCGGTAAGGTTATGTAATGATATACATTCTCATCGCTCTCAATAGGCACAATGGAGCTATTCCAAATGTGGTTCCCGTACTGAGAAATCCATAGTTCGGTGTTTAATAAATCTGTAAGGAAAAGTAAATAAATAAATTAGTTGAATCTTGATAACATGAATTTCTACATAGTTTTATTTATTTATTTATGTACACACTACAAAAAAAACAAACAGTAAGAGGAAACACAGGTACAATGGTACTGCTTATTTCTAAAAGATATATCTATCAGCAGACCGGCGAGAGGAAAGCGTGAAAAATAGGAAAACAAAAAGTAAAAGTGTGTAATTAAAACAACAGGATAGCATTGAAGTAACACACAAATACAAATACTAATAAATAGGTAAATAATATATGTTTTTTTTTTTATACTACTTAGGTGGCAGACAAGCTTACGGCCCATCGGAAGGTTGGTAACCGTAGCCTATAGACGTTTGCAACACCAGAGGCGCTACACACGCGCTGCCGACCCGGGCACAGGTTGTGACGACCCACAGTTGAAATTTTTCAAGCCGCCCGTAAGGCCTTCAACTTGGCTTAACGACTGTCATTTTACTGACAACCGGGACCAACGGCTTATCGTGCCTTCCGAAGCACGGAAACGCTCGTAAATAAATGTCACAAAGTGGTCCACGTGGTGGTCACCCATCCATATCCGGCCATAGTAAATGTTGCTTACTGCAGTGATCGTTTACAGAACACTGAGTCCGCGGGGCCACGAGCGCTTCAAAACAAATATACATTTATAAATAAAGAAATATATTATAATATAATAAATTTATACTGGGTGTAACAAAACTACCTCTCCAAATTTCATGAGATGACTTGGCATCGGAAATCAAATACAAATATTTAATAAAAAAAGCGGGGTTAATTTTTTATTTAAAAAAAAATAATTGTCGCACATTAAGAATCCATTTTTTACCGCGGCAATTCGAGGTAACATGGTCGCCGTGGCAAAACAAACACACCCGTCTGGCTGTCGTTGTCGCTTTCTACTGCCGCTCAGTAGCGATAGAAAGGGTGATAATGAAAATTTATAGGACCTTTAAAACGGATTTACGGTTAAAGTTTTCATGTGATTGTTTTTTCTTCATTTTTGTAATATTTCTTAACAGATGCCACGTCACGTGACGAAATTTGAAAATGTAGTTTTGTTACACCCAATATAGATAAATATATTTAGATACATAAATATGCTTACATGAACATACAGGGTTCGTACAAGCCTTTGGAATGATATTTTCTAGGATCCCTGGCAGACCAACGCAACCTTGGGAGTTGATTCGGGTGCTATCCCTCTTCTTAGGCGATAACAACGGTAGCAAATAAGTTGCTAAAAATAGCGAGGAAACATACCTGTCAATGTAAATGTGGTCTGGTCGTATCCAATGGATCGCCATGAAGAGTAACCTCTTCTCTCTCTTACTAACACGAAGAAATCGTAAACTCCAGCCACATACTCGTCCTTACTGAACTTGACCGTGTGATTCAAAGTATTTGCTGAACTGATGATCTGAAAAATTGGATGTTAGTTTATTGATTATGTTGTATCGTGAGTCTATCTGTAATGTCTAAATATTATAGACCTAAACATATGGTGTTTAATTTAACTCAATACCTCTACGCGTTCACGAGTTAAAGGGTCTTGCCAGTCAGACGGACAGCAAAGTAAGCATATAAGGGTTCAGTTCTTTCCATTTGAGGTACGGAACCCCAACAAAAATAGGTATTGACTTCAAAAAGAATATTACAAAAAGTAAAAAAGAAGTTGATTTAGTTAATCAGAAATGGTTCAATCTTACTAATATTCTAAATGCGAAGGTTTGTGAAGATGTTTAGATGTTTGGATGTTTGTTAATCAATAACAAATGCTTGGTTTTCTGAGAAGAAATACAGTAGGATTTAAGAAACAGGATACAAAACTACTTCTGTACAATTCTCTCGTCCGCAGCCATCTCGAATACGCAAGTACAGTGTGGTCACCTTTTTACGCTGTCCAATCTCAAAGGATTGAAAGCCTGCAGCGAGCCTTTACTCGAAACATTGCGTACTCTTGTAGCGGCTTTTCTCATAGGAGCCCTTATTACCAACGCTTATCTAAATTTAACATGATCAGTCTATCTAATCGCCGACGCCTGTTAGACCTTTGTTTTCTCCATAAATTACTGAATAATAAAATACAGTGTAATTATCTACTAGAAAAAATTCCTCTGGCCATTCCACACTCCTATCCTAGATTTAAAATTACTAAACTTTTCTTTATTAATTTTTGTAGAACAAATTTAGGCAGACAATCACCTGTAAACAGAATTCTTGATTTGTGCAATAATATTCACACTTGCGATCCAGACATTGACATTTTTCAACTTTCATTCGATAAATTTAAAATTAAAGTAGTGAACACATTTAGCATAACTTGAATTCCAAGTCCTTTCTTTTTTATTTCAATTCATAACCAATTTTGTTAAAATTAAAATAAACCACTACTTATATTTATCTACCTATGCCTAGTTAGTATTAAATATTACTCACTTTACATAAAACAATGTAATATTTTTATGGTGAATGCTATGTACACCGTAATTGTCATTCATATCAGATGTAATACCATGTGCTCATTATTGTTAATGTTTAAATATGTATGATGTGGTTGTACTATTATAATAAATAAATAAATAAATAAATAACGCTCTAACGGCTGAACGAATCGGGCTCAAATTTGGTACAGAGATAGCATACACTCTGGAATAACACATTGGCTACTTTTCATCCCGGGTAAACGTACCCACGGGAAGCGGGAACGGGTACCAAATTTCACGCGGGCGAAGCCGCGAGCATCATCTAGTATTTTATAATTTTGTCGTCGTGTAAATCGTAGGTGTAAGGTTCTCATCAATACAAAATTTATACCCGCTAAAGATACAAATTAATAAAGTCCAAGTATAAGATAACTGCTGTAAATCGTTGAGGAGTCCCCCGAACTGTCTTTTGACTCCATAACCTATCTTATCATAATAAAAAAAGACTTCACAATATTGAATGTAAAACTTAACAAACGCACTAGTCGCCCCTATTATTTCTGAAGGTTACCCTCAATTTCTCTAGGATACAGACGACACTGCTCTCCAACAAAAAATGTCATCATAATTGGTTTACGACAAAATTAAGAAACGAACAAAAAAAATATACCTACGGTTGAATTGAGAAACTTAACACATATATTTTGAAGTGTGTCTATACTCTATACTAATATAATAAAGAGGAAAGATTTTATTGTTTGTTCGTTTGCACGAATAGTCTCCGAAACTACTGAACCGATTTAAAAAAAAACTTTCACTGTTGTGAAGCCACACTCTCCCCGGTGAACATAGGCTATTTATTCCCGTAATCCCAAGGGAACGCAAGCTACGCGGGTGAAGTCGCATGTCGTCCGCTAGTCATAAATGAAAAGTACAATTTTTATGTGCTTACGAGTACCTACCTCTTCATGATACCTGTTTTTATTATAGAAAGTAAATTTCCTTTCGATATAATCCGGATTAGTTTCGTAACCGCCGGTGTGTGATACCGTCACTGTGAACGTCACCTCAGAACCGCGGACTGCTGGTGAGCTGTTCTCAAGAATGATATTATACTTTTCTCTTCCTTGAAAACAAAAAAAAAATTGATTTTATTTCAGACGTCGCATAAATCTTTCTTTTTGATATTACTACCTACCTATACGTATTTATTGTGGGCGGGCTCAGTGTTCTGTAAAAAATCACTGCAGTAAGCTACATTTACTATGGCCGGTTATGGATGGGTGACCATCACGAGACCACTTTGTGACATTTATTTCAGCGTTTCCGTACTTAGGAAGGCACGTTAAGCCGTCCCGGCTCCTCGTCCGGTCCCGGTTGCTCGTAAAATGGCAGTCGTTAAGCCAAGTTGAAGGCCTATATGGGTGGCTTGAAAAATTTCAACACCGGGCAGTCAACCTGCGCCTGTTCATTAAACACGGCAATACAGCCCACCACCTATTACGACGAAAACAATCTAAAAAGGTGAAATGTGGGCATATAATATGTACGTATGAATGTAGGTATGTACATACATATATATACATACATACATATGGTCACGCCTTTATCCCCGAAGGGTTAGGAAGAGGCATATTATATGCCCACATTTCACCTTTGTATAATTTGTTCCACGTAATAGGTGGTGAGCCGTATTGCCGTGTTTAAATGGACAGGCGCAGGTTGTGGCTGCCTTCTGTTGAAATAAAGCCTTCAACTTAGCTTAACGACTGCCATTTTACTGGCAACCGGGACCAGCGGCATAACGTGCCTTCCGAAGCACGGAAACGCTCAAATAAATGTCACAAAGTGATCATTAAATATTTATAGTAAAAGTTGCTTACTGCAGTGATCGTTTACAGAACACTGAGTCCGCGGGGCCACGAGCGCTTCTCTAGGTATGTAGGTACACGTATTTATATTTGATGCGCTCGTAGCTCTGCTAGCTTTTTTAGCATTTTACGCTACGGCCGCTAATGTGAGGGTGTCACCGTACTATAAAGGGTTCGATTAACAATACCACTATTATTGTTTTTTTTTTGTATTGGTAATCGAATTTCGTAAGGCAAGTTTTAAGACACACGACCGGTATCATGGCAGTCGATGAGACAAGTTGAAGGGCTTATAGGACCCAGTAGACGACAGCGTGACGTGAGAGATTCACGCACCCGAATCCCCCCCCTAGTTGAGGCCACTATGGTAGCCGTAGGTCTGTTGGTAGTCCTGGGGTATCCTTCCGAGGGCTCCCAACCGTAGGCTGTTAGGTGGGATACGTGAGGTTTTTTAGTCGGTAGGGGTCCGGCATTGTCTCCTACCGATTGTCACAAATACTTCCCGGTAAGTATCTGTGACACGGCAGATTCGGTAAGTATCTGTGGCGAAGACACCGGGAAACCAAGGCCGAGTGTCAGCACTGCGAGGACCGCAGCGATGACACAGCGTTCCACACGCTGGTGGAGTGCACGGCGTGGGCGCAATAGCGCCAAGTCCTCGTGGCAGGTCTGGACGTGGACATTCTCTCGGAGTATGTGAGACTGCGCCGCCTCTTTATGCGAGCAGGTCATGCTCGTGAAAGAGGCGGCGGGGCGGGAGCGGGAGAGAACTCTCCTACCCGAACTCCCGAGTCAGCGGCTGAGGCTTCGCCGACGTGTCTTCGCCGAAGACTATCGGCCTATATGACCGGGGGCCTGAGGACGGTGAGGAGGCTGCTCACCGTCCTTACAGAAGCAGGCCCACGACGGCAGCGTTAAGTGAGAGATCCACGCACGCCCCCTAAGAAGCGGGATGATACTCGAAAACCCCCCAAAGACGCGGGATAGCACTCGAACCACTCCCTAGGCGAGGCCGCAATGGTTGCCGTAGGTCTGTCGGGTGGAAGTCCTGGAACATCTTCCCGAGGGCTTACCCGGGGCTCCCAACCATAGGCTGTTGGGCGTTACGTGAGGTTTGTTAGTCGGTAGGAGTCCGGCATAGCATCAACGAAGGATTTTCCCTCACGTTGAAAAAAGACCTAACTAAATGGAGGCTTGAAATTTTCAACGCTTTCTATGTAGTGGGGATACGAGCGCTTTAAAGTAAGGATATATTAGGGTATAAAAAACCAGCTTACCTTTTACATGGATAGTTTTTTCACAAAGCCCATAGATGTTACTGATGTGGAGAGCTCTACACCCAAAACTGGAGAGTTTACCATTCCCATTAATTTCAGTCCTGGCTACTGTGGTGTCGCTGCGAGTATCCTCGTCATATCGTGTAGGTTCCTCAACATATGGGGAATTATATTCATACGGCACATTGTACACTACTATTAATGCTTGAAGGTTATAAGTACTCTCTGTATCTTCGTATGTGTGGAATAAATATAACTCATCAGTCTCAGCTATTAAAGTACAATTTAGATACCAATAAACCTTCAAATTGTTTCCTAGTTTATTTATGAACATAGTTTCTAGATGCGGTAAAGTTATGTAATGGTATACATTCTCATCGCTGCCAATGGGCACGATGGAGCTATTCCAAATGTGATTCCCGTACTGAGACATCCATAGTTTGGTGTTTAGTAAATCTGTAAAGGAAAATAGATAAATCAATTTGTTGAATCTGGATAATATTAAATGAATAACAAATTTCTACATAGTTATGTCTAGCCCAAATTCAGCAATTAATGCAAACTATGAAATCTCTTCAACCGAGAAATACTTAAAATTATTGAAAAACCAATAACAAAACCTAACTAAAGAAAGTCAAAATACAATACTAAAGAAATATAAAGGAAAGAGACAAACAGAGAGCGCGAAAGAAAGAGAAGTACAAAAACCTACACTACATAAGACTGAACTACTCCATTATAAACTAGTAAAAGTGAGAAAGTGAGTTGTAAAATGGAGAAATCTAAATAAGCATTTGGGAGACAAGCCCACTTGGATAGTCATTTTACAATAAACGTGAGTTACTGGACTACGGCTCACTAGCACTGTTATTAATGTCCTTTGAGCTAGATTTGGTGTTGGTAAAACCCGCCATTTGTATTTTTTTACGTGGGTGCACAATAGAGAAGCTTATCAGAAAAAAAAGAAAAGCTTTTTTCATTCCCTTAAAATACAAATAATAGTAAAATAATAAAAAACTTGAGAGGTGTCAAGGGACACCCGGATGGAACGAAGTTCCTTTCGATTAAAGTGAAGGAATTGTAATAAAATTTTATTTTAATTTTAAAATTTTATTGTAAGCAAAAACAAAAACAGAAACAAAAACAAAAAGAAAACAAATATAAAAAAAAAGTGAGTGCGTGTAACCTTTACGCGCGACTGAAACTGAACAGAGCGAAACTCCTATTTGCTTTGGTGTTGCTCGTAGAGTTCATGTTCATCCCCTGGCTAGCACTAGCACTACCACTATCACTACCACTATCACTATCACTACCACTACCACTACCACTATCATTACTACTATTACTATCACTACCACTATCACTACCACTATCACTACCACTATCACTACCACTATCACTACCACTATCACTACCACTATCACTACCACTATCACTACCACTATCACTACCACTATCACTACCACTATCACTACCACTATCACTACCACTATCACTACCACTATCACTACCACTATCACTACCACTATCACTACCACTATCACTACCACTATCACTACCACTATCACTACCACTATCACTACCACTATCACTACCACTATCACTACCACTATCACTACCACTATCACTACCACTATCACTACCACTATCACTACCACTATCACTACCACTATCACTACCACTATCACTACCACTATCACTACCACTATCACTACCACACCACTATCACTACCACTATCACTACCACTATGACTACCACTATCACTACCACTATCACTACCACTATCACTACCACTACCACTATCACTACCACTATCACTACCAAAAGTGTCGTTACAACTTTTCGTGAGAATTTTTTCCGTCTAGCCCCCTTTCACAACGCGCGATAAGGAACTTCGTTCCAAAAAAAGAAAGGTAACAACACAGAAAATAGAACGGCCACATCTCAGCGTAATGCTGTCCGCGTGCTGTGCAGGCAGATAGTAATGGTTTTCAGAGGTAGCCAAATCAGAAGTTTTTAACATACCTGTTAATGTAAATGTAGTTTTGCCATGACAAATGGGCCTCCATAAAGATAAAGCATCCTTTTTCCAAACTTTAACATATAATTCGTATTCTCCTGCGGCATATTTGTGCTTGTTATACTCAACCGTATGGTTTAAAGTACTTTCTGAAGTGAAGACCTAAAAAAGTAACATGTGTTATTTGAATTGTTGGTCAAATTCATTAAGGTTAAGCATATGATACTCCTGCCAAGACGGTCGGTGGTGTGTCACTTTACGCCTTTAAAAAGTGGGATAGCATCCCGGCGTGGGCGCAACAGCACCAGGTCCTCGTGTCAGGTCTGGACGTGGACACTCTTTCGCTGGAGATCATGGCTCACACCATGGTCTCCAGCGGGAGTAAGTGGGACTGCGCCGCCTCTTTCTGCAGGCAGGTCATGCGGCAGGGAGGGTGCGGGAGAGAACTACCGAGTTTCGCAGTCGGTGGTGCGGCGGGGGCGCTGCGTGGCCGACGTGTCTTCGCCCAAGACTATCCTATCCTTGACCGGAGGCAGCTCACTGTCCATACAAAAGCCGGCCCTAGACGACAGCTTGACGTGAAAGATTCACGCACACCCTCTAAGAAGCGGGAAAACACCCAAACACCCCCCAAAGACGCGGGATAGCACCCGAACCGTGTGAGCTGAGGCCGCAGTGGTAGCCGTATCGTTCCGAGGGCTAACCCGGGGCTCCCAACCGTAGGCTGTTAGCAGGACACGTGAGGTTTTTTAGTTGGTAGGAGTCCGGCATACCTAACATCCATGTCGATTTTCCCTCAGGTAAAAAAAATCCCCAAAGAAGTGTGATAACACCCGAGCACCTCCTTAGAAGTGGAATAAAACCCGAACAATCGGAACGAGTCTGCGGATGAGTGGACAAAGTCTTTGTCAGGAATCCTGGAGTTATCTTTCCAAGGGAGTACCCAGGACTCCAGGCCGCAGGCAGATGAAAGGGCACCGTGTGGTTTTAGTCAAAGCATGTGATACTCCTATTGCCTCAGATTCTCTAATTTCTCCTCTTGTTACAAGGTAAAACTTTTCATACTAACCTCTTTCATATACCCATTCTTGTCATAGAAGCTGAACTTCAATACATCGTCTCTTAAATCGCTATAATACTTTGGGTCCACCGTCACCGTGAACGTCACGTTGGAGCCACGGATCGCTGGTGAACTGTTCTCAACGACAATACTTTTTAACTTTGGTTCTCCTTTAAAACACAGAAAGCATGTATTAATCTACTGTACCTACTATATATAGAACTGGTTAAGAACAAATCCTGACATCCAGTATCCACACTCATCTACATACACAAACGTTCGCATATTTTATAGATATCTCAAAATCTTATCTATATATATAAAAATCAATGCCACTTTTCGTTGTAATTTTATAACTCGAGATCGGGCTCACCTATCCAAACCAAATATTTAGGCTTTGTTCGAACTATTTAGTAGATGGTTTATGTGAAGTTTGCACAAAATCGGTCGAGCGGTTCTTGATTTATCACGCAAACGAAGTTGCGCGGGTCAGCTAGTAATCTATATATATAAAAATCAATGCCACTTTTCGTTGTAATTTTATAACTCAAGAACGGGCTGACCTATCCAAACCAAGTCTTTAGGCTTTGTTCGGACTATTTAGTAGATGGTTTATGTGAAGTTTGCACAAAATCGGTCGAGCGGTTTTTCATTTATCACGCAAACGAAGTTGCGCGGGTCAGCTAGTGTAGTATACATTATAAGATTTTAAAATGGTCATAGTCATGTTTGTATTGTACAACGGACATATTTAAAAAAAATACTTTGATTATGTTATACTAACGAATCGATACTGAACACAAAACTATTTCTTTTTGTTATTCTTGTCTGTTTGTCCTTATGTTTGTTCGTGGTGGACGCAAAATCTACGAAACAGATTTTGATGCGGTATTTTTTATTAGACAGATCATGGTCAGACTTAACCAACCATTATTTCTAGTTGTGGTGGTGGTCGCCATCTAGTACCTAGAGTACCTACATAGTATCTTAAAAATTAACATACCTAATAAAACTACTTTAATGTAATTAAATCCAAATTGCTCCCAGAAATAAGAATTGTTTCTATAAACGTCAACGTAAAAAATGTGTTCTCCTTCGCTGTAAAACTCCTTGTCATATGGAACACTACAATTTACTGTTGCTTCCGAACTGAAGAACTGAAAAATATAAGATATAGAATAATATATTCAACAAAATAAAAGGCTAATTTCATCGATCTATATGTACTGCGTCATATTTATGTCAATATGCGCGTCTACACAAGCGAACAGCCGCGCGAGGAAACTCTCCCCTCGATCGAGCGCGGCAGTCTTGGTATCATCGCGAGGCTTCCGCGCGCGGCATGCCCGCGCCATTGTGTTCGTTCGTTTAGTTAAGAATTACCACACCACACGTACGTGTTGCGGTGGCAGCTGATGCTTTTATTCTTACATCTTGCCTAAGCATCTTTTCTAAGTCCTCTATTTGTAGAATTTGAATGACTAACATTCCATAGCCAGGTGTTTATATTATTGAGAGATATTAATTTTAAACACTAATATTTATCCTTAACTATAATAATTCGAGCGAGGCACGAAACAAAATACGCAAGCGTCCAGAGTGCGCGCGGCAAACGACCGAGGCGCCTTTGAGCAAAACAAAAAACCGACGCTCGATGGCTCGGGCGCTCGGTCGCTCGCTCGCGCACGTTCACACTGAACTGCTTCGCGCGGCAATTGCCTCGCGAGGATGAAGGCTTTGTGTGGACGCGCCTAATGGCTAATTAATTTTACTGCTCATACTATAATAATACATAATAATTATCATAATCAAAGTAGGCATATTTGTAATGTGTCTGTTTTTTAATCAATACTTTTTTTACATGCATACATAATTATGATCATGCCTTTTATCCCCGTAGAGTAAGCAGATACATATTATATGACCACATTTCACCTTTGAGATTATGTCCCACGTAATAGGTGGTGCGCCGTATTGCCTGCTGTTGAAAATTTTCAAGCCGCTCTTATAGGCCTTCAACTTGGCTTAACATCTGCCATTTTACTACCGAGACCAACGGCTGAACGTGCCACGGAAACGCTCGCAAATAAATGTCAGAAAGCGGTTACGAGATGGTCACCCATCCATAACCGGCCACAGTAAATTTTGCTTCTAGAGTGATCGTTTATTACACACTGAATCCGCGGAGCCACGAGCGCTTCATTTTTATCAGGAATTAATTTTTTATCACGAAAAATACACGATTTGACACTTACCTGTGTGAAGTGACGTGCACGATCATAAAAGACAAACTGAACAAGTTCACCAGTGTTGTTCGTAAGAGTGGCTGTGAAGGTCACGTTGCCGCCAAGGACGGTGGGCCCACTAGTTTCAAGGACAACATTCTTTAGACGTTCCTCCCCTATATCAAGCGAAAAACATTTATGGAAATTAAATAACTTAGTTTATTATTAAGACTCTGCTGTCCATCTGTCTGTCAATCATGAGACTGTATCTTATGAACGGTGATACCAAAAAGCTAAATTTTTCACAGATTATGATGAATGAATGAATATTTCTCTCTTCTAACAGCTAAAAACAGAAAAACCAAAATAATTTAATTGCGGTTTTTTTGGTATGGCACCCTTCATGCGCGAATCCGACTCGAACTTTCCGGTTCTTTATGTATTCAGCTAACGAAAATGACGCTGTCTACTTGATGGAAAGGCATGGTAATAGGTGCACAAGACTATTGACAGTGCAGCTCAAGTTGGCGACCCCATGATGTGCCTAGTTAGACTGCACTTGAAGAATCTGGGATTGTAAGACGAGGGAGACACGTAAGCTGGGACAAAATCTTGTAAATCTCTCGTTGCTGGTGAATATTCTATCTACGGTATGGTCACCTCTGCTCATCGCGTACCTGACGCGGTGTTCAGAATCAAAAACAAGAGGATGGGATTGAATTGAATAGCTCTTCAAAATATACGGCGTGATAGCACAAATTCTATAATAACGGATTGATAGCATTTTATATCTATATCTGTTCTGATCTTTGGTCTGGTTATGTACTCGATAACACATTTAAGTTTATTGGACATTGTCCTGACCTATCACTACTTGGAGAAAATCGATAGGTACTGCCCGTTCGCTCTAATTTTGCCGCTGGCGTAGAAGCTCGTGTAGAGGCGTAGTAAAGGAAACGACCGACAAACTTGGCGAACGGGTAGTACATATTTTGTGATGGTCTGAGATTCCATGGAACATCGATCCCAAATTTTTATTCCGAAAGCAGTTAGGTGAAGATCCATATTTCATGGGATCCTCAACGATAATCCCAACCAAAATTCCTACAGCCAGGAGTGACTTTTTACGTCATCAAATACAAAATTTTGCAGATCAAGTTACTAATAAAATAAGATATATCTTTAACAAACTTACTTGCTACAATAAATCTATACTAATATTATAAAGAGGTAAAGTTTGTGTGTTTGTATATTTGTTAAATTGTAAGGGGTAATCTCGGGATATACTGAACCGATTTTAAAAATTCTTTCACCAATAGAAAGCTACGTTATTGCGGAGTGTCATAGGCTATATAGCATCACACTACAACGAATAGGAGCGGAGCAGTAATAGTAAATGTTTCAAAAACGGGAGAAAAGTTATTCCTTTTGAGAGCTTCGTTGCGTGTGCTGCGTGACTAATATTATTTAACCGACTTCAAACAAGGAGGACTCAATTCAACCGTTTTTTTTAATTTTTTTTATTTTTGCGCAGAACTACGTCGTTTATAGACCGATTTGAAATTTTTTTTTTCGTTCGAAAATAGATACTCCCAAGGTGGTCCCATTTTATCTATAGGTACTATCTATACTAATATTATAAAGAGGTAAAGTTTGTGTGTTTGTATATTTGTTAAATTGTAAGGGGTAATCTCAGGATCTACTGAACCGATTTTAAAAATTCTTTCACCAATAGAAAGCTACGTTATTGCGGAGTGTCATCTATACTAATATTATAAAGAGGTAAAGTTTGTGTGTTTGTATATTTGTTAAATTGTAAGGGGTAATCTCGGAATCTACTGAACCGATTTTAAAAATTCTTTCACCAATAGAAAGTTACGTTATTGCGGAGTGTCATAGGCTATATAGCATCACGCTACAACGAATAGGAGCGGAGCAGTAATAGTAAATGTTTCAAAAACGGGGGAAAAGTTATTCCTTTTGAGAGCTTCGTTGCGTGTGCTGCGTGACTAATATTATTTAACCGACTTCAAACAAGGAGGACTCAACTCACCCGTTTTTTTAATTTTTTTTTTATGTTTTTTGCGCAGAACTCTGTCGTTTATAGACCGATTTGAAAATTTGTTTTTCGTTCTAAAATAGATACTCCCAAGGTGGTCCCATTTTATCTTTACTAATATTATAAAGAGGTAAAGTTTGTGTGTTTGTATATTTGTTAAATTGTAAGGGGTAATCTCGGGATCTACTGAACGGATTTTAAAAATTCTTTCACCAATAGAAAGCTACGTTATTGCGGAGTGTCATAGGCTATATAGCATCACGCTACAACGAATAGGAGCGGAGCAGTAATAGTAAATGTTTCAAAAACGGGGGAAAAGTTATTCCTTTTGAGAGCTTCGTTGCGTGTGCTGCGTGACTAATATTATTTAACCGACTTCAAACAAGGAGGACTAAATTCAACCGTTTTTTTAATTTTTTTTTTGTTTTTGCGCAGAACTCCGTCGTTTATAGACCGATTTGAATTTTTTTTTTTGCGTTCGAAAATAGATACTCCCAAGGTGGTCCCATTTTATCTATACTATCTATACTAATATTATAAAGAGGTAAAGTTTGTGTGTTTGTATATTTGTTAAATTGTAAGGGGTAATCTCGGGATCTACTGAACCGATTTTAAAAATATTTTCACCAGTAGAAAGCTACGTTATTGCGGAGTGTCATAGGCTATATAGCATTACGCTACAACGAATAGGAGCAGAGCAGTAATATTAAATGTTTCAAAAACGTTGGAAAAGTTATTCCTTTTGAGAGCTTCGTTGCGTGTGCTGCGTAAATATTTATAGTTATGTAAAAAATATGTACCTACTACAAAATTGTTTCTCTTAAAAAAGTTCTTAAAAAAATTGCGCGATAGCATGTGTCTATCTTTGGGTTGGTGCACAATAACCATTTTAATGGCAATCAATTTTTTCTACAATAATGCAACGGGATACCTCTTTCGTAAACGAAATTGTTCTTAAAAATAATGCGACGGGAATACACGCGACGACAAACCTTTCTTCTCTTCGACGGGAGTAAATGCGACGGGAACAGGTAATACTCTCTATTATGTGGCGCAAACGAAGTTGCGCGGGTCAGCTAGTGTTGTATAATTTTTTTCAATAATGTCTCCATCTTTCAAAACCTCTACGTAAAACTCATGTGCTCCATCTCTTAAGAATTCATGGTCATATTTTTTAGTAAAGTTTATAGTCTCTGCAGAACTAACAGTCTGAAAAAAAAAAGAACTTTATTGTACTTAAAGGTTTGGTGCTGAGCGGGTTTTAGAGTACTTACCACGCTATCCATTCCAATGGCTTACCCTGGGCACTCGGCCGCAGGCGTGTGGAAATCCGCACGGATGCTATGCCGGACACTTACCGACTAAAACCACACGTGTCCTACCTCGACGTACGATCAGGAGCCCCGGATAAGTCCTCGGAAGGATGTTTCAGGACAAAACTTTGTATAATGTTGAAAAAATGTTTCTTGTTAGGGTCCCAAATCAAATCTCGTTTTCATAGCTTGCTGTATCGTTTTTGTTTTCTTGTTTCAAAAATGTCTTAAGTATATGATTGTCATTTTTTTAAAAGTGCTAATGAGGGAAGTGAAGAAAGTGTTCTCTTAGTTGACTTTAACTTCACCTACGCGTTCAATTGTGGTAACATTGGTTGTATTATAAATACTTGTCCCAGTTGCGCCCGCTATCATACTTACATATTCATCTAAATAATTATAGTCATAGAAATGGAAATCCTGTCTTTCGCCCGTGTAGTTCGTGAGGGTAATGGTAAATGTGACATTCGACCCAAACAACGCAGGTCCACTGTTCGTCAGGAGCACACTTCCTTGAGCACCACCTAATGCAAAAAGCAAACATACGTGAATACCTTAGCTGTTATCGATTGTTAAGGTATGGCAAAATGTCGAAAATGGTGTAGTTTGTACGTTTCAGTACCTACGCCTTCCCGTTTTCCCCTCAAGTTAGTAGATAAAGGAGGACTTAAATTTTGGCGACCGTGACACCTACCACAGTAAGAATAGGGTATGATTGTTGATATGTAGATATACAATAAGGGAAGACTAAATTCATTAGTGAGTCTATGGTTGTAATGACGAATTAAATATTATGTCTTATCGAGAATAAAATAAAAATAAAATATTTGTGGACATTCTCACACATCACATAGCCCAAATTAAGGTAATATAAGCTTGTGATATGGGATCTAGATGACTGATAAACATACTTATATATTTTTAAATACATACATATATTATTATTCATAGAAAACACCCAAACTCCGAAACAAACATTTGTGGATCATACAAATTTTTGGACCGACCCGGGATTCGAACCTAGGACTTCAAGAGCGGCAGGTGGTGGTGACACTACGAACTACGCCACCGAGGCAGTCACTCCGAAGTAGTCCTAAAGCTGCTAACCTTGTTCTAACCCATACGAATGAAATATTATAGGATAAAAAATAAATAAATATCAACTTACTCGTGCAGCTGTAGCTGAAGAATAACAAAAGAAATATTGGTTTTAAAAACATATTAGCAAATGAGTATAAAGAAGTAATAATTAAACTAAAGGAACTGTGCAAATAGTATTTTCCCAGTTGTGTGAGAATGTATAATGTATGTATTCTCCTTATATACTCGCCGACAGCACTTATCACGTCCTGTAGAGCTTATCCCAGTACAATACGATTGTTAGCTTGCTGATAAATCAAGTTGTTTACCTAGGACGGTCTTTCATTAGGTATTTCCGATTTATTTATACATTTATACACAAATTTTACTGGGTTCCCGCTCAATCCTACCTTGTAACTCTTCTACCTGCAGAATAACACGTACAAAATTCTGGCAGAAACAACCCTACGAGTTTGAACGGTTATACGACACAGCGAGCAAGTTATATTCACGAAAGCGGCGGCAGATACAGAAAGCGAGTGAGACTTTGAGTAATTATTACTACGTATAGAGAAGCTATCCAGAACAAAAAACGTGCGCCTTTTGCCACAAGTAAGCTAGCAAGCATAAAGTTCGCTTTTGCAGCGATTGAACAAAAAATTAGTCGTTTAATCGTAATATAAATATTCAAGCGCTAGACCGCTTCTTAGTAATAGTTTTTTCACGACCAAAAGGTCTTAGGCGCCGGGAATATCAAGGCGCTTACGCGTATCCTTCAACGTATTCTAAGAACAAGTCACTTAAAAAGATTATACACTATAGACTGGACACGCATACGTTTTTACCCAAAGGTTATTTGAATTATATTTCCAGAATAGTAATTTATTTATCAGATTTAAATAATGTACTTTTTTAGGGTTTTTCTGTATGTCTTTTTAGGAAGTAATATACATACATATGGTCACGCCTTTGTCTCCGTAGGGGTAGGCAGAGGCCCACAGATTATATGCCCACTGAGCAGTGTTGAAATAGACCGCAGTTTCTTCGCTGTTGAAACTTTTCAAGCCGACTATAAAGACCTTCAACAGACGGACGGCGAAGTGTTATGAATAGGGTTCCGTTTTTACCCAAAATTTGGTTATTTATTTTACTCGTAAACGGTGAGATACTCCAGGCAATCAAAATTTGTACGATATTTTTCGTTGAATTAGAACAATGAAATTAGGTACATACATATATAATCAAGACTATTTCTTTTAGGCGGTAAAACATGATTGAACATGTGCTAGTAATCCATATTTTGATAAATATACTTTAAAACTACAAGTTTAAGGTTTATTTAAAATTTTTAGTTTTACATGTTTATAGTTACTTAAATCATAATAATCTCTTCTATTTTTTTTTTTTTTTTTTATTTATTTATTTATTTCCTTATAATACAAAAATAACAGCAATGGCAAACCAAAAAACCACAAAGGGTTTATGCGGAGTGCCGTACATTCTGCAAATACAGTTCAAAAGTTACATACCTACCCATACAATATTTTACCGAAATGGCATATTCATTCCAACCAACACAAGTCTAAAGTTTCTAAATTAATGAAATAAAATCAAATCTACCCACTTACAGAACAAGCATCAAAGCGATACTTATTGTGTGACACACTAATAAAAAAAAAGAAAAAGAACGGAACCAGTTTGTGCAAGGTTTCTACAGGCTGTTCAGAAAATGAAGTTTCAATTTATTTTTGATATTGTTTTGTGTAATACTCTGCACAAAAGATGAACTTAGGCTGTTTCTAATGCGCGGGATGAGGTATGCAGTAGTTCTCTCACCATAAACATTTACTGCTCCAATCGTGACCAATTTTCTATTAGTTTTCTGTCGCGTTTGAATGTTATGCGATATTTCTTGTAAGATGCTTTGATTGAAAAACTGTTCTTTTAGGAGACTATACGTAACCTTTGTGTGTACGGGAAAAACTTTACAAAATTTATATAATTCTTTTTCATTATTTCTATGCATTTGTTTTATATTATTTGGTACAATTTTTTTCAGAAGTCGTAACTGGAGTTCTAGAATTTGATCGAGATAGGACTTATATGTTTTTCCATAGCTTGTTATACCGTATCCGATTATTGAGTCAGCTAGTGCGTTATATAGCATGAGTTTCACTTTATACGGTATTCTATCTTTAATGATATACAGATTTGCCAGAAATGCTCTAAGTTTAGCACATATGTACTGAATATGAGGCAGCCAATTGAATTTTTTGTCAATTATTAGACCTAAGTACATATGTTGCTCAACACAACCAATCTTCGGACAGGTACAACAAGCATTATTTGCCTTATGCAAACACGCATGATCATGGGCTACTAATACTCCTCGAAAATCAGTAGGGACTCTTTTATGGCTGGAGTGGATGTGAAGTAATTTAGTTTTGGCTGCGTTTAGGACTAGTCCATTATCATGGCACCATTTGTTAATGTTGTCAAGGTCTTGCTGCATCTTTGAGAGCGCTGTTGAGATGTCATGATCGGCAATAACTAAACAGGTGTCGTCAGCATACTGATAAGAGGCGCAGTTGCGGACAACGTTGTTCATATCATTGACGTAGGTAATGAAGTGAAGTGGTCCAAGAACTGATCCCTGAGCCGTGCCCATGTTCACCTTAATAGTCTTACTTAATTTATCATTAATTTTGACACAGTAGGACCTATCATAGAGATAGTTCTCACACCATTTGAGCAAAGGTCCACGAACACCGGAGTTTTCGAGCTTTTTTACAAGCCTGTGGTGATTCAATGTATCAAAGGCGCGTGAAAAATCAATAAAGAGAGCTATCACATGTTTTTTTGTATTTAAAAATGTATTTATATCATCTGTAAATTTAGATAACAAATTAGTGCTACTTTTTTTTGGTTGAAAGCCGAATTGATTTTTGTAGATAATGTTGTTGTTTTGATAAAAAGTATGAATTTGTTCACTAAAAAATTTCTCGACTATTTTATTAATGCTTGACAACAGTGTGATAGGGCGATAATTAGACATGTCATTGTGCCGGCCTTTTTTATGTACCGGACGTACGCAACCACATTTCAATCCTTGGGGATACTTCCCAGTTTTAAGACTAGTGTTAATAAGATTAGTAATAGATACACAAATTTTTTGACTGATTTTCTTAATATCCATAACTTTAATTTTATCTTTACCAGGTGCTTTAAAAGAAATAAGCTTGTTTATAATATTTTTTATTTTGCCTGGGGTTGCTTTTTTAACTAACATGCTGAGTTCCACGTTTTGAAAGTAATTTTTAGTTTCAAGAAGAGGTATGCTACACTTGGGCAATAACTCATTAACAGAGCTTTGAAATTTTTCTGCAAAATTATTAGCTATTTCATATGAGGAAATATTTTGGTCGCTAAACGCTTTTGTAATAAAATCATCTATTGTCGGAGTGACCCTTCCACAGATAGAATTAATTAAATGCCAAAGTTTCTTGGCATTGCCGTAGTTCTTTTTAATAATATTTTTATAATAGTTGTTCCTATAATATTCAATTGTTTTATGAACTTTGTTGCGTAATTTGTTAAACTGTAGTTTTAGATATTTATTAGTGGGATCTGATTTCCATGCAGCAAACAACTTGTCTCTCATTTCACACATGTTAAGAATATTCTGATTAATCCATGGTTGTTTGAAACGATTGAATTTGGGAGAAGTTTTACTAACTTGAGCTTTCCTACATGCATTTTGAAAACTACTTTCTATAAACGTATATATTTGGTCAGGACAGCTCATGCCTCTAGTCAGACACCAGTCGACTGAATCAAGTTCATTGTGCAGAATACGACGGTCATAGCAATAAAATTTATTTTTATTCGGAGCAGCCTGTATATGCGTTTGCAAATCAGTGGAAGCGCATGCAAGTACTAAAATGCGATGGTCCGCCAGAGTCGTATCGGCAGCCGTCGTATACACATTGCTCTTAGCTAGCCGTGTGAAAATATGATCTATGCATGACCTTGTGACGTGATTCGCTCGTATGTCAATTCGGGTATAATCTGATATGCCACTAACAAATCCGTGCTTGGATAGTAAATTCAAATACAAGTTTTTGTGTGAGGAATGTGTTTTTAGGTCAATGTTTGTGTCACCAAGTATAATCATGTCAGTGATATTACACTTCGTTATGAGTTTGTTTAGTTCGGAGACAAACATAGTTCTGTTATTCGATGGCGGTCTATAAATTGCACACACAGTTAACGTTTTGTTGTTTGTCGTAATTAAAGTGCCAGTTATGCTTTCAAAATTGTGAGTTCTGAGTGTCTTAACAGTGAATTTAAAGCAGTTCCGAACATAAATAATTATCCCACCGCCTTTTCGATTTTGACGCAACTGTGTGTACATTCTATAGCCCGGTATTTGGTACAGATCGCAAATTGCCGTAGATATACCTACTTCGGTAACTATAACTAGGTCGAGAGCGACCACTGAAGAATCCATAACACAGAGTAGTTTATCAAAATTTCTGATTAGAGAACGAATATTTACGTGCATACAGAACAGATTATAGCTGACAGGGGGAATCTTTTTTATAAAATTATTAATCGATATACAGTTACAAATTTCGTTAGTTATACTTGCCATACCCACTGAGAATTATGAATTGTTGAATGTAATCTTATATAATACAAAATAAGTAGGTAAGGAATTTATGATTTTAACAGACGTTCTATATCTTGCTCAGAACGAATTATCAACGACCGCTGAGATTCATCATTTTTCCTAGCATATATTTTTCCTTCCTTACACCATACGTACTTGAATGATCCACTTAGTTGTTGCTTTGACTTGAATAGTAGTGTCTTTGTTAGTGGGGTGAGGGCTGCACGTACATATATACGACTTCTGGCTTGGTCTGCTGCCAAATTAGAAACGATATTACCTGCTAGGATCTCCCTATTTTTCGCAGAGGATATCCACTGTTCACGGTCACTTGTAGCTTGTAACTCAACAGTGATGTGTCCCAGCTGCTCCTTACGACGTGAAATTACTCGGTGAGCACGAACTATCCGCTGAGGGTCTACCATTAGTTTGGTGGCAATTGATTTGGTGATTTCCGCGACATTTTGATTAGCAGTCTCTGGCACACCAGCTATCTCCAGGGTAGAAGCTAATAGTTTTTGTTCAAATTCGTTTGTACGTTGTTCTAGTACAGCAATACGTAGGTCTTGGTTTTTATTTTTGTTAAGGAGGTCAGTATTTTTATTTATTAACAATTTTATAGTAGTACCTTGTTCCTTAACAATGTCTTCAAGATCTGATATTTGACTATTCATGAAATTAATTGATGAAGTCAACTCTTCGAGCTCCTCCTTCACGGCCTTCCTTATCTCTCTACTGATGTCCTTTAGTAGTTTTTTCGGATCAAAACCAGAGCAGCTTACATTCTCTCTGTCATCCTCGTTTTCAGAGTCTTCAGGAAGAAAGAATGATGAACGTTTGGTCATATTTCGCAAACATTCCTCGCAGCTCCATTCGAGCCCATCTGAGTTACGGAGAGCAGTTAACTGTTTGTTTGTTAGTTTGGCACAAGTTGAAGTCGCGTGGACACATTTGTTGCATCGGCTGCACTCCAGTCCCGGCGATTTTTGGGTGATATTTTTATTACAGTTCGTACACTTATTCAGCACCATTTTACGTAGGTATTTATAAAATAATTAGACTAACACAGTAAGTATGTATAAACTCGACTATGCCACTCGGCTGTCAAATGCAGAATGTGTGTCGGTATATTATTATAATATACCGACTTCAAACTATGAAATACATTTAAAAATTCTCATTACAATTTAGTTCAACCAACATTAGTACCTACGTGACGTATCTGAGCAGGTCACTGTTATTGATCTATGATTTCATTCATAAGTTTGGGGGAGTAATGGGCATTAAAATTATTCTATAATACTGGAAACAAATGTAATTTACTTGATATTTTGTTTAGTAACCGATGATAAGTGACACCACTATCTTTTTTCGTGGTAGTTGTATTGTTTTTACACTGTTTTAACCCACACGATGGCATTTTTACGAGCGATTGTTGCGGGCGGTTACTACGAAGTTAGCCGAGCGACTGAACGCACATGAGCCGATCGGCTTAACCTCACCGTTGCAAATTTTATGTTCGCGATGTCTGTTCCATACGTAGTAGTATTAGTTCAATGGAGTGAGAACGTTTCTGCAGAACTCAGGAGCTCCCTCCTGAGTTCTGCAGAAACAGAAGAAGGAGGGAGCTCCTGAGTTCTGCAGAAAGCGGCGGGGTCGTCGCATGCTGGTATACATTCAGTCAAAAAACTTAATTATTCAGAATACAAAAAACCCGACTGCCAAGTAAACAACTGAAAAGCAAAAAACAAGCTCTACATTTCTTTTGTGATGTTCTTTCGCTACTTACTGTTTTACTTTGTCGGCAACGTTTGCAGGCGGGAAGAAGCTATGTCAAGCGAGTGGTGGTTCACAAAATAGCTATAATGTTCCCATGTATGTTAGTAATGGAGTTATTAATTTTCGTGTAGTGAAGGGACATCACCAAAATTCAACGTTATTAACTTTATTTTGGTCATATTTCCGGTGCTACTCAACCGATTGCAATCAAACTAATGTAAGATTTTAAGTCTGAGCAAGACCTTATAAACACATAATACTGCATCAAAATAGGTTCAGTAGTTTTTGCGTCCATTACAGTCAAATAATTATAACGCCAAAAATCCGCCATTTTGATTTTCTAGGAATTTTATCTTTTACCTGATGTCATTTACACAATCACGACGTATCAAATGACACCTTGTACTTCAAAATCCGTCAAACCGTTCAGACTGTAGAGCGTTCAAGAATAACTTTCAAGGTTTGCATTTAAGCGCCAAAAGTCTGCCATTTAGATTTTTTTAAAATTCTAACATACCTGGTGTCACTCACACAATCACGACGAATCAAATGACACCTCGCATGTCAAAATCCGTCAAGCCGTTCAGGCTGGAAGACGTGACAAAGAAATGGACAGACATACAAACATAGTCTCGAAAACATTACCCTCCTTTCTTCGGCAGTTCGGGTAAAAAGAATCGGGAGTGGATGATTTGTTTATGGTTTAAAATTCAATTTTAGTTTTTTTTGTTGTTAGATTGTCACAACTGTTTTCCATTTTGGCGCGGAGTTTGAGTTGCATCTGTTAAGGCGGTGCTAGTGGGTCACTCGAAATCAGCCAAATAAGCATGCTGTTTTACCTCACATCGCATAGTGAGAGCGAGATGCTGCGATAATGCATTCATTCAAAGGTCTTTTGGTAGGAAGGGTGGTATGAAAAAAGTGCTTCATATATGTGTTAACTTAGAATAAAGTTTTTTGAACTCTGAGAAATGACCTTTGTCGGAACAAACTTGGATTTTGAGTTTTTACTACTCCTTTTTTTACTACCACAGAAAGTTGTCTAAAATTTTGGCAGAAAAATCGATTTTTTAATGGCTTCTATCCCTTTAATAGTTCTTTATTTCCCTTTTTCTGAACGGTACAGACAAAGTTTATGATGAGGTAAACTAGTAAAATGTTTGACTTTGTATTTGGGTTTCAAACAGTTGAGTAATATCCTCCCGAAGTTTGTATGGACAAAATAACGACTAGCGCAACCTTAAATATATTAAACTAGCTGATGCCCGCAGCTTCGCCCGCGGAAAATTTGTTCCCGTTCCCGCTTCCCGTATTTTATCACCTTGGGGGTAGAATTTATCAAAATCCTTTCTTAGCGGATGCCTACGACATAACATCTACCTGCATGCCAAATTTCAGCCCGATCCGTCCAGTGGTTTGGGCTGTGCGTTGATAGATCACTATGTCAGTCAGTCAGTCACCATTGAGTTATATATATTTAGATACAGTGCTGTTTTCAGTTTTATCATATCAAGCGTGTATTGTGAATTTCATAATGAACAAAAACATCGAACAAATAGTCTGTCTTAAATTTTGCATCGCCAATGGAATTTCGATTTCGGAGTCACTGAAAATTTTACAGGAGAATCGACTATATCAAAAACACGTGTTTTTGATTGGTACAAAGCGTTCAAAAGCGGTCATGATGTGATGGAAGATTTGCCTCGCTCATGGTATGCCATCAACGTCTGCAACTGAAGATAACATCGCAAAAGTGAAGGAAATAGTGATTGAAAATCCTTATTCAACTTTGAGAGAAATAGCCATAATCATAATCATAATCATAAACATTTATTCAATTTAGGCCCCAAAGAGGCTCTTATGAACGTCACACCGATTTACAGACATCAGCAGAGAAGAATCGGCAAGCAACTCCGCCGGTTAAAATAATAATAAGATTAAGCATTGCATTAGGTACATAATAAAAAAAAAAAAAAAAAAATTACATTTTCTTCAGCAAGTGAGTTGAGATGCAGGTGCAGGAATTTGTTTCCAGACATCTTTGTCTTGAATGTAATCATTAACGCCATAATATGCTTTACTCATTAACGTGCTCTTAATGTATGTCTTAAATCTCCCTTCACTGAGCTTAGTCACCGCCTCAGGAAGTTTATTATAAAATTCGACACAACGACACATAAACGATTTCCTGGTTCGCGCCAACCTTGACTTAATAACTGCAAGCTTATGACGATTTCGCGTATTAAAACCATAGCGATCTCCGCGCACAATGAACTCAGATAAGTGACGACGGGCATACATTATGTTCTCAAATATGTAAAGTGAAGGAACGGTAAGAATCTGGCTAGATTTAAAACGGTCTCTTAATGAAACACGCGACCCCAAGTTATAAATTGCGCGAAAAGCTCTCTTTTGCAGGATGAAAATTGATTCAATGTCAGCTGCGCAACCCCACAATAGTATACCATATGATAGTATACTATGGAAATATGCAAAGTAAACAATTTTCGCAGTTTCCTCGTCAGTCAACTGTCTAATCCTTCGAACTGCAAAGGCAGCAGAGCTTAACCTTCCAGAGAGTGCCGATATGTGTGGACCCCATTGCAATTTGGAATCGATAACTAGTCCTAGAAATTTTGTATTTGTGGCAAGTTTTAGTTGGGTACCATCTAATTTAATAGAGGATTCGACCGGGCGAACGTTTGGTAACGAGAATTTTATACATTTTGTTTTTGACGCGTTTAAGAGTAGGTTATTTGCCGAAAACCAGTCCGTAATAACATCTAGTGTGTTATTGACATTTATTAACTCTTTATCTTTTCTATCGACTTTGAATACCAGCGATGTGTCATCAGCAAATAACACAATGTCGCACAGGCCCTCTATCATGTACGGGAGGTCATTTATATACGCGAGAAACAAAAACGGGCCTAAAATCGAACCCTGCGGCACACCCATTTCTACATTAGACCCGCTGGATACAACGTCATTCACCTTTACTTTTTGATGTCGACCTCTCAAATATGACCGCATAATATCGAGAGCAGAACCACGGATGCCGTAACAATTTAATTTTGAAATTAACGTTAAATGATCTACACAGTCGAAGGCTTTGGAAAGATCACAAAATACTCCAATAGCATCTCTTGAATCTTCCCATGCCCTATAAATATGAGAGAGTAATTTAGATCCAGCATCCGCCGTTGACCTACCCCTTCTGAAACCAAATTGGTCTTTATGTAATATCCCATGTTCATTAAAATGTGTTAACAATTGGTCTAAAATTATTCTTTCAAAAATTTTACTAAGAGCTGGAAGGACTGAAATTGGTCTATAGTTATTAGGATCTTCTTTACTACCTGATTTAAAAATAGGGGTTACTTTACTAAGTTTCATTTGGTCAGGGAATGTACCTGTTTTTAAGCACAAATTAAAGAGTATTGTGAGGTGAGGGGCAATTGTTTCGATTATAGAGTTTAAAACTTTTACGGATATACCCCACAAATCTTCTGTATTTTTCATATTCAATGATCTAAAGCTTTTTTTAAGTTGTGAAATGGAAACAGGTTTAAAAAAGAAATCAGGAATGGTTCGTACAAAATTTTTCCTAAGAAGTGATTCAGCTCTAATCGAGGATGAAGCTAGGCCCTTGGTGGTTTCTATAGGAATTGTGCCAAAAAAATCATCAAAATGATTTGCTACAGAGACTGGGTCGGTAATTAGCGATCCTTCACAACTTAGGGTAATAGAAATGTCCTTTGGAATAGCTCTTCCAGTCTCCTTGTTAATTGTTTTCCAAACGGCTTTAATCTTATCACTAGACTGTCGTATTTTGCGCCCGGTATAGTTAGCTTTTGCTAAAAGACAAACTTTCTTAAACATCTTTGAGTAGTTCCTAACATAGCTGTGAAAAGATTCATCGTTGGTACAAGATTTTTTGGAATACAATTCGAACAGTACTTTCCGGCTTTTCCTAATACCCAATGTAGCCCAGTCACAAAAATTTGTTGAATCGCGTACTGTAATTGTTCTCCTGGGATACACCCTGTTTACATTGTGTGATATAATTGAGAATAAACCGTCACAAAATTTATTTGGATCTTTCGTGCTATGACGGCTTAGAGCTAAACTACTTTCAATGCAATCATTCAGTTGTTGCCTCTTATGATGGCAGGATGACAGTGGTCTAAAGTTTATGACACACGGTTTTTGTAAAGATTGAGTTTTTTTAAGTTTAATGTGTAGGCCTAAGTGATCAGATCTAACACCTCTGATGATACCTTTGTCGAGGATACAACAACTTGAAAATACATTGTCTATGCACGTGCGTGATGACTGAGTAACTCTGGTAGGCTCACTGAAGTTATGGCTCAAACCAAATGATTGAAATAGAGAAATTAACATATTTGCATCCGAAGAATTTACCAACAAATCGATATTAAAATCTCCACACACTATAATGGACCTATCACCTTTTGAAACTTTACTGAGAACCTCCTCCATATTACTTAAAAATAATGAGAATTTTGATGACTGAGGTCTATACACGCAAATTAGAAGATAACCATCAATTTCTGCACCTGCAATCTCACATAGGCGCTCGACAGAGTACTTGTTAAGGTCTAGACGCTCTTTATACTTTATATTATTCTTTAATAAAACGATGCAACCGCCTCCCTCAGCCGATACTCTGTTGAACGCACTTACGACTCTAAAACAATTGATATTAAATTGCATCCTATCATCTTTCAGCCAGGTCTCGCTAAAACATAAAATATCCAATTTATACAAATCTAATAATAAGTCAATGTCTAACATCTTGCCAGAAAAGCGATTTATATTTTGATAAAATAAATGTAGACTATTTACTTTTGAAAGCTTCTCTGTTGTCAAACTTATATGTTTAAAGACACAGTAGGAATGTTAGTACAAGTACTAGCTACTGTGTGGTCCCTTAACAAAGTTTTACTACCCATAACGCTATTAATACAGTAGCCTATCAATGTAGCTAACTTAAGCCTAATCCTTCGGGGGACATGTATAATATCCTCCGTTAAAGTTTGGTTTGATATAAACTTATTACTATCAAAAAATAGTAACCGGTCACTTTGACGACTAATTATATTATAAAGGGTGTTATTAAGCAAATGTGTATGCTTATATCTAGTATAATAGGAGACCCTGGAGTACAGAAATGCACTAAACATAATTTTGTAAGCTTTTAGTCCTAAAAGCCTACTACAACTACTTATTAATTCCTGCCTGTCTACACTACTACTTCGTCCTACCATTATTAATACTAAAGAAGAACTATTTATTTGATCTTGTAAGCTCATGACCCTGTCAATAATAGTTTTAAATTCAGCATTAGGCATGCAGAAGTTTAAAATCTTACAATTTAGCTTACAACTAAGAAGAGACCCAAAGTCCTGTCCTAACTGATCTGAAAAAATAAAAACCTTATCTATATGAGCCTCTCTGACATCCAGCTGCGCGGAGGACTGAGTGGGCACTGGCACGGTGGGGTCCCGCACCTCCACAGCACTCATAACACATTGCTGCTCTTGAAGAGAGTTAATATTTAGTAATTGCTCGGTATTATGTGTAACTAGATCTAACAACTCGCCTGCTGAGGTCATATGCTCCTGAAGCTGGGATTGAGCTGTACTATATTTTGAAAAAATGTCCTGCAAAAGTTGCTCCTTAACAGCTAGCTCTTCACGCAGAATTTGGATATCACGCTCATATAATATTTTACTTATTTCTAGGTTTGAGATGCTATCAGACAAATGATTTGACAACGACAAATTCTCTTGGATTAGCCGGGTGTTTTTAAAAAAAATATGAAGATTTCCTCAACTTCTTCTTACCCTTGTAAATTAATTTCTTTACTTTAATATATTTCTTAAGTTTATTACGACTATTTAGAATTACTGGAATGGAACAGTCATTGGTCAAATCAATCGTCACAATTTTGTCATTATTACTAGAGTCCGGATCACTGTTTACTAGTTCATTATACAAGTTATGGGTGTAGTCGGTTTGTACGTTGAATTTTTCATTCTCCAGCTTGGTGATTGCACTGTTTGCCTCCCTTAACTCTGACTCCAACATGCTGACCCTGCCGAGGGTCTGGCTGTGCACTTCATCACACTCCTCAAAGGAAGCCAGGGTTTGTTGGAGACATTCCAATTCTTTGTGGAGGCTGGTGTAGTCTGCCGAAAGAACTGCGAGCTCCTTCTTGAGTTGGGTGTTCTTATTTATTACTTGAAGAACCTCCTCTTCACTGTCCTCTCTCTCCTTGAGTAGTTGCTCATTGAGGTTCTGGCATGTCTTCAACTCAAGCAGCGCAGCTTCGAGTTTGCGTTCCAGGTCCCTGGAGGTCATTCTACGTGTTGTCATTGTAATTGATTTGTTTACATAAGTGTTATGCCCTCTTACGGCAATCAGCGAAACCAACAAGACCTCTGAGTAACTGTACCGTGAAGTTTCTGCTCGTCGTTGCTAGATGGCGCTTAAATGTTTTTCATAATTTCAAGTTTAAATTTAACATTTATTTTACTTGAAAATGCTTCGTAAAAATGTTGGTCTTTTAAAACTAGTGATTTCTTGGTCTCTTTTCTTTGAATCACACGAATAAGTTGCCAATATGTTGATAAAATGTTACTTAATTGCACTGTAATATTTTATTAGATCTTGCACAGTTTTGCTTATTTTCACAGATCTTTTATTACAATACACAGTTTATATCAAGATGTTGCACTTTCGATTATTTTTACACAAAACTATTCACTTATTATACTTAAAATTGATAATAATTACAGAGCCAATGTTTACATTGGCGAACTTACGCCTACCCTCCTTCCGCCGAACTTTCTGTATCTCATGTACCATTTTATCGAATCATATAGGTATGAAACATGTTACCGCTCGGCTAGTCCCAAAAGACCTGAATTTTCTTCAAAAACTCAATCGCATGAGAGTCGCTGAGGACATACTGGAACAAGTCAATTTCGACCCAACATTCATGAAACGCATTGTTACTGGTGACGAGACGTGGCTACGAATTTGACATGAAAACTAGTCAACAAGGTTCGGAGTTTCGCCCGAAGAATTCGCGGCCAGAACTGAACTCAATTTCAGAAACACCGTTTATTTGTTTTGATGAATGGATTTTTCGTTCGTGTAAGTGTATAGTTTCTGAAGGAGCATACTTTGGAGGTGATAAAATAAATTTGGACTAATAACAAACATTTTGTGTATTATTGATCTATCCCTGTACTTTCTTGACAATACAATTAGTAGATACATGCATGCATCGAATACTACCAGCCATCCCCTTCATGACATCTAAGCGGGAGAAGAAATCTCCATGAAATAATATAAAATACCATTACTATCTAGTCTTATCGATCTAGTCCTAAAGCTTCTGAACAATTTTTTTTAACGTGAGTGAAAATCCTCATGGATGCTATGCCGGACTCCTACCGACTAAAAAACCTCACGTAACGCCCAACAGCCTATGGTTGGGAGCCCCGGGTAAGCCCTCGGAAGGATGTCGCAGGGGGTGGTTCGGGTGCTATCCTGCGTCTTTGGGGGACTTCGGGTGGGATCCCGCTTCTAAGGGGGGGGGGGGGGGGCGTGCGCGAATCCCTCACGTTACGCTGCCGTCATGGGCCTGCTTCTGTAAGGACGGTGAGCAACCCTCTCACCGTCCTCAGGCCCCCGGTCATGGAGGCCGATAGTCCTCGGCGAAAAGCTTCTAACCTTGTTCTATCTAACCCATCTAAACCTCTGGGACGAGACCTAGATGACGGAGAGTCTATTATGCATGAAATGAATTGCAGCTACATTTTAATTAGGTACAACATAATAATCGTATTAGCGACTGCGTTTGAAAAACAAGATTGTTGGATATTATCGAACAATACGAGTACAACAAAGACCTAATTAAATCTATCAGTACAGAAAAACTCGTTAGGATTTTTCCTTAACGGTGATAAACTTAACCAATGTGTAGTAAGAGAGTTCGTAGACAGTTCAAAGTAGGTAAGTATTTGAGGCCCTCAGAATGTTTTCTCAGACTTCTCTATAAATCGATGTGTGCTCTGCAGAACTATATCGTAACCAAACCTTTTAAAATGCATAGTTTTTCTGGTTAAAAAGAAGCTCCATGATACAAAAAAAAAAAAAACCGTCCAAGTGCGTGTTCTGTTCTGTACCAAAATACTCGTACACGTAATTGTTATTATTTTTTCTGCTTTAGAATTTTTTTATAGCCTACATCATCTTTCGCCGAAGACTATCGGCCTCCATGACCGAGGGCCTGAGGACGGTCAGAGGGCTGCTCACCGTCCTTACAGAAGCAGACCCATGACGGCAGCGTGACGTGAGAGATTCACGCACGCCCCCCTAAGAAGCGGGATCACACCCGAGCCACTAGGCGAGGCCGCAGTGGTAGCCGTGGGTCTGTTGGGAGTCCTGGGACATCCTTCCGAGGGCTTACCCGGGGCTGCCAACCGTAGGCTGTTGGGCGTGACGTGAGGTTTTTAGTCGGTAGGAGCCCGGCATAGCATCCATGATGGATTTTCCCTCACGTTAAAAAACGAAAAGTCTACATTATCTGTGAAAATTCCTACTGCCTTGCTATCACGGTCCATCAGCGGCGATAGACAGACAAACAGACGGATGGCGGAGTCTCAGTAATAGCATTTACTATGGTACGATTTTAGAACTTTAGGCACGGAAACTACGTGATCCCATAAAGTTTTCAACTTTGTTTAATGACTGCCATGCCATTGACATACATACATACACATGGTCATGCCTTTATCCCCGAAGGGGTAGTCAGAGGAATGCTATTGTAATTTTTCAAGCCGCCTAAAAAGTCATTCAACTTAGCTGAACGACTGCCATTTTACTGGCAACCGGGACCAACGGCTTAACGTGCCTTCCGAAGCACAGAAACGCACAAATAAATGTCACAAAGATGGTCGACCATCCAAGGACTGGCCATAGTTAACGTTGCTTACTGCGGTGATCGTTTACAGAACACTGAGTCTGCGGGGCCACGAGCACTTGATCATTAGGTATATATAGTTACTGACGGTCCAACCAATAACGTGCCTACCGAAACACGGAAACGAAAATGCCGCACACGGTTACCCATCTTAGGACCAGAAATAGCGTAAGATGATTGATGCAATGATCGCACACAGAACACTGAGTCAACAGGACAACGGTACGATATTTTACACAAGTAGATATAAATAAGTTAAAGGAATTTCCAGAAACACAACTATAGGTACAGTTGTAATTCTGGCACAAGTACAGGATGTGATAATACTCGCAGTGAGTATATAAAGCGCCTGAACATGCTCTATAATTGCATTATAATTACTTACAATACAGAAAATAGAACTAAAATAAGTTTTAAAAAATAATTTTGGCATAAAAATGGATTTAAGGCTGATATATGTATTGCTATTCTTCAGCTATAGTAACGCACGTAAGTTGTTTTATACATTGTATTATAATACAAGAACGTTTAATCACGTCTATATCGCCGAGGGTGTAAGCAGAGGAGTATTACATACTCAAAGTCTCATATCAGATCAGTAGTAGTGTCATTGGTCCTATGTAATATGGGGCAAGTGTAGATAGATAGATAGATAGATAGACACCATTACATAAAGTATTTTTAATGATAACTTAATAACTATGAATGAAGAGTACAATGGGTGGTCTTATCGCTAAAAGCGATCTCTTTCAGACAACCTTGCTATGGAGAGAGAAAATCAGGGAATAAATGGTAGTTGATGGCGCACTTATATAACTTACAACCCTTTGCGCTCGGTAAGACTAATTCGCAGTACGCCTAACTCGCGTTATGACTAGTCAAAAAGAGAAGTAGGCATAACGCGAATTAGACCTACTTACATTACATAAAACATTGTATTGACGTAACTTGACGAAATCAGTTTGAAGGCCTTGTTATGGAGCTTGACATTCACATGAGAATCTAGCGAGAACGCGAGAAACTTGAGTGTAAAGACGATTGGCAATCGCCCCCTCATTCAGTTTTGACTGCCTCGGTGGTCTAGAGGTCGAAATGTGACTGCGGATCGCGAGGTCGTGGGTTCGATTCCCACCGGAGACAAAAAAATATGTGATCCATATTGTTTGTCTCGAGAGTCTGGATGTTTCTTTGTACGATAAGTATGTATTAAAAAGTATTGTTATCCGTGGTCCGATACCCGTTACACTAGCAGTTTATTTCTAGCTTACTTTGTATTGGGATTACTTTGTATTGGCGTGTATAGCGTTGTGTGAAAATGTCCTCATTTAAGTACTTCATGCTGTTCTCGCAATCGCGAGATTCTTGTTGAATGTGGAGTAGGTGTGGGCGGCTTGCAAACTTCAAACAGCGGGAAAGCACTACGCCTATTTATTTCAATAGGCTACTACTACTTTTTGGAAATCATAATGAATGCTATGCCGGATTTCTATTGGCAAAATCACCTGGTTCCTTGTAAACTTCCTACGGCTGGGTGTCCCAGGGTCCCCAGCAGACTTTTGGGTACCATGGCGGCGGCCTCGCTATTATATAGACCGCCGAGTTTCTTGCGAGTTCTTCATAAGCGGGCCGCGTTTTGCTTTGGGAGTCCTGGGGTGTCCTTCCGAGAGCTTACCCGGTGCTCCCTACCATAGGCCGTTAGGTAGGATACGTATGAGTCTTAGTCGGTTGGAGTCCGGCATAGCATCCATGTAGGATGTTCCTTTGCTATGTATTCCTGACGTTTCGTAATATTATTACCTATGTGATATTAATATGTTTTTCATTTTCACTATCGGAAGCTTTCTTTTTGCAGGAGACTTATATGGAGATATTATACTTACAAATAGTGGACCCGCATTCTTGGACTCGGACGTAGAATTCAAAGCTACCATAAATACGAATTACACTGGCGAATCACTAAAATATTACTTCTATTACAATAAAACCATTCTCTTTGATTTGGTAAGTTGTGTTAATTAAATCCTTAGAAATATATGGATATACTTAATAGCGCTCGTGGCCCCGCACTCAGTGTTCTGTAAACGATCACTGTAGTAAACAACATTTATGGTGGCCGGTCATGGATGGGTGACCATCACGTGACCACTTTGCGAGATTTATTTGCGAACATGCTTCGGAAGGCACGTTAAGCCGTTGGTCCTGGATGCTAGTAAAATGGCAGTCGTTAAACCAAGTTGAAGGCCTTGATGGGCGTCTTGAAAAAATTTCAACAGTGACAGTCTCAACCTCTGATATACTTATGTTAGTATTATACTAATATTATAAAGAGGAATAAAACATCTCTATAAGTATAGAAGTAAGATGTTTTTCACCCGACTGGGCGATGCAAAAGGAGGGTTAAAATATTAGCATTATTGGAAAGATATGAGATGGACATTTAATGGGTCCCGATTATTAAAGTTTGTCTTAGACTTGTTTTGTTACTTTTCAGTCGGGTTTTTGAAGTAAAACTTCTTTAGGCACGACTGGGAGTAACTCAGATTTTTTTCTGACGGATGTAACGCTTAATCAATTGGGATTTCCAATATTTTCAAACGGATTAATTATGAATAGCAAAGTGAATAAAAATTCAATAAAAATAAAATAAAGGTAAGCAATAAACTAATAAATAAATCAATAAAGATAAAGATAATAAATAAAGATAAAGCAGTTTGATTTTTTTGAGGTTATGTTTACGCATAGACTTATAACACCATTGATTACTGTCAAGAAGTAATATGTACGAAAATACCTATGTACATTGTATGTACAGTCTAGTACTGTCCACAAAATATTTATTTATTAATCTTACAAAATGATGTATCCCTGCAAGTGCCATGGCATAGTGAACTAACCAAATATTGTGACAAACATGGTATTCACCGTACTTGACCGTTAATATTTCAAAAAAAAATGAAATCAAAACAAAAACATTTTGAAATGTATCTGACACTGACAATAGTGACAGTAAAACTAGTGTTTTTTTTGTTGATGGCCTTGGCTCAAGACTGCCAAATGTTCATTTGGTACCAATTTTTGAAGTAAAACTTCTTTAGGCGCGACTAAAAAGTAACTCAGATTTTTGAAGTAAAACTTCTTTAGGCGCGGCTAGAATTTACTCCCTGTAAATGAATGATATTAATATAACATTTGATGCGTCAATGACAAAGACGTTTTACTTCAATTCACGTAAAGGTTACACGCACACACTTTTTATATTTTACATTATTTTTAGATCGTAAGTTCGGAGAGAACTGTGTACACTAAGGCACATTTTGACGAACGTTACTTCAAGGAACGTCCACAAGTTATCGACCTCCTTGTTCTCAGACACAACTATTATGATTATAGCTATGAATACTTTGCAGCTGATTCTTCAACGTTTATTCTAACAAGTAAGGATTTTTGATTACAATAAAGTCTAGATGGAGCGGCACGGAAACTTCTCAAAATTGAAATGAACTGAAACGTACCTACTGTAATGTAGTGAACGGTTCACTACAAACAATAATAATAATAATATTTTTTTATTTGTTACCAACATGAGTATACATACAAAAGCATGCAATAGGTATACAATTATCAATGTCGTCCAGTCATGTTTTGCCTCTTATGTGGCGTACAAATATATAAGTGTTAAGCTAACAATTATACTGCAACACTGAACGTAGGAAAGATTACTATTGAGATTCGCAATGTCATGTCAAATATAGTAAATAAATAATCATCATAATCTAATTAATTTTTCAGCATAAAATAAATTGAAAACAATGTCAATAGATGTGCGTACTGCTATAAGTTATAAAATATAATAATAATGTCAATTCCCATATCTCTCACTTTATGCTGTCTGTCAAAAATTCTGTTACAGAATAGTATGCTTTTTGAAGTAGGAAACATTTAATTTTAGACTTGAAAGTACTGGTATTTAGCTCCTTCCATTGTTTAGGCAATTTGTTAAATATTCTTGGAGCCATACAAATGATACTATTGCGCATAAGTGCAGTTTTTGCAACATGAATTCGAAGTCGGCTATTATCAATTCTATTTCTCAAGTTCAAGTTCATCAGTCTGGGGCGTTGGGAAAAATGCATAATTTTAATAAATTTTTAAACTATTCATGTCAAGCCATTGTACTATAGATGTCAGAGTATTAAAGATGTCAAGATTATGTTTGCCAATGTCATTATTATCACAAGGAATCGTCACAGTGCTATCGTCTGCAAAAAGTGTCATAGGATGCTTAGTGGATTTGGGTAAGTCATTTATGTATAGGATGAATAACAGCGGTCCTAATACACTTCCCTGAGGCACGCCATGAATAACATCGCGTTCCTCAGACCGATAAATTTCCTCCCTTTTAGTGCTCAGACTTTTCTGTGGTTTGTTTTCTATCACTTAGATATGATTTTAGAAGATCGAGTATGTTGCCTCGAATGCCATATGCATTTAGTTTATTTATAAGGATGTCATGTTGGACATGATCGAACGCCTGTGTCATATCACAAAATATGGCTGCCACAGGTGCTCTTTTATCAACTATAGTCATGACGTTATAAAGGAAGTTATATACCGCTAAATTAATACTTTTATTTTTACAAAACCCATATTGTTCCTTGCATATTATTTCATTTTTCTCCAAGTAATTATAAAGTTCTCTATAGATGTATCTTTCAAAGATCTTAGAAATTATTGGTCTATAATGTTTCATTATATCTCTCTCATCTTTTTTAAAAATTGGTTTTACTATTGATTTTTTAGCGATTGGGGAAATATACCTGCCTCAATACTAAGATTTATTATGTAGCTAGTGATTGTTTAGTTCGGATGCTACTTCTTTTAATACCTTAGTAGATATTCCATCATATCCTACACTGTTAGTGTTATTTAAGCTCTTTATGATACTAAATATGTCCTGAGGTATACTCGGCATCTTAAACATAGAATTTACTTTAGTTTTTATATGTGTATAACACAGTGATGATCAGTGTTACTCACCAACTAGCGCGAGGTAGCTATGCAGAGAACTCTTTCCCAGGGCGCCTTACTACAGAGATTCCAGTGTGCGTGCAAGGGTAGGCCAGGGCTCTGACGAAAACAGCCAGGTAGGGTGTACACACATATATTTATATAACACAGTACACTACAGAGACAATGAGATTACATAGATACAGAAAGCACAGACATACATAAGAAGAATTACGGGTTACGTACTAATTGTACAGCACTAAACTAAATCAGCGTGAGTGGTGACTTAGGCGGCTAGATTACATGTATAAGTAGCTGACAAGTACTGGCCTTCGTTGTGGGTGAGAGCGACTCCGTATGTTGTAAATGCCGGGTGTAGACGGCGAGCTTCTTACACATGCACCCTGCTCACGCAGTCCACGTATGATTGGGGTGTGGCTTCTCCCACTATACAGTGGCAGCCTCCAGCCCCTAATAAGCGACCCTGTCACGAAACAGACAACCAAATAAGTCACTGACCACGTGACAGACGAAGACTGACATGGTTTGCAAAAGAAGAAGTGACTCACCAGTTTTCTGGGTAAAATGCAGCAAATACTCCGTTATAACCTCTACCAAACGGTGAGGCACTAATGCCAGAGCTTGTGCGAAAACCTATTCGTGGCACAGCTCACCAAGCCAAAAAAGGAACCGACTCCCTCAAAGCAGGTCATATATCTTACTCCGGGAATATTCTCGCAATCTTTAATAAAACCCGTTTCTCCTTAATGCAAATCATCGGGGGTGCCACAGACAAAACTTGTCACTTGTGTCAAAGGAAAACCACAGATAAAAAAACCAGCGATGAATTGATTAAGGGCGGCTTTACACATTGTCAAGCCCGAGACCAGATTGCTACACAAAAAATAAATGCTACAACCACCCCCCCCTTAATAGTATTTCCTGCGGATATGACACGCTGGAAATACACAATAAAGAAAACAGAAAAGTACTGACTAATAAACAAAGACAACCAGCTAGGTACTTTTTTTTTTTTTTTTTTTTTTTTTAACGTGAGGGAAAATCCTCGTAGGATGCTATGCCGGACTCTTACCGACTAAAAAACCTCACGTAACGCCCAACAGCCTATGGTTGAGAGCCCCGGGTAAGCCCTCAGGAAGGATGTCCCGTGACTCCCAACAGACCTACGGCCGCCAATGCGGCCTCGCCCAGAGGGTGGTTCGGGTGCAATCCCGCGTCTATGGGGGGGTTTCGGGTGTGACCCCGCTTCTAAGGGGGGGCGTGCGTGAGTGCTCACGTCACGCTGCCGTCATGGGCCTGCTTCTGTAAGGACGGTGAGCGGCCCTCTCACCGTCCTCAGACCCCCGGTCATGGAGGCCGATAGTCCTCGGCGAAGACACGTCGGCGGCGCCCGGGGCGCCGACTGCGGAACTCGGGTGGGAGAGTTCTCTCCCGCACCCGGCCCGCCGCCTCCTTCGCGAGCATGACCTGCTCGCAGAACGAGGCGGCGCAGTCCCACTTACTCCCGCTGGAGAGCATGGCTCGCACCATGGCCTCAAGCGAGAGGGTGTCCACGCCCAGACCCACTACGAGGACCTGTCGCTGTTGTGCCCACGCCGTGCACTCCACCAGCGTGTGGAGCGCCGTGTCATCGCTGCGGTCCTCGCAGTGCTGACATTCGGCCGTGGTTTCCCGGTGTTTTCGCCACAGATACCTACCGAAGCTACCGTGCCCGGCAAGCATCTGTGTCAACCGGTAGGAGAGAGCACCGTGTCTTCTCTCCAGCCACTCGTCCATGACCGGTCTGACGGCCGCGATTGTGGCGAATCCCCCCTTTGGTTGCTCAAGTCGCATCTTCCATGTCTCCAGGGTTTCCTGGTGGAGCAGGGTCCGCTGGGCCTCGATTTCTCGAGACGCAGGCCTTTGGCCCCGCTCCAGCGCCTCCTTGCGCCATCTGAACAGTGACGCAAGGGCTCTCGCTTCCAGGTCCCATGGAGGGGTCCCGGCTAGGAGACATGCCGCCTCACCGGAGATCGTGCGGTATCCTCTTATCACCCTGACGGCCATCACTCTCTGCGGGCTCATCAGTCTAGCCTCATTGCTGGCCGTCAGGGTCTCCGCCCATACGGGAGCCCCGTACAGGGCCATGCTTCGCACGATCCCAAGGTACAGCCTCCTGTAGGGAGCGTTGGGTCCCCTGATGTTGGGCATCAGCCGCGCGAGTGCGGCCGATGCTCCCCTCAGTTTTGGGACCAAACTTCGGAAATGATGTCCGAAGTTCCACCGGCCATCGAGTACGAGCCCCAGATACTTCATCGAGGGCTCGATGCCGATGCTGACGCCCCCCACCTGTAGGCTGGATCCCGCAGGTGGCCCCATCCGAGGTCCGTGGAAGCACAGAGCCTCGGATTTGTGAAGGGCGACCTCAAGACCCAGCCGCCGAATCCGACCCACGACCTGAGCAACCCCTGCCGTGGCCTTAAGTGCTGCGGCACGGTGCGTTGCTCCCCGCGCAGTAACGAGGGTGTCGTCGGCGTAACATGTTACGCCGACCCCTCTGAGCAACGGACCACGCAGCACCCAGTCGTAACCGATGTTCCACAGGAGCGGCCCTAAAACCGATCCCTGTGGAACACCGCACGACACATCTCGCCGACCCGGCCCTAGCCAGCTCGGGTAAGTTATGGCTCTCTCGGAAAGATAAGCCCCGACAATTCGACGGAGGTAGGGAGGCACTCCATGATAGATAAGCGCCTCCCTGACGCAGTTCCAGGGCAAGGTGTTGAATGCGTTAGCGATGTCGAGAGACACCGCCACCACCACCTCACCCTGTGAGACTGCTTCCTCCGTCAGGACTCTAATGCGCATGATCGCGTCCACGGTGGAGCGTCCCTGACGGAAGCCAAACTGGCTATCCGCCAGATCAGGCCCCACGCGTGTGAGGTGCCCGACGAGGCGTTGTGCAATAATGCGCTCAAAGAGCTTGCACACCTCGTCGAGCAACACGATCGGCCGGTACCCTGATGGGGAATTTGCCGGCCGCCCCGCCTTTCGAATCAAGACCAGTTTCCCTGTCTTCCAGACCTTGGGAAACTGGCCTTTTTCGAGGCATGCGCTATAAAGACCCATAAGTCGAGGCCCAAGCTCCTCGAGAGCCAGGACCCATGCACGGCCTGGAATGCCGTCGGGTCCAGGGGCGGTGTTTCTACGGGATTTAAGCCGCAGGACAGCCGCCCCTAACTCACCCTCGGTGACTACGGGCACGTCGTTCTCGCTGTCTTCCGCGTTGGGCGCCTGAGACGGAGCCATGCGCGGAGGAACGTGTTCCTCCGCTCTCGACGGGAACAAGGAGTCCAGGACCCCCTCCAGCCGCTCCGGCTGGAGACTCTGGGTTAGTGGGGGCGCCTTAGGGCGTAATTTGCCTCTTACCATGAGGTACGGGCGCCCCCACGGGTTCCGCTCCAGAGTCTCCATCAGCTCTTCGCGGCCCAATTTTTTGGACCGCTTGATGGCGGTCTGGAGGGCCCTCTTGGCCTCCTTGTACCCATCGTAGAGCTCCGTCTCTCGGGCTGCCGCATCGTCTGGGCGGCGACGCCTTCGGCGAAACCTGGTGTACCGGCGGCGCGCGGTAACGCAATCCACGCGCAACTGCGCGATTTCCGGCGTCCACCAGTACACCTGTTTCCTCGCCGGTCTGGGCCTAGCCCTGGGCATCGCCGCATCGCAGATGTGCGACATGGCTCTCCCGAACCACTCCACCTCGGTATCAACATCGGCAGGCCTGTCCGCTGTCGGAATCCAGGACTGCACGATGGCCGCCTCCAGGAGAGCCTCCCGATCCAGGCGATGGAGTGCCCAACGCGGTTCCGGGGGATTCGCGATTGTTGGCGGCAGGTTAGGTGGAGGGGAGACGTCGAACCGAATATATCGGTGATCTGACGACGTCTCCTCCTCCTCCACCACGCGCCATCCCTGGACACGGCGGGCGAGCTCAGGGGTCGCAAACGAAACGTCTATGACCGAGCTGAGCCCCCGCCGCGCCCAGGTTGCGACATTCCCCCGGTTCAGGATGACTAGGCCACGTGTAGTGACCCAGTCCTCCAGTATCCTCCCCCTGCCTCTGGTTTCCCGGGAGGCCCAAGCCTGCGACCAGGCATTGAAGTCTCCCAGGACCAGGACAGGGCGAGGCCGGCATGCAGCGAGAACAACGTCCAGCTCAGGGAGCCATAGCTCAAACTGATGCTGGTCGAGGCTCGGCGAGACGTAAACGGCCACGACAGCCACACCCTCATATTCCGCCGCGACGCAACCCGGGCCCCTAGCAATAAGCGCTAGGCGCGATACGTCCGCGCCGGTCCCCCCAAAGATGGTCGCCATGCCGTCCAGATCCACCGGGCTTCCCGGGTGAACCCAGTACGGCTCAGCGACGACGACAATATTAATGGACCACTGCCTGATGCTCTGGTACAGAAGGTCCTGAGCACCAGTGCAGTGGTTCAGATTCACCTGCAGGATGCGGATATGGGTGTCCATTAATGGACGTCCATATCCGCACCCTGCCGCGAACGTGCACCCACACCCTCACCCCTCCGTGCGGACGGACGGGGCTTCGGCCTTGAGGCAGCGCAGGTCTTACTGCCCGCCCGGTGGTTTGCCTCCTTGCCCTCCGCCACGCATTTAAAACAGCGTGGCGGAGCGTCACAGGCAAGGGCCGTGTGACCGGGCTGACTACAGCGGAAGCACCGATCGCCCACGGTGACTTCCGCCGTACACTGCACTCCTACATGCCCCACGACCAGGCACCTATAGCACCTGTCTTCGCGGGGCTGCAGGAGATGCACCTGCGCCCTCAGGAAGCCTCCAATAAGGAGGCTCCGTCCGTCCGCCACTTTCTGGGCCGCCGCGACGGGACAGCTCACGACCGCCGACCCGTGACCAGTGGGGCCAAAGCGGATTTCGCCTGACCTCACCTGATCACGGGGGCAGCCACTCGCCTCCACGACGGCGGAGATTATCTCCTCCGTCGTGGCCGCGTCATCCAGACCCGAAATGCGCAGACTCGCGCATTTGTTGGGTCTGGTGACGCGGACGTCACCCTTGTCCAGCGACTCCCGCAGCTTTGCCGCTAAGGCATCTGCTTTGGGGCCGCTGGTGGCGCCGGAGACCTCGAGGAGGCGCGCTCCGGTGCGCGTCACCTTGCACCGGAGCCCCCCCTCAATCTCGAGGGCCTTGAGGTCTACTGAGGCTTTCGCCTGCCTCAGTACCTCGGCGTACCCCACGCCCTTCGCCTTGCCTTCTGTCGTCACCGTAATGACGACGGCAGTGGAGCGAGGAGCGCGGAGCCTCTTCGGCGCCTTCGCCGCGGCGGCCTTTGCCGCTTTTGCGGCGACCTTTGCCGCCTTCTTGGCGGCCTTCGCCGCCTTTTTGGCGGCCTTAGCCGCCTTCTTCTTTGCTCCTGCCACCTCCCAGATCCCCTCTCTAGAGGGAGTCTGGGGTGCGGCGGGAGCGCTGACTGTGCTGGTGGAGGCGGGGTTGCCACCTCCACCAGGTGCCGTCTTCTTGGGGGCGGAGGCCTTCCGCTGGAGACCGGGAGCCCCACTGGGTGCAGCCGTCGTCGCGTACGACGCGACGGCGGGTGCCGCCAGCGGCGGGCGGTATGCCCGGTCCTCGAGAACGCCGAGGCGGCGTTCGATGGTCTCCAGCAGTTGGACCATCGTCGGGGTCGCCTTAGGTGCACGGGGAGCGGGGGTTTTAACACCCCGAGCCTCCCCGGCCCCCTGGACGAGCTGCGTAAGCTTGCCGATTTCCTCCCGCATCAGCTCTTGCTGCTTGCGGGAGTCGGCAAGCTCCTTCTCCAGGCTCGCAACCCGAGCCCGGAGCTTCCCCTCCTCGCTGGAGACGCTCCTCTCAAGGAGCTCCTCCAGCGCCTTCGTCGCCCCTGTGACTGCTTCCGTCACAACCTTCTTTTTGCCCGCAACATTCTTGGCGCCCTTTACGGCGCCAGTAATGCGGGCAAAAGCCGCCAATATTTCCTTCGCCGCCGGCACCTCCGTGACCCTCCCGCTTGGCAGCGGGGGCACAATCGCCGGCGGCTCTGCCACCCTCCCTCTCGCTCTGTAGAGGTCGGCTTTCCGACCTCTACCCGCGGTGGTAGCAGCTACCTTCCTAGGAAGGCTGCCTTCCTCCTCGCTGCTGGAAGATTCGGACCCAGGCCGACGGAACAGGCCTTTGCCTGGTCCGCTTGACCTAGGTCGCTTCCGCCTCGCTTCTTCGGCATGGAGACCGAGGGTATACTCGGTCTCGGTACCCATATCAACAGCCGACTCCATCTCGGAGCCGGCACGGGTTGACGCGACCTCCGCGTCACTGGGGGTGGTTTTGAGGCACACCCCTGGGCCTGAACTATGGTGACCCCTCCCATATACCACCAGGGATGAACCCTGGCGGGGGTCGACATGCCGAGACATGCCAAGCGATTCCCCGGACACTGTCCGGGTGCGCTCCTGGGTAATAACTTGCGTTGTAATTTCGTCCATAGTAAGATATTTCGTCCATAGTAAGATAATTTCGTCCATAGTAAGATCAAACCAGCTAGGTACTTCAACCCCAAGCTGACTGCTACCATTACAATAACAAAGAAAGATCCTCCTATACACCTAACTAGACACTGACTCATGTACCGGACAGGCTAAGTAACTAGAGTCTAATGCCCTTCATAGAAAACGAATGCTCCCTTTACTCGCTGCTGATACCCTAACAAGCTCTCAGGATATTGTAGAGTACTGAGGAGCGAATGAGAGAAAAACGCTCAGTGCGGTGCATAGAAGAAACTACAACGTGACAATTTGAAGTCACGTACACACATAGAAATACAAACAAAAGATTAAAATAGTTTTACATAATGATCACATAGCACTGGTTTAATAAACTAGAGAAACAGTGCTATGTAGTTACGTTAGGTATTGGAGACGTTGGGTATTGGAGACGGCTCCTCCTGATACTTCAGGATGTCCTTGATATGGTACTCCCCAAGATCCCTACCGTCTAGATCTGACAGCCTATATACTAAAGGGGATCGTTTAGCAGTCACCACACATTCAAGGAACTTAGGGGCTAGCTTAGAAGTGAAGTTCTTGGCCTTGTTTGACAGGTAGAACGTGCGTTTGTAAACTATCTGTCCCACTTTCAGCTCTACATGCCTTTTTCTGAGGTTGTAATACTTTTCATTACGCTGGTGGGCAACATTCAAATGTTTCCTCACCTGGTTGTATATGCGTTGTATTTCTCTCAGCTTGACACCGAAGGCTGATGGATCGTCTACAGAGACTGAAGCAGGGTGGCACGCAATATCTGTCTGCCTGTATAGCACTCCATCTCCAATAAACTCCCTACCATGTACCAAGAAGTAAGGGGTGAAACGAGTTGCTTCGTTAACTGCAGTGTTTAAAGCGCACTGTATCTCAACCAAGAACGAATCCCATGACTTGTGTTGTGACTTCACATAGCATGAGATCGCTTGAACAACATTACGAATAGCTCGTTCCGCCTGATTAGTTTGGGCATGATACCTAGGGTTATAATATATATTAGGTACATTGTATTTAGCTAACAGATCTTTAAATGGCCTACTCACAAACTGAGGGCCATTATCCATGTAAATAGTCTTGCAGACTCCGTGCACGAGAAACACACTCTTCTCTATGAACCTCGCGACTACAGCGCCTGTGGCAACCCGAACAGGGCACAACATGACGTATTTGCTAAAGTAGTCGGAGACCACGATCAGGTGTACGTTTCTATTGCTCGAAGTGGGAAAGGGACCAAGCAGATCGACAGAGATAGCTTCGAATGGCTTCGAAACCCGCTTCGGGCTACCCATTAGGCCGGGACGAGACGTGTTTACGGGTTTGTACTGCTTGCTTGTTTCGCAATTCCCAACATATTCTTTGACGTCCTCGTACATCTTGGGCCAGTAATCATTTAGGGCTAACCTTTTATGCGTCTTCCAAACGCCACCATGGGCACTAAGTGTGTCATCGTGGTACTTAGAGAGCAGGGGCAAGCGATCCTCCTGAGGTACCACCAGCTTCCAGTCAAAGTCTGAAGTCAAAGAATATTTATTTTTAGTTAACCTATATAAAAGGTTGTCACGAATGTCATAATTTGGTGACTTCCTAGGGTTCTTCCGAACACTATTCATGGTGTGGTCATACCACGGGTCTTTAGTGGGTACTGCATCGAGGGAATCAATTTTGATACGAGACAGAGCATCAGGTACAACGTGGTCTTTACCTTTTCGATGCTCTATGTCAAAATCGAATTGACTGAGCCTCATGCTCCAACGTGTTAGACGACCCGTGGGATTTTTCAGTTTATGGAACCACAGAAGGGATGAATGATCCGTGACGACCGTACACTTTTGGCCTTCGACGTACTAACGAAATTGTTCCAAGGCGAAAATCACGGCCAAAAGTTCTCGCTCAGTTGTGCTGTAGTTCACCTCGTTCTTGTTGAGAGAACGGCTACAGTAGGCGATAGGGTGCTCAACACCATCGTGAGTTTGTGTCAGTACAGCAGCAACTGAGTAAGCTGACGCGTCACTAAGAATGCGGAAGGGCATCTCAAAGTTAGGCATTTTTAATATAGGGGCAGAAACCAAGGCTGTCTTTAGCAGGTTAAAGGACTGTTCAGCCTCAGGGGTCCATTCGAACTTAAGGTTCGTAGAAGTCAGTTTGCACAGAGGTTTACTAATCCTAGAGAAGTTGTTAACAAAGCGACGATACCAGCCGGCCATTCCCAGAAATCTCTTAACCTCCTTAGGGTTAGAAGGGGTGGGATAGTTGAGGATAACCTCAACTTTACCCGGGTCTGTCCGTAGGCCATGTTTGTCCACATAATACCCCAGGTATTTGAGTTCACTCCGACAAAAGTGGGATTTTTTCATGTTAATTGTTAGGCCAGCATCCTTGAGTTGCTGATAGACTCTATGTAAGAGCTTTACATGCTCCTCAAAGGTGCTGGACACACAGACTATGTCATCCTGAAACGCAAATACCTTGTTGTCGAACTCGGGACCAAACAAACGGTCCATGAGGAGTTGCATCGTGGCACTGGCCCCGACATGACCGAAGCACATGGAGTTGTAGTGGAACAATCCTCTCCGGGGAACCGTAAAAGCAGTCTTCTCAGCAGACTGGAGTGAGTCGAATGGAATCTGCCAGTAGGCCGCACTCAGATCTACAGAGGTTAAATACTTAGCATTATTAAGATGGTCCAAGATTTGATTGATATAGGGTAAGGGGTAGGCGTCACTCTTTGACACAGAGTTCAGCTTGCGAGAGTCCAAGCACAATCTGAGGTCGCCGTTCGCCTTCTCCACCATGACCACTGGAGAGTTCCAGGCGGACTGAGACGGGGACACTACTCCCATCTCCAGCATTCGGTCCAGCTCGGCTTCCAGGGCCTTCTGTTTAACGGGAGAGAGCGGATAATAACGCTGCTTGATCGGCTTGCTGTCACCAGTGTCAATGACATGGTGCACAAGTGAGGTCCGACCTAAACCCACCTTATCAGTGTTCAATGAGTCGAATTTTTCAATGACCTCGTTGATTACACACCTTTGTTTAGTTGTCAGGTTGTCGTAATTCTCGAGGCCACCGTTAAGGGACACAGACTCTATAGGATTATTATCACTAAAACTATCAAGGCTAATATTTTGTAAAATTAATTTATCACTTAACTTAAATTGTTGCCAGAAATCCACACCAAATATCATGGAGGTGGTTATTCCTGGGACAACATAGAACTTGACAACTCGGATAACCGAATTGTACTCAATTGGCAAAGAGATACAACCCAGACATTGCAAGTGAGTGCTGTCTGCAGTTGTAATACGAAAAGTAGGATTGATACTCACAAGATCAAAACCCAGTTCCAAGAAGATGCGGTGCGCTCCCTTACCTAGTATAGAGCAGGAGGCACCGGAATCTAGAAGGCCTAAGACATTTAAATTTAAAACCTTAACAACTAGATACGGTCTAATGTCACGATCCCGTTTAGGAAACAGGACCTTATCAGAAATAGACTCAGACACAGAGTAGTGCATAGAGTTCCTAACAAGGCCCTGGCCTACGCGTTTTTTGGCTTGCCAGCACATTGTGAGCAGTCTGGGGTCTTGACTCCTTTGAGCCCACACCGGAAACACACCAGCTCCCTTGACTGTGTGCAGCTGTAAGCAGAGTGACCGCCCCCGCCACAACGAAAGCATTTGCGTTCGTGGGAGGTAGTCGGCGTCTCCACTGCAGATACCTGCTTGGTGGGCTTCTGTACACCTTTGTTCTTATGCTGGTGTAAGTCCGACGAAATCTCAAACTTGTCAAGAGCAGGCTCACGGAAAGCGTCCGCCCTAGTACGCGCAAGCTCCAAGCGCTTACCCAAACGTCTCAAATCATCAATAGAGTTAACTTCATGCAAGGCCAGTTCTTTCATGTAATCAGGTCGAATATTGTGCATGAGAATGTCCAACTGCTCTTCACTGGGCATCTTACATGACAACCTTGAGAACATGGCTTGCATTGTACATATATAATTAACCAAGGACTCAGAGCGGGCTTGTGTACGCTGTCTTATCTCGTTCCTGAGGCGGTAATCATAATCAGGAATATCGAAGGTATCTCTAAGCTCACTAATAAGATCCTCATATGAGATGAAGTTAGCTTTGTTTGTACGGAACCAAGACAAAGCCGGTCCATCCAACAGGTCGGAGAAAGCCATAAGGAGTCTAGGCTTAGTAACCTCCCGAGCACATCTAAGTTCCTCTAATCTCTCTAAAAACACACGTACACAAGTAGAACCATCATATTTTAGATTAAATGAACATAAGTTAAGGGGACGTTCTTTATACACTATGTTACATGTAGAACTATTCCTACTTGAACTAGCTCGCCCCGAGCGGTCCTCTCTCACTACTGGTGAAGTATTCCACCTGGTCACGACACGAAGGATCATCACCATCATCATCCGAACCCTCGGATTCAGAATTACTACCGGGTTCAGCCCTAGCAATGATCTTCACTAGCCTACCACGAATTTCCACCAGGTCAGGGCAATCCAAACCACAACGCGCCAACCTAGTTAGCAGATAGTTTGCCCTGACCATTATCCTCAAGCGAGAATTATTATTGGACAAAAACTCACCTGACTGAAGAGCCTCCTCCAACTCGGAGACCTTCGGAAGGCAGGTCGAGAGCTCAGCCGATGCATCAGCGGGTACCGGGGCATTTGCTTTGATGCTTCCCCGACGGACAAGTCGGTGTGCCGCTCTTAGCTCACCACGAAGACCAGTCACCGTCGCATCCGGTTCCACTGAAATTCCCATGTGGGACAGCTCGTTAGCAAGTTCATCCTTCCTTAAATAATTAACATATTTTTTCATCTGTGCCATTATGTAAAAATTTACTTACAACAATTATAAAGATAAAATGGCACAGATAGGGATCAATTACAAAGTAAAAATGTAAATTGGTTACAACAAAGTGTACTAAGTTAGGTAATTATGTTTCAAATTGACTTTTAGAATTTAACAAAGATTAAGGGTATAAGAGAGAAAAGTTTCTAAATTTTCTGATAACACAGTTCAGGTTAATAATTAAATTTCAAGGTATCTACACACCTTCAACAAAGTTTATAATTACACAGAGTGAAATTCACTAAGTTAACACAGAGAGATTCACTAAGTTTACCTTACAAGGTGAAGCTATAGAATAATATATATTATATATTAATCTACACTAATATTATAATAAATATATGTGTGCACCATAAAAAAAAGAAAAAAAGAAACACATAAAAGAAAAAACACAATAAGAAAAAGAAGTGGGTATGCCAAAAAAAATCAAAAAGTTTTCCAAAATCACAGCTATTTTAAATTTTTGAATTAAGAATTTAGTGTCTTTTCCAGCCAAAGATGTAGGTAGCTGGAAGAAGACAAAAGGGATAATTTTGTGCTTAGCTGTTAGCACCACCAATTAACGTCCTGGAGCGTCTCGGACGAGACACCAGGATGGTTTCGCCAGAGGTAACCACCTATGCACACACACTAGACTGAGGCTACCGCAGAGTAGACCCAGAGACTTGCCACTACGTTGGGAGCCAAAATAAAATAAAATAAAATAAAATAAAATAAATAAAATAAAATAAAATTTATTCCCTTTGAAATTTTTAAAAAATTATTTAGGTTTGTCAAAATTTTTGTGACTCTACCGGGGGTTCGGAAATGCTACAGACTGAGAAGAACACCCCAAGAAACTCAGTCCGGTCCCTCTTATTCATCTTAGTATCTAGTACAGTGTTTATTTTAAACTAGCTGTTGCCCGCGACTTCGTACGCGTGAAAATTGGTACAATGCCAATTTGATTGCTTTCTGCTTAGCCCCTAGAATATGAAGCGTGATAATATATAGCCTATTTTAACACCCGACCCCTAGGTAATATTTGTGCAAAATTTGAATCAAATCTATTGAGTACTTTTCGAGATCCTTCCGGACAAAGCAAAGCAAACAGACAAACAGACAAACAGACAAACAGACAAAAAATTTTCTAACTATATTTTCGGCTTCGGTATCGTATGTTGAACACCCAGCAAGTATTTTTTTTTTAATATTTCCAATGTACAGTTTTGACTTTTCTATCATTTTATTATATGTATAGATGTAGAAAGGAGCAATTCGTGTCACTGCCAGGCAGTCTTGTCTTCTAGAAAGTCTTTAATGCTATAATAAGCTTTCCGGCACAATTTAAGTTTTACTAGTTTTTTAAATTTATTAACTGACAAACCTGTTATGGCTGTCGGCAATGTATTGTACATTCGAATACAATTGCCCGCAAAAGAATTGCTTATTTTATTAAGCCTAAATCTAGGTACAGCCAATTTATTCTTATTTCTTAAGTTTAGGTTATGGATATCACTATTTTTAATAAATTTACTGTTATTTTTAAGAGTATATAATAAGTTTTCATATATGTACTGTGAATACACAGTAAGGATGTTGATATCCTTAAACTTTTCTCTTAATGACTCCCGAAACCCCATACCATAGATAGCCCGGACAGCCCTTTTCTGCATCACAAAGATACATTCGATGTCGGCAGCGTTACCCCATAATAGTATGCCATAGGTCATGACACTGTGGAAATAGCTAAAGTAGACAAGACGCGCTGTTCTAATGTCTGTCAGTTGTCGGATCTTTTTAACGGCATAGGCTGCAGAGCTCAGTCTGCCCGAGACTTTCTCGATATGAGGCCCCCACTGCAAGTTGGAGTCTAATTTTATGCCCAGAAAGACAGTTTCATCGACCAATTCTACTTGATCATCCCTAATCTTAATACTGGTGTTAACGAGCCTAACATTTGGCAAGGTGAATCTAATACATTTTGTTTTAGTTTCGTTTAACAATAAATTATTAGCGTTAAACCAGTGGACTACCCTAGAGAGGGCATTGTTTACTTCGTCAAGATCGCGTTGTCCACGTTCAACTTTAAATATTAAAGATGTGTCATCAGCAAACAAAACTACCTCGTGATCATCTCTTATAAGGTGAGGGAGATCATTTATGTACACTAAAAATAGAATTTATAACACAGTGATGATCAGTGTTACTCACCAACTAGCGCGAGGTAGCTATGCAGAGAACTCTTTCCCAGGGCGCCTTACTACAGAGATTCCAGTGTGCGTGCAAGGGTAGACCAGGGCTCTGACGAAAACAGCCAGGTAGGGTGTACACACATATATTTATATAACACAGTACACTACAGAGACAATCAGATTACATAGATACAGAAAGCACAGACATACATAAGAAGAATTACGGGTTACGTACTAATTGTACAGCACTAAACTAAATCATCGTGAGTGGTGACTTAGGCGGCTAGATTACATGTATAAGTAGCTGACAAGTACTGGCCTTCGTTGTGGGTGAGAGCGACCAGGGTGCCGATTCTCGACCACACGACGTGAATGCGTGGACGCAAATTTACGGGTGAAACATCGTCCGTCTCATGTTCGCCGTTCCTAAATATGAGACAGGCGACGCGTCACCCGCCGATTTCCGTCCACGCCTTCATGTCGTGTGAACCGAGAATCGGTGCCCAGGCCTCCGTCACTCGCTCAAAACCGCGCGCTATGTACCTACCGCTCGGCATCTCCCTGGGGATACAACTGGCAGAGGGCTGCCGAACGCCCGACTGAGCGCTCGCATCGCACCGTACCGCATGTTTCCCGCGCTTACGCTTCGAAATACCGAAACCACGTAATTATTGTGCAGTGGGATGGGTGTAATAGTACAAAAACAAAAGAAAATTTGTCGTTTTTTAAATTGCCGAGAGACGAAGAAAGCTGAGTAATATTTTAAATCTTATCAATTTGAATGTTTTTACCATTTATTTGTTTGAACATAAGTAGGTAGGTGATAAGTATGTAAATCGTAAATTAAGGAGTTATTTGAGTCAGGTATTATAAAATTGTTGTTTTTTATAGGCAATTCAATGTTTTATAGAATGTGTAGGTACTTAAATAGGTTTTATAGGTAGTCGAAGCGCTCGTGGCCCTGGGGACTCAGTGTTCTGTAATCGATCCCTGTAGTAAGCAACTTTCACTATGGCCAGTTCTTGGATGGGTGACCATTCATGTGACCACTTTGTGACCTTTATTTGAGCGTTTTCGTGCTTCGGAAGGCACGTTAGACCGTTGGTCCCCGTTGCCAATAAAATAGAAGTCAGCCAAGTTGAAGGCCTTTTTAGGCGGTTTGAAAAATTTAAACAGCAGAGGGTCACAACCTGTACTTGGTACAAACTATAAAAAAATGAAATGTGGGCATCTAATATGCCTCTGCCTTCCCCTTCGGGGATCAACGCGTGACCATATTATGTATGTGTGTGTAACATAGTAAGGTAGGATGGCCGGGTGAGATAGGTGAATAGCCGGTACTTACGCTAAAGGTAATGTCAGTTAAATTTAGATTTCTTTGATAATTTTAGGTATGGGTAGGCATAAGATAAACAATATAAATATATAGGTATACCTACCTTAATTTATTTTTGGTGTTTACGTGCATTTATAAAAGCGTGTTTTTCTAGGGTTTTTAAACCATTCATAATTTTTTTGCTTACATTCCATTACATTGTTAGTTACATACACGTCGACCTAATAAAAGCGTATTCATTTGTTTTATTACAACAATCATTATAGGTTCAACCCTAGCGCATTCTTACGATGACGTCACTCGCACAGCGAACAACACAGTCTCGACGCTATGAGCGCGTGTTTAAGGTACAATTCTTCTCGTTTTGAGCAGCAGGTATTATTATTAAAATTTTGTAGGCTAATATAGCGTAGGTATTGTCGCTTTTGTATGGGAGTGATGTATCTGTTACGTAGTAACTATTTAGTAATCTGTGGAGCGACTCCGTATGTTGTAAATGCCGGGTGTAGACGGCGAGCTTCTTACACATGCACCCTGCTCACGCAGTCCACGTATGATTGGGGTGTGGCTTCTCCCACTATACAGTGGCAGCCTCCAGCCCCTAATAAGCGACCCTGTCACGAAACAGACAACCAAATAAGTCACTGACCACGTGACAGACGAAGACTGACATGGTTTGCAAAAGAAGAAGTGACTCACCAGTTTTCTGGGTAAAATGCAGCAAATACTCCGTTATAACCTCTACCAAACGGTGAGGCACTAATGCCAGAGCTTGTGCGAAAACCTATTCGAGGCACAGCTCACCAAGCCAAAAAAGGAACCGACTCCCTCAAAGCAGGTCATATATCTTACTCCGGGAATATTCTCGCAATCTTTAATAAAACCTGTTTCTCCTAATGCAAATCATCGGGGGTGCCACAGACAAAACTTGTCACTTGTGTCAAAGGAAAACCACAGATAAAAAAACCAGCGATGAATTGATTAAGGGCGGCTTTACACATTGTCAAGCCCGAGACCAGATTGCTACACAAAAAATAAATGCTACATGTGTAGCACCTCGATCAGAATTTTTATGTACTGGTTGTATTCTATCAATAGAATAGTCATTGAATGCCTCAGCAATCAGTGAAGGATTAGTAATATGTTTATTGTCAATATTTATATTATTTATATAGTTTTTTTGGTATGTTATATTTTGATTTATTTATAATTTGCCACATTGAAAAACTTTTATTTCTAGAAGTCTTGATTTTGTTGTTATTTTGGCATCGCTTTGTAAGGTTAATGATTTTAGTAAATAATTTACTATAGTTTGTATATCTAAGTTTATTTTTTGAGTTAGGATTGGATCTATACAATACCATAATAGTTGTCTTTTCTTTTTACTACAAATTTTTATTCCACGTGAGACCCATTGTGGCTTTTCCCTAACAGCTATTTTGATTTTTGTTACTGGAAAACATAGGTCATAATAAAGTTTGAAGATTTCAGCAAATATATTATACGCGGCGTTAGATTCCTGCACTTCGTACATTTCCGAAAAACTCAGTTGGTTTATGCAGTACTTGAATTTTTTTAAGTTACTCCTACTATAATTGCGTTTAACTACACTATATTTGTCAAGAACACATGTTTTAGCTACTGGAATTTGTATTATTTGAGCTGTGTGATCTGATAAGGCAAACTCTATTACCTTTGTCTTACAAGGTTTGATGAAATTATGCGCAATATTATCTATACATGTTTGCTTTTTCAGTCTCGTGGGTTCATGTATCGCTAATTTCAGATTACAATTGAGTAAAATACATTCAAATTCTACTGTTATGTTATTTGGTTTCAGCATATCCATATTAAAATTACCAGCTATAATAATATTACTATAATTAAGCGTACGCAGTTCGTGCAACAATGCTTCTAATTTAGAAAAAAAGGTATGTATGTTAGTCCTATCAGGTATTCTATAAACACAGATGCATGCCAATTTATACCTGACGAGTAATCGACACCACAGCATTCAAAGACGTTGTGACATCTAAACTAGCAATTCAAAGGTGTTGCTAGTTTAGATGTCACATTGAGCTGCCTCCATTCATGCCCTTTCTTTACGAGAATGCATGAACCACCTCTTTTCTTGTTGTGTCTGCTATATTGAGTCACAAGAGAGTAGTTGGGTACATCTAAAAGGTCTTCATAGCCTTCTTCTATAAAATGTTCTGTTATACAGATGAGGTCTAATTCTATGTTTTCGTCTGTTAGTTCATTCATACATACTGTAAGTTTACTTGATTTACTTATCAGGCCTGCTATGTTCTGGTGCATCAAATACAAATGTTTAGTTTCGAAAAAGGTTAAGATTATTATTATTATTGATTTCCTTGTGCTGTAGGTCTAAATCTTGTAAGTCCATTATCATGTGTAAAACGTCTTTAAAAATTATACGCATTCCGTTGTCTTTTAGTACCCCTGTATATTTGTTAAACATTGTGTAGTCATATGCTAAATTCTTATTACTATCCATGAAGTATGCGTGCTCATGTGTAATGATATCCAAGTAGAGCAGATTGTTGAAATTTTCCACTCTTGAGTTATAAAGGTCCGTGAACTTTACGCATTGTTTGTATGTTGGGGTCCAAACTATTATATTTGTGTGTTTAATGTCTTGGAGCACTTGTCTTATATATAGAATAATGTCAAAATACACGTTAGTCATTTTAAAATCCTCTTCGCCAAGGAGGATCACGCAATAATCATTAAATGTAAATTGTTTTAGCTTTTTCTTGATGTCATTTAATAATACCATTTGGTGTTATATAATGACAGATATTTGCGTCACTAAGTACATGCTCTGCCATATGGAGTATGTTATTTCTGTTGTTTGTACTCAGGATACATATTTTGCTTTTTGTTTTACTTTTATCAACCCTATTTACTTTTTTATTTTCAATTTTATTATTTTTGGAAATAATTGGTATGATAGATGTGTCTTCTGTTTGTGTACTTTTATCTGCTGTCTTCTTTTTGTTTAATATGTTTTTATTTGTGTTTGTTTTGCTTTTGACAGGGCTATTTGTAACCTTCACAAGAAGTTCATTTTTCTTCATTAAGTCGTCATTGATTTCTTTAAGCTGAGCATTTTCTAGTGATTTAGCTTCGATCTCTGAATGTGCGCACTGTAATTCTAATGTAAGAGCGGTGATTTGAGCACGTAGCTGACTAATTTCATTAGACTCGTCATCCGACATCTCGGGTACACTAATACAACTGTTATTACTTGTTATTGTATCTGCAACTATTTGGCTCTCGTTAAGTATCGAGTCTGATGTAGTTCTGTTACGTCGAAATGTAATATTTTCCAGAAAATTTATTTTGGGGTTTAGCCTACACAAAATAAGGAAGGAAAGCTTCCACAAAAATAATAATAATACTGAGAACTCATTGTTACTAAGTACATAGGTACATAAATTATATCATATTATAAAGATAATATAAATCTACATCATAGTTAATTATATAAAAATAAAAAAATAAAAATGATAAATACCTTACAATTATAAAATATTTAGATACATTATATATTAAATAGATATAACTATAAATAAATATGTATTATAAATAAATACAAACAGGACAATACTAAACAAAATTAATTAAAATTAAGGTTCTGCCTATGGAACCCTATAAAGTTCACGTACTCTGTTTTTAAACGAAAAACGGTCGATCAATTTCCTAATTTCGAGAGGAAGGGAATGCCCTTCCTCTCGAAATTTGTTAGAAGAGCGTAGATGTTTGTCATGATTGGAGCCAAGTAGATGTAGATGGGATTTTAAGTAAGTAGGAGCATTGGGAGACTTTAGAAGTGAAAAAATTAAGCAGACAGCTCGCAGACTACGTCGTCGTCGAATCGGTAACCAACCCAGCTCCTCACTAAAAACCGATACGTGGTCGTACTTCCTAAGATTGTAGACGAATCGAATGCAATTATTGAGAAGCCGGTCGAGTTTATCGAGCAGATCTGCATTCAGGTCGAGATAGCACACATCACGATAGTCGAAAATCGGGAATATTACATTCAATAATATCTGATAAATCTAAATATTACCTATTACTTTGTGCTAAGTTAATTTTATTTTTCAATTTTTAGTTTTTGTTTGAAGTCAGTTTTTTTTTGTTAATTTTTTTCCATTATAAATCTAAAAAGTGAATTACAAATTTTCCTAATAAATCCTTAATTTCTGCAAAAGTATGTTATTCCTAGTAAATAATATCCTAGAGCATTTAAAGAAGTGTTTTCAACATTTGTCATCAAGCCTATTAGGTCTAATTCGACTCGTCTTCGTCTGACTCTGAGTTACATTTAAATACCTATTTTGTAAATTTCTTGCTGGGCATATTCCCGCTTAATAGTTTAATAACTAAACCATTAAAAATTAAAAACATTGTTTTCAGGTACTCCGTGAACACTACCCCAACATGCTATCCCGCGTAGTTTCTCGAGGCGCCGTCTTCGCACGAATGACTTCAGACCAGAAACAACAGCTCATTGTGGAATACCAGGCACTTGGATACTATGTCGGTATGTACTGGTTTATTGTTTTATTACGGTCACATATAACTTATAATTTGTATTTTATGGGGCCGATAAGTCCTTCGCATTCATCTTACTCTCGTCCGACTCCATCGGCCGATTACGTTTATGTTTTGCTATAAAGTAAAATTATCATCCGTAAACCAAGCAGACAACTCCTTTTTATAATACTAAAGCTGCAGACAATGTCAGACAAGCTTACGGCCCCACCTGATGTCGAATACTATAGCATATTATTATATACTTTAAGTTCAATATCTATTACAGGTATGTGCGGCGACGGCGCCAATGACTGCGGGGCGCTTCATTCAGCCCATACAGGCATTTCCCTCTCCGAACTAGAGAGTAGCGTCGCAGCCCCGTTTACCTCCGCCAACCCCGACATTGTGTGCGTTTCAAGGGTTCTTCGCGAAGGACGAGCAGCCTTATCAACATCCTTCGGAGTTTTCAAATTCATGGTCGCTTACTCCCTCACAGAATTCTTCTCCGTCGCATTTTTGTACTACTTCGATTCAAACTTAACAGATTTTCAATTTTTATTTATAGATGTCGCTTTGATCGTCAATTTTGCGTTCTTCTTTGGCATGACAGAAGCTTATAGAGGAAGTTTGTATAAAAATCCACCTTTGACTTCGCTTTTAGGACTTGTGCCCTTATTATCTTTATTTGTACAGTTGTTTTTGATCAGTTTTGGGCAGTATTTAAGTTATTATGCGCTGACTTTATTTCCTTGGTATATTAGGCATACTTATCAAGGGGAGGAAGAAAACGAGTGTTGGGAAAATTATGCTGTGTTTGCGGTTTCTATGTTTCAATATATATCTTTGGCTATAGTTTTTAGCCACGGCTCGCCTTATAGGCGATCTGTGATTACGAACAAACAGCTAATGATTAGCGTGTTGATACTCAGCTGATCGGCAAGAGCAGATTCTCAATAATTTTGAGGAAGAACCTCGAGCCAGTACGCGTGAAGCCGGTCGCCGTTTCGGTGTTCATCATAACACAGTGTGGAAGCTGCTGAATCGCGAACTAATGCATCCGTTCCATTTCCGACGTGTTCAAGAGTTGCATCCGCAGGACAATAACGCTCGGACAGTTTTTTGTCACTGGCTCTTGAACATCAGGACGTGAACATTTTGTGATCCGACGAATCATTGTTTATGCGCGTGGGCGTTTATAACGTCCACAATGAACATTGGTGGGCTCACCGACAACACAACCCACATGTTACTACGCGGGACTCGTTCCAGGTCCGGTTTAGTCTGAATGTGTGGGCTGGTATCATCGGTGATCATCTACTTGGCCCATATTTTATTGACGGTCGTTTGAACAGTGCTACATACTTGGTGCTACTCCGACATGTGGTTAATGAGATGCTCGATGACATTCCACTCGCATTTCATAGGGACTTGTACTTCCAACAGGACGGTGCGCCACCTCACTATGGACGCCAAGTGCGCGAATATTTAAGTGAAGTGTTTGGTACGCAGTGGATAGGCCGTGGTGGACCGGTAGCCTGGCCGCCGCGTTCACCCGACCTAACGCCCTTAGACTTTTATTTGTGGGGAGATATTAAAAGACTTGTTTACAATGAAGACATTGTGAGTGTTACACAATTACGTGAAAGAATTGTTTTGGCATTTGAACAAATAAAAACAAATGTGCTAGTGCTTCGCAGCTTAAAACGCAACTTAGTGCGCCGCGCCAATCTGTGCATAGACACTGGGGGTGAGCATTTTGAACAATTATTGCGTGTTACATGATTTTGTAAATAGGTATTTAAGCTTTGATTCTCAATTAATTCTGTAAATAAGTTGATTTAAAATTTTTAACTACGCCAGAAATGCTTCATTTCAGAATACTTTTCTCATACCTAATGTTTACTAACTAAATTACTAATTAGTACTTAATGTTTTTGTTTGCAATTGCATGATAAATAGCGTGTTTCTGCCGGTCCTAAGCCCTTGAAGTAGGAAGGAATCTTTTAAATCAACATAAACTCATCATCAAATCATTAATATCAAATCAAAAAAGTACATAAAGGTCACCGAACTTGTCAGCTGGAACTAAAAACTCATGAAACCTAATAAATAATGGCTCCTCTACACTGCCCGCAAAGTTCATAGGCGAAGTACTCTAGAAACTTTGTCTAAGTTCGAAAAAAGTGCGTCACTACACACTCAGTGGTGTCAGTAGCCTGCGCACGCACATTGCCGCCGTTTGTAATGAACAAAGAAATTTGTGTGGCAGAGTTTCCAGGAACAACATAATTTGCTCCTGACCACTGTTTGACGCTGATAATTGGATCATATACACCAAAGCACTAATTATAGCTTAAATCACGCGCCGGCAAAGCACCGGCACACACGATGTCGGCCAAGTAGTGTAGAGAGGTACTTCGTGAACGCACTTCCCGCATCTTTGGGCCCATTGACTGAGGCGCAAAAATCGACAGCAAATAAAGTCGCCTGAGGGGAGGTATAGTTTTTGACGAGGTAAGCCGAAGTGCCTCTTTACACTATCGTATTCATTTAACTTCGTTCAACTTCGCGGGCAGTGTAGAGGAGCCATGAGATGCGATACGTAGCCGCATTATCTAGGTACCTACTATTGTCTAGCTTTAAGCCCAGGCCACACCGCCAGCGGGCGGGCGAGCGAGCTAGGCGGGCGGGTGAAGTGAGATATTGAAGTTATGCAAACTACGCGACATTGCCGAGCTAAACTATGGGGTTTACACCAAAAACTACATACGGAAGGGCGAACCGGGTAGTGCGGATGAGACTAGACACGTGGACACTGCTATTCGAATGACAAGCGACGACTAGTCTGAGTACCCGAAACGGGGAGGACGGTAGTTAAGCTAGCGAAGCGGGCGCGCCTAACGACGAAAACGAGTAGCTTCGCTCGCATCAGCCACGTAGGTAATAACCTACGTGGCTGATGCGGCAGCTCGCAGTGTGCCTAGCTCGCTCACCCGCCCGCTGGCAGTGTGACTTGCGCTTTAGCGTTGGCTCGGCGACGTAAACATTAAATACACGGGTGAAGATTTTTTCTTCGTAAATCATATTTCACTAAAAACAGGATTTTTGGGGTTTTGGTTATCTACGTATGTTTGTGTTGCTTGCAATCGATAATACCTATAGTACACTACGCACTGAAGGAGGCTTGTGCACGACCAAATCAACAGCTTGTATAATAATAGCCATAGCATCATTCAATTTTGTAATAGCATTATTCTTTGAGAGAGTTATCATAGAGTATCTTATGCAGTACAAACGTATTATACCTACATTCTTGAAAGAAAAGTATATTAGAAAAACGCAACATTTGTCGATTAAGAGACAATTGACGGATATGGATTATTTAGATTGTGACAGTACAATTAAATTTGATAAAGAGAATGAAGATTCGGGGCTCGAAACCTCGGGAGTTAGCTGAGAGTATGACACGTTTATAATTTTCAAATCTCTATTTGAAATTTTAAGTTTACGTAAAGTATTTCATAGTATATTTAAAATATTAATTTTCGTGATAAAAGTTTTGTGACGTTTGACATTTAAGATGGTAGGCCGCTAAAGGCTCTCTCCTACAAATGTATTAATGTCGGTATTACCGCATGCGTTTTTGTAGGATTGTTTTCAGATTCCTGTATACATAAGTTGGTTTTTATACGACTGCTTTCAAATCAGCAAACGATGAGTCAAATTCTTGGAAAAATAACTTTAAAATCTGCACAAAAATATGTTTTTTTTTTTGATTTTCACAGTACTGAGTCGTCACATCATCGGTTGTCATCTGAAAGCAATTTATATTTCTAATTATCTTTTTAACCATTTTAAGGTCATCTCTAAGTGATTGATTTAAAATATATTTTTATTAAAACGATCTAAATAACCAAATCAGAGTATCGTAGAACGCAGAAACAACTTCGAACTCACTATTGCTTTAATATCAACTGGTTTGTTTTCTGGGGAAATCGTCAAAATAGGCGGCAAAGTAAACCTTTGGACTGTCTGCCCAACTGTTTAGGCTTCCCCACCAGTATAGGTAAGTTCGAACGTAAAATGCCCTAAAACAAATTATCACAAAAACGTCCAGCGGTTATATGCACTAGAATGTCGAATCTGTGGGAAAGAGCCTTTAATTTGTTTTTATGAAATGAGACTTAGAATTAAGCTAACACTAGTTATAACTTAAAAAACATACACTTGTAAATATATATTAATTGGTCAAATAATTTTTACAACAAGACATAGAATGAATTACAGATTTTATACGATTTTATTCCAAATAATAGAAAAAATCAGCTTTAATATAATTATCATAATGAATCGATGAATTATAAATGTTTTAATATTTTTATTAAGGTAAATAAAAATGTAGCCAAATAATATACTTGCACGACATTATTATACAATTTACAGAATCAATACCTTAAGTATTGCTAAATTTGAAAAACTAATCGAGTTATGTTTTAAAGCTGGAATTAGAAATTAGGACTTAGGTGACTTTGAAAAGAGTACGGTTGTTGTATTTGAGGCTGGGTTCTTATTAATACAACCAATAAGTTCTGAATAGAGTTTACTTAATACTTAAGGAAAGGAATAATATATTGTCAGTTTTGTCGCACAACGGTAGTTTACTTTTTAAGAACGATTGTCTTTAGTAAAGGTAGGTACAAAAAAAGATGTCAAAATTTTTGTAACCTAAAAATTAAATTGATAATTCGTTCTTTATTTACTTTTGAGGTTAAAATTACAAATAGTTTTGCAGATTTTATATTGTTTAAATTTATTAATGATATTAAATATTATTACTGACAATATTATTATGATATTTTTTTTCAGTTATCAAATACATCAGTGTGCATATTCATAATGTTCCTTTTTTATGGAAATATTTGTATTTAATTGTATTTACATGTGTAAGTTGGCTGTGAGAATGTGTGCCTATTAAAATTTTGTGTAAACGATAGCAGAATATTATTAAACAGGTGTAGATGATGTACATACAGTGATACCAGATTTAAGCCAGATTTTACCAGATCTAAACTTTATGTCTAAAACTGCCTCTTTGGCGCAGTCGGTAGTGGAACCCTGCTGCGCTGGAGGTCCTGGGTTCGATTCCTGGGTCGGTCCAAATGTTTGTGTGATCCACAAATGTTTGTTTCGTAGTTTGGGTGTTTTCTAAGTATAATATGTATGTATTTAGAAATATATACCTAAGTATGTATATCAGTCGTCTAGATCCCATAGCACAAGCTTGTATTAGCTTAATTTGGGCTAGATGATGTTGTATGAGAACGTCGACAAATATTTATTTTTATTTATTTATTTACGTCAATGTAATATAATAAATGTCTTTGTCCTTTTCTAACCATAGCGAAATATCACAGAGAACCATTTAACAGAATTTGACAAACCATGAAATATTATTGTGGAACAAATTCTATAGAGACTGTTTACCTATCTACACCTTTTTAATAATAATATCAAGTTGATAGCTAGTAATTTCTGAAATCTGTGAAATTATAACACTTGGTACCTAAACTTATTCTACATTCCTAACTTAAAGAACGCCATTGATACCAAACTAGATACAAAGACAAACTGTTTTTTATAGATTTTTTTTTCATATTTTTTATATTATTAAGTTTTGTCAATGCACTTATACGTATGTAATTAATAATTAGTTTTAATGGAATTATGATTAAACAAAAATCGAAAGCAGCTAAATCCAGTACAAACAATTGGCACTTAGTTAACTTTGAATCTATAAAACCAAAAGCAACTAAGTCCATTACAAATAGCCTACAACGTTTTTAATTAGCCACTTTTGATTAGTAAACAGTTTGATTACTTCTCAAATGCAGCTTAGTCCAGTGCAAATGTTTGACGCTTAGCTGCGTTTGATTCTAACTTACGTCACAAATTAGAGATAGCACAGATGGAAAACTCATGTATGTACTTTTTTTCACACCTACCCTCTGCTACACACACTCGCGCACAAATCAGTACTTATCGAGTCGGTTGAAGACCGCCTGACCTCGTGTCTGTGAATGAGTTGTCTATGTGTGCGTCGCCTCAGCGAATTTAGTATGTAGGTTTCCATCTGTACTATCTCTAATTTTTGCTTACGTGTTATTTAATATAGAAAAATAAGCTCAATGTGATATTATTGTTTGTGCCTTACTAATAATAAATGAGCTAATCCCACTATTGTTTTTTTATCCATTACCAAATGAAATTAGAAAATATTTAGGTTGACATTTTATCCGGACATTTTCGATAAAAAATGTAATCTAGCCGAAATGAATAGATTTATTCGTCGAAACCTAGTGAATTGCCATTTAGGAATAGAATAAAAGTTTATAATTATGTACATTGGACCCGGCTGCCAGTAAAATTGCACTCGTTAAGCCAAGCTAAGCCGCCTTTATAGGCGGCTTGAAATATTTTAACAGCAGGCAGTCACAACCTGCGCATGTCCATTTCAACACGGCAATACGGATCACCACCTATAACGTGGGACAAATTCTAAAAAGGTGAAATGTGGGCCAAATAGTTTGCCTCTGCCTACCCCTTCGGAGATGAAGGCGTGACTATTATGTATGTATGTGCATCAAGTAAAAATTAGTTAACGAAAGAATATCGCAAGATGTTGTACAACGGGAGGCCTTATCGCTAAAAAGCAATGTTTGGGATGGACAAAAAAAGATATGACTTTAAATATATACAAGTTCCTTTCTGTCTGGGGCTCATTATTATTCTATTATGAAAATTAGTTGTGTCATAGTAGCATACTATAGAGTTTTTCTTATATACAGTATGATATAAAAAGCGTCGTCCGATGAAGCACCATTATCTCTGCGAAGAAACTGAGAAGATGACAATTTAAATTATACCTAAAAGCGGAAGTATTAAGGTTGAAAACATCTAACACGTAAGTAGTAAGCGCTGTGTGGCTAGCAATCAGATTTCGACGTGTAATTTTCAACCTTATTTTGTTGCAATTAAGGTTTAGATAAATTTGTTATCTTCTCAATCCCTTCGCTTTCTTATCAGGATTGTACTGTTTATTTGATGGTACTGTTATATTCAAGTTTTGGTTCATGGTAATTTAGATCACAATGATTTTTTTATATTCGGTGTGAATTAATTTTTATGAAACCAAGAAGTATAAGAAATAGGACTAACCCTACAGTTACTTGCCTGTAACTCTTTTTGCTTGTTTTTCCTACTTCGAACAAAAATAAGCAAGCATAGTTACATTTTCTTCAAAGACAGCTAAGTACCTAAAATTTCATTTCAAGACACGTTTTTTTGGGAGGTACGTGTGACTAAGTGAAACTACCTAGTACAGTCAGCTGCAAAGACAAGGATACAGGGCCGCCCTGTAAGCATTGACTTTTTCAAAAACTCTTTTATATACTTTTATGAAATTTGTAATTCTATAACTGTACAAAATCTCATAAAAATATATTTAAGATTTTCCGAGAAAATTCAATCGTTAAAGGGCGGCCCTGTTTAATTTTCTCTGCAGCTGACTGTACAAATATATATCTAGCTTATCCCTTTAGGAAAAACGGTGTTACTATATCTATGTAATTTTTGCTAAGTGTTATTGAAAAGTCTTTTTATCGGACGAAACTTTTATGACATGCTGTAGGTTAGATAATAGCGGCGTTTTCCCTGAAAGAAAACGCATATTAAAATACTTACCTAATTCGAAGCTTATATAATAAGCTTATATAATGAAATAGGCATATCCGTTGCCCGTAGACTTATCTTTTAGTCCTCTATGATGACGTATTTCCGTCGAATCGACAGGCGGGAAGGCGCCATCTGTGAACTTATAAAATAGTGCAGCGCCATCTTGTCCTCATTGGCTTTTATTCACCAGGCAGAGTTAAAAAGTAAGCTTCGAATTAGGTAAGTATTTTAATATGCGTTTTCTTTCAGGGAAAACGCCGCTATCAAAAGTACTTGACCGTAATTCAAAGCTTATATAATGAGAAATGTTTGTTTTCGCCTGGGGAGTGACGGAAATGGAGAAAAAGCGCCAATGTGATTCTAATTTATTTTGAGAACAAAATATAATATTATTGTAAGTTAATTATAATATAATCATAATCACCTAGGATAACATAAAATGTAATTCTATGTACATAACATTATGTGTCTTAATATAATTAAGTATATATCTCTTAATCAAAAGATGTACGGTATTCCTTATTAATTAACAGGATTAAATAATTGAGTTATATTAGTTTGATTGGTGGTTGTAGCTGGCATTACTGTGCGTCGATAAAATTTTTGGAAGGTATTGACAGATCTCCAATTACCACGTGCTAGAATTTCATCCAGGGGGTAGCTTAGCTAATTTTTGGAAGCTACTGCTGATCGGATACTGCCGGGGCTAAAATTTATGTTTGCACGTTTAAATAATTGTTTTATCCAACCAGCTATCACTGTCCTTGAAGCCGGTTTTGGCGGACCTCTAACAGTCATAAATAGACTATTTGACTGTATAGCCTCACGACGGGTATTCAACTTGATCAACATAGTCTCAATCCAGAAAACAGGATTCAATTGAATGCTATCTTTGTTTGTCAATAATTTTCACCCAGATTGTCTAAAATCAGAGTTATCGGTTTTGGATCCAAATTCTGGCCAAAGGGTGATAGTATCATGGGACTTAATACAATGATTAGGATCTACTTTGAGCAAGGTTAGATCGTGGACACGGCGACCTGAACATAACAACAATAAAATCGCAGTATGACGCGAAACTTCGAAAATGTTCTCTGTATCTACTGAATATGTAGATATATATTTAACTAAATCGTCAATATTCCAAATATGTGATTTAATTTCCTTAACCTTTTTCAAAGAAATAGATTTTAAGACATGTTTAACCAAAACATGTGAACTAAGTTGACTAGCAGTTTCTGCATTACAAAGTGTAGCGACAACAGATTTATGCAGTAAAATTGTATCCCACCAAAAACATTCTGTAAAAAACTAGCCAAGTCTCGTTGGAGCTATGTACTTGTTTATCTCTAAAAAGTAATGAGATCTAGACAAAGTCGTGCCAAGTCTAAGGTTCCTTACTGCGATTACTTTATTATTATAGTTAATGTTGTGTGACTTGGCCGTTGAAAATTCTTTATACGTGAGTGAGTACAAGTCAATTATGTTAACACGTAATGTTATATCTGTTGTAACTACCTATGTTTGTTAAGCGAGATAATAGCCCATACTGGTATTGGTGATTGGACGCTAGTGTCTCATTTTAGGCTGTTATTGATTGGGCAACACATGCATTCAGCATTGACAATGCTGACTTCTGCTCTCTTCTTTTTGAAGCGGCAAATCGACCACCGATCTAACATAAAATAGACGTACAGAAGGACTTCTATCAATGATTATAATATCAATATAATAATCGACTAGTTATTGAATTAACGTTGTCCAAGTGGCAATTTTCGATCGTCAATGGGTAGCGGTTCTGGCGACAGATTGGTGCAATGGTGTCATGAAGCATCTTGTTTTGTACCCTTGTGTACCCTTCAACGGCCAAGTCACACAAAATTAACTATAATAATAAAGTAATCGCAGTAAGGAACCTTAGACTTGGCACGACTTTGTCTAGATCTCATTACTTTTTAGAGATAAACAAGTACATAGCTCCAACGAGACTTGGCTAGTTTTTTACAGAATGTTTTTGGTGGGATTTCACTTCTTTTTGTAGAAACGTGGGCATATTGATTTATTTTATTAGATTTTCTTATTAGACGCAGTTTTTTCTTTTTAGGAGTAGTTTTTTATTATTACAGATCTTTCTTTTCTTTTTTTCCGGTTCTGATTCTTGTACAACAGTTTTTTGTATTGCCCATTCGCGTTCATGCCGTTATATTTTGACCAAATTTTGAGCGAAATTGATATTTTAGTGTAATTTGTTTATTTAATTTGTGTAATTTTCGAGTAGAATAAAGATAATCATTCGACTATTTCTTCTTGTAAACTTTTTATTATAAGTATAAAAGCCAGTCTAGTCTTATCCAGAGTTTTCCTTTAATTTATTTATATTTGTACTAGCTGACCCGCGCAACTTCGTTTGCGTCTTATAAGAGAGAAAGAGAGATAGAGAGAAAGAGCGCGGTGTGCTATTGTTATTTTGATATCATGTTTCATGTCATTTGTTCCCGTCGCGTCTCTACTATTCATTATTTTAGAAATAATTAACGTCACTGTGATCGAAAACCTCCCAAAGACGCGGGATAGCTCCCGCATCCCCATAGGTGAGGCCGCAGTGGTAGCCGTAGCTCCGCTTACCCGGGGCTCCCAACCGTAGGTTGTTAAGCAAGATGCGTGTGTTTTTAGTCGGTATGAGTCCGGCATAGCATACATGTAGGATTTTCCTCATGTTAATAAAAAGGTAACTGTGATCGAACGAAATGAATAGATCGAAAATAGGTTTTTTGTTATAGAACTTTTTAACTTTTCAATTTTGTAATACATTATTTTTATGTAACTTCAACCATTTACGCAGAGGCGCAACGGATACTCATATCGATTCAATTTTCCCCGTTTTCAAAACATTTCACATTGCTGCTCCGCTCTTTCAGTAGTTTCAGTAAGACTTGCCTTGGTGTTTACCATATCTCTAATACACCTGAGACCAGCTAAAGGTTCTTCATCAGATACTTCAGACCTTCGATTTTTGACTTCAAATAAAGCGTCCCACCAAGTTGAATATTATTTGTTAAGGCGGTATGTCGATTTCTAATAGTTTGTTTGGGCTCTTGAGTTTTCTAATCAGGGTCACCAGGTATCTTCGATTATCCTAGTTTTTATAGTTTTCCCTTTATGTGGTGATTAAACCCTAACTCTGTACCAAATTTCAGCTCTCTGAGTTTATGGGAAGTACTAGTTGTATTTTGATGATCATGAGTGAATGAGTGTCATAAATGCGAAACTTTGCTTTCGCTTAACTCCGAAAGTAAATGACCAACAGACTTGAAATTTTGGATTTTAAGTATTTGATTATAGCTTACTAGATGACGAAAATTTCGGCGTTCTGGTCTTATCCAGAGGTTCTCTACTAGGGGCCTGAAAATGCGGCGAAATGGTTCCTGTAAAGGATGGTACGGCAGTGTTTGCTTCGCGCTCGACTTGGCTTGGGGGCACTGCCGTGCCCCCAAATTATATGATAAACTGTGAATTAAATGCAAGTCGGCTAAAAACTGGGCAAGTTGAGACCCTGTTGGTGTTCTAAAATCTATATTTTTAGAATTTGTCCATAACAGCCAGCGGTTCCATGCTGCTTTATAGGTTCTTAATGTGGAAGGTCTCCAGGAGCTTCTTAATAAAAGTTTTTGATTTTCATCCCAGTTACTTACCTGCTCGGACCACCCCCACATTTCCAAACTTCTAGTATCAGATCTTCTATGTGCGGTGGTGGGAGACCTGTCGAGGTGTCTATCAGATTCTTCTGCAGGTTCTGCACAATGAACGGAGCGTCTAGCACTCTCGCTTTGAGATCTGCCCTCCAAAATACTTTGTGCCATCGCGGTGCCACCAACATAAACACTCCTGTCGACCGATTCAGATGTGATAGCACTTTGGGTATTAGAAATGGTGGTGGAAACATCCACGCGAGAGGGTAATGCCACTCTACACTGAATGCATCGTGAAAAATTGCATTTGGATCTTTCAAGTCTAGGGACACATAATTGCAAACAACGTGGGCTCTCTCCGACGCAAACAGGTCTATCATGGGTGTTCCCCATTTCATAAATATTTTTTGTAGGCAGTCTTGTTTCAGATGCCACTCTGGAGGAAGTCGATACCTTGACAGGTGATCTGCGTGATTGTTGTACCGGCCCGGAATATAGTGAATGGTGAAGGTGATTTGATGTCGGTCCATTAACTGCAATAGCTGACGAGTTAAGATCATCAAGGCAACAGATTTGGTCCCCCCCTCTTTGCGAAGGTGGGGTACAACTGTCTTGTTGTCGCACTGTATGAGAACAGAACTGTTACGGAGTACTGGGATATGATTTCGCACCATGTGTAAAATCGCCAACATTTTCTTTTGATTGCAGTGCAATCTTTGTTCTTCTGGGGCCCAGGGGCCTGATAGGGGTGTGTTGTCTAGCTGAGCTCCCCAAGCCAGATCTGATGCGTCGGTGGTGAGGAAATGTCTCGGCTTGGGAGCATGTAGAACTGTAGAGAGCTGGCAATTGCGGACCCACCAATGGAGCTCCTCTTGTACTGCTCTGGGAAGTGCCACGTTTTCAGTGGGTTGCCGGTTAAGGTATTCGTCAGGGTCAGGATGTGACGATGATGTAATCTGCCTCGTGGCACCACAAAACTGGCGAAATTCAGAAGTCCCACTAGGCTTTGAATTTCCTTTAATACTACGTATCTTTGATTTAAAATTAAATGAATTTTCTTTCTTATGTCCAAAATCTTTTCGTATGGTACGGACTTTAGGTTGTCCCATGTCCTCCAATGAATGCCGAGATATGCGAGGCTCTTTTGGGGAGCTATTATTGATTTCTCCCAATTTACCAACCACCCCAGAGTCTGAAGAGTTTTCAGGGCTACTTGAACGTGTTTGTAAAGAGTAACAGGATTTTGATGTGCTATTAAAATATCGTCTAGGTAGACGAGGATCCGAATACTTTTTTGCCGTAGACTTTGAGCCACCCAGTTGGTGAGAATAGAAAATGTTTTGGGTGCTGTGCTTAGTCCGAACGGGAGACAAGTCATTTCCAGGAGTTCCTGGTTGTAAAGTACTCTGAGAAAGCATCTGTGCACTTTTGCTACTTTTACGTGAAAATATGCTTGGCTGAGATCTATTTTGCACATCCAATCTCGTGATTGGAGGAAATCTGGTACACGAAACATGTTTAGTAGATGGAATTGCTCGGTCTTTACAAACTCGTTCAATGCCTTTAAATTGAAAATTGGGCGGAGTGCACCATCGCTCTTGGGAACTAGGAAAAGTGGGGAAACGAAACTTGGAGATAAGGAAACTGGTTTTAGAATGCCTTGAGCTTTCATTTTTTGAACTACTGCGGTCATTTCTGTTGAAAGGAGCGTTTGAAGTGAGTTCTTTGTACTCGGGATGTACAAGGGTGGCTTCTGAAGAAATGGAATGCGGTACCCTCTGATTAATTTTAAAACTATTTCTGGTGCTCCCCTTTCTTCCCAACATTTGTAATATCGAGCTAACTGACCCTTGGAATGACCTCGAGTCATTGATTGTACCTTTTGGTCCTTCCCTTATTGGTTTGGGCCGAGGATGTTCGTCCTCTCCCCCCCTTTGAGAGCCTCGAGCTCGGGAACCTCTGGATTGAAAGGACCCCCTATTTGCATGGTTATGAAAAGTATTATCATAAGCCTGGTTATTATCGTACGCCCAATTATAATAGGGATTGTACTCACCCCTCGAGAGTGGTAACTGGGCTACATGCCTAAACGGTTCTTTGTAAACTGGAATCTGGGATCCACTCGATGGAGCCTGATTCTTGACGCCTGATCCTCTCGAAGGCTGTCGTAATGATTTGGATGAACCCTTTCGAGGGTCATCCTTTTTAGAGACTGAAGGCCAAAATGCCTTGCGAACACCACCTGCTTTTTCGAGTGCCGTTGAAAACGCTTCAGCTTCGAAAATATGTGTATTCGAGGGCGGTATTTTATTAAGGGTCATTTTTACTGTAGGGTCTTTAACATTTCTGAGAATGAAGTCCCTTTTGATTATTTATACTGTTGATTGACGGCACTTGGTGGAACTTGCTGCACATATTGAAAACGACACTTGTACTATTCCACAATATTTATTATTATAAACCTGACCGGTTTCGCTTTACAGCATCTTCAAAGGTCTAGATGGGAGGACAAGGTATTACTGTCTCGAAAACACACCAACAATAACATTTTTCTAGTGTAGGTATACGAATATAAAAGAGGTACCAGGTTATAAATTTTCCCCAAATTTAGGGAAATTACAAATTTAAATATTTTTGTTAAATGTATGTTACAATTATGTTTTACTTATCAACGTACCAAATGACCTATTATTTTCCACATCTACCCCAAAAAATAGGGAGAATAAATTTATTTCACTTTGTGATATTGCTATTTTACAAACATTATAAAACTTACAAATGTCAAAATGCAATATTCCGAAATGTCAAAAGTTCAAATGTCAAAACTAATAAATGTCAGAAATTTTGAAATTTGACACTTTAAATATTGTGGAATAGTACAAGTGTCGTTTTCAATATGAGAAGTCCCTTTTGGTTTGTATGATTTCAGATCTATGGCCGCAGGCCATTTGTAGTAAATCTGTAGAGAATTTATGAAAATCCCTTTTTAAAAATAGATCTTGGATTTTGTCGTTAATATTCTCGAAACTACCTTCAGATTTTGCCAAGGTTAATAAAAATCTCGAATATTATTTTGAAGCGATTCCCTTTGTTTCAGTATACAAAAGGTTATTGCAGCAAACGCCTTGTCGGCTTTAGAAAAATGTGGCAAGGAGTCGAATTGTCTTATTTTGTTTCGGCGAACGGTCGGCTATCGGGAGAGTTCGTCACTCGGCTGGCTATTCCCCCCCCCCCCCGCACCCGCCCCGCGCTGCCTCGCCAGGCGGGCGGCCACTCATCGACCGTTCAGTCAAATCTCGGACGCGGTTCGGACATCTTGTGTGTGCGCCTGTGGTGGATTGCCGGCAACCCATCCACACGTCAGCGCCTCGGTCGACACGGCAACTCGAAAACAACCTCAAGCGAATATCAAGGCCTCGGAGCAACCCTAAGGAAGAGCGGGAAAGAATCCAGGTAAGTGGCGAATCATTCTTGGTGGCGGTCCGATTTTCGAACTTCCTGTGTCGTCTTATGTGCCTGCAGGAACTACCAAAAAGACAGTCCACTAGCTCACTGAGTTATCGAACATATTTATGGTCCATTCGAGCGGATTTCAGCCGGATTTCGGTATATTTGTTGGTATTTTTTCAAATCATAAGTCGGTTGTAGATTTAAAAATTGAAATTCCTAACCGCCACTTACAGCTCTGACACAAGTCTCGATTCGGTCGGATACAATTCAAACTAAAGTCGTTAAGTTTGTTTGTCATTTGCGGTTCGGTTATTGTATTATATTGTGCGGTATGCGATATTTGTGAAATTATCCTCAGTTATTAGAACAATTTAATTGATTTATTGTAGGGTTCCGTTATATATTTTTTTTTCTCTTACCCGGGGGTGGGTGCATCACGATTTGGAGTCTTAACGATTTAAAATGGCTAAGGTATCATCAACTAAATTTAAAATTCAAGTCGAATGGCTTAGAAGCACGTTAGAAATGATCGCGGGAAAAACTCAAACCAATGCAGTTATTTCGGCGAGATTACGTAAACTCGATGAACGATACGCACTTTTGTCGGAACAGTATGAGTTATTGCTGGATAATACGGTAGATCCGGAAATGATTAAAATCTATACGGCTGATTATAATGAGGCGGAGTTGGCTTATAATCAACTGGAAGCGGTCTCGTCGGCTTACCCGGGTTTGGACGGGGTTCATAGACCGTCCGAGAGTTCAAATACGGCAAGACTTCCCAGAATCGATTTATGCAAATTTGATGGTGACGTTTTTCAGTGGACAAGTTTTATAAGCCTATTCAGTTCGTTGGTACTAACACGGAAAGATATATCAAAGACGGAAAAATTTCATTACTTAGTTTCTCATGTGTTAAATGAACCGCATACCTTAATACGGCATTTACCTATGGTAGACGAATCCCTAGATATAGGCTTAGAAATTCTTAAGGGTAGATATGAAAATATCAGGATGCTAGCAGATAGTCACATTTCTAGAATCCTACAGCTACCTACATTAAATAAACCCTATGATCTGCGTTCTAAAATTCTAAACCCACTGTTGGAGTCCACTCGCGCCTTGAATAATTTAGGCCTTCCTATAGATCAATGGTCTTATATTTTATTATTCATTAGCTTAAATAAAATTCCGTTAGACGTTAAAACTCGGTTTGAACAGAAGTACGGCGGAAATATAATCACCCTACCCACATTCAATCAACTTGTGGAGTTTTTGCAAAATGAATGTCGGCTTATAGACTCGACAACAGCTGACGGCGCGACCTTGAAGGACAATCGTACCCGCCGCACCATACACATTATCGGAAACGAAAGTGAATCTTACAGGAATGAACGAATAATCGCTAGGCGCTGTTTATACTGTGAAATAAGCGGTCACATGATTTCGGAGTGTTTTAAATTTAAAAAATTAACCGCGGGTCAGCGTAAAGACTGGGTGCGAGCTGAAAACGTATGCTTTAAATGTTTTGGTAAGCATTCGGCATCTACGTGCGATAAAAGGACAGCATGTAAACGCTGTGGCCATCGGGGTCACAACGACTTAATATGCATGCACAACTATACTGCGTCTCGCGCTAGCTCGCCTTCGGAGGGACCTGGCTACCGCAGCCACCGTCCGCGTCGTCGCACGCGCACGGCCTCTCCTCGCGAAAGAAGAGAGGTACCGTCGCGCTCATCAGCTGAGCGTGTAGTTCAGGTCAGAAATTTTGAAATTTGACACTTTAAATTTCTGACATTTATTAGTTTTGACATTTGAACTTTTGACATTTAGTAATATAGTATTTGACATCTGTAATTTTAATAATTGAATATTGGAACTTTTGACATTTCGGAATATTGCATTTTGACATTTGTATGTTTTATAATGTTTGTAAAATAGCAATATCACAAAATGAAATAAATTTATTCTCCCTATTTTTTGGGGTAGATGTGGAAAATAATAGGTCATTTGGTACGTTGATAAGTAAAACATAATTGTAACATACATTTAACAAAAATATTTAAATTTGTAATTTCCCTAAATTTGGGGAAAATTTATAACCTGGTACCTCTTTTATATTCGTATACCTACACTAGAAAAATGTTATTGTTGGTGTGTTTTCGAGACAGTAATACCTTGTCCTCCCATCTAGACCTTTGAAGATGCTGTAAAGCGAAACCGGTCAGGTTTATAATAATAAATATTGTGGAATAGTACAAGTGTCGTTTTCAATATGAGAAGTCCCTTTTGGTTTGTATGATTTCAGATCTATGGCCGCAGGCCATTTGTAGTAAATCTGTAGAGAATTTATGAAAATCCCTTTTTAAAAATAGATCTTGGATTTTGTCGTTAATATTCTCGAAACTACCTTCAGATTTTGCCAAGGTTAATAAAAATCTCGAATATTATTTTGAAGCGATTCCCTTTGTTTCAGTATACAAAAGGTTATTGCAGCAAACGCCTTGTCGGCTTTAGAAAAATGTGGCAAGGAGTCGAATTGTCTTATTTTGTTTCGGCGAACGGTCGGCTATCGGGAGAGTTCGTCACTCGGCTGGCTATTCCCCCCCCCCCCCGCACCCGCCCCGCGCTGCCTCGCCAGGCGGGCGGCCACTCATCGACCGTTCAGTCAAATCTCGGACGCGGTTCGGACATCTTGTGTGTGCGCCTGTGGTGGATTGCCGGCAACCCATCCACACGTCAGCGCCTCGGTCGACACGGCAACTCGAAAACAACCTCAAGCGAATATCAAGGCCTCGGAGCAACCCTAAGGAAGAGCGGGAAAGAATCCAGGTAAGTGGCGAATCATTCTTGGTGGCGGTCCGATTTTCGAACTTCCTGTGTCGTCTTATGTGCCTGCAGGAACTACCAAAAAGACAGTCCACTAGCTCACTGAGTTATCGAACATATTTATGGTCCATTCGAGCGGATTTCAGCCGGATTTCGGTATATTTGTTGGTATTTTTTCAAATCATAAGTCGGTTGTAGATTTAAAAATTGAAATTCCTAACCGCCACTTACAGCTCTGACACAAGTCTCGATTCGGTCGGATACAATTCAAACTAAAGTCGTTAAGTTTGTTTGTCATTTGCGGTTCGGTTATTGTATTATATTGTGCGGTATGCGATATTTGTGAAATTATCCTCAGTTATTAGAACAATTTAATTGATTTATTGTAGGGTTCCGTTATATATTTTTTTTTCTCTTACCCGGGGGTGGGTGCATCACGATTTGGAGTCTTAACGATTTAAAATGGCTAAGGTATCATCAACTAAATTTAAAATTCAAGTCGAATGGCTTAGAAGCACGTTAGAAATGATCGCGGGAAAAACTCAAACCAATGCAGTTATTTCGGCGAGATTACGTAAACTCGATGAACGATACGCACTTTTGTCGGAACAGTATGAGTTATTGCTGGATAATACGGTAGATCCGGAAATGATTAAAATCTATACGGCTGATTATAATGAGGCGGAGTTGGCTTATAATCAACTGGAAGCGGTCTCGTCGGCTTACCCGGGTTTGGACGGGGTTCATAGACCGTCCGAGAGTTCAAATACGGCAAGACTTCCCAGAATCGATTTATGCAAATTTGATGGTGACGTTTTTCAGTGGACAAGTTTTATAAGCCTATTCAGTTCGTTGGTACTAACACGGAAAGATATATCAAAGACGGAAAAATTTCATTACTTAGTTTCTCATGTGTTAAATGAACCGCATACCTTAATACGGCATTTACCTATGGTAGACGAATCCCTAGATATAGGCTTAGAAATTCTTAAGGGTAGATATGAAAATATCAGGATGCTAGCAGATAGTCACATTTCTAGAATCCTACAGCTACCTACATTAAATAAACCCTATGATCTGCGTTCTAAAATTCTAAACCCACTGTTGGAGTCCACTCGCGCCTTGAATAATTTAGGCCTTCCTATAGATCAATGGTCTTATATTTTATTATTCATTAGCTTAAATAAAATTCCGTTAGACGTTAAAACTCGGTTTGAACAGAAGTACGGCGGAAATATAATCACCCTACCCACATTCAATCAACTTGTGGAGTTTTTGCAAAATGAATGTCGGCTTATAGACTCGACAACAGCTGACGGCGCGACCTTGAAGGACAATCGTACCCGCCGCACCATACACATTATCGGAAACGAAAGTGAATCTTACAGGAATGAACGAATAATCGCTAGGCGCTGTTTATACTGTGAAATAAGCGGTCACATGATTTCGGAGTGTTTTAAATTTAAAAAATTAACCGCGGGTCAGCGTAAAGACTGGGTGCGAGCTGAAAACGTATGCTTTAAATGTTTTGGTAAGCATTCGGCATCTACGTGCGATAAAAGGACAGCATGTAAACGCTGTGGCCATCGGGGTCACAACGACTTAATATGCATGCACAACTATACTGCGTCTCGCGCTAGCTCGCCTTCGGAGGGACCTGGCTACCGCAGCCACCGTCCGCGTCGTCGCACGCGCACGGCCTCTCCTCGCGAAAGAAGAGAGGTACCGTCGCGCTCATCAGCTGAGCGTGTAGTTCAGGTCAGCTCGCGCAACGGCTATCAGGCATGCGAACGGCGGGAATCGCACGAATCGCGCGGTCAGTCACGTAATAATTCTCAAAAGCAATATTCAGCATAGCAATTAAGGTTACATGATGACTCATCTTCAACGTCTTTGCATCGAAACCCGTATAATGTTGTTCTACCCACGGCTATTATTGAAATTAAGAATAAAAATGGTGAATTCGTTAAAGCACGGGCTCTCTTAGATTTAGGGGCTCAAATGTCGGTAATAAAGGGGGATTTGGTATCTACCCTCGGATTGAAACGGTCTTATAGTAATGTACAAATCACGGGTGTCGGTGGCATTCAAGCCAATACATATCAACACGTTGTTGTTATATATTTCAAACCAGAACATTCAGAACACCCAGTACTAGCGGTAACGGCGGCAGTTTTAAGAAGGCTTACGTCTTATTCGGTTAACAGAACAAATTTGGTTTTTAAAGAGTTGAAACTCGCAGATAACGGCTCATTGAATTCTTCAGAGATAGACGTAATTTTTGGATGTGATATACTCGGTCAAATCTTAAATGGGGAAAAGATTACTTTGTGTCAGGGTGGGCCCTACGCGTTGGGCACGGTATTTAATTTCGCGGTATTCGGACCAGTTTCGCCGGAGACGCGGGAGCTGGCCGAAGCGTCGGTTAACCAGTTGACACTCAAGGAAACGGTGGAAAGGTTTTGGCGATCTGAGGAACCCCCTCTTAATAAAATTAAAAGTCCCGAGGACTTGGAATGCGAACAATTATTTGTTTCAACGGTATCGCGAGGCCCGGACGGTAAATATATCTCGCGCTTACCTCTTATCTCGGCAGGTGATAGACGTCTATTAGGAGACTCACGCCAGCCCGCTTATAAGCAATTTATGTCGCTTGAGAGGCGGATGCAACGGAATCCGGAATTTCGGGAGAAATACATTGAATTTATTAATGAATATATTAGGCTGGGACACATGAGTGTATCGCAATTTGATATTAATTCGGGGCAAGAACATTACTTTCTCCCACATCACGGAGTATTTAAAAAATCGGGCGATGTGAATAAAATTCGCGTTGTATTCAATGGCAGTCAGAAAACAAGTTCGGGAGTGTCATTAAACGACTGTCTGTTTTCGGGAGAACGATTGCAAAACGATATCACTAATATTATAATGAAATTTAGGGTTCCACAAATTGTATTTACTACGGATATTAAAATGATGTTTAGGCAGACGTGGATTCACCCGGACGATCGGAGATATCAGTTGATTCTCTGGCGAGCGTCGCCCACGGAACCCCTACTTACCTATCAATTAAACACAAATACATACGGTTTGAAGTCGAGCTCTTTCATAGCCATACGCTGCTTACACCAGCTCGCCCGGGACGAGGTTGATAAAACCCGTGCCGCTAAGTTACTCATAGACAACACATACGTTGACGATTTGAATGGCGGCGCAGACTCGCTGATTGAGGCGCGTGAGCTTCGCGATGAGTTAATCTCATTGATGAATTCGGCCGGCTATGAGTTACGGAAATGGTCCAGTAATATGCCAGCATTACTGAATGACTTACCCACGGAACACTTGGAGTCACCGCGGCGTTTCGATGATCGCGATTCGGATGGAACGGGTTTTGTCAAGATTTTAGGCATTCAGTGGGACCCCAAATGTGACAATTTCACTTACCATGTAAATCTGCCCACAGATAGTGACGTCACACGTCGTAGTATTCTGTCAATAGTGGCTAGACTTTACGACTCACTTGGGTGGATCTGTCCAGTAGTTTTTAAAATAAAACTTTTATTACAGTCCCTATTGGCGACTTCTGATAACTCAAAGGGGGTAGCTTGGGATGCCCCGGCCCCCATAGATTTAGTGCGACAATGGAGGGATATCATCTCTGACTTGCCGCATCTGCAACGTATCTCCATTCCCCGGTGTGTCAAGTTAGAAGGACCGACTAAATATACTCTTCACGGGTTTTGTGATGGCTCCAGCGTCGGTTACGCTGCAGCAGTCTACTTGCGCGCGGAGGGCGCAGACGGACGGACTCACGTACGCCTACTTATTGCTAAGTCACGTATAACGCCATTAAGGGTTAAGTTAACCATACCGAAACTGGAGTTGAATGGTGCTAAGTTGCTGTCAACGTTGGTTAATCACACGGTCGAGTCAATGGAGGATAAGGTTCGGTTAGACCAAATTGTAGGCTGGTGCGACAGCACTATCGTTTTGGCGTGGTTACGGACACCACCTCATAAATTACAAGTCTTTGAAGGAAACCGGGTTTCGGATATAATAACCTCTAAGACCAACATCGACTGGCGTCACGTACCCGGCGAGATGAATTGTGCGGACGTTGCGTCACGCGGTTGCTCGGCGGCAGAACTCTTGAACCATCCCTTGTGGTGGGGATCGAGTTGGCTGGAGCGGCCGCCCCACACGTGGCCGTCCGGGGGCCCAGAGTTCCCGCCAGATTTGTTACCTGGCCTGAGGCCGGCCGTTAGGGTTGCTAATGTAAACGAATTGATATCGGATTTTAATTTATTAGATCGTTTCAGTTCATATGAAAAGTTGCTAAACGTTACTACATACTTACTACGCTTTAAAAACAATTCAAAAATTAACTCTGAGAAGGTTTACGGTAGTTTAACGGTGTCGGAACGTAGAATCGCCAATCTGTGCTTAATTCGTATTGTGCAGTCAAAAAATTTCTCCGATGAATTGACAAACCTTCGAACGGGTACTGAAATTAAAAATTCATTGCGACGGTTGAATTTATTTTTGGACAGGGATGATATTATTCGTGTCGGCGGCAGAATCGGCGCCTCTACCCTTCCATATGAGTCACGGCACCCTATATTAATACCGGCGAGGGGTAGTTTCACAGACTTGCTAGTCAATCATTATCATAAGGTCTACTGTCACGTCGGAGCTAACGCGTTGAGTGCGATTCTCTCACGACGCTACTGGATTATCTCGGCGCGGCGTGTCACGCGACACATAACGTTTAAATGCGTACAATGTTTTCGACACCGGGCTCGGCCTAAACAGCCATATATGGCAGATTTGCCTGCCGATCGCGTTACCGGAGTCAGACCTTTCGTCGGGGTCGGCACGGATTTCGCTGGACCTTTTTACGTTAAAACGAGCTCGTTGCGTAATGCAAGGGTTCAAAAGTGTTACTTATGCGTTTTCATTTGCTTGTCGGTTAAGGCGGTACATCTAGAAATTGTATCAAACTTATCAGTTGAAGCCTTCGTGGCAGCCTTGACTAGGTTCGTATCTAGGAGAGGTGTACCGTCCTTGATCCGATCAGACTGCGGTACAAACTTCACGGGAACCGATAAATATTTAAAGGAGTTATACATATTCTTACGGAACCATCACCAGGAAATTGATCGGAAGCTGACGGCTCAAAACATAACTTGGCTCTTCAATTGCCCTTCAAATCCTTCAAGCGGTGGCATATTCGAGTCGGCAGTGAAGGGTGCCAAGACACATGCGAAACGGGTTCTCGGAGAAGCCAAGCTCACTTTCGAAGAGCTGACCACCTTTTTTACCAAGGTAGAAGCGGTAATGAATTCTCGGCCGCTTTGCCCCCTTAGTACGGACTCGGAAGACCTTGATGTATTGACCCCCGGTCATTTCCTAATAGGGCAACCTCTCGTTGCACTTCCTGAGTATCCCTACACGGAAACTCCGGAGCACCGGTTGTCTCGGTACCAACTTATTCAAAAGATATCCCAGCATTTCTGGTCTCGGTGGAGATGTGAATATCTTCACACACTCCAACAAAGGCATAAGTGGACTTCTCATAACGAGGCTCCCAAGGTCGATGACCTGATATTGATAAAGGAGGGTAATTTACCCCCTCTCCAATGGAAACGCGGTCGGATCGTTAGGTTACTTCCGGGTAGGGACGGAATTGTCAGAGTTGTAGAGGTCAGGACTCAGCAAGGGAACATCTTACGACCTGTCTCTAAGCTTTGTGGATTGCCTTCGGTGGTTTAGTGGGTAACCAAGGCAGAACCTTGGTTAGGCGGCAGGATGTTTCGGCGAACGGTCGGCTATCGGGAGAGTTCGTCACTCGGCTGGCTATTCCCCCCCCCCCCGCACCCGCCCCGCGCTGCCTCGCCAGGCGGGCGGCCACTCATCGACCGTTCAGTCAAATCTCGGACGCGGTTCGGACATCTTGTGTGTGCGCCTGTGGTGGATTGCCGGCAACCCATCCACACGTCAGCGCCTCGGTCGACACGGCAACTCGAAAACAACCTCAAGCGAATATCAAGGCCTCGGAGCAACCCTAAGGAAGAGCGGGAAAGAATCCAGGTAAGTGGCGAATCATTCTTGGTGGCGGTCCGATTTTCGAACTTCCTGTGTCGTCTTATGTGCCTGCAGGAACTACCAAAAAGACAGTCCACTAGCTCACTGAGTTATCGAACATATTTCCTCATTTGTCTCTAGTTCTACAAACCCCGGGCCTAGACATCGCTAAAGCCTTTGATAGGGTATGGCATGCGTCGCTTCTTTCCAAGCTGCCGGCATATGGTTTATCGCCTCAGTTATGCCGCTGGTTGGCCAGCTTCCTGCACGGGCGACGTATACGGGTCCTCTGTGATGGTCAGGCTTCCTGCTTTTTGCAGGTAAATGCCGGGGTACCACAGGGATCGGTATTGTCCCCAACTCTCTTTCTTCTGCATATCAATGACATGCTGTCCCTTGGGTGCATTCATTGTTATGCGGATGACAGTACTCTGCATGGGAGCTATTCTGGCCGCCCAGCGGAGGGGCGTTGCGACGTGAACGAAAAGAGACGGCAACTCGTGGCGGATCTCGACCGAGACCTGGGTCGCATTGCCCAATGGGGTTCAGACAACCTGGTCGAGTTCAATGCCAGAAAAACGCAGGCGTGTGCGTTTACAGCTAAGAAGTCCCCATTCCTACCCCTACCCTCTCTTCAGAACATTACGGTTCCACTAAAGGACAATCTGGAGATTCTCGGTATAGACGTCCGGCGTGAGCTCAATCACAAAAACTACATAGAGAGTTGTATTGGGCTGGCCTCGCGGAAACTCGGAGTCCTAAATAAGGTGAGACGGTACTTCACGCCACATCAGAGATGTTTGCTGTACAAGACGCAGATTCGTCCCTGCGTCGAGTACTGTTCTCACCTCTGGGATGACTCCGCGAGGTACTTGTTGGACGCACTTGACGCTATGCAGAGACGTGCTGTCCGAATAATTGGTTGTCCTGAGGTGACGGGAGGCCTCGAACCGTTGGCGCAGCGAAGAACCGTAGCGTCCTTGGCTGCCTTCTACCGAATGTATCACGGCGAATGTTCTGAAGAGCTCTTCAATCTGATCCCACCATCACCTTTCCGATCCCGAACAACGCGTGCCGGGCAGAGATGCCACTCATACACAGTGGAGAGAATCTTCGCCAGAACCGAGCGTTTCAAAAGATCGTTCCTCTGTCGAACTATAAAAACTTGTAACGACCTGCCCGCACACGTGTTTCCCTCATCTTACAACCCCGGGTTCTTTAAGAGGAGCGTGAAGAGGCACATCACAGGGCCGCCAACTTGAGGACCGCTGTAAGAAGTGGCCCCCAATCGCAAGATGCGCCACGGCCATCCATCGTGGCGACGTCAATTTGGCGAGCTGAATACAAAAAAAAAAAAAAAAAAATCAGCATACCTTATTTCGGTCCAATGTATGTTGCCAAAATGTTGTATGTTAGCTAGTTTGCTAATAAAACTCTCGGGAGCTCGGGGCACAGAAGGCTCTTTCAATTTCGTCCCTAAATCAAACACGAATTCGGGGTGTAAGGATGATTGACTGTTCCTTTCACTATCGTAAAGGTCACCACTAATGTGTGACCAAATTGGCACCTAGTCAGGACCATCATCGTAAAGGGTAAGAGGTTGAGAAATTGCATTTCGTAACTCACATATTTCCATCCTTAGCTGGCTTAGTGAGCGCCTGCTTCTTTTACTCCGCTTGCGACGTTGGCGGTGCGATCGCCGTCGTTTGGGATTCGAACTAGGCGAGCTGGAATTGGAGCTGCTCGACGTACTAGAGCTACTGATGCTCCGAGCGCGCTTCCGGAATACTCCACTTGGCCCAGCAATTGGTTCATTTTCTGAAGGCGGAGGATTCATTTCACTTATTCTAAAAGTAGAAAACTTATTAGTCTGAATTCCAAATAACCGAAATAAGAACTAATGGTAGGTACTTAAAATATTAAGCACAACCGTAATTTTATACTTTGACACACTCGTATATATTCAAAACCTTGGGATTATTGTTGATTGCACCCATATTTTTACATGTAAGAACGTCAAGGTCAAAAGCAATTAATGTACCAATCTGTGGGTAGGTATAAAAAATGTTTAAAAAATTTTCTTCTATTCTGTGATCTCAGGGTGTAACCTGGCACACATAGATTAAAAAATGTTGACTGTTACCACGAGAGGTGCAGTGCTATACCTACACGTTAAAAGTACACTCATTTCTAATAGTAAAAATATGAGGTAAAAATAAAAAACATACCTGAAACTTCAACGAACGGTAGAACCGTTAATTATTCACTTATTTCACTGTATACTTATAAAAGCACGAACGGCAACGCCGTTAAATAACTAATATGACTAGTAATAACTAGTAACCTTCAAATCTTTTAAAATTTGAATTTATATGAGGTGTTCTTCTTAGCACCTTATGCTACGGGAATCAAAACGCCAATGAGGACAAGATGGCGCTGCACTATTTTATAAGTTCACAGATGGCGCCTTCCCGCCTGTCGATTCGACGGAAATACGTCATCATAGAGGTCTAAAAGATAAGTCTACGGGTAACGGATATGCCTATCTCATTATATAAGCTTCGAATTACGGTCAAGTACTTTTAATAAGAGGAATAAAAACAAAAAGTATGAAATATACTGAAAAGAATGAATTATTGCCTTGTAAGTTTATGATACCTACGTTGAATAGTATTAAATATACAAAAGATCAAATCCATTTTCTTGTGTTTTAATGCTTTATAAAATAATTTAATTTAATAAGTACCTACATATAATTTTATAACTTATACTACCCGTTCGCTCAAAGATTGCCGGCCTCCCGTACTACGCCTCTACACCAGCCTCCAGCGGCAAACTGTGAGCGAACAGGCTAAACTGTCCTTTAGTTTTAAAACTATAACACTGCTTTTGGTTCACCACTCATTATTCTAAAACTAATTATCTAAATATATATAAATCAAAGGTGACTGACTGACTGACATAGTGATCTATCAACGCCCAAATTTCAGCCCGATCCGTCCAAAGGTGTGGACTTTCCCAAACCTTTGGACGGATCGGGCTGAAATTTGGCATGCAGCAGGTAGATGTTATGACATAGGCATCCCCTAAGAAAGGATTTTAATAAATTCTACCCCCAAGGGGATAAAATACGGGAAGCGGGAACGGGAACAAATTTTACGCGGGCGAAGCTGCGGGCATCAGCTAGTTAATAATAATTAATTTTATTATTTTTAAATTATTTAAGTGCATGGGTGAGAGAGGTGTGAATGCCATTCAGATGTCATCATTAATTTTGATAATGGGGTCGTTGGAATGATGAAAAAGGAAGAAACGTCAGTATGGTGTTACAACTAACAGTCCGCTGATGCACATAGCCAAACACAACCATACATTTCATTTCCTAAGCCACTCTTTTATTTCATGGATAATATGAATTTTAGTAGGGAAATATGATCTTCCTGCCTCAGTTTTTTTAAAGACCTACCTAAAGTCCCCCTAGGTGAGGCTGCAGTGGTAGCCGTAGGTCTGTTGGGAGTCCTGGGGTATCCATCGGAGGGCTTACCCGGGGCTCCCATCTGTAGGCTGTTAGCAGGATACGTGAGGTTTTTTATTCGTTAGAAGTTCGGCATAACATCCATGAGGATTTTCTCTCAAGTACAGTACAGTATTGGATTCTCCACAGGGGGTCTAAGGACTTTCAAGGTCGTTATGGGAATTTGACCAATTGTGAGTCAAACTCGCTCACGGAGGGTTCTGTAGGTACCATAAACGCAAAAATCACATTTGTTGTAGCCCCCTTTTTTATATTTTAGCCCCTCTCTATAAAATAGATTGCAGAGGGGCTTATGGCGAGACTTGTGTCTGTAGTCTGTGACTCTGTTGCATTAAATTACGTCACTAGGCCACGTGGATCATCTGTTCAAAGTTTGAAATAAAACAAAAATGACAACGTCAATCGGATTGAACTTTCACTTTCACAATAAACGTTAGAGGGGCAGTCGGGTGAGACCGTTTCACGGCTTCTTGTTTGATTTTGTATTTGTTGTTATAGCGGCAATAGAAACAGGTAGGTACATCATCTGTGAAAATTTCAACTCTAGCTATCACGGTTTCTGAGACCACCATGGAGATAGACAAACGGACAGCGTAGTCTCAGTAATCCCGTTTTTACCGTTTGGGTACGGAATCCCGAAAATTAGGTAATACCTAATAGAACTACTTCACTATAGTCAAATCCAGCAATCTCTTCTCCTCCGTGGTATTTCTTTTCCCAAACTTCAATATAAAAAACATAAATGCCTTCCCTGTAAAACTCTTTCTTGAAAGGAACAGTAACACTTACAGTTTTTGTGAACTGTGAAGCTGGAACATTAGATATATACATACATACATATACTCACGCCTTTATCCCCGAAGGGGTAGGCAGAGGCCTATACCGGCCCACATTTCACCGTGTACAATTCGGTCCCACGTGACAGGTGGTGAGCCCATCGCCGTGTTGAAATGGACCGCCGCCGTCAGAGCCTCGTCCGTTGTTCAGCAGGTGCACGAGCTTGCACGTGAGGTTGACTTGGGCCCGATGGTGTTGGTAGGGCCCCACTACACCCATAATAGATATATACTAAACATTAATAACCTTGAACCATTAAAATAGCTTAGAGGCTCCTATAAGAATTTTGTAATACAGAAATTCTACTAATATCTACCTAAGCCGTTACATATTTTTAATTCTACTCTTACCATAGCAAACATTTGATAAGATTTTGGATATTTGTTACTCAAACACTATTTAACCAGTGAAAATTCGATATATGTACCTACTTACTACTTAATTATTATCTACTCAACCCAACCTTACCATTTACATAAAGCAACAGCTGAGTAAAGGAAGAGATTATGGCGAAGACAAAGAAAACTCGAAATATAAAAGCCCTGCAACCCAACCAACGAGATAAAGGAACCTTCCCGAAATGATTGAAAAAACGCCTACGAGCAGCACTAAAATGCAAAAGGTGAGGCCCTAAAATAGAGCCTTGCGGAACTCCAATACACATATTAACCAAATATGATACATTTCATACTCACGACTGTGGAGTAGTGTACATCGTCATGGAAAAGAAATTTCATATCTTCACCGGTGTATTTTTTAAGCGTGGCTGTAAAAATTACATCACCGCCAACGACAGTGGGTCCACTGTTTTCGAGTACAACATTATTGAAATGATCTTCTTCTTAAACACATGAAAAGTATTTATGAAAGTTATGTCAGTGCCCAAAATTGGATTTTTTAAATTTACTGCTAGCCAAGGCAAGCAAGGCAGCATTTAGCAAATCAAACCATACCGTAAAGAGTCCTGTCGCATTATAATTATGGGTGAATCTTATGTAGATTAGTCGCACTCTACCCCAAAAGCCTGGATCGAAGTTTACTACTATGGGCATAAAAAAACCCGTATTCAAAGGCCAGCTAGTCCATTGAAATGTTACATGAGCTTTGCATTTATTAGAGGACGCAATTTTATTTTCTGGACATGTGTGGGGAGTCAATAGAAGCTTAACTTCAAGTTTGTGGGGTCGCCGCCCTTGTCCCCCGGCCGCCATCTTGAAAAGAGGGGGGAAAAACACTTTTTTCGCAATATTTCGGAAACTATGAGTCTTACAAAAAATTGTAAAGGCATAATTTGTAGCTTATTGTTTTGCCTACAAATGTGTATATAACTTAACAAAAAAATTTACGAAATTTTTATAAAAAAAATCTGTTTTTATCTAAGTATAACTTTTTTTTATACATTTTACAAAAAAATACCTCAGACTAATCTTGTAAATGACCTTTTAAGAGAAATTAAGAAAAACGCCACAGAGGAAAAAATAAAATTTTTAATCATTTAATCATTTAATCATCATTTATTTGCCATAAGTGTTGTACATAAGTGGTCTTAAATATAATTACAATAGAACCTAACACTTATTCAGTAGTTCGAAATGCAAAATTTTGTAATTCTTTGAATCAAATATTAAATTAACACAAATTACATTATAATCGTAAATAGAATAAGATGTCAAAAGTTAAAATGTCAAAAGATAAAATGTCAAAAATAATATGTCCCAAAAATTCATTAAATAGATAAAACTTATATTAACCATTACAATTTTTATTATTACAATATTAATAATTATACATAATTTTCAAAATATAAAAATGTCAGACAGGACAGATCTAGAACCAATTTACCGATTAAAATAGCTTTCCAAAGAGTAAAAGGATTTCTCAACCAACCAACATTTTAGTTCTCTAGTAAATCGATTCAGAGGCATGTCTTTTATTTGTTGAGGGAGTGCATTATAAATGCGTCCACACATTCTAGTACAGTTCTTCATATATAGCGCAGTGTTAGGTACCTTTGCTAGAACTATTCTATCTGTATGTCTAGTACTACGAGGGAATATGTCCTTGGCAGTTTTAAATAACTTAGGATGTTGCTTAACGAATTTGGCTGTCTCTAGAATGTACATGCATGGTAAAGTCAGTACGCGGTACGATTCAAATAGTGGCTTACAAGATTCCCAGGGTGGAATTCCAGCTATTGCCCTGACACATTTCTTTTGCGCAAGGAAGACCTTATGCACCTCTGTAGAATTTCCCCATAAAACAATACCGTAGTTAAGAGTGGAAGAAACGTAGCCATGGTAAGCCGTCAGCACTGCTTCTATCGTAGATGTCTTGCGCAAAGCATAAAGAACATACACAAATCTATTAACCCTACTACATACCTTTGCAATATGAGACTTCCAATTCAAATATTTGTCAACTGTGATGCCTAAAAATGTGGTTTCATTGACCTCATTTATATAATTATAGTTATGTTTTATTTTTAAAGATGTCAATGGGCTATTATATGTACTAAATTGAATGAACGCTGTTTTCTTTAAATTGATTTGAAGATTATTACTATTAAGCCAATTTACTATACAATTAATGGAATTATTTATGTCAGTAGTGAATTCATTAATGTCATTATTTTTATTACTAGTCATAATTAGAGACACGTCATCAGCAAAAAGGATGCAAGAATTTTTTGTAACCGTTGGAAGGTCATTAATGCACAGCAAGAATAACAAAGGGCCAAGTACACTGCCTCGCGGCACTCCAAACTTATTTATAAGAGGAGGAGATTTGTATGCCACAAGATCATTTTTATCATTCAGAGATTCTATCTCTACAGATTGTCTTCTGTCCCGTAGATAGCTACCAAGCCATTCCAATGCTGGGCCTCTAATTCCATTTTGGTTTAGTTTTTCTTGTAAAACTTTATGGGACACCAGATCGAATGCCCTGGACATATCGAAAAAGATAACAGCTACTCTTTTGCGATTATCCAGGTTGTCCAAGACCTTTGTAATCAAATCGTAGCATGCCAACGTTGTAGATTTGCCCTTCCGAAATCCGTACTGTTCGCTTCTCAAAACGCTTTCCTTTTCAAAAAATTTATAATTCTATTTTCAATTTTTTGGTTTATAACTTCTTTAATTTTTAATTTAGGGCAAAAATTTGTTCAACATATTTGTAGGCAAAACAATTTGCTACAAATTATGATTTCTCAAATTTTTTGTAAGACTCATAGTTTCCGAGATATTGGGAAAAAAGTGTTTTCACCCCTTTTTAAGATTGCGGCCGGGGGACAAGGGTGGCGACCCCACAAACTTAAGGTTAAGCTTCTATTGACCCCCCACACATGTACCAAAAATAAAATTGCGTCCTCTAAGAAATGCAATATTCGGTCCTTAAATTGTAACATTTCAATGGACTAAGCGTTCTTCTATGTCATTTGTTTACTCGGTCGCTACCCGCAACTTTATTGCTCCTATTATTCGTCGTCGTAAAATAACGAGAAACCTTTTGGTTTATCCAAGAACAACAGATTGATCTGCTACATAACCAAAAAAATGCGCTTTTTCAGTATCAACACATAGTACTACTTCCACATCACCTCATTGATCAACTAAAGAACCGAAGGTTAGGACTGCAACATCAGCCGTTGTTTTTAAGAACTCGACTAACCTATGCAACATTTTCCAAGCCTGCTTATTTCAAAATAATTATCAATAATATTTTTTAAACTCTGAACAGATCTTTATACCTACCTACCTATCTGCTTTCGTGTCGAATATATTTTAAATTAATTGCAAAATACTTAGTCCGTTAAAAATGTTGTCTACCCCTAACAGTGTTCATTTGAACGTTATATTACAACAAAGTCGATTACCCTTTCAGTATTTTATGATAGTGACAAATTGATCCCTATCAATGATTGTAAAGCAGGTATATTATTTCAACTCTGACTCTTCTAACACCTTCCAGGTTCTAACAGTGGAGGTACTTGGTAATCTAAATAGTATTTTCACGTGTTTAAATATATTAAATCAATCTACCTACAGCAATTCATTAAACAGAAAGAACCTCTTTACGTTGCCTATTTTTAGACACGCGAAAGGCGTTTGATTGTGTCCTCCTATAAATAAATTGACATTAAACAGGATGTGTCCTACTAGCTCAATTTAGAGGTTCCGGAAACCGTTCCCAGTTATTGTTTGGGGTATACCAGGGCTTCATCCTTACTTTTAAAGTCGTGCCCCACATGGACATGTACTGGAGGTGTAATAAATATGATAATTTAAATCTTAGATATGCGAGTGTTTTTTTGAATAAATCATCCATTATCTTGAAGGCAGTCCCAGGGGCTCCATCGGGTAAATTGTGTAGGTAAAATGTCACCGGGTAAACCAAGGGTTAAGCAATACTCATATCCAAGTTAGCCCCCTTATCTGTGATATTGTGTATAAGCGGTAAGAGTTGACATGAATACGCTTTAGAGAACCATCTGCATAAAATCAGAACTAGTGTCGGTATAGTAGTAGAAGTAGATCAAACACTCCTGACTTAACTTGGTACATAATGTCATAATAGATTGATTGACTGCATTATAAATGATATTAAAGATCGTGTGGCAGGAGAAGAGTAGAAAATCAAAGGCTTTATAGTCGGTACTGGGATTAGGGAAATAAAGCAAATAGGGAATAATAAAACATGGTCAAAGTAAAAAAAACTTTATTCAATTTTATAAATTCTTAGAGCATTACAATATAAGTGAAGACACACAACAAGCAACTGCAACTGTAGGCTATCTGATTAATTAAATATTGAATCACATGAAAAGTTTGTAACTTATGTTGGAAACTGATGATTTCAAAACACAACCTCTGAATGTGGTAAGTAAGACCTTGGGGACTGTAGAACTAGATGCTTATAATAATGATTTGGTCCTTCTACGTACTATTAAGATTACCAAGGATCTCAACGATCCTTGGAGATGTTAGAAGAGTCAAGAAAGTGGACTTGTTTTGATACTAAGGTAGAGGAGGAAGGTGAATTGTTGCTAACTTTAATGATGAAATTTCTTCAAACTTGAGGCATGACACGACAGAAAACATATATAAAACATTTGACATAGAGAGCAATCGTCACTATATAATATTAATATGACTGCAAAGGAAAATCAACTTTGTATTAAAGGTTCAAATGAAAAACTGTGAGTTGGTAGACCACAATCATTATTAGCTGACTCATGCAATAAATTCATTTATAATTTTGAGACAAAAAAAATATACTTACGACTAAAAGCAGGATAAAAAAAAATTAGAGGAAGTTTCAAAAACGATTTTAAAATAGGTCAATGTTGATTGTACCATTTAAAATAGCATTCAAAACTATTTTGAAATGAGCAGGCTTAGAAAACGAAGTTACATCGGTAGTTAAGTTTTTAAAAACAGGGGCTGGTGTTGTAGTTCTATCTGTTGGTTTTGTGGTAGCCCAATACGGTGGTGTGGGAGTAGTACTATCTGCAGAAACCGAAGCAGCTGTTGGTTCTGTAGGATACCAATCTGTTGTTCTTGAATAAACCCAAGGGCTACTCGTTGTTTTACGACGACGGGTAGTAGGAACAATATACGTTGGGGGTCGTGAACCTGTAAACATATAAAATCATGTTTAGAGTGCATTCACATTATCTGTCTACATTAAAATTCATATTGGAAACAAACAGAATTGACGTTTGCTACAAGTGGTTCACCCGGTTCACCTATTGACTAGAAAACAAGTTTGTGAAGATAGAGAACTTCGAAACGTAACCCGTTGTATAGTCCTACAGTACGGACAGTTCAATATAGTAAGGTCGTGGAACAGAATCGCCATTCCAAAATGTAATATAAACACGAACAGGCCTACGTTCTGCAATGAACTGTGATCAGAGGATTGTTACTGTGGCTACCATGGCTTCATGCTTAAAAGAAATAACGATTAGCCCGTATAAGAACTTTGGAGAGAAAAGAAACTTGTTATTGTAATGTGTTAGTAGAATAATAAAGAATAGAACATTCGCAAAAACGATACAATGTCATCTGCTTACCTTTAACATGAACAGTTCTTTCACTTAGTCCATAGGCGTAACCATCCATAATGGGTGCACACTGGAAACCGAAGAGCCTATCATATCTGTTAACTCCTCTCTCAATGTCTCTCTTCGACATTTGACGGTAGTAGTACGAACTGTCCATATCCCTGTCATAGCCACTGAAATCTGATGTAGGGTTTGGGCTTGTTGAGTCGTCAGAGCTTCGCACCTTGTTCACAACAATCAACACTTGTAGTTCATATGTGGTCGAAATATCTGGGTACGTATAGAATAAGTATAACTCGTCTGTCTCAGCTATCAATGTACAATTTAGATACCAAAATACCCTCAAATTAGACGGTTCTTTGTTTATGAACATAGTTTCTAGATGCGGTAAAGTTATGTAATGTTACAGAATTATTAGCATATGTAAGGTCCGGCTACTTTCTGCAGTGGCAACACTAAATAATGACCGGGTGGGGAATGTTACGCCATATTGTGGGGCTCAGTCTTAAACTAGACGTCGGTAGATAAAGTATAATAATACGGGCAATGGGGAGCATTGTTAGCAGTGGAAGGTGAGCGTTATGCGCATTGTAAAAGGTGGCCACCTCAAACCTACAGATTGGGTTGCAAGTCCCAGACGCTGTTGCAATGTTCCTCCTTGTGCCACGCGGTATTAGGTTTCCTAGTTCTTAAATTGATTATTTGTATAGTTGAGAATAAACGAGTGTGCTGCCATCTCCGTGTTTTCTTCTGAGGTCTAACATCTCAGAAGTGGCATTATAACCCACGCCATGTAAGTACACGCATAATTTCGTATAAAATGGTTACTTTAACTAGTAGGATAAAACTATGTAGGTATCTGCCTTGCCATAACCTGGATTTGGTAAAAAGGATAGATATTGCTGGTTAAGATTTAATAATGAAGGATAGATAATGCTGGTTAACGATTAGTAAGGCGAAAGATATTGCTGGTTAATTCAATTAGTACTTTTCATCTAACAGTATGCTGAGTTTTGCCAAGTGATGGGAAAATGGGCCGTTAGGTTTTACCTACATGGTAGCACAGATTTCACAGACATGAAGTCAAAGAATTTGCAAAGTAATTTCGATACTGGTTTGTACGCCAGTGCGCGTAGCCGAGGGTAGGTTTGGAAAAGGTAAGAAACGGTACATACATGAGTTTGCGTTCTGTACCTTGTTGTTTTATGCTAGTAGTTTAAAAAAAAAGTGTCGCGATCCTGTTAATAAAAGAAAAAAAAGGAACAGGTGGGTAAAAAAAAAAGTGTAAGTTGACTGATTAGGTTTATTGTGTAGATTCGGTACTAATGAAATTGAATACATTATCGAATCATGAAGTGAATATTCAGATCCTTAATTGGTTTGTGTTGGGTGCTTGGTGTAAAAGTTCGGTTCTACAATGGATTCGCCTAGTACTCGGTCACACTTTCACGATTTTTTTTTGTAATTTTAGTGTTGTTTAAGAGTGTATTGGGTGTATGAAGGTCAAGCGTTATAGTATCGGGAGGGAGTGTGAAAACAACTTTACTGCGTTGAGAGGCTAACAAATATGTATCTTATTGATAATGTGACTGGTTAAAAGTAGGTATCCGCCCTGTTAAGGTTGTGTTTATTGCAAACCAAGGTTCAGGGGGCCAGCCAGCCGTGTTATACGACGACATTGAGAGGCTCCTCTTGTACAGTATGATACAGGGTTCATAGGTGATCCTGGTTAGCTAGCGCCATGTCGTTGATTGGTCGGATAGTGAGTAATACAACGTGCCGGCGTGCCAGGTTTTCCTACTTCGTTATATTGGGTTCTATTGTAGTTGTGCTTTTGGTGTGACTGTTAAGGCGTGAGCGTGACCGTGACCCATGTGTTTATATTTCTCACTGTGGTGTTTCATTGGGCTGTTGGTGTAGATGGTTGACAAGATTGTGACTATGGCAAAATAAATAGCTCTGAACGCTAGTACCTACTGTTCGAAATCATAATGAGATTTTTCTAGTTTAGCTTTGTCAGACCTATTGGGATACTGATGGCAGTCGTTAGAAAGATTTGTAATATAAAAGAAAAGAGGGTTAACTTAGTTGGTATGAATGCTATACGGGAAATTGAAAGTTACAGGTTATTTAAATATATTAAATAAACGGATCCCGTGCAGTTTTTGTGATAATAATATTAAATCGAAAACCAGTTAGAATTAGTATGATCTACAATGTAGATGAGTGTTCTAGAACGGGTGCATCCAAGTCCGGGTTTTAAGTATAGTTTTGCAACAGATTAAGAGATCCAGCCAGAGGTCTAGATCTATGGTTCGGTTAAAGGTTTTGGTTAAAAGAATATATATCTACCTACGTATGTTGGTTGGGGATATGAAAAGGTCCGTTAGTTACCCTGTACTACACTGATATGAAAGTGGTTCTGGTTGTGACAGCTTAAACGTTTTCAGGTTCAAACGATCAGGAGGTAATTCGATGCGATAACTAATCTCGGCTGTGATGAGTGTGTCTGTGTGTATGTGATCATATTTTGTGAGAATTGTTGAATTTCAGTTAAGTTGGAAGTAAAAGTGAATTTTTCAAATTTACCTACCGACGAAATCTTCGTTGATACCTGCGTGATGATATTTTTTTGTTAACATTGGGTGGCCTTCGATGGTTTGAATAAGTCTCAGCCCGGCGCCGGCGGATGGTGCTGCAGTCGGTATTTAGGTTGTCTATTGATGTAGACGAGGTTGATCAGGTTAACTAGAGTTTTCTAATTGTGGTTACATTTTTATTGACCGAACGTGATTGGGATGGACTCCAGAAGGCAATCCTCGAATGACTGATGTTATCTAATCGTATTCCCTTAGAAAATTATAATATAATTCATTAGGTTAGAAGATATCAGACTAAGTAGTGATTAGAGTTGTAACGTTGTTGGGTACAGATAGGAAATGTAGGTATGAGCCACCGTCGCTTATATCATGGACGGGATTAATCTGTTCAGGGAATGGTGTGGCCACTGCCATGCCATTCCTCATAATGTTTTTGTGGAAGACATGTACAGTAACTAGCTACCGGTGTACTTTAACTCTGAATTTTGTAAACTTTCATGTGACGAGTTCCGAAAAATGATCTGGAGAGTGCCGAGGCCTCGGTAACCTTCACCGTGAGCGGTTGTGCTGTAGCCGCTGTGGGTACTCCATCGCCGGCGTAGCGGAGAAGCAGAGCGCGGGTCGACGGCGGCTTGCGCGGGCGCTGTGGATTCACAGCGTGAGCACAAGCGGCGCCGGCGTGGTCACGCGTTGTGTCGGAGCTACGAGAGGAGTAGCGTCATTGAGCTGCTGAGTAGTTATGAAAATCGACGTGCTACGATGATGGACATTGGACATTACAGGTCACGTAGTCTTTTTCCATTAAGTAGGATACTCAGATGATGAAGTTCCTAGACCCTTTACCATCTCAGCTATTAAGTTTTAAAAGATTTGTATTAGTTTGGAACAAATTAGATTTCTACTAGAGGGATTATTGTGTTCAAACGTTTAAGAATAGACTAATGCTATCACGGATTACTTTGTGGAGCTTTTCGGGTGAACAATTTCATCACACATGATTGTTGCGGGTAGAGCGTAGCTCGCTTTCTGTTACTGAGTTAGTCTGTTAGTAGTAACGGAGTGTTTGGAACAAGATTCCTAATACCATGGGCTAACCTCGTGGATAAACTTGTTCTTATGCTTGACGGACTTATGGGAGACTGAAATTTCACACGGATGCGAGATTTGATTTGACTTTGTTGCAACTCAAGGATCCCATCGCGTCCAGTGGCGTGTTACCCTCTATGGATTAAAGAAACTTGCTGTAAATTGGTTACTTGGTGGAAAACGGTTTAAAATGGTACTACCACCAATAAGCTGCATTACATTTGTTTCAAAAATACCTACTAATTTTTACTCTGATAGAGTCGCGAGATAGTAGTTTTAACCATAGATTTAGAATTTTTCGCTAGTTTGAACAGAAGTTTGACGGTTAGGTAAACTGGTTGGGTCTAAAGGTGTCATGTCGGTTAGTTATCGGATTTGTCTGTTGTGTCGGCTGTATTTTTGTCTGTGATATTAGTATTTATCACACCTCGTAAAGGTAAAGAAAAAAAGAAAAAAAAACAAATTTCGTTTTTGCTAGTAAATTATACCCTCGAAGTTAGCGTACACATAAAGCAACATTTTACGAGTTAATAATCGAGTTATTCGGTAAATTTTGGACGAGTACCTAGATCCAAATTGATGAATGATAACAATGTTTTTATTGCACGAATTTACATGGTTTTCTCTTTTGGTTTATCTTTTGATTTCAGGTCAAGATATTACATGAAACTGTGTCGAAGACTTGGTTGACATTAAACCACCCTGAGAAACGGATTGGTTTTTTTGGACGGAAATGGAAACGGATTGGATGAGATCCCTGGATGACAGATACGAGTAATAGGCAGTTTTAGTTAAAGAGTCAGTTTAGTTAAGTTGCTTTAAAATTATGTTCCTCAACGTCGATAGATAGCGTTGTACGGCTTTGTGAACCGCGATATGGTTTCGTTCACACATTTGCGTAACTGTTTGGCGAGTTACTAAATAGTTGCAGTTCTTCTATAGTAAATACATTAGTTAGAGTTTAAATAAGCAGATATTCGATCGACGGGTTTCTAGATGATAATCGTTTTGTGTATTAACTGGTTATTATGTCGATGTTTAGTGTGACAGTGTTAAAGTGTTATAATGTTGAGTGGTTCAGCAGTACTGTTGGTTGTTAAATACATAATGGTTACCGTTGTTAAGATTGATACCTGGTTACCACGCGTAGTCAAGCGAAAGTTAAGATTTCCCACTGGTCAGATACCTAAATAGTTTGGTATTGTTTAAGCGAATTGCTTAAAAGATTTGCCATTGTTCAGATATAATTTGTTTTGCCACTGTCCAGATAGATAGTGTGATCGAATAGTTACAGATTTAGGACGGCAAACATTTAAGATTGTAAAACGTAGTTTTTAGTGATTTAAGTATAGTGAGGAATAAGAAAAAAGTTAAAAAATGATTGTAAATTATTGAGTACATAGGTACGTATGCGTGTGTATTAGTGATTGATGAGGGATTTAAATCATAAAATTGAATTGAGCCTGAATAATGTATCTACCTATTAGCTAATTTCAGCGAAGACACTGCTACTTGCTCTTCAACTGTAAACAGTGTCAATGAGTAATTGTAATTTAATGATATGAGATTGAATAGTTACAGATTTAGGACGACAAACAATAATGATTGTAAAACGGAGTGAATGCATAATTTTAGTGATTTAAGTATAGTGATGTATGTAGGCAGGATGTGAAAAATGATTGTAAATTATCGAGTACATACGTATGCGTGTGTATAAGTGATTGATGAGGGATTTAAATCATAAAATTGAATTGAGCCTGAGTAATTTACTTATCATCTAATTTTGGCGAAGACACTGCTACTTGCTCTTCAACTGTAAACAGTGTCAATGAGTAATTGTAATTTGATATTATGAGATTGAATAGTTACAGATTTAGAACGACAAACATTAATGATTGTAAAACGGAGTGAACGCATAATTTTAGAGTGATTGAAATATAGTTATAGTGAGGGTGCTCTCGAGCCGGGCAAGATTGGCGTAAACGACCTCGCCGCCCACGATTGGTAAGAGACATCGCAGTTGTGTGTCGTTCTGGTGAAAGAAGTAACCTTTGCGGCATGCAGCTATACCATAGTAGTGACGGGTGTTCTCGAGCCGGGCAAGATTGGCGTAAACGACCTCGCCGCCCACGATTGGTAAGAGACATCGCAGTTGTGTGTCGTTCTGGTGAAAGAAGTAACCTTTGCGGCATGCAGCTATACCATAGTAGTGACGGGTGTTCTCGAGCCGGGCAAGATTGGCGTAAACGACCTCGCCGCCCACGATTGGTAAGAGACATCGCAGTTGTGCGTCGTTCTGGTGAAAGAAGTAACCTTTGCGGCCGGCTATACCATAGTAGTGACGGGTGTTCTCGAGCCGGGCAAGATTGGCGTAAACGACCTCGCCGCCCACGATTGGTAAGAGACATCGCAGTTGTGTGTCGTTCTGGTGAAAGAAGTAACCTTTGCGGCATGCAGCTATACCATAGTCGAAGAATCTGTAGTAGTTTAAGTGTATGTAATTATACACGTACAGTAAAAATCTTAATATAGATGATTATAAGAGTGATGCGAGTGATACGTTCAATTATTTAACAAAACAATGTTTAATAGAAATATAAATTATAGTTAATTAGAACGAAGGGACTCGTTCCCATAGGATGGCCGACTGTTACAGAATTATTAGCATATGTAAGGTCCGGCTACTTTCTGCAGTGGCAACACTAAATAATGACCGGGTGGGGAATGTTACGCCATATTGTGGGGCTCAGTCTTAAACTAGACGTCGGTAGATAAAGTATAATAATACGGGCAATGGGGAGCATTGTTAGCAGTGGAAGGTGAGCGTTATGCGCATTGTAAAAGGTGGCCACCTCAAACCTACAGATTGGGTTGCAAGTCCCAGACGCTGTTGCAATGTTCCTCCTTGTGCCACGCGGTATTAGGTTTCCTAGTTCTTAAATTGATTATTTGTATAGTTGAGAATAAACGAGTGTGCTGCCATCTCCGTGTTTTCTTCTGAGGTCTAACAGTAATGATATACATTCTCATTGGTTCGAACAATGGAGTCGTTCCAAATATAATTTCCGTACTGAGTCATCCATAGATTGGTGTTTAATAAATCTGTAAGTGAAAATAGATTATTAAATAAAGAGCGTTATTTAAATCAAGAATGTCTGTCTGTGTGTGTCTGTAATGGAGAAGACTATGCTCGGAGTGTCAATTGGCAATTGAATGCGCAACGAGAAAATTAAAAAGACGTGTCATTACAACAGAAGTACATATATAATGTTATCTATGGTTATATTACTCGACTGCTCGTAGCACTTACGAACGATAGAGCTGAAAGGATTATACCCCAGGATCCATGGCAGTCCGGCAGACTTTGCCTACCACTGCAGCTTTGGGAGTTGTTTCGGATGCTAATCCGCTTCTTGGGGCGATATGTCACGGTAGCTACAAAGTGGTGTAAAGAAGGAAGGGAGAAGACATACCTGTCAATGTAAATGTGGTCTGGTCGTATCCAATAGGCAGCCATGAAAAGAAATGTATTCTCTCAGTTACTTTCACGAAGAAATCATAAACTCCAGCCTCATATTTGCTTTTACCAAACTCGACCGTGTAATTCAACGTTTTCTCTGAACTGATGATCTGAAAAATTGCACATTGATCACGTATTACTTTGGCTGAGGTTGTGCTTTTATTTTGAAATCTGTAACACATCTACTATCATATTCATTAATAATTTAAGTGTAATATCTAAATTATAGCTTTTTAAATCCAGATACGGAGTGCTGTGCTGGCCATAGATGGAAAGATAGGGATCGTGTGGTTTTAGCCAGTTCGAGGCTGGCATAACATCCCTGGGAATTTCCACACAAAAAAAAAGTTGTAGTTAAAATCTATGGATATTTTTAAGAGCAATTGGTATCAATCAACTCAGCCTAAAGCAGACCACTGCTGAACGCGGCTTCTCCCAGATCACGCCACAGTACACGGTCATGTGCCTTCCGCATTCAGTCCCAGCCTGCGACCTTTACCATGTCGTCGCGTCCGCGTCGGTCCATCTGGCGGGTGGACGTCCTACCCTAGTTTTTCCTAGCAATTGGTATGCTGTTTCATAATACATAGTTTTTAATTATTTCACGTCATAGTTTCTACGTAAAAATTACATAAATGTGAAGTCAGGATATGAGAGAGATTTTTGAGAGCGACATTTGTATAATAGATGATGTTTTTTTTGTACTCACCTCCTCATGATGCCCATCGTTGTTATAGAAAGTATATTTCCTTTCGATATCTGGATTAGTTTCGTAACCGCCGGTGTGTGATACCGTCACTGTGAACGTCACCTCAGAACCGCAGATTGCTGGTGAGCTGTTCTCAAGAATTATATTATACTTTTCACTTCCTTGAAAACAAAAGAAATGTTGTTTAAATTTACATTGATATTATCATAGGACGTGTTGCGACTAGTGTTGTACAAAACTCGAGGCGTCCGAGTCCCTTTGCCTAGAGCTCGGTGTCATTTATAGGGCTCGCCTCGTTTGTATGGCGCTCGACGACTCGGGAGTCTTTTTCAGAGCTCGAGCTTTTTTGAAGCCTCGAGTCCTTTTTGAAGGCTCGAGCCCTTTTTGAAAGCTCGATCTCTATTGAAGGCTCGAGCCCTTTTGAAGGCTCGAGCTCTATTGAAGGCTCGAGCTCTTTTGAAGGCTCGAGCTCTTTTGAAGGCTCGAGCTCTTTTGAAGGCTCGAGGCATGGCTCATAACAGTCGTCGTAAGAGGCGACTAAGGGAACACTTTCGTAAAAATATCCATTGCGTAGAGAAGGAAAACTTATAATGAAACCCGGTTGTCAGTAAAATGACAATCGTTAAGCCAAGTTGAAGGCCTTTTGGCCGGCTTGAAAATTTCAACGGCGGCGGGTCGTGCGCCTGTCCATTTCAACACGGCAATAGGTTCACCGCCTCATGGACGGCTTGACATTTTCAATAGCATATAGCAGGACTAAAAGCAGTAAAGAGATAGGTATTAAAAACATTATAACCAGTTAACCAGCTTACCTTTAACATGGATAGTTTTTTCACGAAGCCCATAGATGTAACTGTCGTCAAGTGCTCCACACTGAAAACTGGAGAGCCCAGCATACCCATAAATTCCTGTCTTGGCTACCGTGGTGTTGCTCCGAGTATCTTCGTTATAATGTGTGGTTCGGCTAACATTAGGTGTATAATATTTATCTGGCATATCGTACACTACTATTAATGCCTGAAGAATATAAGTCGTTTCTATATTCTCGTATGTATAAAATAAATACAACTCATCTGTCTCAGCTATTAAAGTGCAGTTCAGATACCAATAAACATTCAAATTATTTCCTAATTTATTTATGAACATAGTTTCTAGATGCGGTAAGGTTATGTAATGATATACATTCTCATCGCTCTCAATAGGCACAATGGAGCTATTCCAAATATGGTTCCCGTACTGAGAAATCCATAGTTCGGTGTTTAATAAATCTGTAAGGGAAAGTAGATAAATAAATTAGTTGAATCTTGATAACATGAATTTCTACATAGTTTTATTTAATTATTTATGTACACACTACAACACAAAAAACAAACAGTAAGAGGAAACACAGGTACAATGGTACTGCTTATTTCTAAAAGAAATATCTACCAGCAGACCGACGAGAGGAAAGCGTGAAAATAGGAAAAGAAAAAGTAAAAGTGTGTAATTAAAACAACAGGATAGCATTGAAGTAACACACAAATACAAATACTATTAAATAGGTAAGTAATATATGTACAAATATACATTTATAAATAAAGAAATATATTATTATATAATAAATATATACTGGGTGTAACAAAACTACCTCTCTAAATTTCATGAGATGACTTGGCATCGGAAATCATACATCGGAAAGTATACAAATATTTAATAAAAAAGGGGGGTTAATTTTTTATTAAAAAAAAATAAAATTGTCGCACATTAAGAATCCACGTTTTACCGCGGCAATTCGAGGTAACATGGTCGCCGTGGCAAAACAAACACGGAGCACCCGTCTGGCTGTCGTTGTCGCTTTCTACTGCCGCTCAGTAGCGATAGAAAGGGTGATAGTGAAAATTAATAGGACCTTTAAAACGGATTTACGGTTAAAGTATTCATGTGATTTTTTTTCTTCATTTTTGTAATGTTTCTTGACAGATGCCACGTCACGTGACGAAATTTGAACAGGTAGTTTTGTTACACCCAATATAGATAAATATATTTAGATACATAAATATGCTTACATGAACATAAAGGGTTCATACAAGCCTTTGAAAGGATTTTTCCTAGGATCCCTGGCAGACCGATGCAACCTTGGGGGTTGATTCGGGTGCTATCCCTCTTCTTAGGCGATAACAACGGTAGCAAATAAGTTGCTAAAAATAGCGAGGAAACATACCTGTCAATGTAAATGTGGTCTGGTCGTATCCAATGGATCGCCATGAAGAGTAACCTCTTCTCTCTCTTACTAACACGAAGAAATCGTAAACTCCAGCCACATACTCGTCCTTACTGAACTTGATCGTGTGATTCAAAGTATTTGCTGAACTGATGATCTGAAAAATTGGATGTTAGTTTATTGTTGACTAGCGGACGTCACGCGGTTTCATCCGCTTAGTTCCCGTTCCCTTGGGAATACGGGAATAAAATATAGCCTATGTTCACCGCAAAGCGTGTAGCTTCCCAACAGTGAAATAATTTTTCAAATCGGTCCAGTAGTTCTGGAGCCTATTCGTTACAAACAAACAAAAAAAAAACAATTCATTCCTCTTTATAATATTATTATAGTATAGTATAGTATAGATGTTGTATCGTGAGTCTATCTGTAATGTCTAAATATCATAGACCTAAACACATGGTATTATTTCAACACAATACTCACGCGTTCAGGAGTTAAAGGGCCTTGACAGTCAGAAGGACAGCAAAGTAAGCATATAAGGGTTCAGTTCTTTCCATTTGAGGTACGGAACCCCAACAAAAATAGGTATTGACTTCAAAAAGAATATTACAAAAAGTAAAAAAGAAGTTGATTTAGTTAATCAGAAATGGTTCAATCTTACTAATATTCTAAATGCGAAAGTTTGTGAAGATGTTTAGATGTTAAGATGTTTGGATGTTTGTTACTCAATAACACTCTAACGGCTGAACGAATCGGGCTCAAACTTGGTACAGAGATAGCATATACTCTGGAATAACATATGGGCTACTTTTCATCCCGGGTAAATGTACCCACGGGAAGCGGGAACGGGAACCAAATTTCACGCGGGCGAAGCCGCGAGCATCATCTAGTCTATACTAATATTATAAAGAGGAAAGATTTGTTTTTTTGTTTGTTTGTTTGTTTGTAACGAATAGGCTCCGGAACTACTGGTCTGATTTAAAAAAATCTTTCACTGTTGGGAAGCTACACTCTTTGCGGGTAACATAGGCTATATTTTATTCCCGTATTCCCACGGGAACGGAAACTACGCGGGTGAAACCGCGTGACGTCCGCTAGTATTTTATAATTTTGTCGTCTTGTATATCGTAGGTGTAAGGTTCTCATCAATACAAAATTTATACCCGCTAAAGATTCATATTAATAAAGTCCAAGCATAAGATAACTGCTGTAAATCGTTGAGGAGTCCCCCGAACTGTCTTTTGACTCCATAAGCTATCTCATCATAATAAAAAAAGACTTTACAATATTTAATGTAAAACTTAACAAACGCACTAGTCGCCCCTATTATTTTCGTAGGTTACCCTCAATTTCTCTAGGATACAGACGACACTGCTCTCCAACAAAAAATGTTATCATAATTAGTTGACGACAAAATTAAGAAACGAATAAAAAAAATATACCTACGGTTGAATTGAGACATAGGTATATTTTGAACTTATCACATACATATTTTGAAGTGTGTCTATACTCTATACTAATATAATAAAGAGGAAAGATTTTATTGTTTGTTTGTTTACATCGGATAGTCTCCGAAACTACTGAACCGATTTAAAAAAAAACTTTCACTGTTGTGAAGCCACACTCTCCCCGGTGAACATAGGCTATATTTTATTCCCGTATTCCCACGGAAACGCAAGCTACGCGGGTGAAGTCGCGTGTCGTCCGCTAGTTATAAATGAAAAGTACAATTTTTTGTGCTTACGTGTACCTACCTCTTCATGATACCTGTTTTTATTATAGAAAGTAAATTTCCTTTCGATATAATCCGGATTAGTTTCATAACTGCCGGTGTGTGATATCGTCACTGTGAACGTCACCTCAGAACCGCGGACTGCTGGTGAGCTGTTCTCAAGAATGATGTTATACTTTACTCTTCCTTGAAAACAAAAAAAAAAATGTTAATTTTATTTCAGACGTCGCATAAATCTTTCTTTTTGATATTACTACCTACCTATACGTACTTATTTATAATGTGGGCGGACTCGTGTTCTGTAAAAGATCACTGCATTTACTATGGCCGGTTAGGATGGGTGTCACGTGACCACTTTGTGACATTTATTTGAGCGTTTCCGTACTTCGGAAGGCACGTTAAGCCGTCGGTCCCAGTTGCCCGTAAAATGGCAGTCGTAAGCCTAATTTTTCAAGCCGCCCATAAAGGCGGCTTGAAAAATTTCAACAGCGGGCAGTCAACCTGCGTCTGTCCATATCAACACGGCAATACAGCCCACCACCTATTACGTGGAAAACAATCTAAAAAAGTGAAATGTGGGCATATAATATGTACGTATGAATGTAGGTATGTACATACATATATATACATACATACATATGGGCACGCCTTTATCCCCGAAGGGGTAGGCAGAGGCATATTATATGCCCACATTTCACCTTTGTATAATTTGTCCCACGTAATAGGTGGTGAGCCGTATTGCCGTGTTTAAATGGACAGGCGCAGGTTGTGACTGCCTGCTGTTGAAATAAAGCCTTCAACTTAGCTTAACGACTGCCATTTTACTGGCAACCGGAACCAACGGCTTAACGTGCCTTCCGAAGCACGGAAACGCTCAAATAAATGTCACAAAGTGATCACATGGATGGTCACCCATCCATGGACCGGCCATAGTAAAAGTTGCTTACTGCAGTGATCGTTTACAGAACACTGAGTCCGCGGGGCCACGAGCGCTTCTCTAGGTATGTACACGTATTTATATTTGATGCGCTTGTAGCTCTGCTAGCTTTTTTAGCATTTTACGCTACGGCCGCTAATGTGAGGGTGTCACCGTACTATAAAGGGTTCGATTAACAATACCACTATTATTGTTTTTTTTTTGTATTGGTAATCGAATTTCGTAAGGCAAGTTTTAAGACACACGACCAGTATCATGGCAGTCGATGAGACAAGTTGAAGGGCTTATAGGACCCAGTAGACGACAGCGTGACGTGAGAGATTCACGCACCCGAATCCCCCCCCTAGTTGAGGCCACTATGGTAGCCGTAGGTCTGTTGGTAGTCCTGGGGTATCCTTCCGAGGGCTCCCAACCGTAGGCTGTTAGGCGGGATACGTGAGGTTTTTTAGTCGGTAGGGGTCCGGCATTGTCTCCTACCGATTGTCACAAATACTTCCCGGTAAGTATCTGTGACACGGCAGATTCGGTAAGTATCTGTGGCGAAGACACCGGGAAACCAAGGCCGAGTGTCAGCACTGCGAGGACCGCAGCGATGACACAGCGTTCCACACGCTGGTGGAGTGCACGGCGTGGGCGCAATAGCGCCAAGTCCTCGTGGCAGGTCTGGACGTGGACATTCTCTCGGAGTATGTGAGACTGCGCCGCCTCTTTATGCGAGCAGGTCATGCTCGTGAAAGAGGCGGCGGGGCGGGAGCGGGAGAGAACTCTCCTACCCGAACTCCCGAGTCAGCGGCTGAGGCTTCGCCGACGTGTCTTCGCCGAAGACTATCGGCCTATATGACCGGGGGCCTGAGGACGGTGAGGAGGCTGCTCACCGTCCTTACAGAAGCAGGCCCACGACGGCAGCGTTAAGTGAGAGATCCACGCACGCCCCCTAAGAAGCGGGATGATACTCGAAAACCCCCCAAAGACGCGGGATAGCACTCGAACCACTCCCTAGGCGAGGCCGCAATGGTTACCGTAGGTCTGTCGGGTGGAAGTCCTGGAACATCTTCCCGAGGGCTTACCCGGGGCTCCCAACCATAGGCTGTTGGGCGTTACGTGAGGTTTGTTAGTCGGTAGGAGTCCGGCATAGCATCAACGAAGGATTTTCCCTCACGTTGAAAAAAGACCTAACTAAATGGAGGCTTGAAATTTTCAACGCTTTCTATGTAGTGGGGATACGAGCGCTTTAAAGTAAGGATATATAAGGGTATAAAAAACCAGCTTACCTTTTACATGGATAGTTTTTTCACAAAGCCCATAGATGTTACTGATGTGGAGAGCTCTACACCCAAAACTGGAGAGTTTACCATTCCCATTAATTTCAGTCCTGGCTACTGTGGTGTCGCTGCGAGTATCCTCGTCATATCGTGTAGGTTCCTCAACATATGGGGAATTATATTCATACGGCACATTGTACACTACTATTAATGCTTGAAGGTTATAAGTACTCTCTGTATCTTCGTATGTGTGGAATAAATATAACTCATCAGTCTCAGCTATTAAAGTACAATTTAGATACCAATAAACCTTCAAATTGTTTCCTAGTTTATTTATGAACATAGTTTCTAGATGCGGTAAAGTTATGTAATGGTATACATTCTCATCGCTGCCAATGGGCACGATGGAGCTATTCCAAATGTGATTCCCGTACTGAGACATCCATAGTTTGGTGTTTAGTAAATCTGTAAAGGAAAATAGATAAATCAATTTGTTGAATCTGGATAATATTAAATGAATAACAAATTTCTACATAGTTATGTCTAGCCCAAATTCAGCAATTAATGCAAACTATGAAATCTCTTCAACCGAGAAATACTTAAAATTATTGAAAAACCAATAACAAAACCTAACTAAAGAAAGTCAAAATACAATACTAAAGAAATATAAAGGAAATATATCTACAACAAAATCTATCTAAAAGAGACAAACAGAGAGCGCGAAAGAAAGAGAAGTACAAAAACCTACACTACATAAGACTGAACTACTCCATTATAAACTAGTAAAAGTGAGAAAGTGAGTTGTAAAATGGAGAAATCTAAATAAGCATTTGGGAGACAAGCCCACTTGGATAGTCATTTTACAATAAACGTGAGTTACTGGACTACGGCTCACTAGCACTGTTATTAATGTCCTTTGAGCTAGATTAGGTGTTGGTAAAACCCGCCATTTGTATTTTTTTACGTGGGTGCACAATAGAGAAGCTTATCAGAAAAAAAGAAAAGCTTTTTTCATTCCCTTAAAATACAAATAATAGTAAAATAATAAAAAACTTGAGAGGTGTCAAGGGACACCCGGATGGAACGAAGTTCCTTTCGATTAAAGTGAAGGAATTGTAATAAAATTTTATTTTAATTTTAAAATTTTATTGTAAGCAAAAACAAAAACAGAAACAAAAACAAAAAGAAAACAAATATAAAAAAAAAGTGAGTGCGTGTAACCTTTACGCGCGACTGAAACTGAACAGAGCGAAACTCCTATTTGCTTTGGTGTTGCTCGTAGAGTTCATGTTCATCCCCTGGCTAGCACTAGCACTACCACTATCACTACCACTATCACTATCACTACCACTACCACTATCATTACTACTATTACTATCACTACCACTATCACTACCACTATCACTACCACTACCACTATCACTACCACTATCACTACCACTATCACTACCACTATCACTACCACTATCACTACCACTATCACTACCACTATCACTACCACTATCACTACCACTATCACTACCACTATCACTACCACTATCACTACCACTATCACTACCACTATCACTATCACTACCACTATCACTACCACTATCACTACCACTATCACTACCACTATCACTACCACTATCACTACCACTATCACTACCACTATCACTACCACTATCACTACCACTATCACTACCACTATCACTACCACACCACTATCACTACCACTATCACTACCACTATGGCTACCACTATCACTACCACTATCACTACCACTATCACTACCACTACCACTACCACTATCACTACCAAAAGTGTCGTTACAACTTTTCGTGAGAATTTTTTCCGTCTAGCCCCCTTTCACAACGCGCGATAAGGAACTTCGTTCCAAAAAAAGAAAGGTAACAACACAGAAAATAGAACGGCCACATCTCAGCGTAATGCTGTCCGCGTGCTGTGCAGGCAGATAGTAATGGTTTTCAGAGGTAGCCAAATCAGAAGTTTTTAACATACCTGTTAATGTAAATGTAGTTTTGCCATGACAAATGGGCCTCCATAAAGATAAAGCATCCTTTTTCCAAACTTTAACATATAATTCGTATTCTCCTGCGGCATATTTGTGCTTGTTATACTCAACCGTATGGTTTAAAGTACTTTCTGAAGTGAAGACCTAAAAAAGTAACATGTGTTATTTGAATTGTTGGTCAAATTCATTAGGGGTAAGCATATGATACTCCTGCCAAGACGGTCGGTGGTGTGTCACTTTACGCCTTTAAAAAGTGGGATAGCATCCCGGCGTGGGCGCAACAGCACCAGGTCCTCGTGTCAGGTCTGGACGTGGACACTCTTTCGCTGGAGATCATGGCTCACATCATGGTCTCCAGCGGGAGTAAGTGGGACTGCGCCGCCTCTTTCTGCAGGCAGGTCATGCGGCAGGGAGTGTGCGGGAGAGAACTCTCCCTACCGAGTTTCGCAGTCGGTGGTGCGGCGGGGGCGCTGCGTGGCCGACGTGTCTTCGCCCAAGACTATCCTACCCTTGACCGGAGGCAGCTCACTGTCCATACAAAAGCCGGCCCTAGACGACAGCTTGACGTGAAAGATTCACGCACACCCTCTAAGAAGCGGGAAAACACCCAAACACCCCCCAAAGACGCGGGATAGCACCCGAACCGTGTGAGCTGAGGCCGCAGTGGTAGCCGTATCGTTCCGAGGGCTAACCCGGGACTCCCAACCGTAGGCTGTTAGCAGGACACGTGAGGTTTTTTAGTTGGTAGGAGTCCGGCATACCTAACATCCATGTCGATTTTCCCTCAGGTAAAAAAAATCCCCAAAGAAGTGTGATAACACCCGAGCACCTCCTTAGAAGTGGAATAAAACCCGAACAATCGGAACGAGTCTGCGGATGAGTGGACAAAGTCTTTGTCAGGAATCCTGGAGTTATCTTTCCAAGGGAGTACCCAGGACTCCAGGCCGCAGGCAGATGAAAGGGCACCGTGTGGTTTTAGTCAAAGCATGTGATACTCCTATTGCCTCAGATTCTCTAATTTCTCCTCTTGTTACAAGGTAAAACTTTTCATACTAACCTCTTTCATATACCCATTCTTGTCATAGAAGCTGAACTTCAATACATCGTCTCTTAAATCGCTATAATACTTTGGGTCCACCGTCACCGTGAACGTCACGTTGGAGCCACGGATCGCTGGTGAACTGTTCTCAACGACAATACTTTTTAACTTTGGTTCTCCTTTAAAACACAGAAAGCATGTATTAATCTACTGTACCTACTATATATAGAACTGGTTAAGAACAAATCCTGACATCCAGTATCCACACTCATCTACATACACAAACGTTCGCATATTTTATAGATATCTCAAAATCTTATAATGTAGTATACATTATAAGATTTTAAAATGGTCATAGTCATGTTTGTATTGTACAACGGACATATTTAAAAAAAATACTTTGATTATGAATGAATTTATTTAATAAAAAGCTACAATGGCTCATATTTGTTAGTAGTGCTTATATCTAGGTTAGTATATTCCAAAAACACATTTATGTGCAAATAAAATTAAATTACAATAAATACCATTTCAGTTATTAAATGTCAATAAATACAATATGTTCTAATTAAAATGTCAATAAATACAATAACTAAAATGTCAATAAATAAATACAATAATTAAAATGCCAATAAATACAACAATTAAAATGTCAATAAATAAGTACAATTACAGTAGGTGAATACAATTAAAATAATCAAAATTGCAGTAAATAAGTTTACAATAAATTAAAATTCCAATGCATAAAATAAAATCAAAACACAATGAATAAAAATAACAATAAAATAAAATTACAACAAAATTAAAGACACAATTAGAACATTACAAAGGCCATTCCTGCAGCACACCCCCCGCTATGGCACAGCAATGGTTAACGTGGAGGCTGTCCAGTCTTTGCGCGATCATGTTCAGGATGCTGTTGCCGCTCTCGCGCACCCTGCGCACCAAGGACGCGCACCTCTTACGCATGGTTGCGTAAAAGCAATCCACCCGAGCCTCCGCGAACATCCCAGATGCGCTACAGAAGCGCGGTAGCCCCAGCAGCACCCTGAACGCGTTGTTGTATTGCACACGAAGGGCGTTGTAAGTTTTTCGAGTGTACCCTGCCCACAGGCCGCACGTGTAGAAAGATGTACAAAAAGATCTAAAAAGTGTAATTTTCACCTCTCTTGAACACCGTGCAAACCTGCGAGCCAGCATATTTGCTCTCACTGACAACGCCCTCCGTTCCCTCTCAATGTCTTTATCGTCCCTGAGGTCGGCAGTCAACACATGGCCAAGATATTTAAAGTTATACACCCTTTGTAGTGGTTGATTATTTATTGTAATCGGTGGTATGAGGTCATATTGTCTACTCCCGGCCTCAAAGACCATAACCTGGCTCTTTTTTACATTATAGGCCAAGCCGTGAGAGAGTGCGTACGACTCGCATCTGGCAACTAAAGAACGCAGGCCACAGACAGACGCACTCAGTAACGCCATGTCGTCCGCGTAGCTAATGTTGTTAACGCAGACGCCGTCCACGGAACATCCGACACTGGCGCCACTGAGCTCCTCTATCAGTTCATTCACATACAGATTGAAGAGCGTAGGCGATGATAACCCCCCCTGCCTCACCCCGCACTCCAATCTGTATGGTTCAGAAAGTGCACCCGCCCATCTCACGCTATTGACCTGGTTGCTGTACCAATATTTAAAAATATTTATAAGTTCTACCGGTACTCTAGCTTTTTTAAGCTTATCCCATAGAAGGTCGTAAAAAACCAAGTCAAAAGCCCTGGAAAGGTCTAGAAAGCACGCGAAGACGGGCGTTTTGCGCTCCGTGTAGTAAGAGACAGCGTGCTTAAGACACAGTATAGCGCTTTCTGTTGACAATTTGGGCTTAAATCCGAACTGATTGTCATGAAGTTTAATTAATTTATTTAACTGTGTATTAAGCACACTGTCAAACACCTTCGAAATAACAGTTGCCAACGAAATAGGTCTGTAGTTGTTTTTATCTGCAGGATCCCCGGTCCTGCTTTTAACTATTGGCACGACTATCGTACGCGTCATATCAGCCGGCATATAACCATGGCCCACACAGAGGTTAAAGAGTAAATACAGTACTCGCGGTAGGTGCGGGCCAGCAAACTTAAGGTGCTCAATACTGAGCCCGTCGTGTCCAGGGGATTTACCTCTCGACATAGACGTAATTACGGCAGCTATGTCTTTAATAGAAAAGAAAATCCTTCTTTCTACATCGGGTCCAATATTCAGCGTCGACTGAGATGGCCCAATTATGTTATACTAACGAATCGATACTGAACACAAAACTATTTCTTTTTGTTATTCTTGTCTGTTTGTCCTTATGTTTGTTCGTGGTGGACGCAAAATCTACGAAACAGATTTTGATGCGGTATTTTTTATTAGACAGATCATGGTCAGACTTAACCAACCATTATTTCTAGTTGTGGTGGTGGGCGCCATAGAGTACCTACATAGTATCTTAAAAATTAACATACCTAATAAAACTACTTTAATGTAATTAAATCCAAATTGCTCCCAGAAATAAGAATTGTTTCTATAAACGTCAACGTAAAAAATGTGTTCTCCTTCGCTGTAAAACTCCTTATCATATGGAACACTACAATTTACTGTTGCTTCCGAACTGAAGAACTGAAAAATATAAGATATAGAATAATATATTCAACAAATTAAAAGGCTAATTTCATCGATCTATATGTACTGCGTCATATTTATGTCAATATGCGCGTCTACACAAGCGAACAGCCGCGCGAGGAAACTCTCCCCTCGATCGAGCGCGGCAGTCTTGGTATCATCGCGAGGCTTCCGCGCGCGGCATGCCCGCGCCATTGTGTTCGTTCGTTTAGTTAAGAATTACCACACCACACGTACGTGTTGCGGTGGCAGCTGATGCTTTTATTCTTACATCTTGCCTAAGCATCTTTTCTAAGTCCTCTATTTGTAGAATTTGAATGAGTAACATTCCATAGCCAGGTGTTTATATTATTGAGAGATATTAATTTTAAACACTAATATTTATCCTTAACTATAATAATTCGAGCGAGGCACGAAACAAAATACGCAAGCGTCCAGAGTGCGCGCGGCAAACGACCGAGGCGCCTTTGAGCAAAAGAAAAAACCGACGCTCGATGGCTCGGGCGCTCGGTCGCTCGCTCGCGCACGTTCACACTGACTGAACTGCTTCGCGCGGCAATTGCCTCGCGAGGATGAAGGCTTTGTGTGGACGCGCCTAATGGCTAATTAATTTTACTGCTCATACTATAATAATACATAATAATTATCATAATCAAAGTAGGCATATTTGTAATGTGTCTGTTTTTTAATCAATACTTTTTTTACATGCATACATAATTATGATCATGCCTTTTATCCCCGTAGAGTAAGCAGATACATATTATATGACCACATTTCACCTTTGAGATTATGTCCCACGTAATAGGTGGTGCGCCGTATTGTCTGCTGTTGAAAATTTTCAAGCCGCTCTTATAGGCCTTCAACTTGGCTTAACATCTGCCATTTTACTACCGAGACCAACGGCTGAACGTGCCACGGAAACGCTCGCAAATAAATGTCAGAAAGCGGTTACGAGATGGTCACCCATCCATAACCGGCCACAGTAAATTTTGCTTCTAGAGTGATCGTTTATTACACACTGAATCCGCGGAGCCACGAGCGCTTCATTTTTATCAGGAATTAATTTTTTATCACGAAAAATACACGATTTGACACTTACCTGTGTGAAGTGACGTGCACGATCATAAAAGACAAACTGAACAAGTTCACCAGTGTTGTTCGTAAGAGTGGCTGTGAAGGTCACGTTGCCGCCAAGGACGGTGGGCCCACTAGTTTCAAGGACAACATTCTTTAGACGTTCCTCCCCTATATCAACGAAAAACATTTATGGAAATTAAATAACTTAGTTTATTATTAAGACTCTGCTGTCCATCTGTCTGTCAATCATGAGACTGTATCTTATGAACGGTGATACCAAAAAGCTAAATTTTTCACAGATTATGATGAATGAATGAATATTTCTCTCTTCTAACAGCTAAAAACAGAAAAACCAAAATAATTTAATTGCGGTTTTTTTGGTATGGCACCCTTCATGCGCGAATCCGACTCGAACTTTCCGGTTCTTTATGTATTCAGCTAACGAAAATGACGCTGTCTACTTGATGGAAAGGCATGGTAATAGGTGCACAAGACTATTGACAGTGCAGCTCAAGTTGGCGACCCCATGATGTGCCTAGTTAGACTGCACTTGAAGAATCTGGGATTGTAAGACGAGGGAGACACGTAAGCTGGGACAAAATCTTGTAAATCTCTCGTTGCTGGTGAATATTCTATCTACGGTATGGTCACCTCTGCTCATCGCGTACCTGACGCGGTGTTCAGAATCAAAAACAAGAGGATGGGATTGAATTGAATAGCTCTTCAAAATATACGGCGTGATAGCACAAATTCTATAATAACGGAATGATAGCATTTTATATCTATATCTGTTCTGACCTTTGGTCTGGTTATGTACTCGATAACACATTTAAGTTTATTGGACATTATCCTGACCGGGCACTTCTTGGAGCAAATCGATAGGTACTGCCCGTTCGCTCTAAGTTTGCCGCTGGCGTAGAAGCTCGTGTAGAGGCGTAGTAAAGGAAACGACCGAAAACCTTGGCGAACGGGTAGTACACATTTTGTGATGGTCTGAGATTCCATGGAACATTGATCCTAAATTTTTATTCCGAAAGCAGTTAGGTGAAGATCCATATTCCATGGGATCCTCAACAATAATCCCAACCAAAATTCCTACAGCCAGGAGAGACTTTTTACGTCATCAAATACAACATTTTGCAGATCAAGTTACTAATAAAATAAGATATATCTTAAACAAACTTACTTGCTACAATAAATGTTGTATAATTTTTTTCAATAATGTCTCCATCTTTCAAAACCTCTACGTAAAACTCATGTGCTCCATCTCTTAAGAATTCATGGTCATATTTTTTAGTAAAGTTTATAGTCTCTGCAGAACTAACGATCTGAAAAAAAAAGAACTTTATTGTACTTAAAGATTTGGTGCTGAGCGGGTTTTAGAGTACTCACGCTATCCATTCCAATGGCTTACCCCGGGCACTCGGCCGCAGGCGTGTGGAAACCCGCACGGATGCTATGCCGGACACTTACCGACTAAAATCACACGTGCCCTACCTCTGCGTACGATCAGGAGCCCCGGATAAGTCCTCGGAAGGATGTTTCAGGACAAAACTTTGTATAATGTTGAAAAAATGTTTCTTGTTAGGGTCCCAAATCAAATCTCATTTTCATAGCTTGCTGTATCGTTTTTGTTTTCTTGTTTCAAAAATGTCTTAAGTATGATTGCCATTTTTTGAAAAGTGCTAATAAGGGAAGTGAAGAAAGTGTTCTCTTAGTTGACTTTAACTTCACCTACGCGTTCAATTGTTTGCGCCCGCTATAATTCCACAGATTATATAATATATTCTATACAGATGCACGAACAGGAACAAAAATCGGTTACTCGCTCCACAGACCTGGCCGCCTACCTGTCAGTGTGGGAATCTTCAAATGTAACTAGATGGCGACGATATTTTTAGCAAAATGTTCAACTAGATTTCAAGGTCAAATTTGATTTCGTTTCAACTGTTTTGATAAAGTATTTAGTTATTTTAATCGTGACGTAGTCACTTAATTAGCACAGACTGGTAAGCGGGCGGTACCCGGTGCATGCAAGCCCCAGTTCGATTCCCACTTTTCACCCGATTCTTTTTGTTATCTTTTTAAGTTTTACTTTTTGAACGTACCCACATTTTATACTACTCAATATTTTTATTAAGTGAAAAAAGACTACTTACTCACACGGGACTTTGTCATTTTTTATTATATTAGAAAAATATTATAAAAAAATTGACATACTAATTGCTTTAAATAAGCATGTTATCTTTGTATTGAGTATTTAATTTTTGCAATTGATTGATTTAAAATTTAAATCAATCATCAACTGTTCTCATATCATATAATGATATGAGAACAGTTGAATTCGTTTCAACTGTTCTGATATGACTAAGTATTTCACTCCATGCATCAGTCGCACGGTTAGCTCAGCGGATAGGCGGGTGGCGCCTGTTACGAGTTGACCCAGTTCAATTCCAACGGGTAGCATGGTTCGTTTTGTTTATTTTTTTTACTATTTTTATTATGAAGTGAAAATGACAGGACTTCTCTTTTTTAATTTTATAATAAAAATAAATACGTACTAAAAAATAAATATTTTATCTTGGTAGATAATTATTTTCACAGCGGGTGGCAGGCGGATTTATATAAAAAAACCGGCCAAGTGCGAGTCGGACTTGCACACAGGGATCCGTACCAAAAAACGGCAAAAAGTCACGATTTTTGAATGAGATTCCCCTTAATCTTTCCCTTTTTTTCTGATTTTAGTATTTGTTGTTATAGCGGCAACAGGAATACATCTAGGGCTGCCAACTTTTTTTAGAAGAAATAAAGTATACTTATCTGACTTCAATGGGGTAAAAAAAGTACAGACTTACAAAGAAGAGTACATTTTATTTACAATTTTAAAATTGTACTTTTTAGAACCTTGGCAGTACACAAGTGCTTTTTATTATTTTTAAAACTATAGGACGTTACGTGGTTTCTCCCGCGTAATTCCCGTTCCCGTGGGAATTCGGGAATAAAATATAGACTAGGTACACCGCAAAGAGATTAGCTTCCCAACAGTGAAAGAGTTTTTGAAATCGGTTCTGTAGTTTCGGAGCCTATTCGATGCGAACAAACAAACAATCAAATCTTTCCTCTTAATAAATAACGAGCGGAAGTCACGCTGTCCCGTTCCTGTGGGAATTCGGGAACCGTGGGAATTCTGATATCTGTATTCCTAACAGTGAAAGAATTTTTGATATCGGTTCAGTAGTTCCGGAGCCTAATGCAAACTAACAATCTAATCTTTTCTCTTTATAGATAACTAGCGGACATCACGCGGTTTCATCCTCGTAATTCTCGTTTCCATGGGAATACGGGGATAAAATATAGCCTATGTTCACCGCAAAGTGTGTAACTTCCCAACAGTGAAAGAATTTTTCAAATCGGTCCAAAAGTTTCGGAGCCTATTCGATGCAAACGAACAATCAAATCTTTCCTCTTTATAATATTAGTATAAACTAGCGGACGTCACGCGGTTTCACCCGCGTAGTTCCCGTTCCCGTGGGAATACGAGGATGAAATATAGCCTATGTTCACCGCAAAGAGTGTAGCTTCCCAACAGTGAAAGATTTTTTAAATCGGCCCAGTAGTTCCGGAGCCTATTCGATGCAAACAAACAAACAATCAAATCTTTCCTCTTTATAATGTTAGTATAGATTGTAAGTCCATACAGGTAAACTCTAAACTTATGTACTTACTTAGATCAGGAGAAAAGATTCATACCTATTTCCTATAATTACTTAAGTCTGACTCCACGGCCGGGGATCTTGGCCCATTCCGTTATACGAAAAAATATTCAGAGGAAACTTTTCAAAATCCCAGAAAAATCAAATCATGCGAAATAAAGTATTTTCGCGTACTTTATTGTTCTCATAAAGTATACAGCACAAATACCCGAAATAAAGTACAATACTTTATTATAAAGTACTGTTGGCAACCCTAAATACCTACATCATCTGTGAAAATTTCAGCTCTCTGGCTGTAACGGTTCCTGAGATACAGCGTCATGGCGGACAGACAGACAGACAGATGGGGAAGTCTCATCAATAGGGACCCGACGTTTTTACCCTTTGGAACCCTAATGAAAGCTGGTACAAAATCTCGCTGGAACATATTTCTCTTACAATTATCACATTGATTACAGCTTTAATTTTTTATAACAATAACGTGAAACAATTCTGAAAGGAAAAAAAAGGATTATAAAATTCGAGAAATAAGTAGGACTATTTAATAATCTATGTTAGATTAAGTGAAAAAGTAAAAAAATTAAGAAAAATACAAAAAGAAATGCAGTCAGTGGGATTCGAACCAAAATTAACTCAAATATACGCCCTAAGCAGCTTGCATACCCGCTGAGCTAAAGTGCCACTGTGAGAATCGGCCAAATAACGCTTTATATTTAAGTTCATCACCGCCACCGTTGCCGCTTGTTTGTTTCGATAACGTAAACTGGCCGTTCGTAAAAACTAATGAAATAATAATTTCTTTACATCGATAAAAGATGGCGCTCATGTTAATCATTGACATGATTAACATATGAGCGCCATCTTTTATCTTAATCAAACGCTATCGAGAGATAATTTTTACACAATCTACGTATATTCTATAATCAACGAGTTTGATGTGCTACTATAGCAGCCAATATCATGATTTAATTTTTAAAATAATTTGCCATGCATTATATAAATAAATAAGATATTTTGAAATTTGAATTCCGGAATATGAAACTACTAGTGCCATCTTTTGATATTTTCTGTTTATTAAAGATAATCTGTATGAGTTGGGTGTCCGTGATAATACTTACATATTCATCTAAATAATTATAGTCATAGAAATGGAAATCCTGTCTTTCGCCCGTGTAGTTCGTGAGGGTAATGGTAAATGTGACGTTCGACCCAAACAACGCAGGTCCATTGTTCGTCAGGAGCACACTTCCTTGAGCACCACCTAATGCAAAAAGCAAACATACGTGAATACCTTAGCTGTTATCGATTGTTAAGGCAAGGCAAAATTTGGAAAATGGTGTAAGTTGTACGCTTTTTCAGTATTCAGACTATTCAGTATAATATTATTCATTAACAACTTTTACATTGTGTTTGAACATAATATTCAATACACATTTTAAGAAACTATATGAAACGGGTATGAACGCGAACATACATTATATTTGAGGCTTGACGTTTCGGCTGGGTTGCACCAGCCAAGCCTCAAATATAAGGTATGATCGCGTTAATACCCGTTTCATATAGTTTCTTAATATCATGCAACGCGAAAGTTTAAAAGTTCAATACACATTGTTTCCAAATATACCTACATAATATCAATTTAAATTAATAGAAAATAAAGTAAAGCTTCTGTACCTACGCCTCGCCTTAGGTATCCCCTCAAGTTAGTAGATAATAGGAGGACTTAAAATTTTGGCGACCGTGACACCTACCACAGTAAGAATAGGTTATGATTGTTGATACGTATCTATACTTATGGGAAGACTTAATTATTATAATTAGTGAGTCTATGTTTTTTTTTTGTTTACGTGAGGGAAAATCCTCATGGATGTTATGCCGGACTCCTACCGACTAAAAACCTCACGGAACACCCAACAGCCTATGGTTGGGAGCCCCGGGTAAGCCCTCGGAAGGATGTCCCAGGACTCCCAACAGACCCGCGGCCGCCACTGCGGCCTCGTCCAGGGGCTGGTTCGGGTGCTATCCAGCGTCTTTGGAGGGTTTCGGGTGTGATCCCGCTTCTAAGGGGTCGCGTGCGTGAGTTCCTCACGTCACGCTGCCGTCATGAGCCTGCTTCTGTAAGGACGGTGAGCCGCCCTCTCACCGTCCTCAGGCCTCGGCGAAGACACGTCGACGGCGCCCAGGCCGCCGACTGCGGAACTCGGGTGGGAGAGTTCTCTGATGGGAGATGGCGGGGCAGGAACGGCCCCGCCATCTCTTTCACGAGCATGTCCTGCTCGCAGAAAGTGGCGGCTCAGTCCCACTTACTCCTAGCACCAAAGTTTCGAGCGAGATAGTGTACACGTCCAGACCCACCACAAGGACCTGGCGCTGTTGCGCCCACGCCGTGCACTTAGTGAGTTTATGGTTGTAATGACGAATTAAATTATTGTAGGTTTAAAAAATAAATAAATATCAACTTACTCGTGCAGCTGTAGCTGAAGAATAACAAAAGAAATATTGGTTTTAAAAACATATTAGCAAATGAGTATATAGAAATAATAATTAAACTAAAGGAACTGTGCAAATAGTATTTTCCCAGTTGTGTGAGATTGTATAATGTATGTATTCTCCTTATATACTCGCCGACAGCACTTATCACGTCCTGTAGAGCTTATCCCAGTACAATACGATTGTTAGTTTGCTGATAAATCAAGTTTTTTACCTAGTGCAGTCTTTCATTAGGTATTTCCGATTTATTTATACATTTATACACAAATTTTACTGGGTTTCCGCTCAATCCTACCTTGTAACTCGTCTACCTGCAGAATAACATTTACGAGTTTTGGCAGAAACAACCCTACGAGTTTGAACGGTTATACGACACAGCGAGCAAGTTATATTCAAGAAAGCGGCGGCAGATACAGAAAGCGAGTGAGAACGTTTCTGCAGAACTCAGGAGGGAGCTCCTGAGTTCTGCAGAAAGCGGCGGGGTCGTCGCATGCTGGTATACATTTAGTCTAAAAACTTAATTATTAAGAATACAAAAAACTCGACTGCCAAGTAAACAACTGAAAAGCAAAAAACAAGCTCTACATTTCTTTTCTGATTTTCTTTCGCTGCTTACTGTTTTACTTTGTCGGCAACGTTTGCAGGCGGGAAGAAGCTATGTCAAGCGAGTGGTGGTTCACAAAATAGCTATAATGTTCCCATGTATGTTAGTAATGGAGTTATTAATTTTCGTGTAGTGAAGGGACATCACCAAAATTCAAAGTTATTAATTTTATTTTGGTCATATTTCCGGTGCTACTTACTCAACCGATTGCAATCAAACTAATGTAAGATTTTAAGTCTGAGCAAGACCTTATAAACACATAATACTGCATCAAAATAGGTTCAGTACTTTTTGCGTCCATTACAGTCAAATAATTATAACGCCAAAAATCCGCCATTTTGATTTTCTAGGAATTTTATCTTTTACCTGATGTCATTTACACAATCACGACAATGATCGAATAATTATAACGCCAAAAGTCTGCCATTTAGATTTTTTGAAATTCTAACATACCTGGTGTCACTCACACAATCACGACGAATCAAATGACACCTCGCATGTCAAAATCCGTGAAGCCGTTCAGGCTGGAAGACGTGACAAAGAAATGTACATACATACATACATACATAGTCTCGAAAACATTACCCTCCTTTCTTCGGCAGTTCGGGTAAAATTAATCGGGAGTGGATGATTTGTTTATGGTTTAAAATTAAATTTTTGTTTTTTTTGTTGTTGTTAGATTGTCACAACTGTTTTCCATTTTGGCGCGGAATTTGAGTTGCATCTGTTAAGGCGGTGCTAGCGGGTCGCTCGAAATCGGCCAAATAAGCATGCTGTTTCACCTCACATCGCATAGTGAGAGCGAGAAGCTGCGATAATGCAATCATTCAAAGGTCCTTTGGTAGGAAGGGTGTTATGAAAAAAGTGCTTCATGTATTAACTTAGAATAAAGTTTTTTGAACTCTGAGAAATGACCTTTGTCGGAACAAACTTAGATTTTGAGTTTTTACTACGCCTTTTATTGTTTACTAGCTGATGCCCGCAGCTTCGCCTGCGTGAAATTTTCTCTTTTTCGCGTCTCTTGGGAACTTATTTCCGGGATAGAAAAAAATATTATTCCCGACTATTATCTATCTTTGTAGGTACCAAACTTCAGCCCGATCCCTTCAACCGTATCAGAGTGAAAGCAGTAACAAACATTCGCACTCACAAACTTTCCCGTTTGTAATATTAAAAAGATAGATTTTTGATTAACAAATTTAAAATTCATATCACTTTGAGCTAAGTAAATTTATTGATTAAGTACATCCTGTCTTCGGTAATTTGCTAGAGAGACACGCCACAAAACTTCTCCTAAGTCATCGACATCGTAAATTCGCTCTTCTTCAGGTAATTCCAGTTATATTTCAAGCATTCACATTATGGCAAACCGTACCTACTGCTGTAGGCTGTGTCCTCTTAATGCTAATACAGATCGTCCTACTGTGACCAGTCCCACGGCAACGGGAACTACGCGGGTGAAACCGCGTGATGTCTTTGTTTTCAATGAAATGCTAGAAAGCCTTTGCAGTCGTCGTATGAAGTCACCATACTTATAAGTATTTTTACTCAAGAACTTAGTGAGTCTGTAATCTGAAAGATTGTAGCCAGCATTATAGAATACAGCTTACGCTTTTTGAATTACCAGTCCCTTATGGCCATACGGCAGTGTTTGTCGTACAAAATTGAGTTATGATGGTAACACGGTAACATTTGGTGTTACCTACCTATTCCGATGAACATTGGACACTTTACGTAAAGCGTGTTACGTACTTATATCATTATTCATGGCTTCTTCGCATTATCTACTTTTCACAAATTATTTTTTATTGTAAAAACATGAAAACATATAACATTATTACGAAATCGCTTTGCTGACAGCATGCCATTAAACAACAATGACACTGTCAATCGGATTGAACTTTCAAAAATGTGTCACAATAATCAAAAATAATGAGTATATGGAGTATTGATATCAACTCTGGAGAAAATAAGCCCCACATTATCGTACATTCCCTTTATAGCTCGTTTTAGTATAAATTTTAATAAAATACGAAACATGTCTTTTGAGAAATAAGTTCGTATTGTTATAAGTTTATTATATACCAAAGTTGAAGTAAATCAGACCAAGGAATCACGTTCTCCCATACAAACTTTACCCTTCTTTTTTATACCCTTGGAGGTGGAATTTGCAAAAATGGTAAAATTACTTTTTTCGAAACGTAACAAACAACGCTCGTGCTGAGTTTCATCACCGTACAATTAACCGTTTACGCAATAATTGATAATTACTTTAAACGACAATAGTTCTTTAATCTGCGATTCGATTTCGATGAAATATAGCCTAAAGCCTCCCCCAAGTTGCGTTTAATCTATTTTTGAAAACAGCGAATGAATCCGTTCAGTATCTTCGGATATCCTGACGTTCATACAGACAGACAGACAGACAGACAGAAAAGAATTTTAAAAACATCATTTTTGTACTCTATTGGTGTTTTTATACCGACCCCGCTACTTTTTTTTAAATTTTATCAATTGTACAGACACACGATTTCTACTCTCTTATTATAGTATAGATATACACAGAAAGTTGTCAAAAGCGTTCAAAAGCGGTCATAATGAGATGGAAGATTTGCCTCGCTCATGGTATGCCATCAACGTCTGCAACTGAAGATAACATCGCAAAAGTGAAGAAAATAGTGATGGAAAATCCTCATTCAGCTTTGAGAGAAATAGCCGCCTCCTGTATCTCATTAGTCGATACGTACCATTTTATCGAATCATTTTGGTATGAAACATGTTACTGCTCGGCTAGTCCCAAAAGACCTGAAGTTTCTCCAAAACTCAATCGCATGAGCGTCACTGAGGACATGCTGAAACGAGTATAACATCTCTGACGAGACATGGGTTTACGAGTTTGACATGCAAAGCTTCGGAGTGGTGCCTGTTTTCAGCCGGTAGAAGACATAGGTACCTAAAGGAGAATTCGCTGCGAGAACTGAACTCAATTTCAGAAACACCGTTAATTTGTTTTGATGAATGGATTTTTCGTTCGGTTAAGTGTATCGTTTCTGAAGGAGCATACTTTGGAGGTGATAAAATAAATTTGGACTAATAACAAACATTTTGTATTATTGATGTATCCCTGTACTTTCTTGACAGAGTAGCATGCAAGAAACCCCGATGAACTGGTAAAAAATCTAAACCTCTGCAGCGAGATCTCGGTGACGCAGTCCGTTATGCATGAAATGAATTGCAGCTACATTTTAATGAGAACAAAATAATCATATTAGCTACTGCGTTTGAAAAACAAGATTGTTGGATATTATCGAACAATACGAGTTTAACAAAGACCTAATTAAATCTATCAGTACAGAATAACCCGTTAGGATTTTTCCTTAACGGTGACAAACTTAACTAATGTGTAGTAAGAGAGATCGTAGACATTTCAAAGTAGGTAAGAATTTGAGGCCCTCAGAATGTTTTCTCAGACTTCTCTATAATTCGATGTGTGCTCTGCAGAACTATATCGGAACCAAACCTTTAAAAGGCATAGTTTTTCTGGTTTGAAAGAAGCTCCATGATACAAAAAAAAATAAAAAAAAAACGTCCAAGTGCGTGTGGACGTTTTTTTTTACATACATAACTAACCAAAATACACTTAATTTTTATTATTTTTTCTGGTTTTAGTATTTTTCGTGATAGCCTACACTACATCATCTTTCGCCGAAGACTATCGGCCTCCATGACCGAGGGCCTGAGGACGGTGAGAGGGCTGCTCACCGTCCTTACAGAAGCGGACCCATGACGGCAGCGTGACGTGAGAGATTAACGCACGCCCCCCTAAGAAGCGGGATCACACCCGAACCACCCCCTAGGTGAGGCCGCAGTGGTAGCCGTGGGTCTGTTGGGAGTCCTGGGACATCCTTCCGAGGGCTTACCCGGGGTTGCCAACCGTAGGCTGTTGGGCGTTACGTGAGGTTTTTAGTCGGTAGGAGCCCGGCATAGCATCCATGATGAATTTTCCCTCAGGTTATAAATATAATGAAAAGCCTACATCATCTGTGAAAATTTCGACTGTCTAGCTATCACGGTTCATTAGCGAGGTGACAGACAGACAAATAAAAGTTGCTTAGGTACTGCAGTGAATCAGTGATCGTCAGAAAACTGAGTCCGCGGGGCCACGAGCGGTTCATCATTAAAATTTACTAGCTGATGCCCGCAGCTTCGCACGCGTAAAATTGGATCCCGTTCCCGCTCCCCGTGGGAACTTAGTCCCGGGATAAAAAGTGGCCTAGTGTTATTCCAGACCATAATCTATCTCTGTACCAAGTTTCAGCCAGATTCGTTTAGCCGTCTGAGCGTGAAAGAGTAACAAACATCCACACTCACAAACTCTTGCCTTTGTTTTTTTTTACGTGAGGGAAAATCCTCATGGATGTTATGCCGGACTCCTACCGACTAAAAAACCTCACGTAACGCTCAACAGCCTATGGTTGTGAGCCCCGGGTAAGCCCTCGGAAGGATGTCCCAGGACACAAACTTTTGCCTTTATAATATTAGTAAGATATAAGTTACTGACGGGCCAACCAATAACGACAAGAGCTTTTCACACAAGTAGATATAATATAAATAAGTTAAAGGAATTTCCAGAAACACAACTATAGGTACAGTTGTAATTCTGGCACAAGTACAGGATGTGATAATACTCGCAGTGAGTATATAAAGCGCCTAAACATGCTCTATATACTTGCATTATAATTACTTACATTACAGAAAATAGAACTAAAATATGTTTTAAATAATAATTTTGGCATAAAAATGGATTTAAGGTTGATATATGTATTGATATTCTTCAGCTGTAGTAACGCACGTAAGTTATTTTATACATTGTATTACAAGAAGGTTCAATCACGTCTAAATCGCCGAGGGTGTAAGCAGAGGAGAATTTTAAATACTCTCAGTCACATTTGATCAGTAGTGTCATAGGTCCCATGTTATATGGGGTTTGAAGGTCTTATTACGGAGTCTCCACATTCACACAAGCATCACGCGAGAACGCGAGAAATGTGAGTGTGGAGAAGATTTACAATCGCCTCCTCTATGGTTTCTTTCATTCATTCAGAAGGACTGGTGGTCACCGCAGCCTATGAACGTTTGCAACACCAGAGGCGCCACACTCGCGCTGCCGACCCTGTAAAAACCTTCTAAGAACTCTTTTGAAGAACTCCATACTTTAGGCGTTTGGGAAAACCGAGGCAGGGAGATCATTCCACAACCTAAGCGTGCGTTCCTAAATACATACATATTATAGATAAACTAGCTGACCCGCGCAACTTCGTTTGCGTGATAAATGAAGAACCACTCGACCGATTTTGTTCAAACTTCACATAAACCATCTACTAAATAGTCCGAACAAAGCCTAAACATTTGGTTTGGATAGGTGATCCCGTTCTTGAGTTATAAAATTACAACGAAAAGTGGCATTGATTTTTATATATATATAAATTACACCCAGACACAGCACAAATCAATGTGCTCATCACACAAAGAGATTTGTCCTGGGTGGGAATCGAACCCACGGCCTCTGAATTCGTAGTTAGGCCGTACCTCTGGACCACGAGGCCAGTCAATCAATGTTTGAATGTGGAGAGTGTGCGGGCGGCTTGAAAATTTTCAACAGCAGGATAGCACAAACTGCGTCTGTTCATTTCAATAGGCTACTACTATCCATTGGAAAGTTTAATAGATGCTATGCCGGATTCCTATTGGCAAACCCACCGAGTTCCCTACAAAGAGCCTACGGCCGGTTGTCTCAGGTCCCAGTGTCCGCAGCAAGCCAGCCCTCACCCGCCGAGTTTCTTGCGAGTTCTTCATAAAGCGGGCCGCGTTTTGAACTTTTGGTATCTAGGTAAATACTACCTACCTTTGCTATGTATTCCTAAAGTTTCGTAAGTGCCTATGTATTAGGATAATGACTATTAATGTGTTTTTCATACTGACTATCGAAAGCTTTTTTGCAGGAGACTTATATGGAGATATTATACTTACAAATAGTGGACCCGCATTCTTGGACTCAGACGTAGAATTCAAAGCTACCATAAACACGAATTACACTGGCGAATCACTAAAATATTACTTCTATTACAATAAAACCATTCTCTTTGATTTGGTAAGTTGAGTTAATTAAATCCTTAGAAATATATAATCATCTTCCTAAAACAAAATTAAAAGTCAGCGCAGCAGCGCTTCCTCGGCTGAATATATTAAAATAAATAAATATAAGGGTCTCGATTCATCGTATCGTTTTTGTCCAGTCGGTGTCGAGACCCGAGTCCATGGGGTCTCAATGCGCAAAAATTTTTCAAGAATTTGAAATAAATAAAAAAAATAAATAAATAAATAACAAATACCGCCTTGTGGAGTCAACTGGTGACCCAAGGACTGGCAGTTTTCTCGCTCAGCGAATAGGAATTGCTATTCAAAGGGGGAATGCTGCTAGTCTTTTGGGCACAATGCCACGCGGCCTTATTTAAGTTTAGGTTAGATAGTAATCATGATAGTAATAATGTAAATATAAAAGATATTTTATGTAATAATTATGTTTTTCTGTAATTTTTAACAAGAAATATATGGATACACTAAATAGCGCTCGTGGCCCCGCACTCAGTGTTCTGTAAACGATCACTGTAGTAAGCAACATTTATGGTGGCCGGTCATGGATTGGTGACCATCACGTGACCACTTTGCGAACGTTTCCGTGCTTCGGAAGGCACGTTCAGCCGCTGGTCTTGGATGCTAGTAAAATGGCAGTCGTTGAACCAAGTTGAAGGCCTTGAAAAAATTTCAACAGTGGCAGTCTCAACCTCTGTTATACGTTAGTACTAGCTGATGCCCGCAGCTTCACCCGCGTAAAATTATTTCCCGCGGGAATTTATTCCCGGGATAAAAAGTAGCCTATGTGTTATTCCAGACTATAATGTAACCACATTTCAGCCAGATCCGTTCAGCCGTGCGAGCGTGAAAGAGTAACAAACATCCACACTCACAAACTTTCGCATTTATAATATTAGTAAGAATATATCTACTAATTTTATAAAGAGGATTAAAATATCTCTATAAGTAAGATGTTTTTCACCCGACTGGGCGATGCAAAGGGAGGGTTAAAATATTAGCATTATTGGAAAGATATGAGATGGACATTTAATGGGTCCTGTCCTGGTTATTAAAATCTGAGTTATTTTGTTACTTTTCACTCGGGTTTTTTAATATTTTAAATTTGTTTTTAGATCGTAAGTTCGGAGAGAACAGTGAACACTAAGGCACATTTTGTCGAGAGTTACTTCAAGGAACGTCCACAAGTTATCGACCTCCTTGTTCTCAGACACAATGTTCACATACATAGTTATCATTATAGTTATGAATACTTTGCAGCTGATTCTTCAACGCTTATTTTAACAAGTAAGGATTTTTGATTACAATAAAGTCTAGATGGATCGGCACGTACTGTAATGTAGTGAACCCGAATTGTAACAAAAACGAAGGTGCACAACCCCCTTTCTTTTTTAACGTGAGGGGAAATCCATCATGGATGCTAAGCCGGACTCCTTTTTTTTTTTTTTTTTGTTTAACGTGAGGGAAAATCCTCATAGGATGTTATGCCGGACTCTTACCGACTAAAAAACCTCACGCCACGCCTAACAGTCTATGGTTGAGAGCCCCGGGTAAGCCCTCAGGAAGGATGTCCCGTGACTCCCAACAGACCTACGGCCGCCAATGCGGCCTCGCCCAGGGGGTGGTTCGGGTGCAATCCCGCGTCTATGGGGGATTTCGGGTGTGACCCCGCTTCTAAGGGGGGGCGTGCGTGAGTGCTCACGTCACGCTGCCGTCATGGGCCTGCTTCTGTAAGGACGGTGAGCGGCCCTCTCACCGTCCTCAGACCCCCGGTCATGGAGGCCGATAGTCCTCGGCGAAGACACGTCGGCGGCGCCCAGGGCGCCGACTGCGGAACTCGGGTGGGAGAGTTCTCTCCCGCACCCGGCCCGCCGCCTCCTTCGCGAGCATGACCTGCTCGCAGAAAGAGGCGGCGCAGTCCCACTTACTCCCGCTGGAGAGCATGGCTCGCACCATGGCCTCAAGCGAGAGAGTGTCCACGCCCAGACCCACTACGAGGACCTGTCGCTGTTGTGCCCACGCCGTGCACTCCACCAGCGTGTGGAGCGCCGTAAGCCGGACTCCTTCCGAATAAAAAAACCTCACGTAACGCCAAACAGCCTACGGTTGGAAGCCCCGGGTAAGCCCTCTGAACGATGTCCCAGGACTCCCAACTGCACAGCCCCCTTAGACAAGTTGCAAAAGCGTAAATCGCAAACGAAAGGATAGAATATATCGACCAATCATACCCAAGCTCGTGATTCCGCCGCCGGCGCCGGCGCGCGTGTCGTCGTTTGCGATTTACGACGACCTTGACCATACAAAACACGCGTCCTTCAAGCTAGGAAATGTTGTATTTTATAGCTTACTAGAGGACGTCACGCGGTTTCACCCGCGTAGTTCCCGTTCCCGTGGGAATACTATATTTTTTCTTCCATAAGAACCTTCTCCTGACAATACCTTACACAACAAAAAAATAATTAGTGAAATTGTTCCACCCGTTCTTAAGTTATGCGCTTACCAACACATTTTGCGATTCATTTTTTTATATATAAGATTTTAGTTGTAACAAGCTACTACTCATACTTATTCAAAATCGAAGAAAACCAAGTTATAGGTGTATATTTTCTTCATATGTTGGCATATTTAATTCTTTTGCGTCGATCAAAATTGAAGTCATAAAATGCATTCATCTATAAATTTTGGGCTGAATCTATGATCGTTTCACACGTTAAGTATAATTAATATACAATTTACAACAAAAGCATCTTTTGACACACATCTTTTAGATTAAAAATCTATTTTTGGCTATAATTTTTCGTCTTCTATATAGACAAAGACGAATTGAGAACCTCCTCCTTTTCTTGAAATCAGTTAAAAACGTTATCATTTGCAACCCTTTTTCGTCATTCTTTAAACGAGTCCCCTTAAGGTTGCGCTAGTCGCTATTTCGCCCATACAATTTTCGGGAGGATACTACTCAACTGTTTGATACCCTACGTACAAAGTCAAACATTTAACTGTTTTGCTTCATTTTAAACTTTGTTTGTACCATTCAAAACATGGAAATTATAAAACTATTATAGAGATAGGAGCCATTAAAAATTCGATTTTTCTGCCAAATTTTTAGACAACTTTCTGTGTCAATGAACAATAAAAGGAGTATAAAAACTCAAAATCTAAGTCCGTTCCGACAAAGTTCATTTCTTAAAGAGTTTAGAAAACTTTATTTTAAGTTGATACATGAAGTACTTTTTTCATAACACCCTTCCTAACAAAAAGGACCTTTGAATGAATGCATTATCGCAGCTACTCGCTCTCACTATGCGATGTGAGGTGAAACAGCATGCTTATTTGGCCGAGTTCGAGCGACCGACTAGCGCCACCTTAAGAGACTGATTCTTTATTTATTCAGTATTTACCTTAGACCATATATCACGGGACTAGCCTTTGCGAACCACCGCATACAAAAATATTCTGCTAGTTTTCATAGCGGGCGAAGGCGGAAACACAAAGACATATAAAATTTCATTATATTTAAAAATGTATTAATCGACAAACGCGTAATGGCTATTGTGTGCTAATTTTTATTGTACAGTCAACTACAATGAAATGTACTAGTTTAATCATATAAAATGATGTACTGATGTACAGTGCTTTTTATAAAGCCTTAAGTAAGGCGCATCCTGTGGTTAGATGATCTAAGGTATTTACACTACGTTACTATATAGGTTGTTTTTTCACAAGCGGAGGTTCTCCTTTCGTAGTAACAGCCTGTCTCGTCAGTACAATATCTTGACTGCCTCGGTGGCGCAGTCGGTAGTGTAACTGCCTGCCGCGCTTGAGGGCCTGGGTTCGATTCCTGGGTCAGTCCAAATATTTGTGTGGTCCACAAATGTTTGTTTCGGAGTTTGGGTGCTTTCTATGTATAATATGTATGTATTTAGAATTATATAAGTAAGTCTATCAGTCGTCTAGATTCCATAGCACAAGCTTATATTAGCTTAATTTGAGCTAGATGATGTTGTGTGAGAATGTTCACAAATGTCAGGCTTCGTGTTATGCTATTCCTTCCACTTTCTATTTTGACGAATTAAATATATGTATTAAGGTTGCAATGTTCGACCTTGACAAATCCTAAGGCAATTCGAACGATTGCAGCTTACGCTTTTGCCGGTTAGATAAAAAAGTACATTACTTGTTAAGATTTTTGCAATATTTCTCATTTTTCTAGAGCGATTTCTTTCAAACAAAGTATTCCTAACCGTGTTCTGATACGTTAAAAAAGCAAGAGTATCTAATAAACTACAATAATATAGTGTTATCAGATCAAATCGAAGAATATTTCTTAGTATAAAGTTCACCCCAAGATGAGTCTCTTTCGAACATACAGCCTTTAAGAATCATTTTCTTCTATAACAGGTCAACATCATACAAATAATATAGTACTCATAAACGATGGACCCGCTGTCCTTGGCGGTAATGTGACTTTCAAAGCGATTGTTACGAACTACACCGGGGAATTATTGAAATATACCTTCCACGATTATGAGGATCAGAAAACTGTGGTAAGTGTAAAATTGAATAAAAAGCCATTTTGACGAGCTTAAAATATTGGGTGTAACAAAACTACCTCTCCAAATTTCATGAGATGACTTGGCATCGGAAATCAAATACAAATATTTAATAAAAAAGGTGGGTTTTTTTTTTTATTTTTTTGTCGCACATTAAGAATTCATTTTTTACCGCGGCAATTCGAGGTAACATGGTCGCCGTGGCAAAACAAACACAGAGCACCCGTCTGGCTGTCGTTGTCGCTTTCTACTGCCGCTCAGTAGCGATAGAAAGGGTGAAAATGAAAATTTATAGGACCTTTAAAACGGCTTTACGGTTAAAGTATTCATGTGATTTTTTTTTCTTCATTTTTGTAATGTTTCTTGACTGATGCCACGTCACGTGACGAAGTTTGGATAGGTAATTTTGTTACACCCAGTATATTCATTAAAAGGAAGCCCTTTTTTTACGTGAGGAAAATCCTACATGGATGCTTTGCCGAACTCCTACTAACTAAAGTGACTATGAGCACTTCATGGTGCTTGAAGCTTATAATTTATTTATTTTTAGGTCTATAGCACTGAAGAAATTGTACATTTTCCTATTACTGTTGATAAATACAAGAAACACCAAGGGCCGTACAATTTTTACGTGGAAGTTATGACGTTGAAGAATCATAAGAAGTGGACGCTGTATGGAAGTGACTACAATATACTTGTGTTATCAGGTATTTCTTGTTGTTTAATTGATCGTATGTATGTTTGTATGAATGTACTAGGTACTTTCGGGGAGGAGTACCAAATGTCGCCACCCCAATACATCCCGAGGGTGTCGTAAGAGGCGACTAAAGGAACAACTAATGGAATCAGGCGTTATAGGGTACATGGTGGAAATCCAGCCTAGATCGATAAAAAAGAGGAGATCAAGAGATTAATTAACAATCTGGATGGTACAGTCACCTCCAATATTGCATGGGCACCGTAAGATCTATAATCCCATGCACATTTGAGTCCAAACTCACAAAAACTCCACTAGATGGCGCAACTTTACTCAAATATAATATTGCATAGACACCTTAGAATCACAAAAAATGTCCTAGGTGGCATATTTACATTACTAAAAAGATTAATGAGTTGCTATTTTGACAATAATTGCGTTCCTGTGTGAGGTATTAAAAAAATCGACCACGTTAGATACTTGACTTCCAATGTTTTCCGAGACATGGCGTCAATTCTCAGTGCAAAGCAATTTCGTTTCGGATTGACCATGCATTCTCAAATTCGTCTGTACATAGGTAATTTTACTATCCAACATCCAAAATTCCTTTCCTGAGGACTTCGGTACGTCATTTCTCCCATACAATTAGTTGTAGTCATTCTTAACTGTTGTACGTTAGGATTGACAAAACGAGGGTGTGAGGTGACTAAAGGAACACTTTAGCAAAACAATACATAGCGTAGAGAAGGAAATTTCGAAATGAAACCCGGTTGTCAGTAAAATGACAATCGTTAAGCCAAGTTGAAGGCCTTATGAGCGGCTTTAAACATTTAAACCGCGGGTTGTCACGACCTGCGCTTGTCCATTTTGACACGCCAGTAAGCTCACCCCCGTGGAACATAAAACTTTAAGCTGAAATGCGGGCGTATACTATGCCTCTCTCTACCTACCCCTTTGGGGATAGAGGCGTGACTATATATGTATGTATGTATGTACCCAACTGATAGTGGGTACATCGTCTAAATAGGATGATAATTTTAATATATCATTCTTATGTGTTAAAGAGCCATCACCTTTAAGAAGCGTGGTCCTTCAGAGTATTGCGCAAGCAGTGGGTGACTCCGATGTCACGTTCACGGTCACCGTCAACACGACCAACCATGGGGAAGTAATGAAATTTGTTTTCTATAACAATGAAAGAGAATATAAAGAGGTGAGTACAAAATAATTTATAATACTAGCCAATGCTCCCTAAGGATGGAATATTTTGATTCCGTACCCCACTGGAACTACGAACCAGAGCTTTTACAATCTGTTTACCGCTGTCAATTGATTCAAGGATTAGAGCGCGATACTGTAAAGATATGAGTCGGAACGGTTTAGGCGTATAATAACAGAAGCGCAAAATGACAGATTCGCAGAATGCCAAAATGTCCACAAAGATCCATGATGGATCTTTTTAATGGATTTTAGTGGACGAAGGAAAATGCTGGCACTTACTCGCAAATGGTCAGAAACGCAAAAAGACAGATTCGCAAAATGACAGAATCGCAATATGACAGACGCGCACAATGACAGTCATTCTGAGAATTTGTCATTCTGCGAATCTGTCATACTGAGAATCTGTGTCTTTCTGCGAATCTATCATTTGGCGACACCTGGCATTATGCGTTTCTGTCAATTCGCTAATCTGTCATTTTGCGTTTCTGTCATTATACGCCTAAACCGTCGGAATTTATATAGGGCTCTCCCAATTTACGCCACCATACACGGTCCTGCTCCTTTCGCATCCAATCCCAGCTCTCAATCTGGCGGGTGGACATCTTACTCTACGGTTACCGAGGCGCAGTCTACACCCTAGAACCTGTTTGCTCCATTAACCATCATTTCTTCTGCAGACGTGCGTGGCCAGCCCACTGCCACTTGCCTAGCACGAGCTATGTCAACCACTTACGTCCTCTGCCGGATAACCTTTTGAGAGTAACTTTTGGCCTATATTTTGAAACATTTTCAGATCTTCAGTTCAGAAAGTACCTTTAAGTATACGCTCGAGTTAAAAAACAATGACAAATATACACCTGGAGAATATGATTTCTACGTTAAAGTTTGGAGAAGGGGAGAGAACTCCTCATGGGTGCATTTTGGATGTGATCACACCACATTCACTGTGGCAGGTACATATGTTATTCTCATTTTTTTTACAATATCTATTACTTACATTTATGAAAGTTCAGTTTTCACTTTGATACAGCATGGGGTTCTTAAAAGAAAAAAAAGAAAAAGGTTTTTATTCTACATTAACAGCAATCGCAAAGACGAAAATAAATAAAAAGAATGATGACGATTTTCAGCTGGTGGGCAGTATGCTTGTATGCCACCTTAGTGGTATAAACAATGCAATAGGCTTCTGTACCCGAAGGGTAAAATCGTGACCCCATTACTGAGACTATGCCGACCGTGTGTCTGTTAATCTATCTATCACCAGGCAGTATCTCATAAACCGTCGTAGTTAGACAGTTGAAGTCAAGATGATGTATTTCTGTTGCAGCTATTACAACAAATACCTAACAAAAATTAAAAAAGTTGATTAGTATTTAAATAAATAAATAGATAAAATTGTTTATTTCAGACTTAGTCCTTATCAGAAATTCATTAAAATATGAAAGACCGACTATTTCTATATCCATTCCAACGATTTACACAACAATTTACACATTTCTGTGTCTATAATTTCCTTTAAAGTCGATAAACCTTCTGAAAAATGTTCCCTCAGGCCATAAGCTGTCGTTTAGAAATCGTATCACTTGTTTCTTGGCACATAAACAATGTAGGCACTATGTTGATTCTCTTCCATAGGGTAAATATTTCTCAAAGTCAAAATAAAAAAAAAAAAAAAAAAAAAAGTCAAAAAAAAAAGGGAAAATATTTAAGGGGGGCTCCGACATAACAAACCTAATTTTATTTTCCATTTATGGTACGGAGCCGTCCGTGTGCGACTCGCAATTGGTCAGTTTTTTTTTAATAATTCAGGTATTAACGGACGTTTTTTTCCCTGTAGGACGCGTATATGGAGATGTTATCCTTACACATAGTGGACCCGGATCCTTTTACAATCAGGTAGAATTCAAAGCTAAAATACTTACAAAGTACACTGGCGAATTACTTAGATTTGAATTCTATTGCAATTACAATCATTTTAATACGGTAAGTTAAATTATACTAACACTAGCTGATACCCGCAGCTTCACCCGCGTGAAATTTGTTCCTGTTCCCGCTTCCCGTGGGAACTTATTCCCGGGATAAAAAGTAGCCTATGTGTTATTCCAGACAGATGTATCCCTGTACCAAATTTCAGCCATATCCGTTCAGCCGTTCGAGCGTGAAAGAGTAACAAACATCCTCACTCACAAACTTTCACATTTATAATATTAGTAGAATTTATTAATCAATCAATCAAATGAGCCTATGGGAGTCCACTGCTGGACGTAGGCTTCTCCCAATTTATGCCAATACACACCGTCCTTTCTCTTGCGCATCCAGTCCCAGCCAGCGACTTTTTCTAGGTCCATCTGGCGGATGGACGTCCTACCCTACATTCGCCAAGTCGCGGTCTTCACTCTAGAACTCGTTTGCTCCATCGGCCGCCGGTTCTTCTGCAGATGTAGCCAGCCCATTGCAACTTTAATGTGCTTATTCGACGAGCTATGTGGATTCTCAGCATGCTCAGAAATAATCCAAGCATAGCTGGTAACATAACCAGCTGCGCCACTTTGAGGGCTAACTAACCCCACCCTAGGTATCCACATCTCGGCTCCTTAAGTCAGAACTGGTAGAAGAACAAGACGGAAAGAGCACTGGTTGTAGACTTTCGTCTTCCGGCATAACCGTACAGGTGACTTGAAAAACTAATATAAATTTCCACACTTACAAACTGTAAAAGTTTGAGGTGATGCTTGGATGTTTGTTACTCAATCACGCTCTATCCAACGGCTAAATTAATCTAGCAGAAAATTTGTGCAGGGAAAGACTGCGCGCTTCAGATAAGTAGTAATATAAAGCTTGTTTTTAAGATCGCCAGTTCGGAGAAAACTGTGAATACATCGGCAATATTCAGTGAGGAATACTTAAGGGAGGGCCCACAAGTTGTCGACGTACATGTTCTGAAGAAAAACAAATATACACATGAATGGGAGCTTTTTGGACGCGATTCTTCAATATTGATCTTAACAAGTAAGGACATACAAATAAATTGCAAGCATACTCACTGGAAAATGGAAATTATATGAAGTAAAAGTAGATTTGTAGTTAGGTTATACTCGTAACTACCGAAGTTACAGAACCTTCGTCCCTCTGTAGAACTAGAATATCTATATATATAAAAATCAATGGCACTTTTCGTTGGAATTTTATAACTTAAGAACGGGCTCACCTATCCAAACCATATGTTTAGGGTTTGTTTGGACTATTTAGTACCGTCGAGACCCCTTATTTCGCCTGGGTTTTGACACTTTTTTCATCATATCTTTTTATTTTGAAAGTATTTTAAATTGACTTGAGTAAAAAACGATTTTACTTAACACAGGCTATTACTTTAGACGATGTAAGTATCGAATATCATTATAATTAGGCTACAAATTGACTCTAAAGGTCATAGGCGAAGTTTCGGTCTTTTTCCTAACTTCGCCTACGGTATATTACGGGGTCTTATGAAGCTTATGTTTGTTGTCAACTAGGCTATTAAATTTAGAATCCGAAAAAAGAAATATTAACCTTACCCGGAACGCAATAAAGACACAATTTCTTTAAAAAATGTATAGTAGGCGAAATTTGGAAGCGATTTGAAGATGTTCCATACAATTGATCTAACTTTGATAGGGTTGTCACAATTCTTGGTAACTTGCCTTACTGTGAAAAAGGTGATTAATGAATTAAGAAAATAATTGTTATAAAAAATAATCATCTACAATAAAAAATGAAGTCACTTAGTCAATAGTACCCACAATTTGCTCATCAGATAACCAAGTTGAGAATCCTGTATCTCTCAGAAAAGGTGTTTCCCATTGAATTTTACGAAAAATTCATCGGAGATGGTTGGTTTTTCAAAGTCCCAACCTAAGAAATTCTCACTGCGTCATTTGCATTCATAGCACAACAGAATTCACAATACCTATATGATTTTAAACTAACATGGTCATTACTATACATTTTATTACTAATAACGTGATTTTAGAATTGACAACCCTACGGGTAGGCGAAGATTGGTAACAATGTGACCGTCACTACCACCTCGGCAGCATTTTATGCCATTTTGAGCTCAAATTGTACGCTAGATAAAAAATATTTACGTTATATTACAGCCAAATAAATGTATGTTGTAGTCAAATAAAATGTTTAACATTCCACTGCCTACAACACTGCTTAAATACTAAATTTTCTACACCGACCAAAAAACGTAGTACATTTTCCAACACAAAAAAAGCTTTTGTAATGAACATAGGTAAGTTAGTCGCAATTTAGCTGAAGAATCTTGCTATGGATAAAATATACTTGCTCATGAGCAGTTTTATGCGAGGTTTAATCAATAGGTTTCTTGGTAATTTTGAATTTTGTGAAATCAGGCGAAATTTGGTAACCTAGGCGACATTAGGGGTCTCGACGGTAATGGTTTATGAGAAGTTTGCACAAAATCGGTCCAGCGGTTCTTCATTTATCACGCAAACGAAGTTGCGCAGGTCAACTAGTATTATATAATCTGTGGTAGAACTATAAAAGTTTGGAACGACCTGCCCTCACACGTGTTCTTGTGTTGTCTCTTACAACGCCGGGTTCTTCAAGAGGAGCGTGAAGAGGCACATCACAGGGCCGCCAACTTGGGGACCTCTGTCAGAAGTCGTACAGACTGTGAGAGTGGCCTTCAATGGCTTGATGCGCCATGACTTTCCATCAGTTCAGGCGAGCAACGTCAATTTGGCGAGTTCAATTTAAAAAAAAAACTTCAATGTCGCCAAAATTAGTTGTGGAGGTTAGGTGGCAGCCGCTTCATGAAGAATTTCAAAGTTCAGCCACATCGATGTTAGACTGGAAAGCCGACCTAAACTGTGTTAGGAAAATCATAGATTTAGAATGGGAAAACGCTGAGTGGATGATGAATTTTAATGATTACTTTAAACCTGTAACAGGTGCCTATCATACAATTGGTGTTGTACTCACAAACAGTGGACCCGCTGTCCTCGGCGGTAATGTTACTTTCACAGCCACTCTCACGAACTACACCGGTAATCTACTGAACTTTATCTTCCACGATTACAAAGATCAGAAAACTGAGGTAAGTGCTGTCTCGATAATAAACCTACTTTCAATATTAGCTGAACTGAGCAACACTCGACGGGAGACATAGGTCGTCGAGTGTCCAGCTCTCAAATTGAATAGGTATATTTTCCCCGTTTGTGAAACATTTACATTGCTACTCTGCCCCTATTCCTCATGACGTGATGTGTTTACTATAATAGCCCATTACCTTCCGCGATAAAAATGAACTATCGAGCTGTAATGAAATCTAACCGTTCGTCGCGTCCGGAAGTCCCAGCTTGGGATAAAAAGTAAAAAAACAGAAGTGATGTTTTGCATGGTGGCTACATTGTCAAAATGCTGTCAATAACGTCACACATGTCTGTCTGATGATTTCTGTTGACATTTGGGCAACTTAATACTGATTGGTGGTTCTTTCTAAAGGGTTGTCATATGAACAGCACAGTGGTGCCTCGCATCATATTCTGCTCTTTTTTGCCAAGCTTTACAGGCATTCCCCGCGTTACAACAAATAAATATACACTAGACCAACGAGGTACTCATAGACTGGTTTTAGAGTCACGCTGATCGTTTGCGCTGACAGCCAAAGTAAAGTGTATGAACTTCTAGTAAGCGTTTTAGAATAACGCGTAGCTATCACGCGTGCGTTGGTCAGCACTGACGGGTCAGCGTCGGCTTTGCGCTGACAACCAAAGTAAAGTGTATGAACTTCTAGGAAGCGTTTTAGAATAACGCGTAGCTATCACGCGTGCGTTGGTCAGCACTGACGGGTTAGCGTCGGCTGACTAACGAACGCGCGCATTTGTATTCGGTGAGCGTTCTAGTGTCGCGCCGAGAAGAAGCACGATACTGAAACGTCTCGCGCTGACGAGCTACGCGCTGAGCTGTCAGCGCCGATGATCAGCGTGACTCTGAAACCATAATGATACATACATACATACATAACATCACGCCTGTCTCCCAACGGGGTAGGCAGAGACTATGACTTTCCACTTTCTACGATCCTGGCAAAGCGAAAGTTGTTTCGCTTTTTCAACTTTCATAAGTGTCTTCATATTTCTTTATATTTTTTTCTTCCCGCACTCTTAGAGCCAAATGGCATTTTTAGGGACGATGGCAAGAGACCGGATGGGATGACCTTAATTCCGTGGGAGATGGGTCGGGTCCTAGTCTGGGATGCCACTTGCGTAGACACATTGGCCCCGTCCCATCTTCCTCGAACAAAAGAAAAAGCCAGCGCAGCAGCGGAAGCGGCAGAAAATAAAAAGATAACCAAGTATAAGGGTCTCGGCTCGTCGTACAATTTTATTCCAGTCGGTGTCGAGACCCTAGGTCCTTGGGGTCCCAAGGCGCATAAATTCTTCAAAATTTTGAAGAAGCGTCTTGTGGAGTCTACTGGTGACCTAAGGGCTGGCAGTTATTTCTCCCAACGAATAGGCATCGCCGTTCAAAGGGGGAATGCTGCCAGTCTTTTGGGCACAATGCCACGGGGGCCCTATTTAGATTTAGTTTAGTTTTATTTATTTTGTAAATAGTTATTACGCTTTAATGTACATACCATACCATTTATTGTTTTATTGAATAAATTATTTCATTGTTTTAAAAAAAAAAAAAAAAAAAAAAAAAAACTTCATATGTACATGCTCTTAGGTTAAGGGTACTTGACCAGACCTTTTCTCAGAATATTAATTATTTGATCGACATGAGTATGCCGAGGTCGACCCTACCAGTTTACCCTCATTAATGATGACGCTTATTATTTAAGGCATGATGGTAATAATTTTCTTTTTTTAGATATACAGCACTGAAGAAGCTGTAAATTTTACTGTTACCATTGATAAAGACACAAAACACCAAGACCCATACAATTTTTACTTGGAAATTGGGTATTACGAATGGTACTGGCTGCCCTATGGAAGTGACTACAATATACTTGTTATATCAGGTATGTTGGTTTCTTGTATCCTTAGATTAAATATTAGAAGCATCGATCTTATTAAGGTTTTGTACCCAAAGGGATAAACATACATACATACATACATACGGTCAAGCGTTTATCCCCGAAGGGGTAGGCAGAGGCATATTCTATGTCTACATTTCACCTTTTAGGTATTTGTCCCACGTAATAGGTGGTGAGCCGTATTGCCGTGTTGAGATGGACAGGCGCAGGTTGGTTGAAATTTTTTAAGCCGCCCAAAAAAGGCCTTAAACTTGGCTTAACGATTGCAATTTTACTAGCAACCGGGACCAACAGCTTAGTGTGCCTTCTGAAGCACGGAAACGCTCAAATAAATGTTACAAAGTGGTCAAATGGATGGTCAAGTAAATGTTGCTTACTGCAGTGCTCGTTTACAGAACACTGATTCCGCGGGGCCACGAGCGGAAAGGGTAAAAACAAAAGGGTAAAAAAAAATTATATTATTGAGATCATGCTGTCCGTCTGTCTGTTTGTTACAGGCTGTGTCTGGACATACAGGTAGATGGACTGTTATATTTATCAATCAATCAATGGAATTAATAATAAAATTATCTTTTAAAGAGCCATCACCTTCAAGAAACGTTGTCCTTGAAAGTATTGCCCCAGCTGTGGGTGACTCTGATGTCACGTTTAAGGTCTCTGTCAACACGGAGGGCTTCGGCGAACTCATGAAATTTACTTTCTATGACAATGAAAAAGAGTATAAAGAGGTAAGATCCAAATGAAGTAAGAATTGTATTAAATTCTGTTTACTTGTATTAAAATGTCTCCACAACAATGTCGAGGATCCAGTGGATTAAATAATCAAACGCAGTGGACTGTATATGCTGGTTTAATCGCCAGAACTTTTCTCGTACATTGATCATTAACTAATTAAAATAAAATAAATTTAAGAGGATCGACCGCGGTGATAACCCAATATGAATAGGTTGGTAGTGTCCAATGTAGTAACAGTATCTCGAACGTCAAACCGCGCCCGTCGGAGACGTCCCCGCGCGCCGCTGCACCGCACCGCGCCGCTGCCCGCTAGGATGCGTTTTGTCAACAACAACCTAGAGCACCTTCCCCCACTTATTTATCTTTGCATCTCGCCCTAAATTTTGGTCCTGGGGTGTCCTTCCGAGGGCTTACCCGGAGCTCCCAACCGTAGGCTGTTAGTAGGACTCGTAAGGTTTTTAGTTGGCAGGAGTCCGGCGTAATATTCATGAGGATTTTCCCCTACATAAAACAAAAAAAAACACCATAAAGTCGACTGGTAGAAAATGCCTACAGCATTAAATTCATTCTTGTACAAAGTACTTATACATTTTCTAAATTTTCAAAGTGTTTAACACTTGTAGCAAATTCCATTTATTTTGACAATGACAATGTGTAACATGTGTACAATGTGTAACAAACTAGATGGATGCTATTAGATTATTTTATCGGCTATCTTTTTGAAAATATCGACCCTTCACACCTTCTTTACTTCACTATTGTACCTACTATACTTTTCGGTTTTTTCAGCTCTTCAGTTTAGAAAGTACTTTGAATTATACGCTCGACTTAAAAAAGGACAAGTATACACCTGGAGAATACGAGTTCTATGTTAAAGTTTGGAGAAGGGGAGAGAACTCCTCATGGGTGCAGTTCGGATGTGATCACACCACATTCACTGTGGCAGGTATGTCAATATTCAAGTCTCACTAGACTTTATTTACAAAACTTCTCATTTGGAACAGTGAACCATGTTAAAAAATGCATTTCTGCGAAATGCTACAAATTGTGCGGTGTGTCGGCATTATTTGGTCGCACCAATATAACTTCCAAACGGCTTAATGGATCCTTGTGACGAAGATATCTTCTTGTTGAAACTTGTTTGCGTAAGCCAAGTGGCATATTGACTTTCGTGTGACGTAGACCGAAGGGGTTGTGACATCCTGCTAACGCGCGGATGTCACAAGTCCGAACGTTGTGGCAATCTTTGGGGTAGATCTACCCAGTGGGCATCGAAATCAGCTGTGATGATGATAATATGTGTAACTACTTAATAGGTACAATCAGTCTCTCCTAACTTTATTTTTGGCAGAGAATTTGATATTGCCGTGCCAAGCTGCCGGGACGGAATGGTACAGGATTTTGTTTCAAAATGTTCTTCTCCTTGCCATGATTCCGTCTCTTAGTAAGCAGGTTCATCACTTGCAGGTGACGCTGGTTTAGTCTCCGAAGGCTTTATTGCACCCTTGTTTGTATGTTACTTCAGATAATTAAAGATTTTTTATTTCTGTACAGGTTCAGGACCGTATACAAGTCCAGTGCCTACGAGGCCGAGTTCAAATACAAAGGTCACAATTAGCCCTGAGATTTCTTCAGCAACTGTACCTTTGCCTACAGGAACACCAGATTTAACTACACCAAGGTCAAGGTCAGATTTAGCTGGAAAAGAAACATATTGGACTACTTCGGTACCTATAGAAAAGGGTACACGAGTACCAAAGTTTTGGGATACTCCAAGACCAACTTATTGGGATACACCAAGACCAAGATATTGGGGTTATCCTACACCACAGTATCGGACTTCAAAGTCATCAGATTGGACTTTTTCAGAACCTCGAACCGAGAGTACTAAACCAGAATCAAGGTCTTTGACTACACCAAAGTATTGGGCTGCTTCTACACCAACAACCGATTAGAATTTTTCTGAACCTACGGAGAGGAATAAACCACGCCAAATGTATTGGGATACACCAAGACCAAATTATTGGGATACGCCAAGACCAAGGTATGGGGATACACCAAAACCGAGCTACAGGGGAACTCCCACACCACTGGACACTGCAAAACCTGTAGCATTTATTTTCTATAGATGCAGTATTCAGGATGTGAAAGCAGCCTTATCTAGTTATCTTTTTTTAATCGGTTGTCAGTGCTGACATTTCTGCTGTCAGAATGACAGGATGTCACAAGGACGAGTGACGAATCGTTTTTGCATTGAATGAAAGCTGGTTTTAGATGAAAATTCGAGACGATTCCACGTGAGAGAGGGGATAAAGCCCTGATACAAGGTTCCGAGTCTCTTTTGACGATCGGCTAAGGACGAGGGATTGATATTACTCTGAGTGGCACGCCTCAATTTTTCTTTGGAGGTTGTTAGTTGCAACATGAGGACCTGTTAAGGAATTACTCTGAGTTAACTTATTCTCTTCGGAAGGAGTTGGACTCTGTGTCAACCTACACCCGGGATACCGGGTTTTTTTTACTACGGGGAAAAGCGGCCCGTCCACGGTTGGCAGAGCCACACCCAATGACACGTGGACTACATGAGCGAGGTGTTTTGAGAGGGACCAGCCGCCTCCACGTGGCATTCTCGGGCTGTGCTGCTCTCAGCTTACTCAAGGCCAGTAATTGACACCCTATTACAGTGTAGTTAGCTGCTTACCCGTTCTACCTGCTCACGCGGCAGTGGTCTATTAAGTGGAATTAGACTTTATTTCTGTGTACCTGTGATATTTGTGTCTATCAGTGAATAAGCTCTCTGTGTGTCTCTGTGTATCTCTGTGTACTTAGTAAATATATGTGTGTACACCCTATTGTCTGTTTTCGTCAGAGCCCTAGCCTACCCTTGCACACAGACTGGAAACTCAGAAATAAGGCGCCCTGGGATAGAGTTCTCTGCATAGCTACCTCACGCTAGTTGGTGAGTAACACAGAACATCTTTGGGTTACAAATTGGCTCCCAACGTAGTGGCAAATCTCTGGGTCTACTCTGCGGTAGTCTCAGTCTGGTGTGTGTGCATAGGTGGTTATCTCTGGCGAAACCATCCTGTAATATCGTCCGAGACGCTCCAGGACGTTAATTGGTGGTGCTAGCAGCTAAGCACAAAACCTTCCCTTTCGTCTTCTTCCAGCTCCCTACATCTTTGGCTGGAAAAGACACAAAATTCTAAATTCAAAAATTTAAAATAGCTGTGATTTTGGAAAAACTTTTTGATTTTATTTGGCATACCCACTTCTTTTTCTTATTGTGTTTTTTTTCTTTTTTTATGGTGCACACATATATTTATTATATTATTAGTGTAGATTAATATATAATATAAATTATCCTATAGCTTCACCTTGTAAGGTAAACTTAGTGAATCTCTCTGTGTTAACTTAGTGAATTTCTCTGTGTAACTTAAAACTTTTTTATAAGGTGTGTACATACCTTGTAATTTTGAATGTTAACCTGAACTGTGTTATCAGAAAATTTAGAAACTTTTCTCTCTTAATATACCCTTAATCTTTGTTAAATTCTAAAAGTCAATTTGAAACATAATTACCTAACTTAGTGGCTATTTCTCCTGGTTGCTTAAATTTGATGGTCACACGCTTATATTTTCTAAACCGTATGAGTTAGAAAGAAATGTTTTAAAATAGTGGATAAAACAGCTATTAAGCTATAAAATACATGAAATTTGTTGCAATGGAAGTAAATATTCATATCAAAAATTAACACGAAAGGTCAAAATCGGGGTCATTTTTCGCATTCTACTCGTGTCACACTTCCCGATTCAGTTAAACATTTGGTTACTGCTTCACCAAATTTCCATAGATTTTGAAGTTACATACACTAAATTCACCGTAATAACATACACTACACACACAGTATTACAAAAAAAATCTTCTAACTATTATTTAGAACTTAAAACACAATATACATCGGTCACACGAATCTAGGTGCTCTAAATTTGCGTAGTAAACGGTTTACTGTTGACCAAAACGACCGCCCCAATAACAAAACTCAACTTAACTGAACGTTATTCGAGCTCGGGCATCGCGAGAGTGCAACGTGCAACTCCTGGCTCCTTAAGAAAAAAAAATATCAGTAAGTTTCTACATTTGACACTTAATTCGAGTACTTTTCGTGGGTGACTTTTTGTACATTGTATAATAGCTATTGAAGTCAGAGTTTATTCATCGAAACCGCAAATTGATTGAGATATTTATGTAGTATTTGATTTAAAACGTAACGGCTAAACTTTGTCGGAATTTAAAAAAAAGCTATGTTTTCGTTACCTTCGTGTCACATCCTTCGTGGCGTTTTACCCACGAAGGTGACTTTATGCCACGAAGGTGATCTCTGACTAGTTTCAGTAAGAGTGGTACTCTTTTAGATTCGTATTGTAGTAGATATGTAGCGGAATAATAGTAGAACAAATAAGTAGGTACCTACAATCATGGCAAAGGCTCTGTCCTTTCAATACCTATAACATTCCGTGTGAAGCCCTTTTATAGGAGTAGAAATCCCATCGGACGTTATGCCAGATCCAAACCGTCTAAAACCCCCATCGTAGCTACTTACCCGTTTAGTATTAGGCGCCCGGGCAACTCCTTAGAATGATGTATCAGGGTACCCGACAGGCTTAGGCTATCACCGTGGCCTCGCCTACGGGTTCGGGTGTTATCTTGCGTCTTTTGGGTTAATTCAGATGCTTTTCCGCTTCTTGAGGCGTGCGGCATGCTAAGAACTTTTGAACAATGACACAATGACCTTCGCGTCCAAGTCTCAAGAAGAAATCCTGGGAAAGAGTCATACCACCTAAAGCTTAATCAAGGCACCTACTACCTTATACTTATATCAACTTAAATACATTTAGGTACCTAGTACTCGAAAAACAGAGCCACCGCACTCCCGCTCCACGCTTAGTCGTCAATTTGAGTCAAGCTCAGTCGTTATTCCGTCCTCTCCAGGGATTTATTGGTGTTTAGTTGTTCGAGAGCAGCCTCGAGAACTCGCCCTGGTCAATATCCAGAATGTCTTCGGTATAGTGGCGCATTAGTGGGGCTCTGTGGTCGCGGTCGCTAGGTCCCGTCGGTCTTTTTTTCCGTGATGCATATAGTTCTCTGTAGAAGCTCCTAACTTCTTCGAGAATCTCGAGGTCTCGGTTTTGCCACCCGCTGTCTTTAAATTTGTCAGACGAGGTCTTCCGAGCTGTTGGGCAAAGACTTAAGTACCCCAATTTTGTGTGATCGCTGCCTCTACGATGTTGGTGTTATAACGTCTGAGGTCGCGTCATAGCAGCTTTCGGATTTTGATGTTTAAATCTCTCTGGTCTGACGAAGACCAAAAGTAAGCAAAAGTAAGTATGCATAGATTTTTATTTTTTTATTGAGGTTCGCAAACTGGATTCTCGGCAACACTATTCAACATCGCTCATTTAGACTCAGTTCAGACGAGAACTCAGTGCGAACACAGCATGCATCCTAATTCTCGCACTTCAATGAAATGTAGATGGCGTTTCCCGTCTGATTCTCATGAGCTCGAGGGTCTCGGGCGAAAGCTGGGAACACCTATTTTTGCTTTTTTCCAGACTGAAACCTTCGGGGCACTTGTTGTAGCGTCCTGACTACAGTGTCGGCCTTATCGTGATCGTTGCCAGTGGTTTCCAGTAGATCGAAACGATTTTGAAGCTCCAATTGAAACTTCTCGGCACACAAAGCTATTTGGAGCGCAGTAGGTCGAAGAGTAGGCTTCATCATCCTGGCCCTTTCGACGCGGAATCCTAAATGCAGAGACGCTCTGACGAGTCGGTGATCATTTCCGGTATTAAACCTGTTGATCATAGAGACATATTCTCCAAATATACACCTCCTGTCCGACATGATGAATTTTATATCGTTCCTTGTGACCTTGTTGGGGCTTCGCCAAGTCCACCTTCTATGGGGTTTCTTCGCGGCCCCCGGTCATTTCTACGCCCAACACCAAAAAGTCCGATTTTCGTTTCACCGCGTTCTTGTACTTTGACAGTGAAGTCCCATATCAAAACATTGTAGTGAGTCTTGGCAGTACCGTGTAATGCTTTCACCACGTCCTCGTACACGGTCTTAACTGCCTCGTCAGTGCTTCTCGAAGTTGGGGCATAGGTACACCTGAATCACCTTCAGGGAGTCCTGTTGGTAAGTCTCAGTATTACGTATGCTACCCGAGGCGAAACACTCCTGATCTCCACAATGCTGCTAACGAGTTCCTTTTTCACCGTAAAGCCGACACCGCCCTCGGAAGAATGTCTTCCATCACCTTCCCGAAAGTAGAATAGGTCACCCGACCCAAGGGTTAGCGTGTCCTCCCCCTTTCTTCGAGTTTATGCGACCCAGTTCTACCTCGAGTTCGGTGAGCCGATCGTCCAGCCGCAGAATGCTTCCATTATAAGTAGCGAGGTTCGGACATTCTCACACAACATCATCTAGCCCAAATTAAGACAATATAAGCTTATGCTATGGGATCTAGACAGCTAATAATTTGCCTGTACTGTGTTATTTTTATAATATAATGGTTCCAGAATAACTTTTACGTCAAAAGCATGTGTAGATATAGGATCTGGTAATTGTTTTTAGTTAAGTAGCTGTTACCATAAAACTAACTTATAATTTGTACTTAAATAATGATTAATAATGTCTGTAAAGCTACTGCGTCACCTTCGTGGATCGTCGCGTCACCTACGTGGGATCAAATAATTCAAAACCTTATTCTTCCAAATCTGACTCAAAATTTAACTTGTTGACTTATATATGTTACTTAACTTACCAAATGCTTTGTGTTTGTTTAAAAAAATTGTTAAAATCATCAGTATTTAAAATTTACCATGAAGGTGACGATGAGAATCGTAAAAAGTAGAAATAGCCTAGTACACTTTGTTGTAACTCAATTTACATTTTTACTTTGTAATTGATCCCTATCTGTGCCATTTTATCTTTATAATTGTTGTAAGTAAATTTTTACATAATGGCACAGATGAAAAAATATATTAATTATTTAAGAAAGGATGAACTTGCTAACGAGCTGTCCCACATGGGTATTTCAGTGGAACCGGAAACGACAGTGTCTGGCCTTCGGAGTGAGCTAAGAGCGGCACACCGACTCGTCCGTCGAGGTAGCATCAAAGCGAGTGCTCCGGTACCCGCTGATGCATCGGCTGAGCTCTCGATCTGCCTCCCGAAGGTGTCCGAGCTGGAGGAGGCTATTCAGTCAGGTGACATCTTCATTAATAAGGGTAGTCGTCTTAGGGTGTCCCTCAGGGCCAACTACTTATTGAGTAGGTTGGCTCGTTGTGGTCTGGATTGCCCCGACCTGGTGGATATTCGTGGTAGGCTAGTGAAGATCATCGCTAGGGCTGAACCCAGTAGTGATTCTGAATCCGAAGGTTCGGATGATGATGGTGATGATCCTTCGGGTCGTGACCAGGTGGAATATACTTCACCAGTAGTGAGAGAGGACCGCTCGGTGCGAGCTAGTTCAAGTAGGAATAGTTCTACATGTAACATAGTGTATAAAGAACGTCCCCTTAACTTATGTTCATTTAACTTAAAATATGATGGTTCTACTTGTGTACGTGTGTTTTTAGAGAGATTAGAGGAACTTAGATGTGCTCGGGAGGTTACTAAGCCTAGACTCCTTATGGCTTTCTCCGACCTGTTGGATGGACCGGCTTTGTCTTGGTTCCGTACAAACAAAGCTAACTTCATCTCATATGAGGATCTTATTAGTGAGCTTAGAGATACCTTCGATATTCCTGATTATGATTACCGCCTCAGGAACGAGATAAGACAGCGTACACAAGCCCGCTCTGAGTCCTTGGTTAACTATATATGTACAATGCAAGCCATGTTCTCAAGGTTGTCATGTAAGATGCCCAGTGAGGAACAGCTGGACATTCTCATGCACAACATTAGACCTGACTACATGAAGGAACTGGCCTTGCATGATGTCAACTCTGTAGATGACTTGAGACGTTTGGGTAAGCGCTTGGAGCTTGCGCGTACTAGGGCAGACGCTTTCCATGAGCCTGCTCTTGACAAGTTTGAGATTACATCTGACTTACACCAGCTTAAGAACAAAGGTGTACAAAAGCCCGCTAAGCAGGTGTCTGCAGTGGAGACGCCGGTTACCCCCCACGATCGCAAATGCTTTCGTTGCGGCGGGGGCGGTCACACTGCATACAGCTGCACACAGTCAAGGGAGCTGGTGTGTTTCCGGTGTGGTCTCAAAGGAGTCAAGACCCCAGACTGCTCACACTGTACTAGCAAGTCAAAAAACGCGTAGGCCAGGGCCTTATTAGGTACTCTGTGCATTACTCTGTATCTGAGTCTATTTCTGATAAGGTCCTGTTTCCTAAACGGGATAGTGACATTAGACCGTATCTAGTTGTTAAGGTTTTAAATTTAAATGTCTTAGGCCTTCTAGATTCCGGTGCCTCCTGCTCTATACTAGGTAAGAGAGCGCACCGCATCTTCTTGGAACTGGGTTTTGATCTTGTGAGTATCAATCCTACTTTTCGTATTACAACTGCAGACAGCACTCACTTGCAATGTCTGGGTTGTATCTCTTTGCCAATTGAGTACAATTCGGTTATCCGAGTTGTCAAGTTCTATGTTGTCCCAGGTATAACCACCTCCATGATATTTGGAGTGGATTTCTGGCAACAATTTAAGTTAAGTGATAAGTTAATTTTACAAAATATTAGTCTTGATAGCTTTAGTGATAATAATCCTATCGAGTCTGTGTCCCTTAACGGTGGCCTCGAGGATTACGACAACTTGACAACTAAACAAAGGTGTGTAATCAACGAGGTCATTGAAAAATTCGACTCGTTGAACACTGATAAGGTGGGTTTAGGTCGGACCTCACTTGTGCACCATGTCATTGACACTGGTGACAGCAAGCCGATCAAGCAGCGTTATTATCCGCTCTCTCCCCTTAAGCAGAAGGCCCTGGAAGCCGAGCTGGACCGAATGCTGGAGATGGGAGTAGTGTCCCCGTCTCAGTCCGCCTGGAACTCTCCAGTGGTCATGGTGGAGAAGGCGAACGGCGACCTCAGATTGTGCTTGGACTCTCGCAAGCTGAACTCTGTGTCAAAGAGTGACGCCTACCCCTTACCCTATATCAATCAAATCTTGGACCACCTTAATAACGCTAAGTATTTAACTTCTGTAGATTTGAGTGCGGCTTACTGGCAGATTCCATTTGACTCACCCCAGTCTGCTGAGAAGACTGCTTTTACGGTTCCCCGGAGAGGATTATTCCACTACAATTCGATGTGCTTCGGTCTTGTCGGGGCCAGTGCCACGATGCAACGCCTCATGGACCGTCTGTTTGGTCCCGAGTTCGACAACAAGGTATTTGCGTTTCAGGATGACATAGTCTGTGTGTCCAACACCTTTGAGGAGCATGTAGAGCTCTTACATAGAGTCTATCAGCAACTCAAGGATGCTGGCCTAACTATTAACATGAAAAAATCCCACTTTTGTCGGAGTGAACTCAAATACCTGGGGTATTATGTGGACAAACATGGCCTACGGACATACCCGGGTAAAGTTGAGGTTATCCTCAACTATCCCACCCCTTCTAACCCTAAGGAGGTTAAGAGATTTCTAGGAATGGCCGGCTGGTATCGTCGCTTTGTTAACAACTTCTCGAAGATTAGTAAACCTCTGTGCAAACTGACTTCTACGAACCTTAAGTTCGAATGGACCCCTGAGGCTGAACAGTCCTTTAACCTGCTAAAGTCAGCCTTGGTTTCTGCCCCTATATTAAAAATGCCTAACTTTGAGATGCCCTTCCGCATTCTTAGTGACGCGTCAGCTTACTCAGTTGCTGCTGTACTGACACAAACTCACGATGGTGTTGAGCACCCTATCGCCTACTGTAGCCGTTCTCTTAACAAGAATGAGGTGAACTACAGCACAACTGAGCGAGAACTTCTGGCCGTGATTTTCGCCTTGGAACAATTTCGACAGTACGTCGAAGGCCAAAAATGTACGGTCGTCACGGATCATTCATCTCTTCTGTGGTTCCATAAGCTAAAAAATCCCACGGGTCGTCTAGCACGTTGGAGCATGAGGCTCAGTCAATTCGATTTTGACATAGAGCATCGAAAAGGTAAAGACCACGTTGTACCTGATACTCTGTCTCGTATCAAAATTGATTCCCTCGATGCAGTACCCACTAAAGACCCGTGGTATGACCACACCATGAATAGTGTTCGGAAGAACCCTAGGAAGTCACCAAATTATGACATTCGTGACAACCTTCTATATAGGTTAACTAAAAATAAATATTCTTTGACTTCAGACTTTGACTGGAAGCTGGTGGTACCTCAGGAGGATCGCTTGCCCCTGCTCTCTAAGTACCACGATGACACACTTAGTGCCCATGGTGGCGTTTGGAAGACGCATAAAAGGTTAGCCCTAAATTATTACTGGCCCAAGATGTACGAGGACGTCAAAGAATATGTTGGGAATTGCGAAACATGCAAGCAGTACAAACCCGTAAATACGTCTCGTCCCGGCCTAATGGGTAGCCCGAAGCGGGTTTCGAAGCCATTCGAAGCTATCTCTGTCGATCTGCTTGGTCCCTTTCCCACTTCGAGCAATAGAAACGTACACCTGATCGTGGTCTCCGACTACTTTAGCAAATACGTCATGTTGTGCCCTGTTCGGGTTGCCACAGGCGCTGTAGTCGCGAGGTTCATAGAGAAGAGTGTGTTTCTCGTGCACGGAGTCTGCAAGACTATTTACATGGATAATGGCCCTCAGTTTGTGAGTAAGCCATTTAAGGATCTGTTGGCTAAATACAATGTACCTAATATATATTATAACCCTAGGTATCATGCCCAAACTAATCAGGCGGAACGAGCTATTCGTAATGTTGTTCAAGCGATCTCATGCTATGTGAAGTCGCAACACAAGTCTTGGGATCAGTTCTTGGTTGAGATACAGTGTGCTTTAAACACTGCAGTTAACGAAGCAACTCGTTTCACCCCTTACTTTTTGGTACATGGTAGGGAATTTATTGGGGATGGAGTGTTATACAGGCAGACAGATATCGCGTGCCATCCTACTTCAGTCTCTGTAGACGATCTATCAGCCTTCGGTGTCAAGCTGAGAGAAATACAACGCATTTACGACCAGGTGAGGAAACATTTGAACGTTGCCCACCAGCGTAATGAAAAGTATTACAACCTCAGAAAAAGGCATGTAGAGCTGAAAGTGTGACAGATAGTTTACAAACGCACGTTCTACCTGTCCAACAAGGCCAAGAATTTTACTTCTAAGCTAGCTCCTAAGTTCCTTAAATGTGTGGTGACTGCTAAACGATCCCCTTTAGTATATAGGCTGTCAGATCTGGACGGTAAGGATCTTGGGGAGTACCATATCAAGGACATCCTGAAGTATCAGGAGGAGCAGTCTCCAATACCTAACGTAACTACATAGCACTGTTTCTCTAGTTTATTAAACCAGTGCTATGTGATCATTATGTAAGACTATTTTAATCTTTTGTTTGTATTTCTATATGTGTACGTGACTTTAAATTGTCACGTTGTAGTTTCTTCTATGCACCGCACCGAGCGTTTTTCTCTCATTCGCTTCTTAGTACTCTACATTATCCTGAGAGCTTGGGTAGTGTTAGGGTATCGGCAGTGAGTAAAGGGAGCATTCGTTTTCTATGAAGGGCATTAGACTCTAGTTACTTAGCCTAACCGGTACACGAGTCAGTGTCTAGTTAGGTACATAGGAGGATCTTTCTTTGGTATTGTAATAGTCGTAGTCAGCTGGTGTTTGAAGGACCTAGCTGGTTGTCTTTGTTTATTAGTCAGTACTTTTCTGTTTTCTTTATTGTGTATTTCCAGCGTGTCATATCCGCAGGAAATACTATTAAAGGGGGGGGTGGTTGTAGCATTTATTTTCTATAGATGCAGTATTCAGGATGTGAAAGCAGCCTTATCTAGTTATCTTTTTTTAATCGGTTGTCAGTGGTGACATTTCTGCTGTCAGAATGACAGGATGTCATAAGGACGAGTGACGAATCGTTTTTGCATTGAATGAAAGCTGGTTTTAGATGAAAATTCGAGACGATTCCACGTGAGAGAGGGGATAAAGCCCTGATACAAGGTTCCGAGTCTCTTTTGACGATCGGCTAAGGACGAGGGATTGATATTACTCTGAGTGGCACGCCTCAATTTTTCTTTGGAGGTTGTTAGTTGCAACATGAGGACCTGTTAAGGAATTAGTCTGAGTTAACTTATTCTCTTCGGAAGGAGTTGGACTCTGTGTCAACCTACACCCGGGATACCGGGTTTTTTTTTACTACGGGGAAAAGCGGCCCGTCCACGGTTGGCAGAGCCACACCCAATGACACGTGGACTACATGAGCGAGGTGTTTTGAGAGGGACCAGCCGCCTCCACGTGGCATTCTCGGGCTGTGCTGCTCTCAGCTTACTCAAGGCCAGTAATTGACACCCTATTACAGTGTAGTTAGCTGCTTACCCGTTCTACCTGCTCACGCGGCAGTGGTCTATTAAGTGGAATTAGACTTTATTTCTGTGTACCTGTGATATTTGTGTCTATCAGTGAATAAGCTATCTGTGTGTCTCTGTGTATCTCTGTGTACTTAGTAAATATATGTGTGTACACCCTATTGTCTGTTTTCGTCAGAGCCCTAGCCTACCCTTGCACACAGACTGGAAACTCAGAAATAAGGCGCCCTGGGATAGAGTTCTCTGCATAGCTACCTCACGCTAGTTGGTGAGTAACACAGAACATCTTTGGGTTACAAACCAAAAGGCTGGACTAATTCAGCCTCTATAGAGAAGACGCTACAACAAGATCAGGCTATTTGGCTACTGAAGTACCAACAATGGTTTCCAAAAATGTAACTACGTCAATAACTAGATTGTATAGTTGTAAATGCTATTTTGAAAGGTTCAATCGACGTAGAATTCTCTTAGTTTCAAAAAAACATTAATATTTTTTATGTATGTACTCATTCTATTACTTGTAAATAAAAAAATAAAATAATTGAATGGTTGTTGAAATTTATTTTCGGGTGCTCGTTGGTCATGCTGCATTCCCAACAAAAGCACAATCATGCCTATATTATCGAGAGGGTAAGATGAATTTTAAGTAAGTACGTTGAATTTCACTGCTTATTCTACAATATCATAAACATGTAATCTATACATACGCCGTCGGTCGCATACGCGCCGCTGTCATACGCCGTGCGATGGCTACCAATAAGGCGGTCATCGTGAACGAGCTACTGGCGTTCATCCAGAATGCAATCAACACTATGGATGAGATCAGCATTATGCAGATCTGCAAATCGAACTTTAAGGAGCAGGAGATTTGCAGTGGAAAGGCGTTGCTATTCCAAGCTGTGGGCAAAACTGCCCAGATGCCGTCCCGCCGAAGGGACGGAGGGGAACGAAGTGTCCAGGACATGACTGGAGCCGTAACGTAAACATTACGTATGTGAATTTTTAGGATTTAAAATTATAAATAACAAACCTTTTAAAGCAAAAAAGTGATAAATATAAAGGTTAACTACGGAAAATAAGTTGTAAGTAATATTAAAAGCATAGGGTCAAGTGTTCAACAATGAAACACTAAAAGTTCATAGCCTCGTACATCTCATGTTTTTGCTGATAGAAGTCTATAATTTTACAGGCATGTAGTCAATATGATTGGGTATCGAATGTCATTTATAGATTTTTTTAAATAAAGCGATTTGAATCGACAAAGAAATAAAAACTAAGAAATGGGATTTGTGTCATTGTGTCCATATAGGCGTACACAATGAAACACCATATATTCAACAATGAAACACCAGAAATAAACTGTGCCTAATTCAAATTTTGTTTAATGTAGGTAGTTATTAAATAAAGAGCAGTCCGTTTCTACGTTAAATGCAGTGGCACGACGTGCCATGCTGCATGCTTCAGGCTTTTTTAATGACAGTTATGCATGCCCTGATTTATAAGACCGTAAACATTCGATTCCAGCCATTTTCCCAGCTAACAGAATATCGAATATTGTTAATTTTTGCCATTTGGTAAGCAATACGCCCCTCGTCCTTTTTACAGCTTTGTTACGCGCCATCTTAAAATTAAAACAAATTTTAATAGATAAGGTTTCACAATATCAACCAATAAAAATCTATAAAACAGTGTTTCATTGTGTCCATTGTTAAACTGTTTCATTGTTGACTACCTAGGGTTTATCTAACTAACTTTTAATTTATGTTCACAAAATTGTAACTTTGAAACAAATGAAATATGCCAAAATAATCTACAAAACATGTAGAATGCAGGATAATCATAAAAAATATAATATTCCTAACCATTAAATAATGAAAAATCTTTAAAGATAGCCAGAAATACTTCAATTTTTGACGAAAATAGTATAAATGAGCCGCAGACGCGTCTTTTCTCACGCGGTGCCGCCGCAAACTGGGATACGCCGGTGGTATCTATTGAGTGTCCTTACGCGATATATTGCACTAACTGCCAACGTCGCGTTTTGGAAATATTACTATGTTTTATTGTGTACCACTGTTTCATTGTTGAACACTTGACCCTACACAAGACGACGACGTAATGAAAAGCGATTAATGTCAGAAGCCATAGAAAAAAGTATTTCAGTACAAAATTGTTAAAAAGTAAGTAAAAATAGCTGCGAGTTTACGGTTACTAGTGAAAAGTGATCCTTTAACTTCATGAAAACGAACAAGAACTGTAAAAACTTATGAAAAATATTCTGTTAAAATTCCAATTTTTCAAACTTACAATTTGTTAATTTGAGAGTAGGGTAGGTACCATACCAAGTGAAAAATTAATTAAATTTTGTATTTATTTGCATTTAACTTTGTTATCAGACTATCATTCATTGCAAAATTGATATAAATTGAATAAACATTTTAAATAGATTGTGTATTGAACTGCTTAATTGGTTTTCAAATACAATTGAATCTACATAAGTACTTAATACTTATACAAATTAAGAATTTTGTTCATATATTCCCTTTTTTTGAGTAGGTAAATATTGTAAAGTATTATAAATTACTTGTCCATTACTCTAAGTGACACTACATTCTTCACTGATATAAATTATTTTCAAAAGGCAATATAAATAAAAATGATGACCCGCAGTGCTGTAACCCGTGACTTGCAACAAAAGTTCAATCTCACCATTAAGGAACTTGAAATTTGCAAAAATCTTAATAAGCAGTTGTTGGAAGAACGGGACGACAGTGAAAAAGAAATATTAAATGTCATTGAGAAAAATACCCAACTCAAACAAGAGTTGGCTGAGCTACATTCACAGGTAATGGAGCTCACACTACAGCGGAATCATCTTCAGGAAACGGTGGTAGGTCTGGAAGAGTGCAGCAACACCCATGAGAGAGCCTTAAAGCGTATCAGCATTCTGGAATGTGAGCTAAGTGATGTTCATAACTCCATCACTCACAGGGAGACTCTCAAATCAGCTGATCAGGTTGCCCTCTCCCACAGTCTGTATGATGAGCTGATGAGTGTAAAGTCAGATCGTATTAATCTTGACCAGCCCATGACCTCAGATATTATAGATCTCTCGACACCCGATACTTCTAATAATATTACTTTAGCATCTAACAACACCATTAGATTAGTTAGTACTAGCAGGAATAAATTAAAAAAATATATAAAGCTCAATAAATTTATTGTTAAATCACAGAAACAAATCAAAAAGTTTAAAATAGGTGCGAATAAATATCTTAGGACTTGTAAATCAAATTATCAGCTACAACAAGTAGTGGAAACTAGTAGAAAACAATTAACCATTCAAACAGAGCAGTATGAGACTGATATACTTCAATTGCAGTCAGAAATCATACATTTAAATAAGTCTTTAGAGTCAATAACATTAAAGTACAAAATATCACAAAAAGAAATTGGAGAGTATATTGAGGCACTAAATAGCTTGGTTGAGTCTTGTCACAGCAATGAACAAAGGTTCCATTCACTTGAGAAATTATATAATCAATCACCAGCCTGTGAAGAATCTCTGCCACATTCTTCCTTGCCCATAACATCCCAGACTGAGTCAACGCTTCCAGGGGTTCACTTAGCGGGCAGTATGGATGAACATGCTATACAATTAAACTTAACTTCCTCTGCTGACCCTGTAACAAAGGTTTCAGAAATTGTAAATACTGGAAAGATAGTTGTATATTGTGATGAAATCGGCCAGAACTTAGGTTACCACTTAGTTCAACATATGAGTAGTTCAGTCATAATTAATTCATTTCCTGGGGCCACCTACTCTCAAATAGTTAGTAAAGTATTGACTAGTACACACTGCCCACAATCAACAATAGTTATATTTATTGGCAGGAGAGACTATGTAAATATAAACACTATTAATAATTTCCATGAAAAGTTGTCAAAATTGTCAGTCAAACAGGTAATATTGTCTACATTACCTTATATTAAATCTTTCTCACGTAATGAGAACAATACTCGATACAAAATAAACAGAAAATTATACAAGTTGACTAATAATAGTAGAAATTTTGAATTATTCGACTGTAATCTTGTATTACGTGAATCTTTTTTGACTATAAATAGATACTTACTATCTAAGTTCTTAAGACGACAGGTAGCGATATTGCTATCAAATTTTTTATTGAATCAAGCCAAACTTTTGGCTTCTAATAAAACTGCTCATATTGAGTATAATTTTAATAATAGTGTTGACATACTAGGTTGGGAAGGCGTCCCAAACAAGTCAAAAAACTAGGTTATAAGACAACAGATAAAAAATCTGGCCATGGCTACAGGTCTTTTGAGACCATTGAGCCTACCACAAATAATATTTTAAAAAGTAATAATTCTGAGTGATGTAATAACAATATATCTAGTAGTTCAAACATAGCACACAATAGTATTGAAGTCTTATCCAACAAGCAGACAAATATCCAGAATAGTAAGACAACAAAATGTTTCTCTGGCAAGCTAACACCTTGTTATACTAAAAATAAAGAAATTATAAAATGTATTAACCTGGTCCATCAAAACATTCAAGGTTTGGATGGGAAGGAGCTGGAATTGGAATTGTTTATGAATTCCAGCAGTATTGACATTGTATGTTTAAATGAGCACTGGCTAAGAAGCCATGAATTCACTTACAGCTTTAATAATCATAAGGTTGCAAGCTCGTTCAACAGGAAAAATTATATACGAGGTGGCTCGTCAATATTGGTTAGTAAATTATTAAAATTTAAAGATAGATGTGATGTTGTTAGTCTATCCGTTGAACGGGTTGTAGAAATTTCATGTGTTGAATTGGAGCGATTCATTGTATTAAATATGTATAAACCTCCGTGCGCCCCTTTTGATGTTTCTTTGGAGATTATGGAGTGCGCTCTAAATAAAGTTTATAATAGCCATAAAACTGTTATTGTATGTGGAGACCTTAACATAGATATTTTGGTGAAAACTTCAGAAAGTTTGGACCTTCTGAATCTATTTAAATCATTTAATTTATATAACAATTTTATGGAACCAACCAGAATAACGGCCACAACTGCAAAATGCATTGATAACATAATATAGTAGTGAGAAATCCATACATAAATCTATTATCAAAAAAGTTCGCTCAGATCACACAGGGCAGTTTGTCTCATTCTGCATTTCTGAAAAAGTCCAAAAGAGACAAGTAAATATGATAACATTCAGTGAAAGCCGTATACAAAATTTTAAATGTAATATTACACAAAAGGTACAGTTGTTGCCCTATCACGGTAGTTCTAATCACTTGTATAACTCATTAGTCAACTTGATTAATGGTGAGTTCAGTGCAATTTTCACACCTAAGCGCCGATCTTTTAATAAACGTTTCTCCATGAGTGAGTGGGCAACTCCTGGAATTTATAAAAGCCGTAACAAACTGTATGAACTATATGAAGAGAAGTCCTATAACCACAATCCGCAATTTCAAGAATTTGTAAAAAAATATTCAAAAACATTCAGACAAGCCTGTCTTAGAGCGAAATCTATTTATTTAAAAAATAAAATCAAATGTTGAAATAATATTATTAAAGAAACTTGGAATGTCATAAACATTGAAACTGGTAAATCTAAAATACGTTGTAATGATTTTCATTTAAAAATAGATAATTTTGATATTGAAGAGGACTTGGAAGTTGCGACTGAATTTGAAAAATATTTTTCTAACATTCCAGTTTCTATTACCAGAAGTCTCTCTTCTTGCTCTGCTTCTGCCGAACAAATTCTAAAACTTGGCGTAGACGAATGCGGCACAGACTTTGAATTCTCAGCTGTCAGTCCTATAGATGTTTTAAAAACTTTTAAAGAAATTAATATGAAAACCACTAAAGATTTATGGGGTCTATCTGTCAAAACTGTTGCTCATATTATAACTGTAATAGCCCCGCATCTGGCAACTGTGTTCAATAGCTGTGTCGAGACTGGTGTGTTTCCTGACTTGATGAAACATAGTAAAGTCATACCTTTATTTAAGGCGGGAAATAGTGAGGATCCCTCGAACTTTCGACCTGTTTCCATATTACCTACACTCAGTAAAATTTTTGAAAAGCTAATGCTTAAACAGTTGCTCAGTCACTTTAATAAACATAATTTACTACACAGGAAACAGTTCGGGTTCACAAAGGGTTGTTCAACAGTGGATGCAGGAGTTGCTTTACTTAAGAGTATTTACACGGCTTGGGAGGATTCGCAGGATGCACTGGGTGTGTTTTGCGATTTGTCTAAGGCCTTCGATTGTGTTCACCACGAAACTCTGGTCAAAAAGTTGCGCCACTATGGTGTCAGGAATAGAGCTCTCGACCTCATGACTTCTTATTTGAGCAATAGAATTCAGAGGGTTGAAGTAAACGGTATACGATCTCCAGGGACCCCAGTTGTAATGGGTGTCCCGCAGGGTTCAATCCTTGGTCCATTTCTCTTTTTAATATACATAAATGATTTACCTTATTATGTTAGGGATGAACATGAGATTGTTCTGTTCGCGGATGATACTTCTCTGACATTTAAAATTAATAGACAGTTAATGGATTATGACGATATTAACAGTGCACTTTCAAAAGTTGTTTATTGGTTTAGCGTTAATAACCTTCTTTTAAATGATAAAAAAACTAAAGTAATAAAGTTTTCGACACCTAATGTGAGACAGGTGGCGACCAATGTACAACTGAATGGATCCGGGCTGGACTCTGTGGAGACTACAGTATTTTTAGGCATTACAATTGACTCGAAGTTGCACTGGGGCCCGCATATAGAAAAACTGTCAGGTAAATTAAGTTCTGCTGCATATGCAGTTAAAACAATTAGACGGCTCACTGATGTTGAAATGGCTAGAATAGTCTATTTCAGTTATTTCCATAGTGTTATGTCATACGGAATTCTTCTCTGGGGAGATTCAGCGGACATCAATAACATATTTATATTACAAAAGAGAGCTGTGAGAGCAATATACCAGCTAGGTCCTAGAGTTTCTCTAAGAGAAAAATTCAAAGAAATTAATATTCTAACTGTTATATCACAATACATATATGAAAATTTAATTTATGTGCATAAAAATAAGGACCAATTTCAAAAAAAATGTGATATACACAATGTAAATACCAGGCATAAAGATAATCTTGTTTTACATGCTACTCGTCTACACAGTATAAGCAGTTCTTTTGTCGGACAATGTATAAAGTTTTATAATAAACTTCCCAAAGAAACTAGATTATTGTCAATAAACAAATTCAAAGCTACCATTAAAGCCAAATTATGTAGCAAGGCATATTATACAATTCAAGACTATATAGATGATAAAAATGCGTGGGTTTAAGGCGCTCCAAGTCAACACACAAAAAAATAAATTATGTACCTACCTAGACGAATTTTGTTTAAAAAAGGATATTGCTTAATGAAAACTCGCGTGTACAAATCTCATCACACAAATCATTCAACAATTACACCTCTGTAGTTGTTGAATGATTTGTAATTACCTACTAGATGTTAAAAGAGTGGCTGGAGTTTTATTGCCAGGTTCTTTTTTTCTCCAGCTCTACCTATTGCTTTGCGAATCTGGCAGTAAATGTAAATGTAGAAGCAATCATTTTGACGTTCATAAGCGTTACATTGTGACCTATATGAATAAAGATTTTTTCATTTTCATTTTCATTTTCATTTTCATGATCACCCTGCTGAAACAAACCGACCCTGACGACGTGCCCGATTTCGTCGCGAAGGAGCTGCACAAGCTGCCACCGGTGGGATTCGATCACGTCGACGTGACAAGACTTCTCAAGGACATCAAGTTCCTGAAGTCTAGCCTTGCCGATGTATTGGCTAAATTGGAGGCATCTGATAAAACTATCAGAATTATTGTTACTTCGTAGTAATAATTCAATTAGTAGGTCAGCCTCCGATAATGTCAATGTACGGCGAGGCGCGCAAAACGCATCGTTGTGCAGTTTTGAGTCAGCGCAATTTGATGCGCCCAAGTGTCCAGTGGCCGTAGCGTGTGTCTCGAACGTGAGCGCGCGCCCCGCCGCCCCCGCCGCTAACTCTTTCCCCGCGAAGATGCCGACGACTGTCACGTTGCCACCTCCTCAGCCATGTGAATACGCAGCTGCAACGGCCAGCACCCCCACAGCCGCTCAAACAAAGAGAAGGAAGCAGAGCAGCGTCACTCAACGCAGCACTGCGCCCGTCAAGGCGTCGCAAAAGGAGCCCTGTGATGCGGAGGGTTTCACGTTGGTGAAGAAAAAGAAGACGAAACCCTCCTGCAAGAACCAGTGCGGAACTGCTTCAAGATCTATAGAGCAGCGTTTCCGCACAGAGGTTCCATCTACGATGGTCTACGTGTCCCGTGTACACTTCAGCGTGAAGGTTGTGGACGTGGTAGACTATCTGCAGAAGAAAATCAGATTGGGTTTGAGGGTGGAGAAGCTGGACTCTCATCGTAACGTGAGCTTCAACTCGTTTGTGGTGAGGGTGCCTACAGATCGCATCTCCACGTTCATGGATCCTGAGTTCTGGCCGAGAGGGGTGAAGTACCGGCGCTTCAGAGGACATCTGCCGACACGGAACCCCACGTCACGCGACACGTCGACGTCATTACGTGTTAATTAGGTTAAGATATTTATATGTATTTTAGTTTTAAGGTATTTATCTATGGGCCGTAGAATAAGTTAATACCAACTGTAACTTTCTAATGTTGCCTGACAATAAAGATTTATTATTATTATTTATTATACACATACATACATATAATAAAACTGTAGAAGCAAAGCGAAGCGCTCGTGACCCCACGGACTCAGTGTTTTGTAAACGATCACTGTAGTGAGCAATATTTATTGTGACAAGTGACTCTATGTGACAGTTATTTGCAGTTCTGAATGCCGGTATGGCAGTTGTTACACCAAGTTTTATTATACCTGTACCAAATTTTAGCCAAATCAGCTCAACCTTTAGAGCGTGATTGAATAACCAACATCTCTGACATCCTGGTATCCAGACATCTTCGCTCACAACTTACGCTTATATAGCATTAACATAGCCTGTTTAATCTGTGCATTTTATAGTTGGTTACTAGTAGGCGCTTAGCGGCGTTCTGAATCGCGCTAGTATTGTTGGTACAGTTTGTATATAAGGTACCTTGTGTGTTGTTACTCAAATATACAGAATCTTATCACCGAACAATTGTCGTATTATTACTAAACCAAGTGTTCTCAGGTGGTTACCTTTTGGACGTCTGTTCATAGCCTAAATATCATAGATTTTCTCTTTATACTGTGGTATTGGCAAGGTATATGATAAGATCTCAGTGGCAAAATGATCAGGTGCTGAATGACCCTCACCCTGTTCCATTTCTAGTCAGCGTGGTTCGTCTGTAAGCTGATCACACCTTATAGGAAACTGTAGTAGTGTAGGTAGAGCATTGGAAGATAAAGGTTCATGAGTCCTGGGACATTCTTCCGAGGGCCAATCCGAGGCTCCCAACCATAGGCTGTTGGGCGTTACGTGAGGTTTTTTAGTCGGTAGGAGTCCGGCATAGCTTCAGGATTTTCCCTCACGTAAAAAAAAGGTAAAGATTCTTATAAAGGTACTTAACGTTCGCACTAATGATATTGTGCGGTTTGAATTCAGTTTTGCATTCTACATACATATATAACATCACGCCTGTTTCTCAACGGGGTAGGCAGAGACTATGGCTTTCCACTTGCTACGATTCTGGCAAACAACTTTCGCTTCTTCAACTTTCATAAGTGTCTTCGGTTAAAGTTACTCTTGACCAGGCATTTTCTCAGAAGATTACCGATTTGATCGACATGAGTATGCCGTCGTCGACGCCCATTTGCATTCTAATGGGAGCTAAATGTCTTTACTAATATAACTACTGAACCGATTTGTAAATTCTTTCACTGGTGGGAAGCTACACAATTCCAAGAAACGTACTCTATATTTTATTCCCATATTCCCACGGAAACGATATCTACGCGGGTGAAACCGCGTGACGTCCGTAAGTCTATATCTATACTTAATATGTATTATAAAGAGGAAAGATTTGGTTGCTTGTTTGCATCGAATAGGCTCCGAAACTACTGGACCGATTTAAACAACTGTTGAAAAGCTAGACTCTTACTAGTGAACATAGGCTATATTTCATTGCCGTATTTTCACAGGAACGGGAGCTACGCGGGTGAAGCCGCGTGATGTCCTCTAGTATTACATTAAAAGCTGACAGCAGTCAAATATCACATATTATCTTCTAAAGTTAAGTTTTTAGGACCATAGGGATACAGGTAGCTACAACAGGCATCTTACAATTTTAACGTTATTTGGAACTAAATACTAAAGGTAAAATATAGGTGCGTCATGGCTCTGTCAACCTCATGGGAAACCAAGGCGTTATAAGGATGTATTATGTCATCTTTATCCGAAAGTTAGTGCCAATTAAAGTCCGAAGGGTAGCATAAAACACACGTTAACGATTATTACCAAGTAGCCAGTATCATGGCAGTCATTAAGCCAAGTTGAAGGCCTTACGGAGGGCTAAAACAATCTCACACAATCTGATTATTTCCTGTACATAATAGCAATAGGTAAGCTTTATTCATGATTTGTATTTTTGGGCCATCAGGATAAAATAAATAAATAAATAAATAAATAAATAAATAAATAAATAAATATTCACGGACATTTCACACAACGCTATCTGATCCCAAAGTAAGCTAGGAATAACCTGCTTGTGTTATGGGTATCAGACCACGGATATTAATACTAATATACTTTTTAAATACATACATATTATACATAGAAACAACCAGACTCTTGAGACAAACATTTATGGGTCACACAAATATTTGTCTCGGGTGGGAATCGAACCCACGACCTCCAGCGCCGCAGGCGGTATCAATACCGACCGCGCCACAGAGGCAGTCAAAAAAGACTTGCCTATATGTATGAATGATCTAAAGTCAGCTGTACTAGGGGAGATGTGGTATTACACCATTTAAGCTATACTAACTAGACTTTTGCGTTCAGTCTGTGACTGTCGTTGACGAGCTGCGCTTTTTTTTGTGTCTAACTGACCTTATTTATTTATTTATTTATTTATTTATGTACTTACACACAAGAAATATAAAAAGTATGACAAAAAGAAAGATAGGTACAATGGTACTGCTTATTTCTATAAGAAATATCTCCCAGCAGACCAGCGAAAGGAGAACATGAAGAAGAAAAAAAGAAATGAAAAAGTGTGTAAATAAAGGAATAGGGTAAAACTGAAATAATATACATACAAAATTAACGAAAGAATATACAGGTACTTACATCTTAATAAGTTGTTAATAGGTATAAATATAAATACATATAATATGTACTTACTTACATAAACTTAATAAATACATAAATAGGTTTATAGTGGACCTTCTTACAAACCGGAAAAAATATCACCATCATCATTCACCTGGCCTTTTTTCTTTTTATATTTACTCGCCAAATTGACGTCGCCACTAGCCTGATGGAAAACTGCGCGCATCTAGTGATTGGGGGCCACTTCTGATAGTGGTCCTCAAGTTGACGGCCTTGTGATGTGCTCTTCACGCTCCTCTTAAAGAACCGGGGATTGTAAGATGTGGGAAACACATGTGCGGGCAGGTCGTTCCAGGTTTTTATAGTTGGACACAGAACCGATCTTTTGAAACGCTCTGTTCTGGCGAATATTCTCTTCACTGTGGATGAGTGGATCGGAAAGGAGAGGGTGGGATCAGGTTGAAGAGGTCTTCAGAACATTCACCGTGATACATTCGGTAGAAGGCAGCCAAGAACGCTATGGTTCTTCGCTGCGCCAACGGTTCGAAGCCTCCCGTCACCTCAGGACAACCAATTATTCCAACTTTGCCTTTTCCCAACCTTTTAGCTTTCATCAATACAAGCCATCAGAGTTACACAACATATGGTGGTTTCAATACTTTGTAGTATGTATTATGATTCTTTGGGGTAGGTTGCTTTTTCATAGTGGGAGGTTTTCGTATTAGTAGCCTGTTCCTGTCCGTAAAATGCGTTGACGTAAGGCTTTGTGTCACATCCATCGTGGGTGATAACCTTTTCCTTTCACTATCGACTTTGAACCCGAAAAACTATAATACCTTTAAAAAGGCTTAGTATTTCCAGTAGTAGGTACTACTGTATAGTCTTACTAGTAGTAATATTGGAAATATTTATCCCATTAGACTTACTTTAGAAACCCAGTAGTACCTACTACTGGGAATATTCATCCCATTAGACTTACTTTAAAAACCCAGTAGTATTACTGGGAATATTCCTCCCATTAGACTTAACGGTAAAACTCAAACTGTAGACCTAATAATTAACTAGACTAACTGTTTTGCACTTGAATCTATGACCTAAAATAAAACATTAAAATATTCGATTGACGGATGCTCTTGAATTTATTTTATTTTGTCCCAATTATAATTATTATTTATATCAAAATTTTCGTTTGATTTATCTGCGGCATTACTAGGTCTACATTTTATAACGGTAGTACTATTGGGAAAAAAAATATAACAGGCAAGTCTAACTATCAGTAAGTCTAATGGGATAAATATTCCCAATAGTAGGCTGGTAAGGCTATACAGTAGTACTACTGGGAATAGGTCTAAAAAGGTTTGCTTCCATTTAGCGCCGCTTATAAGTCTGAGAAAAAACATTCTGACTACATCAAATACTTACCTACTTTGAAATGTCTATGAACTCTCTTACTACACATTAGTTACGTTTATCACCGTTAAGGAAAAATGCTAACGAGTTTTGCAGTGCTGATAGATTTAATAATTAGGTTATTGTTGTATTGTTCGATAATATTTTTTTTATGCCACTAAGGTGGCAGACAAGCATACGGGCCACCTGATGGACGGTGGTCACCGCTGCCTATGGACGCTTGCAACACCGGAGGCGCTACACTCGCGCTGCCGACCCTGTAAAAACCTCTAAGACCCCTTTTGAAAAACCACATACTGCAGGCGTTTGGGAAAACCGAGGCACGGAGATCATTCCACAATCTAAGCGTGCGCGGGAGAAAGCCCTTATCGGATCTAATCGTACTCGAACGCAAAGTGTGTCTATGGCGAGCGGTGCGATGAGAAAGTAGCCGCGGGCATCATATCAAACAATTCTTTGCACAAACAGCACAAACCATTGTACAGACGGCAGAACACGCACAAGGTGGCAAAGTCTCTCCTGTCGCAAAGAGGTTCCACATCGCCTGCAAGCATAGGTCCGTTGATTGACAACTTTCATGGCTCGTTTTTGCACCGAGTCGAACGTTTGAAGCTGATAGTCAGGTGCCCCCGCCCAAAGGTGACAGCAGTACTTGCGACATATAGAGTTGCAGTGTTTGCGCCGCAGTAAAATACTGCCTCGCCAGGTTGAGCACACCGAGTTTCCTGGACGCCAGCCTGGCCTTGTTCTCCAAATGACTTCGGAACTGAATGTCACTAGAAATGTTAACACCTAGGATACCTATACCGTCAGAGATGGGGAGACATGTGCCCTGAAATTGTGGCGCTACAGTAAATGGGGGTTTCTTTGCAGTGAATACACGAACTTGTGTCTTGGTAGGGTTGAATTGAACAAGATTTTATTTTCCCCAATCGGACACTCTGGTGAGAGTAGTCTCGATTTGAGACACACATTTTTCAAGGCTTTCCTCCACTGCAGCTCGAGAGATACCGGTGCGGCCCGTGTAACAAGTGTCGCCCGTACTGTCGTCCGCATAACGGTCAATGCCGTCAATAGACAACATGTCAATTGATATGCAGCAGAAACAGACTAGGGGACAACACTGAGCTTTGTGGTGCTCCAGCTTTATGGCCATACAGTATACCTATCTAAAAATCTTGTTTTTCGAATGCAGTAACTGATATGATTAATTTGTAGTTAATTAATATGTTATTGGCTGCAAATTATTTTTAAATACTTAACTTTTCAAAATGCACCAGTCTGCTTGAAGAAAAGTCTTACGAGATCTAGCGTTTGAGGGCCTTTCTCGTACATTCTCGTTCTCCACAAGACTATTGAAAGTGATCCTCTCCATTTCAGGATCCGGACCAGCCATGGGGTGCTCAAATGTAGAGATCGTATACAGAACACTGAGTCTGCGGATTTACTTTTGATTACGTTGATATAAAAATGTTATAGGAATTTCCAGAAATACAACTATAGGTACAGTTGTATTGTAATCCAGCCACAAGTACAGGATGTGATAATGTTCGCAGTGAGTATATAAAGCGCCTGAACATGCTCTATACTTACATTATAATTACTTACATTACAGAAAATAGTACTGTTATTAGCAATATGCTTTAAATAATAAGTTTTATGAAAATGGTTTTAAGATTTGTATTTGTGTTGATATTCTTCAGCTATAGTAACGCAAGTAAGTTGTTTTATACATTTTCTTACAATAATATCAGAATTATGTACCTACTTATTATCATACAATCACGGAAAAACTGTCACGATCCGTCTGTGCCAATCTCGGCTCAGACGCGCTCAGACCAAAGACTTCTATATAAACTGAGGTAGACGCGCCGTACTCTAACTAACGAGATTTCAAAAGCAATCCTCAAACACACACATTGCTAAGACTACACTCACTTATAAATATTTTTTACGTAATTGTCACCACACACAATAGCAATATACGAATAGAACAAGAGTAAAAGAGAAGGCGTATGGACTCCGATTGCAAGCCAAGTACCTACTTTCGAAGTTTTGACTCACTACAGTGCGAGCAACGCTGCTAATTAGCTCAGTTTATAGGTTTCAAAAATCGGTGCGTAGGGCATGTCTACCTCAGTTTATATAGAGGCTCAGACGCGCGGAAAAAGCGATAGCGTTTGCTCTGGGGTAATCCTTCCGAGGGCTTACCTTGGACTCCCAACTGTAGGCATTAGGTAGGATACGTGTGATTTTTAGTCGGTAGGAGTCCGGCTTAGCATCCCTGTAGGATTTTCCACACATAACAAGCGTTCGGGTTTTGACGCATCTACATAATATCTCTCTTCCATTCTATCAGCTGATTGTGTTTATGTTTTTGTGTAAAAATTATTATGAATGCTATGTCGGAAAATCACATGATACTCGTACAAACTACCTACGGCCGGGAGCTCCGGCTAAGCCCACGAGTGGATGTCTCAGAGTTCCCTGGGACATTCTTTCGAGGGGCTGACCTACTATTCTATTATCGGCCGCTTTTCTTGCAGGGGTTTTAAATGGAGATGTTATACTTACAAATAGTGGACCGGCATTCTTTGAAACAGACGTAGAATTCAAGGTTACCATAAATACGAATTACACTGGCGAATCACTAACATTTTTCTTTTATTACAATAAAATCAATCTATTTGAAAAGGTAAGTTGTGTTAATAATTAAATACTTAGAAATATATGAATACTGCTCTACCCGCGTGGAATTCTGTTCCATGGGAAAACATTCAGGGGATGAAATGTGCCTATGAGACTTCCAGACTGTAATTTATCTCTGTACCAAATTTCCACTGGATTTATTCAGCCGTTAGGACGTGAAAGGGTAACAAACATCCACACTCACAAATTTTCGCATTCCTTTAGGTGTGGAAATTCCCTCATGAATGCTGTGCCGGTACCTTACCAATTTAAACAACACAGTACCGAGATAATACTCGAACTTATAGGTGTACGGTTGTAGCTTAAGTGACAGCGGCCTACGACCGGGAGCCCTGGCTAAGCCCGGGCTCCCGGTACTATCCTGCCGGCGTCTTTTGGGGGTTGGTTCGGGAGTGATCCCGCTTCTCGGGGCGAGAGGCGTGCGCGAAACTCTCACGTCACGCCATCGTCATCTTGGGCCTTTTTTTTAATGTGAGGAGAATCCTACATGGATCTTATGCCGGACTCTACCGACTGAAAACCAAACGTATCCCACCTAACAGCCTACGGTTGGGAGCCCCAGGTAAGTCCTCGGCAGGATACCCCAGTAATTCCAACTTGCACCTAAACTTTTGCATTTATAAAATTACTAGGTATATGATGCTCGCGGCTTCACCCGCGTGAAATTTGGTACCCACTCCCGCTTCCCGTGGGAACATATTCTCGAAATGAAAAGAAGCCTATGTGTTATTCCAGACTATAAACAATATCTGTACCAAATTTCAGCCTAATCCGTTCAGCCGTGATTGCGTAACAAACATCCAAACATCTTCACAAACTTTGACATTTATAATATTGGTAGGATGATGTAACTAAGAAGTAAGACATTTTTAGATCGTAAGTTCGGAGAGAACTGTGAACACTACGGCACTATTCCACGAGCAGTACTTCAAGGAAGGGCCACTAGCTATCGACGTCCATGTTTTCAGAAGAAATGATTACGATCATCATTGGGAACTCTTTGGGGTCGACTCTACAACGTTGATCTTAACAAGTAAGGACATTCAAATACATAAATTAAAAATACTAAATTGATTTACTTAGATGAGTACAAAAAGGAAAATGCAGTCTGTTCGCTCAGATTTTGATGTGAAACATCTAATAGCTTGGTGGCATAAAGCTTGATGGGTAACCGATTTTTGGGGTGGCGACTTCGAAACTTGACACTTTCAGAATTAGACTCTGGAGTTTGGACTCTGTATTATGGTTTTCGGATTTTAGGTTTAGGTAACTTTGGATTTATACAAAACGATTTTGGGGTTTTGTAACAGCTCACATTTTTTTAAAAACAACTCATCGGATTAAGGAGCAGTTTTCAGCAATACATAGAGCGACTGAAGAGGAAGTACATACATTACATCGAAATCATAATTTTGATATTAATTGATTGATTGATTGATATCCATAACAGGTCAATACCATACAAATGATGTTGTACTCATAAACGATGGTCCTGCTGTCCTTGGCGATAATGTGACTTTTAAAGCGATTGTTACGAACTACACCGGCCAACTATTGAAATATACTTTCTACGATTATGAAAACAAAAAAAATGAGGTAAGTATTTTTTTTTTTAAAGACGTAATTTTTTTATCCACGCTTTTATTAGTACGGTGTTTATTTATATATGTACGGAATCTTTAAACGTAAATTTGAAAAACCGGCCAAATGCGAGTCGGACTCGCCCATGAAGGGTTCCGAAGCAGCAAGTAACATAAATATAAAAGTTCTTATAGTTCGTTGTAACTATGATTGATATTTTAACACGTTCGCAGTGGTAGTGATTTTTCTAACCGAGAATTGCGGTTTATGACGTATTAAAAAAAACTACCAACTCTATCTCGTTAAAACCAATTTTTGTTGATAGTTTTTATAGCAATGTAATCCATATATTTTTTTTAGATTTATCATTCACTTTGTTTAGAAGTTAGAGGAAGGGGGGGGGGGGGCACCCATTTTTCGACTTTGGAAGTGTCTCTTGCGCAAACTATTCACTTTAAAAAAAAATGATGTTAGAAACCTCAATAGCATTTTTGAAGACCTGTCTATAGATGTCTGTATATATACCTGTCATACGTATGGGTGTGATGAAAAAAAAAAAAAATTGTTTTTAGTTCTAAGTATGGGGACCCCCAAAATTTACTGCGTTTTTTCAAGTTTTATGTGAAAATCTTAATGCGGTTCACAGAATACATCTACTTACCAAGTTTCAATAGCATAGGCCTTATAGTTTCGGAGAAAAGTGGCTGTTACATACGGACGGACAGACAGACAGACATAGCGAATCTATATAGGTTCCGTTTTTGCCACTTGGCTACGGAACGCTAAAAATGCTATGCCGGATTCCTAATTAAAGGTCTAACCCCACGGTATCCTACATCTGCCTATGGCTAGTATTCTCGACAGACTTTGACTACATCGCGACATCACTTAGGGGTGATGGTAGTATTCAGGATCTTTGAAAGTTGGTTCGGGTGTCATCCCGCTTCTTGGAGCGTGAGGTGTGCTTGAAACTCACACCCATCTTGGACCTGTATTTGTAAGGACAGCGAGCAGTCCTCTGCCTTCCTCAGCCCCCCAGACCGAAGAAACAGCAAAAGCAGAAGTTAATATTGACATTACCGGGTGTTATCTCGCTTATTGAAACGTGAGGTGTGCTTGAAACTCACACATCACGACCCAAGTCCCATCTTGGGCCTGTATTTGTAAGGACAGTGAGTAGCCCTCAGCCTTCCTCAGCCCCCCAGACCGAAGAAACCGCAAAAGCAAAAGTTAATATTGACATTACCGGGTGTTATCTCGCTTCTTGGAGCGTAAGGTGTGCTTGAAACTCACACATCACGTCCCAAGTCCCATCTTGGGCTGCATTTTTAAGGACAGTGAGCAGTCCTCTGCCTTCATCAGCCCCCCAGACCAAAGAAACCGCAAAAGCAAAAGTTAATATTGACATTACTGGGTTTTATCCCGCTTCTTGGAGCGTGAGGTGTGCTTGAAACTCACACATCACGTCCCAAGTCCCATCTTGTGCCTGTATTTGTAAGGACAGCGAGCAGCCCCTTGCCTTCTTCAGCCCCCCAGACCGAAGAAACTGCAAAAGCAAAAGTTAATATTGACATTACCGTGCCGTAGACGCTTAACGCAGAGCCATGCTCTCCAGCGGGAGTAAGTGGGACTGCGCCGCCTCTTTCTGCGAGCAGGTCATGCTCGCGAAGGAGGCGGCGGGCCGGGTACGGGAGAGAACTCTCCCTCCCGAGTTCCGCAGTCGGCGCCCTGGGCGCCGCCGACGTGTCTTCGCCGAGGACTATCGGCCTCCATGACCGGGGTACTGAGGACGGTGAGAGGGCCGCTCACCGTCCTTACAGAAGCAGGCCCATGACGGCAGCGTGACGTGAGCAACTCACGCACGCCCCCCCCCCCCCCCTTAGAAGCGGGGTCACACCCGAAACCCCCCATAGACGCGGGATTGCACCCGAACCACCACCTGGGCGAGGCCGCATTGGCGGCCGTAGGTCTGTTGGGAGTCACGGGACATTCTCCCTGAGGGCTTACCCGGGGCTCTCAACCATAGGCTGTTAGGCGTAGCGTGAGGGTTTTTTAGTCGGTAAGAGTCCGGCATAACATCCTATGAGGATTTTCCGTCACGCTAAACAAAAAAAAAAAAAAAAAAGACGCTTAACGCAGTAATCATTTACAGAACAAAGACTACGAGCGCTTCTTTCTTCTAGATTATACTAACTTATTTTTTTTTAGATGTACAGCACTGAAGAAGTTGTACATTTTTTTGTTACAATTGATAAAGACACGAAACACCAAGGCCCATTCAATTTTTTCGTGGAAGTAACGTGGTGGAAGAATGATTGGGAGTGGACGCCGTATGGGAATGACTACAATATACTTGTATTATCAGGTATGTTAACTTCTTGATTTTTATATTACTAAGGCGGCAGACAAGCATATGACCCGCTTGATGGCAATTGGCCACTGTAGCCTATGGACGTTTGCCACACCAGAGGGGTTACGCTTGCGCGATATTCTTGCAAGAACTTTCTAAGACCTCTTTTGAAGATCAGAGCCAGCCGCTCCGCCCACTTGAAATGTCCTACCCGCCCCTTATCTCATAAGAACTTACTACAACGGATAAGATCGCCTGTTAGTTATTCCAGAATTAATCTATCAATGTACCAAATAAATAAAAGAATAAAAAACCGGCCAAGTGCGAGTTGGACTCGCCCATGAAGGGTTTCGTAGCAGCAAGTAACATAATATAAAAGTTCTTATAGTTCGTTGTAACTTTAATTGATGTTTTGACACGTTCGCAGTGATAGTGATTTTTATAACCGAAAATTGCGGTTTATGACGTATTAAAAAAAAACTACCAACTCTATCTCGTTCAAACCAATTTTCGTTGGTAGTTTTTATGGCAATGTACATCATATATTCGTTTTAAATTTATCATTCTCTTAGTTTAGAAGTTAGAGGGGGACACACACACATTTTTCCACTTTGGAAGTGTCTCTTACGCAAACTATTCACTTTACAAAAAAATGTTTTTAGAAACCTCAATAGCATTTTTGAAGACCTATCTATAGATCACGTATGGGTTTGATGAAAAAAAAAAATTTGAATTTTAGTTTTGAGTATAGTGATCCCCAAAATGTAGTGCTTTTTTTCTAGTTTTATATAAGATTCTTAATGCGGTTTACAGAACACATCTAGTTACCAAGTTTCAACAGCATAGGCCTTATAGTTTCAAAGAAAAGTGGCTGTGACACACGGACGGACAGACAGACAGACATGACGAATCTATATGGGTTCCGTTTTTGCCATTTGGCGACGAAACCCTAAAAACAGCCCTCCTGGTACCTCTTCGCCACAGTATCCTACTCTGAGTTGTCTGCGTCTCCAGTCTCATCGTCTTTAGGTCCTTTTGGATAGTGAACCCCGGATAGCGCTCTCCATTTGAGCCAAGCAATTGTTGTTTGATGCTGGAGGTTTTTCTCAGTATGTACTGGTTATTCGAGCCACAACAGATCCAATGTATTTAAAGTGATCTACTTTCTTTAGTGGGGTTCCCTTAATCGTTACTGATGCGATGTTGCCGCCGCTACTACCGAAATTACCCGCATTATCATTGTTCCGTTTGTTGCGGTTCACTCTAGACCCTTCTTTTCTAGCGCCTCTTGCCATTGAGTAAGTTGTTTCTGTAAATCTGACAAGGTTTCAGCTATGAGTACTATATCATTCGCATATAACAGTGACCACGGAGACGGTCTTTTCAGATTTTCGGTGATATAGTTTATGATCAGATTAAATAACAGCGGGCTTATAGTGGATCCCTGATGGACGCCGAGACTAACCTCAAAACCCTTACTCTGTCCTGCTGGGCTATAGACTCTCGTGGCGATGTCGTGGTATAGATCTTTTATTAGGGCGACGCCGTTGTAGTGTTCTAAAACGAATTGTGCTCTCAAGGCTTGCCATATTAGATCCCTGGGTACATGATTGAATGCCTTTTCAAGGTCGATGAATAAAAAGTGTTGGTCTATTTTCATAGATTATATTTTTCCTTGAGGATCTTCACACTATGGATCGCCTGTCGTCCCTACTCCCTGAGTGAGCGTATTTAAAGAAATGGTGTTAATTTTAAAATGTCATACTTATATTTAAAGAACCGTCACCTTCAAGAAGCGTGGTCCTTGATACTATAGCCCCAGCAGTGGGTGACTCCGATGTCACGTTCACGATCACCGTCGACACGAGGAACTACGGCGAACTCATGAAATATACTTTCTATGACAATGAAAACGAATATAAAGAGGTGAGTATAAAAAAAAAATTACTACTTAAGCTCCCGAAGGACGCTAGATTTTTTTCCCGCGCCCGTTTCCAATAGGTTCTACCTCCCAGGTAACAGCATTCGGAGCATCTACTATCTGTATACCAAAATTCATACATATAAGTAATAGAGCTAGAGAGTGAATGTGTAACACATGTAAAACAGTAGTTATTGGGATTAAATTCTCCTACTTCACACGGCAAACCTTATGATGACAATAACAAAAGCACACAAAGCTCGGTGGATGATGAATTGGGCATATGGATGGCAAGCACCCGTGCAGGATAGGTACCCCATGCGGTCTTTTCGATGGTTACGGTTCTCTCTTGTTGTCTCTCTTGTTGCAAGTTAACCCCAAATAACTTGAACCTCTACCGTGCTTTTAGGCATGTTGCTCTTATCTATGATCATGTAGGTCTAGATGCCTCCTTATCTCCCACTATGCCAAGCAGGGATGAGGAGTTACTATCTTTATAATTCCTAACGGGTTTTATTACCATAATTTCTGTGCCTACGGCTTAGAAGCAAACTGTGTGTGGGACTAGTAATCAGTAAACTATACATAATTATAATAAGCATAATAACAGTATTGGGTATATTTTTTTTGAGCGTATAGTTAAGTATCCCTCTGCTTATCCTTATGGGACTTTAAAAGAGTGTATGTAGCGCCCCGAAATGTTTGTGCATATATAAGTAAAGTACTTTTGAATGTACTATATTTTGAAAGAGTTTTTAATCGAAGAAAAGAAAATATAGTTTTCTTAAACAATCAATTTGTTGGTTATACAAGAAACATCTAAAATTATAACTACTTAAAAATAAAATAAAAACTAACTACCTACCTATCAATATATTAACTTGGTCCCTTTGGTAATGTACCTACGACGCAGGCAGCATTCCCACTGATTCCCACGCTGAATAGCTATAGAGAGCCTTTGCACGATATAGTTCCTTGCGCGGGAATCACGAATTTTTATTTTGAAATGTTTTCAGATCTTCAGTTCAGAAAGTACCTTTAATTATACGCTCGAGTTAAACAAGCACAAGTATACACCTGGAGAATACGAGTTTTACGTAAAAGTTTGGAGAAGAGGAGAGAACTCCTCATGGGTGCAGTTTGGATGTGATCACACTACATTCACTGTGGCAGGTATGTCAATATTTTTTTTAACTAGATATTTTACAATTTGGAAGGGAGAATATTGTGTAAAAAGTAACGCTGACGAGTCCCAAAGTGACCACCCTAAACCTACTTAAACTGGTCGCGCGTCCCAGACCACACGGTGTTTTCCTCTGTACCACGTTATGAACCAGCACGTTGAATATATGGAGTGCTGAGCAAGCCGGTCCCTTAAAATATTAGAAAAACGACTTGTAGGTACTGTTTCACAACATTTATTTTTGTAATACCTAACCGGTTTTGCCTTTCGGCATTCTCAAAGGCTATTTACTTATTTAGATCATAATAAGACTTCAAACACAAGCAAGTATATAGCAAGTTCCATCAAGTGCCATCAATCAATACTATCAATAATCAATAATATTTATATCTAACTGGTCCACATGGAATTCTTCTAAAGGGATCTTAGAAGGTATTTATGTAGGGTCGGCAGTGCGTATGTCGCACTTTTCTGGTGTTACGGACCTTCGTAGACGTCGAAATTATTTTGTAAATCATGCATGAACTATACATAATTAGAAAAGATTACGCCAGAAACTAAATCAACCCAATTCCCATTTGGGAATTGGAATGTTGCTTTATTTTTTAAATTATATATTGGGAAATCCTAATTCCCCTTACCCATTCCCCGATTAGAAATTCCTAAATCCAAATTTTGAAATTCAAATCGCGTGCCAATTCATTGGTTCCTGGTGTTTGTGGTGATATCGCCACGGCAAGAACTGTCTATGAATCAGTTTAGTCCTGGGCTTTTTTTTTAACGTGAGGGAAAATCCTCATGGATGTTATGCTGGACTCCTCCAACTCAAAAACCTCACATAATGCCCAACAGCCTATTGTTGGGAGCCCCGGGTAAGCCCTCGGAAGGATGTCCCAGGTTAGTCCTGGGCTATGGATGCTTTTTTTTTGTTTCACATCAAACTCTTGGGAGTAGACGAAAAAAAATTAAGGTATTGACGTAAGTTTTTTTTTTCTGCAGGACGCACATTTGGAGATGTTATTCTTACACATAGTGGACCTGGATCCTTCTACAGTGACGTAGAATTCAAAGCGACTATACTTACGAAATACACTGGCGAATCACTAACATTTGAATTCTACTGCAATAACAATCTTTTTGAAAAGGTAAGGTAAATTCTACTAATCTTCATTAACCAATCAATCAAATCTGCCTATGGCAGCCCATTGGTGAACGTAGACCTCTCCCAATTTACGCCAAAACCCATGGTCTTTCGCCAACTGCTTCCAGTCCCAGCCGGAGACCTTTTGCAGGTCGTCTGTCCATTTATTGGGTGGACGTCCCGACCGTTTGCCCAGTCGCGGACTTCACTCTAGAACTCGTTTGCTCCATCGGCCGTTGTATTTTGCTTATTAGTTTTCTGCTGGATGACCTCATTTCGGAGTTTATACCTAAAATATACTCCAAGCATAGATAGCCCTTCCTATAACTCGCTGCGCAAATTTGAGGGCATGGACTAATCCCAAGGTCCACGTCTCGGCACTGTAAGTTATACTGGTAGAAGACTTGAAGAGCACTGGTTTGTAGACTTTTGTCTTCAGGCGTTGCGGCAAGGGTAAGAAAACCAATTATAAATTTCCATATTTATAAACCATGAAAGTTTGTGAAGATGTTGGAATGTTCGTTATTCAATTACGCTTTAATCTAACGGCTGAACAAGGACGGATTGTTCGATTATTCAGGGGGAGCCTAGTGGATTGCTCTGGGGAGGTCCCTGTGGGCATACAAGACGCCGGAATGGTTTCGCAAATCGGACCGGCACCAAGAATGAATCGTCACTTACCTTATTTCCCGTTCTTCTTACTGCTCTGCTACTTCTGATGTTGCTTCTGAGGTTGCTTTCGAGTTCTGTGTTGACCGAGGCGCTGACGTGTGGATGGATTGCCAGCAATCCACCACACCGAAACACGGATTATAGTCCGAGATAACATAATAGGTTTCTTTTTATCCCTGGACTATGTACCCGTGGGATGCGGATACGGGAACAGAATTCCAGCCGCACGCATCATCAACTTCTAATATAAAGTTTGTTTTTAAGATCGTCAGTTCAGAGAAATCTGTCAATACTTCGGCAAGATTCCGTGCGGAGTACTTCAGGGAGGGGCCACAAGTTGTCGACGTACGTGTTTCCAAGAAAAACAAATATTCACAGGAATGGGAGCTTTTTGGGCGCGATTCTTCAATAGTGATCTTAACAAGTAAGGACATACAAATAAGTTATCATGTGAAAGTTTGTGAAGATGTTTGGATATTTGTTACTTAATCACGATCTAACTGTGGTACAGGGACTGATTTTAATTCGTTTGATATTTTTCGTAATGATAGGTATATTTAATCTTTAGATCTTATTAGAATTGATTTTTTAATTGAATTAGAATTGCCCTTGGCTGCCTTCTATCGAATGTATCACAGTGAATGTTCTGAAGAGCTCTTCAATCTGATCCCACCCTCTCCTTTCCGATCCCGAACAACGCGTGCCCAAAGACTTCTATATAAACTGAGGTAGACGCGCCGTACTCTAACAAACGAGATTTCAAAAGCAATCCTCAAATACACACATTAATAAGACTACACTCACTTATAAATATTTTTAACGTAAATGTCACCACGCACAATAGCAATATACGAATAGAAAAAGAGTAAAAGAGAAGGCGTATGGACTCCGATTGCAAGTCGAGCACCTACTTTCGAAGTTTTGACTCACAACAGTGCGAGCAACGCTGCTAATTAGCTCAGTTTATAGGTTTCAAAAATCGGTGCGTAGGGCATGTCTACCTCAGTTTATATAGAAGTCTTTGCGCGTGCCGGGCAAAGCTGCCACTCGCACACAGTGAAAAGATCGTTCCTCTGTCGAACTATAAAAACATACTTACAATCCCGGGTTCTTTAAGGAGCGTGAAGAGGCACATCACAGGGCCGCCAACTTGAGGACCACTGTCAGAAGTGGCCCCCAATCGCTAGATGCGCCACGGCTTTCCATCAGGCTGGTGGCGACGTCAATTTGGCGAAAAAAATAATGATTTATAGATAGAATAGATTTAAATTTAGCTGCCCTTATAATTTTAATGGATGTGATTGTAGAAATCGTGCAGACTTGCCAAGTAGCCCAACACGATAGATACACACGATATAGGCATATGTCAACGCACTGTATGGACTAAAAGATGCTACTAATACGGAAGAAGAATCTTCCTTCGTAAAAAATAACTTGCCCCATGAAAAGATCATCGCCAAAATTGGTCGTGAAGGTCAGATGACAGCCGCTGCATGAAAAATATGAAAGTTTAACCTTATCGCAGTTAGATTGTACCAAACCCAACTTGGTTAGGAAAGACTTAGTGTAGTATGTTTAATGATTACTTTAAACATGTGCCCCGTGTGGCGAACGGAGTCCCGTGTTACGACGGGTTAGAGTACAAAATGTCGCCACCCCAATACATCCGTAGCGTGTTGTAAGAGGCGACTAATGGAACACTTTCGCAAGAATATCCATTGCGTAGATAAGGAAAACTTGAAATGAAACCCGATTGTCAGTAAAATGACAATCGTTAAGCCAAGTTGAAGGCCATATGGGCGGCTTGAAAAATTTCATCTGTGGCTCGCGGCTTCAACACGGCAAAAGGCTCACCACCTATTACGTGGGACATCGAACTATAAGGTGAAATGTGGACGTATACTATGCCTCTGCCTACCGCTTCGGGGATAAAGGCGTGACTATATGTATGTGTGTTAAATCTGTCACAGATTATTATCAAACAATTTCTGGTGTTGTACTCACAAACAGTGGACCAGCTGTCCTTGGAAGTAATGTGACCTTCACAGCCACTCTCACGAACTACACCGGGGAACTATTTAACTTTGTCTTCTACGATTATGATGACCATAAAACCGAGGTAAGTGATTTAAGATGTTTGATTGCATCGGTAATAAACCTATTTATACATTTATATACTAGCTGAACTGCACAACCTCATTTATGTCAGAATGTTTCCAGTCGCGTGTAGGTATTTGGTTTCAATAGGAACACATTTACCCCGATTTTGAGACATTTTTTATTGCTGTTACTATCTTATTTTTGTTAGCGTGATGTCATATAACCTTCTGCAATTGAATGAACTGTAAAAGATTTCGTTAAATCCAACCAGAAGATCTTGAGATGCCCTCGTTAAACAAACAAACTCTCTAGCTTTATACCTACTACATAGAAAATGTCTTATCTGAAAAACAAACACTAGCGAGTTACTCGAATATTAGACGTGACCTGGGCCCATAGTATGGCAGTCGCATATTACCTACCTTCTACGCCAGAGACGCAATAACATTATCTGTGCCCATACCTTTTCTCGAAAACACTTCCCCGAAAAAAACTGCACTGAACGACATTTAAACAATAAATAAATATTCACGGACATTTCACACAACGCTATCTGATCCCAAAGTAAGCTAGGAATTCCTTGCTTGTGTGATGGGTATCAGACCACGGATATTAATACTTACCTATATACTTACATATTATACATAGAAACACCCAGACTCTTGACTCCAGCTCCCACGACCTCCAGCGCCGCAGGGGCGGTATCAGTACCGACCGCGCACGCCACAGTCGCCAACACTTTACTTTTTTTACTTTCGTCGAAACGACCACTAGCTCTTCAATTTAATTCTGTACCAATTAGTACTAAACTAACACGATCATGCTCGCGTTAAAGCATGATGCTTATAATTTTCTGTTTTCAGATGTACAGCTCTGAAGAAGAGGTAAATTTTACTGTTACTATTGATAAAGACACAAAACACCAAGGCCCATATATTTTTTACGTGGAATTTGGACATTATGAATATTCCTGGATTCCACATGGCAATGACTACAATATACTTGTTATAACAGGTATGTTGGTTTCTTGTATCATCGATATTATTAAGGTTCCGTACCTAAAGGGTAAAAACGGGACCTTCTTACTAAGTCGCTGTCCCTCTGTCTGTTTCCAGGCTGTATCTGGATACAGATGTAGATAGACTAATTCTATCTATCTCTGTCTATCTAGGTTTTTTTTCAAGATGGAAAGCCGTGGCGTATATAGCGATTGGGGGCCACTCTCACAGTCCGTAAGACTTCTGACAGTGGTCCTCAAGTTGGCGGCCTTGTGATGTGCCTCTTTATGCTCCTCTTGAAGAACCCGGGATTGTAAGATGACGGAAACACGTGTGCGGGCCGGTCGTTCCAGGTTTTATAAGTTGGACAGAGGAATGATCTTTTGAAACGCTCAGTTCTGGCGAAGATTCTCTCCACTGTGTATGAGTGGCATCTCTGCCCGGCACGCGTTGTTCGGGATCGGAAAGGAGAGAACTCTTCAGAACATTTGCCGTGATACAGTCGGTAGAAGGCAGCCAAGGACGCAATAGTTCTTCGCTCCGCTAACGGTTCGAGACCTCCCGCCACCTCAGGACAACCAATAATTATTCGGATAGTCTCTCTGTCTCTGCATAGCATCAAGCGCGTCTAGTAAGTATCTCGCGGATTCATCCCAAAGCAGGTGAGAACAGTATTCGACGCAGGGCCGAATCTGCGTCTTGTACAGTAAACATCTCTGATGTGGCGTGAAGTACCGTCTCACCTTATTTAGGACTCCAATCTATGTCCATATATCTAGGTATAGTATATGAACATATTTAAATAAGACATTCTTATCTTTTAAAGAACCATCACTTTCAAGAAGCGTCGTCCTTGAAAGTATAGCACCAGCAGTGGGTGACTCCGATGTCACGTTCGCGGTCACCGTCAACACGAAGGACTACGGCGAGTTCATGAAATATACTTTCTATGACAATGAAGAAGAATATAAAGAAGTGAGTAAAATATTATTATACTTTCTTCGATCAAATAAACTATCGAAGCGAACTTTATTCTAAACGGGACTTCAAGTAAAATAACTTAAATCAAGGCGCCCTTTACTTGGTATGAGTGTAAACATTGCGATAGAGTAAAATATAGAGCATCTGATACCAACGTACACTAGGATTAACCTACCTACGAGCGTAAATTCTGTTTTCAAATTTCTTTACGATCGTAAGAAATCAGCGCGGCGCGACGCACATAGCCGTATAGTGCCAATTTATTGTTGGTACCAACAAGTTTGATACTTTTGTTTTCCTTGATGTATTACCGGTGCCATATTCTTAGTCTAAGCGTTCCTACTTTTAATTTAATTCTTATGTTAGTAATATTAGTTAATAATTATTGATTATTATGTTGCAAATTATTGATATACAGTGGTGATAGATATTGAGTACTTAATGCATTAGCTGAAATTAATAAAATTAATAACGTTCAGCTAATATTGTTGGATATTCTCACACAACATCAGCTAGCCCAAACTAAGCTATAAGCTTGTGCTAGGGGATCTAAATCTAATCTTAATTGATAGCAGGTATTTTGTATTTACAATAACCAGATATTTATATAGAGGCATGTGCATAACAATGCACACCGTCAAGAAAAAGGCTAATTAATATTGGACATTCCGTATCGGCATTGATCGACTCTTTCTGGGGTCAATCATTTCGGGCAATAGACATTTGTCGTAAAAATTTAACAATTTAGATTCCATCCTTGTAGTCCAGAACTCGTCGTCTTTCGAAATATTTACTGTCTTTAAGGGCAAATTCTGCCCAGTCCACACCGCAAATCGACAAATGTTGGCTTGACTGAAAGTAATTTTAATATAATTAATTACAAATATTTATTATATACACAAGATCACTAGAAGATAAATAAACGCAGCTTCTCACCAGATATGAAGTTGGCCTTGGATTTGAAAATACCAGTCATGCTTTGTATTAACAGATCCATCTTTTCTCAAAAAATTTAATTTTACCCTCTGCTATGGCTTGCTCCACATCCATGTTACGCGCCGAATTGGGACATTTAATTTCAATAATACCGTCTTTGAATGTGCCATCTGGCGAAGCTCCTAAATAAAAATAATTTGCATCAATGAACAGCCCGCACTTTTGCACCACGATACCTTCTTGCAGCTCTAGTTGCCTAATGGCGACTTTTTCGTTTCTTTTGCCATATTCAATAGCTGGAACGCTACATAATGAGTATGAATATATTAGCGATTTCACGAGTGGCGCAGAGTTGATATTAGGTCGCCTTTTGCAGACCTGAAATCATATATTTTATAAATTTAAAATCAATATTCTTTTCATTAATTCTTACTACACTTATATTAGGTACTTATTGTGAAACTTTTTTAAACATCGCTATCTAGCCTAAACTGAGTTATTATATGCTGGTGCTATGGAATCTTGACAACTGATAAACATACTTATAGTTCACATATATATTTATATATATTTATGAATGACACAATTATTGGTTCATACAGGGAATCGAACCCAGGACCTCGGGCAGCATGCTTAATATTATTAAGGCTGCCCCTGTCTAATTGCGTCCGGCCACCTCTGAAAACCAGCGCTGTCTGCCTGTAACGCAGGTGGACAGCATTACGCTGAGAGGTGGCCGTTATTCTACTTTTTGTTTAATTTTATTTTGTTTTTAAGTTTTATAATGTATTTTTTTTTCATTAAGTGGAATAAAAAGCTTTTTCTTTCTTTCTTTCTTTCTTTCATGCAGTTGGTTACGCCTGCACCACCCAGGCTGACATAGCATATTCTGTACCTTACTAAAAGAAGACGCAGTTAGGAGGCATCTTCGTAGTTCCAGCCACAAGGCGCTTTCTGCCTGTAAAACGGTGTCCCTCTCTACCTCATGACGTTTTTCTACAAGACATTTCAAATTATTTAAAAATATTATTTTTGCTGTTTCGTACTGGTCCGCCGATAAGTCAGGTTTTTGGCATTTTTCGCCATAGTCACCGCAATCAAAAATATTTTTATTTTTTAACAACGCCGGTCTTCGTTTACGCATTCTGTTGTATTTGCAGCGTCTCAGCTCCAGCACTTTGATTGATTTTCGAGGACTGTGTTGGAAGTTTGATTTATACATGCTGCATTGGGCTTTGCCAGTATTGAAAGCTACAACGGCAGCTTGACACCGGGCAGTATATGAATTCTTTAACGAAAAATTTACACGTTTGCCACCTACATGTTTCGTAACAATGCTATTAAATTGTTCAGCTCTATTATTGTTGACATTGCAAAGCAAACTTTTTGAATGAAGAGCTATTTGTGTAGTATGGTTCATTATTTTATCAAAAAGATTTTTTATTGAAGGCGCTAGATTTTGTTCCTTTCGTCTTTCTTCCGAGCAGTAATAATTTTCACAGTCACTATGATCACCCAAAATATGTTTCGGGCTATTTAAAATATCATCCTTTAATTTAATAATTTTATTGCTATCGTTTGTATCTTGAGCATTACGAAAACGTGCTGCAGCTCTAACAGCTGTACGAAGTCTCATGATCCGTTCTGTGGTTAAAATTTTTCTTTGGGAGAGCGGTATACTTGTATCCTTCTGTAATTTGCTAGAATAGTTTCTTAGCAAATGATTTGAGCATTCTATTTTTTGCACCTGTGTGTTGATATATGGCCTGCTTTCTAATATTTTTTGTAGGTACTTGCGTCGCCATCAGCTATAAGGGTCTTATAAATGAGATTATGTGTGCTTACTGATGTTTTAAAACCTTCAACTATGCTCGCTTGTTCCATACTAGTAGAAGAACCCAAATGGTTTCTAGTACATTCATGCACAGGTGGCGGCTCTCTTTTCAGAGCTGATCGAGCACATATTCTACAATATTTGTTTTTTACTTCCATGAATAAAACTTTACCGGATTTTGCTCCAATAATTGCAGCTGCTCCTGATGCTGCTGAATAATTCGTTCTATATGACCTTTTAGACCAGCAAGCATCAGCAATCACTGTAATTGCAGGAACTCCATCGACAGTATTTCCACTTTCAACTGCTAGTTCACGTTCTTGCCTAGCTGCTTCTTCCATGCTGGATTTTGCAGCTACTGCCCACCAATTGGATACATCACTGTGACAGTTACTGTAAATATTTTGGTTCAAACTTGGTAAGTCCATAGCTGTAAATAATTCATTTAAGTTCGTTCGTCCACATCCAATCAACATTGCGCCAATCAATGCAGCATGGTTTACAGTAATGTCAGAAGGTACATTTTCCGATAATTTTGTTTCGAACTTCTGGTTACACATATTGCATTGAAAATAAAGAACTGATTCCAAACCTACAACTTTCTCTTTCGTAATTAGTAAGTTCTTTATTGTGCAGCCAAAGCCTGAATTGTGATCTGAAAACTCTTTCATTTTTCGAAAAAATAATTTAAATCAATAATTCTGCGACCCTCGATTTGAAATGGTCGGGTAACTGGAATAGTTGTATCTATAGGCTGAAACAGACATAGTCGGTTATACACAATATTATATTAAAAATATAAAATTGTGATCATTACTACGAAATAAAGGTAAAATTCACAATTTGAAATTCTTCAATATCTTCTTCGATTTCATCTGCTTTGTTGTTGTTGCTTTGGATTTTCGCCGTTTCCAAATCATTTAGTAACAATGTAAAAGCATCCTACAATAAAGTTTAAAATCAGAGCAGAACTCAAAATTTAACTAAACACCTAGAGCTTTTGACATTTTTCACAACAAACATAGTAGGTAGTGGGTACGTACATTTGACTCACTATTTTTGGTACTTAATTGGTTTGAGGTTGTAGTAGTATCTTCGAATGTGGTAACCTTGAACAAGATAAACGAGTAAATATGCAGTACATACAAACCTACACTATGCAAACCAAACTACTTTGTACAACAACTTCATTAGTTATTGTTTTAACAAGGTACATTTTACAGACTGTGTTAAATTGAAATTATAGTTGACATTAGTGTATATCCAAATCTTTGAAGAATAATATTAAATACTAGCTGAGCCCGCAACTTCGTTTACGTTGTATAAGGTGTATGACATGAAAGGTATTTCTTCATCAGAGTCATCAAGCAGCGTCTGAAACTGCCCTGTTTGCTTAATCATAAAAGAGCTTAATGATTAAGTCTATTTTAAAACAATTCAGTCCACGCCTTCGGCGCGGACTGAATTGTTTAAAAATAGTCTTAATCATTAAACTCTTTTATGATTAAGCCAACACGCCAGTTTAGGTTCACTCACATTCAAAGAAACCCCTACAATTAAAATTTTCAAAATATCTGATTCTTAAAAGTGTTATAACTCTTTTATTTCTAAACCGATTTACATAAAACAAACGCTAAATGTTAACTGGGGCAAACCTCAACACAATAAAAAAAACCGCATTGCAATCGGTTGAGCGGTTACTGAGATTAGCGTGCACAACCGTACAGACAAACAGATATACAGACATACAGACATACAGACATACAGACAAACAGACAAAAATTCTAAAAATCATTGTTTTGGGTTCTATTGCGTTCATAAAGCCCCCCTATAATATTTTTTCTTATTTATCTTCCATGTACAGACAGCGACCTGTTACGATTTTATTATATGTATTGATGATGATTGATATTGATATGAATTGCAATCAAACTAAAAATACTTACATTATCAGAGAGAACACAGGATTCTTCATTATAATTAGTAGACGGAGCTTTCATTAAAGATTTCTTTTGTCTGTAATAATAGTAATTAATGATTGTACATAAAAGAAAAAATAATCATGTTTGATGATTGTAGATAGTTCAACACTGAAACGGGGAATGCCTTTACGCGCCAACATCCCAGCCGTTCGGGGTATAACCGCCCCGAAGATATTAGTTGTACCCCGCATCCCCAACAAGAAAACAGAATTATAAGAACGTCATAAAATCAAAACATAAAATTGTTTTTAACCTGAATCAATACATATAATAAAACTGTCGAGGGTCGAGAGTCTGGAAATGGAAGATATTTTGAAAATTTTATTGTAGGGCGTTCTCTTATCGATACTGAAGCCGAAAATGTAATTTAAACGTTTCATGTCTGTCTGTCTGTCTATCTTTCTGTCTGTCTGTATCCCGAATAAGTATCACGACGAAACTACTGAATGTATTTGAATGATACTTGGCACAACCTGCGCTTATGATCCGAGGAAGGTTCTAGGATACTGCCACTGCCTCTGTGGCGCAGTCGGTAGTGATACCGCCTGCGGCGCTTGAGGTCGTGGGTTCGATTCCCACCGGAGACAAATATTTGTGTGACCCATAAATGTTTGTCTCAAGAGTCTGGGTGTTTCTATGTATAATATGTACTATGTATTTAAAAGTATTTAAGTATTAATATCCGTGGTCTGATACCCATAACACAAGCAGGTTATTGATGAGTCTGATGAAGAATTACCTCTTCTTTCGTACACGTAAACGAAGTTGCAAGGGTCAGCTAGTAGTATAATAAAAATACCTTTTAGCTAAAATGGCCTTCGCTAAAGCTTCAACATTTTTTCTCTTCCTTTTCCTTGCTGAAAATTGTTTGGATTTATTTCCCATTTCTAAAGGACAATAAACAGCTAGATAGTTATAATTAATATAACAGAGGAGGTAAAGCTTTTAGAAAGCAAGACATCAGATTCACTGATGTCATACTTCAATACCAACGAATATTTCTGTTGCCATAGTAATAAAGTCAAATGACCATTCAATAATGCAAGGGCAAGGAAGTCGTCGATTTTTTAAACACTTTATATTGAAATTGAATTATTACATTCAATTTCACAATTTCAGAACACAATGCGAAAGGTCGATTCAACTTAACATAATTAATAACAATTATTCACAATTAGTTATTAGTTAGTATTTTAACTGTAGTGTAAGTATCACTTAAGTAAATAGATGATAAGAAATTGGTCTCACAACTTGAACTTATTTGTAGTAGGATCTACACATCTAATTTATCATGAAAGGCATTAGTTTATGAACTGTTTCATGTTTTAATTTTAAATAAAATTAATCGTGGTGATAATTTACAGAAAATGTTACAATATTACTTGTGCTTTCTTTCTATCCATAACGGTTGCAGCATTTGGCATCCTGGGAAGTGCGTTTGTATCAAAATACTCTCGGGCTCTTATCGTGTGTTGGTCAGGCTGCCCGTCAGGTTTCTTTATAGATCCGGACAGTTCTGTCCCTGTTTGGCCAGTATTAGTCTGACTCTAGCAGAGGTTTCTCCACGACTTGGTACTTCTGTATCTTAGTCGCTACTTGTATTTTGCTTCAGCGGCTTTGTAGCCGTCCCAATCCTGGTCTGGTTCCTCACAGGTGTTCATATAGAACAGCTGCCGCATGTTCATTCTGAGCCTATCCACTTAGGAGCCCCACTAGCTAGAGTCACTATATCTCGCATCGATGGGTACGTATTGGGGACAGGCCATTATGGTAACTATATAATAATGTTGTCACTTACGTGTATGTCAATTTGTTCAGTATTTTCGATCATGCTCTTAGTTCTCAATAGTTGTTGCAGGTTGTTGTAAGATATATTTTAACCACTTATGGTCCGAGCGAGCAGCCATGAACTGGCACGTGTCTAATGAGGCCTTCATTAGACACGTGCCAGTTCATGGCTGTTCTTGACACCTCCTCTGTGGCTAAGGTTAGCTAAATTTATTGTTATTATTCTACCGCGTTTTGTAACATAATGTTAGCTCTGAGCCGTGGTTTAAGACAGTCAGTTTTGAGGTTAAAAGGCACGCAACGAGTTCCTTACCTCTGTATATTATATAGGGATTTAGCTGGAATTCTCCTTGTTCCTACTTCTACGGCGTAGAGTTTAACTACATAGCCATATTAGATAAGTCATTGGTAATTTCAATGTAAAAAAAACGTTTTATATTATTTATTTACATCGACCATAAATATTTATATATATATTATAATATACGTCACAAAGTACTAAGATTGTTTGGTCACGCTAGAATTGGACTATTTTTGTTAATTTTTTCGTATTCAAAAATGGAACATCGAGTGACGTGACCACTCTCTGAAAGCCTCTCGGCGGTACTAAATCGTATTTGTTCGCGTATCTGCATTTATAGGGGTTCACAAAATACTTTGTAAAAAAAAATCTGTATCTAGTTACTTGAAAACGAATATTTTTATTGTCAAAGGAGATGTTCTAACATAATAAGACATAATTATCATAATGATTTAAACTACAGAAACTGGTGAAAAGACTACTTTATTTTTGTGAAATTTCTCAGTATTTGAGCAATCTTTACAGTTATTTTTCTCCAAAAAAATTAACCTACCTGATATAAGGTTATTCTACAAACAGATAGCCAAGGCCCTTTGCAATTACCTCGTACCCTTTGTTTATTAAATTTACCAGTTATTTGACATGAATATAAGCATCGAAGTCGATGCAAATCGTAGGATTTGAAAAACCTTGTTCACTTTCGTTGATATTAGCCAAATGTAATCTGTTGTTACTTATAATATGTTTTATGAAACGTTAAGAGAGCTAAATTTACTAAGTATGTTAGTAAATACCATGTTTGTACGATGAATATTTAATAACTTTAAACGCATTGAAAAGTATGGTTTCTGAGCAAAACGTGGCGCGAAATATGTTAGCCCTCTTTTTTTTTTTTTTTTTTTTTTTTTTTTTTAACGTGAGGGAAAATCCTCGTAGGATGCTATGCCGGACTCTTACCGACTAAAAAACCTCACGTAACGCCCAACAGCCTATGGTTGAGAGCCCCGGGTAAACCCTCAGGAAGGATGTCCCGTGACTCCCAACAGACCTACGGCCGCCAATGCGGCCTCGCCCATTGGGTGGTTCGGGTGCAATCCCGCGTCTATGGGGGGTTTCGGGTGTGACCCCGCTTCTAAGGGGGGGCGTGCGTGAGTGCTCACGTCACGCTGCCGTCATGGGCCTGCTTCTGTAAGGACGGTGAGCGGCCCTCCCACCGTCCTCAGACCCCCGGTCATGGAGGCCGATAGTCCTCGGCGAAGACACGTCGGCGGCGCCCGGGGCGCCGACTGCGGAACTCGGGTGGGAGAGTTCTCTCCCGCACCCGGCCCGCCGCCTCCTTCGCGAGCATGACCTGCTCGCAGAACGAGGCGGCGCAGTCCCACTTACTCCCGCTGGAGAGCATGGCTCGCACCATGGCCTCAAGCGAGAGGGTGTCCACGCCCAGACCCACTACGAGGACCTGTCGCTGTTGTGCCCACGCCGTGCACTCCACCAGCGTGTGGAGCGCCGTGTCATCGCTGCGGTCCTCGCAGTGCTGACATTCGGCCGTGGTTTCCCGGTGTTTTCGCCACAGATACCTACCGAAGCTACCGTGCCCGGCAAGCATCTGTGTCAACCGGTAGGAGAGAGCACCGTGTCGTCTCTCCAGCCACTCGTCCATGACCGGTCTGACGGCCGCGATTGTGGCGAATCCCCCCTTTGGTTGCTCAAGTCGCATCTTCCATGTCTCCAGGGTTTCCTGGTGGAGCAGGGTCCGCTGGGCCTCGATTTCTCGAGACGCAGGCCTTTGGCCCCGCTCCAGCGCCTCCTTGCGCCATCTGAACAGTGACGCAAGGGCTCTCGCTTCCAGGTCCCATGGAGGGGTCCCGGCTAGGAGACATGCCGCCTCACCGGAGATCGTGCGGTATCCTCTTATCACCCTGACGGCCATCACTCTCTGCGGGCTCATCAGTCTAGCCTCATTGCTGGCCGTCAGGGTCTCCGCCCATACGGGAGCCCCGTACAGGGCCATGCTTCGCACGATCCCAAGGTACAGCCTCCTGTAGGGAGCGTTGGGTCCCCTGATGTTGGGCATCAGCCGCGCGAGTGCGGCCGATGCTCCCCTCAGTTTTGGGACCAAACTTCGGAAATGGTGTCCGAAGTTCCACCGGCCATTGAGTACGAGCCCCAGATACTTCATCGAGGGCTCGATGCCGATGCTGACGCCCCCCACCTGTAGGCTGGATCCCGCAGGTGGCCCCATCCGAGGTCCGTGGAAGCACAGAGCCTCGGATTTGTGAAGGGCGACCTCAAGACCCAGCCGCCGAATCCGACCCACGACCTGAGCAACCCCTGCCGTGGCCTTAAGTGCTGCGGCACGGTGCGTTGCTCCCCGCGCCGTAACGAGGGTGTCGTCGGCGTAACATGTTACGCCGACCCCTCTGAGCAACGGACCACGCAGCACCCAGTCGTAACCGATGTTCCACAGGAGCGGCCCTAAAACCGATCCCTGTGGAACACCGCACGACACATCTCGCCGACCCGGCCCTAGCCACCTCGGGTAAGTTATGGCTCTCTCGGAGAGATAAGCCCCGACAATTCGACGGAGGTAGGGAGGCACTCCATGATAGATAAGCGCCTCCCTGACGCAGCTCCAGGGCAAGGTGTTGAATGCGTTGGCGATGTCGAGAGACACCGCCACCACCACCTCACCCTGTGAGACTGCTTCCTCCGTCAGGCCTCTAATGCGCATGATCGCGTCCACGGTGGAGCGTCCCTGACGGAAGCCAAACTGGCTATCCGCCAGATCAGGCCCCACGCGTGTGAGGTGCCCGACGAGGCGTTGGGCAATAATGCGCTCAAAGAGCTTGCACACCTCGTCGAGCAACACGATCGGCCGGTACCCTGATGGGGAATTTGCCGGCCGCCCCGCCTTTCGAATCAAGACCAGTTTCCCTGTCTTCCAGACCTTGGGAAACTGGCCTTTCTCGAGGCATGCGCTAAAGAGCCCAATTAGTCGAGGCCCAAGCTCTTCGAGAGCCAGGACCCACGCTCGGCCTGGAATGCCGTCGGGTCCAGGGGCGGTGTTTCTGCGGGATTTAAGCCGCAGTACAGCCGCCCCTAACTCACCCTCGGTGACTACGGGCACGTCGTTCTCGCTGCCTTCCGCGTTGGGCGCCTGAGACGGAGCCATGCGCGGAGAAATATGTTCCTCCGCTCTCGACGGGAACAAGGAGTCCAGGACCTCCTCCAACCGCTCCGGCTGGAGACTCTGAGTCAGTGGTGGCGCCTTAGGGCGTAATTTGCCCCTTACCATAAGGTACGGGCGCCCCCACGGGTTCCGCTCCAGAGTCTCCATCAGCTCATCGCGGCCCAGCTTTTTGGACCGCTTGATGGCCGTCTGGAGGGCCCTCTTGGCCTCCTTGTACCCATCGTAGAGCTCCGTCTCTCGGGCTGCCGCATCGTCTGGGCGGCGACGCCTCCGGCGGAACCTGGTGTACCGGCGGCGCGCGGTAACGCACTCCGCGCGCAACTGCGCGATTTCCGGCGTCCACCAGTACACCTGTTTCCTCGCCGGTCTGGGCCTAGCCCTGGGCATCGCCGCATCGCAGATGTGCGACATGGCTCTCCCGAACCACTCCACCTCGGTATCAACATCGGCAGGCCTGTCCGCTGACGGAATCCAGGCCTGCACGATGGCCGCCTCCAGGAGAGCCTCCCGATCAAGGCGATGAAGTGCCCAACGCGGTTCCGGGGGATTCGCAATTGCTGGCGGCAGGTTTGGTGGAGGGGAGACGTCGAACCGAATATATCGGTGATCTGACAACGTCTCCTCCTCCTCCACCACGCGCCATCCCTGGACACGGCGGGCGAGCTCAGGGGTCGCAAACGAGACGTCTATGACCGAGCTGAGCCCCCGCCGCGTCCAGGTTGCGACATTCCCCCGGTTCAGGATGACTAGGCCACGTGTTGTGACCCAGTCCTCCAGTTTCCTCCCCCTGTCTCTGGTTTCCCGGGAGCCCCAAGCCTGCGACCAGGCATTGAAGTCTCCCAGGACCAGGACAGGGCGAGGCCGGCATGCAGCGAGGACGACGTCCAGCTCAGGGAGCCATAGCTCGAACTGATGCTGGTCGAGGCTCGGCGAGATGTAAACGGCCACAACAGCCACACCCTCGTATTCCGCCGCGACACAACCCGGACCCCTAGCGATGACCGCCAGGCGCGAGTCGTCCGCGCCGGTCCCCCCAAAAATAGTCGCCATGCCGTCCAGATCCACCGGGCTTCCCGGGTGAACCCAATACGGCTCGGCGACGACTGCGATGTTAATGGACCACTGCCTGATGCTCTGGTACAGAAGGTCCTGAGCACCAGTGCAGTGGTTCAAATTCACCTGCAGGATGCGGATATGGGTGTCCATTAATGGACGTCCATTTCCGCACCCTGCCGCGGGCGTGCCACCTCACTCTCAGCCCCCCGTGCGGACGGACGGGGCCTCGGCCTTGAGGCAGCGCAGGACTTGCTGCCCGCCCGGTGGTCGGCCTCCTTGCCCTCCGCCACGCATTTATAACACCGCGGCGGGGCGTCACAGGCAAGGGCCTTGTGACCGGGCTGACTACAGCGGAAGCACCGGTCGCCTACGGTGACTTCCGCCGCACACTGCACCCCCACATGCCCCACGACCAGGCACCTATAGCACCTGGCTTCGCGGGGCTGCAGGAGATGCACCTGCGCCCTCAAGAAGCCCCCAATAAGGAGGCTTCGTCCGTCCGCCACTTTCTGGGCCGCCGCGACGGGGCAGCTCACGACTGCCGACCCGTGACCGGTGGGGCCAAAGCGGATTTCGCCTGACCTCACCTGATCACGGGGACAGCCGCTCGCATCCACGACGGCGGAGATAAGCTCGTCCGTCGTGGCCGCGTCATCCAGACCCGAAATGCGCAGCGCGGCGCATTTGTTGGGTCTGGTCACGCAGACGTCGCCCGCATTCAGCGACTCCCGCAGCTTCGCCGCTAAGGCATCCGCTTTGGGGCCGCTGGTGGCGCCGGAGACCTCGAGGAGGCGTGCTCCGGTGCGCGTCACCTTGCACCGGAGACCTCCCTCTATCTCGAGGGCCTTGAGGTCAACTGAGGCTTTCGCCTGCCTCAGGACCTCGGCGTACCCCACGCCCTTCGCCTTGCCCTCCGTCGTCACCGTAATGACGACGGCAGTGGAGCGGGGAGCGCGGAGCCTCTTCGGCGCCTTCGTCGCGGCGGCCTTTGCCGCCTTTGCCGCTTTAGCGGCGACTTTTGCCGCCTTCTTGGCGGCCTTCGCCGCCTTTTTGGCGGCCTTATTGGCCTTCTTCTTGGCTCCTACCACCTCCCAGACCCCCTCGTTCGAGGTAGTCTGGGGTGCAGCAGGAGCGCTGGCTGTTGGGGAAGCGGGGTTGCCACTTCCCCCAGATGCCGTCTTCTTGGGGGTGGAGGGGGCGGAGGCCCTCGGCTTGGGACCAGTCCCGTTGGGTGCAGCCGTCGTCGCGTATGACGCGCCGACGGGAGCCGCCAGCGGTGGGCGGTATGCCCGGTCCTCCAGGACGCCGAGGCGTCGCTCGATGGCCTCCAGCAGCTGGACCATCGAAGGTGTCGTCTTGGGTGGTGCACGGGGAGCGGGGGTTTTTACACCCCGAGCTTCCCCGGCCCCCTGGACCAGCTGCGTCAGCTTGTCAACCTCCTCCCGCATCAGCTGCTGCTGCTTACGGGAGTCGGCAAGCTCCGCCTCCAGGCCCGCAACCCGAGCCCGGAGCTTCCCCTCCTCCTTGGAGACACTCCTCTCGAGGAGCTCCTCCAACGCTTTGGCGGCGCCTGTGACCGCGTCCGCCACAACCTTCTTCTTACCGGCCACATTTTTGGCACCCTTTACGGCGCCAGAAATGCGGGCAAGAGCCGCCATGATTTCTTTAGCCGCCGGCACCTCCGTGACCTTCCCGCTTGGCAGCGGGGGCACAATCGCCGGCGGCTCTGCTGCTACTCTACCCCCTTTCGCTCTGTAGAGGTCGGTCTTCCGACCTCTACCCGCGGTGGTAGCCACAACCTTCCGAGGGAGGTCCTCCTCACTCGTCGATGACTCCGACCCAGGCCTACGGAACAGGCCTCCGCCGCTCGACCTGGGTCTCTTCCTTTTAACGTCGGCATGGTTACCCTCGATGGCACCCTCGGTTTCGGTACCCATGTCGACCGCCGACTCCATCTCCGAGCCAGCACGGGTTGACGCGACCTCCGCGTCACTGGGGGTGGTTTTAAGGCACACCCCTGGGCCTAAAGTATGGTGACCCCTCCCATATACCACCAGGGATGAACCCTGGCGGGGGTCGCCATGCCGAGACATGGCAAATATGTTAGCCCTCTACAACCTTAGACTTAATTTTTGATAAAATTATTCTTATTATATTTGGATGCGCCAGTACCGACGCATACATATTTTTTAGTTTATGTATTTAATGGTATTTATTATAATTATTATATGTCAACACTCACGCACTAAACGCATCTTACTTTTATGTATTGTCTATGGCAACACTATCCCGCCCGCTTCCTACATTCACATTCCGCCATAGCTATTGGAAGATACGCACGCACCCGTCTCTTAACGCTCCGCTCCGCTATCGGCCGCTGTGATTACCCATCATATCGCGCTACATCGCTTATCATCAGCCACAGTCTCGAGAGTTACGGTTATAACTCCTGTGTGCATATTTCGCGGTCGTGAATCAAGACCCCGAACGCAAAGCTGGGAGCAGCGCCTACCTACCAACAAGAGTTCAAGGTAAGTGCATTTCCAAGTGTGGTCCTCCGTCCGGATATTCCATCTAACGCATTCTTTCTACTAATAATATTAATTACCTCTTTTCCTATTAAATTCACGCATACGCATATATATATTTAGTATATTACTCATAAATACTCAACGCAAATATTATATTTAACGCCACCCGCACGCATTAGAAAAGTTAATTATCTTTTCACACCGCATATTTTATATTACTCATAAGTACTCATATTCTATAACGCATTTACGCTATTTATCATAATCATATTTACCTATATATAATCAACCCGCTGGCAGGTAGCGCCCCCCGAAATTATCGCTACCCAGGACTTGGACCATCCTGGCCATGTTAGTCCGGTTGTCCGATTCTAGGCAATCATTTTGATATTTTTTGGTAATTAGGAGTTTTGGCATAAAGTAAAACGGACAATCCAAAATTAACAATTTTCTCAACCGTCATAAATTTAACGTAGTTTTCCCCAATTTCATTACAATTTCATATTATCTTTCGAATTGTAATCGTAGATAAAACTCATATTTATACGTTAATTTTATACCCACATATATTTATTTTATTGTGACGGTACTGGGCAACGCAGCCGATACATAACGGTATTCAAACGATTAACAGCTGATTGTTACGCAGACTCCATATTGGGTTTGTTCTCTGAATACTTTACCGCAAACAGCTGATTTAAGCTAACAGCTGATCGTTGTTCGAATTTTATACTTTTTCGCTGAATATTTCTATTACCTACCCACTTATATACATACTCGTATCTCGTATCAATTATATTATCATGGCTTCTAAAGACAAATCCCATAGTAAAAGTTCAGACGAAAGTCAGGTCATGATAAATTTTTTAGAATACAAAAAACAAAGTTTGTTTCACATAGTTCAAGAAGTGTACAACTTAAGTCTCAAGGTTACCGATGAAACAGTACGCATGATGTTTCTCGCTCGGGTTCAATCTATCGATAAAACCCGATCGGATTACATCGAAACTATCGATAAATTGTTAATTGAACAATTAAAAGATAATCCGCAGGTACAGCCGAGTTATAGTGTTTTTAATACATTTGATGAATTATACTGTTTCATAAAGCAAACGGAAACTACTCTGAGACAAGAACTCGACGATAAAAAGAAAAGTGATAATTTTAATATCAAATTACCCCCACTTAAACTCACAGGTTTCGATGGTACTTATGGTAAGTGGCCTATATTTTATGAAAATTTCTGTAGTGTGATACATACGAATACTCGTCTCACCAACGCCGAAAAGGTTCAATATTTGATAGGTTGCCTTTCGGGTAAGGCACTTACTGTTTGTTCAGGCATAGCTGCTACCGCACAAAATTACGATGTTATTTGGCAAGCCCTTCTGGCTAAATACCACGATACCAGGGTTCAGGCGTCGTGCTATTTAGAACAAATGTTACACCAGAAGCCAGGGCAATCGGCTGATCAGATCTTGGAGAACTTTTGTTCAGCTGAAGCAGCTCTGCAGCGTCTACCTATCACAAATTTATCAGATTTCATAATAACTCATTTAGCATTAAGCAAGTTTGATAAACCTATGCTTGAATTGTTTGAACAATCTCATAGACATTTGAGTGTACCTACATATAGTGACGTCAAAACATTTTTGACAGAACAAAGCAAACTCCAAACGCTCCGCTCACCATCACATTCCCAAAAAGGTGATTATCGCGCTCAGCGGAGTTCAACCGCCTCTCATTTAAATAAACCTAAGTCATTTTTTACGCAAACCCGCCCTACTAATTTGAAATCAGTCGATACTTCTAACATAAAAAATTGTATCGTATGTAACAATAATTCCGCTCACCCTTTGTTCAAATGTCAACATTTTATTCAAGAGACTGTTGAAACGCGAAATGAAATAGTTCGTAAACATTCCTTTTGTGTTAATTGTTTAGGTTTTCATCACGTGAGTGCTTGCAGATCTGTTAATAGGTGTTCGATTTGCAATCGGTCTCATCATAGTTTACTGTGTTATAAAAATAATTTGAACGCATCAAATTCAACAAGAAATCATGCTACCGGCAACGCATCGAGGCAGGCAAACGCGTCTACTGCGCCGTCCGAGCATTCCATGTCGACTCATGCGTCATCGGCAGATGATCCGTCCCGCTCGCACTCGCGGGAGGCGCGGTCACATAGTGGCAATATCGCGTCGTTATCGGCTGTGATCCCTCCGCCGCGTAATTCAAGCAGCGCGACCACGGTTTTGTTGCCGACTGCTTGTGTATATGCAAATTATAAATCGGATCGTATACGTTTGTTTTTGGACTCAGGGTCTATGAGTAACTTTATTACGAAGTCTTGTTGTGAGCGTTTGCACTTAACCATACTTAACGCTCCTTCTGTCATTAAAGGCATAGGTCAACTTGAAAGCCAATCTTATGGAATTACGCATTTCAAAATATATTCGCGATTTGATGCCCGCTGTTCTTATTCGGTTAGTGCACGGGTTATAGACACTATTACAGATTTTTTGCCTAACGTGGAAATTGATACAGCGGAATTAACCCATTTACAAAATTTACCTATGGCTGACGAACGATACTATACTCCGGGTGGTATAGATTGTTTGTTAGGTAATGAACTCTTCCCCATGATTTTAGGGTCGCAAAAAATTACATCCCCAACCTCATCAGTAATCGCGATAGAAACCACGCTCGGATACGTCGCAATGGGAAAGGCGCATGCTTTACCTTATTCGCTAGTGGCAAACAAGCATCCCCGCGATCGCATGTCTCATTCCTCCGTGTCCGACAAGGCCTTCTTATGTCACACTCAAGATGTGTCTCTCGAACAATTAACGCAACGCTTTTGGGAGATAGAACAGGTGCCAGATAAGAAGCACATTAGCACGGACGACGCAGCATGTGAAAAGCTGTTCTCGTCTACGTACTCACGCGACGATACCGGTAGATATACGGTTAGTCTTCCCTTTAAATACCCTCCCAGTGAGCTAGGGCATTCGTACACAATCGCCAAACGCAGGTTTTTAAATTTAGAAAAAAAGTTAGACGCTTCTAACTTACGCAACGATTATAATGCCATTATTCAAACATATATTGATCAAGGTTATCTCACTAAAGTGTCAAATAGCTTTCTAGACTCTCAAGTTTATTATATGCCGCATCGGGCCGTTTATCGCCCTGACAAAGAAACCTCTAAAACGCGTGTGGTCTTAGACGCTGGGTGTAAAACCACGTCAGGTAAATCGCTTAACGATTTGCTTTATACGGGACCAATATTACAGAACAATATCTTTCATTTGCTTCTCAATTTGCGTATGTACCCGGTTGCTGTAACCGCGGACATAGAAAAAATGTATTTTCAAGTGAAACTTACTCAAGATCATCATACATATCAAAGAATATTATTTAGGTTCGATTCCAATTCTCCTATTGAAAGCTATCATTTCAACCGCGTTTGTTTTGGCGTCTCCAGCTCACCCTTCCTGGCAATGCGAGTCGTAAACCAGCTCGCGTCAGACTGTCGCGCTTTATATCCTCTGGCGGCTTACGAAGCTGACAATCACATGTATGTTGACGACTACGTTAGTTCCATAGAGAATGTAGATTTAGCTGAAGACACCTATAGGGAAATGGTCGCTATGTTTAAATCTGGAGGTTTTAACTTAACTAAGTGGATCTCTAATGACAATACCCTATTGTCACGTATCCCGTCAATTCATAAGAGCTGTCTCGCTGTCAAGTTTGATGAGGATCCTCATGTTGACACTAAGATCGTGGGTATGCAATGGCAACCTAACGATGACACCTTTAACTTTAAAATAGTGATCGACATGCCTTTAACATGCACTAAACGCTCGATCCTTTCCGTAACCGCGCGCTTGTTCGATCCGCTTGGAATCATCAGTCCAGTGGTCGCATACATGAAGTTGCTTATACAAGAATGTTGGAAATTACAACTGGACTGGGACGAGACGGTCCCGGGTTGCATTCTGTCTAAATGGAAACACTTTCATAGGGAGTTGTCGCGTTTATCTGAAATAAAAATACCGAGACATATAGGTTTAACATCCGCTCGTCGAATTACTCTAATAGGCTTCTCGGATGCCAGCCAGCAATGTTATGGTGCTGTTATCTATGTACGAATAGAAACGGCTGAGAACGGAAACGCTCTTAATGTGAATCTACTGACCGCTAAATCCAAAGTGTCAGATTCTAATAAAACGCTAGCGCGTTTAGAACTCTGCGCGGCGGTCTTACTCGCAAAATTAATTAATTCTGTGCGCACTGTTTTTAATAAGCGGTGTCAAATAAACAATATATTCGCATTCTCTGATTCTACGGTAACCCTTACCTGGATTCACTCTCCCGCTCATAAGTTTCAAACTTTTGTAGCTAATCGCATCGCTCAGGTAAATGAATATCTGCCTGCTTCCCATTGGTATCACGTTCGTGGGGTTGAAAATCCCGCCGATATAGTCTCGCGCCCTGTGACACCTAAAGGGTTAATAAATAACTATCTTTGGTTTCACGGGCCGAAATGGCTGTCCGCACCTATAAATGCATGGCCTGTGAAGGAATATAAAATCAATCATAACGAGAAGACAGAATTACCGGAAATTAAAATAGCTTCTCTCCATGCACATACCATACCTGTCTCCGATCACGTTCACATGATAGACGAACTTGCCGAGCGTTGCTCGAGTTGGGTAAAATTTATTCGTTCACTGGTTTATGTATTACGTTTCACAAGGATTCTCAAATCCCGCGGTATACTTTCTGTATACGATTTAGAATACGCAGAATATTATGCGGTCCGCTTCGATCAGTCTAAGTATTTTCAGGTAGAATTACAAGCACTTAAGGCTACTAAAATTTGTCCAAATCAGGCTATTTTAAAACTCAACCCTTTTCTTGACGAACAAGGGTTAATTAGAGTAGGTGGTCGACTTACTCATTCTCAACTAAATTACAATACAAAATATCCAATACTGCTATCACCTAAAGGACGTATAGTGTCGCTCTTAGTAGACCACTATCACACCGACAATTTACACACCGGTCCTGGACTAGTGTTAGCATTGACTCGCCAAAAGTATTGGATTCTTTCTGCACGAAATTTGATTCGCCAACGAGTACATAAATGTAATTTATGTTTTAAAGCTAGGCCTCGTTCTACAACTCCACCTATGGGTGATCTTCCATCCATTAGAGTTTCACAAGTAAAGTCGTTTGTGCATACCGCAGTTGATTACGCGGGACCCTTTTACGTAACTCACATAAGGCGTCGTGGAGTAAAAAGTCATAAAGCGTATATTTGCTTGTTCGTCTGTCTCACAACAAAGGCGCTCCATTTAGAGTTAGTAAGTGATCTTAGTACAGATTTATTTCTCGCTGCCTTTAAACGTTTTATCTCACGCAGGGGTCCTGTTTCAGTGTTGTACAGCGATGGAGGCACTAATTTCATAGGTGCGAAACGAAAATTGAACGAAATTTACACGCTTATACAGTCCACTAATTATAAAAATGATCTGAATAAATATCTAACTCAACATAAGATTCAGTTTCAGCACAGCCCACCTTTCGGGCCCAATTTTAATTCGTTGCCTGAAATTAATGTCAAATGTGTTAAGTCTCATTTATTTAAAGCTATCGGGAGTCAAATACTCACCTATGAAGAATTCAGTACAATATTGGTGCAAATTGAAGGCATTTTGAATAGCCGTCCGATTTGCATACTTTCTTCGGATCCATCGGATCCAACCCCCCTAACGCCTAATCATTTTCTTAATGTTACTCCGCTTAAATATTTACCCGCTGAACACATTGAACCCCTATTACCAGATAACAGACTCACCCGCTATCAATTATTAAATAGAATTGTTCAAAGTTACTGGACACGTTGGAGCAAAGAATATCTTACCTCTCTCCAACTTAGACATAAGTGGAATATGCCGTCCAAACCTGTGACGATAGGAACAGTAGTTGTTGTTAAGGATGACAATACGCATCCTTTATCGTGGCCACTCGCGGTTGTATCAGAGGTGTTTCCCGGGAAGGATGGTGTAATTAGAGTCGTCAGAATTAAGACTTCTTCTGGTGAATACATTCGTCCTGTAACTCGGCTTTGCCCGTTACCCACGCAATAACTCCTACGCTTTTGAATTATTTTTAGTTCATAAGTTTTCATTCCTTTTATATTTTTAAATTTTGTTTACTCAATGTAGAGGAAGAATCCTCTAAGCCCCCCGAAGTTGGATGCGCCAGTACCGACGCATACATATTTTTTAGTTTATGTATTTAATGGTATTTATTATAATTATTATATGTCAACACTCACGCACTAAACGCATCTTACTTTTATGTATTGTCTATGGCAACACTATCCCGCCCGCTTCCTACATTCACATTCCGCCATAGCTATTGGAAGATACGCACGCACCCGTCTCTTAACGCTCCGCTCCGCTATCGGCCGCTGTGATTACCCATCATATCGCGCTACATCGCTTATCATCAGCCACAGTCTCGAGAGTTACGGTTATAACTCCTGTGTGCATATTTCGCGGTCGTGAATCAAGACCCCGAACGCAAAGCTGGGAGCAGCGCCTACCTACCAACAAGAGTTCAAGGTAAGTGCATTTCCAATATTATAAACATCCAAAATCTTCTTCATCCTTATAACCATGTTGAAAGCAAATAAAGATAATATTTATTTTATTTATTTATTTATTTAGTATAATTTATTCAATAAAATATTAGACAAATGTTACAATAAAGCATAATATAAATAACTATTTACAATATGGATAAATAAAACTAAACTAAATCTAAATAGGGCCCCCGTGGCATTGTGCCCAAAAGACTGGCAGCATTCCCCCTTTGAACGGCGATGCCTATTCGTTGGGAGAAATAACTGCCAGCCCTTAGGTCACCACTTGACTCCATAGAAAAATACAAAAAATATAATTAATACAGACAGGCCAGAAGCATACCTACCTCTTGGACATTTAGTAAAATGCTCTTAAATCTCAGATCTATAATACATTTTCTTATAGTCTGAGATTGTGTATTATAAAGAGACCGTATTCTTAGCATTCCATGGATTCTCCGTGCGGGCGCCGGGTCCATAGCGTGGCACAGGGGGGAATACCCCGACGACGGCGTCTGGGACTTGCGACCCATTCGAGTAGGTTTAGGGTGGCCACCTTACTATGCGCATAAACGATCACCTTCCACCGTCAACAATGTTCCCCCCCCTGCCCAACCAGATTTGGTGAGATCCTATCAATGCCGCTTTGGATACTCGTTTTAGTAAAGAGCTTACTGAAGCTCTTGGCAATCCAAGGTCCTTAAATAAATTATACAGGGATTTAGCTGGAATTCCCCTTGCTCCTACTTCTACGGCATAGAGTTTAACCACAAAGCCATTTTTGGTTAACTCATTGGTCAAGTCAAAGTATTTATTTGTCTTCACGGCGTGGTCCTTCGGTATGTTGGTCTTCCACGGCACCGTCAGCTCCACGAGCACCGCACGCCTGTGTATCCTCTAATAAATAAATATTCCCGTACATTTCACACAACGCTATCTGATCCCAAAGTAAGCTAGGAATCACCTGCTTGTGTTATGGGTATCAGACCACGGATATTAATACTTATATACTTTTAAATACATACATATTATACATAGAAACACCCAGACTCTTGAGACAAACATTTATGGGTCACACAAATATTTGTCTCCGGTGGGAATCGAACCCACGACCTCCAGCGCCGCAAGCGGTATCACTACCGACTGCGCCACAGAGGCAGTATTATAGGTACTTCGGTAATATAGTAACTATTGCTATATTTTTAAAACTTTTTCAGATCTTCAGTACAGAAAGGACTGTTAATTATACGCTCGAATTAAACAAGGACAGGTATACACCTGGAGAATACGAGTTTTACGTTATAGTTTGGAGAAGGGGAGACAACTCCTCATGGGTGCAGTTTGGATGTGATCACACCACATTCACTTTGACAGGTATGTTAATAATCTGGCTTTAAGTTACCTTATTTATAAACTAGATGATACTCGTGGGTTCACCCGCGTTAAATACTGCTCCCATTTCAGTGTGATTGAGCAACGAACATCCAAACTTTCACATTCATAATATTAGTATTAGTAGGAAGTAAGATTAGAAAGGAGAAGAGTATCAAGTAGGCGGGACATGATGGTACAGGATTCCAGTTTTTCTTGTCTTCGTCCGTTAGTTAGCAGGTCCACCACTTGCTGGTGTGGCTGGCTTGATCTCCGAAGGCTTCATTACACCCTTGACTATTTGTTACTTCAACTAATTGAAGACCTTTTTATCTCTGTATAGGTTCCAGATCACTGACTTCAGAAACTGCACCTTCGCTTACAAAAGTTCCGGATTTGGAAACTTCAGACACTATACATAAGACTACTCTCATGCCGAAGGCTACACCAGGGTCAAGGTATTTAGGTACTATAACACCTACAGATATAGCTGGAAAACAAACAGATTGGACTACTTCGGTACCTATAGAGAAGGGTACACGAGTTTCAAAGTATTGGGATACTCCAAGACCAACGTATTGGGATACTCCAAGACCAACTTATTGGGATACTCCAAGACCAACTTATTGGGATACTCCAAGACCTTCTTATTGGGATACTCCAAGACCAAGATATTGGGGTACTTCTATACCACCGTATCGGGCTTCAAAATCAACAGATTGGACTTTTTCAGAACCTAGAACAGAAAAAACTAAACCAGAATCAAGGCCTTTGACTACACCAAAGTTTTCGTCTGCTTCTACACCACCAACCGATTGGACATTTTCTGAAATTACGGAGAGGAATAAACCAAGCGACACGTATTGGGATACACCAAGACCAAGTTATTGGGATACACCAAGACCAAGTTATTGGGATACCCCAATACCAAATTATTGGGTTACACCAAGACCAAGTAATTGGGGTACACCAAGACCAAGTTATTGGGGTACTTTCACACCATCATATACTGCAAAATCAAAAGTCTGGACAACATCAGCTCCTTTACAGAGGACTACGACAGGATCAAGCTATTGGGCTTCTGAAGTACCAGAAAAAGCAACAAAATCGGACGTTGTTTCTAAAAATGTAACAACTGCAGTAACTAGATTTGACAAGCTTAATAATTTCAAGATAGTTGTAAATACTATTTTGAAAGGTTCTATCGACGTAGAATTCTCTTAGTTTTAAAAGAAATCTTTAATATTTCTATTACGTACTAATCTACTACATAAAAATAAAAGCTTTTTTTTTCGTATTGGTGTTGAAATTTTTTTTCGTAACCTATCCATAGTAGTTGCTAGTTATGCTGCATTTGCAACTTAAGTACAATCACGCCTATATCATCGAGGGGTAGACAAAGAAGAAACTGTTTATTAGATACATTCTGGTTGAATTTATAGTAGCAGAGTATACAGGGTCATTTGTAAAACACCAGCAACCTCCCAGGACTAGACATGTGATACACCGTTTTTCAATGACTTGACTCAAGTCGCTTGACCGTCTCCGTAGCCCATTACTTATGGGCACAGGAGACGGTCAGTAATATTGAGTTGAGTCGGTTAAGAGCGTAAATTCGGTTTTCAAATTTCTTTACGATCGTAAGAAATCAGCGCGGCGCGGCGCACATAGCCGTATAGTGCCAATTGTTGCTACCAACAAGTTTGATACTTTTGTTTTCCTTGATGTATTACCGGTGTCATATTCTTAGTCTAAGCGTTCAATCTTTTAATTTAATTTTTATGTTAGTAATATTAGTTAATAATTATTGATTATTTTATTGCAAATTGATTGATATTAAGTGGTGATAGACACTGACATCATAAAATTAATAAAGTTGACATTTATTTACCTAACTAATATCTATATTGCAATTAGAAATACCGAACCGAAGGAACCAACCGTGCATGCATGAAAAGAAAAATGAAAGTTGAAGAAGCAAGTGAGGTGTATATGGAGCGTGCCGTGTGGCGCTCGGTTCTTTCTGCCTACCCCGCAAGGGATTTGGCCTGAAGATAGTTTAGTATATAATACACACATACATGAAAACGGTCTATAAGTTTATTTTTAAAGTATCTAAATATACGAAAATTGTAGAAAGTAATGGACAATATTCTATTTTACACTATAAATATTTAAATTTGACAATACACATACATAGTTAAAAACAATAATATTAACGTAGCAATGCGCAGGCGCTTGGCATGGTCCGATGTTTTGCTGCCTACGGCAGATTCAGTGCTGGCAGGAACATTAAAATATTTTTAATAAATAATCAATAAATATTGTTTGATATTCTCACACAACATCATCTAGCCCAAACTAAGCTATAAGCTTGAGCTATTGGATCTAAATCTAATCTTAATTGATAGTAGGTGTTTTTCATTTACAACAACCAAATATTTATTAAGAGGTATGTGCATAACAATGCACACCGCCAGACATTAGTCGTAAAAATTTAACAATTTAGTGTTCAGTCTACACCGCAAATCGATAAATGTTGGCTTGACTGAAAGTAATTTTAATACAATTCATTAAAAATATTTATTATATACACAAGATCACTAGAAGATAAAATAAACGCAGCTTCTCACTTGATTTGAAGTAGGCCTTGGATTTTAAAATACCAGTCATGCTTTGTAAACAGATCCGTTTTTCTCCATAATTTAATTTTACCATCTGCTATGGCTTGTTCCACATCCATGTATATAGGGACTGTTCTAGGTTAAATTGATTGATTAATTGGTTATTAGGTCGTCTACAACAATGTTCTTTAGCAGTGGTGAGACCACGCCCCCTTGTGGACAACCTTTGGCCATGGCTGCGCACTGGTTTCTGCTTGTCTGTAGCTTTAAAATGAGTTTGTTTAGCATGTTATCTATCCATTCACTGACTACCGTGTATACTCGGTGTTTTGCCAGTGCCGTGGTTATGCTTCTTCTGTCGAAAGCTCCCTCTATGTTTATGAAAGTGCCGAGGCACATTGATTGATTGATTCTGGATGACCTCTTCTATTTTGTGTACCACTGCATGTAGTGCTGAGTCTGTAAACTTGCCGGGGGCATTATGCGCGTTGGTTGGAATGCAGTGGCTTATTTTGAAGGGCCGTCACTCGATTGTCTCTGTCACACAATCTTTCCAGAGTTTTTAGCAGGAAAGACGAAGGGCTTAACGGTCTGTATAACCAGAGGTCTGAATCACAAACATAATCCCTTTACCGGGTTTTGGTATAAAGATCACTTAGACCTCTCTCCACAGTCTGGGTCACAGTCCCATTCATTGTCTGGCGTATAGATACTATGTAATTGACAATATCAACTTGTGTCCTCCCCCATTTTATCACTGCAGGGAAGACTTCATCCTGTCCTGGAGATTTGAAGGACTTAAAGCTGTTAATTACCCATTCAGTTTTTTGTAAGTTGACAGAATAGATTAGAACAGGTCTTGCGAGCTCCCACTGGACTTCTTCTGTGGATACGTTTTCCACCAGCCACATGAGTGTCTGCAGCAATTGGCATTCTGGGAAGTGCGTTTGTATCAAAATACTCTCGGCTTCTTTTTATGATAGTTAACGTTAGTAGAATGATGTAGTGGTAATTTATATGTTATTAATTTATTGTTTTCGAGTAATTAAGTGATTTAGTGGTCATTATATAATGTTAATTTGCCTTTGAAAATGCCGAAAGGTTCCACCAAGTGCCATCAATCAATAGTATAAATAATTATTTTCATGTGTGGGTCAGGCCGCCGCGCCGTCAGGTTTCTTTATAGATACGGACAGTTCTGTCCCTTGTTTGGCTAGTATTAGTCTGACTCTATCAGAGGTTTCTACTTGGTACTTTTGTATCTCAGTCGCTACTTGTATTTTGCTTTAGCGGCTTTATAGCCGTCCCAATCCTGGTCTGGTTCCTCACAAGTGTTCCATAATTACCACTTATGAAAATGGTGTGTTAATACGTTATTATCAATACCACACGAATAGTGACTACCTGCCTTGCGTATAATACCTACACCTACGCTATTCGTGAAGAAAATAGTGCAACTGTAAAAGCTTATAACTTGGTCAGTTTTCGTTAGTTTCATTTAAATTTTTGTATACAGTATTTTGAAGCGAAACTCTAGTCGGGGTGTCTGAGCTTTGCACTATAAAACAGTTCACGTTGTATATCGACCATAAATATTTATATATATTTTATTATACGTCACAAAGTACTAAGATTGTTTGGTCACGCTAGAATTAGACTATTTTTGTTCATTTTTTCGTATTCAAAAATGGAACATCGAGCGACATGACCACTCTCTGAGAGCCTCTCGGCGGTACTAAATCGTATTTGTTCGCGTATCTGCATTTATAGGGGTTCACAAAATACTTTGTAAAAAAAATCTGTATCTAGTTACTTAAAAAGAAATATTTTTATTGTCAAAGGAGAAGTTCTGACATAATATTACATAATTATCATAATGATTTAAACTACAGAAGCTGGTGAAAAGACTACTTTATTTTGGTGAAATTTCTCAGTATTTGAGTAAACTTTACAGTCATTTTTCTCTAAAAAAAGGTACCTACCTGATATCAGATTATTCTACAAACAGATAGCTAACGCCCTTTGCAATTCCTTCGTATCCCTTCTTTATTAAATTTATCAGTAATTTGACATGAATTTAAGCATCGAAATCTATGCAAATCGTACGATTTGAAAAACCTGTTTCACTTTCGTTGATATTAACCATATGTAATCCGTTGTTAGGTAAAATATGTTTTATGAAACGTTTAGAGAGCTAAATTTACTAAGTACGTAAGTGAAAACCATGTTTGTACGATAAATATTTAATGACTTTAAATGCAATGAAAAGTATGGTTTCTGAGCAATATGTGGCGCGAAATATGTTAGCCCTCTTAAAACATGAATGGAAGTAGCTTCAGTGTGCGTGCTTTCTTTGCAAGTGTGTATGTAGCTACACATTTATTGATGGTTATTTGACCGTATCCGGAGTCCATTAGTAGGTATTATTGAAAGACGCGAGCGTGTAGCTTGGTGTAGCGCTATCTTTTCATTTATGAATGAAACATAGACTATGAATGTCACGACAGTATGGAAATAATAATACACAGTTGAAAAATGCTTCTTGTGTTTTTGTGTTCAGTGTATGGGGTATCTTGGAAGTGGTAGACCAAATGTTGTTGCTGATGGTGTCAACAATCCAGTCCTGGCAGGTTGCTGGTGTTTTACAAATGACCCTGTATAGTAATAATAGTATAGCAGAGATTTCTCTGCATAGCGTCAAGTGCGCATAGTAAATACCTCGCGGACTCATCCCAAAGGTGAGAACAGTATTCGACGCATGGAACATATTCGTAATTTTTTTTTGTTGATTTTCAAATTGACAGTGCCGATCGGTTCTGTTATCGAAACTGTGCCTTAACCTTTTCGTTCCAGAACGACTATAAATTCAACCAGTATAAATAAAACTAGTTGACGTGGGTGGATGCTATTCTGAACTTTTACTGACTAATACCACACGTTGCCATACTACTGACTACGGTGGGAGCTCAGAAGGTCGGTCTTAGATTGGAAGGATGTCCCAGTAAACTACGTAGTTTTAAGGTTGGAAGGCCTAAGAAGATAAACTAGAACGTTTTTTCAACATTTATGGAAATCGCCAACCATTAATTTACGATTAGATATAAAAGAACTTCATCAACTTGCGCCCTTGTTGTAGCAAGATTCAACAACATAGGCCCAAATTGATAAGGTTATTTTTCTTGTTTTTCCTTTTTCACCTCGATGCTTCCGTGCAGAAAACCTGAAACATTAAGAGGTTAAGTATCTCGTGTAGTGAAATTACACATTTAGACATAAAACGTCTAAATGTGTAATTTTACTATTAATTCACAAACTCACTTACCTCTACCAATCCAGTACAATCTTAGTACAAAATGATTCATTAAAGCGCTTTTTTACTGCACAATCCTCTTCGGGATTGACAGGTAACCTAAAAAAGTATTTTCAATATACTACCTATTTATCCTTGGTATGTCGATTCAAAATACAGTTCAGCCCGGGGCAGCACTTGAGGTTTATCGCGGCGGTTTCTAACATCAAAATGTCATCAAACTGTCAAAATCAATGAAATCAATTCAAGGTTTGACATTTTTAGGTTAGAAACCGCCGCGGTAAACCGCAAGTGGGGCCTCAGCCTTAGTGGAACTTTTCAGATTGTTTTACCAAGTGGCACTAGAGCTAAAACAGGGCAAATTATTATACTATGACACAAATTAGAGATAGTACAGATAGAAACCTACATTCTAAATTCGCTGAGGCTACTCACACATAGACAACTCATTCACAGACACGAAGTCAGGCGCTCTCAACCGAATTTTCGATACTGATTTGTGCGCGAGTGTGTGTAGCAGAGGGTAGGTGTGAATATAAAGTACATACATGAGTTTTCCATCTGTACTATCTCTAATTTGTGACTATGATCTATAAAAATAATTAATCAATCTAATCACTCTATGGCAGTCCACTGCTTAACGTAGGCCTCTCCTAATTTATGCCCCAACATACGGTGCCAAATAATAAAAATAGAGTTAATAATTTATTAATTTTTTTTAATGAAAAGTTCCAAATGACAGGTGATATAAGACCGGCCATGTACGACACGACAGAACATTATTATCAGTCTAGTCTCTGTCATTAGTGGTGCAACGATCTACCGTTGCGCATGCGCCCACGTGTTCTGGTGGAATGTTGTAATATCTGTGTGATTCTAAAAAATCCTCCAAAGTTTCTCGTGCTTAACATTAGTTATACGGTTGATTAGTGATGAGTGTTAACTATACCACGCGTGATTTCTTTGTTCCGCGATTCTTGGTTTCCTCGCCGGACTACCTACCAAGTGACCTTCAAAAAATCACAAACAAATCTTCAAAAAATATATGAGCTTAATTTTTAAAATGTATGTGGATGTGGAATGCTTACCTGTGCTACATACGAGTACATCTAACCAACCATGTTGCCTTTTGGAGTGTTAACGTCTTGAAAAGCTTCCAAGATACTGTGATAAACGTTCAAAATGACAAGCGAACTCACCCTTCAAAATACGTCAGTCCACACGTCACAAAATTTCCGAAATAACTAAGACTAGCATGCACACTGGGATTAACACACTCCATTTTTGAATTAACTAGACTGCTTATTATTACTCCTATAACCATTTCTTCTCCTTCTATCCAAGCCACCAACGGCCCACCGTGATCATTCTAAAAGAAAAAATCTTCTGTCAGAACATCAGGAGATGGAAAAAGTGCGAGTCGGGCTAGCGCACGAAAGGTTGTTATATGAGAGACCCCTTAATCCCTCCCTTATTACAGATTTTAGAATTTGTTGTTGTTTTTTTTTTTTTACAGACAGACGAATGGCGAAGTCTGAAGTATAGGGTCCCGTTTTATCCCCTGGGCACGAAGCCCAAAAACGTTATAGATGAACCTAAGTTAATCTACTATATGTTTCCCCAATTTTCAAAATAAGTACGTGGATTTACTTTTATGTTACTTTCTGAACATAGGTATATATTATACATATAAACGTATGAAACTCTGGATCATTCTACCAGTCTAAGTGGTCTTTTTGTTTAAAAAATAGGACGTCAAATATTCAGCATATAATGGATTAGATCATCAATAATATTGATCGGGAAAGAAAAGTTTATAAAAAAATGAAAATATTAACATATCATCATCGGATGATACAAAGATCTAAAATTACTTTATTTACCTAAAAATCGATTAATAAGTAAAACATTGTATCGCCCTTGTATTTATTGCTGCGGATTGTGATTATGATGAATTAAAGTATGAGATACAAATATTTTTGCGATGGGTCCTACCAACATACCCGGGGTCCAAGCCAACCTCACCTGCCAGTGATGCACCTGCCAATTAACGGAGTGGTCATGGCGTAGAGCAGTAATACTCGAAATGAAACCCTGTTCAAACCCGTTTGGCTAGTGTGGTACAGTAAGGCCAATGAAACCCTCCCAAATATGACCATTTAACATGGCCATACTAGCATGATGATTAGGTGGCAATGTTGATGCCGTATTGGCCTGTTCGGCTCTCAATTTAGGAGCAATTCTGAAAATTTGCATGTGTAGCGAATGTGGAATGATGTTGGGGCTCGGTGAATCCAGGGGTTACTGCTGGACGTACTACTGCGACTGATAAAGCTAGACTTCGAGCCGTAGCACAACCCGAATCTGGGGCGTGGTTGCACAGATCTACTGTCACCTCATTTGGGCACATTCTTAGACGACGACTCCATGTCATCGCTCTCCGCCTGAGATGCAAGGTGAGTTAACTTCATAATTGCAGCTGCGGTTTCATGGTTGGGGCCAAGGGCACTTCCACCGTCCCGGATTACGGTAGCAATTGAAACGATGGCGGGTGCGAAGAATCTTCGGGATACGGTAGGCCACCATCCGCAACTGACCTTGGCTTCGTATAATGGTGCGGGGAGACGTTGACTCATCCTATTGGCTCCTTCAAGGCCAAGCCCAAACTGTCACTTTCAGTAGTGTTGGGGTGTTGCCCACAGTTATATCGATGTATGGATAAAATACTTGCTTGCTGTGCATTATAGGAACATAACGAACAATCTGAGATCCGAGAAGATCCACTTACGACCTAGATCTGAGATCCGACATCTGATATCCGAGATCCGAGATACGGGATCCAAGATACATCTAAAATTCAAAATCCAAAAACAAAATTCAAAAGTCTAAATCCACAATCCCAAATCTAAATTTTAAAATCGAAAATTCATAATTAATTGGATAATTGTGTAATTAATTTTACATGATTTATTGTATTTTTAACCGATTTAAAAAAAGGAGGAGATTCTCAAATCGTTTGTATGGTTTTTTGTGTATGTAAACACCGATATTAATTTTCGTCATTTATAGACAGATTTCAATTTTGTTTCCTTTGTTTAATAGGGTTTACTTCTAAGGTGGACTATTATTACTAGGACTACCTGAGAGATTATGCGGATGGGTCTCCAGCTTCTTGGCCGGTAGAAGCATCAGGGCCGTCGTTGACGGCAGCTGTTCAGACTGCATGGCCATAAACGCTGGAGTCCCGCAAGGCTCAGTGTTGTCCCCTACTCTGTTTCTGCTGCATATCAATGACATGTTGTCTATTGATGGCATTCATTGTTATGCGGACGACAGTACGGGGGACACTTGTTACACGGGCCGCCCCGGTATCTCTCGGGACACAGTAGAGGAAAATCGTGAACAGCTTGTGTCTGAAATCGAGGCTACTCTTACTAGAGTGTCCGATTGGGGTGGACAAAATCTTGTCCAGTTCAACCCCAACCAAGACACAAGCGTGTTTTTTCACCGCTAAGCAAACCCCAATTACTGTAGCGCCGCAATTTCAGGGCACATCTCTTTCCATCGCCAAAAGTATAGGGATCCTTGGCGTTGACATCTCTAGTGACGTTCAGTTCCGTAGTCATTTGGAGGACAAGGCTAAGCTGGCGTCCAAGAAGCTAGGTGTGCTCAACAGGGCGCGGCGGTACTTCACTGCGGCGCAAACACTGCTTCTCTATAAATCGCAAGTGCGGCCGCATATGGAGTACTGCTGTCACCTCTGGGCGGGAGCACCTGAATATCAGCTTCGTCCATTTGGCTCGGTGCAAAGACGAGCTGTAAGAATTGTCAACGATCCTGTACTTACAGCTGGTGTGGAACCTCTTCGCGACAGGAGAGACTTTGCCTCCTTATGCGTGTTCTACCGCCTGTACAATGGTATGTGCTCTGAGGAATTGTTTGATATGATGCCCACGGCTACGTTCTATCATCGCACCGCTCGCCACAGACAGGGAGTTCATCCTCACACTCTGCGTCCGGTGCGTTCCAGCACGGTTAGATCCGATAGGTGTTTTCTTCCACGCACGCTTAGGTTGTGGAATGACCTCCCTGCCTCGGTTTTCCCAAACGCCTACAGTATGGGGTTCTTCAAAAGGGGTCTTAGAAGGTTTTTACAGGGTCGGCAGCGCGAGTGTGGCACCTCTGGTGTTGCAAACGTTCATAGGCTGCGGTGACCACCGGTCCTTCTGGTGGGCCGTATGCTTGTCTGCCACCTTAGTGGTATAAAAAAAAAAAAAAAAAAAAAAAAGGTGGTCCCATTTTCACCAGGTCAGGATCTGATGATGAAACCCAGGAGAAATAGAGGGCAACCACCGAAAATTGTAGGGACAACTAGTGCGGTTGTCATTTTTTTAATTAAGTGCTTTAATGTTCTAATGAAGGTCTGTAGTCGATCTCATGATAGAGTCAAAAGATGGAGACGGAGAGCAAAGGATAGGGGTCTAGTGACAGAACGGGGCGGGTCAGCCTCATTAGCACGGTTCGTGCTAATGAAGGTGGATACGTAACCCCGTTAACGCGCTGTCTAGTTTATATTATCTTTGACTAAATGTATTCCAGATAGCTGTTGCGTCTATGTATCTATGACTATTAATTTGTATGCGCTTGAGCGAGAGCGATGCTAATGGACTTGCCCAAAAATGGTATCGTCACAATTGACAGGTGCTATAAAACACATATAATTTGAACGTGAAACGTTGCATAATTATATTTTTTCTTTGTGCGTTGCTTTGACAATACTTTGTTTGATAATCCTACCACAATAAATTAAAATTTCTCCGAAACTTTGAATGACACGTGCTGTCATTCGTATTATGGCACAAACACCAAACTAACCAAGAGATAAGTACATGTACCGCAGTTGAGTGGAACACGAAGCTTGTTCTGATCGCTCGCCGCATCTAGTACGTAGTACATAACTATGTAGGTATACGCACCTGACACGCTGCAGGAGTATTTCTTCTTGTAAATTTACCGAATTCATTGAACAATGGAATAGTTTCATTATTAACCATTTCTTCCATGCTTATGTCCTTAAAATAAAAAGAACATGTTGAACTATTTTAATAAAAAAATTGATATCTCTGTAAATGAAATGAAAAACATAGAAAACGTTCTAACGAAGCGTTAAGTTGAAAACGAAAGTTGTAATGGAACTTGAATCAACGGCAAGAAATACAGTTTGATGTATGGGGACCCCCTATAAAATTATTAATGCTTTTCGTTTTTTAGTATTTGTTGTTACAGCGGTTACAGAGATACCTACATCATTTATGAAAATTTCAACTGTCTTGCTATCACAGCTCATGAAAAACAGCCTTGGAACAACAGACAGAAGGACAGTGTTGAGAATCGAACCCGTTCCCAACATCGCTGTGCCTACGCGCGTCACGCCGCGCCCTAAAGGTGCGGTTCCACTAAGGCGGAGTGGAGCGGTGCGGAGCAGGGCTGAGCTGTGAAAAGAGGCAGGTGTTTCCACTGAAGCGGAGCAGGGTAGAGCGGAGCGGAGCTGTGTAGAGCGGAACTGCTTTGCCTATTCGCATCATCTGGTCCGTGAGTGACCCAGTGATACGCGTTCCCTCAGTCAGATCACACGCAAGTGAGCCGCCCGCCCCGCTTCGCACTGCCTCGCCCCTCTCCGCTCCGCGTCGCTAGTCCAATCTAACCTGTTTTACCGATATTTTAAACAATTCCGCCCCTCTCCGCCAATGCTGTTTCTTTTGAAGCGGAGTGGAGAAGAGATGTGGATTTCAAACCATGAGATTGTTGAATTGCGGCACAGCTCGTCTCCGCTCTGCTCCGTTTCGCCTCAGTGGCATCGCAGCTTTACTGCGGCGGAGCTGAGTGGAGAAGAACCATTACCTACGCACCGGTCCACCGCTCGACATACAGTATTATTGTACTTGTTCCTACATCAGCGAACCCATACAGTCCACAATCTATTATTTCTCGACCACCTGAGATCCCCACCAAAACAGACTGATGGGTACGGAACTCTAATCATAACCTAATATTGTTACCTCAGTATCATTGTATGAAATGCTGCGTCGCTGTTCTGTTTTTTGGCTCTTAGGTACTCCGTAAATATCTAAAGATGAAACACCATCTGTACAATATCGATGATGTAAATGGAAATCATGAGGCCAGCTAACCCTTTCGCAATCATCTAGGTTTATAGTTTTGGTGGTAGTAGCACGCAAGACAAATTCATTCACATCATAGCTCACGTTTTCCTGTTAATAAAAATGATGGTTAAAAAACATACGGGTTACTACTTACAGTTTTCGTGTATTCCAATATGTTCTACTATTTTTGTTCAACTAATAGAACAAATTGGAATATTTTTCTCCACTGTTCTACTAAAAAACTTAGTAGAACAAAATGGAATTAAAATTCCTTATTGTTGTATTACTGATTGTATCAATAGAACAAAGTAAACTTTTTATTCCTCAATGTTCTACTGTTCCTATGAGTAGAACGAACTGGAATTATATTTTTAGCCCAATCAAGGTTTGACTAAAAAGGGTTTATTGAAAGCGCAAGCAACAATCTAAGCGATGTCTTGTCATCCTATTGCAGTAAATTTTGGTTAAGTATAAAGGACAGTGTAAAGAATCTAAAGTTAAAGAGAATATTTTCTATTATAACTCTTTTTTTTTTTGGGAACACCGTTTTGGAAATTCTCTTTCTTCTCTCTAGACTTTTCAAAAGTTTGTGGAAATGAAATAGCCTCTATGCTAATGCGTCTTCTTTTACAATTATTTTAACTTGCCCTGCGTATTAATATACTAACACCTAATTTATTAATTGAGCCACAGATTTTACATGTAAACTTTACATTTTATATTTTACAGCTTCAAAACTAGATCCTCAAAAAATTATAATTTAAGCCTCTACAGACAACATCAGCTTTTATAACTTAGCGTGTAAAATAAATATATCATATTCTTTTTGCGTGAAAATAGCCACTGCAAGGCTTGACGCGAGTGCACAGGATGACGGCGACCGGCCCATTGCATTAATCAGAGACCGCTATTTGATATCATTTTGTAACTAAAGACACATTACGCTTACCGAACAAGAAAGTGAGGTGAAGAAAGCAAACTCAAAAGTGTATACATTATACACTTTTGAGTTTAGTATATACATTAAGTGAATATGTGGATAATAAAAGCATTTATGCCCGAAGGTCTGTCCCACGCTCCCGTCTTGAAATGGACTCGCTTGTCCATTTCCATCAGATTGTGACACCCCACACAGTCGGCTTAACGTACCTTGCAAAGCACGGAAACTCTCGCAAATCAAATGTTTAAATTTTACTTAACTTTGATGATCCATTAATGTGGGACGAGTTACATTTTAAACATGCTGAATTACGAAATTAGAAGCTACAATATTAATAAATTGTGTCTATTTTGATGCCATTATTTAGTATTTTAGAAGTTTACTATTTGAATGCATGTTACAAAATTTTATGTTAAAAATATCACGATGCTGAATTATATTAACAGTGGCTAATAAAGAAGTTAACTGGTGGCTGTATTCAATAAATTCTGAGGATCATTAATTGTGGCTGACTTATTAATTTTGGAGGCAAAGTATTTTTTCGGAGGCGGGAAAAAGAAGGTCGTTTAATTAGCACCCTTTTTTAAATTATTTAAAATTAAAATATCTAATTATCTCATTTTAATTTTTCCACAGAAAATTTACTTCTATCTTTATGACTGTGTTGGTTCACACACACCTCTTCATGTCGTCGTTAAGAGTAGAACAAATCATAGAACATTATAGAATATAACTCCAATTTGTTCTACTGATGAAAACAATAGAACATTGTGGAATGAATAATCCAGTTTGTTCTATTGATACAATCAATAGTAGAACAATAAGGAATTTAAAGTCCATTTTGTTCTACTAAGTTTTTTAGTAGAACAGTGGAGAAAAATATTCCAATTTGTTCTATTAGTTGAACAAAAATAGTAGAACATATTGGAATACACGACAGTTTTTGGGGACTTTGAGCTATAGGCAGTATTAACGGCCTTCATGACCGGGGTCTGAGGACGGTGAGAAGCGGGACATTATCCGAACTACCCCAAAAAAGACGCGGTATAGTAGCCAAATCCCCCTCTAGGTGAGACCGCAGTGGTAGCCGTAGGACTGTTGGGAGTACTGGGGTCATCCTTCAGAAGGCTTACCCGGGGCTCCCGTTTTCCTGTACGTTTTGAAACATTAGTAAGCCACATTGCAAATAGCAATTGCGCTGCCTCCTTGGCAAATTTGGTAGGGTAACCGCCAGCTGCGCTGAGGTCCCGGGTTCGATTCCTGGGTCGGTGCAAATATTTGTGTGATCCACAAATATTTGCAATTGGGTGTTGTCTATGTATAATTATTATGTATATATTTAGAAATATATAAGTATGGTTATCAGTCGTCTAGATCCTATTGCGCAAGCTTATAGCTTTGTTTGGGATAGAGTATGTTGTGTGAGAATGTCTAACGATTATTATTTATTCTTTCGGGTTTATTGATATGTATCTGTTGCAAAATATTGATAACTGCATCAAGTAGTTCATCATTATTAATTTTATTTTTTATTATTCACTTGACATTATGTAATTATTGTGACATTTAATTCTCCGTGACTAATAAAATGCAAAAGTTTTGACATTCCAGTTGATCCAAGGGCTTAGTTTTTTAGTAAATTGTATTAGTTGCGCATGTTTTTATAATTATGTGAAATTTTTAATTTATTATTATTTATTGTTTGTATTAATTTCGACACAATGAAAATTGTTTATGAAATAAATTGAATTGAATTGAATTACAATAGGCAATCGTGAGTGGATCGGAAACCCGTAATGATAAATTTGTATACATGTACACGAGTATCACGGATATAAATATATTAGAATTATTAAATTAGATGATAGGGAAGAAACAAGTCTTCAAAATACCGCTTGCAGGGCAGCAGTGAAAAAATATAAATTGTAAAAAAATGACACAGATGCATTTTGCTCATCAGAAATTGATATTTCATCCCCAAATACATAATTATGTCTGCTGTACGAAATAAATGGACGATTTGTTCCCGATGGAGGATAGTATTTTGGCGATTAGGGGTATTCAATGCACCATACAGATGCTTCAATTCTGTAAGGCCGTTGATAAGGCTTACGCCTTAGGAAATGTAGTATTTTAGTTGTAATAAGGTAATACTCATTCTTATTCAAAATCGAAAAAACAAAACAAATCATAAGAGGATGTTTTCTTCATAATATATTGGCATATCATTTTCTTTCGCGTCGATAAAACTTGAAGTGAAGTCATAAAATGCATTCATCCAAAAATTTTGGGCTGATTCTACGATCATTTTACATAATTAATAAATGATCCTACCAATTTAAATAATATAAGTAATATAAAGTAAAAAATATTGTCCATGTCCACAAATATTTATTTATTTATAATTTATAGCAAAAGCATCTTTTGACACACATCTTGCAGTTTATACTTCTGACTTTCATTTTTTGTCTACATATGCGGACAAAAGTGATTTTGTACCTCTTTTTCGTCACTAGGCTGCAGTGATTTTCCATTCACGCCAGCTCGCAGCGAGTGATTTAGGGGGCCCACTAATATAATAAATACATATTTGTGGACAATCTCACACAACATTATCTAGCCCAAATTAAGCTAATATAAGCTTGTGCTATGGGATTCAAACAGAGGACGTCAGGCGCTGCTTGCACGATAACATCGGCTCCGTAAATAAATATTGACAAAGTCGAACATTTTGTCGTAAAAGTGTCCTAAGTGCTGTGAAAGTGTTCAACAACACCCAAACCATAAGTGACATTGTTATTCCTTCATAATTAGGTGTATATATCGCAAAAACCTAAACAATCTAACATAACAGTGATATCATGTGAAATTCGGAACTGAAAAGTAAATTGCAATAAAGAAATATCATAAACTACAGTACTATTCAATAACCATTGTTTTTGAGGAAAGCGAGCCACAAACATAGTGAAAAACCAAGTGAAAACAAGTGTTTTAATAAAACTTTTTCGTTTTTTATTTAAACTTTGGTGACATCAACTTCGACCAAGGAAAGGACTACCTACGTTAAACAATAAGTTGTCCATCAGATAACGATTATAATAAGAAGACTAATTTCACACTATATCTTATATGTCTGGTTGGTCCAGTGGTTTACGACTCCGCTTTAACATAAATCGGCGAGTCGTGGGTTCTAACTCAACTAGATCGATCATCTCTTTTTGGAATTTCTTGCAATTCAAAAACATTGTTAGAATAAATTAACATACAGAAGAACACCAAATATTGTGTTTCCACAAATATGGATTTGTCATTATCATTATCATTAGATAACGTAAACACACAAAAAAGGCACCCGCAATGCTTGGACTCGGATGACACTGAATATGAGTCAAATGTCTCATGCGAAAGTTTGCCAAATAACTGTATGAACAGGGATGACAGTGATGAAAGAGTGGAGAAACTGACGCTCGAACTCCAGAGTGCCAACCACGAAATTGATAGATTATGTTTGGAAAATGCCTCACACAAAAAGGAACTGCAACAACTTAAGCAAAAAATCATAATCTACAAATCAGTGGGTGTATGTGATGACATAAACAGAGTGGAAAAGACCCCTATTAAATTTTACTCGCCCCAATACAAACAGCGATATAGGCACAGTATAGTAAATAAAGCATTATTTGGCATGCCTTCACAAAATGTAAATTGCCGAGAATCTGTTCATCCCACGCGCCTTAACACGAGCCTAATAAACCAACCAGATGACATGCTCATGAGGCCAATTATATTATCTTCCCAGAGTAAGCTGTCGCATAATATTGACATGGCAACACTAGTAGAAACCAAGAGCAACGACGATCCCGCTATTCAGAATTATATTTCCTCAAACAATAGCAGTAGCACTGCATACATACATACATACATGCATAACATCACGCCTGTTTCCCAACGGGGTAGGCAGAGACTATGGCTTTCCACTTGCTACGATCCTGGCAAACAACTTTCGCTTCTTCAACTTTCATAAGTGTCTTCATACATGCTCTCCGGTTAAGGGTACTCTTGACCTGGCCTTTTCTCAGAAGATTGTCGATTTTATCGACTTGAGTATGCCGAGGTCGACCTCTACCAGTTTGCCCATTCACTCTCGCCTCATAAATCTGTATCGTCAGCCTATTTCCATCCATTCTCTCCACATGTCCAAACCATCTGAGCATCCCTTTTTCTATCTTAGTCACTACATCTTCTGTCATGCCGCAATGTTCCCTTATCACACTATTATTTACTTTATCCATCAGTAGCACTGCAATTGCGGTAAAAGAAAAACAAAACAGATTACTTGTCTTTTCTGATGAAGCTGGTTTCGGTATTAGAAAACTGCTTCAGAATTTATTAGGTATTTCCTTTAAAGTGGTCTCAATAGTGAAACCTAATGCTCCGATCTCTGAAATCTTAAGCTCATGCATTACTATGTGTAAAGACTTCACCTACAGAGACTACGTTTTAATATTGGGGGGTTCAAACGATAACAATCCTATGAGTATTTACTCTCATTTGTACTATGTACTTAGCAAAATTAAACATACGAATGTCTTGGTAGGTGAAGTATGTAATAATAACTATCTAAATGAATATATGTTGAATAATATATATAAACAAATTTGTACGATTCATGATATCTCAGTTTATTTGACGCTGAATACGGATTGGAACAGTAGTAGAAAAAGAAAATATATAAACAAATTGCATGCCAGTAGAATTATTCACAAGGAAATATTGCGAATTAAGTACAAGAATGATTATAATAATTATATTTTAAAAAGACAAGAATTTCATGTATGTCAATGTAGAAATAAGCAAACAAACACTGTGTATGTACAGACAGAGAATATGATTTCATACATAAATAATACGACTCAAATAGATTCAGAAGTTTTAGAGGGCCACAACTTGGACTCTCAGTCCAGTAAGGATTTATTTCGTGACTAAAAGCTATCTATATGTACTACATCAAAATATTAACGGTTTGGCGAGTAAGTCTAATAGGTTAAGTATCTGTGTGGAACAAATGAAACAAAATATTCATGTAATTTGTATTACAGAGCATAACATGAAGCCGGGAGATGAGCAATATGTACATATTCCAAATTTTACCATAGGTGCCGTCTTTAGTAGAAATAGTAGACACGGAGGGTCATGTATACTGGTGAGGCATGGAGTACAGTATAGGACACTTCACCATATAGCAACACTGTCAGTAGAGGTCAAATTTGAATGTTGTGCGATCGAGCTACCTAACCATGGCATTCTGATTGTTTGTGTATATAGATCTCCTAGAGAGGACTTACCAGCACTAGATTGTTTCTATGAGAAATTACAGAAACTTCTGACGCAGCTATGTAGAAGCAAGGGAAAAAGGGTTATACTCTGCGGAGACTTCAACATAGATGTCCTAATAAAAAGCAAAAAATCCCGCGAATTTGAAAACATAATGATGTTATTCAACTTAAAAATAGAGTTCTATAGGGTTACCAGATTTGCGACGGGCACCTGTATAGATAACATAGTTCATACTATACCAGGTTCCATAGGAAGTATAATGGAATTTAACTTGTCTGATCACTATGCGCTCCTTTTGAGAAGTCCTGTTAAAGATAACTGTTTGTTGCAACACTGGTATGTATATAAATGAGATTACTCGTCCTACAATAGGAACATATTTAAAGGATATATTAAACAATTAACATTTAATCATGTCTATCAAGCAAATGAGGCAAACCAGGCTTTTAATGAGTTTATTGACATATTTAAAGTAATATACGACCTTTGTTTTCCGAATCGAAAAATTAGAATATCGTCTACTAAAAACATAAAGTGGTTATCAAAGGGGATAAAATTATTCTGTAAAAAAAAGCGTAGTTTACTGTGGAAATATCGGAAAAAACCGAGCTTGCATAACGAACAGCTATATAAAACATATGCTAACAGGCTAAAACGAATAATCTACTTGACGCAAAAAGCACAAAATAACCACCACATTTCAGAATCTAGGAATAAGTCAAAAGCCATGTGGCATATCATAAACCGATCTAAAAATAGTAAACCAAAACTAGCTATTAACCAGATAAAATGTAATGGTGAGTTAGTTAAAGAGCCTGTAATAATTTGTAACAAATTTAATGATTATTATGTGGACATTGCAAATGGTTATAATAATTTGACATCTACTTATTCTAAAAATGACATTACCTGTAAAAATTCTATATTTATTGACCCCACGATACCACTTGACATCTTTGAAATAATAAAATCACTCAAAAATACAAATAGTGCAGGAATAGATGGAATTGTAACAAAAATAATTAAAGATGTTGTTATGGATATAGCGCCTATCCTCAGTCACTTAATAAACAAATGTATTGAACAGGGAGTATTTCCTCAAAGACTAAAACAAGTCATTGTTAAGCCTATTCATAAGAAAGGTGATACTTTGGCCGTTGAAAATTATAGACCTATTGCTTTGATACCTGTTTTTGCAAAGGTATTTGAGAAGGTGATCTGTAACTGTATGTACTCTTTTTTTGAAAAATATTCCATCTTAGTACCGCAGCAATATGGATTTCGTAAAAATAAAAATATAAACATGGCCATTTATGATTTCCTGAGTCATGTAATGAACAATTTAGATAAGAGACGGCCTGTAACTGGGCTATTCCTTGATATGACCAAAGCTTTTGATCATGTCAGACATGATTTACTTTTAAATAAGCTGTATCAATGTGGAATCAGGGGAAATGCCCATAATTTAATGACCTCATATTTAACAGAGCGAGAACAATTGACGCAAATAACAAACATATGTCCCCGAACTAAAACGGAAATTAACTATCAATCTGACATCAGAAAAGTTAAACATGGCGTACCCCAGGGTAGTGTGCTGGGGCCATTACTTTTTGTAATTTATATAAATAATTTATCATTTGCTATTACGGACAAGATGACACTCTTTGCGGATGACTGCTCGGTGCTTTACACCAGTTTAAAATTGACATCTCAGGAATCCCATATAAATAACTCACTGACATCTATTATTAATTGGTTGACTAAGCATAATCTTAAAATTAACTTTGACAAAACAAAATTCATTAACTTTAAGCTTAAAAAAACAACCTTAATTAAAAACAGGTGCACCAATATCAGTTATATGGGTTCGATAATTAAAGAAGACACTAACACAAAATTCTTAGGCCTACACGTAGATCAACAAATTAACTGGAAACTTCACGTTGATCATGTGTGCAAAAGGGTTAGTCAATTAGCATATGCTTTATTCAAACTAAAACCCATAACTAGCAGAGACGTCCTTATTGCGGCTTATCATGGGCAGGTTTCCTCAACACTACGTTATGGAATAATCTTTTGGGGAAACTCAACTGATTGGCTGCGAGTGTTCAGAGCTCAGAAGCGTTGTCTTAGGACTATGTTTGGTCTTAAACCCAGAGAATCATGTAAGCCTTACTTTAAGCAACATGGTTTAATGACTTTCCCTTGCTTATACATTTATGAAGTTCTTGCATTTGTGAAGCAAAATATGAACCTGTTTGACATGAAGGAAAGAATGCGTCAAAAAGGAAAGTTATGTGTGGTGCCCAGTAGAACGACTGCGAAGCATAACAGTATTTTTTGTAAAGCACCACGTATATACAATAAACTACCTTTATCAATTAGAGACATTACAGAATTAGCCAGATTTAAGAAGCTTACTCGAGAATTGCTTGTAGAAAAATGCTTTTACACTTTACAAGAATACCTTGATTGCAAAGACTTAGGTTAAATACTGTTTGTAGTTCCAGCTGGGTAGATCCCGGCGGACAGTATTTGCTTTATGCTTAGATATGTTAATAATATTACCAACTTTAAAAAATAAAAAATGACTTTTCTAATCAAATATTTATTGACATGAAAGTTATTTGACATGGTATTTTCCTATTCATTTTATTAATTATAATTGACATTGAATGTATTTACACTATATCTAAGGGCTTATTGTGCATGGAAAATGAGACCCGTTCTATATTTATTTTTAAACTTGTAGGTATAGATTGATAGATATTTAGTTTTGCCATGTTCTTTCTTTAAATTTACATACCGTACTTACGGTGAGACATGCTGTACCAATTATACTCATATTGTGATATTGTGAAAATCTCTGTAACCATGTTTCATGTAAATAAATGAATTTGAATTTGAATTTGAATTTGGATCTAGACGACTGATAAACATACTTATATATTTGAAAATACATACATATACATAGAAAACACCCAAACTCCGAAAAAATCAATTGTGAATCACACAAATATTTGGACCGACCCAGGAATCGACCCAGGACCTCCAGCGCCGCAGGCGGTTACACTACCGAGTACTCCACAGACGCAGTCAAAATATAAATATAACCTGATTCCGACCCTGGACTGAACTCTAGTTGGAGATAAATAAAACAAATAAATATTCAAGGACATCTCACACAACGCTATCTGATCCTAAAGTAAGCTAGGAATAACCTGCTTGTGTTAAGGGTATATCAGACCACGGATATTAATACCTACTTATATACTTTTTAAATAGATACATATTATACATACCCATATTTAAATACATACATTTTATAAATACCCAGACTCATGAGACATACATTTATGGATCACACAAATATTTGTGTTCGGTGGGAATCGAACCCACGACATCTAGCGCCGCAGGCGGTATCACTACCGACGGCGCCACAGAGGCAGTCAAGCAGATACTTGCTTTTTATGTAAGGATCTTCCTATATCTTAATCTGACGCCCTTGAGTAACTATAGAAATTCCTTTTAAATAGGGCTTTTCCTTATCATAGATAACGGAACCACGTAACGCACTAAATATTAAACATGGACACAGATCACACACAAAACTATAATTTGCCATGATTTATTATAAGAAGATAATCATAGCACAATATTAATTAATTAATACCTAATTGTGCCTTATAAAGTGTAGCAAACAAGAACCAACAATTATGTTAGCTCCTATCCGCCACACCCCACAGCACAGACAACCATAAATTCAGAATTTTTCTTCAAAATCCATGCAAACAACACACACCACTAATCGATCATAATAAGGTCGTCATAATAAGGTTGAAAAATAAATAAGTCAGTCTATAGCAGTCCACTGCTGGACATAGGCCTCTCCCAAATTTCGACACAACACACGATCCTGCACTTTGCAGATCCAGTCAATCCCTGCAACCTTCTTTAGGTCAAGATAACACACAACACTAATACTTACTGGTACTCGATATCGAACCGAGCCCCATCCAAGCATCATAACATTAGTGCCATCCGGGACTCTGGTACTATAATATGGGATTGTTTTTGGTATATAGGAGCATGCTCCTAGAAATGTTTCATCATTTAAATCATACGGTATATTAAGTCGAGCCAGGGCTACGTCATTCACAAACCAAGACGATTTGTTGTAGGTAATATCAAATGCTGCAAAAAACACAAACAAACTTTAGTTTTTATCATCTCGCAAGTAGAAAACTTGCCCTAATTGACAAGGCATGTTAATATTTTATTGTTGTCACACTCGTCATGTATAACGCAATTCATATCTATGTCTGGACCCGCGGACCAAATTTAAAGGCTACCTCGGTGGCGTAGTGATGGAAAGGGGTATGGGTTAGAGACGGAAGTTCGACGTAAGTAACACAGTGGAAGCCGTCAAATATTCACAATAAATTATTATATCTAGATGGTGCCCGCGACTTCACCATCGTGGAATTTTATTCCCATTAGCATGGGAACTTACTTCTGGAAAAAAATAACCTTTGTGTTATTCCAGACTGTATCCTTGTACCAAATTTGAGCCATATCCGTGTAGCCGTTAGAATGTCAAAGAATCACAAACATCCAGACATCTATATATCCACACACTCACAAACTTTGCATTAATATATTATGAAAGATGATTTATTTTTTTAAAATTTTGCTCGCCAAATTGACGTCGCCACCAGCCCGATGGAAAGCCGTGATGCATCTAGCGATTGGGGGCCACCTCTGACAGCGGTCCCCTAATTGGCGGCCTTGTGATGTGCCTCTTCACGCTCCGCTTGAAGAACCCAGGATTGTAAGAGGAGAAACACATGTGCGCTGGCAGGTCTTCCCAGGTTTTCATGGTTCGACAGAGAAACGATCTTTTGAATCGTTCAGTTCTAGCGAAGAATCTCGCGAAGATAGCAAAGCGAAGATAGTGAAGATAATTAATTACGTTCACAATAACACTTTTCAATTATAGTCCTTCTGGCCAATTTTAAACATCTTTTTTCCACTGCGTCTCGACCTTTGCCTCCGGGTATATAACGATTGTAGCCAGCGATGACGTGTTGTGCAGGATAATGCTTCAAGCATGTGGCTGCGGTGAGCACTACATCTGATCGCAGTAATGTACCACCACATAAAGGGTTTACTTCGTGCAACTGTTTATAAACTTTGCCGTGGAGCTCCCAGACTATGTAAACCTGGAAATATGTAAAGAATTGTTACTTTATACGCTGGGCAGAGGTGTGAGACATTGAGATGTTATTCACAAATGCGCTTGAGGACGTCTTCAAGTCGTTGGACTGGAATGAATGGGGCGTGAATATAAACGGTGAATGTACCTTCGGTTTGCCGACGACATCGTCATAATAGGAAATGCTGGAACAGTTGAGCAGGATGCTGCATAGTCTAAGTGAAGAGTCTCGACGTGTTGGCGTCGGCATGAACTTGGACAAAACCAAGATCATGTTCAATGTTCCGGGACCAATCTACGTTAAAGGACCAAGGCTTTAAGTTCTCCATGAATACACCTACCTTCGGCAGGTTATCGTACTTGAAACGAGTAACCTGGGTAAGGAAATAGCCAGAAAGATTCGCTTTGGCTGGGCAGCATTCAGCAAACTGCGTCGGGTTGTCTATTCGCCGATACCGCAATGCCTTAAGATCACCTCATGACGAGACGTGGACACTCACAGTGGGCTAGTCCATGCCCATAAAGTTGCGCAACGAGCGATGGAACGAGCTATGCTTGGGGTGTCTCTGAGAGATAAGACCCGAAACGATGTTATCCGTCAGAGGACAAGACTAGTCGACATAGCTCGCAGAGTATGCGTTTTGAAGTGACAGTGGGCTGGCCACATCTGTAGAAGAACTGATGGCCGATGGATCTAGCGAGTTCTAGAGTGGAGACTTGGTAAACGTGGGGTAGGACGACCCCCTGCCAGATGGAGCGACGACCAAAAGAAGGTTGCAGGGATTGACTGGATGCGCAAAACGCATAACCGTGTGTTGTGGCGAAATTTGGGAGGGGCCTAAGTCCAGGAGTGAACTGCTAAAGGCTAAATTGATTGATTGTTACATGGTGCCAAGCGATCTTGATGATGCCTCGTGCAAAGGCGACACACGTGTTAACTTAATTGTAACCTTGTTAAATCCTGTATGCCCATTACCATCCTATCGAAAAGTGGAATAGAGCCCCAAAGAAGCAGAATAGCACCGACATTCTCGCCGTAATTAATCAGAAGTGAAAAATCTTATAACATCTTATAGGATAGGGTCTGTTCTTGTAAGCCAAGGAATAAACATCTCTGTATAAGTCACGCTGTGAGTCTCCCTATACCCCATAATCTCATCGTAATATTGAAAAGTTTTGTTACAGAACGAAAATTGAGAAGAAATAACTAATGGAATCAGGCGTTACATGGCGGAAATTCATCCTAGAACAATAATAGCGGCGTTTTCCCTGAAAGAAAACGCATATTAAAATACTTACCTAATTCGAAGCTTATATAATGAGATAGGCATATCCGTTACCCGTAGGCTTATCTTACTCATGTTTGATGACGTATTTCCGTCGACTCAGCAGGCTGGTGGCGCCATCTGTGAACTTATAAAGGTAGAACTGCGCCATTTTGTTCTTATTGGCTTTTATTCACCAGGCAGATTTAAAAAGTAAGCTTCGAATTAGGTAAGTATTTTAATATGCGTTTTCTTTCAGGGAAAACGCCGCTATTAAAAGTACTTGACCGTAATTCGAAGCTTATATAATGAGAAATGTTTGTTTTCGCCTGGTGAGTGACGGAAACGCCAATGTGATTCTAATTTATTTTTAGGAAAATAATATTATAGAATGTTGTATGTATGGTATCTAGATTTATAATCTTTACCATCTTGAACAACTTCATATGTAATCTTAAACAGACGAAATAAGGAATCTTATTTAAGGAGTAGTAAGTATTCCTTCTATTGACAGGATTAAATAATTGCGAATTATAATTATATTTGATTGGTGGTAGTAGCTGACATTATTACTCGACGATAAAATTTTTTGAAACCCATCGTCAATTACCTCGTGTTAAGGATTAATTTGATCTTACCACCACCACCAATTCTTAGAAGCTGCTGTTGACCGGGTAGTGCCGGGGCTAGAATAGTTGGAGAACCTCTAACAGTCAGAAATAAACTATTTGACTGTGTAGTCTCATATCGGTTACTCTGATATCCTAATTTCTATCTAGAATAAAGGATTCAATTGATTAGTCGTAGGTGTTATCTTTGTTTACAATAGTTTTCCAACCAGATTGTCTGAAATGAAAATGATCAGTTTCGGACTCTTGATTCGGGCCTAAAAGTAGTACCTATGACGTGAGTTAATACAATCGAGCAAAGTTAGATCGTGGTTGCGGCGACCTAAGCATAAAATCACTATGACGAGAAACCTGAAAAATGTTCTCTGTGTATCAATACTTGGTAATATTGAATTAAGTCATCATCCCAATATCAATAAATATGTGACTTAACTTTCTTTACATTTTTTAAAGAGATCGACCAAGATATGTTTAACCAAAATATGCGAACTATGTAAAGTTGACTAACGGTTTCTATATTATCAAGAACAGCAACAACAGATTTATGTAACAGAATCGTATTATATAATAACCATGAATAAAATGTAAGTCGGTTAAAACTGTAAAATTTATAAGTATCTTAAAAAGTAGGTCTCAAGGAGCTCAATAGTAGAAGTTTTTGATTTTATATCTGTTATTTACCTCTTCCCCCCCCCCCCCCCCCATTTCCACAGATTCTCTATGCGAGGTGGTGGGAGACCTGTCGAGGTGTTTATTAGAAGGAAAGAAATAATGTTTATTAGGTTCTTTTGCAGGTTCTGCAGAACGAATGGAGCTTACAGAGCTCTCGCTTTGAGATCTGCCCTCTATTATTACCTTGTGCCATCGCGGCACCACAAACACTCCTGTTGACCGATTAAGGTGTGACAGCATCTTGGGTATTAAAAATGGTGGTGGAAGTAATATCCACACATTACAAACAGGCCTATCATGTAGTGTTCTTCATTTCATAATAGGAATATTGTTTGTAGGCAATCTTGCCTTAATGGTGTTTGAAGCAGGATGCTCACAAAAAATACCCGGAGGAGCTGAAACATATGGTATCGGCTCGGAATGCAGTGTATGGTGAAGTCAATTTGATGTCGGACCATTACACGCAAGCTGACGAGTTAAGTTCGTCAAGGCAATTGATTTGGTCTCGTTCCTCTAGGGGGATGGACTACAACTGCTTTGAATGAGTACAGACTGTAACACAGTACCGGTATATGATTCTTTGTTATTCTGGGCCCTCGAGCCTGTTAGAGAAATGTTTTCTAGCTGGGCTCCCAAGCGAAATCTGACGCGTCCGTGGTAAGAAATCATCTCGGATGGAAAGCTTGTAAAATTGTCGAGAACCGGTAATTGCGGACCCACTATTGGAGTTCCACTTGTACCACTCCGTGCACTACTATTTTCTTCAGTGGGTTGTCGGTTAGGGGATTGACCGAATGTGACGCTGAGGTAAAGTTACCTCTAGGCACTGCGAAAGTGGTAAAAATTCAAAAGACCCACCAAGTTTGAATTTTCTTTAAAAGAACTAAGGTTCTTTGATTTGGAATTAAATAAATCTTCCTTTTATGTCTAATATCTTTTCTTTTGGTATTAGACTTTCAGGTAGTTCTATGTCTATCGCATAACGATATGAGAGGTTTCTTTGGGAACCTATTATTGTTTTCTCCCAATTGTATAACCATCCCTGGGTTTGAAGAGTTTTCAAGGCTATTTGTACGTGTTTGTGAAGAGTAACAGGATTTTGATGCGCAAAATGAGATTTTGTGTAGGTAGACGAGTATTTGAATACTCTTATTCTATAGAAATCGAGGCACCCATCTGGGTCACCATCTGGTGAGAAACGAAAATGTTTTGGGTGCGGTTTACCCGAGCGGAAGACAAGAATGTGCTCTGAGAAAGAATAATGTACACTACATCAGCTTTACCATGAAAATAAGCTTGACTGAGATGTATTTTGCACATCCAATCTCGAGGTTGGAGGAAATCTGGTAAACGGAACATGCTGAAAGATAGAATTATTCTGGCTTCACAAAGGCGTACAATGTCCTAAAACTGAATTCTGGGCGGATGACCCATCGCTATTTGAAATTAGGAAAAGTGGAGAAACCAAACATGGTGACAAAGGAACTAGTTTTAGAGTGCCTTAAGCATTCATCTTTTGAACCATTGCACAATGTGGTCATTTCAGTTAAAAAGGAAACCTTTTTAAAAAGAGTTCGTTGTATGGATTCTTAAGTATTTAAAGCAATTAGTATTCCACCTTAGTCAAGTTTTCCATAGCATTTTAACACAAAGTGAAAATTTACAACTTTGTCAGGACGGGACTTGAACAGAGTTCGGTGTAAATTTAAATGTGGGAAGGTTATCAGTTTTGAGCAGGATTCGAACCTGCGTCCTCTCGAATACCGTGCAGGACGGATTGGAGTTTCTGGATAAAGGGAATGCGGTACCCTTTTATAAATTTAAAACTTTTTGGTACTCTCGTTCCTTACCAACGTATTTTGTACAGAGTTAACTGACCGACATAGAATGACAGGGTCATATCATTTAGTGTTTCCTTTGCTGGTGTGGGCAGAGGATGTTAGACCTCGCCTCGTCTCTTTGAGAGCCTCGAGTTTGGAAATTTCGTAATTGAAGGGACATCCTTGCATGGTTACTTAGTATGTTATCGTACGCCTGGTTACTATCGTATACCCAATTATTATAGATACACAATATTGTACATACCCCTCGAGGGTGGTAACTGGTTAGTGTTTCCTTTGCTGGTATGAGCAGAGGATGTTAAACTTCTCAGTCTCTTTAAGAGCCTAAATCTCAGAAATTTCTTAATTGAAGGGACATTTACTGTCGTATGCCCAATTATTATAGATATTGTACACACCCCTCGAGAGTGGTAACTGTAATACAGGCCTAAAAGGGCTCCTGGTACAACGGAATCTGGGCTCCATTCGATGGAGATCTGATCTTGACGCCTGATCCTCTCGAAGGCTGGCGTAATGATTTGGATGAACTTTTTTCGGGGTCATCCTTTTTGGAGATCGAAGACCAAAATGCATGCCTTCCCGAGTGCCGTTGAAAAGGCTTCAGCCTCGAAAATGTATGTGTTTGAAGGCGATATTTTATCAAGGTTCATTTTTAAGATTTGACAATTCTGAGAATAATTATATGAAATCAGATCTATGGCCGCAGGCCATTTGTAATAAATTGATAAAAGATTTATGTAAATCCTATTATTAAAGTAGGTTTTCAATTTTGTCATTAATATTTTCGAAGAAACTTAAGTTTTTCAAAAGATTCTCTTTGTTTAAAAAATACAAAAGGTTTTGGCAGCAAAAGCCTTTTGGCAGAAAGAGCCTTGTCAGCTTTTTCAAAATGTAGCAGGGATTCGAATTGTCGGATCTCCCCGTTTTTGTTTCGGTTGACGAACCCAGGACTATAATTTTACAATAGTGGGTATCAGCATATTATCTTATCTAGGCAATTTGTCGCCAAAACGTGTCTATCAACCTCTTAGGTTATACTGTGTCTTAGGATCTTGGGTAACCGACATCTCTTTTAATGCTGTCCCTATATAAAATACGAAGCAAGGATAATTGTTTCTATCATCCTCGTAAATTAACCTCTGATCTGTGAAGAAATTTACACTTGGTCAGGACCAGTGTTAGGTAAATGAGAAATAACTCACCTATTTCCATCATCCTTATCTGGTTTAGTGGAAGTCGGCTTCTTTTACTCCACTTACGACAATGCACGTGGCGTCGCGATCGCCCTTATTTGAAGTTCGAGCTAAATGAGCTGGAACTGTAGCTATTTTGACGTACCTAATACAGTAACTGGAGCTCAGAGCGCGCTTCTGAAATACTCCACTTGGAATTAGCTCACTTTAAGGATGGAGGATTCATTTCTATCAAGAAACCAAACTAAAAGAAATAGTATTATGTTAGGTACCTAAAATTTAAGTACTACTTTCATGATGAACATTTAGTTATTACTTTGACACACTCGTACGTATTCAGAAACTTGGGATGATTACGATTTTACCCGTAATAGGCCATATTTTTACATGTATAGGAACATCTAGTAATTAATGTGCCTTTATGTGGGTAGATATAAAAACATTTTGAAAATATTTTCTATATTCGGCGGTACTTACGCTGTACATACACGAAGCAAATAATATCTAAAAAAAAAGTATTAGTACCTATGAATACAATCTATAAAATCAGTTTGATATTAGCTGTAACTAAAGATAATAAATAAAAGAAACTGCAACCTCGAAAGGTTTACGTGCTATTTTAAAATAATAGGTTATTTCACGTTATAACGTATCACACTCATATGTGATCGTAAAAATATGAAGTAAAAACATACCTGAGACTTAAACGAACGGTCAAACCGTTAAATATGTCTGTAGGTTCACTTACTTCAATCACAAGTCACTTGTTTTAGATTCACTGTATATTCAAACGAACGGCAAAGCCGTTAAATAATTATTTCTGTAAATTCACTTACTTCATCCCAAGTCACTTTTTATAACTTTACTAGGTATATAACTAGTAACTAGAAAATATAAATGCACTAGCAGGTATTCCTGCTGTAACCTTTTGCTACGGGAATCAAAACGCCAATGAGAACAAAATGGCGCAGTTCTACCTTTATAAGTTCACAGATGGCGCCACCAGCCTGCTGAGTCGACGGAAATACGTCATCAAACATGAGTAAGATAAGCCTACGGGTAACGGATATGCCTATCTCATTATATAAGCTTCGAATTACGGTCAAGTACTTTTAATAATCCTTCCCCTCCCGTCCTTTAATATCGTTCGACAAAAGAAATATTCCTATTTTAGTAATCTGTTTCTTAGTATCCGTTTTTTACATGTGGAAATCCCTCATGTCCCAACCAATAACTACCCACTTACTAAATGATCCTTGACAAAAATCTCCATCCAAAGGTTGCCTGTAAGATATTGCTTTTTAGCGATAAGGCCGCCCTCTGTACATTTTTACTCCTATAATCTCGCTCCTTATATGTTTTTGTATTAGTGTGCAATAACAATTATTCTATTCTATTCTATTCTATTCTATGTCCTCGACTAACTACCGCCTTGAGCCCTGGGCAGTCAATACACACATGCGTAGAATCATAGTTTTTAACGATCATTTGTTGATGGTGTGGTGTGGTCCAGCTCATGTAGTTCCCAGATGGCGGCGCTATCGGCGCATTACACTGTCGCAGTTTATTGTCAAAAGTTAGTTGGCACATTTTAGAGTTTTTTATCGGCTAGTTTATTAGTTATAAATATATTTTACTTCTTTTAAAACAAAAACTAATATGTCTAATATATGTTTACAATGATTGATTATATTGTTTAGCTTTGAAAAATTAAAAATCGCTGCCCGCTGAGACTGCCACGCCGCCAAGCGGCAGTTTGTATCATAGATAGTTTTGTCTTCAGAGCGGCCTTCTGAACCGCGCTTCTATGTACGTGTGTATTCATTTAAGCCTTCGGAAGGATGTCCCAGGATTCTTAGTAGTCATTACAAAACATGATGATGTAAGGAAACCGTGTCTCATACCACATAAGCTTTATTAAATTCATGTTGCCAATATACTTCTTCTCCGTCTACAATTCTTCTTTGACATTTGGACACTGCAATTAAAAGATTCAGATCATTATTGTGAAAGAAGTATTTCCATTACTTTTTTGTTTGATATCTCTTCTCAACTTAACTTACATATATGTAATATAGGTACAGGCTGCATCTTGGGAAACTGTGATAGCTAGAGAGCTAAAATTTTCAGAGATTATGAACATATTTCCCGCTGTAACAGCAAATACCTTCTTATCAGAAAATATATTTTAGGGAGCTTCCATACAACGTATGTTTATGCCATTTCGGTGCGGAAAACTTCAAGGGCCTGATCCATTTGGCTCGACGAGCCACCAGTCTTAGGCCAAGCACGCACTGCGGTGCAGTAGAGAGCTGAGGAGATTTGAGTATTTGTCAGATGGGGGAAAGTCACAGATAAAACATGTATCTAATTCATGTGGCGAAGCAATTGGTACTACAAGGCACCTGCTGCTAGGTTGTAAGACGCTATTAGAATGGGGTTATTACTCACACCGACATAATAGGGTATTAGAAATCATACGTGAGGCTGTAAGTTTGGCGGTAGCTAGAGGAAGAAAAGGATTCACCACAAACAAAAGAAGCGACATTGTGTTTGTAAAGCAAGGCTGTCTAAATAAAATACCCACATAAGCCCCACACAGTTTGGATAACTGCAGCTGATTGGACCCTACTTGTGGAAACGTATGAAAAACACTATACAATTTAGTATGTGCCTCGCCATCCAGACCTGACGTATTCCTGTTTTCGAGGATAGCGTGCAGCGCTCATGGAGCTTACGGTGCCGTGGGACACTAACACACCTAAGCTATGAAGATAAATATTTTTTTTGAATTGACAGATGACTTGACCAAAATATCTATATATTACTTATTTAAAGACCTAGGATTGTCAAGAGCTTCAGCGAGCTCTTTACTAAAACGAATATCCAAAGCAAGATGGATACGATCTTACCAAATCTGGCTAGGCAGAGGGGGCAACATTGTGAACGGTGGAAGGTGTGCGCTGACGCGTCTTAAGGTAGTCACCCAAAACCTACTCAAATGGGTCGCAAAAAATATATCGATGGTCGCAAATCCCAAACCCACTCATAGCGTTTCCCTCTGTACCACGCTACCCGTTGCCCGCACGGTGAATCCATGGAATGCGGAGGAAACGGTCTCTTTTATAGCGGCAACATCATCTGTGAAAACAGATTTGCCATAAACGCGCCGCACTGCAATGCGCGCTTGGCCTAAGATTGTTGGCTCGTTGGCAAATTATTCGAATGTGGACCAGCCCCTTTGTAAAAGTAAAATCATCTATATCTTTTATTTTTTTGACTCTGGGTGTTTCTTTATATGATAAGTAAATATATAAGTATCAATTTACATAAAACAAGCAGGTTATTCCTAGCTTACTTTGGGATCAGAATGCGTTGTGTAAAAATAATTCCGTGATCATTAGACTAAAATGAGATTTGGTACTTACAGTGATTGATGAGTAGAAGCAACGGGAATATTTTCCATATCACACTATACATTGCACGAAAAAGTGTAAATGAACAAAAATTAATCGTTAGGTATTATTCTTATCGGGTTTTAGTTTCGATGGCTTTATTTTATAACAGCCATATTTTATAGAGTATTTTACGCATTTTTAAACACTTTCCAGTTGAGTGTTAATTTTTATATGAATTTGATAAGTGTATCACCACTAGTTAAGTTTAGTTTACGTCTACTTGTATGTAACAAATTTAATTAGGTTTATCTACCTAATTGGTCACCTTGTTTCCCTTCCAAAAGATTTGAAAAATACATACATACATATGGTCACGCCTTTATCCCCGTAGGGGATATATGCCCACATTTCACCTTTTTAGAATTTGTCCCACGTAATAGGTGCTCCACCGTAATGGCGTGTTCAGATGGATTAGGCGCAGTTTGTGACTGCCTGCTGTTGAAATTTTTCAAGCCGCCTAATAAGGTCTTTAACTAGGCTTGACGACTGATTTCTTTTTATACCCAACTAGCTGATGCCCGCAGCTTCGCCCGCGATGGCGCTGTATGTGAAAAATGATTTTCCCGCTTTTCTGTTGAAATTTTTCCTGAATTTTCTTTGCTATAAACCTCACGGAGCCCGAGACCTATCGAACGAATGCAAAACCGTGGAAATAGGTTCGTGCGTTCTGGAGTTATAGCGTCAGGAAGAAAACCTGACTTATTTTTATACATATAAAATAGATAGTAACTACTAAGCTGGTAAACAGGCTTACCGCCTTACCTGATAGTTGGTTGCCTTACCGTAAACTACCACTGATAATATAATACTTGTCACAAATTTTCTCTTGCTAGAAACAAGCGACCAAACATAGGGATTGTGTACATTCTCTTTTTATTCCCGATAATAAAAATAGCTAGTTGTATGTGAACCCCCCTTTTGCCCCCTTTATTTCTGATTTTAGTATTTGTTGTTATAGCGGCGATAGACATACCTACATCATCCGTGATAATTTCAGCTCTCTAGCTATAACGGTTCCTGAAATACAGTCTTATGACGGGCAGACGGACAGACAGACGGACAGCGAAGTCTCATGAATAGGGTCCCATTTTTATCCTTTGGGTTCCGTACCCAAAGGATAAAAACCCTATAAATCAGGTTAAAGTATAATCTTTAACCGCGGGAAGAAGCCTTGTCAGCGTTAGCGCTGGGCGGCGATTCGCGATGTAATGATTATAATGACCTGTCTTTTCTCTAAGTTTCTTGTACTTACTAACTAAGAGACAGATGACGTTTCACGATTTCATTCACGTCGTATGATCAGGCAGTTCCATTATCTAGTTCCATGGAACTAGCTTTCTGTTTCATCGTATCTCAGGACCTACATAGTTCAATAGGAATACCTACAGGTACTTACAATTAAGATATTATGTGATAAATCTTACTGATTTCGATTTGATTTTGATTTGTATAATATAGAATGGGAGAAATTATAATCAATTGACATTGAAACACATTTATATTTCTAGATCTTTTAATGCGACGTAATATATTCAGTCTAAAATAGCCATCGATAAAATATTATTGGCAGTTATGAAAATCATACCGTATCGCAATTACCTACATAAAGATCATCGGTATAATAGATGTTGTATACTTTGTCAATTCTAATACGGCTCCGACTATCCGAAAGTCCGTAAATACGAATTTATTTTTTTCCTTATTTCGTTCTTAAGTAAGAATAAAGAAAAGTCGATTGTGCTATTGGCTCGAAAACATATTCCCAATTTCAAATTCCAAAAATTCATTTTTAAAATTATTACTTTCTATTAAAATCAGTTGAAAGTCAATATAGAATTTTAGAAGTATTTTAAATGTTTTTGCGACTAAAATCTCTCCATTTTGCCCCATCTGGAATGGCAAAAGTAAAAAAAGATTTAATTAGGTTTGGTTATGTTTGAACTGACCCTGTGTATAAGCAGAGGGATATTATTATTTTTTTTTTTTTTTATATTCAGCTCGCCAAATTGACGTCGCCACCAGCCTGATGGTAAGAAAGCAGTGGCGCATCTAGCGATTGGGGGCCACTTTTTACAGTGGTCCTCAAGTTGGCGGCCCTGTGATGTGCCTCTTCACGCGACTCTTGAAGAACCCGGGATCGTAAGATGAGGGAAAGACGTGTGCGGGCAGGTCGTTCCATGTTTTTATAGTTCGACAGAGGAACGATCTTTTGAAACGCTCGGTTCTGGCGAAGATTCTCTCCACTGTGTATGAGTGGCATCTCTGCCCGGCACGCGTTGTTCGGGATCGGAAAGGAGATGGTGGGATCAGGTTGAAGAGCTCTTCAGAACATTCGCCGTGATACATTCGATAGAAGGCAGCCAAGGACGCTATGGTTCTTCGCTGCGACAAAGGTTCGAGGCCTGCCGTCACCTCAGGACAACCAATTATTCGGATAGCACGTCTCTGCATACTGTCAAGCGCGTCTAACAAGTACCTCGCGGAGTCATCCCAAAGGTGAGAACAGTACTCGACGCAGGGACGAATCTGCGTCTTGTATAGTAAACATCTCTGATGTGGCGTGAAATACCGTCTCACCTTATTCAGGATTCCCAGTTTCCGCGAGGCCAGACCAATACAGCTCTCTATGTAGTTTTAGTGATTGAGCTCACGCCGGACGTCTATACCGAGGATCTCCAGGTTGTCCTTTAGTGGAATTGTAATGCTCTGAAGAGAGGGCAGGGGTAGGAATGGGGACTTCTTAGCTGTAAACGCACACGCCTGTGTTTTTCTGGCATTGAACTCGACCAGGTTGTCTGAACCCCATTGGGCAATGCGGCCCAGGTCCAGATCGAGATCCGCCACGAGTTGTCGTCTCTTCTCATCCACGTCGCCTCGCCCTGCCGCTGGACGGCCAGAATAGCTCCCATGAAGAGTACTGTCATCCGCATAACAATGAATGCACCCAAGGGACAGCATGTCATTGATATGCAGAAGAAAGAGAGTTGGGGACAATTATATGCCCACATTTCACCTTTTGAATTTTGCCCCACGTAATAGGTGGTGAGCCGCGTTGAAATGGACAGGCTCAGGTTGTGACTTGAATGTCTGTGAATTTAATTTTTTTTTGACATGTTATTGTATTTTTTCCCTTTGACATTATGAAAGTGTATTTTTCTCTTTGATGTTTGATGTTGTATTTTAATTATTTTATGTTAATCTGGTGCTAGTGTGTTTACAAATGTTTCATGCAACCCAAATTGAAATACCATTGTTATTGTTGAGTGAATAAATAAATTAAATTGAAATCGAAAATTGAAAAATAAAAGTTTAATATTTGTTAAAAAAAAAAAATTAGCGTGACAAGTACGCGTTCATAAAATGCTCTACAGAAAATAATTATTTAAATATATTTTATCACGAGCAATATTGCGTTGTTGCATATGAGATTTTTGTAAAACTGTTCTCCGTCGTTGACTGCCGTTTTGGCTTTGAAATTTTGGGCGACTAGCCCATTCTCAATCAGTTTTGTTATTGGAGAGATATTTGAAAGGACGCCAATGCATGACATTTTATCGCCATAGTTACAATGGATGAAGTCTTCGCAGCTGTCCTGACGACAGCCTGTCGACAAATTCAAGTGACATTTATGTGTCTTCCTAAAATAGTTTTAGTTTTGTGATTTATTTTAATGTAATTTGTATTTTTTATTAATTTATAACCAGTGTAAATAGCGATGAACTGCACAGTGTGCAATAGAAATTTTTCTTCCCTCCGAGGCTTGCATATACACCAGTCTCGCACACATCAGGTACGTATTTTAGAGTCCTTTTCTTTTACCACAAATTCTGGCATTCAATCACAAAATTCATCCACATCAAACGTTTCCATTCCTTTACATACTCTTCTCGGCCAGCTGAAACAGTCTACCCCTTTAATAAAAAGGATACCGCGTGGGGCTAGATGTTCAGTGGCCGAGGCTTTAACTCACAGTATAACTAAATGTGTTCAAAATAATGATAAGACTTCCTGGAATAATTTGCCTACTTTTTCATATTCACATCTGCACGTAGAAAATGATAGAACAAACCACATCTCATTAACGCAAAAAATTAAAAATAATGTGGCCAATAATAATTATCCCATTACAAATTTCGTTTCATCCCGCAAAAATATAATTAAAAAAGTAGAGCAAAAAATCAACGACGGCGATCTCAAAGGTGCCACGCGCCTTTTATTTTGCGATGACTCATTGGCACCTGATACACCGGAGACTATAGCTGCTCTGCGGTCCAAGCACCCGCCAGGCCCTTCCACTCCACTATTCGTCGATCCGCCTACCGATCCTCTGATTTGCATTCAAGCAAGTCAAAGAGATATTGTTAGTGCTCTCGCCTCTTTTCCTAAAGGTTCTGCTTCAGGTTTAGATGGCATTTCCCCTCAGCACCTTGTAGACCTTACGTGCCATGGCACTGGAATTACTGGCGAACGTCTGGTTGCTGCCCTCACGAGATTGGTCAACCTTATGCTGCTGGGTGATGTCTGTGAAGATATAACTCCCATTTTATATGGAGCCAACCTGATAGCCATCACAAAGAAAGGAGGTGGTGTACGTCCCATAGCGGTGGGTTCTACCTTTCGCCGACTAGCTGCTAAAGTTTGTGTCCAATTATCACGCCCCAAGTTACAGACCATTTTCGAACCTGTTCAGCTTGGCTTTGGTACCCGTGGAGGTTGTGAAGCGGCGGTTCATGCTGTTCGCACCTTTGCACAGACTGAACAGTGTGAGGTTCTTTTAAAGTTAGATGTCAAAAATGCCTTCAATACGGTTAATCGGGACACTTTGCTTAACAAAATCAATGTGCATGTTCCTGAAATATATAATTTCTTACTTCAGTGTTATCACAGCCCTTCTAAATTAATTCACAAAAATAATGAAATTCTTTCAACTGTAGGTTGTCAGCAAGGTGATCCCCTTGGTCCAGCTATGTTTAGTTTGGTAATAAATTCTATTATCCATAATCTAAATTCAAAATTAAACGTTTGGTACCTAGATGATGGGACCTTAGGTGGTGATTCACAGACTGTTCTCACAGATTTAACTGTAATCATAGACAAATTTAATACCATTGGTTTAAATTTAAATTTTGAGAAATGTGAATTATACATTTCAAATAAAATCGACACTTCTTTGGCTTCTCAAATTTATCAAAATTTTAACTTGGTTTGCCCTAATATTAAAATGTTAACTAAGGACAGTCTGTATCTCCTGGGATCCCCAATTTTCGACGATGCCATTCCTCCTCTCTTAAGGGAGTCGGTATCAAAATTTAATAAATATTCAGACCGTATTCTCAAAATTAGCAGTCACTCTGCTTTGTTTATGCTAAAATTTTGTTTATTTTTACCTAAATTTACTTACCTACTCCGTTGCTGCCCCATTTGGAAATTTCCTAATCTTATGTTACCCATTGAAAATGTTTTAAAATCACAAGTTGAAAATATTTTGAACATTCAGCTGAACGAGCAAGCGTGGACTCAAGCTTCCTTACCTATTAGGTTCGGTGGATTGGGTACCCGAAAACTTTCTAGTGTAGCTTTACCGGCTTTCTTGTCTTCAATATTCAGTACTCGTGACCTCACAGGTAAAGTCTTAAAGGCTTCTATAGTCTCAAACTGTGAGGTTTCGAGTCTGGACGAAGCCTTGAACGCTTGGCTAGCTGGACCAAATCTAAATTTACCCTCCACACCCAAAAAGCAAAGGGCCTGGGACTCTATGGCTTCTTCTGTTCTTCTCAATGAAATCATTGAAAACTCATCAGGCATCAATCGAGCCAGACTTTTGGCAGTTTCACGACCCGAGTCTGGATACTGGCTGCATGCATATCCCTCTCCCAATACCGGTACTTTTATTGACCCCACTACACTCCGCATAGCGGTCGGTCTCCGGTTGGGTGCAGAGCTGTGTGTTGAAAACTCGTGTGTATCGTGTGGAGCTCATGTGTGCCGCCTAGGACTCCATGGACTTGTTTGTTCATTTTCCGCTGGCCGTTTTTCCCGTCACGCCGCTCTTAATGACATCCTGAGACGGGCACTTATCACCGTTCATATTCCTGCGGTTTTAGAACCCCAAATTATACGCGATGATGGTAAGCGACCCGACGGGATGACTTTAGTACCCTGGAGAATGGGACGTGCGTTAGTGTGGGATGCCACTTGCACCGACACTCTTGCGGCGTCCTACCTCCCGGCTACTAGCAAAAGAGCTGGTGCGGCGGCTAATGCGCGTGAGCGGTTAAAGATCGGCAAGTACAGTTGTCTCGGTGCCCAATATGAATTCGTTCCATTTGGTGTCGAGACACTGGGTCCATGGGGTCGCGGTGCACATGGTCTTTTCACGGCACTGAGTAAGCGTCTGAGGGAAGAAACGCGTGATCCCCACGCAGGTAGCTATTTAGCGCAAAGGCTTTCCATAGCTATTCAGCGTGGGAATGCTGCCTGCGTCATAGGTACCTTACCGAAGGGACCCAATTTGTATATTGATAGATAGTTAGTTAGTTTTTATTTTAAGTAGTTATAATTTTATATGTTTTTTTGTATAACCCTAATAGTGTGATGATATTAGTTTTAATTGATTTTATTATTATTGTTTATGAATGAATATACTTATTTTTCCATATATTTGTGGACAATCTCACACATCATCATCTAGACCAAATTAAGCTAATATAAGTTGTGCTATAGGATCTAGATGACTGACAGACTTACTTATATCCGTGGCTGGCGTGAATAAGTTGACAAGTATAAAATGACAATTTTAGAGGGCGGCCATTTGAAAGTTTGACCGTTTCTGGTAAATCGGTAAATTAGTTAAACTTAAGAGTATGTATTGTTTTCCATATTATTTTAGGTCAATTTTAAAACTATGATAGTAAATTAGACAAAATCCTTACAGTTTTGGCAATATTAGACTTGTCAAGTTGTTCACCGACGAGTTATCAAGTTAATCACCGAATTATCAACTTGTTCTCAGCAACTATAAAAGTGTTTACAGTAGTTATCAACTTAGGCACCATCAAAATAAGTATTGTTTTCTTGGGCAAGCAATGTTTTTTATAATACATGATACCTAACTGACAAAAACAAGGGAGGTAGGTACTTACTATTTGAATAAAATTATCAAAATTAAAAAAAAGAGGTAACTGGATAAATATTAAAATCAAATGCTATGATTCTATTAGTTTCATATGGTAAAAGGAGTAATCACTGTAGAATAATCAATTGTTTCGTCCAAATCTGGATCAGTGTTAGATGCCAAGGGGTCATTATGAGAATGGACATTATGAGAAAGGACATTTCGAGAAAAGGACATTATGAGATGAGACGGACTGTTTTAAGTTGCAAATAAAAGTCTTTAAAAGACTCGTCGATTAAATCAATGACATCCAACAAGTCCTTTTTTTCATTACTTATTGGTAAAGTCAGTTTTCATCGTACTGGAGTCATTGCATTGGTTGCCAGAGATATTTCTACCCTGAGTCGTCTAGCTTTTTGATTACAAAAGGTCCCTTTTTTTTTTCTTACTCCGTCTTGGCTGTATGTTGCCAGGGTACCTGGTGCACCCTCGAAAGGAAATCCCAGGGACCCTGACCAGCCCTGGTCGCCATTCACCGGCGACCCCTCCTCGTGGAGAGAGACCACACATTGCCTCTTCTGTCTAATTGAGGTGCGTGCCAGAACACGTCACGCGTCACCACCCTGGGCCTGTCCCTGCCAGGGCGACAGCTAGCCCTGAGTGTCGCCCCCAGGCTCACGCTTATGGGGACGGAGATCGTTCTGAGATCTCCGATTCCCAGCGCGTCTGCTCCTGCGGCTCGGAAGATTGCTGTTCCTCTCCCGTTCCTTCTCCGCCGCCTCTTTTGCAACCATCACCTCCTTACAAAACAAGGCGGCAGAGTTCCATAAACTTTCGCTGCTGACCATAGCTTGAAACATGGCCTGGAGCGTGATATTTATCACTCCTAAGGCCACTGAAAGGTCACATCGTAGATCCGTCCACTCTGGGCAATCTGCCAGAGTGTGGAGCACCGTATCCAGTAAGCAGCCAGAACAGTAGTAGCACTCTGGCGTTGGCTCCCGCCTTATCCGATGCAGGTACACACCGAAGCAACCATGCCCGGTGAGTAGCTGCGTCAGCCGATAGAAGAGGCAGCAATGGCGCCTCTCCAGCCAGTCCTTCATTACAGGCCTTATCGCCTCAACTATATCATGCCCGGCTGTTGGTTGTCCAAGTCGCTCCTTCCACTCCTCCACGACTACCTGGCGGAGCTGAGACCTCTGTCCCTCGATTTCCTGTGAAGCAGGTCTCAGATCTCGCTCCCCTGCCTCGTATAGTGCTGCAAGGGCCCTCGCTTCCAGGTCCCATGGAGGTGTACCGGCTAAAAGAGTTGCCGCTTCAAAAGAGACCGTGCGGTATCCTCTTATAATCCTGACGGCCAGCAGCCGCAGTGGACGTCGCAGTATTGCCACGTTACTGGCCGTTTGATTACCTGCCCATACCGAAGCCCCGTAAAGAGCCGTGGACCGCACGATCCCAGCATAGAGTCTCCTGCAAGAGGTGTCAGGCCCCCTTAAGTTAGGCAGTAGTCGTGATAACGACAACGCCACTCCCTTCAACTTGGGGGCCGCACGATCTCAGGTGAGGTGGAATGTCTCCTAGCCGGGACCCCTCCAAGGGACCTGGAAGCGAGAGCTCTTGCGTCACTGTTTAGATGGCGCAAGGAGGCGCTGGGTCTGGGAAATCGAGGCCCAGCGGTCCCTGCTCCACCAGGAAACCGTGGAGACATGAAGGTGCGACTTGAGCAACCAAAGGGGGGATTCGCCACAATCGCGGCCATCAGACTGGTCATGGATGGGTGGCTGGAGAGGAGACACGGTGCTCTCTCCTACCGGTTGTCACAGATACTTACCGGGCACGGTAGCTTCGGTAGGTATTTGTGGCGAAGACACCGAGAAACCACGGCCGAGTGTAAGCACTGCGAGGACCGCAGCGATGAACGCAGCGATGACACAGCGCTCCACACGCTGGTGGAGTGCATGGCGTGGGCGCAATAGCGCCAGGTCCTCATAGTGGGTCTGGACGTGGACACTTTCTCGCTCGAGACCATGGTGCGAGCTATAATCTCCAGCGGAAGTAAGTGGGACTGCGCCGCCTCTTTCTGCGAGCAGGTCATGCTCGTGAATGAGGCGGCGGGGCGGGTACGGGAGAGAACTCTCCCACCCGGGATCCGCAGTCGGTGGCTAGGGCGCTGCCGACGTGTCTTCGCCGAAGACTATCGGCCTCCATGACCGGGGGCCTGAGGACGGTGAGAGGGCTGCTCACCGTCCTTATAGAAGCAGGCCCATGACGGCAGCGTGACGTGTGGGATGCACGCACGCCCTCCCCCCCCCCCCCCTTATAAGAACCCCCGAAACCCCCCCAAAGACGCGGGATAGCACCCGAACTACCCCCTAGGCGAGGCCGTAGCGGCGGCCGTGGGTCTGTTGGGAGTCCTGGGACATCCTTCCGAGGGCTTACCCGGGGCTTAGTCGGTAGGAGTCCGGCATAGCATCCATGAGGATTTTCTGTCACGTTAAAAAAAAACTCTGTACATTTTTGCTATCAAAAGTTCAACGCCTAAATATTTCTTACCAGTCGACTTTCTACAATAATGGCTCTCATAGCTGGGAAATGTGGCCTTTAACAAGCTTTAAATCTTGAATGATTTTTTATTTTTAGTTTGTTTACCAAATTGCGAGCTAGGAATGTGCGGCCATAACTGGACATCTCGATAAGTCACGTATTGAACAGAAATATTCAACCTGTTCATAACTTGACATCATAACTTATCATGACTTAATTTGAGGAAGACGGCTGTCTATAACTTGATATCTCATTATGCCAGAATTCAAACAGAATATTCAGTTCGACATAACTTAATATATCAATTTGTCATTTTTAATCTCTCATTTTTTCAGACAGTCATAAGTGTGTAAGTGGAGATATCCAGAAACCGACATTATCCTGGTAGCTAATTATATCTTGATATAACCAGATATCAATCTTCGTTCACAAAAAATAAATAATTGATAACTAGACATGTAGATTTGTCAAATTAGAGATGATAAAATGCGAGATGTCAACATACTACCAAGCGTGATTACAAAAAAAATTATATACATATACAGTTGTAATTTTTTTATATATAAATTCATACCGTTAGGATCGTATTAAGCTAATAAAAAGAAAATCATACAAGTCGAGATGTCAAGTTGTTCACGCCAGCCACGGATATATTGTTATAAATAAATATATTAGTACATTATTATACACAGAAAACACCCAAACTCCGAAACAAATATTTGTGTATCACACAAATATTAGATCCATCCCAGGTATCAAACCCAGGACCTCCAGCGCAACAGGCGGTTACACTACCGACTACACTACTGAGACAGTCAAAGAGAGAGAAAGGGAGAAAAAAATTTTAGACAGTTTTACGCACCATTCAAGATCAAACTTTTGACAATATTCTTCACTCCACCGCTTTTTTATTACACAATCCTCGTCAGGACTGATCTTTAATCTAGAAATAGACACCTTCTTATTTAGACAGTCACAGATTATACATAAAGAACTAAAGGCAAATGACGTTAACCGAACAAAAAAGTGAGACCAAAAAAGCAGATAGGAATTCCCAAAGTAAGTACGTGATTGAGTCGTTACATATTAACTAAAATCTTTTAGGTGCCAAATTCGACAGTTCTTTATTAAATTAAAAAATGCATTTAACTTCATGCACTTTTTTTAATACCCTCTATCACTCAAGAAATGGGATTTAATTGATTTTTTGTATTCAAATTGACAAATAAAATACACGTATTTCTGGATTTTTTATTTTTTTTTAATATTTTGGGAAAAAACTACAAGAATAGAGAGTGTTGCCTGTAGGCAACACTGCCGCAAGTGGCCATAATTATGAGCATACTGTGTATTAGGAAAGATGAAAATATCTTAGGCATTTTCTGGTTTTGGTGTAATATAACGCCACCCCGGATGTCTCATGTCATACATTGTGTAAAAACTGCGGTCAGTGACTAATTCGTCTCTTCTCGTCGCTTTCGGTAGTACATGCTGAGCAGGTCATTTTTGCTTTTTACCTTGAAACTCGTTTTTCAGCGTCCTCCGTCTAGACAAACTAAGTTTTTTATGAAATTCACAAAGGGCCCTGAATGGACCTACTGGCGCATCCCTCCTCTTACAGCCCCGAGTTCTACAAACGAAGCGAGAAGAGGCACATCATAGGGCCGCCAACTTGAGGACTAACGTCAATTAGCCATGTCGCTTTTGTGGATCATATTTGCTCATACACACAAATGTCCACTTCCCATACGACTGGACTGTGTGCAATATTCAAGAAGTCCGCTACTGGACATATCATGGTCCGGATTTTCTCTTGGAATATTATTATTATTGTTGGTGAAGCGCAAAATTTGATGGATTTTTCCAAATTTGGTCGACGTCATTGTTTCGTTTGGAAGAAGGTTTCCAAGTATGGGGCTCTAGTGGTAAGTCTAGTGAATGTTGACCATATTTGAGGTATACCGCAGCAATGAAATTATTGCCCTACGACTGACTTATGTAATCGGAAAGTCCTGTAGGATCTTTAGAACTGGATAAAACTTTATCTACTCAATCATTTACGTGATAAGTTCTTGTGAGAAAAAAACAGAAAAAAACTTGTATGGGTGTGTCTAACTCAAGTAGATCTCTCGATCAGGCTCTTATTTTTCGTAACTATGAGCATGCATAAGCTGTTCTGGCAGTCAATTCTAATTGTTTTTGCTTTCCAGCCTAAATTCAGCTAAGTAGGCTTTCCTGCAGCATCTTGTCAAGTTCTGTTTGCTTGGGAGGGTTCTGCAGTACTGTCGTGTAGCAATGCAGCTTTCAGCCTTTCAGCCTTTCTTTCAAGAACCTTCATCATTACATTATAGGGTTTTATTATCGATTCTACATCAATTTCTATCTCTGGATCCTCATCTTCGAAATTTTCTAAGTCAGGACCAAAAACAAGTTTGGCAAGGCTATCACCATTAAAATATAGACCTCCTTCACTATCAGAAGCATTATGCAGCACAAGATTTATGTCATTGTTGCCAAGAAACTTCTACGAGACATTCTGAAACACAGTAAAAATACGATGAACACCAACCAAAATATGACACTTTTGCCTAATGTAGCCTACGGGCTACAAACAAGATTTCCCCAAAAAATCAAATTTCAACATAGAAAATCGTCAAAAACAATACTGTACAGTATAACTACGACACTTACCTGTCTAAGTTTTCAATAAAAATCTTAAAACACAATCAGCATATTATATTTATCACACTTTTAAATCAGAGTCGACTGCTACTTTTCAAATGTCTCGACCGCCGAATAATAAATATCCATTTGCGAAAAGTTTTGCCACCTAGGTATTTTTATCAGTAGCTGAGAGTGTAAACTAACAGCTACAGTGCGTAATTATATTAAAAGGTCAAAAATATGAATTTTGTAGGCAACCAAACGGTATGTAGCCTACAGTCTACACTATGATACAGAGGGTTAACTATAACTGTGTCGAAAGGATCTGTTGGTAAAATTGTGTTACACACACAATTTAACCAACACAGTTTGTACTTCACATAATATCTATACTAATATTATAAAGAGGAAAGATTTGTTTTTTTGTTTTGTTTGTTTGTAACGAATAGGCTCCGGAACTACTGGACCGATTTGAAAAATTCTTTCACTGTTGGGAAGCTACACTCTTTGCGGTGAACATAGGCCATATTTTATTCCCGTATTCCCACGGAAATGGGAACTACGCGGGTGAAACCGCGTGACGTCCTCTAGTCATATATAATATCGATCTCACCCATTAAAATACATCAATCCACACTCTATAAAATTCCCGAAATATTTAATACTAGCATGCACACTGGGGTTGACACACTCCATTTTTGAACTAACTAGACTGTTTATTATTACTCCTATAATGACTTCTTTTCCTTCTATCCAAGTCACCAAAGGCCCACCGTGGTCGTTCTGAAATAAAAAGCAAAAGTTTGGTAATTTTAAACTACTTTAAAATAAAGTTCGTTCGAGCGTTCACCGCTCACCTTTTGCCGTTTTTTGGTACGGAACTCGCACTTAACCGGTTTTTCTGTTTCATAGGTTCACGTATTATTAGTCAGTGGAGGTTAGGCAGAGTTCCCGTTGGAATTAAAAAACGAATTCAATATGAAAAAAGACTAAAAAAAAAATATTTTTTTTTATCACACAGTATTAACGAGTGTAGGCAGTAGAATCACGTGTGCAAGTACTGCACACTACTAAATCTACAGCTTGTATATCTACAAATTTATTCCCGAATATTTTATATTTTTCTAGTTTGGAACTTTGCAACTCTAGAAAATAACTAGACCCCATCAACCAAATCAGAAATATGTTAAACGAATTTTGATGTTCATGTTATTTTTGGAACATACAAGTTTAGGTGAATGCCCTTTGGTTGAGTAATGGATCTTCAAAGTTAGACAGGAGTGAGAGAGAGCGTGGCTAGGTATCCTGTCCAGGAAAATGGAATCGTGGCACGTATGGTCTCCGGCCTACATTTTTTATACCACTAAGGTGACAGAAAAGCATACGGAGCCCACCTCATGGAATGGTCACTGTAGCATAGGGACGTTTGCAACACCAGAAACGCTGGACACGCGCGCTGCTGACTCTGAAATGTGTGCAGACGTAGGGTTGACGGTTAAAAATGCCCGTTGAAGTTTAACAAGGTTATGCGTCTTCTCAAAGCGTGGATAACTGTATACAACTATCAGGAGATGGTATGTGGTTAAATCAGTACGTGTCCAGTATACCACCACATCATCGGTTACCCACCTGACAAACGGTTCCAGTTTTTCTTGTGAAGATTAGCGTGTTAAGCAATGGATGACTTTCATTGCTATTTATTTGTTGCATGCTTTCCGTAGTATGCACAGGTTTGTTCTAAAATTAAATTTATATTGTCACAAAGCTTTAAAATAAGGATAGACAAAATAAAAACGAAAGTTAAACAGATAAAAACTAACAGTTTCAGTTTCTCTCGTAGTGTTAAGTGTGTTGGGCAATGTATGACTTTCATTGCGATTTATTTGTTGCCTGCTTTTATTAGTTTGCAGAGTTGCAGTCTAAAAATATAATTAACATTGTCATAGAACTTAAAACTGCTAAAAGATAATAAAATAAAGGTAAAAAAAAACGGCTAAAAGATGAAAAAAATTAGTTAAAAAGATAAAACAAACGGTTTCAGTTCCTCTTATAGAGATTAGCGTTTTGAGCAATGGCTGACTTTCATTATGATTTATTTTTTGCATGTTCATAGAAGTTTGCTCAGCTGTAGTCTAAAAATAAAATTAACATTGTCATTAAAATTAAAAACTGCCTGTTAAATATTAAAAGAAAGTAAAAAAGACAAAAACAAACGTTTTCAGTTTCTCTCGTAGCAATTAGCTTGTTGACCCATGGATGACTTTCATTGCTATTTATTGTTTGAATGCTGTTAGTAGGTTGCACAATTGTAGTCTAAAAATAAATTAATATTGAAATAAAGCTTCAAAACTGCTGAAAGATTATAATAAAATAAAGTTAAAAAGATAAAACAAACTGTTCCTGTTTCCCTCGTAGCGATCGGTGTGTTGGGCAATGAACGACTTTCATTGCGATTTATTTGTTCTATGCTTTTAGTAGTATGTCCAGATTTATTCTAAAAATAAAATTAATAACGTAAAACTTTAAAACCGGTAAAAGATAATAAAATATAGTTTAATATTCTTCAGTACGGTTACCATAGTTACGTCTACTTCAGTATGGTTACCATTGTTACTTTGTGATTATTATTTGTTGGTAAAAATGAAATGACTTTACTTTTAGTATAAGTACAAGTTAAGGATGACTCACGCTACACCGTGCCGGGTCCGAGCCGAGGCGGGACCGAGTATTGTCCGAGCGTTGACGTTGTCCGTGCTCGGCCGTCACTCGGTTGCCGCTCAGTATAGCGTGAGTGTTTCATACATAATGTACTAGCTGACCCGCGCAACTTCGTTTGCGTGATAAATGAAAAACCGCTCGACCGATTTTGTGCAAACTTCACATAAACCATCTACTAAATAGTCCGAACAAAGCCTAAACATTTCGTTTGGATAGGTGAGCCCGTTCTTGAGTTATAAAATTACAACGAAAAGTGGCATTGATTGTTATATATATAGATGTAATATTAGATGACCGTGCTGGCTCCGAGCTACGGCCGATACTCGGCTCGGGCCCAGCACGGTGTAGCGTAAGTCATCCTTTCCCTTCGGCCAGAGTCTCATTCCGATTTTGGTCGAATCCGCCCTTAGTGATGATTAATTTTTTTTTTCAAAGAGATGTGGAATTCAAAACTAACCTTCGTGGTGTTTGTACGACGTAGACTGTCTTTCGGCTCGCCATAAATGTTTAATAAAGATACACCATCGGTACAATAACGGTCCTTAAGTACGAAGTGATGAGGTTGAGTTCTTTTCTTGCACAATGTCGTACTTAATATTTTAGTGGTTGTCCCCCGTAAATGAATTTGGTTTATGTCGAAACTCGTATTTGGCTGTAAATTGATGAAGTGTAAACGTTATGAAAAAAGTAATCTTACCTACTATCATTACATAGTATAAAACAAAGTCGCATTTTCTGTCCCTATGTCCCTTTGTATGCTTAAATCTTTAAAACTACGCAACGGATTTTGATGCGGTTTTTTTAAATAGATAGAGTGATTCAAGAGGAAGGTTTATATGTATAATAACATCCATTAAATAGTGGAGTAATACTGTATACCCGTGCGAAGCCGGAGCGGGCCGCTAGTAATATTATAAATGCGAAAGTTTGTGAGTGTAGATATGTAGATATTTGTTACTCTGTCATGCTCGAACGGCTGAACATACCTGGCTGAAATTTGGTTCAGGGATACATTATAGTCTGGAATAACACAAAGTCTACTTCTTATCCCAATGATAAGTTTCTAAGGGAAGCAGGAACGGGCACAAATTTCACACGGGCGAAGCTGCGGGCATCAGCCAGTAATAAATAAATATTAATGGATATTATCACACAACACTAGCTGATCTCAAAGTAAGCTAGGAATAACCTACTTGTGTTAAGAGTCTCTTTGACAGAACGAGGACGTTATTACAAACATATCATACATACATTCATAACATCACGCTTGTGATCCCGGCACACAGTATTCGCTTCTTTAACTCTCATAAGTGCTCTTCGGTTAAGAGTACTCTTGACCTGGCCTTTACTCAAAAGATTATCGATTTGATCAACTTGAGTATGCCGAAGTCGATACATTATAATACATATCATACATAGAAACATCCGGACTCTCGAGACAATTACTAATGGATCATGCAATTTTTTGTACCTACTCTGTGAGAATCGAACCCACGACTTCGTAAGTCGCACACGCACATTATCAACTTCTAGACTCTAGACATAGTCGATTGAAATGTTACATGAGCTTTGCATTTATTAGAGGACGCAATTTTATTTTCGGGACATGTGTGGGGGGCCAATAGAAGCTTAACCTCAAGTTTGTGGGGTCGCCAGCATTGTCCCCCGGCCGCCATCTTGAAAAGAGGGGGGAAAAAAACACTTTTTTCGCAATATTTCGGAAACTTAAAGTCTTACAAAAAAATTGTAGAGGCATATTTTGTAGCATATTGTTTTGCCTACAGATGTGTATATAACTTAACAAAAAATTTTACAAAATTTTTAGAAATTTTTTATAAAAAATTTCTTTTTTGCTCTATAACTATTTTTTATACATTTTACAAAAAAAATACCTCAGACTAATCTTGTAGATGATCTTTTAAGAGAAATTAAAAAAAACGCCACAGAGCAAAAAAGAAAATTTTTATAATTTTATTTTCAATTTTTTGTTTATAACTTCTCTAATTTTTAATTTAGGGCAAAAATTTGTTAAACATATTTGTAGGCAAAACAATTTGCTACAAATTATTTCACATTTTTTTTGTAAGACTCATAGTTTCCGAGATATTGGTAAAAAGTGTTTTCACCCCTTTTTTAAAATTGCGGCCGGGGGACAAGGGTGGCGACCCCACAAACTTGAGGTTAAGCTTCTATTGACCCCCCACACATGTCCCAAAAATAAAATTGCGTCCTCTAAGAAATGCAATATTCGGTTCTTAAATTGTAACATTTCAATGGACTAACAGACGTCCGAAAAGATCGAATATTGTGACGTAAATTGGTTGACGCCTACTTCCATCAATTGACTGCCAAGCTGATTTGATTGATTGAACATAAATTGCTTCTTCTACTTACTGGTAGATGATATTTTGATGATCCCCAGCCAAACATCATAGCGTCAGTCAGATCCGGTACTTTCTGCCTATGTAGCTTAATCGTTGTAGGTTTATAGGAGCATAATTTTGCAAATAGGTCATCATTTAGATCATATGGTTTATCCGTTCGAGCCAAAGCTACATCATTTATAAACCATTCCGTTTTTTTGTAAGTCATATCGAAAGCTGGAATACAAATAGGTCATTGAGCAACACGACCTACTTTAAAGGGATACGATGAGCAAAGAGTAACTAAAACTTTGCCCATTATTACAATGCGTAAATAACGGGCAAAATGCGTGTAGGACTCGCGCACGGAGCGTTCTGTACCAAAAAATCGCAAGAATTCACTATTGTCGTACAGCCACATAAATAAAAAAAAATTTAGTATTAGTTGCCAAAGCGGCAAGATTAATACATATCTACTCGTACTTATAATCTCTGAAAATTTCAGCTCTCTAGTTATCACGGTACCTGAGAGAGCTTCGTAACCGACAGACAGACGAACAGACGGCCAGATAGACAGACAGACGGACGACAAAGTCTTATGAATACGGTCCCGTTTTTACCCTTTAGGTACGGAACCCTAATATATTTTCCCATATTCTATCCTAATACACTCCTCTTCTTTTTGATCTTAGCCAGAATCGAGCGGTTCATAAAATCTTTGCTCTGTAGAACCATAGAATCGTTCCAACGCTTTGCCAGCGCACGTGATTCGCTCCTTTTTGACACCGCTAAGGCCGTAAATAAACTTATAGTAAGTTTACACGAAGCCAGTACTGGTTGCCAATAAGACTGGCAGCCAGCGCTGGCTTGGTATTTGCCCTGTGTAAACAGTTTTTCAAGCCAGGCCAGTGCTGGCTGCTAACGCTGGCGAAAATAGAACGCCCGTCTATTTATCTAGCCAGTGACCTCCGCCCGCATAGGTACCCCTCGAACCCCGCGTTGAGGACACGTGTAGACGCATCTCGCCAGTCACGGGCGAACGTCAGTACGGTGTCTGTTTTTTTTTGTTGGTATTTCTGCGACAAAATGCTGAGAAAATTGAACGAAGGGTTTTCAGGATACTTTAAAATTTGTACAACTTTATAGAGAGCACGAATGCTTGTGGGATAACCTTTGTGATGCAGCAAACAAAAATAAAGAAATTCGCGCTCCGGCATGGCACTCGCTTTCTTTTTTCTAATATTTTTGGTGTCTTGTTTATCAATCAACTCTTCTTTTAATAATTCAGAGATACTCCTTAAACATTTCTTTCAAGATCCTTTGCTGCGAATTCGTTATTTTTTTACTTCAAACGGTCAATTGATTCACGGATTTTTTTTCGGGTGTGCACAACACCCGAAAAAAAATCCGTGAATCAATTGACCTCGTCTAAACAACAGGGGCCAGGCCAACGCTGGCTTGTCTGCGGGACTGGCGCCAGCACCTCATAGAAAGTGGTCATAGTAGCCTATAGGCTTTGCAACACCAGATACCCTACAACCCCGGCTTCTTCAAACGGAGCTAGAAGAGGCATATCAAAGGGCTGCCAACATTAGATCCACTGTCAATATCTTGTGTTCTGTGAGATTGGCCTGAATAGACTAGTTGTAAAAAAGGGGTTTTTTAAGGACGCCCTATAAAAGTGATAACTTAATCTAATCTAAGTTAAACGATTTGTTTTTTCGACGTCAGCGTGAGAGTAAGGGAAGTCAGACAGACTGGCGCCGTAACGCGTTATGTAACGCAGTGGTTTACCCTGCCATAAAAAGTAATCACTTTAAACATTGTGAGTCGTGAATAAACTAAAAAGATAATAATTACGGTCGCAGTAACATTTTTGAACAATAACTTTTTTAGCGATTTCCAAGCATTGTCTTTCCAACTCGTCACGACCGATCGCTCCTGGCACAAATCTGTTGTAGCCGGCCACAACGTACTGTATGGGGTAATGTCTCAAGCATGCTGCTGACGTCAGCACAATATCTGCTTTCAGTAATGAACCACCGCATATAGGGTTATGCTCGTAATATTTATGGAACAGTTTGCCGCCCGCATCCCAGACTATATAAACCTGTAAAAAAAATATACTTGTATTTACAGGCTACCCCAATACAACTTACACAGAAGTCGCCTATAAGTATTCTGTAAATGTTTTTAGTAGAACTTAGTACCTAGGACCTCCCGAAAACCCCCCCAAAGACGCGGGATAGCACACAAACCCTCGAGGTAGGGCCGCAGTGGGATTAAGGTCTGTTGAAAATCCTGGGGATATCCTTCCGAGGACTTACCCGGGGCATTGGATTGTAAGAGAAGGGAAACACGTGCGCTGACAGGTCGTTCCAGATTTTTCTGGTTCGACAGAGAAATGATCTTTTGAATCGCTCAGTTCTAGTAAAGATTCTCTCTACACTGTGTGAGAGTTTTTTTTGGACTCACCGTTTTTGGACACACCATTCTCACACAGTGGAGAGAATCTTTGCTAGAACTGAGCGATTCAAAAGATCATTTCTCTGTCGAACCATAATATTCTGGAACGACCTGTCAGCGCACGTGTTTCCCTTCTCTTGCAATCCTGGGTTCTTCAAGCGGAGCGTGAAGAGGCACATCATAGAGCCGCCAAGTTGAGGGCCGCTTTCTATAGTCTTACAGACTGGGACGGTCGCCCCCAATCGCTAGATGTCGCTGTGGCTTTCCATCAGGCGGCGGCGACGGCAGCATCATTTTGGCGAGCTAAATATAAAAAAAAACCTCTGTCCAGCACGCGTTGTTCGGGATCGGAAAGGAGAGGGTGGGATTAGGTTGAAGAGTTCTACAGAACACTCACCGTGATAGATACGGTAGAAAGCAGCCAAAGATGCAATAGTTCTTCGCTGTGCCAATGGCTCCAGACTTTCCGTTACCTCAGGGCAGTTGATAATGCGAATAGCTCGCCGCAGCATAGAGTCCAGCGCGTCAAGCAAGTACCTCGCGGAGTCGTCCTAAAGGTGAGAGCAGTATTCGACGCACGGACGTATCTGCGTCTTGTACAGCAGACACCTCTGGTTTGGCGTAAAGGACCGCTTCACCTTCTTTAGGACTCCTAGTTTTCTCGAGGCTAGCCCAATACATCGCTCAATATAGTATTTGTGATTGAGCTCGGGCCGGACGTCTATGCCAAGGATGTCCAGATTATCTCCAAGTGGAATTGTCGTATTCTGAGGAGAGGGTTAGGGTAGGAATGGTGATTTTTTAGCTGTAAACGCGCACGCCTGTGTTTTACGGGCATTGAACTCAACCAGGTTCGAGGATCCACATTGTGAAACGCGGTCCAGGTCCCCTTTGAGATCAGCCACAAGTTGCCATCTCCTTTCTTCAACATCAGTCCCCAAGGCCGCTGGACTTGTACTTCAGTACAAGTTATTGTCTAGTATAGTCTTATTCCAATTTTGGTCGAATTCGTTCATAACAAATATGATAAATGATTACGTCAGCATAAAATAATTACACATACCACATAAGCTTTATTAAACTTTTGACTTCTGTCCACTTCTTCACCGTCTACTATTCTTCTTTCACATTTTGACTCTGTAACAGAAACAAAATCTTTTAATAGCCTGTAGATGTAGCCCCAGTCGTCTCATCTTCATACTACTCTTTCACACTAGTGTGACGTTTAGAAAAAAAAAAATTCCTCACCATCACACTTTAGTGTTATAGCTAGGAATTTGACCCCCGAACTAAAAACTTGCAATAACGTTAGGGACACCATTATAATGACATAGTTAGAAGTACCTGTGGCGGCCGCCACATAGCTAAGACCAATAGAAAATCTACATAGCGTTATGAAAGTTCTCGGAACAAAGAGTATATAAGTCCTGCATCGCGATATCAGAGTTCTCGCGGCGATGATTGATATCAACAGTCCAACATCAACCGTTGGGCTTCGGCCCGACAGACGCAATCACCTAGCCTGGTCGGAGGATCCTCCCTTAGTGTGTCGGAGGAACATCTCACCCCTTCCCTTATAGTCCCCATAGATTCCATGGGTGCCAAAAAAACATTTTTTTTTAAAATACAAAAGTGTGTGCGTGTACCCTTTACGCGCGATTGAAGTAAAACTTCTTTGTCATTGACGGTATCAAATGATTTAGATTAATATCATTCATTCGAATCTTGCGTCAAATAGCGTTACTTCCGTCAGAAAAAAAATCTGAGTTACTCCTTAGGTCGCGCCTAAAGAAGTTTTACTTCAATAATCTTCATTGACATACAATATTATGTCCCCAGTCTCTCTCTAGTTCTCTAGTTACAGATTCCGTGTCTCCTACGCTGGTGTGAACTGTTTCGCAGGAGACAGTGTTTCTTTACCGATGTGGTTAATAATATTAATATCAGATTTACTTACGAAAAGCTAGTAGAAAAAGCAGAAGTACTTTTATTATAATCTGTGTAAACATGCCACAAAACACTAGTAGCAATCATAATAGGTACCTATGAATCATAATTATTAATAGTTCTATATTGCTATAATTAATTATAGCAATGCTTTCAGGCATTACGAGAAACAATTAATTACGTTCTTTTTTTACAACTAGAAAAACGTTATGTTTATCGTTTTGTTCCTGATTTGATATTAATCATCCAGTGAAAATTTTATTACCTGATAGAAATTTTATCGGGTAGTTGCGCCCCGCTCCAGCGCCTCCTTGCGCCATCTAAACAGTGATGCAAGGGCTCTCGCTTTTAGGTCCCATGGAGGGGTCCCGGCTAGGAGACATGCCGCCCCACCTGAGATCGTGCCGTATCCCCTTATCACCCTAACGGCCATCGCCTTCTGCGGGCTCAGCAATCTGGCCACATTGAAGTTTGTATAAGAGCTCTTATCTTTTTTCTCTGTTTTAGTGTTTCTTGGCACCTTTTTTTTGTAAAAACATACTTATAATTCATAGAAACACCTAAACTCTTAGGACAAAATAGTTATGGATCACACAAATGATTTCTTCCCGTGGCCGTCGTGGCGGGACTCGAACCCACGACCTCGTCGTCCGCGTCACACATTCAAGGCTTGGGCACACCAAAAGCAGGGCAGGCGCAGCTCCATAGCAGGGCAGGTCTGTTGCGCCGCGGTTGATGTCACACCAGAAACATGAGCAGTCAGAAAGCAGTTTAAAGGCGGTAACTGCTTTATAACCGCGTTTTGTGTGTCGTATCGATCGCCACACTCAATACACTGCAAGATGTTGAATTGTTCGGACTCTGACGAAGACGAGCAATTGTTGCTTCTAGCTTTAAGTAAAAAAAAAAGAATATGGGTTCACGATATAAATAAGAGAAGAGAAGAATATGGGGAGTATCATCGTCTATGTCGGGAATTAGAATCTTTTGAAGATCGGTTCTATACTTATTTTCGGATGTCGAAGAGTTCTTTTGAAGAATTGCATGAGTTGATAAGATTGAAAATTATGAAAACTGATACAAACTACAGAGTTTCCATCTCTTCAAGAGAGCGGCTGGCAATTTGTTTGCTCTAACTCTATCAATTTTTCATTTGGTTCCATGATAAAGTTGTAAAAAATCACAACCGTTTACGACCTGCGCTGCGTCTGTCCCGCTCAACTGCTCTGGAGTGACTAGTCAAAATGGCGGACGTAGTAATACAACGCGTGCTCACTGCGGCCGCCACGCGCACGCGCTGCCACCGCCCCGCGTCTGCGCTGCTCCCGTCCAAATGTTTTGTCAAAGAGCAGTGCGTGCGCGGCGCAGTGGCACAGCAGGTAGGTTCAGCAGGCCCGCGTTTGTTCAGTGTGTCATCCCTCATATAACCACATTATTTACTAACGTAGACGCACTGCTACCGCACTGCAACTGCTTTTGGTGTGCCCAAGCCTTCAATCTCTAGCTAGACCAACGAGGCAGTCATTAAGGTAATTAATGTTAATATTGACAGTGCAATTTACACTTCTTTGAGAACAATAGGATCTAAAAAAAATTAAGCCTTATGTTTAAGCTCATTATTTACACTATTATTTAAAGAGGAAATTTGACTGACCCATAAAGGTGGAGTCCAAAATTATTTAAAAAATAATAAAAAATTTGGACAGTTGGTATTTTAAGAAATGTAGGATTTTCGGAAATTTCACCATTGAAGTGGTAAATAAGGCAACTTGGAATAACATCTATGTTACTTTTTATCACGGGAATGTTCCCATAAGAAGCTGTAACGGAAACAAAATTCCACGGGGCGGATGGTTTTGTTGCTTGTTTCATATTCAATGCATCGTCGTAAAAGTAGTGTAGTTCGTAAGAGTGGCTGTGAAATTCACCTCACCGCCGAGGATGGCGGCTCTACTTTTCTTGAGCACAATATTATTGAAATGATCTTCTCCTACCGAAAACTGGGTTCTTTTTTAGGTTCAGCTCGATAAAATGCCACCCCGCCTGATGGGAGGCGAATCGGGGGCCACTCTTACAGAAAGTCCTGTCACGGTCACCACGAGTGAATAATACTCGTCTTGTTTGGAGTGAAGCCAGTTTATAACTACTCATCTAGACATTTCATATTCATTATATGTGCAGACAAACAGATAAACAGACAAACAGACAAACAGACAAAAAAAATTCTAAATATATTTTCGGCTTCGGTATCTTATGTTGAACACCCAGTGAGTATTTTTTTTTAAATATTTTCAATGTACAGTTTTGACTTTTCTATCATTTTATTATATTTATGTATTTTATTATATGTATAGCTAAAATAAGAAATAGAAAAACGTAGGTGACTGATAAACATTTGATTATTCGTAATAATGAAATAAGAAAAATAAATTTGTACTTATGACTTTCTGATAAATGAATATCGTGCTTTGGAATATTTGGAGCTTTGTTACTTAGGGATTCTTCACATAGGAATCTTCGGAATTTTGAACATTGGAATATTAATATTCGAAAAATCATAACTCTGAATGTTTGGGTGTTATATGTATACATATAGGTACATCATCTGAGAAAATTGCAGCTCATATGCCCACAATTCACCTTTTTAGAAATTGTCCCACATATTCCCCAATAGGTGGTGAGCCGTATTGCCCCGTGTTGATATGGACAGGCACAGGTTGTGACTGCCTGCTGTTGAAAATTTTTAAGCCGCTTATAGAGGCCTTCAACTTGGCTTAGCGACTGCCATTTTACTGGCAACCGGGATCAACGGCTTAACGTGCCTTCCGAAGCACGGAAACGCACGCAGATAAATGTCGCAAAGTGGTCATGTGATGGTCACCCATCCATGACAGGCCACAGTAAAATGTTGCTTACTATAGTGATCGTTTGCAGAACACTGAGTCCGCGGGGCCACGAGTGCTTCTATATGAGTTCTGAGTTCGTAGACAATAAAATAATCTAGATTGTCTTGTCTTTAAAAAAAACTATATTGGGTGTAACAAAACTACCTGTTCAAATTTCGTCATGTGACGTGGCATCAGTCATGAAACATTACAAAACTGAAGAAAAAAAAATCACATGAGTACTTTAACCGTAAATCCGTTACATAGGTCCTATAAATTTTCATTATCACCCTTTCTATCGCTACTGAGCGGCAGTAGAAAGCGACAACGACAGCCAGACGGGTGCTCCGTGTTTGTTTTGCCACGGCGACCATGTTATCTCGAATTGCCGCGGTAAAAAATGGATTCTTAATGTGCGACAATTTTTTTTTAAATAGAAAGATTAACCCTCCTTTTTTTTAATATTTGGATTTGATTTCCGATGCCAAGTCATCTCATGAAATTTGGAGAGGTAGTTTTGTTACACCTAGTATAGTTGGACGAATAGATGATAGAATAGATGATTAAATAAGCTCGTCCACAGTAAGACGGAAATGATCATGACTTAACGTGGTGTGGAGTGGCTGCTGTATATGCTCGGTTGGCCGCGCTATGAAAGGTGCTGAAGTTCGTGTAACATGGAAGAAGAGGTATAGAAAATTTAAGTCTTTGATCGGATTGGAATAAGTGCTCGAATGATGATAATGATTAAAATGAAACATACCTACAGGTGATTAATAAAACATGATCAATGTACAAAACTTTATTCAGTTTTATAAATTCATACAGCATTGAAATAAATGTGTAAAAAACAGCAAAGCAATGAACTGATGTCTATCTATACTAATATTATAAAGAGGTAAAGTTTGTGTGTTTGTATATTTGTTAAATTGTAAGGGGTAATCTCGGGATCTACTGAACTGATTTTAAAAATTCTTTCACCAATAGAAAGCTACTTTATTGCGGAGTGTCATAGGCTATATAGCATCACGCTACAACTAATAGGAGCGGAGCAGTAATAGTAAATGTTTCAAAAACGGGGGAAAAGTTATTCCTTTTGAGAGCTTCGTTGCGTGTGCTGCGTGACTAATATTATTTAACCGACTTCAAACAAGGAGGACTCAATTCAACCGTTTTTTTAATTTTTTTTTTATGTTTTTGAGCAGAACTCCGTCGTTTATAGACCGATTTGAAATTTTTTTTTTCGTTTGAAAATAGATACTCCCAAGGTGGTCCCATTTTATCTATACTTACTTATACTTATACTTATACTTATACTTATTACTTATTACTTATATATATATATATGACGGCACACTTCAAATGTGATCCTAATGACAAGTGACATTGACAGGTGACATAACACCGAGCGCTGGAGGGGCGGCCACGCACGACATATCAGGACGTCGTCAGTCGAGTCTCGGTCATTATTGGTGCAACGATCGACCGGTGCGCACGCGCCCACGTGCTCTGGTGGAATGTTATAACATTTATACTCTTGATTGTTGGCACTTGGTGGAATTTCTTGTAACACATTATGCACTTTTTGCTTATTCACTTGTACTTTATTCCACAATTTTTATTATTTTTACATATAACCTGACCGGTTTCGCTTTTATAGCATTGTCAAAGGTACTTTAACTGCTGATACACTTACATTTCTTATTTAATGTTATAACAGTGTAGATTTAATTAGTCCTAGGAGGTTCTTTGTGTTTAGTGTTAGTTATACGATTGACTAAATGAGTGTTAACTAAACCACGCATTATTTCTTTATACCACGATTCCTGGTTTCCTCGCCGAACTACCTACAAAGTGATGGTTACATCGGAATGTAGCAACGTGCCACCTGACACCACTCAATCCTACATCAGAAGTGGGATGAAACTCAGTCGCCCACGTGGCGATAGAGTATGCATTTTTATGGCGATACAGAAACGGAAATATGGCATTTTCTGTTGAAGCAGCAGTAACGCGGTAATTTCTGTCACAGAAAGTACGCACGCACCTTCAGGATTACTTTGGTGAGCAGTTTCATGTTTATTTCTATTCTGATACCGAATATTCGGCAGTGGAAGAATCTATCTTCTGTAAAATTTAAGAATTAAAGACTTTGTTATAGTGTGACTGCAACAGATACTGGATTAACTTTCGTGAGATCGCCTGTAGAAATTCTGACCACTGATACTGATGGCGTAACTTTCGAAATCCCTTTTTTTTTGTTTTACAAGGCCACTAGGCTGGCTAGAAACGATCATGATTTGACGTAATTTTACGTCCAACCGTATCACATGGCGCCCTTCATTATAGAAATTAGATTGACCAGTACGTGAGACAATAACATCCCTCCTATAAGGAAACTGAAATCAGAAACTTGAATTCTTCAATCACACGTTTATTATCGGTGATACCCTTGCAGTTTGACCCTGGAGGAGCACACTTAAGAGCCAATATAATTCGCTGTAGTTGATCATTATTTGCAAGTTCCATTCTGTAGTTTAAAATGAAACAAGACTGTACGGACAGGATGTGTGTAGACTACTGCGATTGAGGACACACAGTCCTAAACCGTTATATTTTTTTGTTGCTTCTCGGAACAATTAGTAAGGTTACATGGAGGTCGATCTCTCTACAATCTTAGATTTAGCGTCAGAAAAGGTTCGAAGCTCTCACTCATGCAGTTGGAAATTATGTTATCATCATTTGCATAACAGCAAGTTTGGTGTGGTCAAAGACTGCATTCATGCAGTCCACATGGGCGAAAGCGGACATAGTGCCGCTTGTCTCATTTGAATTTCATATGGTGATGTCGAATTGGTTAGGAAGGCATTGGCTAGGAAATATTACAGGCACACTTCTTTTCAGAAAATAATCCCCTACAGTACTGCAAAGAGAGTGTATTGATCAATCAGCGGAATTTGCTGACCAACAGCTGATTGCGGAACGGCAGAAGGATGGAGAGCTCTTAAAACTCGTATCCTACCTGAATAATGGAAAGCTTCCTCGGGGATCACTCAGGACCCAAAGGGCCAGGATCAGATGTGCTACACCGGAAATCTAGCGATTTGGTAAAACTCTTTGTTTGCAAATGGTCCTCAGATCGTTCTGATGTTCTGTCATCAACGATATCCACGAGAGGTTACTGCGTTCACGCTTATGAACTTTATTGCTTCAAGAACATGCCGAGGGTTATAAGAAAATTTAAATAAATTTACAGACAGTCGCGCGATATCATTTATCAGGTAAAGTACAGATTAAAACGAACACCAATACCAGGGTGGCACTACCCTGACACACCACACACACTGATGCGACCAGAAAACTTAGTGTATGAACAACCAAAAGGAAGTTATCAGTTCAATAGAAGCGCTTGTAGTCCTGCGGTCTTGGTGTTGTGTAAATTCATTTTGTCGTAAGCAGCTTTTACTGTGGCAGTCCTTGGATGGGTAACCACTTTGTGACTCTTTCATGTACAAGCACTTTCGGGCTTCGGAGGTTAGCGGTAAGGTCCCGGTTGTCGATGAAATGGCTGTCATTATACCAGGTACTAAGTACGCATCATTTCATCCTACACTTAGCATCGATATAAGCAGCAGTATAAGACACTGAATTATAGTGTTCGTTATTCGGCATACTTATCTACATGATTGGCGATCAAGGACGGTACTCCGCCAGCAGAGACTTCAAGGAATTTTGTGAGTCCGTTATTATCAAGCTTTATTTAATAGCAACATGTAATTCGAAAGCCTACAACCAGGAAGAGAGAATCCGAGATACTGAAGATGAACTCCATGTATGAACATATATGGAACTAAGTAGTCGCTCGTGACGGGATGCTCTGTTCGAACGTACAGCTCTCTCTCAATTGCACCATGAATTAGGTCACGCAGGCTAGTCCCTTAGAACTTTTAATAGGTAAGATTGTAAGGTTTAAATTTTTGATAGATTACAAGCTGTGAATAAAATTCGCTTACAAGTTATGACTCCTGTGTTATCTGATCGTAATTTCTTAGTGTAATTATCAGACCAGTGATTTTAGTTGTAACTGACGGTACCGGCTACAAGATGGTTTAATGGTTGCCCAATGAGTGTTTTGTTGACCAGGAGTGATACAAGTTCGAATGGTTTGATTATTCCAATGTGACATAATCTTTCCTCAAAATATTGGTTATAAATAATGAAATGTAGGTATGAGCAACCACCGCTTATGGGCAAAAAAATAATCTATTCAGGGAATGGAACCAATATTATGTCATCCCTCATAACGTTTTGGCGGAAGACATGTACAGTAACTTGTTACCGGTGTACTTTAACTCTAAATTTTGTTAATTTTCATGTAACTTCTTCGTGAACGGTTGCGCTGTGGCCGCTGTGGGTGCTCCATCGCCAGCGCAGCGAAGAAGCAGAGCGCGGGTCGACAGCGGCTTGCGCGAGCACTGGTGTGAAAACTAACAGCGTGCGGCACGGGCGGCGCGGTCACTAGCAGATTATGTTGTGCCGGAGCTACGGGAGGCGTATCCTCATCGAGCTGCTGGGTAGTTATGAAGATCGACGTGCTACGAGGATGGACCTTGCAAATTACAGGTCACGTAGTCCTTTTCTTTTTCCATTAAGTAGGTCGTTGAGATGACGAAGGGGTTAGACCTTCATGTGAGTAGATTCTTTAAAGACTTACCTGACAAATGATGATGAAGGAGTAAGACCTTCACGCGAGTGAGTGAGTGTAGTATGCGAATTACTCTGGCCGCGCGCAGATTCATGCTAGCCATGGGTCTTTATAGTGACCTACGTCGTCAAGCCGTAAGGAAAAGCCTACAGCATAGGGTTCTTTGAAAGGGGTCTTTGAAGGTTTTTACAGGGTCGGCAGCACGGGAGTGGTGGCGCCTCTGGTGTTGCAAGCGTTCATATGCTACGGTGACCACCAGTCCTTGTCTGCCACCTTAGTGGTATAAAAAAAAAAAAGTGCCGAAGGTAGGCATTTTCTGGTTCAATTCATACCATTATCTGAAGTGGGTACAGGATGGAAGTCCCACTACCCGGCCGGATGGAGGCTTTAGGTTGAGTTAAGAGTATTGCATACTGAACTCGCCGATTTCGATTTAATTGAGTACCTATTGTGATCAGCAATACTCAAGAGATCAAAATAATCAAGAGTAAAAAAAAATAGCAGAAACACAGCAATAGGCTCACCACCTATTGCGTGGGACATAAAACCATAAGGTGAAATGTGGGCGTATACTGTGCTTCTGCCTATGGGAGCGTGACTGTGTGTATGTGTTTGTATGTATGTATTGTGATCAGATTTAATAAGCGTTGCGAACTGTTTAGAATAAAATAATGCAGACTTAATATGTCGAGTTTATTTAGCTGATGCCCGACTCTTCGGTCAGGAAGGTCGAGCAAAAGATTCTGTACTTTGGATAAACTGTTGTTTCAGATGCTGTAAATGTTTGCGATGCTTCACACGAGGACGTGTGAGTCGTCGTGATGGCCGTGTCGCAGAACTAACATCACAGCTGGAGGTGCACTGCTGACGTCATCCGGTGAGACTGTTCCTTTTCTTTCGGAAGCGAATCGCCAGGATTTGCGACCTTTGTGTGCCTCTTTCACGTTCTACAGATTCGTGAGTCGATTTATGTATGAACCTCTGCCGCTATACAAAGTCACGCTTTTGTTATGGGGAAGACTGGTTGAAAAGGTCACGTATGCCTGAGCCACGTCTGTTTAGGCTGGTTCAAAAGGATACGTGCGCCTGGGCCACGTCTTTGTTGGTCAGACTGGTTGGAGAGGCCGCGTAAGCCTAGACCACGTCTGGTTGGACTGGTTGAAAAGGTTACGTGCGCCTGGGCCACGTCTGTGTTGGTTGGACTGGTTGAAGGGGCCGCGTACGCTTGAAACGTGTACGTGCGCCCGGGCCACGTCTGTGTTGGTCGGACTGGTTGAAGGGGCCGCGTACGCTTGAAATGTGTACGTGCGCCCGGGCCACGTCTGTGTTGGTCGGACTGGTTGAAGGGGCCACGTACGCTTGAAATGTGTACGTGCGCCCGGGCCACGTCTGTGTTGGTCGGACTGGTTGAAGGGGCCGCGTACGCTTGAAATGTGTACGTGCGCCCGGGCCACGTCTGTGTTGGTCGGACTGGTTGAAGGGGCCACGTACGCTTGAAATGTGTACGTGCGCCCGGGCCACGTCTGTGTTGGTCGGACTGGTTGAAGGGGCCGCGTACGCTTGAAATGTGTACGTGCGCCCGGGCCACGTCTGTGTTGGTCGGACTGGTTGAAGGGGCCACGTACGCTTGAAATGTGTACGTGCGCCCGGGCCACGTCTGTGTTGGTCGGACTGGTTGACGGGGCCGCGTACGCTTGAAATGTGTACGTGCGCCCGGGCCACGTCTGTGTTGGTCGGACTGGTTGAAGGGGCCGCGTACGCTTGAAATGTGTACGTGCGCCCGGGCCACGTCTGTGTTGGTCGGACTGGTTGAAGGGGCCACGTACGCTTGAAATGTGTACGTGCGCCCGGGCCACGTCTGCGTTGGTCGGACTGGTTGAAGGGGCCGCGTACGCTTGTAATGTGTACGTGCGCCCGGGCCACGTCTGTATTGGTCGGACTGGTTAAAGAGGCCGCGTACGCTTGAAATGTGTACGTGCGCCCGAGCCACGTCTATGTTGGTAGGGCAGGTTGAAGAGGCTGCGTATACCCAGGCCACGTCTACTTAGACTGGTTAAAAGAGGTACGTACGCCTGGGCCACGTCTTTGTTGGTCAGACTGGTTGGAGAGGCCGCGTAAGCCTAGACCACGTCTGGTTGGACTGGTTGAAAAGGTTACGTGCGCCTGGGCCACGTCTGTGTTGGTTGGACTGGTTGAAGGGGCCGCGTACGCTTGAAACGTGTACGTGCGCCCGGGCCACGTCTGTGTTGGTCGGACTGGTTGAAGGGGCCGCGTACGCTTGAAATGTGTACGTGCGCCCGGGCCACGTCTGTGTTGGTCGGACTGGTTGAAGGGGCCACGTACGCTTGAAATGTGTACGTGCGCCCGGGCCACGTCTGTGTTGGTCGGACTGGTTGAAGGGGCCGCGTACGCTTGAAATGTGTACGTGCGCCCGGGCCACGTCTGTGTTGGTCGGACTGGTTGAAGGGGCCACGTACGCTTGAAATGTGTACGTGCGCCCGGGCCACGTCTGTGTTGGTCGGACTGGTTGAAGGGGCCGCGTACGCTTGAAATGTGTACGTGCGCCCGGGCCACGTCTGTGTTGGTCGGACTGGTTGAAGGGGCCACGTACGCTTGAAATGTGTACGTGCGCCCGGGCCACGTCTGTGTTGGTCGGACTGGTTGACGGGGCCGCGTACGCTTGAAATGTGTACGTGCGCCCGGGCCACGTCTGTGTTGGTCGGACTGGTTGAAGGGGCCGCGTACGCTTGAAATGTGTACGTGCGCCCGGGCCACGTCTGTGTTGGTCGGACTGGTTGAAGGGGCCACGTACGCTTGAAATGTGTACGTGCGCCCGGGCCACGTCTGCGTTGGTCGGACTGGTTGAAGGGGCCGCGTACGCTTGTAATGTGTACGTGCGCCCGGGCCACGTCTGTATTGGTCGGACTGGTTAAAGAGGCCGCGTACGCTTGAAATGTGTACGTGCGCCCGAGCCACGTCTATGTTGGTAGGGCAGGTTGAAGAGGCTGCGTATACCCAGGCCACGTCTACTTAGACTGGTTAAAAGAGGTACGTACGCCTGGGCCACGTCTTTGTTGAAGGTTGGACTGGTTGGGAAGACCTCGTATGCCTGAGCCATGTCTGTGTGTTGCGCTAGCTTGTTTAAGAGGCCTCGGATGCCTCAACCCGTTTCAAGTAGGTACTATTTGGTTTAAAGGGCTTAGTACGCCCGGCTTATTGGGAAAGGAAGATAAGTTCACAATTTCTGTCAGGAATGGACGAGCGATCATTAACGCATTCTTAAATTTCTACAGGTGTTTCGCCCGAGGACGTGCGATAGTCAGGGTTGGCCGTGACGGCACACTTCAAATGTGATCCTAATGACAAGTGACATTGACAGGTGACATAACACCGAGCGCTGGAGGGGCGGCCACGCACGACATATCAGGACGTCGTCAGTCGAGTCTCGGTCATTATTGGTGCAACGATCGACCGGTGCGCACGCGCCCACGTGCTCTGGTGGAATGTTATAACAGTGTAGATTTAATTAGTCCTAGGAGGTTCTTTGTGTTTAGTGTTAGTTATACGATTGACTAAATGAGTGTTAACTAAACCACGCATTATTTCTTTATACCACGATTCCTGGTTTCCTCGCCGAACTACCTACAAAGTGATGGTTACATCGGAATGTAGCAACGTGCCACCTGACACCACTCAATCCTACATATATATATATATATATATATATATATATATATATATATATATATATATATATATATATATATATATATATATTATAAAGAGGTAAAGTTTGTGTGTTTGTATATTTGTTAAATTGTAAGGGGTAATCTCGGGATCTACTGAACCGATTTTAAAAATTCTTTCACCAATAGAAAGCTACGGTATTGCGGAGTGTCATAGGCTATATAGCATCACGCTACAACGAATAGGAGCGGAGCAGTAATAGTAAATGTTTCAAAAAAGGGGGAAAAGTTATTCCTTTTGAGAGCTTAGTTGCGTGTGCTGCGTGACTAATATTATTGACTCAATTCACCCGTTTTTTTTTTTAATTTTTTATGTTTTTTCGCGCAGATTTTTTTTCGTTCAAAAATAGGTACTCCCAAGGTGGTCCCATTTTAAGGAAGCCAGGATCTGATTATGGCATCCTGGAGAAATCGAAAGGAACTTTTTAAAATTGTAGGGGCATCTAGGGCGTTTGTAATTTTTTTTATTAAGGGTTTTAAAGTAGTACAACTTAATGAAGGTCTGGAGTCGATCTGATGATGGAGACGAAAGACAGTAGAGAGAATTCCCTAACGATATACAGCAGTACTTTGTGTTTGGGTTTGATTAATTTGTACTGTCGAGAACTTTTCACCTAGATAGATAGATTTTCAGTCCACGCGACACTAAAAATAGTGAAAAAAAAAACTGAACAAAAAAGAAACCGACGTCAAACAAAACTAAAAACTGAAAAGTAAAATTTACTTAGCACAAAGTTAGTATATTCTGATTTATCAGATATCATTAAATATAATACTGAAGTCAGTGCCAATATGACTATGAGAGGGATTAAAAATGTCTACCTAAGCCTTCATAGTTTTACTGGGCACTGATTTCAGTATTATATTCAATGATATCTAATAAATCAGTATATACTAACTTTGTGCTAAGTAAATTTTTTAAGAAGTAAAGTTTGTGTGTTTGTATATCTCTTAAAAAAATTGTAAGAGGTAATCTTAGGATCTACCGAACCGATTTTAAAAATTCTTTGGCCAATAGAAAGTTACGTTATTGTGCAGTGTCATAGGCTATATAGCATTACGCTACAACGAATAGGAGCAGAGCAGTAATAGTAAATGTTTCAAAAACGTTGGAAAAGTTATCCCTTTGAGAGCTTCGTTGCGTGTGCTGCGTAAATATTTATAGTTATGTAAAAAATATGTACCTACTACAAAATTGTTTTTTTTAAAAGTTCTTAAAAAAATTGCGCGATAGCATGTGTCTATCTTTGGGTTGGTGCACAATAACCATTTTAATGGCAATCAATTTTTTCTACAATAATGCCGCGGGATAACTCTTTCGTAAACGAAATTGTTCTAAAAAATAATGCGACGGGAATACACGCGACGACAAACCTTTCTCTCTCTCTCTCTCTCTCTCTCTCTCTCACGTAGTATTGAATATTAACGACGAGACGCTACGGGAGTAAACGCAACGTGACGGGAATAAATGCGACGGGAACAGTTAATACTCTATTATGTGGCGCAAACGAAGTTGCGCGGGTCAGCTAGTACACTATATGATTATTTACAATCACATCAAATGTTTATAAGATGTATTGGAAACCGTAGATTGCAAACCAGAAGCACTGGATGTGTTTTAAGACTGGGACAGTAGATATAAGAATAATCTGACTAATCGACATACTCGTACCATTTCGATTACTGAGTACATCAACTATTAGATCCTATCATTACACTATTTTCATTATTACTACATTATATAACCTGACCGGTTTCGCTTCACAGCATTTTCAAATGTCCTTTAGTCTGGCCATAACTGCTGTGCACTCTCTGAGGTATGCGCGGCAAGGTGGGAGCCAGGGAAAAAAGAGCATGAGTACACATGCGATTAATACACGTCGTACAAATCTTGCGATATCAGTTTACATTTTCAAAACTGATGAAATTTTCTTCTGATAACTCTAAGAGCAAAATCATCGACATCATGGAGTGCACAGCAGTTATGGCCAGACGATTGAAGAGTCACTCAAGGAAGTGACCTACCAATTTTGATCCAAGTAAAGTTCAAAGTCAACCTTAGCGTTAAAAGATCTAATTAGCACTAAGGTTGACATTTCTATAGGAGAGGTTAGTTGCTATGTAAAAAAATGATTTTATGATAGGTCAATGTTAACTGAACCATGTAAAATAGCATTGACAACTATTTTGAAATGAGCGGGCCTAGAATATGTAGTTACATCGGTAGTAGCATTTTTAGAAACAGGGTCTGGTATTGTTGTCCTATCTGTTGGTTTTGTAGTAGCCCAATACGGTGGTGTTGGAGTAGTACTATGTGTTGATACTGAAGTAGAAGTCGGTTTTGTAGAATACCAATCTGTTGTCCTTGAATAAACCCAAGGGCTAACCGACGTATAAAGACTAGTAGTAGGAGCAGTGAATGCAGAGGGTCGTGAACCTGTAAAGAAATGACATCATGATTAGTCCATCTGTAGGCTAACAAATCAGATTATGACAAAGAGAAGGAAAAATCGAAACAAGGCCCTGTACCGAGACGTCGAGCCAGACGGGTAATCACCCTCACAAAACAATATTGAGAGATGCCTTCGATAGAATTGATAGGCAGATAATGGCTAGCTGCTGATAAATCAGAGGACAGTAAGAGTGTTTTTCCACCAAAGATATGCTACGCTACGTTGTTATGGATGTGTAGCGAGTAGGCGTGCAAGTTAATTCTGTGCACTGAATGCAGCACAACCACGCCTACTTCGTCAGGTACAGGCGTCGCTTGCCCCGTGCAACGATGTCTTAACCGGTGTATTCCGGATTGATGCATTGTCTTAGTTTGTACTTTATTATTTTATTTTATTTATTTTATTATATTAAAGCCGACGTTTAAATATCCATCAAGCATATTCGTCAGTCGCATAACTGTCTACGTTGCATGTGGACCGACAAGGTATCGGTTAATATCGACGTGTCCGTAGCAATGTTCTCCGGAATGTGCTGTTCGTTAAGGGGAGTGGTTGACAAAGTTTGCGAAAAAGAGGTGCAAATAAAGACGTTCTTCTCGGTATTAGTATACGAAAAATGACAGCCAAAAGTAGATTTGAAATCTACAAGATGGGTTCCAGAGGATGGTTTCATCAGAAATTGTGTATTTATTATAAATAACTAGTAAAACATCACTGAAATAGCCCATAATTTTAAAGAAGAAGTCGTTGTATGACATCTATTTATTAATGAATGATAATAAAATTTATATCAGAGACTAAAGAAAACATAGACCTCTAAAATGGTTTTCTTCAATTTTGAATTAGTATAAGTTTTAACTAATTATAACTAATAATGTATTCAAAGAATACATCACGTTGCTTGCTTCCCCGCGCTCGCCCGAAAATCTAGTGCGGGGGGAGTCGTGTTGCTAGACGGACGTGTGTCGCTCTGGTCTGCAAAATATTCTCGTAAAATGTTATATTTTCATTCATGTACAGAGTAATGCGTGCAACAGAGCCAGAGCCCGAGTTACACAATGCATGCTGCATTACATGAGAATATAATGTATTTCAACTTATTTTTCGTATTGTTTTATTAAATTACTTCGAAAGGTAATCATGCTTATATTGTAAGCGGTACTTAATCATTTTAATATAAATAAATGAAGAAATATTTGTGGACATTCGCACACAACTTAAGCTAATATAACCTTGTGCTAAGGGATAATAAAATATAAGTATTTTCATCAGTTGTGTACTGTTGAAAATACTTATACTATAGTTATTAATAACACACTGCTTTTTTGAGACACTGCTCTCAACCTAAGCTGAAAGAATTGACTCTTTTAGCTTATTACGTCTTGTGGGTCGCCACAAGTAGGCACCATCTACCGGCAAATTGGTTAAGGTATAAAAGTGAATAAAGTGAGTGCCCGCCGAGTTTCTTGCTAGTCTATATCTATACATAATAATAAAACTGTTGAGGGTCGAGAGTCTGAATATGGAAGCTATTTAAAAAAAAAGAACGCGTTCTCTAATCGATACCTACTTAAGCCAAAATGAAATTTAAAATTTTCATGTCCGTCTGTATTCCGAATACGTATCACGCCGAACTACTGATTTGAATGAAAATTGATCCTAGGAAGTTCAGGAGTTCGAGACATCTCAACTTCTCTAAACCTAGAATTCAACCTAGGATTGCTTCACACAAGTTTCAGTGCTGAGGGTTTTGTAGTTCAGGAATTAGAGATATCCCAACTTTCTCAAAACCTATAATTCAAGGGTTCCTTGGAATGTGACGGTAAATCTAAACAGGCGTGTTGGCTGAATCATAAAAGAGCTTAATGATTAAGGCTGTTGTAAAATAATTCTGTCCGCGCCGAAGTCGGGGACTGAATTGTTTTAGAATAAACTTAATCTTTAAGCTCTTTTAAGATAAAGCAAACAGGGCCGTTTCACACGCTGCTTGATGAGTCTGATGAAGAAGTGCCTCTCCTTTTGCAAACCTTATGTGACTTAAACGAAGTTGCGAGGGTCAGGTAGTTTTACAATATGCTTAATCTTTAAATTTGTTTATGATTAAGCAAACAGGGCAGTTTCACCCGCCGGTTGATGAGACTGATGAAGAAATACCTCATGTTTCATACACCTTAAGCGTCGTAAACGAAGTTGTGAGAGTCAGCTAGCCGTTGAATGCCGCATGAAACCCGAGTTGCCAATCTCCCGCACAGTCGATTGCTTTGGCAACCAAGGCGGCCAACTTTTTTCGTTTGGTTCTCCTCGCACATTTTTCGATATCTATGGCTGTATGGTCGCGGGTCTAAGTCTTTCTGTATAAATTAATGTGTAGAATTGGTTATGGTACTGAATGAGATAGCTTGCCGAGTGAATGTAATGAAAAAAAAAGTCGAAATCACGATTTGATCGCTGTCATTATTTATTGTTTGTTTCGCGCCGTTCCTAGAAAGTATTATTACGATTAATTTTGAATATTTTCGTTTATTCTGTTTCAAATATTGTTGTTTTGCATTTAAAAGTATCCTGTCATGTTGTTTAACAGCTGTGATAAATATTTTCAGTGTAATTCGAAGTTAAATTTGTAAAATTTGATAAAATAACACGCGAAGGTCACCATTATTTTTTGTTGTTGTTTTTGTTGTGCAGTGCTCGTATTTAACCGATATTTGTTGAGATTTTCTCAATAGAAACTATAATCTTTTGTCAAAATACCATTTAACATTTCACATATGAATAATTTATGTGAAAATCAATAATAAAAATGGAGGGGTTTTTTTTTAATAATTTAAGATTACATAGCCTCGATATCCCCAAAATAAACAAAAAAATAAACAAATAAATAGGCAGTAATATTTTATTTTATTTTCGGAGATTTTATATCTACAGATTATTTTTTTTTTGGTGAAAGTGAATTGTTGATGTGTATATTTTGTAAATAAAATAATTTATGTCAGAAAACTGCTTTTTATTTTGAATTACATGGTAAAATCTGAGAGTACTCCTTCATTTTCCCCATCCTAATTTTCGGCCAAATATCATAAATCCATTACACATGGGGTGTTCTCGGATTTAGTGTAGTTATTTTCGTCAGTTATCCAGCATGATGAAACAGTAAGTATTTATGTAGTACGACTCCTGTAAAAGAAATAAGGATATATTGTGTGACGTCCGGCGTGCAGCCGCCGTTCCCGCCAAAGGCGTGGGCACCGCCTATGGATACGCCGGCGTGACCACGCCACCGGCGGGATTGAGCGGCTAGTTACATACATACATATGGTCACACCTTTATCCCCGAAGAGGTAGGCAGAGGCATATTATTATGTCCCCACATTTCAACTTTTTAGAATTTGTCCCACGTAATAGGCGGTGAGCTGTATTGCGGTGTTGAGATAGACAGGCGCAGGTTGTATCTGCCTGCTGTTAAAAATAATCAAGCCGCCAAAACGGCCTTCAACTTCGCTTAACGACTGCCATTTTACGGGCAACCAGGACCAACGGCTTAACGTGCCTTCCGAAACGACGCTCAAATAACTGTCACAAAGTGGTCACATGGATGGTCACCCATCCAAGGACTGGCCATAGTGAATGAGCTTACTACAGTGATCGCTTACAGAACACTAAGTCCGCGGTGCCACGAGCGCTTCTTATTTATACATAACTAGCTGACCCTCGCAACTGCGTTTACGTCTATTTTTGTTTGTTTGTAATAATAAAATGAAATGAAATTTTGTTCCAAAAGTAACAAAAATTTTAAGCGAGTGGAAGACCCCCCTTTCTGGATTTGTAATAATTTAAGTACAAAACAATGAATATATCTTATTCTTATATGTCTGTGGAATATATGAACATTCGTCTTTGTGAATTCGTCACATTTAAGTTTTGCGTAATGATCAATCACATTTTTTGCAGTGTATTTTACTACACTTAAAAACAAAGGAAAATTGAAATACAAACGTTCCTTTGTTTTTAATTTACTTTTCGCCTCTCTCTATAAAATAGAGTGCAGAGGGGCTTATGGCGAGACTTTGTCTGTAGTCTGTGACTCTGTTGCATTAAACTACGTCACTAGGTCACGTGGATCATCTGTTCAAAGTTTGAAATAAAACAAAAATGACAACGTCAATCGGATTGAACTCTCACAATAAACGTTTTAGAGAGGGGCAGTCGGGTGAGACCGTCTCACAGCTTTTTGTTTATTTGGTGAAGCGAGGAACGCATTTCCGCTACTATGTTTCTTCTTCTTCCGTGGTTCTTTTACTCTGATGTCTCTGTAGTTGCGCTACTCTATGTTAGCGAGTCATATCGCCCATTTGCTCAAGGTCGTTAGCCCTGGGTATGGCCTTAAACATAAGACATATTAATGGTAGGCTGTTTGTAATCTGCTTACCTCTAACATGAATAGTTCTTTCACTTAGTCCATGGGCGTAACCATCTATAATGGGTGTACATCGAAAGCTCGATAGTCTAGTCGACATTAGACGGTAGTAGAACTCTGGTGTAAGGTTTGAGCTTGTTGTTGAATTGTCGGACTTTCGCACCTTGTTGACAACAATCAACACTTGTAGTTCATATGTGGTTGAAATATCCGGGTACGTGTAGAATAAGTATAACTCGTCTGTCTCAGCTATCAATGTACAATTTAGATACCAAAATACCCTCAAATTTGACGGTAATTCGTTTATGAACATAGTTTCTAGATGTGGTAAAGTTATGTAATGATATACATTCTCATCGGTCCCAATAGGCGCAATAGAACTATTTCGAATATAGTTTCCGTACTGAGTCATCGATAGATTGGCGTTTAATAAATCTGTAAGTGAAAGTAGATTAAATACAGTTAGATTTGAATAAAATTAAAGTAATCATAGCTCCAATTAAACTAAGAAATTCTTAATTATAGATACCTATTAGGTATATTATAACAAACAAAATCACTCATTACACAGTACAAAAGTACCAGAAATTAACATTTTTTCCCCCAAATTTTGTAGAGGGAGAAATCCGTCTTACTAATCAAAACTTCGAAAGATAAGCCAATGAATAGACATTTTAGTACCCGAACTGCCGAAGACAGGAGGGTAATGTTTTTCGAGATAATGTACCTATGTATGTATAATTCTTTGTCACGTCCTACAGCCTGAACGGCTTGACGGATTTTAGACATGCGAGGTGTCATTTGATTCGTCGTGATTGTGTGAGTGACACCAGGTACATTCAAATTTCTAAAAATTCAAAATGGCTGACTTTTGGTGCTAAATTGAAAACGTTGATTTTTTTTCTTGCACGCTCTACAGACTCAACGGTTTGACGGATTTTAACATACGAGGTATTATTTGATTCACCATGATTATATGAGTGACACCAGGTATATTAAAATTTTTAAAAAATAAACATGGCAGACTTTTGGTGTTATAATTATTGAACTGCGATGAACGCAAAACTACTGAACCGATTTCGATGCGGTATTATGTGTTTATAAGACCTTGATTAGACTTAAATTCTAACATTTGTTTGATTGCAATTGGTTGAGTAGCACCAGAAATATGACCAAAAATATAATAATTAAGGTTGAATTTTGGTGATGTCCCTTCACTACACGAAAATTAATAACTCCACTACTAACATAACTAAAAAGTTTTAAATAAACTTAATTACCTATTTAGAATACAAAAAACCCGACTGCCAAGTAAACATACAACTGAAAAGCAAAAAACAAGCTCTACATTTTTTTTGTGATTTTCTTTAGCTACTTAATGTTTTACTTTGTCGGCAACATTTGCAGGCGGGAAGAAGCTATGGGAACATGTAGCTATTTTGTAAACCACCACTCGCTTGACTTAGCTTGTTCCCGCCTGCAAACGTTGCCGACAAAGTAAAACATTAAGTAGCCAAAGAAAATCACAAAAAAAATGTAAAGCTTGTTTTTAGGGTTCCGTACTCAAGGGGACCCTATTCATGAGACTTCGCTGTCCGTCTGTCTGTCTGTCTGTCTGTCCGTCAGGAGGCTGTATCTCATGAACGGTGATATCTAGAGAGTTAAAATTTTCACAGCATATGTGTTTTTGTTGCCGCTATAACAAAAAATACTAAAAACAAAAACATAATAATATTTAAGGGGGGCTTCCATACAACAAACGTGTTTTTTAGCGATTTTGTCTTATATATTCGGTAATAAGGTATCCTTCTCAATTTAAATACGTTAGTTAATTTGAACATTTTATCAAGATCATTTATTCCCTTAACACCATGCTAATTAAACGAATACTTTAGGAGGTATAGCACAATCAAATGTTGCTCAATGAAATTAATTTCGTGTCGCCATGATTGAACATTATACGGGTCACATACTAACTTATTTTTCGACTTTCATCGTAAATATTTTTTCTTTAAAAAGTGAGCAACGCTTTCAGCAGATTACTTTAGGTAGGTGTAATATTACAAAGATAGCTATTTCATAGGAAATACTAAACAAATAGTCCATATTTTAGATTTTTCTCCAGTATAAACAATTTACGTACAAACACACAATTTATGTTGTAGACGTAGATATCGTGTTTAGAATGTCATCATTCAAATGTCATCAATATTCTGAAAAAATACATACAGACGAATTGAGAACCTCCTCCTTTTTCGAAGTCGGTTAAAAAGAAATTAAACAGAGTTCACAAACTCTTTTTGAAATATATACTGTACCTACCGTAGAGGATCTATACAAGGATAGTTAACACTATAGAGCAACGCGAACTGTCTAAAGCCGCGCGTTGTATAACACTATAGAGCAACGCGAACTTTCTAAAGACGCGCGTTGTATAACACTATGGAGCAACGCGAACTGTCTAAAGACGCGCGTTGTATAACACTATAGAGCAATGCGAACTGTCTAAGACGCGCGTTGCTCTGTGTTAATAGGTAATGAGGGCAACCAGTAGACGCTTGAAATACACAGAATATCGAGCAGTGTATTTTCATAAAAAAAAATTATTAAAACAAAATGGACCTTTACTGGGCCATCCTTTCGAGAGCTTACCCGGGGCTCCCAACCGTAGGCTGTTGGCCGTTACGTGGGTTTTTTAGTCGGTAGGAGTCCGGCATATCATCCATTAAGGATTTTCCATCTCGTTAAATAAAAAGAAAAAAGGGGGGCTCCCATGCAACAAATAGGTAAGACTTTTTGTTGTTTTATGGTACGGAACCCTCCGTGCGGGAGTCCGACTCGCACTTGGCCGGTTTTTGCTTTTCAGTTGTACGTTTCCTTGGCAGTCGGATTTTTTGTATTTTAAATAGGTAATTAAGTTTATTAAAAGTATTTATAAACGTGAATTACTCGACTACAACTCATGAACACTGTACTTATTTTGATCCTTTGAGCCGGATAGGCGTATTCAAAATACACGCAATTTGTAAAAGAATATTCCTGCGAAGGTATACAAAATAGAAGTTTTCCAGAAAGATTTTACATACCTTTTTTTAACGTGAGGGAAAATCCTTCATGGATGCTATGCCGGACTCTTACCGACGAAAAAATCTCACGTAACGCCCAACTGAGCCTACGGTTGGGAACCCGGGGTTAGCCCTCGGAAGGATGTCCTAGGACTCCCAACAAAGGTTTTACATACCTGTTAATATAAATGTAGTGTTGGCTTGACCAATGACCGTCCATGTAGATAAAATTCCTTTTTTCCAAACTTTAACATAAAAATCGTATTCTCCTGCGACATATGTGTACTTATACTCCACCGAATGATTTAAAGGGCTTTCTGAGGTGAAGACCTAAAAAATATAATGTTTTATTTGAATTGTAGGAATTTAGAAAAAAATATCCAGATCCCAGAACACTCCCACAGGGGCAGATCGGTGTCAAGGAGTTTTTGTGAGTATTCACAGTGCTATCGTGATCAGGTGCTGGGCGACCCTCACACGAGCCCATGCCTCGCCAGCATGGGTAGTCCGTAAGCGGAGCTCTGCTTAAAAAAAAAGGCCAAAATTATTGGGGGTAAGCAGACGTGATACCCCTATTAGCTTCAGATTCTATAATTTCTCTTCTCATTACAAGTGTATAAAGTTTTTCATACTAACCTCTTCATAATACCCGTTCTTGTCATAGAAGCTGAGCTTCAACACATCGCTCATCTCGTCGTAACACGCTGGGTCCACCGTCACCGTGAACGTCACATTAGAGCCACGGATCGCTGGTGAACTGTTCTCAAGGCCAATACAATTTAACTGTGTTTCTTCTATAATAAAATACAGAAATACGTATAAAATAAAGATACATTTTGTGGGTTTTGATGTTCTGGGTAATATCAGGGACTTTTGCTTAAATACGAAAGAATCTTTCGTACTAGATGGCATATTTATTTTTAACTTTAGGCTATAATATATGATCACGCTGCTACTCAAGGGAACGAATTCAGTAAATCAGACCGACATTTCAATAGGTAGTTAATTATATTTTGACACACTCGTAATAGTCTTGTAACGCATTATGACCAGAAACGCAAATCACCAGCCCCCTTAAAGAACATGGGAAAACGTTAAATTATCAGCAGAGACGGGTCTTCGCAGGGTGATAGAATAGCTGGACTACAATCTGTTAACGTTAAACCTTGGTAAAACTAAATATGTCACATTAAGTATAAGGTCGAATACACAGCCACCCTCTGAATACACACTGAAAGCACATACTCTTGGTTGCGTGGACCCGATCAGTTGTAACTGTTATACTGTGTGTCCGACAAGCAGTGTCAGGTATTACAATTAAAAGACAGTAGAACAAACAAAATTGTCTATCTGACTTTGTGCCAATCAATAGTTACATATGGTATGCCAGCGTGGGGTGGAGCGAGAAAAAGTACACGCATAAAAGTCGAGAGGGCATTGCGATGCCTCTTGAAGATAATAAATTTCAAAACATTTAGATACCAAGCACAAGCACAAGCGTAAATCGCAAACGAAAGGATAGAATATATCGACCCATCACACCCAAGTTCGTGATCCGACCGCGGCGCGCGCGTCGTACGCTAGCGATGAGCTTATGTGTGATTGGTCGATATTTATATTCTATCCTTTCGTTTGCGATTTACGCTTGTGATACTTGTCTAAGGGGGCTGGTACACAAATGACCATTATAAAATCGCATTCTCCTTTCCTTATCCCTTTCTTTCCTTTAACTCCGCTGTCTCAATGTTCTGTAAACGATCACTGTAGATATTAACTTATGCTGTGGCTAGCTTTGGATACGAAACCACTTAGTAACATTCCATTTACGTCTTTATCACGAAACGTAAATTTTGTGTGGTATTAAATGAAGTATATTTATAATTTAACAACAACACAAAATTGACGTTTTTGACAGCATTTTGACAATGGCGCTAACATGCTAAATATTAGCACAGTCGGCTGTGATATTAGCTAGAGCGCATAATCTACCTACTGCTATTTAAATTATCTTGGACACCTATTAGATCCATGTTTAGACTTTTTTTGCCAAGCAGTGTAATAAATTTATCAAGCTATGTTAATATTAAATAAATAACTCAAAATTAAACACACTTACCTGATAAATCTACTTCAGTGTAATTAAATCCAAATTGCACCCAGTTATTAGATATTCTTCTAGAAACGTCAACGTAAAAAGGGTATTTACCTTCGCTGTAATACTCCGGGTAATATGTAATATTACAATGTACAAAGCCTCCAGAACTGTACTTCTAAAAAAATATAAGCATTCGTTACTACATGCACACATATAGTCATCCCCGAAGGCATAGGAAGGATTGATTGAGAGAGAGAAGAGATAGGTACACCCATAGATTTAGGATTTTTCGCTACTCTCAAGGTACACCTGTGTTTTAACCAATAAAATTCAAATCAGGAAATATAAACGACTTCACACTTACTTTCAAGTAGTAGTTTGTATTGTCATACAAGACAAATTGAACGATTTCACCGGTGTTGTTCGTCAGAGTGGCTGTGAAGGTCAGATCACCACCAGGGACGGTGGATCCACTGGTTTCAAGGACAACATTGTTAACATGTTCTTCCTCTGTAACATGCGAAAAGCATTTATGATGATGAGTCCCGGGACATCCTTCCGAGTTGTTGGGCGTTGCGTGCGGTTTTTTAGTCGGTAAGAGTCCGGCATAACATCCTCTGAGGATTTTCTGTCACGTAAAAAAAAAAGCATTTATGATGATTAATTACCGTCATCGTGTTATCGATTAAGGGTTTCGTACCCAAAGGGTAAAAACGGGACCCTATTCATGACATTTCGCTGTCCGTCTGTCTGTTTGTCTGACTGTCTGCTGTCTGTTGTCTGTCCATCACGGGACTGTAGGTATCCCAGGAACTGTGATAGCTAGAGAGCTAAATTTACTGAGAACGGGGGGATGAGGCGGGATCCTATACAACAAACGTGATCTTTTGCTGGTTTTTGGAACGGAACTCTCCGTACGTGAATCCCACTAGCACTTGGCCGGATTTTTATAGGTATATTCAGTTCGTCAAAATGACGCCGCCTGTCTGATGGAAGATCATGGTGATTGCCAGCGCGTAATTTTCTTAAAACTGAAAGGAAAATGTGGGATGTTCAAGCAGGATTTGTGAATGGAAGGGGATGTAAGGATCAGGTCTTTTCCTTACGATGCGTAGCTGAGAAAGTTTTGGCAAAAAGTCAAAAGGTCTATTGCATATTCGTAGACTTGGAAAAGGCCTATGACAGAGTGGTGAGGAATGAACTGTGGTCAACATTCTCCATGTATGAAGTGAACAGCAACTTAATACGGGCACTGAAATCTTTCTATTAGGAATCCAGTGCTTGTGTCAGGATCAACGGAACTTGCGCGGACTTCACATTGAAAAGGGTATGAGACAAGTACGTGTAGCGTCACTAACAGAAGTTGCGAGGGTCCTCTAGTATCCTATTCAATTATTATAAATGTCATAGTTTGTGAAGATATTTGTTACTCAATCACGCTCCAACGGCCAAACGAATCTAGTTGAAATTTGATACAGGAATAGCGTAGTATAGTCTGGAATAACATACCTAAGTATTATGTTCCCTATTCCCATGGAATTGGAATGTATTCTACATCCCATTTCTCAGGGAACGGGAACCGTTTGCCATGCGGGCGATGCCGCGAGCGTCATTTAGTTTGATGTGAAACTTACTTGCAACAACAACTGCCGTATAATTCCTCCCAATGACCTCTTCATCTTTCGTAACTACTACGTAGAAATATTGTGCGCCATCTTTGAAGAATTCTTGGTTATATTTTCTAGTAAAGTTTACAGTCCTTGCAGAACTGACGATCTGAAAAATAAACTTCATTGTACTAGGAGATCTCGTGCGGTGTGAATTTTAGACTTAAAAGTACGATTTACGTTTTAGTTAGCGTTCTAATTTGCTTTTAATCAATACATATAATAAAATTGTAACAGGTCGCTGTCTGTACATTGAAGATAAATAAGAAAAAATATTATAGGGGGGCTTTATGAACGCAATAGAACCCAAAACAATGATTTTTAGATTTTTTGTCTGTTTGTCTGTTTGTCTGTATGTCTGTATGTCTGTATATCTGTTTGTCTGTACGGTTGTGCACGCTAATCTCAGTAACCGCTCAACAAACCTCAACACAATAAAAAAAACCGCATTGCAATAATGCGGTTTTTTTTATTGTGTTGAGGTTTGCTCCAGTTAACATTTAGCGTTTGTTTTATGTAAATCGGTTTAGAAATAAAAGAGTTATAACACTTAAGAATCAGATATTTTGATAATTTTAATTGTAGGGGTTTCTTTGAATGTGAGTGAACCTAAACTGGCGTGTTGGCTTAATCATAAAAGAGCTTAATGATTAAGACTATTTTTAAACAATTCAGTCCGCGCCGAAGGCGTGGACTGAATTGTTTTAAAATAGACTTAATCATTAAGCTCTTTTATGATTAAGCAAACAGGGCAGTTTCAGACGCTGCTTGATGACTCTGATGAAGAAATACCTTTCCTTTCATACACCTTATGTGACGTAAACGAAGTTGCGGGCTCAGCTAGTTAAATAATAATTTCGTAATGGCTGGGCAGGTGTCATCACAAATTGAATGATTTATAGGTGTAATATGTATACATTCGTGTCGTGTAATTTAAATGAGTGCCGGTAGATGGTGCCTACATTGCCCCAAGACGGAAAGATTCATTAGTTGTGAGTCTATGGCTAAATTGGTAAAAGCGTCTGGCCAGGTATGCCAGAAGACGCAGCACTACTGCTTCGAATCCCACTTCGATCAATTACTTTTTTCACATTTGATTTATGATTTAGTTAGCATACTAATTGCTTTTCAAAATTATTTCGTTACGCATCACACTATTCAAGCGCCCAACTGTCGTCGAAATATTCTCTGATTGATTAGCTGAGCCGACATGCGAAAAGAATTGCCCGCGACTTCGTACGCGTGAAAATTATGTTTTAATGCCGACTTAATTGTTCTCTGCTTAGCCTTAAAAATTGTGTATTACAAAAGTGTTTCTCTGAAAAAGTTCTACAAAAAAGTCCGCGACAGCACATGTCTATCTTAAGGTTCGCTCATAATAAGCTAATTTGTCTATCTCTTAAGGTTCGCTCACGATATAATGAAACTGAAGAGTTTGTTTGTGCCAGGATCTCAGAAACTACTGGTTGCATTTCAAAAATTATTCGCCGTTGGACTATTCGTCGACAGGATGATTTATTTATGTCCGTTTCCTCAGCAGGGTCTTTCACCTGTGGACATTTCGCCGACAGAACCTTTCATATGCGTCACTTTCGACGACAGCCCTTTTCAGCTACTAAGTGTTTCACCGACGAACAGGCTCCGACGACAGGACGTCACGCGGGTAAAACCGCGTGACGTCCGCTAGTGATAGATAACTTATTGGGTTCGGCCGATAGTAAAGATACAGTGAGCTATACTTAGGTGCATTTTTTGTAATATTGTTTGTCTTAAGATTGACGGCGAATTCTTCATCATCGCAGATGTAGTTAAAAGAGCTATAGGTTTATCGTCGTGTCGGTGAAACACTTAGTAGCTGAAAAGGGCTGTCGTCGAAAGTGACGCATATGAAAGGTTCTGTCGGCGAAATGTCCACAGGTGAAAGACCCTGCTGGGGAAACGGATATAAATAAATCATCCTGTCGACGAATAGTCCAACGGCGAATCGGTCGTAGGAGAACGGTTGCTGAATCCAGACGGATTCATAAATAGTTAAAGTTACGTAAAAATTGTGTACTACAAAATTGTTTCTCTTAAAAAGTTATAAAAATAAGTCCTCGACAGCATATTATTATTATGTCTATCTTTCAAGGTTCACTTACAATAACCCTCTTATTAAGTTTTAATGTATGAGCGACGCGACGGGAGTAAATTGGTCTGCAGTGGCAGCCAGTCAACTGAACGATTAAAACCGGCCAAGTGTGAGTCGGACTTGCACACGATGAGTACCATACCAAAAAACGGATGGGTGGAAGTAAAAGCGGCGGGAAACATTATATCACTTTAACACCTCTTTCCTTCTCACTTTCATGTGACGCAAACGAAGATATGCGGTTCAGCTCTAATCAATTCAAGCGACGCGACGCGACGGGGGTAAATGCAAAGGGAAACATTATAATACTCAAAATATTAATACCATACCTCTCTCTTTCTCACTCTCATGTGCCGCAAACGAAGTTGCGCGGGTCAGCTAGTATAAATAAAATATAATAAAAGGATAAAAAAGTCAAAACTGTACATTGGAAATATTAAAAAAAAATACTCGCTGGGTGTGCAACATAAGATACCGAAGCCGAAAATATAGTGAGAATTTTTTTTGTCTGTTTGTCTGTTTGCTTTGCTTTGTCCGGAAGGATCTCGAAAAGTACTCAATAGATTTTATTCCAATTTTGCACAAATATAAACTAGGGATAGAGTCTTCAAATAGGCTATATATTATCACACTACATATCCTAGGGGCTAAGCAGAGAACAATTAAGTCGGCATTAAAACATAATTTTCACGCGTACGAAGTCGCGGGCAATTCTTTTCGCATGTCGGCTCAGCTAATCAATCAGAGAATATTTCGACGACAGTTGGGCGCTTGAATAGTGTGATGCGTAACGAAATAATTTTGAAAAGCAATTAGTATGCTAACTAAATCATAAATCAAATGTGAAAAAAGTAATTGATCGAAGTGGGATTCGAAGCAGTAGTGCTGCGTCTTCTGGCATACCTGGCCAGACGCTTTTACCAATTTAGCCATAGACTCACAACTAATGAATCTTTCCGTCTTGGGGCAATGTAGGCACCATCTACCGGCACTCATTTAAATTACACGACACGAATGTATACATATTACACCTATAAATCATTCAATTTGTGATGACACCTGCCCAGCCATTACGAAATTATTATTTAACTAGCTGAGCCCGCAACTTCGTTTACGTCACATAAGGTGTATGAAAGGAAAGGTATTTCTTCATCAGAGTCATCAAGCAGCGTCTGAAACTGCCCTGTTTGCTTAATCATAAAAGAGCTTAATGATTAAGTCTATTTTAAAACAATTCAGTCCACGCCTTCGGCGCGGACTGAATTGTTTAAAAATAGTCTTAATCATTAAGCTCTTTTATGATTAAGCCAACACGCCAGTTTAGGTTCACTCACATTCAAAGAAACCCCTACAATTAAAATTATCAAAATATCTGATTCTTAAGTGTTATAACTCTTTTATTTCTAAACCGATTTACATAAAACAAACGCTAAATGTTAACTGGAGCAAACCTCAACACAATAAAAAAAACCGCATTGCAATAATGCGGTTTTTTTTATTGTGTTGAGGTTTGCTCCAGTTAACATTTAGCGTTTGTTTTATGTAAATCGGTTTAGAAATAAAAGAGTTATAACACTTAAGAATCAGATATTTTGATAATTTTAATTGTAGGGGTTTCTTTGAATGTGAGTGAACCTAAACTGGCGTGTTGGCTTAATCATAAAAGAGCTTAATGATTAAGACTATTTTTAAACAATTCAGTCCGCGCCGAAGGCGTGGACTGAATTGTTTTAAAATAGACTTAATCATTAAGCTCTTTTATGATTAAGCAAACAGGGCAGTTTCAGACGCTGCTTGATGACTCTGATGAAGAAATACCTTTCCTTTCATACACCTTATGTGACGTAAACGAAGTTGCGGGCTCAGCTAGTTAAATAATAATTTCGTAATGGCTGGGCAGGTGTCATCACAAATTGAATGATTTATAGGTGTAATATGTATACATTCGTGTCGTGTAATTTAAATGAGTGCCGGTAGATGGTGCCTACATTGCCCCAAGACGGAAAGATTCATTAGTTGTGAGTCTATGGCTAAATTGGTAAAAGCGTCTGGCCAGGTATGCCAGAAGACGCAGCACTACTGCTTCGAATCCCACTTCGATCAATTACTTTTTTCACATTTGATTTATGATTTAGTTAGCATACTAATTGCTTTTCAAAATTATTTCGTTACGCATCACACTATTCAAGCGCCCAACTGTCGTCGAAATATTCTCTGATTGATTAGCTGAGCCGACATGCGAAAAGAATTGCCCGCGACTTCGTACGCGTGAAAATTATGTTTTAATGCCGACTTAATTGTTCTCTGCTTAGCCCCTAGGATATGTAGTGTGATAATATATAGCCTATTTGAAGACTCTATCCCTAGTTTATATTTGTGCAAAATTGGAATAAAATCTATTGAGTACTTTTCGAGATCCTTCCGGACAAAGCAAAGCAAACAGACAAACAGACAAAAAAAATTCTCACTATATTTTCGGCTTCGGTATCTTATGTTGCACACCCAGCGAGTATTTTTTTTTAATATTTCCAATGTACAGTTTTGACTTTTTTATCCTTTTATTATATTTTATTTATACTAGCTGACCCGCGCAACTTCGTTTGCGGCACATGAGAGTGAGAAAGAGAGAGGTATGGTATTAATATTTTGAGTATTATAATGTTTCCCTTTGCATTTACCCCCGTCGCGTCGCGTCGCTTGAATTGATTAGAGCTGAACCGCATATCTTCGTTTGCGTCACATGAAAGTGAGAAGGAAAGAGGTGTTAAAGTGATATAATGTTTCCCGCCGCTTTTACTTCCACCCATCCGTTTTTTGGTATGGTACTCATCGTGTGCAAGTCCGACTCACACTTGGCCGGTTTTAATCGTTCAGTTGACTGGCTGCCACTGCAGACCAATTTACTCCCGTCGCGTCGCTCATACATTAAAACTTAATAAGAGGGTTATTGTAAGTGAACCTTGAAAGATAGACATAATAATAATATGCTGTCGAGGACTTATTTTTATAACTTTTTAAGAGAAACAATTTTGTAGTACACAATTTTTACGTAACTTTAACTATTTATGAATCCGTCTGGATTCAGCAACCGTTCTCCTACGACCGATTCGCCGTTGGACTATTCGTCGACAGGATGATTTATTTATATCCGTTTCCCCAGCAGGGTCTTTCACCTGTGGACATTTCGCCGACAGAACCTTTCATATGCGTCACTTTCGACGACAGCCCTTTTCAGCTACTAAGTGTTTCACCGACACGACGATAAACCTATAGCTCTTTTAACTACATCTGCGATGATGAAGAATTCGCCGTCAATCTTAAGACAAACAATATTACAAAAAATGCACCTAAGTATAGCTCACTGTATCTTTACTATCGGCCGAACCCAATAAGTTATCTATCACTAGCGGACGTCACGCGGTTTTACCCGCGTGACGTCCTGTCGTCGGAGCCTGTTCGTCGGTGAAACACTTAGTAGCTGAAAAGGGCTGTCGTCGAAAGTGACGCATATGAAAGGTTCTGTCGGCGAAATGTCCACAGGTGAAAGACCCTGCTGAGGAAACGGACATAAATAAATCATCCTGTCGACGAATAGTCCAACGGCGAATAATTTTTGAAATGCAACCAGTAGTTTCTGAGATCCTGGCACAAACAAACTCTTCAGTTTCATTATATCGTGAGCGAACCTTAAGAGATAGACAAATTAGCTTATTATGAGCGAACCTTAAGATAGACATGTGCTGTCGCGGACTTTTTTGTAGAACTTTTTCAGAGAAACACTTTTGTAATACACAATTTTTACCTAACTTTAACCATTTACGCAGCGTACGCCTCAGAATCTCTCAGACGGTAAAAAAATCCCGTTTTCAAAACATTCTTGATTGCTGCTCCGCTCCTATTCATCTTAGCGTGATGTTATATATAGCCTATAGCCATCCTTGATAAATGGACTATCAAACTGTAAAATAATTTTTGAAATCCAACCAGTGGTTCCTGAGATCCTAGCGTTCAAACAAACAAACAAACAAACTCTTCATCTTTATAATGTTAGTATGGATATGGATGTATACATTTTGTCAGAGTCCCGTGTGGTGATAGGAAAGAGGACATAATGTCGCCTTCCAATTCATTCCGAGGGTGTCGTACGAGACGACTAAGGGAACTGTTGCGTAGAGAAGGTAAACTCGAAATGAAACCCGGTTGTCAGTAAAATGACTATTGTTAAGTCAAGTTCATGGCCATATGGGCGGCTTGAGAAATTTCTACTGCGGGTCGTCACGACCTGCGCTTGTGTATTTCAACACGGCAATAGGCTCACCACCTATTACGTGGGACATATAACTGAAAGGTGAAATGTGGGTGTATTGCTATGCCTCTTTTTTTTACAAACAGTGATCCACTTACAGACGGTCCACGCTGGTTAGGCGTGGAACAGTGTGAGGGTCGCCTTGCACCTGATCGTGTTGGCACTGGAAATACTCACTAAAACTCCTTAGCATCGTTCTGCCATAACAGAGGTGTTTTTGGAATACTATGCCTCTGCCTATAGTCACGCCTTTATCCCTGAAGGGATAGCCCTTATATAAAGGCGTGACCATTTGTATGTATGTATTTTTGTTAGAGTCCCAAATGACTAGTATCTAGAGAGGAGCTACGGTAACCTGTCCTAACGGTTGTCACAAATAAATACTGGACACGGGTGTAAGTATCTGTGGTGAATACCTGGGAGACCACGACTGAGTGCCAGCACTGCGAAGAATGCAGCGAGGACACAGTGCTCTAGCAATATCTTATGAGCGGCGTGAAAAATTTTCTACAGGAGCTCGCCAAGGAGCTGAACACCACGCCTTCACTACCCCGCGCAGTGCGCCTCCCGCTTTGCCGCCATATCGCCTCACCAAGTAAACGAAGTCGTAAATCACGGCCGGCAGCATAACACACACCACCGAGCAACCCATAGCTCGTTGCTCCCACAGCAGCCGGAATAAACCGGAGAAGCACAACTCCTACAGAAGAAGAGAAGTACCTACTTCTTTGCACAGAATGTGCCACGAGGAGGATCCGACCGTTGGGGCCCCGAAGATGTTAGGAGGACCCCGCATCCCGACATGAATAAAATTATGTAGCTAAGTCATTAATATAGTTTATTAAAGACTTAGCTACATACGTATCCTGAATTTTATTTTTTTTTAATGTGAGGGTAATTCCTTCATGTATGCTATGCCGAACTCCTACTGACTCAAAAACCACACGTAACGCCCAACAGCCTACGGTTGGGAGCCCCGGGTAAGCCCTCGGAAGGATGTCCCAGGACTATTCTGAATCTTTGTTCCGTTTGCACCCGCTATCACACTTACATGTTCATCAACATAGGTACCATCATAGAAATCGAAATCCAATATTTCGCCGGTGTAGTTGGTGATGGTAGCGGTGAAGGTCACGTTCGAGCCAAAGAATACTGGTCCACTGCTCGTCAGGAGCACATCTCCATGAACACCACCTAATGCCAAAAGCAAACATCTTACTAATATCAAAGATAATATATTAGTATTACATACAGATCGGCAACTCCCTGTCGCGCCACAGCTATCAATAGAGTTGACGGTCGTGTTGACGTACAATTTGCTTACATTTATTGATCACACGCACACATTCAAGCTGGAGTTTTCGCCCTGTGCTAATATTAAAATGCGAAAGTTTGTAAGGGTGGATGTTTGTTACTCTTACACGCTCTAACTGCTGAACAGCAATGCAGGGATAGATTATAGTCTGGAATAACACATAGGCTACTTTATATCTTGGGAATAAATTCCCGTCTGCTAGCTAGGAAGGGAAAATGTACACCAGATCCGTGTTAAATCGTTGAGACACATAATGGATTTCGAAAATGATGACTGCGGTACGTAAGAACTAAAAAAAGAAAGAAAGAACGTGTCAGTACGAGATATCTGTCTCTCTTGAGTAGGTATATGCAGGGAGAATTTTCTTCAATTCGAAAGACACTTTGGCGACCGTGACAGAATCAAATAATTTTTAGTAGCTTAAAAAAAATAACTTACTCGTGCTGCTATAACTGAAGAACAACAAAAGAAATATTGATTTTAATAGCATATTAAAATAATTCAACTTTATGAATTGCGTAAATAGTATTTTCCCTAATTGTGTGGGAATGAATAATGTATTCACTAACAATAGTTAAGCTACTTATATACTCGCCGAGAGGATATCACATCCTGTAGAACTTATCCTAGTATAATATTTTTAATTTGTTGATAAACCAAGTTGTTTCCTTAGGTCTGTATTATAATCAAACACTTCCGATTTATTTATAAATTTATTACAAAATATTATGATAGGTATACTTACTGGACCCCCTAGGCCAGGCCGCAGCGGCGGCCGTGGATCGTTGGGAGTCCGGGAACATCCTTCCGAGGGCTTACCTGGGACTCCCAACCATAGGCTGCTGGGCGTAACGTGAGGTTCTTTAGTCGGTAGGAGTCTGGCAAAACATCCATGAGGATTTTCCCTCACGTTAAAAAAAACGGTATACTTACTGGATTGGGCTCCCACCATATATCTAGATGTTCAGCAATCTCACCAGCAATGTACATATTCGCAAATTAATTCGAATATGATTGCGTTGATGAACTTGTGCGGAGAAAAACCGGCCAAGTGCGAGTCAGAATCGTGCATCGAGGGCTCCGTACCAAAACGGCAATAAATCACGTTTGTTGTATCAAAAGCCCCGTTAATCCCCACCTTTTATCTGATTTAAATATTTGTTATTATAGCGGCAGCAGAAATATATATAATCTGTGAAAATTTCAGCTCTCTAGCTATCACGGTTCCTGAGATACAGTCTCGTGACGGACAGACAGACGGGCGGCGAAGTCTCAAGAATAAGGTCCCGTTTTTACCCTATGTGTACTGAACCCTAAAGGTGGGTTCATGTACTTTCTTGGCCATAAAATAAGCCATTTTGGAAGTTCAGAACAGGTTATACAATGAGACTAAGGTACTGTCAATAGTATTGTGGTTGTGGACTGTGAGTGGGGCCAACAATCGCTGAGATACTGCGATTGTTGGCCCCACTCACTATCAGCTATGGCTTTTGATCAGGCAGGCTGCATGATTTTGAAGAGTTAGCTGTTTAAATATAAAAAAATAAGCCAGCTAGTTACATATTAATTACATACATACATATGGTCACGCCTTTATCCCTGAAGGGGTAGGCTGAGGCATATTATATGCCCACATTTCACCTTTTTTTAGAATTGGTCCCAAGTAATAGGTGGTGAGCCGTATTGGCGTGTTGAGATGGACAGGCGCAGATTGTGACTGCCTGCTGTTGCTGTTCAAGCCACCTTAAAAGGCCTTAAACTTGGCTTAACCACTACCATATTACTAGCAAACGGAACCAATGGATTAACGTGCCTTCCGAAGCACAGAAACGCTCAAATAAGTTTAGTGTCACATAGTGGTCATGTGATGGTCACCTATCCATAACCGGCCATAGTTAATGTTGCTTACTACAGTGATCGTTTATAGAACACTGAGTCCGGGGCCACGAACGCTTCTTAAATATAAACTTCCTATACAAATTAGAGATAGTACAGATGGAAAACTCATGTATGTACTTTTGTTATTTTTAAACTATCGCGGTTTTTAACACTGTCTACTATACACTAACGGTGCGTGAAGCCATTGAAATCAGAAAACACAAAAATTTCAATAGGGATGATGGATACAAGCTCTCCGGGATGTGGAATTCAGTGATTAATAAACTTGAACGTAAAACTGTGCCAATTAAAACTGACGTAGTGAGTGTAGTGTGTCGCCGGCCTTATCCTTCGTTGTAATAACAACGCGCAGCGGAGGGTAGTTCGACAAGAAATAACTGCGTGGTTTTTGTCGATCCTCGCCTCAGTCCAACCGCGACCACGGGCGCTGCAACGTGCTCGAAACGTCGGTAGAATGTAAGTAAATAGTATTTCGCGTGAAGTCCCGAATCATGTATGTACTTTTTTTTCACACCTACCCTCTGCTACATACACTCGCGCACAAATCAGCATCCAAAATTCGGTTGAGACCGCCTGACCTCGTGTCTGTGAATGAGTTTATGTGTGCGTTGCGTCTGTGAAAGAGTTGTCCATGTGTGCTAAGCCCCAGCGAATTTAGTATTTAGGTTTCCATCTGTACTATCTCTAATTTCGGCTACCTACTTAAATATAATAATTCGGTCATTCTCAGCCGGCTCAAATAGGCGAGTCCGCGTCGAAAACCAATACCTCTAAATTACTTATCAATATGATTTTTTTTTCTACAAATTGTACGGTCAAAAATAGTAGGGGGGGCCTGTGGTTTTTTTTAGATTAATTACGTAAAAGTTAGTTTAAAAAAATTAAAACTACGAAAATATTGACCTCGGTGTCGCGTCCGGTCCCGTATTGCAGCGAAAATTATTTTTTATCTTTTTTTCGCCAATATAGGTGTTATATGTGAATATATTCACAAATAACTTGATAACTATTTACTCTATTTATAACATTACTAAGCCATTATCGGCATTACTAGACAAGTTACAACTGGTTGTCTTTACGTCCGACGTTCAGAATTGACTTCAGTGGCGCGCACCGATTCGTTCATTACTCTGTATCTCTAGCGACTGCAAGAATAGTTGTTCGAGTAATACAAACTGTCAGTTACACCGCACCGGTGGTAAGGACTAGACGTCGGTGTGTCATCGCCCCACGGTTTTGTTAAGGTTCGTAATCATTTTCGGTGGCTTGGTATATACCTAAAATTGATTTCGGTGCATCCATTTTATCCTCAATTATTTGAACAAATGATGTAAAGCTATATTAAAAGTGAGTATTTGATGTATAAGATTTCAGTAAAAAAACATAAGTATTCATAATACAGATTACTTTTAAAAATATATAGGATTTTGCTAAATATTTTGATTTCAGTGCCCTTGATTCCGGTGTTTTTTAGTGGAAATACTTGCACGGAGATCAATATTTAAAAGCACCGAAATCAATCAATAATTTATTTATTTGCATTTTTCAACTGCCTCGTTGGTCTGGAGGTAAAAATGTACGACTGCGAATAACGAGGTCTTGGGTTCGATTCCCACCGGAGTCAAATATCTGTGTGATCCATAATGATTTCGATCCATTTTGATTTCGGTGGACACCAATAAAAAAAAGTGAAATCCCTTCATAACCATTCAGTCTATACAGTTCCCTCAACTACTGAAATGTTTTAAATTAACACTAGATTTGATATTTCATGTAAGTAAATCCTTAGTTGAAAAAAAAAAATTGTACACCGAAGTCAACCAAATAATGAGCCGCCTGATAATGACCCAATTATAATAGTTTAAAAAACTAAAAAAGACGCTTGGATTTAGGTCACGTGATTATTTTTTTCGTATCCCATTCAGCAAACCCTTTCATTTAATACCCATAGCATGGGGGTTCATTTCAAATAGCCAATCCGCCATCTTAGATGTCCGTCCTGTTGGATTTAAGTCACGTGACTATTTTTTCGTATTCCTGACAGCAAACCCATTCATTCAATACCCATATCATGGGGGTGGATTTCAAACAGCCAGTCCGCCATTTTGGGGAGGCCGCCATATTGGATTTGTATTGACGTTTTTTAGCTAGTCATGTATTGTCATCAGAACTCAGAGCGTGTGCAAAATTTCAGCCTGATCGAAGGACGGGAAGTGGGTCAAATTAATATTCCAAGATTTTCTTACATATACAAGCTGTTGATTTGGTCGTGCACAAGCCTCCTTCAGTGCGTAGTGTACTATAGGTATTATCGATTGCAAGCAACACAAACATACGTAGATAACAAAACCCCAAAAATCCTGTTTTTAGTGAAATATGATTTCGAAGAAAAAATCTTCACCCGTGTATTTAATGTTTACGTCGCCGAGCCAACGCTAAAGCGCAAGTCACACTGCCAGCGGGCGGGTGAGCGAGCTAGGCACACTGCGAGCTGCCGAATAACCTACGTGGCTGATGCGAGCGAAGCTACTCGTTTTCGTCGTTAGGCGCGCCCGCTTCGCTAGCTTAACTACAGTCCTCCCCGTTTCGGGTACTCAGACTAGTCGTCGCTTGTCATTCGAATAGCAGTGTCCACGTGTCTAGTCTCATCCGCACTACCCGGTTCGCCCTTCCGTATGTAGTTTTTGGTGTAAACCCCATAGTTTAGCTCGGCAATGTCGCGTAGTTTGCATAACTTCAATATCTCACTTCACCCGCCCGCCTAGCTCGCTCGCCCGCCCGCTGGCGGTGTGGCCTGGGCTTAAAGCTAGACAATAGTAGGTACCTAGATAATGCGGCTACGTATCGCATCTCATGGCTCCTCTTCTCACTGCCCGCGAAGTTGAACGAAGTTAAATGAATACGATAGTGTAAAGAGGCACTTCGGCTTACCTCGTCAAAAACTATACCTCCCCTCAGGCGACTTTATTTGCTGTCGATTTTTGCGCCTCAGTCAATGGGCCCAAAGATGCGGGAAGTGCGTTCACGAAGTACCTCTCTACACTACTTGGCCGACATCGTGTGTGCCGGTGCTTTGACGGCGCGTGATTTAAGCTATAATTAGTGCTTTGGTGTATGTGATCCAATTATCAGCGTCAAACAGTGGTCAGGAGCAAATTATGTTGTTCCTGGAAACTCTGCCACACAAATTTCTTTGTTCATTACAAACGGCGGCAATGTGCGTGCGCAGGCTACTGACACCACTGAGTGTGTAGTGACGCACTTTTTTCGAACTTAGACAAAGTTTCTAGAGTACTTCGCCTATGAACTTTGCGGGCAGTGTAGAGGAGCCATTAGTTATTAGGTTCCATGAGTTCCAGCTGACAAGTTCGGTGACCTTTATGTACTTTTTTGATTTGATATTAATGATTTGATGATGAGTTTATGTTGATTTAAAAGATTCCTTCCTACTTCAAGGGCTTAGGACCGGCAGAAACACGCTATTTATCATGCAATTGCAAACAAAAACATTAAGTACTGTTAGTAAACATTAGGTATGAGAAAAGTATTCTGAAATGAAGCATTTCTGGCGTAGTTAAAAATTTTAAATCAACTTATTTACAGAATTAATTGAGAATCAAAGCTTAAATACCTATTTACAAAATCATGTAACACGCAATAATTGTTCAAAATGCTCACCCCCAGTGTCTATGCACAGATTGGCGCAGCGCACTAAGTTGCGTTTTAAGTTGCGAAGCACTAGCACATTTGTTTTTATTTGTTCAAATGCCAAAACAATTCTTTCACGTAATTGTGTAACACTCACAATGTCTTCATTGTAAACAAGTCTTTTAATATCTCCCCACAAATAAAAGTCTAAGGGCGTTAGGTCGGGTGAACGCGGCGGCCAGGCTACCGGTCCACCACGGCCTATCCACTGCGTACCAAACACTTCACTTAAATATTCGCGCACTTGGCGTCCATAGTGAGGTGGCGCACCGTCCTGTTGGAAGTACAAGTCCCTATGAAATGCGAGTGGAATGTCATCGAGCATCTCATTAACCACATGTCGGAGTAGCACCAAGTATGTAGCACTGTTCAAACGACCGTCAATAAAATATGGGCCAAGTAGATGATCACCGATGATACCAGCCCACACATTCAGACTAAACCGGACCTGGAACGAGTCCCGCGTAGTAACATGTGGGTTGTGTTGTCGGTGAGCCCACCAATGTTCATTGTGGACGTTATAAACGCCCACGCGCGTAAACAATGATTCGTCGGACCACAAAATGTTCACGTCCTGATGTTCAAGGAGCCAGTGACAAAAAACTGTCCGAGCGTTATTGTCCTGCGGATGCAACTCTTGAACACGTCGGAAATGGAACGGATGCATTAGTTCGCGATTCAGCAGCTTCCACACTGTGGTATGATGAACACCGAAACGGCGACCGGCTTCACGCGTACTGGCTCGAGGTTCTTCCTCAAAATAATTGAGAATCTGCTCTTGCCGATCAGCTGATAGGCCTTGTGTACCACGACCTTGTGCATGTCGAGGAACCTCGAACTGTCGGTGATCCCTTAAGCGCTGTGTGGCGGCAAGCATCATGCGACGAGATGGTATTGGTCGGTCTGGAAACATTTCCCTGAACATGCGAATTGCATCAACAACGTTATTAATAGAAATAGCGTAAAGGCGCACCATTTCCACCAACTCAACGTTACTGTAACGCTCTGACATCGTTACCGGTGTTGTTACGGACGTTACGTAGATATCGGCGCGTGCGGTTATGCTCACGCTGAACGCGGGCGAGCGACTAATTAATTCAAAATTTCAAATTCACCGATCAAAGGCGCCGCCTGAGCCGCTCGCTCCTGCGCGGGGGTTGGAGGGGTAACTTACACGCGCCGCGCCGCCACCGCAGGCCTCCTTTGCCTATGCCTACACATTTGTATGTGCCTACTAAACTGTAGGCAAAGAAGAAACGGTTTTGAATGAACGGTGAAAATGTACTTAAGTAGGTAATAGTATTATTAGAATATTTAGAACCGATTCATACGAGTTGCTTTTTAAATTTATTTTATTTAATAATTATTAAGAACTTAATTTTACTGCCCCATTTTTTCACTTAATATTGGTTTAGTATAAGCAGTAGAGTTCCCGTAGCAAATAGAAAAGAATTTAAGCAGAAAAAAAAAGTGTAAAAAAAGGTGTCTCGTTTTATCCCGAAATATCAACGAGTGTAGGCAGTACAGTCATGTGTGCAAGTAATGCACAAATGCAGATCAACATCCTGTATAGTTACAAGTGAAGCTAATAGAAGCATGTTAAAAAAATAAGAGTTGCAGCGAGTTACATATATTAATTAGGTGCAATATAATAATACCCATAGTTACTACGTTGTTTGATGTTATTATCGAACAATACAACAAAAACCTAATTAAGACAGCTATCAGTACATACTGCAATAGGTACTTGTAAGCATGTTTCCTTAAAGGTGATAAACTTAATATAACTAATGTGTTGTAAGAGAGTTCTTAGATATTTCAAAGTAGTTATTAGAGGTACTAGTTTTCAGATTTTTTTCAAAATAAATTAGTTGTTGGCAGCTGCTGGACATTTTACGTGTGAAAATAAATCATGGATCGCGTCGCTTTCGCATTGTTCCAACCCAATCAAACCATTTCTAAATTATGGTTGACAGTATATAAGCAGTTTACAATCTCGATAAGTAGATTGCAATTTAACGCTTTTTACATTTTTATGGTGAATGAAGTAGAGGTGAAAACCTCATGTATGTACTTTTTTTTCACGCCTACCCTCTGCTACGCACACTCGTGCACAAGTCAGTATCGAAAACTACTATGAAAATCTCTTGACCACGTGCACAAAATAGAGATAGTACTAGGCTACGCACACATAGACTCCGTTCACAGAGTTCACAGACACGAGGTCAGGAGAGTGCATAGCAGAGGGTAGGTATGATAAAAAGTATCTACATACCTACATAAGATTTCCATCTGTACTACATATCTTTAACTTGTGCCTTGTGTCTGTGAACTCTGTGAGCGGTGTGTATGTGTGCGTAGCCTCAGCGAATTTAGTATGTAGGTTTCCATCTGTACTATCTCTAATTTATGCCAAAACTCTGAGTCAGCTGGGCTACGAGCGCTTCATAGACTAAACAAGTAGATATGAAATGTTAAAGGATTTTCCAGAAATATAACTATAGGTACAGTTGTAATCCTGGCACAAGTACAGGATGTGATAATAAATAAATAAATATTTAAATATTCACGGACATTTCACACAACGCTATCTGATCCTAAAGTAAGCTAGGAATAACCTGCTTGTGTTATGGGTATCAGACCACGGATATTAATACTTATATACTTTTAAATACATACATGTTATACATAGTAACACCCAGACTCTTGAGAAAAACATTATGGGTCACACAAATATTTGTCTCCGGTGGGAATCGAACCCACGACCTCCAGCGTCGCAGGCGGTATCACTACCGACTGCGCCACAGAGGCAGATATTCGCAGATATTGCGAGAGATACTCGTTGTGAGTATATAAAGCGCCTGAACATGCTCTATTTGCATTATAATTACTTACATTGCAGAAAATAGTACTATATTAATATTAATACTTATGGTCTAAGTAATATTTTTAGTTTGTAAAAATGGTTTTAAGACTGATATTGACTTTGGTTTTTTTAGCTATAGTAAATGGACGTAAGTTGTTTTATTATTATAATTTTTTTACAAGAATGACAACCTTTAATACAATCGCGTTTTTAGCGCGGAGGGTGCAGGCAGTGGTGGACTACACAGTTACATACTCACATTTGGTCAGTACTTTTATTAGCAAACGTATTGATGTCTTTTTTCAGTATTTATTTATTTATTTACACTTATATACTAACACTTTATTGCACACCATGTAAATATAAATAGAGTACATAGTACATAGATTCCGTACAAGAGGAAGGTACAATGGGCTTTTAGGTACCTACAGAAGATAATCTATTCAAAACAACAGCCAGGGTTGATGTTACACACATCTACAAAATTAAAAATTATTAATGAAATTTATGGCGACTGCATGGACGTGACTGATAGTAGGAAATTCTTATGACATTACGCAACAAGAACCCGACGATGAAAGAATACTCCAGCGATGAAGCAATACCGCTACGAAGTATGAGGAAACAAATCGACGTCAATGGAAACAACGTTCAAGCTCCCCGAAACCAATCAGCAGCATCATCGCAATCTTCACAGCAGTCCAGTACGAATTGTAAATAACGTCTCGGACAGCCAGCCAGCATCTCCGGCCTCATCAAGGATACCACGAGCTAGTAGCGATCGCTTCAGCATGGTTACCCTTTGGCCACAACAGTGTAAAGGCACAGCAAACTGCAACTACGGTAAATGTAAGTAGAGCGAACATCTCTCCCGTCTACGCAGCAGTCAGCCACACTACGAAGCAAACACCCCGACAATGAGGGTTGCTCATCGCGCACCGCAGAACTGCACTCAGCCCGGCTCACTGAGGAATAGCAGCATTGAATTCCTACTCCATGGGATCAGTGGCATAGAGTCCCTACGGAACCAGCGCAATTTAGTTCCATTCCAACGCAATGGAACTACAGGAGCTGGCACTGGCAAATCATAGCAGACGAAGACACCGTACCTATACGCAAATAAGGAAGCAAGTGATCTGCGTAAAACTTAAGAAATTTGCCGACGTCAAATACAAATCGAAAATTTAAGAAAAATTGAACGGTTTACGATTCAAGAAAGAGTACGATTTAATAGAAAGCCGCAATCAGCTGTCATATTGTGATGTAAACATGAATTACGTAACAACATGTTGAGTCGACGCGATAGCTACAAACGTAGCTCAAGAAAGAATTTCAGCGTCAGCATATTCAAGCGGTCTAGGTCAAGTTCGCACAATTATTACTCGTCAAGAATATGTTATTATAATCGCCAATATAAAAACAAGTTGAATAAAAACCGCAAGCCTTGTTCCTGGAAAAATGATACGGAGCAGCTGGAAACCGAAAACCAGCTCTTATTGAGATGGATCTCAGAAATAGATGACCCTTCAGACGCCTTATCATAACCGACTGCAAAAGTGGTTATTGAATATTGGTTAAAATATGGGCAAATACACTAGGAATAAAAAGCCTAGAAATGGCAATAAGAAGGCGAGTGAATTGAAACTCTTAAGCAGCCAACGGAAAAATCATTGATACTTATAGCGAATAACGACGAAAACAGATTTGGAACTTTATATTTAGTTTGTGGACGAGATCTTGATAGAATCCAGAAGCAAAGACGAATAATTAAGCATGTGAAATGCAAAGAAGCATATGAAACGGGAATCAGAAATAGTTGAAACAAGCGCAAATTGGTCAAAAATTATTTACATGTTCTTGGTTATCATATAACGAGCCAAGGGATGAAATCGACTCAATAAAAAGCGCAAAAAATATGGATTACCCAAAATGCTGTTGGCACAGATAGCCAGAAGGAATACCCAAAACAAAACAGGGAAGGAATTGCCCTCAGTGTACGCGGACTACGCTTCGCCATACTCGTTTATGGGACATCAATACAGCTACTGTAAACTTCTTCTATAAACGAAAACATCAAGATCCAGACAATCCAGACCGACCAGACTCCACTCACGATCCATCGTTCGAGCAAAGAATCGTACATAGCATAATGTTGTATAATTTATTTTGTCATAATTTTTGGATTTTTTTAAAAGGGAGAGTTCTATGGCGACTGCATGGACGTGACTGATAGTAGGAAATTCTTATGACATTACGCAAGTCACGTCCTGCGACATAGCACTATAATTCATTATCTAAATATTTGAATTTGTCAATTTAGCAATAATCGCATCTTCATGTAGGTGCCACAGGATGACAATCACCCCCCGCACTACTCCTCAGTTTGATGTATATAATCTTTAGTATTCTAGATTAATCATTCCATTCAACCGTCTATATCCAACTGCCTAGGAACGCTGTAGCTATGTAGAATCTCTGTGGCGGCTATGCCGCTAACTTAGTACGTCATAATGTAGTGCGTAATATGATAAATAGTGATCTGTAAATAGTCAGTAATTATCAGTAAATAAAAGTGTGCACTCAACTTCTGTCTCTCCCTACGAATTCATTCCTGACCGGTTTCACCTCAATGCATTAATAATGGTCTAGAAATAACTAGTTACTGTATCAATCAGTTATTTTGAAAAAAAAAATCATTCAAGCCAGTAATTCTTTCAGGGGCAACTGTATACGCTTTTACAACAGGTTACCTACATACATACATCACAACTTTATCCCCGAAAGGGTAGGCAGAGGCATAGTATTTGCCCACATTTTACCTTAAATTTTCATGTCCCACGTAATAGGTGGTGAGCCTATTGCCGTGTTGAAATGGACAGCCGCCCATAAGGCCTTCAACTTGGCTTAACGATTGTCATTTTATTTACAAAAGTGCTCCCGGAGTCGGCTCTTGAGAGGCCCTTGGGATATATTGGAGTGGCGACATTTTGTACTCCTACCCGTCGTAACTCAGGACCCCGTCGCCACACGGGTACAATAGGTTACCTAACGAAATTAAAAGTATCTATGTCCCTAAATAAGTTCAAATGTTTATTAAAAGCAAATTATACTAAAAGGGCTACTAAACAATTAATGATTATTTACTGGATTAAGAATCCTGGAAATGACGTGCTCTACTGGATTCTCAAAAAACTTTTTAGATACTTTAATATTGTAAATAGAGCACTAAAAAGAATAACCCGCTGAGTTTCTTGTCAGTTCTTCTCAGGTGGGTCGCGTTGTGAACTGGTGGTACTTCTTTGGTTTATATTCGTGACGTTTTAGAAGTGCATCTGTATATGCCTAAGTAACGGGTGTTTTTTTTAGAGGTATAGAACTTTAAGTTGGCATAACTGTTTTAACTGGCGGTATTATTATCAGCTGTAAAGTGATTTATGTTTAGTTTGGTTGGGCATTTCAACATGAATAGACTGAAGCCTGAACAACGCTTCCAAATTGTGCAAATTTATTTTGAAAATATTGGTTCTGTCCGTAATGCGTATCGTGATTTTCATAAGCGAATTTTGTTTAGCGGTGCCGCTCACTTTTGGTTGAATGGATACGTCAATAAACAAAACTGCCATATTTGGGGTGAAGATGATCCTCAAGTGTATGTTGAGACACCGTTACATCCAGAAAAACTGACTGTGTGGTGTGCTTTATAGGCTGGTGAAATAATTGGTCCGTACTTCTTTAGAAACGATGCTGACCAGAACGTTACAGTCAATTGTGACTGCTATAGAGCGATGATTACTGACTTTTTTGTTCATCAATTGAACAACCATGATGTGCTGTAGTAGTGGTTTCAACAAGACGGCACAACATGTCACATAGCTCGTGCCACAATTGATTTATTGAAGGAAACGTTTGGTTACCGCATAGTTTCGCGTTTTGGACAAGTGGATTGGCCTCCAGGGTCGTGCGATTTTACGCCACTTGACTATTTTCTGTGGAGATATGTGAAGTCGCTCGTCTACGCCGATAAGCCCGAAACGATTGACCACTTGGAGGACAACATTCGGCGCGTTATTGTCGATATACGGCCAAAAATGTTGGGAAAGTCATCGAAAATTGGACCTCTAGATTAGACTACGTCCGAGCCAGCCGTGGCGGTTATTTGCCAGAAATCATATTTTAATTATAATGCCAGAAGATTTCCTTTCGAATAAAGTCATTTTCATATCAATAAAAACAATCACCTTCGTTTTATTCCATTTCAAAGTTCTATACCTCTAAAAAAAACACCCTTTATAATAAATAGATATTTGTTTGTTTGTGTTGATATCTTGACGGCCAACGAATTTTAAGCGCCTACCCAAATACCTACCTACCCCAATAATATATTAACGGCCGCTTTTTTCTGCAGGAGGCGTACAAGGAGATGTTCTCCTTACATATAATGGACCCGCATTCTTTCACCATGATGTCGAATTTAATGCTACCATAGTTACGAATTACACTAGCGAATTGTTAAAATTTGACTTCTATTCCAAAGATTTTCTTATGGAAGAGGTAAGCTTGTCTATACTAATATTATAAGGTTATCAGTCGCGTGCGCATGTCCAACTGGGACGGTTGTGCACTCTTTGGTCGCGGCGTGATTTCTTTCACAAGTAATAATAATGAGCGTGTTAAAGTGCAATACGTGTAACATCGTAATAAACGAACTGCTTTCTTATGTAAGAAAGCAGTTCGTTCTTATGTAAGAAAGTAGTTGTATGGACAAAACAAAGTGTCGGTCATAGATGAAGAGACTCTTGTGCGTATGTACGTCTTCGTTTACGGCTGAGGAGATTAAAAATGCAAAATATTTGCTATTCGATTCAATTCCAACCGAAAAGCGAAAAATTCTGGGGAAAAACAAAGGCAAAGAGGCGAGAGATGTGGCAGATATCATCAATCTCTTTAAATCTGCCAAACCGAATATAATTCCTGTTTTTGTGGCTAAAGATTTAGAGAAGCTACCACCCATTACATTTGACCACCTTGATTGCGGAAAACTCTTGAAAGACATGTTGCTTATGAAAAATGAATTGGAACAATTAAAGGCTACATCTGTGACTGTTGGTGTTTTGAGTGAATTGAAAAATGTTTTTTTACGGCTAAGATTTGACTCATTAGCTCCGACATCAGCGCTTCAACTAAATGACAAAACGAGTGCGTGGTGTGATAGTGGCCCAATGGGTCTTATACAAAATAACTGTCTAGCAGAAAAAAAGAAAGATCTTTTAGCTATCCATCGATGTCCCATTGTCTACTAAAATCCATTAAAAAGGTCCAGTTCTTTGAATTATGAATGCAGACTCAAGATTCTCTCCACTGTGTTAGGCTAGTACCTCTGCCCAGCACGTGTTGTTTGGGACCAAAATGTGAGGTAGGGATTAGATTGAATAGCTCTTTAGAACACTCACCGTGATAGATTCGGTAAAATGCAGAAAAAGACGAGATTGTTCTTAACTGAGCCAACAGCTCCAGTCTTCCCTTTATTTCACGTCAATTCTGTTATTATTCCATATTTTTTATTTGCGGGAGACTAAAGACGTATTTACGTCGAAAATCAATCAAATTAAACGTCAAGCACAGTTTAACATTAATATAATGTATATCAGATCCGATGAAGACAAAGTCACTGGCAACAATCATTCGTCCGCCCACACGATGCTTTCAATCCAAGGCACATAGTGCTTCACACGAGTATACATCCCCGCATTCCCGGCAATACCACAGTCCTTGCCAAAGGAGGTGATGCCTAGTACATGGTGATAGCCTTCTTCCAAGGTGTACTGGAGAGGTCCGCCGCTGTCACCCTGAAAATGTTGCATATCGTAAAAATCAAAACGACACGAAGTGTTTTAGAAGAAATGTCTTTGCTAGAAGGGTTTTCGGGAAAAATCTTAAATGGCAGAGGTTTGATGCAGATATTATAGTGACGTCTTTATGCTCGAAGTGGTAGGTAGAAGTACATTATACGCCCACGTTTCACAATTTGTTTCGTCCCACATAATAGACGGTGAGTCTATGGCAGTGTGTTTATGAGTACCCGCTGTATAAAAATTTAAGTCACTCATATGGCCTGCCATGTTACTGGCCACCTACCTAACTTCTGGAAATGCTCTCAAATGAAAATTTCGCAAACTGGTCTCTCAACTGAGGATCAACCAGAACTAAAGATGCGTTCTTTGTTTTGTATTATATTACATACACTGAAGGCGTTCGAGAGTGCATTATGAGCGCAACTGCACGCGCTCACACAAATCACTTGAACGCTTGCAGCAAGAGCATGGCGCGCGCCAGAGTACAAGAGATTAGGCAACTTCAAACAAACGCATCGACCGCGGTTTGCTTCTATGTGAGCGCGAGCGCAGTCAACTAGCAAGCGTCACGCAGTTTCACCCTAGTAGCTCCCGTTCCCGTGGGAATAAGGGATTAAAATATAGCCTATGTTACCCGCGGATAGTATAGCTTTCTAACAGTAAAAGAATTTGTCAAATCTGTCCAATAGTTTCGAAGCATTTCGATGCTAACAATCTAATCTTTCCTCTTTACAATATTAAGTATGGAAGTGTGTTTGGCGCGTCTCGTACGGTGCGTTCGTTCGAAGTCGCCTTACTCTTTTCTTGAACTCTGGTCGCCGCTGTCGCCAACGCCCCGCCCGTCGCCAATATCTAGTTGAGGCCATACAGAACACTGACGTTGCGGAGTTACAAGATCTAGAAGTGTTTTACCTCACAAGTGTCGACGACTTTGTCCAATCGTCCGTAGCACATCTGTATAGTGCTGTTGTAACCTGCGATAAAGAGGCGATGCGGCGGGAACAGCTCCGAGCACAAGGATTCGTTAAACTTGTTAAGTTGCATCTGAAATTATATCAACCATTAGTATTACTATTAGTTATTCTGCATAAGTACCTAAAACCTTTGAGAACTGAGCAAGCAAGTTTGTTAGCGATTCAGAACATGCCGTTAGTGCTACTCGTGTACTATGTACATGTACTGTGACAAGGTTCCATTTTTAGTTTTAGGTAAAATATTTTGAACTTACAACTTGAAGAGTGTTTCCCAGCTCTCCTCTGGCACTTAACCTTCCCCATCCTGTTGCAAACAAAACGTGACTGTCAGTTTTACCAACATCAAGGCATGCCGGCAACACTGTTTTGCCAAAATTTATTCTGGAACAGTCCAAACATTACATTCATAAAAGAATTGTTGAGTAGATTTTTTTTAACGTGAAGAAAATCCTATAAGGATGCTATTCCGGACTTCTACCGACTACAAACCTCACGTTTCCTACCTAATTCCTACGGTTGGGAGCCCCGGGTATGACCTCGGAAAGATAACCCCAAGAGTCCCAATAGACCTTGGCTACCACTGCGGCCTCACCTAGGAGGTTCGGGTGCTTTCCCGCGTCTTCGAAGGGTTGTTCGGATGTTATCACGCTTCTTGGGGAAAAGTTTTTATATATTCCTGTTTTCAATTTTATGGAAGCCTAGATAAAGGCGCCTGCGTCTCGGAAAATCGAGGCCCAGCGGTCCCTGCTCCACCAGGAAACCATGGAGACATGGAAGGTGTGACTTGAGCAACCAAAGAGGCGATTCGCCACAATCGCGGTCGTCAGACCGGTCATGGATGAGTGGCTGGAGAGGAGTGATACGGTGCTTTCTCCTACCGGTTGTCACAGATACTTACGTACGGCACGTTAGCTTCAGAAAGTATCTGTGGCGAAGACACCGGGAAACCACGGCCGACTGACAGCACTGCGGGGAGCCCAGCGAAGACACAGTGCTCCACACGCTGGTGGAGTGCACGGCGTGGGCGCAACAGCGCCAGATCCTCGTGGTGGGTATGGACGTGGACACTCTCTCGCTCGAGACCATAGTGCGAGCCATGATCTCCAGCGGAGTAAGTGGTACTGCGCTGCCTCTTTCTGCGAGCAGGTTATGTGAGTGAAAGAGACGGCGGGGCGGGAACGGGAGAAAACTCTCCCACCCGAGTTCCGCAGTCAGCGGCTTGGGGGCCACTGACGTGTTTTCGCCGAGGACTATCGGCCTCCATGACCGGGGGCCTGAGGACGGTGAGAGGGTCGCTCACCGTCCTTACAGACGTGAGGCACTCACGCACGCCCCCCTCTCCCCCCCTTAGAAGCGGGATCACACCCGAAACCCCCCAAAGACGCGGGATAGCACCCAAACCACCCGCTAAGCGAGGCCGCAGAGGCAGCCGTGGGTCTGTTGGGAGTCCTGGGACATCCTTCCAAGGGATTACCCGGGACTCCCAACCATAGGCTGTTGGGCGTAACGTGAGGTTTTTTAGTCGGTAGGAGTCCGGCATAGCATCCATGAGGATTTTCGAAAAAGTCTAGATAAAGGCAAGAGCACTATAAAAAATTCAGAAAATGGCTTCGTCCAACCTATTTTGATGATGTCACTAGTAAATTCACTTTGTCTCAAGTCAGGTCTACAAAGCCGATTACGAGACTTGGTGACAGGGGTCTACGTACATTTTCATAGTGTGGTTACAGAAAAACTCTACTTGATCCTTTTGGAGGACCCTATTACCACTATACAGTCCCATTTGATCAATCAAATTAGCCTATAGCAGTCCACCGCTGGACGTAGGCCTCTCCCAAATTGCGCCACAATACTAATAATAGTCCTGCGCCTTCCGCGTCCAGTCAGTCCCTGCGACCTTCTTCCGGTCGTCGGTCCATCTGGGCCCATCGTCCTAACCCACGTGTACCAAGTCGCGGTCTCCACTCCAGAACTCGTTTGCTCGACCGACCACCGGTTCTCCTACAGATGTGGCCAGCCCACTACCACTATTCTGCGAGCTATGTCGACCGCTTTGGTTCTCTGACGGATAACATCGTTCCGGATTTTATTCCTCAGAGACACCCCAAGCATAGCTCGTTCCATTGCTTGCTGCGCAACTTTAAGGGCTCAGACTAGCTTCACTGTAAGTGTCCACGTCTCGGCACCGTAGGTCATAACTGGTAGAACGCACTGGTTATAGACTCTTGTCTTTTTTTTTATTTTTATACTACTTAGGTGACAGACAAGCTTACGGCCCACCGGAAGGTTGGTAACCATAGCCTATAGACGTTTGCAACACCAGAGGCGCTACACACGCGTTGCCGACCCGGGCGCAGGTTGTGACGACCCACATTTGAAATTTTTCAAGCCGCCCATAAGGCCTTCAACTTGGCTTAACGACTGTCATTTTACTGACAACTGGGACCAACGGCTTATCGTGCCTTCCGAAGCACGGAAACGCTCGTAAATAAATGTCACAAAGTGGTCCACGTGGTGGTCACCCATCCATATCCGGCCATAGTAAATGTTGCTTACTGCAGTGATCGTTTACAGAACACTGAGTCCGCGGGGCCACGAGCGCTTCAAAGCTTCAGGCATTGTTGTATAGGCGAATGGAAAACTCGATGCAGTTTGCTGAACGCCCATTCATAAGATCCACGAATCTAGGGAGAAATCTCTTAAAAGCCAAATACTGTCGTACTGGTCTGGTTAGAGGTCGTATAAAAAAAATTACGGGGGTACCTTAAGTATTACCATTTTATCCGTGCGACGCAAAGTAAGGGTAATGTTTATACATGACCGGGGGTCTGAGGACTGTGAGAGAGTCGCTCACCGTCCTTACAGAAGTACTTTGGGAGTCCCGGGACATCCTTCCGAGGGCTTACCCGGGGCTCCCAACCACAGGCTGTTGGGCGTTACGTGAGGTTTTTTAGTCGGTAACAGTCCGGCATAACATCCTTTGAGGGTTTTCCCTCACGTAAAAAAAAAGGGTAATGATTATAATATGTACTTACTTGGTTGATGTTTCTAACAACATGATATCGTGGTACTTAGACGGTGGTTGGTATTCCGGATGTATTATAATGTCTTTGATTGTATATAATCGCCAATAGTCTGTTAAATCTGTACGTTTCAGCACTCCTAGAGCTGCAAATGTTACGTTGCCCCTGAAAAACAATTATAATCGATGTATTTTCTAAACGCCCCGCGTGGAGACGGAAAATGTCGCCACCCTAATTCATACCGATGGTGTTGTAAGAGGCGACTAAATTCATAATTCATTTATTCAATGCTGAACACAGGTACAGAGTAAACTTATATCTAAGGTGTTAGATGATAACAATGTGCAAACCATGTTCCGCCGATTGAGGCATGCAATACAAGAACGGCAACCACTGCAATTTGGGAATACCGATGCACAATAAAATTTATAATAAAAATTAAATTGAAAATTTCAAATGTCAAAAAAAGTTAAATAAAATTTGTAGTGTACATTAATGTTATAAATATAAATGATACAGGAAATACAGATAAATTATAATACACAAACAAAAATAGAGTCACACTTATCCTAAATGTCATAGTTTTCATTATTAATAATTAAGTATGTCAGCTGCATGTATTATTTTTATCATTTAGGTACTCTTTAATTGTGTAGTAAGTCTTATTAACCAGATAATCAAACAAATGTGTTTTAAACACGTTAATACTTTCGGCATTTCTCAATTTCTTAGGTAGCTTATTGTATACTTTCGGAGCCATTGCGAAAATACTTTTATGGAAAAGAGCCGTATGGCACTTCACTAGATGTAGCGTGCCTTTTCGACGCCGACTACCTACTTCATCAAACATGGACAGGTTATTTCTTACAAAAAACAGCCGTTTCGTATATGTAAAGACATGGCATAGTGAGAATTTTAAGATTTTTGAAATGGGGTTTGCAGCTTTCAGTGGATCGCAAGCCACAAATGGCCCGTATACACCGCTTTTGGCACTTGAAAACTAGGTCTTTTCCTGTTGCATTTCCCCAAAACATTACACCATACCTAATTTGGAGGCGACTAGACCATGATACGCTGCAAGCACTGCTGACCGACTAGACACTTTACTGAACATATAAAGGGCATATGAGTGTTGGTTTAATTTGCCACAAATCTCATCAACCTGTTTATTCCACTTTAGCGTACTTTCAATTTGAAGCCCTAAAAATTTTGCAGCGTGAACTTTGCGTATAGTCCTACCATTATAATTAATATTTAAACCCATATTTTGGTTTGATATTTGACTGAATTTCATAATGGCTGTCTTATTCAGGTTGATAATTAAGTTATTACTTTGTAGCCATTTTATAACTAAATTAATATTCGAATTTATGTCGTACTCAAGAGTATTTACGTCATTACTGTTAAACACCAAAGTGCTATCATCTGCAAACATTATCATGGGATAAGGAGAAGCAGTCGGAAAGTCATTAATATAAAGAATAAACAGCAGAGGTCCAAGAACACTACCCTGTGGCACTCCAAATCTTACTGTTTTGTTAGTAGATCTAAAGGAAATGTCAGTATTTTTACATAATTTATTGATTACAGTCATTTGTTGCCTATTCACTAAATAAGATTCTATCAAATTTGCTATGTTACCTCTTATTCCATATGCACTCAGTTTAGCTATTAGAATTTGATGGTCCACGTGGTCAAAAGCGCGCGTCATATCTATGTACAAAGCAAGTACAGGCTGCTTTTAGTCCATTCTATTCATAACCATGTTAAGAAAGCCGTAAATCACCATATTGATCGATTTGCCCTTCCTAAACCCTTTTTGGCCATCAACCAATATCTTGTTCGTCTCAATATAATCATTAAGGTTTTGATAAATGACTCTTTCGAATATTTTAGAGAATATTGGTATCAATGCAATGGGCCTGTAGGATGACGTACCTACTGTCTTTATCACCTTTCTTGAAGATTGGTTTAATAATAGTTATTTTCAACTTATCTGGGAATACCCCGTGACATATACAGTTGTTAATAACGTGACTTAAAACTGGTGCTATAATAGTGCATACGCTTTTGACCACATTTGTTGTTATATCGTCGTACCCAGTGCTATTAGTATTTCTTAACGACACAATAATCTGCTGTATATCCTTCGGGATAGTGGGCTGCATAAACATTGACGATACCCGACTACGCATTTGTGAATTTCTATTTTGTGTAATGTCTGTACTTGATTTATAAAATAGTTATTAAAAGTCTCCGCTATATCTAGAGGATTTGTTAATATTTTATTACCTGAATTTATTCGCGTTATACTCTCAGGAGGCAATTGATGTCTATTGCCATCAATGACTCTCCATGTTGCCTTACAGGTGTAAAGGAACACATACAACTGGTGCGTTAACCAAATTGAAATTTGGGCATTTTTTATACCACTAAGGTGGCAGACAAGCATACGGCCCACCAGAAGGACTGGCGGTCACCGCAGCCTATGAACGTTTGCAACACCAGAGACCTGTAAAAACTTTCAAAGTCCCCTTTTGAAGAACCCCATACTGTAGGCGTTTGGGAAAACCGAGGCCGGGACATATGAGATTTAGTAGATATGCTTCGGTTTACTTTAGAGGAATAAAGTGAAGCAATAAGTAGGTAAGTATGTGAAAAACTTACAGTTTTGGTGCCCCAATACAGTGCGCTGCCGTCAATATGAATCTTTCACTGATTATAGACCCTCCACATAGCCATTGCGCAAACTCGCGCTCCTCGCCATATCCCAGCAGCGCCTGAAACATTCCGTTGAAACAAATGAATCTTTTAATGCCTATAGAAAGTGGTCACCTCAGCCTATGAAAGTTACTCAGCAATAGGTACCAGCCAGAGGTGCTATATAACAAAATCATTTATTTATTTATTAAAATTTTCGTTTTATTTATTTGAAGTCCGGGAGCTAATAATTTAATTTTGACTTCAAGGATGGTTTCAAGGTTCTTCAAAAGAGGCTTTTACAAGGTTGTCATAGCGAGTGTGGCGCCTCCGGTGTTGCAAACGGCCAAAGCCTACGGTGACCACCAGTTAATCATGTGGGCTGAATGCTTGTCTGCCACCTTAGCGGTATAAAACAAGGATAAACTTTTCCCTCACAAATATTAAAAACTCGTGTATCTATAGGTACTACTCGTAATATTTTATAGAGAAAAGATTTGATAGTTGGTCTGCATTGAATAGGTTCCGAAATTAATGAACCGATTTGAAAAATTCTTCCACTTTTGGGAAGCCGGATCGCCGGGTGATGTAGGGTATATTTTTCCCCTATTCCCACCTGGTATAATACTTACTTTGTTACATTATGAAAACTGACACTATTCCACAACTTTTATTTTAAGTGTGAACACCTATGAAAATGCTATAATAGCGAAACCGGTCAGGGTATTGTTAAAATTTAACACTAGAGTGCACGCGCGGGTTACAAATGTAGCCCAGCGTGTAATATTGCCGTATATTATTGTACCTGGGCGCGCTATAGATCTATCGTCTCGTGTATTCCTCGACTACTACCCCCTGCACACACACCACAGTGCGTCGCCACTTTCGGCGCACAGACCTTTATAATATACGTCCTTAAAGTTGCTTGGGCTACACCTGTGCCCGGCGCGTGCGTCCGAGGAATAATATCGTGAAAGTGTACAAGTGACAAAATTGAGGTAAATATACTCTATTGTAACATAACTATATTATATATTATAATTGTTATATATTATGATATATCTAATTAAAAACATATTAATAGTAAGTATGCATTATTTATTGTTGGTATTTGTTTATTTTTCGCAGATGGCGGTGTCCGAACCAATCGAACGATGGCTTGATGAAGTTAGTGAAGGTGAAGATATTTTGACCGAAAGCGAAGAAGAAGAGGAAGAAATTGCAAGACCAAGTGACGCACTGGGATCACCTCATCATTCTGATACGTACCAATCAGGCGATGAGGAAGACGACGACGTGCTTTTGACAACATTGGTTGCCTACCAATCATGAAATAGAACCAAGTGGAGTAAGTGTCCACCACCTACTTCAAGAACAAGGTGCCATAATATTTTAGCTCGTCCACCGGGCCCAATAGGTCCAGCATAATTTTCTACTGATTGTTACGTTCCTAATTGATAATATGAACAAGTGATCTCAAACCTGCCAAATACTAGTTGATTTTTAACAACTATTTTTGTTCTAAATTACAGTTAAAAAGTTAATCTTACCTAGTTTTATAAACAATTATAATAAAAATAAACATGTTTAAAATATACACTGTGTTAAAATTATTAATTTTTGATATATATTTATAATTTACTTCCTTGTTAATGGGCTACACCTGTGCCCCGCGCGTGCGCTCATGGTCAAATTAGGGGCGCGTGTACTGCAGTGTTAAATAAAAGTTGTGGAATAGTACAAGTGAGTGAGTTTTGATCTAAGACCATATATCACGGGACTAGCCTTTGCGAACCACCGCATACAAAAATATTCTGCTAGTTTACATAGCGGGTGAAGGGGGAAACACAAAGACATATAAAATTTCATTATTGTTACGCCGCCCTTAAATCACTATGACAGTTGACATAAGAAGTGACGTAATTTCCGAGTGTATGATAGACAGTGTCTGTATACATATAAGAGAGTGCGAGTCATTTGTCGGGCATTCTGTACTGTGTACTAAAACTAGCCGAAGCTCTGCCCAATTTATTGTGTCTATATGGAGAATAAAGTAATTAGCAGAGTCCTGAAGTGTTTAATTGCCCCTTCTGTTACAATCAGAAGTGGGATACTTCAAGAAGAAACCATGAAGACTGTCAGTTTTGAAGAAGAAAAATCCACTTTGAAGTAGGCCGAGGGTCCTGTCGACAACAATAGTGCCTCTACCTCGCAAACCTCGATTACACGTGGACAGTCGAAGCAAAAGTTACACGGCGCACATCCAAAAACAATGTGGGTATTTATAAAATGTTTTACCTACAAGATGTCTCCAGAGAACACAACTATCGTATGAATATGAACCAGTTTTCTTCTTGAAGAACCTGCTACCTACCCATGTATATACCTTCAGTAAGAGCCCACCTGTAGAAAAGCCCCGATATCAAGAATCGGACTACCGCATTGCAAAAATCCGACTGCATCCACCGCTTTGTCAAGCTGAAGTCAGTGGAATTAGTGCCAACGGGCACGTCGCGGCACCGGCGCTTCAGTCGTGAAGATTTTCATCGTGGAACACTTAAACTACAGCGCGCGGTAGCAGCGTGCTGCGGCGCTTGATGGAGACAGATGCTGCCTGAGATGGTCAGCTATGAACAACAAGGCTGAGATACGCTAAAAGCTGCACAGATAATTTGAGGTGGGTGCCACTAATTACCTTTTTCCTATCTGATGTAGCCAGTCTTTGCCACTAATTCTAATTCGTGTAGCGAAATAGCCATTGCCAGTTACAACAACTACTGTAGACTACCAATTTACCATTTGCCTATCGCCTATTTGAAATAGCCGCTCTTTGTCACTAACTCTGATTCATCTACGAACTGAGCTATTGCCATTACTTGCCAGTAAGAACTATGGGTAGGCTCCTTGCCAGTTAGGCTAGTAATTGCATTGCCTGTTAGGCTACTAATTGCCCTTTGCTGAGCCGAAATAGTCTTACTCCACACCTCTGAATTTCTCTAGTTTATTTAAATAAGTTCTAGTCATTGCCAGTAAAACAGCCGCCTAGCGTTAGGTTTTGCGTTAGCATTATGAAGAAAAGGAAAGTCTATTAAAATTAATCGTTATTCGTGTTAGAATGCTGGTAAAATAAATGGAATAACTATTATGCACTGGATGTCGTTGCAGTTCACGATCGATACCTGTTGGTATAACTAATAAAGCCCTTAACCAGTCAAATCTAGATTCAGTAACATTCAGAACATTTTTGAAGATACAAGCACTTTTTAGGTAATATCGAAACGCACAGTTAATTCCGAAAATTTACTATTTGAAAGAGGCGCAACAATATTGTGATGAGAAATGATACTCCAATATCCTTTACATAGCTATTTATTCTTCTGTTCTTCGTATAATAATAGATACTACTCCTACATTCCACTTAATGGTATTACGAAATAATAATCCTATGATTGTAGATTCTTTACATTTTTATTTTCACAATTTAACTACTACTTGCACAACTAAGTACTAACTATTAATTAATACAAATATTCTACTTTAACTAATTAGCACTTTACTGAACTCGATCAGGAAACAGAATGTGTTCTTTTTCCAGAATATTCACTTTTTATCGCCTCTCAACAACTCCCACCTCATAGTGAACATTTTTATGTCAAATCAACTACCCACTATTTTCGAATAATCAATTAATGTTTTATGTACAGGCTAATCATTCTACTATGAGGCGGTGTTGACATCACAAAAATAACTTATTACTACTTAAAACTGAATGGTTTTAGAAAAATCACAACATTCGGCCATCAGACAGCGTGCTATCTCCGGAGCACGCAGTAATCACAACATTCGGACCTGTATATTAAACTAATCTCATATTTTTATACATAACGTACATAACAATAATACCTTTATGCGGCTTTTCATAATATGCTAAATCAAAATCTTAAAGTTTAATTAAACCTAAACCTTCTCTATATCTTCTATCTACTCTGTCTATAGTCTATAGGCTTATAATATTAACTCAATCATTATTTATTTTGTAAAACTATAAGTGAGAACTTGAGTCTGGCGAAACGTCAAGAATACAAAACAAAGGCAACAAGTAACCAGTTCACAGAGCAGACCGCCTGCTGAAACTATTTACAAATGTACAATCTAAAAAGTGATCTCTTTTTTAAAACCCAGCAGAGTCTGCAGATCACTTCCAGGTTTCCTTTTCCAGCAAAAGAAATCATTACAAGTGTCAGCAATTAGTGTAAAATATATTTAATAGTGGAATACAACTAGTACAAGCGAGTGATTTTTCATAAAAAAATCATTAGGTATCTAATACTACCATCATAATAATATTACTTAAATAATATTTGTAAATTAAATTGTTAGTCTCATTTTAAGCGAACTATTGTTCTTAGGTATGTGAAATAAAGTTCTTTTAACCTTAATAATCGTCGTTTCAGGCAACGTGATGAAGCCACAATATACCTATACCTTAACCCTAAGGACACATAAATATAGTATTAAAGGTAGCTCTTGTGGCATTCTCGAAGTTACCTTTTTTTATATCGACATCTATCCTTACAGGTTTCCCTAATTCGATAGTGTTACAATGTGTTTATTATTGCCGACAATTTTAATCAATAAATTGTAACTTAGGTCATAAATACATCAATAGATTAAATTCCGATACTGTAAACTAACTTTAATAAATTTCGTGCAAATAATAATGACTTTAGATAATCATTTTAAATATTAATAAAAATCTCAGACGATAATAACAAAAATATTGGTGTCTTATAATGTAATAATAGTTTCATTCATGTAATAATGTCAATAATTAATAATTTCATATCATACTATAATAAATTGTGTCAAACGTTTGCAAACATAAATCTGAAGTAGGTACAAATTATGTCAAATAATAATAATAATATAAAATAATCATGGTATGCGCATAAAATGTGTCAATGCAAAATGTATAAGTATTCTTAAGTCAATCACTGAGATACTCTGATTAATCTAACCATACCAATACCTTCAAATTCGGTTGGTAGCCTGTCGCAAGAGCGTATACCTACCACTGTTTAACTGGGTAACTACCCATAAAGTGTCATTGACCTTATGCAGTCCACTATGATAACCAGAAAGACTTTCTTTTATGGTTGATGTACATGTTATAAATTCGCAAGATTTATTGGGAACTTTTTGGTAAGTAAAACCATCCTATTTCACAAATACAGGATAAAAAACTAGACATACTTATAATTATTAGACTACTACTTACTTAGAAATAGTATGGTATTACTTTAGAAATTGTATTTGAATAAAAGAAACTGCAAGGTACGATACCTATATTTCTTGTGAGGTGCAGCCACAAGATTCTGATGAATTTTTTATTCTCAAAATGTTATGTACCTACCTACTCTTTTTGCAGAGAGGCTCTTGGGCGTAATCTAAATTATAGAATATCGCTATTATGGACATTTTGTAAGATACAAGATTACTCCGCAGAAGGATACAGGTTAAATTTGAATACACTGTTAAAGTAACTCAAATTTACAATTCCATTTACATCTGTTAATGCCTCATCTTTTGCACAGCAAAAGCTGGTGAACTTAACCTTTAGCTAGTTTTAAATTGAATCAAATTATCTAAAATAAACTACTAGGAGCGGCTAACCCCACAAGTTCCAACTCTCGACCATTTAGTTAAGCATTGGTTTCTATGTGTTACAATAGTCACGGTAAATTTAAGACTTTAGAAGGTTTTGCTTTTTAATTTTTATCAGAATAAGAATATTAACGATATTTGTTAAAAATTATGAAAAAGAAAACTCCTAGTCGAGTCGACTGGCAGACTGCAGTCATCTCTCTAAACCAATGGGTATAACTATTTAAAGGGAAAATGCTGCCAGTCTTTGGGTACAATGTCATTATTTAGATTTAGGTTACTTTAGATAGTTATAATGTAAATAGATAATGTTACATTGGGATTATTTTGGTAAATAAATATGTAACAAGTCTCATTCTGTCAGATGCTACAATACTTTCTAGGCAGCAGTCCCACGATACGATAAGATTCTACAAGGAACTCTGATAACGTAAGCTGTTCAGGGTTCTTTTTTTTCATTTTGCGAACCAGTCAACTTTTGTTAGAATATAGGATATACATTTAATTCTAGCCTTTACCTCTAACGAAATGGCCCTAAGTGGTCTAAGTGCATATAAACTGTTAAAAGGCAGTTTTACCTTCTCTTCAGTCTTAGTGGAATTATAAATATTGCATAAGTAAACCAGTAAGACTGAATCTGTTCTAGCGTAACCAAAATGACCATAATAAGCATCAGAATTATACTTAGTTTATTTGGTCTTAAATTATCCCTATAGGGCATTATGTCTTAGTATACTCATTTGACTGGACAGTAGTCCATCGTGAAGCGGGATTAAAAGAAATCAACAACCTGACGCTATTTGTGGTACTAAATCCCTCTTTGTCATAGTGGTACTACAGTATTAAGACTGCTGGTACGAAGTATGTTACAGCCGGTGTACAGCGTAAAATTAAGGCCTAATAGACACCTATGTACCCTTTTTTTTTTTGCTAACAGTTTACAGGGCGTTCTTGTAGTGTAGTTTGTCGACTGAAATACGCAACTTGAATAATCTGATAAACTAAACTAGTTAGAGAATACCACCTAACCCTGGTGAACTGCAACCGTATGCACTTCGGTCAGGCTTCTGAAACTCGCCTACACCTACAACAATAATTATCGCCCGAACGGAGACTTCTAAACCGCGTATGGCGGCACGCAAAACATTGGGTCGACTGACCGTTTCGGAGCCAGTTTCTAAATGTTTCGATCTTTACTTAAATTTCTCTGTATATAGATATTTTTTTTTGCGATTTGTAGGTATGTTTAGAAATACCTATAAGATAGCACAAAATAGGTATTACTCTCTAGCACTGGCTTTAATCAAGATCAAGGAAGTAAAACTTGTGTACGTACTACTAAAAGTTATTCCGTGCCTCAGTGTTTCAATCAGGATTATATATATTAATATTATAAGAAGGAAAGATTCGATTGCCTGTATGGTTGTTTCCTTGCGTTGAATAGTCTCCAAAACCACTGAATCAATTTGAAAAACTCTTCCACTACTGCGAAGGCACACCCTCCCCGAGTAATGTTCCCGTATCTCCAGGGGAATGGGACTACGCAGGGAAAACCATGCGGCAACCGCTAGTATTGTCTGCGACCAGTAGAGGTCGTTCAACTAGGTCTTTTTACAAGGATCCAAGTGTAATATTTAGCTTAACTCGTACAGTCCACTGCCGTTGTATAGCTCTTTCAATTAAAAAAAAGGTCTTTATAATAGATATTGCTAGCTGTCTCACAAAATCTTTCCACAAAACGTCGAAATTAGATAAGAAATCCTAAAATTGTCTACCCATGTACATTGCACGGTATCTACCGAGATATTTTGAACACCTGATATGATATGATACGATTTGGTACAATTGGCCAAAAAGGTCACCGTCTATTACAATTAGAAATTATATTATATTCCCCAATAATACGAGTCCATGCCTAAAATGGTCGCGGGATTTTTAATGTGCGCGACACACTAAAAACACGACGCGACTATGTGTAGATAGAATGTACTGCGTATGGTGGCGCATTGGATGTTGATAGTGTGACTCTGGTCATAGAAAACAACACAAATTGATTCTACTCAACACGCGTTGCGTCGCGTTTTAACAATGTGTTTCCGCCTCAAACTTCCGACATGTATTTGACACGGATAACTCTTGAGGAAACCCACACTATAACACATATAGATTGTTATGAAGCCAAAAAGTTCAACAAATCCTCAGGCATTTCACATTTTTAAAACGTGATACATTATATCTATATATAATTATAATTCCATAAATAATGCACTAGGAGTTCTTATCAATAAGGTACAACTAAAATAAGTTATAAAAGACCACAATTCCTTGTCTGGAGGACTCGTGTCGCGGTTGCTCAAGGTCGTTAGCAATTATCCGAATAAAAGTCTTAATTTCACCTGTCGCTCGGCCCGATCCTCACCGTTGCCGTCAGTATCGCCGCCACTGGTTAGATTCCGCCTTCTGGCGGTCACACCGCGCCGCACTGTATTCCGACACGACAGTTCACCCGTCTTTCTGCTTGGGCGTGAATCTTTCACTTCAGTCACCTGGAATTGTCATTTTAAACGCAGTTACTGCTCTTTCAAGCTAACGATTTCCCATCTATCATCTCATCTAAGGCGTTTATTACGACCAAGGCGCTTATATCTCGCCTGCTTGGCGTCCCCAAAAAAAAAAAAAATGTCTATGCCTTACTATGCATACGGCTAGTTATGAAAAGGGTACAGTTTGTGCCGTAATCTTTCTTGAGCGATTCCGTGATTGGGAAAGTTCACTAAGCCGCTGGTATGGAATCTAAATAACACTATAGGCATAAACAAGGCTGGAGGCGTTAAGTAAATCGAAAAATATCAATACTGTTTCACATACGCTTCATTTACTATTGGGCAACAAAATTTGTTATGCATTCATGTGTGTGTAATCTAAACGCTCCACACATAGCAATCAAAGTAAGCCTAATGTCAGCCTAAATCATTGAAAAAAACTTCTATATTGTTATGATCGCCACCATAATGGCAGCACAACAATATGACTGCATAAAGCACAGATGATAATGTGAAGCATTCTAACTATACTCGCCTGGTTGAAATTGACAGCCACTATACGGTTGCATACTGGCTGCACACTAACACGGCTGCATGTAGCATCGCTTCATGACTAAACAGATCAATCTCAACATACTTACCTACATGGTTGTGCACTGGCAGTCTACTTACATAGCTTATAGAAATCATTTGCCGCACCTACATGATTGCACTTCAGCAGCACACCTATACGGCTATGAAACTAACTCTCAACATACCTGCATGGTTGCGCTTTTACAGCTCACCTACATGACTGCAGACAGCACACCTGCACGGCTATGGAAATAACTCACATCATACCTGCATGGTTGCACTTCTACAGCGCACCTACATGACTGTAGACAGCACACCTGCACGGCTATGGAAATAACTCACATCATACCTGCATGGTTGCGCTTCTACAGCACACCTACACGACTGTAGACAGCACACCTGCACGGCTATGGAAATAACTCACATCATACCTGCATGGTTGCGCTTCTACAGCACACCTACACGACTGTAGACAGCACACCTGCACGGCTATGGAAATAACTCACATCATACCTGCATGGTTGCGCTTCTACAGCACACCTACACGACTGTAGACAGCACACCTGCACGGCTATGGAAATAACTCACATCATACCTGCATGGTTGCGCTTCTACAGCACACCTACACGGCTGTAAACAGCACACCTGCACGGCTATGGAAATAACTCACATCATACCTGCATGGTTGCGCTTCTACAGCACACCTACACGACTGTAGACAGCACACCTGCACGGCTATGGAAATAACTCACATCATACCTGCATGGTTGCGCTTCTACAGCACACCTACACGACTGTAGACAGCACACCTGCACGGCTATGGAAATAACTCACATCATACCTGCATGGTTGCGCTTCTACAGCACACCTACATGGCAGTAAACAGCACACCTGCACGGCTATGGAAATAACTGACATCATACCTGCATGGTTGCGCTTCAACAGCGCACTTACATGGCTGCAGACAGCACACCTGCACGGCTATGGCACTAACTTACATCATACCTGCATGGTTGCCCTTTCACAGCGCACCTACATGACTGCAAGCAGCACAACTGCACGGCTATGGAAATAACTCACATCATATCTGCATGTTTGTGCTTCTACAGCGCAGCCACATGGCGGCAAACAGCACACCTGCACGACTAATGGAACTGAGTCTCAACATACCTGCATGGTTTCACATAACAGCTCGCCTGAATGGCTGCAAACAACACACCTTGCACGGCTATGGGACTAACACAGATAATACCTGCATGGTTATACAATCACTTGCAACGCTCAGGGTTGCACAGCAGCATTCATACTTAAATTAATAAAATAATGTCTAAATTTGTCATAGTACGTCTCGTTGATTGGAGATCCACGCACTAAATACAGTCTTTGCCCTTGAGAAGTCGTTAAGTATCTTAACCACATACTTTTTAAAAATAAATAGCAAAGACTGCTAGTCTAGTCGGTCTTAACACAAAATATAATACATAAAATTGATCTATGTAACTGCAATAAGAACGGTGCGTACCTATCGTATTTGGTCACATTTATTTATCCTATCTAAAGATAAATTTATTTACCGTACCGGTAGAGGGTATTCACAAAATAAATTAAAACAACTAATTGTAGTTATGTCCAACATTTCTAATAGGACGTCTTATTAACTGAGGATCCACGAATTAAAATGAAGCCTAGCCCTTGAGAAGTGGCTTTGTAACTTAAATATGTACCTACTTTTGTTTCAAGGTAACTAATAGGTACATATGGGCATAATAGTGGGTATTACCACAATAAAAATATAGCTCTATGCAACTACAATAAAACGATAAGGACCTTTGTCACATTTCTGTGTTCAATCTAAAACAAATGTATTCACCGTTCCGGTAGAGAATATTTCCTATAACCCTTACCGGAGATAAAAAAAAACGTTGTTAAATGGACACCGCAGTCAATAGAGTTATGTAGCCCCAGTTTGCAGCAATTCGTTAAAAGTCAAATACCTTCTTGACTACAGTAGAAGTTGCTACGAATAATAATACACGCTAATAGGAATAATCACGAACCATGATTAGAATTCGAATAAACTTTTACTTACAGTATTAATTTGTCACGGCTCGGCTCGCAGGTTACCACTTCTGACTTGAAGAGAAATGATACTCCAATATCCTTTACATAGCTATTTATTCTTCTGTTCTTCGTATAATAATAGATACTACTCCTACATTCCACTTAATGGTATTACGAAATAATAATCCTATGATTGTAGATTCTTTACATTTTTATTTTCACAATTTAACTACTACTTGCACAACTAAGGACTAACTATTAATTAATACAAATATTCTACTTTAACTAATTAGCACTTTACTGAACTCGATCAGGAAACAGAATGTGTTCTTTTTCCAGAATATTCACTTTTTATCGCCTCTCAACAACTCCCACCTCATAGTGAACATTTTTATGTCAAATCAACTACCCACTATTTTCGAATAATCAATTAATGTTTTATGTACAGGCTAATCATTCTACTATGAGGCGGTGTTGACATCACAAAAATAACTTATTACTACTTAAAACTGAATGGTTTTAGAAAAATCACAACAATTGTTTCGATAAAACAAAGCCTAACGGTAATAAAATATGCGTATTTAGATAGGTATCTACGATCCTAAAACTGTAGATGCATAATCGTATCATACAGATATTTGCAGGCTATAGGTAAATATTTACTTATTTGGTAGGCATACTGAAACAAATCCAACAGTCAGTAAGTGGTTTAGCCCCGTTGAATGTGGGTACATTATAATATCATGCTTGGTTTCGATAAGTCGTAGTTGGCGGTAGTACTTTTATTCATTCGTTTCGAATCTAAATAAACGTGTGTATTGTTAGTAATCGGATATACGTTGAAATAGTGTCTCGATTTTATAGAATAGTATGTAGCTCGGTATTGTAGTGTTTTAACCGTGCTAAACGTGTGATAAAGGTATCGGAAGTGCTTAACATCTAAGTGTAATGGTTTGGGTAGGTACTTGAACTAATAGTTATTATGTACTTATATTACGGGTCCGCACTTATTAGCGAAAATTGATTCATCATAGTAGAAATTTTATGTAATAAGTTAAGTACCTATCTATTCGTATATAAAGTGTATTTGGCAAAAGCGCTACGGATCTTGAAATGAGCATTTGTCTCAGTGCGATATTCTAGATGTTATTAGGCGTCATATTTCATGATCTTTTACGTTAAAGCAGATGGCATAAATTAAGTATACAAAACAATATCGCCTGAATCTTTCCAAATAATAGGTTTTGAACCAAGAATGATGCAATTGTAGATTCGCTTAAGTGATCTTATCCCGATTATCATACTAGGATGGATTGAGTGATGAGCAGCTTCAGACAATCCACAACAACTTGTTTACTACGATACAAATTCATCAACGATACGCCTAGTCCACGCGAAACGTGAATAAGTTAATCTGTAAACGCCTACTTTTCATAGTGAACTTTTGCCTATAAGATTGGTTTAATTGAACGCTGCTATGCCCTACCACTCTGCCTGTGACGTACTGTAAACCCTGTAGGACACATGTTACAATTCGTCCATGTTTACTGTGTTAATTGCAAGTAGGTACCTACGCCGCATTCTTCGATCAAAGTATATTGTTGATCGAAGGCCGTACCTATTCCTATAACATTATCTTATAACTATTCCGCTCCCTTGAGTTGTAGCAACATGATACCTGGCATAGCTATGTTATTCCAGAATGATTTGTCATTCTAATGGCAAAGAAGTGTTAGTCGTTTTATTAGCTTAGGAGTTTATAATACAAACCGTCCCTCTAAGATACTAGTAGATATATCTTTTTAAGAATGTGCCGAAGAATGTGTGAAAAAGCCAGCAACAGCATATTTGTATTTCCGCTTCAGAATGTCGGTAGAATCGTGTTTACTACATTTAATACTTTTGTGGTATGATTTTGGAGGTACCCGCTTGTTTATATTTGGTTATTTTGCAGAAAATAGTTAAGATTTTGATTGTGTATGTAGTTGACAAGATAGAAGTTATAGCGAGACTAAGTTCAGGGAGTCCCTTGGGATACTAATGACATTTCGTTGTTTTATTGCACGGCATTGAGACTTCAACGCCAGTAAATAGTCATTTGCATAGGATGTAAAAGCGATAACAAAATCATATAAATTGATATGAGTTATAAGAGCTATGTGTAAGCATAGTTTTATTTAACCTAGAAGTACGCTTTGTGACAATTGAGGATATTATAGAATCAAACAAGTTAGTAAGCGAATGATATGAAGTTTTGATAATATTGCAAGTTATTTACGTTGCGTTATTTATATAGTTGTGCCAAGCACTCGCTCCTAGTATCGGCTAAACCACTGAGTACATTTGTATTAGTAATAAGTTCGCAGACGCAGGCACCTACCTATCTATAATGACCTGATACGCAATGACTATAAGGTCCCATCGAAAAGTAGGTCCCGTATTAACGGATGCTTCTATTTGTCATGTGGTTTATTTATTTCAACGTCAGATAACTCACCCAGTAGATAGTAGATAGTGCCGTGAACATTCCACTCATGAATCTATCTTGGGACCAACTAGTATTATTGCTATGTCTATTACTTTGTGTGTTTATCGGGCCAGCCACTAACCAAGTCTACCGTTCCCTTTATGGGAACGATTGTTACAGATAAAGATAGTAAAGCAGAATGCAAGCCAATCTACCGTGATGATGATGAAGCTACTTTGGGCCGGGCTGGGCAAAGCCAAGCTATGCCACGCCACGCCACGACAAACCAGCGAGCAAGTTAGTCCTGCGACCTAGTCCTGCGAGCTAGTCCTGCGAGCTAGTCCTGCGAGCTAGTCCTGTAAGCTAGTCCTGTAAGCTAGTCCTGTAAGCTAGTCCTGTAAGCTAGTCCTGCGAGCTAGTCCTGCGAGCTAGTCCTGCGAGCTTGTCCTGCGAGTTAATCCTATGAGCTAGTAGTAGGCCAGAGAGACAGCCTAGCAAGTCACGCCAGCGAGACAGGTCTGCGAGACAGGCCAGCGAGACAGGTCAGCGAGACAGGTCAGTGAGACAGGTCAGCGAGACAGGCCAGCGAGACAGGTCTGCGAGACAGACATGCGAGTCAGGTCAGCGAGTAAGGCCAGTTACGATTATTTGATTGATAAGGAAGCCTGGAAATGATCTGCATGCTCTACTGGTAGGGTTTTAGTTTATAGTACTTTTGTACAAAAAAAAATAGCCCGCCGAGTTTCTTGCCAGTTCTTCTCAAGTGGGCCGCGTTCCGAGCTGGTGGTACTATTATTTTGCTTTGTATTCATTGACGTGTCGCAAGTGCCTACGTATTAGGATTATGCGAAATAAATGTTTTTTTGAGTTTGAGCGAGTCAGACCAGCGAGCCAGGCCAGCCAAGACGCCCAGTTCCTATTGCAGGAGCAACTGCTTACAGGATGGCCGAGTGTTACGCCGCCCTTAAATCACTATGACAGTTGACATAAGAAGTGACGTAATTTCCGAGTGTATGATAGACAGTGTCTGTATATAAGAGAGTGCGAGCCATTTGTCGGGCATTCTGTACTGTGTACTAAAACTAGCCGAAGCTCTGCCCAATTTATTGTGTCTATAAGGAAAATTAAGTAATTAGCAGAGTCCTGAAGTGTTTAATTGCCCCTTCTGTTACATTATATTTAAAAATGTATTAATCGACAAACGCGTAATGGCTGTTGTGTGTTAATTTTTATTGTACAGTCAACTACAATGAAATGTACTAGTTTAATCATATAAAATTATGTACTGATGTACCAGTGCTTTTCATAAAGCCAAAAGACTAAATGGTCTATTGGCTTGGCAGAAAACAATGCTTAAGTAAGGCGCATCCTGTGGTTAGATGATCTAAGGTTTTCATAATCTATGGGATATAATGAAATGATACAGAAGTCAAAACTGTACATTGGAAATATTAAAAAAAAAACTCGCCGGGTGTTCAACTTATGATACCGAAGCTATATATTATCACGCTACATAATATATCCTAGGGGCTAAGCAGAGAGCAATCAAATTGGCATTAACCCCTCACGCGCCAGGCCTCGATTTGCAAAAATGCTCTACGCGTCGGCGTCTTTTTGAGATTTCTTTTTATTTTTGGGAGGGCTTTCGAAAAAACGAAGAATTTCAGAATGTAATGAGTGTAACATAGTATAAATTATACCTTCTCGGCTTCAGAATAAGTTTATCTAACTATTTACATGTTTCAAAAAATAAACAAAAAATAAATATCAACGACCAATGACGACAGTCTCTGTTGACGGCTGTTATGTTCAAATGAAGAACGAAATCGCGTCGCGCCAATTTGCTTATGTGCTTATGTGTATCACAAAACGTGGGAGGGGTTAAACCATTATTTTCACGCGTATGAAGTCGCGGGCAACAGCTATAAAGTTAAATAGTACTTGCCATGTGTGGAAACTCCCCAGGTTTGGCGTTATATCCCCCATAACCATAAGTACGTTGAAGAACTGCGTAGTCAACACATTTGTTGTCAGTTCGCCAGTAAGCCGGATTGAAGTCAGCCCGCTTACGTCCGCGGTACGGTAGCGAGGAATAATAGTCTATACATTCTGGAATAAATAAAAAAACATTTTTGAAAATTCTCACACACTTTATCTAACCTAGCTTATGATATGAGATCTAAACCAGAAATAAACATAAGTACTTATATAGATACTAGCTGACCCGCGCAACTTCGTTTGCGTAAGAGAGAGAGAGAAATAGAAAGGTCCCCATACTATCTTCTATTCTTATCGCGTGGTTTTCTGTCACGTGTATTCCCGTTGTAGGTATTATTTTGGCACAAATTGGATTTTTATTAAAATAGTTATTGTAAACGAACCTAATTCGAAGCCCTCCGGAGAGCACTATCAGTAGGGTTACGGGATATTATACTTTCCCGTGACTCTACTGGATGCCAAGGGAAATATGGGTCGACATGCAGCAGCGCCACTGGTGTTGCAAACGTTCACTATGCGAATTAGTCCACTACAGTAACCAACCATCAGGTGGACCTTAAGTTTGTCTGCCATCTTAGTAGTATAAAAAACTGGCCAAGTGCGAAGCGGACTCGCGCACAGAGGAAATAAATAAAGAATAAAGTCTCAGGAATAAAGTATAGATAGGAATAAAGAATTTAAGTCCCGTAGATGAGTTCTACGCACACAGCGGTTGGCCGGTTTAGTTGGTCGGAGTGGAAAGACAGAGGGTTCCATACCAAAAAAAAACAGCAAAGCATCACGTTTAATGGTTGGAAGCCCCCTTAATCCCCGCCCCCCTTTTCTGACGTTAGTATTTGTTGTCATAGTAGCTACAGAAATATATCATCTGAAAATTTCAACTCTCTAGCTATCACGATTCCTGAGATACAGCCTCATGACGGACAGATAGACAGACGAACAGCGAAGTCTCATAAATATGGTCCCGTTTAATGGCACGAACCCTAAAAATCGTTTCTTTGTGCGCAACTATGCCATTAATCTAATTTCAAGGTTCTAGATCTCGATCAGGTATCTAAGTCAGTTTTTATTAATCAAATCAGCATGTACGATCCTGAACGTAGGCTTCTCCTATTTACGTCCTGCGCCTTCAGCATCCAGCCTGCGACCTCTTCTAGGTCCTCGGTCCACCTGGCGGGTGAACCAAGTCGCGATGCCCGCTTTGGAACTCGTTTGCTCCATCTGCCGTCGTCTGTCGTCTTCTGTGGCCAGCCCGCCGCACTTTACAGTTCTGTTTTTATATGTATAGATATAATTCTGACTAAATAAATCAAAATACGTACTTTGAGCGAAGTAAATCTATATTTTTGTAAAAATTTATATCTACCTAATGTCTTTGTTAATTGGTTTAGAGAGCATTCTCTGCTTTTGCTAAGGAATTGGTATCTTAACTTCTTTCTTTCTCGTATTGTGTAAGTCTTCAGACTTTCGAGGCTGAGGCAACCCGTACTAATACAGTTTCTCCTATTGTGACCAGAAATTTACTATAGATTTCATCTGCTAAATGTTCATCTATAATGCCTCTGATCGTTTGCAGCCCCGGATCTAGGGGGGGGCAAGCCGGGGCCCGTGCCCCGGGCGGCAAAATCAGGGGGGCGGCAAATCAGAGGGCGACCACTTCAAACTGCGAATGCACAACTCATCAGTTAATTAACCTGGACCATAGTAGATAGGTACCTACCTAATTATAAACACTCTAACTTATTCAACTCTTTTCACAAGAAAAAATTATGCTATTTGTACAAATCATATCAGAAATGAACTTCAAAAATAATATTATCCCTTGGGTGCACTTATTGTTATGCCGACGACAGTACACTACAGGAGAGTTAATCTGGCTGTCAAACGGAGGGGCGGCGGCCCAATCTAGAGGAAAAGAGGCGGCAGCTCGTGGCGTGTCTCGACCGGGTCTGACCGCATTTACCAATGGGATTTAGAAATCTGGTAGATTTAAATGCCAGGAAACAAAGGCGTGTGCGTTCACAGCTGAAAGATCTCCTTTCCATCCTCTACTGTCTCTTCACAATGCGATAATACTACTGAAGAATCTAGACATTCTCTGACCGTTCAGAGGGGGCGTTCCGACGTAGGAGAAAAGTATAATTTAGAAATCCTGGTAGACCCGTTTATAGCTAAAAAATCCCCGTTTTCTTCTCTACCCTCTATTCAGAAGGAGAGGAGCAACGGCAATCTCTTCTACTGGTTGTCGCAGATGATTACTGGGCATGGGAGCTTCTGTAAATGTCTGTGACGACTACACTGGGAAACCACAGCTGAGTGACAGCACTGCGAGGAACTCAGCCAGTACACAGCGGTGCACACATGGGAGGAGTGCACAGCATGAGCACATCAGTGCCAGGTCCTTGTAGCAGATTTGGTCGTGGATATTCTCTCGCTCGAGATCATGGTGGCCATGACGTCATGGGAGTAAGTGGGATGACGCCGCAACTTTCTGCGGGTAGTTCATGAGGAAGTGGAAAACCGGAGATAACTGCGGCGCCTCGCCGCAGACTTGTCTTCGCCTAACCGGACCGTACTATCAGTCTACATGACGGGGGGCCTGAGGATGGCAGGGGTCTGCTCATCTTCTTTACAGAAGCAAGCCCAAGAAGACAGCGCGACGTGAACGTTTCTCGCACGCCGCACGCCCCAAGAAGCGGAATAACACCTGAACAACCCCACAAAAAGCCGAAGAGCACCCGAACCCACCATGTAAGGTCGCAGTGGTAGCCAAAGCCCGTTGGGAATCCTGGGACATCCTTCCGAGGGTTTGTCCGGGGATCCAAACCGTAGGCAGTGTTAGGGTGTGTGTGGTTTCCTTCGGTAAGAGTTCGGCATAGCATCCATGACGTATTTCAATACGTATCTTTTTTTTTTTTTTTTTTTTTTTATACTACTTAGGTGGCAGACAAGCTTACGGCCCACCAGAAGGTTGGTAACCGTAGCCTATAGACGTTTGCAACACCAGAGGCGCTACACACGCGCTGCCGACCCGGGCGCAGGTTGTGACGACCTACAGTTGAAATTTTTCAAGCCGCCCGTAAGGCCTTCAACTTGGCTTAACGACTGTCATTTTACTGACAACCGGGACCAACGTATCTAAAAAAATCCTCTATTCAGAATGCGATAGTACTGCTGAAGGACTATCTAGCCTCGGCCTTGACGTCCACCGCGAGCTCCGAATTCATCTCTCGAGGAAAATAGGAGCTCTAAATAAGGTGAGGTGGTTCGTTACGCGGACTACGCCACAATAGAGGTGTCTGCTGTACAAGACGCAGATTTGTAACTTAGCGTCTGCTGTCAGGTTTGAACTACGGAATCTAAAAAAATGGGGGGGGGGGGGGTTATGGGGGCGGCATTTTCACATTTTGCCCCGCCTAAAAAAATCCCTAGATCCGGGGCTGATCGTTTGTATTATCCCTGTTTATAATACGAAAGTAAACGAAGATGGTAATAAATACTCTGTGATAATCGGAACCGTGTACACCTTACTTAGAACTTGTTCTTTCATAATTCCTAGCCAGCCATGTTTAGGTTTTCATCTCACAAATGTATTTTGACATACAAAATAATATGAAGGCAATTTCGCTTATTGAAATAAATATACGCATAAATAAAATAAATTACTTACTACAATTTGAAATGTTTTGACGTTTATCAAAAATTAGACAATTTTTTTTTAATAAAAATTCAGCTGTCATGTGTCAAAAAAAAGTTTAAAAAGTACCGACTAAAGAGTATCAATATGAACTATGAGGCAAATGCCCCAAAAATTTTTTTCTAACCCATTTAAAACATGTTAAATGATAAATATCAATAAAATAAAATACACGTCTCCCATCAATTCGGTTAAAGATGTTTTATGCCAAATTTGAAGAAGATCGGACCAAGGAATCACGTAGTCCCATACAAACTTTGCAACCCTTGTTTACCCCCTTAGGAGTTGAATTTTCAAAAATCGCTTCTTATTGCTCGCCTACGTCACTTAAGGAGCATTTGTGCAAAATTTCATGCTTTTAGACCCAGCGGTTTAGGCTGTGCGTTGATCGTCAGTCAGTCAGTTCTTGTTTTTATATATATAGATTACTAAATACATAGAGAGTCGCACTCGCCTACCGAGGGATCTGTAAAAATATAATATTACGTACAAGTATAGTTCAGGAATATTTTAATTAACAACCTGCCCGTGCACGTTTTTCCCCAATTCTTACAACCCTCGGTTTTTAAGTGGAGCGTGAAGAGGCACAGGGCCGCCAACTTGAGGACCACTGTCAGAAGTCTTACGGACTGTGAGAGTGGCCCCCAGACGCTACATGCGCCATGGCTTTTCTTCAGGCGAGCGGTGTCTATTTTTGGCGAGGCGTTAATTTTAATAAACTACATAAAAATAAAAAAAAATAAAAAAAAACAAGCTTAAAAACAAGCACAAAATAAATTAATTTTGTGGATTACACTTATAGATTCATAATATTATGAAGAGCCTTTGTAACCACCGCCTCTTTCTGCGAGCAGGTCATGCTCGTGAAAGAGGCGGCGGGCGGGAACGGAAGAGAACTCTACCACCCAAATTCCGCAGTCGGAGGCTTGAGCGCCGCCGACGACATGTCTTCGCCGAAGATTATCCGCTTCCATGAGGACGGTGAGAGGGCTGCTCATCGTCCTTACAGAAGCAGGTCCATGACTGCAGCGTGGCGTGACTCCGTGAGAGATTCCCGCACGCCCCCCCTTAGAAGCGGGATCACACCTAAAACCCCCCCCCAAAGACGCGGGACAGCACCCGAACGACCCTGTAGGCGAAGGGGCAGTGGTAGCCGTAGGACGTAGGTATGTTGGGAGTCCTGGGACATCCTTGGCTTACCCGTGACTCCCAGCCATAGGCTGTTGGCGTTACGTGAGGTTTTTTAGTCGGTAGGAGCCCGGCATGGCATCCATAGTGGATTTTCCCTCACCTTAAAAGAAAGCCTTTGTAAAAAGGTAAAGTAAATAATACATTGACAATTGCAATAAAATAGGTACCTACTTACTTAACCACGCCTTCCCTCCGGGTGTTGTTGGATAAATATGTCCCCCTTCCATCACAGCCGACCCTTTCAGGCTTTAAAAATATAAACAGGTAATATTATAAAAAAAAGAAACGCTCGCACGTAGCCTAATCTTGCTAAAGCATTTTTTTTTCATGTGGAAATCCGTCATGGATGCTATGCCGGACTTTTACCGACTAAAACCACATGGCGCCCAACCACTGCCAACGGTCGGAAGTCCCGGGTAAGCCCTCGGAAGGATGTCCCAGGATCCGCTAACGCCCCTGGTGTTTCAAACGTCCGTAGACTGCGATGATCACAAGTACATCTGGTAGGCCGTATGCTTGTCTGCCACAATAGTGGTATAAATAAAGGGGCAGGATATTGTGTGCTAATACCTTGCATAGCCCTGCGGGAATAAAGGCGGGACCGTTATGTATGTAGTCATCAAAAATCTAGCTTACGCTTCTCTTTCATCTAGGTGACAATCCAAGCAGCAGACAGTCGGGTCTCCATTATCTTGCTTTGAGCAGGCGTATATCGGTGGCCAGGCGGTGTCGAAGCCAGCTTTCGCCTGAATATTTAAAAATATTGTAAGTATTACATAAGTACTTAATTAAATATTCATTGATCATCATCAAACAAAAGGTAGGCTGACTGATCAACGCAGCAAATACCAGCCTAACTATTGAAAAGTGCGAGTTGACTAGCACACGAAGGGTTCCGTGCCATAAAACGACAAATAAATAACATTGGTTGTATGGGATGAATACAACCCTTAGCGGCAACAAAAATAGATTACCCGTGAAAATTTCAGCTCCTTAGCTATCACGGTTAACGAAATACAGCTCGATGACAGACAGACAGACGAATAGTGCCCCAGTAATTATTAAGATACTGTTTTTACCCCTTGTGTACCTACTTTATCATAAAGCTTATTTATTGACGTGAAAACGTCTTATAATTCGACGGAGCCGGCTGCACGAACGAAAAAAGATGACGCAATATGTCGTTACCTCCCTCGCGTTACCTCGCTCTGCATCACTCTGAGGCGTTCCATTTATTTTAGTAATGTTTTCAACAGATGGCACTATAACCAATTGATGTGTTTTAAATATCTTTTTGTTTTGTAATGTTATTTTTATTTTCTTATGACGTTGTCATGTTCAACCATCGTCAGTAAGTGCGCCTTCACACTAGCGTAGGCGTTCGATGGACGTATGCGCGGCGTATACGTCGCGTATACGGCGCGCACGCCCAACGCTTGTTCAGCGTACTCATGTGTTCCAGTGGAGACGCCGCGCCAACGCGGCGTATACGTCGCGTATACGTCGCGCACGCCCGACGCTTGTTCAGCGTACTCATGTGTTCCAGTGGAGACGCCGCGCCAACGTGGCGTATACCTCGCGTATACGTCGTGCACGCCCGACGCTTGTTGAGCGTACTCATGTGTTCCAGTGGAGACGCCGCGCGAACGCGGCGTATACGTCGCGTATACGTCGCGTCGGCGCCGCGCATACGTCCATCGTACGCCTACGCCGGAAAAACGCTAGTGTGAAGGCGCACTAAACCGACTTTACAGACAACCGATTTTTTTTTAAATTTTCTATCAGGCAGTGACACTTCAGTACGGCTTAGGCAAAGATAATATAATAGTATTACATACAGATAGGCAGCTCCCTGCCGCTCACTGACCAAGCTTCCCCACCCCCGCCAGTCCCGCGCCACTAGTTGGTTGGTGTCGGGAGGGAACATTTGCTTAGCCTTATTGTTCACACGCACACATTCCAGCTCTGTACGATGACAGAATTGAAAACGAATCACTTGTATGGAGTTTCCGCCCTGTGGCTTAGGTTAGCTGGAAGTTACTCACGTTTAAGTACGCTTGGGCAGCCGAAGTACATTTGTACAAGCTGGTACATGTGCCATTCACGGTCTCAGTGGAGTTCTTGGCGAAGCAGGTAGATCCTGAAACAAATATTATTGAACTAAGAAGCTCACCACAATAGTTGTAAAAACGTTAGATGAGGGAGATTGTAAACTGTTGAGAGATTAATTTTTTTTATGTTTCGAGATTATCATCTTTTAGATTGTAAACTAGCGAAACGAAAATTTCAAAAAACAAAGCTTTTAGGGCATCTGACGCTTGATTGTGATAGACTGGTTTGATTGATTTTGATATTGGGGCTCTCCTACCATTATCAAAATCTATCAACCTCGAGTAACTACTAAATTCTAGAATTATTAATATTAGATACGGAACCTTTCTTACGTACTGAAATGTACCTCCAGCTAGTATCAAACCTGGGTGCTCTAAATATTAATTTTTATCTTCTTTTTATAATTTCTTGTTTTTACGCTTCCCCCACCGCTAGAAGTACCTACTTATATATGATGTGATCTATAGAGGACTTTTATTTTTCCTCTATCACTTAAACTATCAATATTGTAATAGGTTTCTGCGACACTCGAGTCACTACAATTAATTAATTAACTAAAATTTGTGAATTACACTTAACCTTATAAGGTTAAGTTGTCATTTAATGATTCTTGTGCGTTAATCTTGAACTTCTAGATAAAAATAAAACAGTAAATCATCTTACCTTCTTTAAGATTATTATTTATAGATGTCGCAGTAGTTTCAGCAGTATAAACATGTTGTTTACAACAAAACACATACAACAATACTAAAAACAATGAATAAATGAACATACTTAATACACAAGTGAACTTGATCATGCGACTAGCGATATTAATGAAGCATTTGCAAACTGGTTTCAAGATGATTGTCTTGTAGAAACTTGCTGGGTTTTTTTACGCTTAATAAAATTACGTTCCGATTTTGTACAAGGAAATATGATATTATGTATATTCCGTTATGTACAAGATAGCAAATTCAACTTTTTCTGAGTTTAGGTAAGTAATTATCGTGTCCACGTAACACAGTCCAAAACAAACAAGTCTTCAGTCCTTACCATTATGTTTGTCAGTTCGCGACAAAAATATTGTATGGATTAGCAAATTTTTACCCGAACTGACGAAGACAGGAGGGTAAAGTTTTTCGAGATAATGTATGTATGTATTTATGTCCAATTCTTTGTCACGTCCTACAACCTGAACGGCTTGACGGATTTTGACATGCGAGGTGTCATTTGATTCGTCGTGATTGTGTGCGTGACACCAGGTTTAAATAAAATCATTGAAAATCAAAATGGCGGACTTTTGGCGTAATAATTATTTAACTGCGATGAACGCAAAACTAATGAACATATTTCGATGCGGTGTTATGTGTTTATAAGGCCTTGGTCAGACTTAAATGAACAAGCTATGGGAACATGTAGGTATTTTGCAAACCACCACTCGCTTGAGATAGCTTCTTTTCGCCTGCAAATGTTGCCGATAAAGTAAAACAGTAAGTAGCTAAAGAAAATCACAAAAGAAATGTAGAGCTTGTTTTTTGCTTTTCAATTGTATGTTTACTTGGCAGTCGGGTTTTTGTATTCTAAATAGGTAATTAAGTTTATTGGTATTGTAATTTAAGGAAAATTGAAAATTTGAATTTTGAATTCGGATATGATAATTATGCCAATTTTCATGACGCTACGATCCTTGGAAGATGGTTAAATTAGTGGTTATATATTAAAATACCAGAAATTAGAATGCCTTTACCTAAAATGCATTAGCCCAAAATACCCGAATTCGAAATAACTTAATAGTGTCTTTAAAAGGACTTTGGGCCGAAATTCGGTCATTAATCATCAAGTTTTGTAGGACATATATGGGTACCTACATAGGCAATCAAAGTGTATAAAAGCTTATAAAAATAGCTTAAAAGCAACTTTTTAGAAATAAAGGACTTTAAATGTTTGGAATAAAACCAAAATTGATGTATTTGATTTTTATTAAATCATTTTCTTTTGAATATTAACTATTCTAAGATCAAGTAATTACTAGATGCCCTGCTGCGATAGAAGATGAAGAGAAGGCCGATGACTATTGGAGACGTTTCCACGACGACTTTCTCTGCCATAGTCCCTTTCTTTACCACGACCTCTTTGTAAGCCGCATTATTGATGAGTCTGGCCATGGGAAAATTCGGGCTTAAACTCAAGGTCGGACCTGGCCCTGGCCTTCTAAGTCGTGCAGTAACTATTCTACATCTATATATTGGGTGCAGAAAGTCAAATAAATAAAAATTAATATACTCCGTTGAAGCCAGAAGTCCCTTACAAGGCACTAAAAATATAAAACTTCATGCAAACTACGTCCTTAGGGGAATTCAGAGGGACTATTGCTTTTCTACTAATAAATTATAATAAATACAAATAATTCCACAAAAATAATTAATTCGTTCTTTAATGTAATTCAATAGCTTTAAAATGGTGTATGTTGTATAATAAGAAATGTAACATGTCTAGACAAAAATTAGATTATATTGTTGCTTACTTTTACGACGTGATGACGCCTTGATGGAAATTTTCCTTGTGGGCTATTTTCTTTATTCTTTAGGCAGAGAACCTAGTCAATTCATTTCGCGTCAGACTGATGAGTTTGCCAAATCAAACAGAAAATTTCTACGGCGGTAGTTTTCAAAAAAAATCAACTAATTGTATTTGGTCCCTTAAAAAGGACGTGGGCGGTAAATGAGAAATTCATAATTTTGGTTTGGGCTGTAATGACATAAGTTAATAAGGGTATTTGAAAGGACCTTGGGCCGCTAGAGGTTAACTAATGTGTTGTAAGAGAGTTCTTAGATATTTCAAAGTAGTTATTAGAGGCACTAGTTTTCAGATTTTTTTCAAAATAAATTAGGTAGTTGTTGGCAGCTGCTGGACATTTTACGTGTGAAAATAATTATTGGATCACGTTGATTTCGCATTGTTCCAACACAATCAAACCATTTCATATTTACGGTTGACAATATATAAGCAGTTTACAATCTCGATAAGTAGATTGCAATTTAACGCTTTTTACATTTTTATGGTGAATGAAGTAGAGGTGAAAACCTCATGTATGTACTTTTTTTTCACGGCTACCCTCTGCTACGCACACTCGTGCACAAGTCAGTATCGAAAACTACTATGAAAATCTCTTGACCACGTGCACAAAATAGAGATAGTACTGAGGCTACGCACACATAGACTCCGTTCACAAAGTTCACAGACACGAGGTCAGGAGAGTGCATAGCAGAGGGTAGGTATGATAAAAAGTATCTACATACATAAGATTTCCATCTGTACTACATATCTTTAACTTGTGCCTTGTGTCTGTAAACTCTGTGAGCGGTGTGTATGTGTGCGTAGCCTCAGCGAATTTCGTACATGTAGGTTCCATCTGTACTATCTCTAATTTATGCCAAAACACTGAGTCAGCTGGGCTACGAGCGCTTCATAGACTAAACAAGTAGATATAAAATGTTAAAGGAATTTCCTGAAATACAACTATAGGTACAGTTGTAATCCTGGCACAAGTACAGGATGTGATAATAAATAAATAAATAATAATAAATATTGACGGACATTTCACACAACGCTATCTGATCCCAAAGTAAGCTAGGAATAACCTGCTTGTGTTATGGGTATCAGACCACGGATATTAATACTTATATACTTTTAAATACATACATATTATACATAGAAACACCCAGACTCTTGAGACAAACATTTATGGGTCACACAAATATTTGTCTCCGGTGGGAATCGAACCCACGACCTCCAGCGCCGCAGGCGGTATCACTACCGACTGCGCCACAGAGGCAGTCCTAATAATACTCACAATGAGTATATAAAGCGCATGAACATGCTCTATTTGCATTATAATTACTTACATTACAGAAAATAGTACTATATTAATATTAATACTTATGGTCTAAGTAATATTTTTAGTTTGTAAAAATGGTTTTAAGACTGATATTCACTTTGGTTTTTTAGCTATAGTAAATGGACGTAAGTTGTTTTATTATTATAATTTTTTTACAAGAATGACAACCTTTAATACAATCGCGGTTTTAGCGCGGAGGGTGCAGGCAGTGGTGAACTACACAGTTACATACTCACATTTGGTCTGTACTTTTATTAGCAAACGTATTGATGTCTTTTTTCAGTATTTATTTATTTATTTACACTTATATACTAACACTTTATTGAACACCATGTAAATATAAATAGAGTACATAGTACACAGATTCCGTACAAGAGGAAGGTACAATGGGCTTTTAGGTACCTACAGAAGATAATCTATTCAAAACAACAGCCAGGGTTGATGTTACACACATCTACAAAATTAAAAATTATTAATGAAATTCATTCCTGACCGGTTTCACCTCACTGCATTAATAAAGGTCTAGAAATAACTAGTTACTGTATCAATCAGTTATTTTGAAAAAAAAAATCATTCAAGTCAGTAATTCTTTCAGGGGCAAACTGTATACGCTTTTACAACAGGTTACATACATACATACATCACAACTGTGATATATGTATGTATCCCCGAAAGGGTAGGCAGAGGCATAGTATTTGCCCACATTTTACCTTAAATTTTCATGTCCCACGTAATAGGTGGTGAGCCTATTGCCGTGTTGAAATGGACAGGCGCAGGTAGCGACGACCCGCAGTTGAAATATTTAAGTCGCCCATAAGGCCTTCAACTTGGCTTAACGTTTGTCATTTTATTTTCAACTGGGTTATGGATCTTTTCGCGAAAGTGCTCCCGGAGTCGCCTTTTGAGAGGCCCTTGGGATATATTGGAGTGGCGACATTTTGTACTCCTACCCGTCGTAACTCAGGACCCCGTCGCCACACGGGTACAATAGGTTACCTAACGAAATTAAAAGTATCTATGTCCCTAAATAAGTTCAAATGTTTATTAAAAGCAAATTATACTAAAAGGGCTACTATAAAATTAATAAATTATTTACTGGATTAAGAAACCTGGAAATGACGTGCTCTACTGGATTCTCAAAAAACTTTTTAGATTCTATATTATTGTAAATAGAGCACTAAAAAGAATAACCCGCTGAGTTTCTTGCCAGTTCTTCTCAGGTGTGTCGCGTTGTGAACTGGTGGTACTTCTTTGGTTTATATTCGTGACGTTTTACAAGTGCATCTGTATATGCCTAGGTAAAATAAACATATAATAAAAAATAATAAATATTCACGGACATATTTCACACAACGCTATCGGATCCCAAAGTAAGCTAGGAATAACCTGCTTGTGTTATGGGTACCAGACCACGGATATTAATACTTACATATTTTTTAAATACATATATATTATACATAGAAACACCCATATATTTGTTTGTTTGTGTTGAGATCTTGACGGCCAACCCTACCTACCCCAATAATATATTAACGGCCGCTTTTTTCTGCAGGAGGCGTACAAGGAGATGTTATCCTTACAAATAATGGACCCGCATTCTTTCACCATGATGTAGAATTCAATGCTACCATAGTTACGAATTACACTGGCGAATTATTAAAATTTGCATCTATTCCAAAGATTTTCTTATGGAAGAGGTAAGCTTGTCATACTAATATTATAAGGTTATCAGTCGCGTGCGCATGTCCAACTGGGACGGTTGTGCTCTCTTTGGTCGCGGCGTGATTTCTTTCACAAGTAATAACAATGAGCGTGTTAAAGTGCAATACGTGTAACATCGTCATAAACGAACTGCATTCTCATGTAAGAAAGCAGTTCGTTCTTATGTAAAAAAGTAGTTGTATGTACAGCCACCTCCAATATTGCATGGGCCCCTTAAGATCTATAATCCCATGCACATTTGAGTCCAAATTCACAAGAACTCCACTAGATGGCGCAACTTTACTCGGATATAATATTGCATGGACACCTTAGAATCGAAAAAAAAATACAAGATGGCATATTTACATTACTCAAAAGATTAATGAGTTGCTATTTTGACAATAATCGCGTTCCTGTGTGAGGTATTAAAAAATCGGCAACGTTAGATACTTGACTTCCAATGTTATCCGAGAGATGGCGTCAATTCTCAGTGCAAAGCAATTTCGTTTCAGATTGACCATGCATTCTCAAATTCGTTTGTACAAAACAAAGTGTCGGTCATAGATGAAGAGACTCTTGTGCGTATGTACGTCTTCGTTTACGGCTGAGGAGATTAAAAATGCAAAATATTTGCTATTCGATTCAATTCCAACCGAAAAGCGAAAAATTCTGGGGAAAAACAAAGGCAAAGAGGCGAGAGATGTGGCGGATATCATCAATCTCTTTAAATCTACCAAACTGGATTTAATTCCTGTTTTTGTGGCTAAAGATTTATAGAAGCTACCACCCATTACATTTGACCATCTTGATTGCGCAAAACTCTTGAAAGACATGTTGCTTATGAAAAATGAATTGGAACAATTAAAGGCTGCATCTGTGACTGTTGGTGTTTTGAGTGAATTGAAAAAACATTTTTTACGGCTAAGATTTGACTCATCAGCGCTTCAACTAAATGACAAAACGAGTGCGTGGTGTGATCGTGGCCCAATGGGTCTTATATAAAATAACTGTCTTGCAGAAAAAAAGAAAGATCTTTTAGCTATCCATCGATGTCCCATTGTCTACTAAAATCCATTAAAAAGCTCCAGTTCTTTGAATTATGAATGGAGACTCAAGATTCTCTCCACTATGTGAGGCTGGTACCTCTGCCCAGCACGCGTTGTTTAGCACCAAAATGTGAGGTAGGGATTACATTGAATAGCTCTTTAGAACACTCACCGTGATAGATTCGGTAAAATGCAGCCAAAGACGAGATTGTTCTTAACTGAGCCAACGGCTCCAGTCTTCCCTTTATTTCACGGCAATTCTGTTATCATTCCTTATTTTTTATTTGCGGGAGACTAAAGACGTATTTACGTCGAAAATCAATCAAATTAAACGTCAAGCACAGTTTAACATTAATATAATGTATATCAGATCCGATGAAGACAAAGTCACTGGCAACAATCATTCGTCCGCCCACACGATGCTTTCAATCCAAGGCACATAGTGCTTCACACGAGTATACATCCCCGCGTTCCCGGCAATACCACAGTCCTTGCCGAAGGAGGTGATGCCTAGTACATGGTGATAGCCTTCTTCCAAGGTGTACTGGAGAGGTCCGCCGCTGTCACCCTGAAAATGTTGCATATTGTAAAAATCAAAACGACACGAAGTGTTTTAGAAGAAATGTCTTTGCAATAAGGGTTTTCCGAAAAAATCTTTCATGGCAGAGGTTTGATGCAGATATTATATAGTCCGTTCACAGATATATTACCTCTGTCTGACAGCTCGTCGATCGTTTTCTGTGTGTTGGCATTGCAGTAAAGTCGCCCTATGAGTGCCAAGAATAGTTTTGTTTTTCATGTCACAATAAACTTAACTTTACCGAAGACAGTGCTCCTGTTACTATGCGATTGTATTACAGATTTATTTATATTTTGTGAATTTCTGAAAAAAATGAATCACTACCACCACTAACGAAGGCGAAGTTGCTGCTTTCACAACGTTCCACATCTCAAATAATGGTTACACCCGAATAAAACGCCAGCAAAAGAAGAAAATAAGTTTCGACTAAATGTAAGATTACATGGGAGAAACAAAAACTTATTGGGTTAACACAGCAATCAGGATAGGCAACCTAAGTGCTAGAGGTAATATATCTCTGAACGGACTATAGTGACGTCCTTATCCTCGAAGTGGTAGGTAGAGGTACATTATACGCTCACGTTTCACAATTTGTTTTCGTCCCACGTAATAGATCGGCTGCCCCATATCAAAACCTAGCAAGGAACATTTTTTAAGAAAATGTTTTTATTACATAATCTTTATCAACTAGTAAGTCCCTACAAAATAAAAAAATATCAGAGTAAAAATCTTACAAATAACCAGAGATTGGAATACTCATAACCTAGTAAGTACACCATCCACAATCTCGTAACCATTTACAAACCTAGTATGTCGATCTTACCATTAACAAACCTAGCAAGTCCCTGACACTTGCTAGGTTTTAAAGTGGTTGATGCGTCTTGCTAGGCTTATGAAATGGTCAACAAACATATTGAATAGAGGGGATAGTGCGCGGCGCGGCGGGGGCAGCAAGTTTCGACACGCCCAAACTGGATGGTAGTCTGGCCCAGAGTGCCCAGGAGAAAGCTGACCTTTTGGGTTCTCTCTTTGCGTCCAACTCAACCATGAACGATGGATGCCATAGATGGCAGTGTGTTTATGAGTACCCACTGTATAAAAATTTAAGTCACACATAAGGCCTGCCATGCTACTGGCCACCTACCTCACTTCCGGAAATGCTCTCAAATGAAAATTTCGCAAACTGGTCTCTCAACTGAGGATCAACCAGAACTAAAGATGCGTTCTTTGTTTTGTATTATATTACGTACACTGAAGGCGTTCGAGAGTGCATTATGAGCGCAACTGCACGCGCTCACACAAATCACTTGAACGCTTGCAGCAAGAGCATGGCGCGCGCCAGAGTACAAGAGATTAGGCAACTTCAAACAAACGCATTGACCGCGGTTTGCTTCTATGTGAGCGCGAGCGCAGTCAACTAGCAAGCGTCACGCAGTTTCACCCTAGTAGCTCCCGTTCCCGTGGGAATAAGGGATTAAAATATAGCCTATGTTACCCGCGGATAGTATAGCTTTCTAACAGTAAAAGAATTTGTCAAATCTGTCCAAAAGTTTCGAAGCCTTTCGATGCTAACAATCTAATCTTTCCTCTTTACAATATTAAGTATGGAAGTGTGTATGGCGCGTCTCGTACGGTGCGTTCGTTCGAAGTCGCCTTACTCTTTTCTTGAACTCTGGTCGCCGCTGTCGCCAACGCCCCGCCCGTCGCCAATATCTAGTTGAGGCCATACAGAACACTGACGTTGCGGAGTTACAAGATCTAGAAGTGTTTTACCTCACAAGTGTCGACGACTTTGTCCAATCGTCCGTAGCACATCTGTATAGTGCTGTTGTAACCTGCGGTAAAGAGGCGATGTGGCGGGAACAGCTCCAAGCACAAGGATTCGTTAAACTTGTTAAGTTGCATCTGAAATTATATCAACCAGTAGTATTACTAATAGTTATTCTGTATAACTACCTAAAACCTTTGAGAACTGGGAAAGGCACGGTTCACAAGCAAGTCTGTTAGCGATTCAGAACATGCAGTTAGCGCTACTCGTGTACTATGTACATGTACTGTGACAAGGTTCCATCTTTAGTTTTAGCAAAGATAATATATTAGTATTACATACAGATCGGCAACTCCCTGCCTCCCACCGAGTAAGCTTCCCCATCCCCCCACCAAAATTTAAGTGTCGTTTGCCGTGTCAGTACTTGAGAGAGTGTCACTGCGTTGCATTACGTATTACTACCTACGTACTTTGTGCTATTGCATTGGTTTAATTTGTGCTTAGCCGAGGGTAGACTTGAAAAAAAAAGTACCTACATACATGAGATTGCGTTCTGTTCCATAATATTTAATTTCCATAGATAGTGTCCCTAGTGTACTCACACACACATTCAAGCTTGATTCAAGCATTCACATTACGTGTATATTAGTGTGGGTGAAAACGAACATTTTTGTATGGAGTTTCCACCCTGTGGTTTTAGTTAAAATATTTTGAACTTACAACTTGAAGAGTGTTTCCCAGCTCTCCTCTGGCAGTTAACCTTCCCCATCCTGTTGCAAACAAAACGTGACTGTCAGTTTTACCAACATCCAGGCATGCCGGCAACACTGTTTTGCCAAAATTTATTCTGGAACAGTCCAAACATTACATTCATAAGAAAATTGTTGAGTAGATTTTTTTAGAAAGTCCTACAGGGTGGCTATTCCGGACACTTACCGACTAAAAACCTCACGTTTCCTACCTAATACCTACGGTTGGGAGCCCCGGGTATGTCCTCCGAAAGATAACCCCAAGATTCCCAATAGACCTTGCTGCCACTGCGGCCTCACCTAGGGGCTTCGGGTGCTATCCCGCGTCTTTGGGTGGTTGTTCGGGTGTTATCCCGCTACTTGGGGAAAAGTTTTTATACATTCTTGTTTTCAATTTTATGGAAGCTAGATAAAGGCGCCTGCGTCTCGGGAAATCGAGGCCCAGCGGTCCTTGCTCCACCAGGAAACCGTGGAGACATGGAAGGTTCGACTTGAGCAACCAAAGAGGGGATTCGCCACAATCGCGGTCGTCAGACCGGTCATGGACGAGTGGCTGGAGAGAAGATGCTTTCTCCTACCGGTTGTCACAGATACTTACCGGGCACGGTAGCTTCAATAAGTATCTGTGGCAAAGACACCGGGAAACCACGGCCACACGCTGGTAGAGTGCACGGCGTGGGCGCAACAGCGCCAGGTCCTCGTGGTGGGTCTGGACACTCTTTCGCTCGAGACCATGGTGCGAGCCATGATCTCCAGCGGGAGTAAGTGGGATTGCGCCGCCTCTTTCTGCGAGCAGGTTATGTGAGAGAAAGACCCGAGTTCCGCAGTCGGCGGCTTGGGCGCCGCCGACGTGTCTTCGCCGAGGACTATCGGCCTCCATGACTGGGGGCCTGAGGACGGTGAGAGGGCCGCTCACCGTCCTTACAGAAGCAGGCCCATGACGTCAGCGTGACGTGAGGAACTCACGCACGCCCCCCCCCCCTAGAAGCGGGATCACACCCGAATCCCCCCAAAGACGTGGGATAGCACCCAAACCACCCCCTAAGCGAGGCTGCAGAGGCGGCCGTGGGTCTGTTGGGAGTCCTGGGACATCCTTCCGAGGGAATACCCGGGACTCCCAACCATAGGCTGTTGGGCGTAACGTGAGGTTTTTTAGTCGGTAGGAGTCCGGCATAGCATCCATGAGGATTTTCCCTCACGTTAAAAAAAAAGTCTAGATAAAGGCAAGAGCACTATAAAAATTCAGATGTCACAAGTAAATTCACTTTGTCTCAAGTCAAGTCTACAAAGCCGATTACGACGACGATGAGACTTGGAAGTCTAAACAAGCATACTATCCGCCAGATGGGATGTGGTGACAGGGGTCTACGTACATTTTCATAGTATGATTACAGAAAAACTCTACTTGATCCTTTTGGAGGACCCTATTACCACTATACAGTCCCATTTGATCAATCAAATTAGCCTATAGCAGTCCACCGCTAAACGTAGGCCTCTCCCAAATTGCGCCACAACACACGGTTCTGAGCCTTCCGCATCCAGTCAGTCCCCGCGACCTTCTTCAGGTCGTCGGTCCATCTGGGAGGGGATCGTCCTACACCACGTGTACCAAGTCGCGGTCTCCACTCCAGAACTCGTTTGCTCCGCTGATCATCGGTTCTCCTACAGATGTGGCCAGCCCACTGCCACTTTAAAGTGCATAATTCTGCGAGCTATGTCGATCGCTTTGGTTCTCTGACGGATAACATCGCGGCATCGTTCCGAATTTTATTCCTCAGAGACACCCCAAGCATAGCTCGTTTCATTGCTCGCTGTGCAACTTTAAGGGCTCGGACTAGCTTCTCTGTGTGTGTCCACGTCTCGGCACCGTAGGTCATAACGGGTAGAACGCACTGGTTATAAACTCTTGTCTTCAGGCATTGCTGTATAGGCGAATGGAATACTCGATGCAGTTTGCTAAACGCCCATTCATAAGATCCATGAATCTAGGGTGAAATCTCTTAAAAGCCAAATACTGTCGTACCTACTGGTTAGAGGTCGTACAAAAAAAATTACGTGGGTACCTTAAGTATTACCATTTTATCCGTGCGACGCAAAGTAAGGGTAATGTTTATACATGACCGGGGGTCTGAGGACTGTGAGAGAGTCGCTCACCGTCCTTACAGAAGTACTTTGGGAGTCCCGGGACATCCTTCCGAGGGCTTACCCGGGGCTCCCAACCACAGGCTGTTGGGCGTAATGTGAGGTTTTTTTAGTCGGTAACAGTCCGGCATAACATCCTTTGAGGATTTTCCCTCACGTAAAAAAACAGGGTAATGTTTATAATATGTACTTACTTGGTTGACGTTTCTAACAACATGATATCGTGGTACTTAGACGGTGGTTCGTATTCCGGATGTATTATAATGTCTTTGATCGTATATAATCGCCAATAGTCTGTTAAATCTGTACGTTTCAGCACTCCTAGAGCTGCAAATGTTACGTTGCCCCTGAAAAACAATTATAATCGATGTATTTTCTAAACGCCCCGCGTGGAGACGGAAAATGTCGCCACCCTAATTCATACCGATGGTGTTGTAAGAGGCGACTAAAGCAACACATATACTTGGTTCGTTAACCAAATTGAAATTTGGGCATTTTTTTATACCACTAAGGTGGCAGACAAGCATACGGCCCACCAGAAGGACTGGCGGTCACCACAGCCTATGAACGTTTGCAACCCCAGAGACCTGTAAAAACTTTCTAAGTCCCCTTTTGAAGAACCCCATACTGTAGGCGTTTGGGAAAACCGAGGCAGGGAGATATGAGATTTAGTAGATATGCTTCCGTTTACTTTAGAGGAATAAAGTGAAGCAATAAGTAGGTATGTAAAAAACTTACAGTTTCGGTGCCCCAACACAGTGAGCTGCCGTCAATATAAATCTTTCACTGATTATAGACCCTCCACATAGCCATTGCGCAAACTCGCGTTCCTCGCCATATCCCAGCAGCGCCTGAAACATTCCATTCGAATAACTGTATCTTTTAAAGCTAATAATTTAATATGGACTTTAAGAAAGAGTATAAGCTTCTTCAAAAGGGGTTTTTAGAAGATTTTTACAAGGTCGTCATCGCGTGTGTGGCGCCTCCGGTGTTGCAAACGTCCATAGCCTACTATGACCACCAGTAAATCAGGTGGGTCGTATGCTTGTCTGTCACCTTAGTGGTATAAAACAAGGATAAACTTTTCCCTAGCAAATATTAAAAACTCGTGTATCTATAGCTACTACTCGTAATATTTTATAGAGAAAAGATTTGATAGTTGGTCTGCATTGAATAGGTTATGAAATTAATGAACCGATTTGAAAAATTCTTCCACTTTTGGGAAGCCGGATCGCCAGGTGATGTAGGGTATATTTTTCCCCTATTCCCACCTGGTATAATACTTACTTTGTTACAATTGAAACTGACATTATTCCACAACTTTTATTTTAAGTGTAAACACCTATGAAAATGCTATAACAGCGAAACCGGTCAGGGTATTGTTAAAATTTAAACAAAAGTTGTGGAATAGTACAAGTGAGTGAGTTTTCATAATCTGTACCATATGAAATGATACAAAAGTCAAAACTGTACATTGGAAATATTAAAAAAAAATACTCGCCGGGTGTTCAACTTATGATACCGAAGCTATATATTATTACGCTACATAATATATCCTAGTGGCTAAGCAGAGAGCAATCAAATTGGCATTATATCATAATTTTCACGCGTATGAAGTCGCGGGCAACAGCTATAAAGTTAAATATTACTTGCCATGTGTGGAAACTCCCCAGGTTTGGCATCAAATCCCCCATAACCATAAGCGTGTTGAAGAGTGGAGTAGTCAACACATTTGTTGTCAGTTCGCCAGTATAGTCGGCGGTTGAAGTCAGCCCGCTTACGTCCGCGGTACGGTAGCGAAGAATAATAGTCTATACATTCTGGAATAAATAAAAAAAGATTTTTGAAAATTCTCACACACTTCATCTAGCCTACAGATGTATGGCTATGCTATGCACAGAGCAACGCAACGCGACTAGTTCTGTTGCTCTATGATGCTATGAGATCAAGACTAGACTAGTAATAAAGATTGGTACCTATTTATATATTTGTAAATACATACAAAATATACTTAAAAACCGGACAAGTGCGAATCACATTCGTCTGCCGAGGGTTTCGTAAAAATGTATTACGTAGTTCAAGAATAAAATCTTACAGTTTTAAATAATCAAAATACGTACTTGCAAGGTTTTAATTATATGATTTAATTTAAATTTAATGATTTATGATACATTCTGGAATAATGTAATTAATATCTTTGAACATCATCTAACCCAAATGAAGTAATGAGATGATAATTCTTTGAGATCTAGACTGAAAATCAACATACTACCTATAAAAATAATGAAAATAAAACACTTCTAGGTACTTACTTAACCACGCCTTCCCACCGGGGGATGTTCGATAAATATATCCCTGTTGCATCACAGCCAACCCTTTCAAGCTTTAGAAATAAAACAGGTAATATTAAAAATAGAGAAACCCCGCTAATGCTTTTTTTTATATGTGGAAATTCTTTTTATATATATTAAGCTCGCCAAATTGACGTCTCCACCAGCCTGATGGTAAGCCGTGGCACATCTAGCGATTGGGGGCCAGTCTCTCATTCCTTAAGACTTTCGACGGTGGTCCTCAAGTTGGCGGCCCTGTGATGTGCCTCTTCACGCTCCCCTTGAAGAACCCGGGATTGTAAGATGAGGGAAACACGTGTGCGGGCAGGTCGTTACATGTTTTAATAGTTCTAAAGAGGAACGATCTTTTGAAACGCTCGGTTCTTCATACTATGCCCATAGATTTAGAATTTTTCGCTACTCTCAAGCTTTTACCGACATTAAATGGTGTCCTACCACCTCCAACGGTCGGGAGTCCCGGGTAAGCCCTCGGAAGGATGTCCCAGGATTCGCTAAGTGACCAAAACCTCGATGACATATGACACGGAGCAACTTTGCAAACTACAAGTAGGCCATTTCTCGAGCAGTTCGCAAACTGGCTGTATCATTTGTCACTGTTGTCCATACGGGGTGCCAGATATCGCAGCCAAAAAAATGCCAGATATCGCGCGCAAATAAATTACATTTATTTGCGCGCGTTCCGTGCTTCGTAAGGCACGTTAAGCTGTTGGTTCCGGTTCAGTGAAATGACAGTCGTTAAGCCAAGTTGAAGGCCTGGAGTGGAGTGGCGAGCGCGCTGCTCCAGAGGCTCAAATTGGCCCCGTTGCTTTCGCTGTCTAGCATAGCTTCCGCTATGCTGGTCAGCGAAGAAAATTGGTTCGCCGTCGCCTCCTTTGCCGAGGCAGTCATGACGGCAAAGAGAAGCGCTGCGAGTGCGAGAGAGGAGTGGTCTCACACTTCCGCCTCGCCAACCTCACACGCGTGGTCGTCGACGGCAGCCTTATGCCAGCCGTGCGACTGACTAAGGTGCACCCCTCGTGTTCCGGGGTCACAGTCAGTTCAGTTAAGGGGGGTAATTTCTAGACCCCCAGTGTCGAGCCTGTCGCAGGCAATGCTTGTTGGGTTGCAGAAGTTGAACGCTTGCCTTATCTGTGACCCAACAATAGCGACGTGAAGGAACACTCCAGGGTTTTAGTGGGTATACCAATTTTCGGGGAGCCCCACATAACTGCTCTGTTCACATACAGGTGGTATCCACAAAAGATTTCCCTGGACAAACAAAAAAAAAAGTTGAAGGCCTTACGAGTGGCTTGGAAAATTTCAAGAGCAGACTTTCATAGTCTGCTCATGTCCATTTCAACATGGCAATATGGATCACCGCCTATTACGTGGGACAAATACTAAAGGTGAAATGTCGGCATATAATATGCCTCTGTCTAACCTTTATTCTCGAAGGCTAGCCGCTAGACCATAAGTATTTATGTAGTCATCAAAAATCTACGAGTAACTTACGCTTCTTTTTCATCTAGGTGACAATCCAAGCAGCAGACAGTCGGGTCTCCATTATCTTTCTTTGAGCAGGCGTATATTGGTGGCCAGGCGGTGTCGAAGCCAGCTTTCGACTGAAAATTTTAATAATAATATATTAAGTACGATGTCAGTTCACTGAAAGATTCCAATTTTGTTAGGGCAAACTGGTTGGCCCTCGGGCGGGCTTTTCATCTTGCAGATTAATTTTAAATTAGATTAGATTAACAACCCTTGAATTTGTATCGCCTACTTAATTAAATATTCGTCGGTCATCATCAAAAAAAAGGTTGGCTGACTGATCAACGCAGCAACGACCAGCCAAACTATTGAAAAGTGCGAGTGGACGCGCACACGGATGGTTCCGTACCAAAAACCGACAAATAAATTACCTATATTGGTTGTGTTAAGATGGATCCAACCCTTAGCGGCAACAAAAATAGATTACCCGTGAAAATTTCAGCTCCTTAGCTATCACGGTTCACGAAATACAGCTCGATGACAGACAGACAGACGAATAGTGCCCCAGTAATTATTAGGATCCCGTTTTTACCCCTTGCGTCTTATAATTCGTTGGAGCCGGCTGCACGAACGAAAAAAGATGACGCAATATGTCGTTACCTCCCTCGCGTTATCTCGCTCTGCCTCGCTCTGAGGCGTTCCATTTATTTTAGTAATGTTTTCAACAGATGGCACTATAATCAATTGATGTGTTTTAAATATCTTTTTGTTTTGTAATGTTATTTTTATTTTCTTATGACGTTGTCATGTTCAACCATCGTCAGTAGGTGCGCCTTCACACTAGCGTAATTCAAATTCAATTTTTTTTTTTTTTTTTTCGTTACGTCGCGTATACGGCGCGCACGCCCAACGCTTGTTCAGCGTACTCATGTGTTCCAGTGGAGACGCCGCGCCAACGCGGCGTATACGTCGCGTATACGTCGCGTCGGCGCGGCGCCGCGCAAACGTCCATCGTACGCCTACGCCGGAAAAACGCTAGTGTGAAGGCGCACTAAACCGACTTTACAGACAACCGATTTTTTTTTTAATTCTCTATCAGGCAGTGACACTTCAGTACGGCTTAGGCAAAGATAATATAATAGTATTACTTACAGATAGGCAGCTCCCTGCCGCTCACTGACCAAGCTTCCCCACCCCCGCCAGTCCCGCGCCACTAGTTGGTTGGTGTCGGGAGGGAACATTTGCTTAGCCTTATTGTTCACACGCACACATTCCAGCTCTGTACGATGACAGAATTGAAAACGAATCACTTGTATGAGTTTCCGCCCTGTGGCTTAGGTTAGCTTGAAGTTACTCACGTTTAAGTACGCTTGGGCAGCCGAAGTACATTTGTACAAGCTGGTACATGTGCCATTCACGGTCTCAGTGGAGTTCTTGGCGACGCAGGTAGATCCTGAAACAATTATTATTGAACTAAGAAGCTCACCACAATAGTTGTAAAAACGTTAGATGAGGGAGATTGTAAACTGTTGAGAGATTAATTTTTTTTATGTTTAGAGAATATCATCTTTTAGATTGTAAACTAGCGAAACGAAAATTTCAAAAAACAAAGCTTTTAGGGCAGACGCTTGATTGTGATAGACTGGTTTGATTGATTTTGATAATTTGGGGCTCTCCTACCATTATCAAAATCTATCAATCTCGAGTAACTACTAAATTCTAGAATTATTAATATTAGATACGGAACCTTTCTTACGTACTGAAATGTACCTCCAGCTAGTATCAAACCTAGGTGCTCTAAATATTAATTTTTATCTTCTTTTTATAATTTCTTGTTTTTACGCTTCCCCCACCGCTAGAAGTACCTACATGTGATCTATATAGGACTTTTATTTTTTCTCTATCACTTAAATTAAACTATCAATATTGTAATAGGTTTCTGCGACACTCGAGTCACTACAATTAATTAATTAACTAAAATTTGTTAATTACACTTAACCTTATAAGGTTAAGTTGTCATTTAATGATTCTTGTGCGTTAATCTTGAATTTCTAGATAAAAATAAAACAGTAAATCATCTTACCTTCTTTAAGAATATTGTTTATAGATGTCGCAGTAGTTTCAGCAGTATAAACATGTTGTTTACAACAAAACACGTACAACAATACTAAAAACAATGAATATATCAACATACTTAATACACGAGTGAACTTGATCAAGCAACTAGCGATATTAATGAAGCATTTGCAAACTGGTTTCAAGATGATTGTCTTGTAGAAACTTGCTGGGTTTTTTACGCTCAATAAAATTACGTTCCGATTTAGTACAAGGAAATATGATATTATGTGTACCTATTCCGTTATGTACAAGATAGCAAATTCAACTTTTTCTGAGTTTAGGTAAGTAATTATCGTGTCCAAGTAACACAGTCCAAAACAAACAAATCTTCAGTCCTTGCCATTATGTTTGTCAGTTCGCGACAAAAATATTGTAAGGATTAGCTAATTGAGTCGTTAAATATCAAAAAGCCGCATGTCCATTCTAAGTGATTTTTGGGAATCATGGCACATTCATTATCTCGTAAAATAAGCAAGTAATATATTTCTTATTTATAATAGCCTTACGACATACTCAGTTAAAACGTTATTAAAAACAACTATGTTTAAATAGTTAATTAAGTCACAAAATAGGAATTATGTTTGGACATATAGAAGTTTGATATTTACCAGCGAAACTTACCGTCGTTTGAAAAATATAACCTTGGAGTTGCCGGACTTTGAAATTTTAATGTCAGTTATATGGACTTGCGTCACAAAACTTATTGGAAATGGCGGCCATCTTAGACTCATGCTCCGTTCTGATTGGTCAATATGGACATGCGCGACTTTGATATGTCACAGTCATGGGACGTACAGAAGTTTGAAAAAAATCATAGAGTTTGACCCGTATTTTGTACGAGATAATGACTGACTTACCTTAAGTTGAAATGAATTTTTAATTTTAATTTTTGAATTTGGCGCCATTCATAGGTCAGTTTGGGATGTGGATGAACTTACGCGAGTTTGATATTTAACGACTCAATTTTTACCCGAACTGCCGAAGACAGGAGGGTAATGTTTTTCGACATAATGTATGTATGTATGTCCAATTCTTTGTCACGTCCTACAACCTGAACGGCTTGACGGATTTTGACATGCGAGGTGTCATTTGATTCGTCGTGATTGTGTGTGTGACACCAGGTATAATACAACTCATGGAAAATCAAAATGGCGGACTTTTGGCGCTATAATTATTTAACTGCGATGAACGCAAAACTACTGAACATATTTCTATGCGGTATTATGTGTTTATAAGGCCTTGGTCAGACTCAAATGAACAAGCTATGGGAACATGTAGCTATTTTGTAAACCACCACTCGCTTGAGATAGCTTCTTCCCGCCTGCAAATGTTGCCAACAAAGTAAAACAGTAAGTAGCTAAAGAAAATCACAAAAGAAATGTAAAGCTTGTTTTTTGCTTTTCAGTTGTATGTTTACTTGGCAGTCGGGTTTTTTGTATTCTAAATAGGTAATTAAGTTTATTTATATAAATATCGCCAAATTGACGTCGACAGCCTGACGGACAGCCATGGCCATATCTAGCTATTGGGGGACTCTCACAGTCCGTACTTCTGTCAATGGTCCTCAGGTACTTACGCGGTCCCATGATCTGCCAGTGAAGAGATTGTAAGAGGAGGGAAACACGTGCGCAAACATGTCTGTTTCTAGTTTATACCTATTAGTAGCAATGTGTGTTTATAGTTCGACAGAGGAACGATTTTTTGAATCGTTCAATTCTGGCGAAGAATCTTTTATTGTATCGAAGTGTCACCTCTTCCCAGGACGCGTTATTAGGGATCGTGAAGGAGAAGGTGGGATTAGGTTCTTTTTTTTAACGTGAGGGAAAATCCATCATGGATTAAAGGTTGGCTATTTGGTGATATATAGCAATACTAGCTGATGCCCGCAGCTATTTTTTGGGCTCCGAGCTGTTGTCGCCATTGGACTTTAAACGCTGGTTTTGCGCACAAATATAGAGATCAAAAAGTAGAGGATTTTTGGTACGTAATATCACCATATTACTAGACAAATTATATTTTTATATTTTTTTTGTTTTTAGCACTATTTGAGTGCATTTTGGAGGAAAGATTAAGTGATAAGCTTTGCACTTTTCTATATTTTTAAATTTCAGTTTGAATTTCATTTTTTAAGTTAACGACCTTACGAATTTGATGAATTTTCTTAGATAAACAAGTCGTCGGGCCAACAAAAATGCAAAAGGATGGGCAATAAAAGAAGAAATTATGACGTATTACACTTTAAGGAATCTTGCATGAAGGCCGTCAAAGATAGAGATCTAAAGAATAAATAAAAAATTGCCAAACTTCAACCAAGTACCATGTGTGACTATTGCGCCGATCACTACTCACAAGATGTAGCATTTAGAAACCAGACTGTGGGCGCAGAGTGCATGAATTGTAGCAAAAGCTACCACCAGGAATGAAACAACACGGAATTACCACAGTTCGTGTGTGATAATTGTGACTGGGGTGACTTTTTGGGCTCTGATGACAGTGATTGGCTTCATATCACCATATTGCCATAAATAATATCACCATAATGCCCCTGTATCTCCATATTGTCAACGTTTAGAAGGCTTTTTTAATTAGATTTTTTTCCAAACATAATAATATATAACTTAATGTTGCTGTGTGTTTATGCAAACAAATTAAGAAGCCATACTTAATGCCAGTTGTGTACCAGCTATGAAGCCTCTGTATTCCGCCGGGTATTACAACCTGACATATTGTTTATGCAAGCAAATTAAGAAGCCGTACTTAACGCCAGTTGTGTACCAGCTATGAAGCTTCTGTATTGCGCCGGGTTCACAACCTTTATAGTTATGGCTCCACGCGGTGCGCGTCTCTCGCGCCTCATTACTTTTATAATATTTGTATGGCTAACAAGTCTACCATGTACTAGCTGCATTATTAAACCATTACTTTCAAGAACCATTTCTTCTTCTTATATCATCTTCAACACTGTGATTAGTAGTTTTTGAAGAGATAAGTCTGTTTATTGTAATAAGCAAAGTGATTTTCTAATAAATATTACTTTTCGTGTAAATTTTTCACTTTATTCCTTATTATCACCATAAAGCCAACCTTTACCCTATGTATTTTAAATTTAGACATTGTACGATAAGGTGTACTGAATGAAGGTGTTTTGAATATTAAGTTATTTCGAATTCGGGTATTTTGGGCTAATGCATTTTAAGTAAAGGCATTCTGATTTCTGGTATTTTAATATATAACCACTAATTTAACCATCTTCCAAGGATCGTAGCGTCATGAAAATTGGCATAATTATCATATCCGAATTCAAAATTCAAATTTTCAATTATCCTTAAATTACAATACCAATAAACTTAATTACCTATTTAGAATACAAAAAACCCGACTGCCAAGTAAACATACAACTGAAAAGCCAAAAACAAGCTCTACATATCTTTTGTGATTTTCTTTAGCTACTTACCGTTTTACTTTATCGGCAACATTTGCAGGCGGGGCGAGTGGTAGTTTACAAAATAACTACATGTTCCCATAGCTTTTTCCCGTCTGCAAATGTTGCCGACAAAGTAAAACGGTAAGTAGCTAAAGAAAATCACAAAAGATATGTAGAGCTTGTTTTTGGCTTTTCAGTTGTATGTTTACTTGGCAGTCGGGTTTTTTGTATTCTAAATAGGTAATTAAGTTTATTTAAAACTTTTTAGTTATGTTAGTGGTGGAGTTATTAATTTTCGTGTAGTGAAGGAACATCACCAAAATTCAACCTTAATTATTATATTTTTGGTCATATTTCTGGTGCTACTCAAGCGATTGCAATTATACAAATGTTAGAATTTAAGTCTGACCAAGGCCTTATAAACACATATTACCACATCGAAATCGGTTCAGTAGTTTTGCGTGTATCGCAGTTAAATAATTATAACGCCAAAAGTCCGCCATTTTGATTTTCTATGAATATGTTAAAATCCGTCAAGCTGTTGAGTCTGTAGAGCGTGCAAGAATAAAAATCAACGTTTTCATTTTAGCGCGAAAAGTCAGCCATTTTGTTTTTTTAGAAATTTTAATGTACCTGGTGTCACTTACACGATCACGACGAATCAAATGACACCTCCCATGTCAAAATCCGTATAGCCGTTCAGGCTTCAGGACGTGACAAAGAATTATGAATACATACATACATACATTATCTCGAAAACCATTACCCTCCTGTCTTCTGCAGTTCGGGTAAAAATAGAATACAATGTGTCACTGTCATAATCTATAATATATGATAAATAATATATAATAATATACAATAAATATATATAATATAATTAATAAAATATATAATAAAATATAATAAATAAAAATAAATAATATACAGTAAATAATAAGATAATAAATAATCTATAATAAGACCAAAATTTAAGGAACAATAATTATACAACTTTGTATGTATCTATGTCACCGGAAAATAACTAGACTCGTGAGTTGATCAATTTTCTAGGTAGAGTTGATCAACTCTTGGAAAATAATAAACGGCAGTTGAAATGTATTATTTAACATTAATATTTTAGTAATTTGATTAATTTACGGCGCACATAGAGGTATTTGCTCGATTTAGGCGGCCAAAATTATTTTAATGCGTAATTGGTATCTAAACAAGGTAAATAAACCATAAAAATAAAAATTTATTTTAATAATACTATATTTTCCAAAAAAAAGTCACTAGTGACTTCATCAAAGAGTGGTGAAGAAACTTAGAATATAATTCTAAATTTCTTCATCGCTCTTTGATGAATTTCAAGATAAAAACAATTCAATTTGATATTATTATTATTTGATTTGATTATTATTATATTTTTTTTAATAATTTGATTTTTAATTTCGATAAAGGCCCAATGTAACATCCATTAGTGACTGTAACTGAGCTTTGGCACTGGTAATCTTTACCGTACACGATTCTTGAGGTAAATAACATTTTCTTCTTGGCTTTTCCGATAGCACGCAAAATGTTCTTATTGGTCTTTCTTATAATTTCGTACCGTCCTTGTGTCAAATCAACATCTATAAACATTTGCTAAGCTTGTATTGGTGTCAAATAGGGCTGCTCTTTACTGGATTGCGTATGCAAAAACGCCTTTCTATATTTAGTTGCTCGTGTTGAGGTGCTAGTGATATATTTTAGTACACTTGATGCATCATTGTTACCGGATTTTGCCAGTCCTACTTTCACAGGATGTATTATAATCTCCTTTTCAAAGTTAGGGTGCAGTTCTTCAGTCTTTCGCCTTATGCTTCTTTCACTTGCGTCTCTGAACGACTTGGATGGTCGACCTGGTCTTTTTTGTGAAGTGCCAACAACAGGTATTTCAAAAGTGCCCTTTTAATTAAGTTCAATCAATCAAATCAGCCTATGGCAGTTCACTGCTGGACGTTAGCCTCTCCCAAATTGAGCCACAACACAAATTTAAGTTTTATTTTATAAAATTGTCTTCCTTATATATATTATTGTTCATTTCTGATTTGAAATGGGCAAAACCACGTTTCAAATTAAGAATTTGGTCGTTAAGGTAACCCTCACATGATAAAAGTTTATCTTTTAAATAGTTTAATTTGGCATCTAAAGTAGACAAATTTTCTTTCTTCATGAGGTCAAATAAGTATTGTAGAGTCACAACTCTTACTCCTGATGCACCCTCTGAACCTAAAACAAACATACACTATGTAGAAAGCTGCTAATAAATATTTCCTATTTTAGACGAGATTTAGCTGAATGTCTTTAATCCCTTAAAAGTGTATTTATCCGGACGTTTCCGGAGATGTTTTTGATTGCATTTACTAAAAAAAGAATCAGATAATGACCTATAATAAAAATTACAGCCGGATCTACCCCGATACATAAACAAAAACACTAGCAAAGAAAAAATATTAAAATAAATTATGGTATGAAAATGAGTTTTTTTACATTACAAACAAAAATGTAGTTTGAAAGTTTATCATAATTTTATTTATGTATTTTGTAAGTCTCTTACCTTGTCCATCTGACTCCATCACTCTCAATTCGTAAGAAGTACTTGAGAATATAAAAATACACTTTGAAAGTTTCAAGTTTAAAAAAGTGCCGACAACAGAAAAGTAAACTAGTTGTAACGGTCAAATTGCGACTGTTGCTACAGGGACGGGGTGCGCGGTATGAAATAATTAAATCATGGGTAAAGTGCCCGGGTTCATACTTTATTCGTGGAACTCGTTTTTATGAATGTATTAGTGTTTTTGATAATGGGACTTTTGGCCGCCTAGATCGTGCAAATACCTCTATGTGCGGCGTCTTGCCGTTAAATAATCCGACGAAAGCGAGGTGTATGTTGATTGGTTGAACGACTCACGTGAACACTTTGATGCAGAGTTACAAAAGTACTACAGTGGGCTAACGAAAAATCAAAAAAAAATAAACACGAAGGCTAAGGCGGGAGCTCCGCTCCACTTCGCTCCCGCCTTAGCCCTCTAACCTAACCTATCCGAGTCGGGGTACTCTGAATCGGGGTGTTAACCATTCACAGATATAGCATCCATATAGGATTTACCTCTTGTTGAAAAAAAAGTATTTTGTGTTTGAATATTTCAGGATTATGTATTTAGTAAATTGATTTTTTGGGTTTCGGTTATTTGACCGTACGGCATTTTAAATTATTTATATTATACATACTTGGCCTTTTGAATATTGATATTTCGATTTCGGGTATTTTGGGCTCATAGAGCAAGAGCCAGCGGCCCCCAGGCATTTGTTAAAGTATAAAAGCTGTAAGTTTCTCAATGTATGTCCCCAACACAGGTAAGAACGAACCCCGCCTATGAAACTTGAGTCGCGGTGGCTTTCGCAGGTATCAGGTAGTAAAGGTGTGTAAAATTGTGTGTTAAATTTGGTAAAGTATAAAACTCAGTTTTTACATATTTTACTTATAATAATCCTAAAAGTCACCTTGTCGAAAGCCAGACACTTTGTACGGTTGCAACCCTCTGCCGGACACCCTTAAAGTATATTTAATTATTACTATACTTACGGTATAGTATAAAAGCTGCAATTTATATATGTTATTTGGAGAACTATCAAATGATGTTTTCTCAATAGCCAGACAGTTTCAGTAGTTCCTTTATGTTGCCAGGCACATCAAAAGTTAATGTAGATGCGAGCGCCAGGGATATATCGACGGAAACAAAGAGCAAACGGACATCTGCATTTTCGCGAAAATCGTTTTTTTACATTATTGAATTAAGAATTTTGTCTTCCATTTGGCCATATTTATTATATTTTTAATTATTTAGTGGTATTTTGGAGCGTATAAAAAGACAGACGGGCATTATACACTTGTACGTGTATGCGTCGAAAAATTTGGCGCGTCTCACTTCTTAAAAACAAAGGTATCAGATACTTGACCGTTTCGTCACGGGAGGTTGACGTATTAAAGCTTGCGTACTAATTATTCTTAAATCTGTGATTTATTCAACTACATTCCGTAGTACAGTGTTATTATAATAACATAGCAGAAGGAATAAGTTATTGTCAAATTTGGCACAAAATAGAAATCACAAACAGGGAATCCATCCTCACACTCTACGTCCGGAGCGTTCGAGCACGGTTAGATCCGATAGGGGCTTTCTTTGTGGAACGATCTCCCTGCCTCGGTTTTCCCAAACGCCTACAGTGAGGGGGTTTTACAGGGTCGGCAGCGCAAGAGTGGCGCCTCTGGTGTTGCAAACGTTCATAGGCTGCGGTGAACACCGGACCTTCTGGTGGGCCGTATGCTTGTCTAAAATCAAATTAATGTTTACAACACAGCGAAGATCTCACAAATTTGATGGAAAATACAATCATCGAACAATCCCATGAGGGTTCTTTTTTTTAACGTGAGGGAAAGTCCTCACAGATGTTATGAGGGACTCTTACCGACTAATAAACCTCACGTAACGTCCAGCAGCCTATGGTTGGGAGCCCAGGGTAAGCCCTCGGAAGGATGTCCCAGGACTCCCTACGGACCTATGGCCCAGGGGGTGGTTCGGGTGCTATCTCGCGTCTTTGGGTGCGGTGATGAGGACACTCAAGATATTGACGACCACGATTCATAGAATATCTTTGAAATATTTTTCCATTAATTATTGTATTAGATTAATTATATTATTCCAATAACTATTATTAAAATAATTATTTAAATATATTATTTAATTGTTAATTTAATGATTCCTAAACACAGAAATTTTATAAAAGAATTTTCTAAACATTTATTCGTTGATCCTTAGTTATGGTACATAATGAATTTTCATAGTAAATCTAGAAAATAGTTCTCATTATACACAATAAATGATAGCTGATGCGCAGTATAACGTTGCAGTGGACCGAACGCGGTATTTCACTCGCACCCTCAGACACACATATCCCTCGCGCTCGCACCTACATTAGACTTTTGATGTGCCTGGCAACATAAAGGAACTACTGAAACTGTCTGGCTATTGAGAAAACATCATTTGATAGTTCTCCAAATAACATATATAAATTGCAGCTTTTATACTATACCGTAAGTATAGTAATAATTAAATATACTTTAAGGGTGTCTGGCAGAGGGTTGCAACCGTACAAAGTGTCTGGCTTTCGACAAGGTGACTTTTAGGATTATTATAAGTAAAATATGTAAAAACTGAGTTTTATACTTTACCAAATTTAACACACAATTTTACACACCTTTACTACCTGATACCTGCGAAAGCCACCGCGACTCAAGTTTCATAGGCGGGGTTCGTTCTTACCTGTGTTGGGGACATACATTGAGAAACTTACAGCTTTTATACTTTAACGAATGCCTGGGGGCCGCTGGCTCTTAGACCATCATGCATTTTAAGTAAAGGCATTATGATTTCTGGTAGGTATTGTGACGGTATACCTAAATTAGTTTCCTTAGATTCCACTAGTTGCTACCCGCGACTTCGTCCGCGTGGAAATTATGTTATAAGCAAAGTTTGAACCGTATTCTATCGAGCCTCTAGGATAAGTCGTAACCAAAATGTGGGAACAAATTTAGGACATCCTCCAACTTACACGGGGAGTTACGCGCTAGATGGGTTTTTTAACGTGAGAAAAATCCCACATGAATGTACTATGACTCCTACTGACTAAAAACCACACGTATCCTACCTAACAGCCTACGGTTGGGAACCCCGGGTAAGCCCTCTAAAGAATACCCCAGGACTGCGCTAGATGGATAGGAAGAGACCTTAGTGGGTCCAAGGCCGGTATGACTTACGTGTTTATTAATTATCCCCTTTAATAATAAAAAGAGTAAGTAGCATGGTGAAGCGCGAATACGAAACGTTTGTTAGATTAGGGCCACAGACTGGAAACTTTAAGCATAACCGGAAGAGTTGAGACGATACCACTAACGCTGACGGTAGCCAGTAAATGGCAGTCGTTAAACCAAGTTGAAGACCTTATGATTTAATAATTTTCAAAAGTAGGCAGTACCTACGCCTGTCCATTTCAACAGAGCAATGCGGCTCACCACCTATTACGTTACGTGGGACGAATTATAAAAGGTAAACATATAATATACTATAACTAATTATACAACATATAATATGACTAATTATAGGCGAAATTCTTTCCTCCTGAGGAGTGCATCGTATTTCAATGAACTTCCACCTTCATTGCACTTTGATTTGTTCTGCACAAAAGCATGTGCGATACGACGAAACATGGCCAAGGAATTTTTTGATAATTAGTGAATCGTGATGCTGGCACTGTTGGGTCAAATGTTTTACATGAGTTTGTAGTAGCGCAAACCGTTGACGTTGTGGTGTTTGCACTTATGCATCATGCATTTAGGAATATTTTTAAATCTAGCACTAAATAACATCTGGACGGGCACTACATATATACGTACATAATTATCTACATATCTGTTCTGTTTATTTATTTGGTTTTTTTTTTAAAAGTAATTTTAAGACGGCATCAACGTCAGACGAGGATGACAATGACATGACATGTGACATTGACTGACATTGGCACATTCCTTTCTTTTTTTTTTTAAACATTTGTTATAAGCTTTGGTTACATAAATTATTAAGCCAGTATGAGCCAACCAAACCAGTCTTATTTATTTATTTTGTTCACAGTTTGGGCTTGGTCACTTAGCTTTATACAGTGTGCATAGACGCGGGATAACTGTAATTAAATGGTAGATTTTTAAGCTATTGCATAGCTTCTATCGCGGGCCTTGCGTGGAGACCGAATCCAGAAATTGTGTCACGAAAACGAGTCACACTCGGCTACCTTCGGCCACGTTCGTGTATCTAGTGTAGCAATTCATAATTTTTTTGTTTACGTCAATTATGAACTCTGCAGTCGTTATATATTATTATTATTATGTCAAATAATCCAAAAATTGATGCTTGTACCCAGAATCGATCTTGCGCCTTCTGCGTACCGATCCGCGTCTTAACCACTCGACCAAAGTTGAATTAATAGTGTTGGTCGAATTTAGAGTTCTTAATGTGAAATGACTATTTCGATGCTGTCAATTACATTAGTTGCTGTCAATTTACTTCGTCTAAATAAAAATTCGACTATAGGTGTATAGGTATTCATCATCTATGTACAACAGTGAACTGTACTCGTATAATTTGTGTAAAAAGTGTTTTAAGTATAAATAAACAAAGTGCATTTATTAATGTAGAAAGTCACGAAAAATAGTGAAAGAAAATGAGTGAGTACTCTATATACATACATTTTATTATTATTATCACCAATGCAGTATCATTTTTTGTTTTGTTAATTTATATATACTTAATACTGCTATAAAGATAACCAAACCCGGGAGTACGTTCCCATGGGAAGCGGGAAGAAAATTTCACGCTGACGTAGCCGCGAGCGCCATCTATCCCATACCTATGTACTTTAAACGTGTCATAAAAGTCACAACAATACCATACATGCATATTTCAAAGAATGTCTATTATTACCATAAAATTTGTAAAAATAGTTTTTAAGTAGAAAGAAGAAACCTATTGTTTTATCTTTTAACTAGCTGACCCTCGCAACTTTGTTTACGTCACACAAGGTCTATGAAATTAGAGGTATTTATTAATCATACTCATCAAGTAGCGTGTAAATCTGCCCTGTATGCTATAACAAAATAGAGCTTAATGGTTAAAACTATTCCTCAGTATAGAATTTTCCTCAGTATAAACAATTTACATACAAACACCGGCGTGTTCGAATTTTATTACATGTATCAATGTAGTAGACGTAACGTGTATAAAATGACATCAATCAAATGTCATCAATATTCTGAAAAAGAAATTAAAAATAGAGTTCACAAACTCTTTTGAAAATACATACTGTACCTACCTTAGAGGATCGTTATGAAGATAACAGGATAGTTAACAACCATCCATAGAAAATAGATGGTATAATGCTGAATACCGCAAAGAACAATCGGCGCGGCATAGAATGGGGCCTATACTGATATCCTGGAGGATATTAATGATGCCGATGTCCTGTGCCTGCTGAGGCACAGGACATCATGTCTGCATCATGTCTGCAGGACGTGCAGGATGTGATGTCCTGCAGACATGCATCCGTCATGCATGTCTGCAGGACAACGTGCAGGACAACGAGCAGGATGAGGCAGCGAATGGCTGGACTGAAATTAAAATCGACAGACGCAAGAGATGTGGTGGAGGCACTAATTCACGTACCTCGGGAGTGTCGTGTCAGAAACTGATGGAATAGAAGAGTACCCTACATCATTTCGAGTCTCGCCAAGGCCAGAATAACCTTTACACAGCTGCGCCCCGTAGGCAGTTGCGAAAATAGACACGAAGAGTGAAACTCAAAACAAAGTAAACGTTAAAACTGTACTGCTAACTGCTATACGGATGCGAGACATGGAAGGTCACTAAAGTAAAGACATTTCGCACCAGCTACCAGCTATAAGTCTTCGTCAAACGCTGCCTCCAATGGATCCTCGGTACATATGGGCCCGAGAACATCACGAACGTAAGACTATTGGAACGCTGCAGTGAGACCCCAACAGATCAAACGTCGGAAGTGTAGCTGCTGCGCTGGATTGGACACACGCTGCAAAGGGACCATGAATCACATCATACCAAGGCAAGCCTTACTGAAACTACTGGTAGGCTTTCAAAAACTGTTCGATAGTAAGTAGGTACATTTATTGATAGTGGCTATAGGCTACATAACATAATGCGAAGATTAATAGGAGTGGTGCAGCAATGAGGAATGTTTCGAAAACGGAAAACATTTAATCGTTATAAGAGTATCCGTTGCGCCTCTGCGTAAATGGTTGAAGTTACATAAAAATAATTTATTACAAAATAATTGTTCTTCTTAAAAAGTTCTAAAACAAAATTCCAAAAGCCCAAATGTCCACAGTCAAGTAGGCACTTGGTACTTTACTTTGTTGAACATAGGCCTTAAAATCTTACTAAATGCGAAGGCCTTAAATGCGAAAGTTTGTGAGTGTGGATGTTTGTTACTCTTTCACGCTCAAACCGCTGAACGGATCGGGCTGAAATTTGGTACGGAGATACATTATAGTCTGGAATAACACATAGGCTACCTTTTATCCCGGGAATAACTTCCCGCGGTAACAAATTTTACGCAGGCGAAGCTGCGGGCATCAGCTAGTATTCTTATATAGAAATAATTATACTAGCATAGTTGGTAAAAAATGCTATGTAATAGCTTTACCGCGGCAGTCCCCGAGTGCCACACGTCTTTTTTTTTTTAATATAATATGTTTATAATAATATATTATGTATATATTATTTAGCTTAAGATGCGTCTGCTGCTGCTATGTGTTTCAGTGGGAAACTGATGTAAACTTTGTTTCCGTTGTACTGTTGAGCTGAGACATTTAGTAGTAGGTAGGCAGTATTATGTTGTTGAGGAACATTTATCTGTTGTAGTGTAGATACTTATAATTGAAATATTCTTTTTCTTTTTTCTTTATTATTGTATTTATTTATAGTTATTTCTTTTATAGTTAATTATTTATTTAAAAATGGAGGCTTGTTGTTAGCAATATTGTAACCTATTTGTAGTTAACATTTTTTATATTAGTCTGTAAGCCTTCTACAAGAGCAAATAAAAAAAAAATGCCTCGATACCCCTTTGGGGATAAAGGCGTGACCGTATGCATGTACTTATTATGTTTAAGGTGATTTAATTTATGTACCTATGTCACTGTAGCTAAAGCTCAACATTTTCCAGTAAAGTTATATTTTGAATGTTCATTATAAACAACGTTTGTGTGGCGTGTTGGCTTAATCATAAAAGAGCTTAATGGTTAAGGCTATTGTAAAATTGAATTGTTTTAGAATGGACTTAATCTTTAAGCTCCTTTTTGATCAAGCAAACAGGGCAGTTTCATACGCTCCAATGAGTCTGAAGAAAAAATACCTGTCCTTTTACTCCATACATCTTATGTGGCGTAAACAAAGATGCGAGGGTCAGCTAGTTTAATTTAAATTTTTCATGTCTGTCTGTCTGTCTGTAACCCGAATAAGTATCACGCCGAAACTACTGATTCGATTTGAATGAAATTTGGAACAATCTGAGCTTATGATCCGAGAAAGGTTTTAGAATACTTTTGATCCCGATATTTTACGCGGTTCCTTTGGGAGAGGGGATGAAAGACCAATGGTTCATTAGTTGTGACTTCTCAATGCGTGGTCCGATTCCATTTTTTTTTTTCAGTTTCATAAAGGAAGTACGTAAAGAATTGTTCCACACAAGTTTCAATGTTGAGGGGTTTGTAGTTCAGGAAGTAGAAACATCAAAACTTAGAATTCAAGGATCCCTTTGAATGTGAGGGTAAATCTAAACTAGCGTGTTAGCTTAATCATAAAAGAGCTTAACAATTATTAACCCTTCAACACACTAAAAAAATATATCGAAAATCGGTAATCACGTGGACCTAGCTCCACCACCCTAAAAATGAAAAAAGATTTCCCATTTCCCAAAAAAAATTTTTTTCTCACTTACCAGGCCAAATTTTTCAATTCTGCAAACAGCAACCGGATTATTGATAAATTGTTTATTTTACTGTGTATAATAATAAACAATAATGAAAACACATTATTTATAATAAAAAACAAAACACACACGCACACTCGCACTTGGTACACACGCACTCAACAAAAAAAACATTGATTACTCTACCACCACACCATATTTTACGATCCTGTAAACACCAACCGGATTATTGATATATTGTTTATTTTACTGTGTATAATAATAAATAATAATGCAAACACATTATTTATAATAAAAACACGAAACACACACGTACTACACAAACGCACGCCGTCCATGCGCAATCCACTCTCAACTTCAACTGTTCGATTTTTGTAAATAATTCTGGCCCATTGACGTCATTTTATAAGATTCCAAAAACAAGAAAATGTTATAAACTACACATGCAATAAACCTGTTCATAGAAAAGTAGGACGTAAGAAGGCTAAATTTAAGTTTAAAGTCGTCTGGGTAGGTGCGGCGACCGGTCGCCGCGCGGGGCTTTACGGAAAAACTTGATTATTATGCGCGGCGACCGGTCGCCGCGAGGAGCTCTAAGGGTTAAGGCTATTGTAAAATAATTCAGTCCGCGCCAAAGGCGTGGAATGAATTGTTTTAGAATGGACTTAACCTTTAAGCTCTTTTATGATAACGGGAGAGAACTCTCCCACCCGAGCTCCGCAGTCGGCGGCTTGGGCGCCGGTCTTTGCCGAAGACCTCCATGACTGGGGGCCTGAGGACGGTGAGAGGCCTGCTCACCGTCCTTACAGAAGCAAGCCCATGACGGCAGCGTGATGGCAGGAATTCATGCACGCCCCCCCTTAGAAGCGGGATCGCACCCGAAACCTCCCAAAGACGCGGCATAGCACCCGAACCACCTCCTAGGCGAGGACGCAGTGGCGGCCGTGGGTCTGCTGGGAGTCCTGGGACATCCTTCTGAGGGCTTACCCGGGGCTCCCAACCATTGGCTGTTATGCGTTACGTGAGGATTTTTAGTCGGTAGGAGTCCGGCATAGCATCTACGATGGATTTTCCTTCACGTTAAAAAAAAGTAAAGGTACCTATATACTACATATTACATGGCTTGTACAATAGTATAGCGTAGCCTGAAATTTTATTTCTATTAGTGTGAGTTATGAGATCCAGAAAACTGATAAACTTACTAATTATGTTATATACTAAATGCATATTAAAAAAAACAAGTAAGCTAATTAATTTGATTATTGTTCTTTATCAATCTTCACAGTTAGGTATTTTTGATTTTTGCCCGTAAATACATTAACAATTAATAAATTTTGTGTCTGTCAAGCCCTTAGAATAATTAAATGAAAGAATATGAAATATAATTTCATTGACTGGCTCTGTGGCGTAGTCGGTGTAGTGATACCGCCTGCCGCGCTGGTGGGCTTGGTTCGATTTCTGGGTTGTTCCAATTATTTGTGTGATCCACAAATGTTTGTTTCGGAGTTTGGGTGTTTTCTATGTATAATATGAATGTATTTAGAAAAATATAAGTAATGTATATCAGTCGTCTGGATATCGTAGCAAACAGAGAATTTAATTTTTCTCTATCGGGCCTCCAAGATATTTAGCTTGATAATATGTAGTGTAACGTTGTGAAACAACGGGTGCAAATAGGGGTTCAACGTTAGGGGTTTTAAAATGAAAACTTAGATTAATAAATGAAAGCGCCATCTACCGAGTTAGTGTCGCAACGACGGAAGCTATAGGCAGTGATACGGTCTTGACGATTGAGTAGTTTCGAGCGGTGCCACTAGAGGCGCTATTTCATTGATATATAAGGCATTGCGTCAATGCAGGAGGACCGCCAGATTAATATTTAAAATAGATCACGAACGTATCAGTGTAATTGGAAATTGTGAGAATCACATCAGTTTAAAAATAATCGTTTATATCATCGCAAATATCCTCGTAAATATTTGTCAAGGATAAGGAGCAAATAGCTATAAATAGAAGACCCCATCATTGGGTGAGTTAAATTAATTATTATGATTCTAGATTTTAAAATTGTGAAAATTAACGGCTGTTGGTCGACCCTGTTATGGGAGGGTAGATTACAGGGGTGTGAAAAAAAAGGTCTCTGTAAACTTAGGATAGAACCAACCATTGTAAGGCAACCGACTCCCAAATGGTTTAACAGTGGTCGGCTGTCTTAGCAATGGGCGGGAAAAAGGGTTCCAGCTAACCCGTCATATGGAACATTCCAGGGTCCACCCTACGGGTTCAAGAAGTCCACCCTTCAGGTTCCACGAAGGAACATTCACCCTACGGGTCCAAGAAACCGTCTACCCTACGGGTTGGTAAAATCCACCCTTCGAGTTCTACGAGCGAACATCCACCCTGCGGGTTGGGAATACCGTGCCGGCCGAAATTGTGGAAGACACGGCTACCTGGCGGACTGCATCGACATCCTGGAGCCACAAGATAAGTCGAACCCTGCGAAGGCCTTCGGAAACCGTACTTGCTGCCCGAAGTTGCCACACCCACGACCCCCAAGTGCTCAATTCTAATAAACTACTAATTATTTACATTTTAAATTCAATCTTTTCATTTCTCTCTCTCTTCCTGAAAGCCATCAGCTTTTCAGTGGCGCCCATATCGTGGTTTCGGGTAGCGAGAAAGCGATTTCCGACGGGAGTCGGGAGGTCATAATTATAAGATATTCAACTTGTGTAAAATAGTCTTAAGAGTGCCCGTTAGCGGGGTAGTTTCCCTCCAAATTATCATAACTACCCAGGAATTTGGCTCTCCTGACCTCTGCTGCCAACTTGTTCTTTCCGGCTTATTTTGTGTGTTTCTTAGTGATTTTAGACAGATTTCGGCATAATCAAGAACAAGGCAAAATTTGAATTTTTTCTCAACATAAATTGTAATTTTTCCAAATTTTAACGGTCCCCAATTTATTTTTCACACCCTCAGATATTAATTTTATGGTGGAAAAATTTTAAGTAAATTTCAAGTAAAAGTTTTTTGTTTTGTTCCAATTTTAAATATTACTTTATTAAAGTCTGAAGTAAAACTTCACATTTGAAACGCTTACATTAATATTAGTAAGTGATTTGTATTGCCTATATTCATCGTAAAAAGTAGTCACAGGATATCACCACCACAATTTTTATTTTTGTACGGCGTCAAACCGCCTCAATTTGTGTATTATTTTGTTGTATTTCCCATATGTGAATTTACAGCGAGACCAACAGCCGATAATCACACTTCTGGGTAACAATCCCTATTGAAATTTCACGCTAGTAAAACGTTAGAACAAAGATTTTACGAATTTCACTTCACGTAAATTATAAAAGATTCATAATTGATTCACTTTTCGAATTACGTCGAATTCTGATACACTGATGAAATACAACTGTAAGAAAAAACATTCCAAACGTAGATTACGCAGCGAAAACATTCTTGCCAAAAAACAATAGTAAACTATTAACTTTGATTCGGGTTCTAAATAAACAACGGCAGATGTTGCTTTCATAACGTTTACGAGTAAGTTGATTTACTAGCTCGATATTAGAAGAAATTTTTTTTTTCCATATAAACTGTGGGTGGAAGTGAATAAAATACACTCCGGACACCAACAGTCTGATACAGAATATTTCCAGAATCGTCCAAGTACGAATCGGTTTTCAACCAATTCGAAATATTCAAGGGTTCCGTAGTGGTAAGGAACAATCTACATAAAAAAGTTAGTTACTACGATACAGATTATTTCCAGAACCATCCAAGTGCGAATCGTTTTAACACAGTTCGAAATATTTAAGGGTTCCGTAGTAGTAAATAACTATATAAAAAAAAAAATAGTTGGTACGAGTCAATATACAATTAACTCTTACCACGTTCGTGAAAATAGTTACATTTCAATAAAAATAATAGCAGCGTAGAAAATTGCATTATTCGTGCAAAACTGAAAAACATTTAGTAAATTTCGTCAACCCATCATCACACACTTCACTTTCATTACTCACTGCATCGGATTAGATTACATTAAACACACAGACAGACAGACAGACAATTAATTTCTAGGAGGGTCCAATCTATTAATTGAGTGAAGGAACCCTAAAAAGAAACACTTCCAAACTTAAGATTTCCTAAAGCAAATACTAAGTTTTATAAAGGTTCAATTTAAAATTTAGTTCAACGAACCCTAAAAAGTAGAATTTATTTTTCGTTATTCGGCGGGTGAATCGAAAAATATTCACATTCCTTAACATTCAACAATACGTAAACAGACAACGATAAGGGCCGTCGTTCACTACAACAGAATTCGTTAGCGAATATAGCGAACATTCGTTGTTTACATAAAATTAACACTTCATATAAAATAAGTAGCAGATAAATACACTATACATTGGGAAATAATCATCATCACTAAAGATTCCCGGCAATAGTAATTGAAATAGTCAGTACAATGGCATTCAAATCAAATTTCACATCACTTCCAAAGGCGGAACTTGCATATGAAGTTAAGATCCGGGGAGAGGAATCTGGTTCAACGGTGGCAGCCCTCAGGCAACAAATTAAAACAACATTCGTTATCGTCCATTGCATCGGTGAGACGAATAACATAAACATTCCACAACTATGCGTGTACGAATGCAGATAACGGTAAAGACCGTAACACACTGCGCTAAGATGCGTATGCGAATAGTTTATGGAGTACATCAGTACAGTTACACAATAGTGTTTTTGATAATTATTTTTTTGTGAAATATAAGGGTGTTAGCACACCGTCATATAATTTTAGTACTTTGGTGGCACATATAGGTACCACATTTCGTGTCATGTTACACGCATACATATGATCATACGGAAGTTTCACAATTACACTTACATACTAATTGGGTAGTACATACTCATCAAACATTCATCATAATCATCTTCACACACAATTCCAAACACTCAATAAGCAGCAGTTTTTTTGTTTGTTTGTTTACATAGTGACACTTGAACTTCATGTTGTGTGACTCCCAAAGGCGGAAGTAGGAGGCAAACTGGTTACAGGCGAGTCACTTTCGTAGATTAGAGAGAGTGACTCAAATGTCCTAAGTTTTGGTTCCCGACCAAAGCTGACGGGTTATTATATAGCATGGAAAGTAGTGTGACACTGGCCTTAGATGCAACGATAAATAACACGTTTACATCAACACGATTACGTCAGCAGCTTACGCGCAAACAAAACAAAACTTGCACAGGGGAGATTTCATACGTACATACATACATATTATTTATTTAAGCACGCACATACATTTTACACTGCCATGGTGGCATACAAGGGTACCATATTTTTTTGGAGATTTGGCATAATGGCCAGAGAGCGTTTATCTTCGTTATTTATTAGGGTTGACATAATAGTCATAGTCAACATTCTTCTACTAAAGTTGCGAATAAGCACTTAGCTTTTGTTATTGCTACTAAGATTGCAAATAAGCACTTAGTTTTTTTATGTCATTTTGTTAAAGGGCTAAATAGCCTAGCAATTAGATAGGGACACTACACATTACACACGACTTTCAAGTAACTACACATGACAAAGTGACAAACACATGCCGTGTTCGTCATGGGGACATAGGGGTTAATTAGCATCACGGAGGATTCTGCAAGTAAATTATTTTCTATCACTTTTCTGTTTCTTGGTATAGTTGGGAGTTTTCTGTTAGTTGGAAGCATGAGTCTATCCCTAACAGAGTTCGTCGTTTACTGTTAGTTGGCAGCATGGTCTTGCCCTAACAGAATTATGTTGTAGGTTACTGTTACGAGGAAGCATGAAGCTTACCCGAACAGATTTATGGTGTAGGTTTAGTACTGTTACGAGGAAGCATGAGGCTTACCCGAACAGAAATATGGTGGACTGTTATTTGGCAGCATTTGTCTTGCCCTAACAGTCGTAGGTGTAGATCACCGTTATCTTTATTTTCGTCTGCCCTGGGGGATAGTCCATCCTATGAGTCGGAAGTGTTACACTAGCCCTAGTAGGATGTTCTTCTCTGGGACGGTTGTATAAATCCCAGCCTTCAGCAAAAAGCCTTATTATACACACACCACTTTCAGGCGGTGCGTATTACCTGAACCTTCAACCCAAAGCCTCAAATACGTCTTTTCTCTTTCTGTCCCATAAGATCCTTCAGAATCACCTAAATACATCCTGCGAGTTGGTTTCATTAAGGTTAAGGCCGACTCTTCGCTACACCCAGCATCACCTCATTCACACAACACACGAACATACACACACACATAGACGAGTAGTAGGTATTATGTTAGGGGCGTTCGAGGACGAACGCAGCGTTTGACGCGTTAGGGTACGTCAAACGCTCACTGGGGAGGGGGAGTATGTAACGTTGTGAAACAACGGGTGCAAATAGGGGTTCAACGTTAGGGGTTTTAAAATGAAAACTTAGATTAATAAATGAAAGCGCCATCTACCGAGTTAGTGTCGCAACGACGGAAGCTATAGGCAGTGATACGGTCTTGACGATTGAGTAGTTTCGAGCGGTGCCACTAGAGGCGCTATTTCATTGATATATAAGGCATTGCGTCAATGCAGGAGGACCGCCAGATTAATATTTAAAATAGATCACGAATGTATCAGTGTAATTGGAAATTGTGAGAATCACATCAGTTTAAAAATAATCGTTTATATCATCGCAAATATCCTCGTAAATATTTGTCAAGGATAAGGAGCAAATAGCTATAAATAGAAGACCCCATCATTGGGTGAGTTAAATTAATTATTATGATTCTAGATTTTAAAATTGTGAAAATTAACGGCTGTTGGTCGACCCTGTTATGGGAGGGTAGATTACAGGGGTGTGAAAAAAAAGATCTCTGTAAACTTAGGATAGAACCAACCATTGTAAGGCAACCGACTCCCAAATGGTTTAACAGTGGTCGGCTGTCTTAGCAATGGGCGGGAAAAAGGGTTCCAGCTAACCCGTCATATGGAACATTCCAGGGTCCACCCTACGGGTTCAAGAAGTCCACCCTTCAGGTTCCACGAAGGAACATTCACCCTACGGGTCCAAGAAACCGTCTACCCTACGGGTTGGTAAAATCCACCCTTCGAGTTCTACGAGCGAACATCCACCCTGCGGGTTGGGAATACCGTGCCGGCCGAAATTGTGGAAGACACGGCTACCTGGCGGACTGCATCGACATCCTGGAGCCACAAGATAAGTCGAACCCTGCGAAGGCCTTCGGAAACCGTACTTGCTGCCCGAAGTTGCCACACCCACGACCCCCAAGTGCTCAATTCTAATAAACTACTAATTATTTACATTTTAAATTCAATCTTTTCATTTCTCTCTCTCTTCCTGAAAGCCATCAGCTTTTCAGTAGCCGGTGTGTAAAACTGAGCTCTTACTAATATTCCTGCAACGTTTTAGTTTAATCAATCTAACTCCCTTCTCTTACCCACCACACTACCAAGCCACACTACCGGTAGTTACATATTTCATTACCCTCTGCCTAGTCCCTTGGATATGTAGCGTAATAATATATAGCCTAACTAAAGATCCTACCTATAGATTGCTATTCAAGTAAAAGATTAATTAAAATTATTCAGTAGTTTCTGTATTTTACAAAAATATACAAACAGATTTTCATTGTTCTCTGCCGAGCTCCTAAAATATTTAGCGTAATAATATGTTGTCTGAGTGTAAAACCTATGTCTTACTAATATTCCTGCTACGTTTTAGTTAAATCAATCCAACGGTTTACACATTTCATTGCTCTCTGCTTAGCCCCTAGGATATGTAGCGTGATAATATTATAGCCTATTTGAAGACCACCCCCCTAAGTAAAATTTGTGCAAAATTTGAACCAAATCTGTTCAGTACTTTTCGGGATCCTTGCGGACAAAGCAAAGCAAACAGACAAACAGACAAAAAAAATTGTAACTATATTTTCGGATTCGGTATCTTATGTAGAACACCCAGCGAGTATTTTTTTTTAAATATTTCCAATGTACAGTTTTGGCTTTTCTATCATTTTTATTATATGTATAGATTATTTTAATTGCGGTAGATTAAAGATTTATTCCCGTCGTATATCAGAATATAGGTAGGTACCGAAGAATATTCACAGTCACAAAAGTTTAAACATAATTTAATAATATTAAATCCGATTATTATGAAGACATCGGCAGCAGTCATTCGTCCGCCCACACGATGCTCTCAATCCAAGGCACATAGTGCTTCACACGAGTATACATGCCCGCGTTGCCGGCAATACCACAGTCCTTGCCGAAGGAGGTGATGCCTAGTACATGGTGATAGCTTTCTACAAAGGTGTACTGGAGAGGTCTGCCGCTGTCTCCCTGAAAAATGTTTCATAAGAAAAGAATTGTTAAAAATAAATAACTGAAATGCAGTAAGCAACTTTCACTATAGTCGGTCCTTGGACAGGTGACCACCACATGACCAGATTGTGACGTTTCGCCACAGACGTACAATAAGTAGCAGACGAAACATTAATTATGTTTGTGTGCGTTGGTCTTTCCATTCCGCTCGCTCTAAGGGGTTAGTGAATGCTGCTATCTCGTTTCTACACGTATAGCAACACTATACATGACATTTTAAAAAAAATGACGTCCGCCTGGATTTTGAAAGGTTTAAGCTGCCGATGCTGCAGTTTGACGTATTAGATACCTCTCATTAATGTAGGGGCCAAACTCAGGCACTTCTTTTCAAGATTTTTAATGCTAACATAAAAATAAGTGTGGCAAACTGTGATTCAGCATTTAATTAGTTCAGAATTGCATTTTAATATAATGCCTGTAATCTTCGATGATATTGAGTATACAATATATAAAAATTAAGTCCGATTTCCGTGGTCACGGCATCACGCGTGAAATGCTGGACCGATTTCGCTAATTCTTTTTTGTTGTGTTTGTTTCTGTCAGGAGAAGGTTTTAAAAAAATTGGTGCAAAACTATTAGCAGAAATGGTTTTTATTGCGATTTTGAATCGGATCATAGAACTGGAAACTCCGAAATGGAAACCGGGAACAGAAAGACTAAGAGATAATTTTGCAATCCAATTTGGCCGCCGCGCCGAAATCACAAAATTTCATGATGGGTATCGTTTAAGGGGGATTTTGGTACGCTGAGTACGAATCTCATGATACTTTTGCAATCCAATATGGCCGCCGCCCTGAAATCACAAAATTTCATTATGGGAATCGTTAAAGGGGGTTTTTGGTATGCTGAGTACGAATCACATGATAATTTTGCAATCAAATATGGCCGCCGCGCCGAAATCACAAAATTTCATGATGGGTATTGCTTAAGGGGTTTCTTGGTATGCTGAGTACGAATCACGTGATAATTTTGCAATCCAATATGGGCGCCGCGCCGAAATCACAAAATTTTCGTGATGGGTATCGTTTAAGGGGTTTTTTGGTATGGTGAGTACGAATCACATGATAATTTTGCAATCCAATATGGCGGCCGCGCCGAAATCACAAAATTTCATGATGGGTATCGTCTAAGGGGTTTTTTTGTATGCTGAGATCGAATCACATGATAATTTTGCAATCCAATATGGCTGCCACGCCGAAATCACAAAATTTCATGATGGGTATCGTTTAATGGGTTTTTTGGTATGCTGAGTACGATACACATGATAATTTTGCAATCCAATTTGGCCGCCGCACCGAAATCACAAAATTTCATGATGGGTATCGTCTAAGGGGTTTTTTGGTATGCTGAGTACGAATCACATGATAATTTTGTAATAAATTATGGCCGCTGCGCCGAAATCACAAAATTTCATGATGGGTATTGTTTAAGGGGGATTTCGGTACGCTGAGTACGAATCTCATGATAATTTTGCAATCCAATATGGCCGCCGCGCCAAAATCACAAAATTTCATGATGGGTATCGTTTAAAGGGAAATTTGGTACGTTGAGTACGAATCTCATGATAATTTTGCAATCCAATATGGCCGCCGCGCCGAAATCACAAAATTTCATGAAGGGTATTGTTTAAGGGGGATTTTGGTACGCTGAGTACGAATCACATGATAATTTTTCAATCCAATATGGCCGCCGCGCCGAAATCACAAAATTTCATGATGGGTATCGTTTAAGGGTTTTTTTGGTATGCTGAGTACGAATCACATGATAATTTTGCAATCCAATATAGCCGCCGCGCCGAAATCACAAAATTTCATGATGGGTACCGTCTAAGGGGTTTTTTGGTATGCTGAGTACGAATCACATGATAATTTTGCAATCCAATATGGCGGCCGCGCCGAAATCACAAAATTTCATGATGGGTATCGTTTAAGGGGTTTTTTGGTATGCTGAGTACGAATCACATGATAATTCTGCAATCCAATATGGCCGCCGCGCCACCGTTGTTAAATTTCATGTTGGATATTGTTTATGGGGTTTTTCGGTATGCTGAGTAAGAATTTCAGGTTAATTTTGCAATCCAATATGGCCACCGCGCCACTGTTGCGAGATTTCTGTCAGTATGCTGAGATACCAAAAAACCCCTTTCACGATATCCAAAATGAAATTTTACAACGGTGGTTCGCGGCCATCTTGGATTGCAAAATTGACCTAAAATTCGTATTTAGCATACCAAAAAACCCTTTCTATGATATGCAACATGAAATTTTGCAACGCTGGCGCGACAGCCATCTTGGATTGCTAAATTAACCCAAAGTTCGTACTCGGCATACCAAATAACCCCTTATACGATATCCATCATGAAATTTTGTGATTTCGGCGTGGCGGCCATATTGGATTTCAAAACTATCATGTGATTCGTACTCAGCATACAAAAAAAACCCTTAGACGATACCCATCATGAAATTTTGTGATTTATGCGCGGCCGCCATATTGGATTGCAAAATTATCATGTGATTCGTACTCAGCATACCAAAAAACCCCTTAGACGATACCCATCATGAAATTTTGTGATTTCGGCGCGGCGGCCATATTGGATTGCAAAATTATCATGAGATTCGTACTCAGCGTACCAAAATCCTCCTTAAACGATACCCATCATGAAATTTTGTGAATTACATATTGGATTGCAAAATTAACCCAAAATTCGTACTCAGCATACCAAAAAACCCCTTATATGATATGCAACATGAAATTTTACAACGGTGGCGCGGTGGCCATATTGGATTGCAAAATTAACCTGAAATTCGTACTCAGCATACCAAAAAACCCCATAAACGATATCCAACATGAAATTTTACAATGGTGGCGCGGCGGCCATATTGGATTGCAAAATTAACCTGAAATTCGTACTCGTACTACTATTTTTTTCCCAAAAGCGTTTGACATCTTAGATCGTATGTCCACCTATTTATAATACGGCCCAGTGTGTGGCCGGCCAGCCGCAACAAAAAAAGCGCATTGATGTTACGAGTTGGATCAAAACGTTACACATTGTATCATTACAAGGCGCGCATTGCAATGCTCGGATCACCTGCTTCACTGCTGTAACCTCGTCTTGTATCATTACAAGGTGCGCATTGCAATGCTCGGTTCACCTCCCACACTGGCTGTAAGTCTCGACTCGTAACATTACATTACGCGCGAATGCTCCCGGTGAGGGAGCACCTTTAGAAAAAAATGATGTTTTGTAACATCATTTTTTTCTAAAGGTGCTTTAGCCTCAATAGCATTTTTGAAGACCTATCTATGGATACCCCACACGTATGGGTTTGATGAAAAAAAAACTTTTCGTTTCAGTTCTGAGTATGGGGACCCCCAAAATTTACTGCTGTTTTTTAGTTATATTTAAAAATCTTAATGCGGTTCACAGAATACATCTACTTACCAAGTTTCAAGTGCATAGGTCTTATAGTTTCGGAGAAAAGTGGTTGTGACATTCGGACGGACAGACAGACAGACATGACGAATCTATAAGGGTTCCGTTTTTTGCCATTTGGCTACGGAACCTTAAAAGAGGTATTTTAAGATACTCTTATTTCATTAAAATAAATCTTATTGAACTAGGCGGCTAACTCCTTCCCTGTAGTTGCGTTAGTGTGTGTGGTTTTTATATGTGTTAGTTTTGGCGTACTTTTCAATCTCTAATGCTTTGTCTGCTACTTATTGTAAGTCTGTGCGTTTCGCACAGTTTTATGCATACCTACATAGAAAAACACAGACTCTCGCGACATATATTTATGGGTCATACAATTTTTGTCTCTGGTGGGAATCGAATTCACGAGCTCATTATCCACAGTCACAGATTAAGACCTAAAGACCAACGAGATTATACTGGGTGTAACAAAATTACCTCTCCAAATTTCATGAGATGACTTGGCATCGGAAATCAAATACAAATATTTTATAAAAAGAGGGGTAATTTTTTAATTTTTTTTTTTATTTTTTTGTCGCACATTATTCATTTTTTACCGCGGCAATTCGAGGTAACATGGTCGCCGTGGCAAAACATACACAGAGCACCCGTCTGGCTGTCGTTGTCTCTTTCTACTCCAGTTCAGTAGCGATAGAAAGGGTGAAAATGAAAATTTATAGGACCTTTAAAACGGCTTTACGGTTAAAGTATTCATGTGATTTTTTTTTCTTCATTTTTGTAATGTTTCTTGACTGATGCCACGTCACGTGACGAAATTTGAAGAGGTAATTTTGTTACACCCAGTATGTTTACAAAACACGGTGTTAGCGGAGTCACAAGAGATACAGTCATGTAGGTACTAAAATGTATTTACCTCACAAGTGTCGACGATTTTGTCCAATCGTCCGTAGCACATCTGTATAGTGCTGTTGTAACCCTCGGTAAAGAGACGATGCGCCGGGAACAGCTCCGAGCACAAGGATTCGTTAAACCTGTCAAGTTGCATCTGAAATTATAATTTATGCCAGTAATAGTACGTACTGTTAATTATTCTGTATCATTATAGAATAAATTATATTATCTGTGTGCCAGTACCTAAGAATCTGAGCGCTATGAGGATGGGATGCAGCCTTATAAAACTGAGAAACGCGGTCCAACGGCCTATCTCGTAGTGATTTACCGCCTTAGTCAAGTAGCACAAGCGTAAATCGCAAACGAAAGGATAGAATATGCCGACCAATCACACCCAAGATCGTGTGGGCACTTGTCTAAGGGGAAAGAACATGTCGCTAACGCTTCTCGATAATTATCATTTTCGATTTACGCTGACAATTTCCGTCCCATTTTTATTCCGGGTTTATAAATATGAGTAGACATTTGTAATTTAAACTCATTTATTGTATGTAGTCGTCGTTGTTAAAAAGAAAAAAACCGGCCAAGTGCGAGTTGGACTCGCCCATGAAGGGTTTCGTAGCAGCAAGTAACATAATATAAAAGTTCTTATATGTAGTTCGTTGTAACTTTGATTGATGTTTTAACACGTTCGCAGTGGTAGTGATTTATGACGTATTAAAAAGAAACTACCAGCTCTATTTCGTTCAAACTAATTTTCGTTGGTAGTTCTTATAGCAATGTACATCATATATTTTTTTTAGATTTATCATTCTCTTAGTTTAGAAGTTAGAGGGGGGACACACACACACATTTTTTCACTTTGGGAGTGTCTCTTGCGCAAACTATTCACTTAAGAAAAAAAATATTTTAGAAACCTCAATAGCATTTTTGAAGACCTATCTATAGATACTCCACACGTATGGGTTTGATGAAAAAAAAAATTTTGAGTTTCGGTTCTGAGTATGGGGACCCCCAAAATTTACCGCTTTTTTTCTAGTTTTATATAAGAATCTTAATGCGGTTCACAGAATACATCTAGTTACCAAGTTTCAATAGCATAGGCCTAGTTTCGGAGAAAAGTGGCTGTGACACACGGACGGACAGACAGACAGACAGACATGACGAATCTATAAGGGTTCCGTTTTTGCCATTTGGCTACGAAACCCTAAGAATGTGAGAGACGAGAATGGATATACCTATGTGTGAGTTAATACTACGTGGGCATGTGTACAACTTACAGGCCCAATCTAAGAAGTACTATCTTACCAATATTATAAATGCGAAAGTTTGTGAGTCAGGATGTTTAGTACTCTTCCACACTGACGGCTGAACGGATTTGATACTGGGAGAGATTAGCGTTGTGTTACTCCAGAGTGTACCTGTGCACTCTGGAGTAACACAACGGGTACTTTCATCACAGGAATAAGTGTCCATGAGAAGTAGGAATCCAGTCCATGTCATAATTTCGAAATAATCTGGCCGACCGTCAAAATTCCGATTTCGCCGATGATCAATTCAACGAATGGTTGTATGGTCGAATGTAAAAACTCCGAATGGTCATTTCGCCGATGATCAGTTGTACGAATGATTGTATCGGGGTACTCTGAGTCGGGGTGTTAACCATTCACTTATTATGGTTAACACCTCGACTCGGATAGGTTAGGTTAGAAGCCTAAGCTGTACTACAAAATTGTTTCTCTTAAAAAAGTTCTAAAAACATTGCGCGATAGCATGTGTCTATCTTTGGGTTGGTGCACAATAACCATTTTAATGGCAATCAATTTTTTTCTACAATAATGCCACGGGATTTCTCTTTCATAAACGAAATTGTTCTTAAAAATAATTCAACGGGAATACACGCGACGAGAAACCTCTCTCTCTCTCTCTCTCTCTCTCTTACGTAGTATTGAATAATAACGACGTGACGCTACGGCAGTAAGCGCAACACGACGGGAGTAAATGCGACGGGAACAGGTAATACTCTCTCTTATGTGGCGCAAACGAAGTTGCGCGGGTCAGCTAGTACCTACACAATAAATGACAGCTGATGCGCAGTAAAACGTCGCAGTGGACCGAACGCGGTATTTCACTCGCACCCGCTGACACATAATATCCTCGCGCTCGCACCTACATTAGACTTTAACTTTTTAAGGAACTACTGAAACTGTCTGGCTATTGAGAAAACATCATTTGATAGTTCTCCAAATAACATATATAAATTGCAGCTTTTATACTATACCGTAAGTATAGTAATAATGAAATATACTTTAAGGGTGTCTGGCAGAGGGTTGCAACCGTACGAAGTGTGGCTTTCGACAAGGTGACTTTTAGGATTATTATAAGTAAAATATGTAAAAACTGAGTTTTATACTTTAACAAATTTAACACACAATTTTACACACCTTTACTACCTGATACCTGCGAAAGCCACCGCGACCCAAGTTTCATAGACGGGGTTCGTTCTTACCTGTGTTGGGGATATACATTGAGAAACTTACAGCTTTTATACTTTACCGAATGCCTGGGGGCCGCTGGCTCTTAGACTATCAATGTATGCTACGAGATTTGAAAACTCAGGCAAAGCTGTGGAGCTCAATGAAACCAGCCAACTGCAAGACAGACGTGTGTCTGCGCAAAGTGTTCCGCCAAAAAGAGACGAACAGCGGGGTCTTAGTAATAGGGTCCTGTTTTTAACTTTGAGTACGGAATCCTAAAAAAGTGAAATTGAAATATTTTAAACTTACAACTTGAAGATTGTTTGCCAGCTCTCCTCTGGCAATCAACTTTCCCCAACCTGTTGCATACAAAACGTGATCGCTAGTTTTACCAACATCAAGGCATGCCGGCAACACCGTTTTGCCAAAATTTATTCTGGAACAGTCCAAACATTACATTTATGAAAAATTATAAACCATTGGTCGATTTTTTTTAATGTGAGGAAAATTCTTTATGGATGCTATACCGGACTCCTACCGACTATAAAACCACACGTTTCCTACCAAATGCGATTACGGTTGGGAGGAAGGATGTCTCCAGGACTTCCAACAAACCTAGGGCTACCACTGCGGTCTCACCTAGGGAGGGGGGGTTTGGGGACATACGGCTATCCCTCGTTTTAGGGGGTTTTATGAAGGTGTTTGACCCTTGCTATTAAATTCTTCCTGTTTTGTATGGTCGTATTCTCTCACAACGAGCGAAACCAAAAATATAAAGCCAAAGTATTTGTTGTTATAGCGGCAGCAGTAAAAATTTAAGCTTCCTAGCTATCACCGTTCATGAAAGGCAGCCTCGTGACGGACAGACAGACAGACGGACGGCGAAGTCTCATGAATAGGGTCCCGTTTTAACACTTTGGGTTCGGAACCCTAAAAACCGAAACACTGTCGACCAGCCCCCTTAGACAAGTGGCACAAGCGAAAATCGCAAACGAAAGGATAGTATATATCGACCAATCACACCCAAGCTAGTGATCCCGCCGCGGCGCGCGATGTGTACGCCGGCGACGAGCTTGGATGTGATTGGTCCTACACGGACCTACCTATGTATTCTATTCCTTTCGTTTGTGATTTACGCTTGCTTCACTTGTCTAAGGGGCTGGTTAGAGATCGCCCAACATCTCTTACGAGGGTATAGACCTGATGGAAAGTAGTCACACTGCACCAACACTAAAGACAACGATACTCACTTGGTTGAAGTTTCTAACAACATAATATCGTGGTACTTAGACGGTGGTTGGTATTCCGGATGTATTATAATGTCTTTGATCGTATATAATCGCCAGTAGTCTGTTAAATCTGTACGTTTCAGCACTCCTAGAGCTGCAAATGTTACGTTGCCCCTGAAAAACAATAATAATCGATATATTCTCAAAACGAAGACGGGAAAGAGTACAAAATATCACCACCATAATTCATCCCGAGGCTATAGTAAGAGGCGACTAAGGGAACACTTTCGCAAAACGACCCACAGTTAGAATTTTTAGCCGCCCATAAGTCCCTCAACCTGGTCCAACAATTATCATTTTACTGACAACCTGGTTTCATTTCCAATTTTCCTTTTCTACGCAATAGATCGTTTTGGCAAAAGTGTTCCCTTAGTCGCCTCTTACGACACCCTTAAGGATGGATTAGGGTGGCGTCATCTTTTACTCTTTCCCGTCGCCAATAATACAGTGAAATATGGGCATTTAGAACCTTCCGGATCGGGTCGGCTACAAAGCAAAATTTCTATTGACTAAGACTACCCACAATTTAATAAGATTTGTGAGCAAATCGCTACGTTTACTTTTGAGGAATAAAGTGTAGCAATAAGTATGTATGTGAAAAACTTACAGTTTTGGTGCCGCAACACAGTGCGCTGCCGTCAATATGAATCTTTCACTGATTATAGACCCTCCACATAGCCATTGCGCAAACTCGCGTTCCTCGCCATATCCTAGCAACGCCTGAAACATTCCGTTGAAACAAATGAATCTTTTAAAGCTTATAATTTAATTTGGATTTCAAGGTTCTTCAAAAGGGGTTTTTAGAAGGTTTTTACAAGGTCGTCATCACGAGTGTAGCGCCTTCGGTGTAGCAAACGTCCATAGCATACAGTGACCACCAGTTAATATGTAGACGGAGATTTCAGAACAAACACGTTAAGCCGAATGACACTTGCAATGTGTGCGTGCGACCTTGATTTCCGTGTACCGATAGCACTAACGATGTGTGCGTAATGTTGCCAGGAAATGAAAAAATCTCCCAACAATTGTAGTGAGGTGGGTATGGAATATTAATATTTGTTGTCTGTTAGTAAATGTTATCTTCTATTATTAACATCATTTAGACAAATGCTAATTATATTAAGTGCCTAAAATAGGGAGCTTTAAAATAAAAAAAACGTGATAAACACTGAGTAAACACATTTTAATTTCCTAATTTCTAATATTTTTTTATAGGTAATTAAAAAAAACCTTTTTAAGGTAAATAAAAAGCTTTATTCCAGTGTAATTCCAAGGTACAGTCAACAACAGAAGTTGATTGCCAAAACAATATTTATTATCCGTTTTTATGTCCCAATGCATATGCCACAGTATTTTATAATTATTTTTTTATAAGTAATTTTCGAATCCCATGAGGAAAAAATAATATATTTCGTTAACTAATGGAATCAGGCGTTACATGGCGGAAATCCATCCTAAAATGATAATAAAAGGAGGGGAGGTGGAAGAGGATCCTGCCTCACACCCTCGATTCGTCAATCTGAACTTACAACCGTTAAGGATAACCCCAACTAATTGTATGGGAGGAATGACGAACCGAACTCCTCAGGAAAGGAATTTTGGATGTGGGATAGGAAAAATTACCTGTACCCCCCAGATTGTTGGTAATTAGCACTACTCCGCTTAACAATGGCCAAGGTGGGAAAGCTTTTTAGTGCAAGGAGAGTGTTTTGCAAGCTGTTAAAGAAAGGACTTAAGTCCTTATAGGAGGGAGAGCGGTATATCGCCAAAATAGCGAGTTTATTTGCCATTTTTATAACGAGACAATTGGCGTTTTCAAACGTAGGAAGTTCAAAAGTGCAATTACAGTGATCACTAACATAGGCGACGACCCCTTCATTTTGGTTTGCAAAACTAGTTTTAGAGGAACTGAAACCTGTCAGAAGCGGGGTGAATGGTGACTTACTCAGCCAACATTCTGTAAGAACTAAAATGTCTATTTTATATTTGAGTCTATTTAAAAGCAGCAAGAGTTTGTCAAAATTGCAGTTTATACTCCGAATATTAACTTGAAGAATTTTTAAACCACTCTTCATTACAAAATTTATTCGAGACCTCAAGGATCGTACTGCATTCAATATTATTGATTCCGCTTAGAATATTCTCCAGAGAATCATTCTGAGCATGATTTAAAACACGAAATAGTTACGATCTATTCTGGGATTTCGAACGAAACAAACTATGATACAAAATTTAGGTATACATAAAATATAAATCCTATGTAAATTCCAAAGTTTCCTTAAATTTGCCGTATATCATTACATCGCAGAATTTGATCCTTATCAGCGACACTATCGTATGGTGTAATAATGAAGGCTGCGTTTTATTTTTTTAAATCATTGGGTTTGATTCCCAGCTAGGATTATTGGTTTTTCAAAAATCTAATGATGAGGTTTTAGGTTTTATCAAAATCGGGCTCGTGACTCCTTTGAGCATTTTTAGCTATTCCTTATAGTTTGGAATTTGGCCATCCAAGCCCTTTTAAAAAATACACCCTGTATTGGCCTATGTCGGTAACCTAATATATCTTTATTAGTAGTTAGCCACTAATCAGAACTCAGGGTGGGAAGTCAGACTGCAGTCACTCACAAACAAAATTTCCGAAAAAACCAAGCCCCATATTAAGTAGACTCCGGTCCGGACACCAATGTGATCGGAAGTTCGGGGCTAACGTAAGAATGATGATGATGATGATTAGAAACAACGAGCTGGCCAACATTCATGACACTGTTTCTTTTTTACTCGGTACATTATAAATTCCCAAAAATATTGTGAAATATTATATGGAAAACATAAAAAATGTATGGCAACACTGTCGAACAAGGCGGAAGTTTTGTGTTCCAAGTTTGTGTAACTAAAATATTTAGAAAATGTTATGAAATCTATAAAGAATTAGTTCATTACTTATGAAACGATAATCCAACATTCTTTTTATGTTTTGTTAAAGTGTTTTTACACTTTTTCACCACACAATACGGCATATTTATAATTATTTTGTTTACTGTGCTCGGACGTGCGCTCTCGCTCGCTGCTCACAAGGAGTGGCGAGTGAAATGGTATTCCATTGCTATTTAGTATTCCTTTTGGCGGCTTCACTCGCTAGTAATTTACGCTCCGTCTAGTTAGTCTGAGTTAATATGGTGGGCCGTATGCTTATCTTCCACCTTAGTGGTATAAAAGTAGGATAAAACTTTTCCCTCACAATTACTAAACAATAAGCCCGATAAGCCGTGAGACGGTCTCACCCGACTCGACAGTGAAAGCTCAATCCGATTGACGTTGTCATTTTTGCTTTATTTCAAACTTTGAACAGATGATCCACGTGACCTAGTGACGTAGTTTAATGCAACAGAGTCACAGACTACAGACACAAGTCTAGCCATAAGCCCCTCTGCAATCTATTTTATAGAGAGGGGCTAAAACTCGTATCTAAAGGTACTACTCGTAATATTTTATAGAGGAAAGTTTTGATAGTTGGTCTGCGTTGAATAGTTTTCGAAGTTACTGAACCAATCGATTTGAAAAATTCTTCCACTGTTGGGAAACCGGATCGCCGCGCCGGGTGAAGGTTATATTTGTTCCCTATTCCCACGGGAACGGAAAACCAGGTGAGGTCCATTGGTCTATACTAATATTATAAAAAAGAAAGATTTGATTGTTTGATTGTTTGTCTGTTTGTTTGTTTGTTTGCATCGAATAGGCTCCGGAACTACTGGACCGGTTTGAAAAATTCTTTCACTGTTGGGAAGCTACACTCTTTGCGGTGAACATAGGCTATATTTTATTCCCGTATTCCCACGGGAACGGGAATTACACGGGTGAAAGTTACGCGAGAAGTTTAATATAAATCTAAGTAGTACTTGCCATATGTGGAAACTCCCCATGGCGTCAAGTCCCCCAACACCACGTACGACTTCCACGGTGTAGTCAACACATTTGTTGTCAGTTCGCCAGTAAGGCGAATTCAAGGCAGCCCGCTGACGTCCGCGGTACGGTAGCGAAGAATAATAGTCTATACATTCTGGAATCAATGAAAAATATCTTTTAACATTCTCATACATACCCTCTAGCCTTGCTTGTGCTTTGAGATTTAAACCATATTCCTATAAAAATCAATGCCACTTTTAGTTGTAATTTTAAATTCCAGAACGGTTGGACCGATTTCGCTAATTCTTTTTTTTTGTGTTAGTTATAGCCCGAGACAGGTTTGCATCAAAAAAAAATTAAAAAAAAATCGGGTCAGCTTGTTATGGCACAACAAAGATCGCCAGGTCAGCTAGTCCCTACATCCCTACTAAAATTATAAATGCGAAAGTAACTCTGTCTGTCTGTCTGTTACGCTTTCACGCCTAAACGGCTAGAGCGATTGAGATTAAATTTAGTATAGGGATAGTTCGAGGCCCTGGGAAGGACATAGGCTACTTTTTAACCGACTGCGCAAAAGGAGGGTTATGATTTTACGCGATAACGACTTTTACACAACAGTACACGGGTAACAGCTAGTAACTTATACATGTAAAACCGGACAAGAGCGAGTCGCACTCGCCTGCCGAGGGTTTCGTAAATATTTATTACGTACAAATATAGTTCAGGAATATTTAATAAACAACCTGGTCCGCACACGTCTTTCCGCTTCTTACGACCCCGGGTCCTATGAGCGGAGCGTGAAGAGGCACATCACAGAGCCGCTAACTTGAGAGTGGCCCCCAATCGCTAGATGTCGCCATTGCTTACCATCAGGAAAGGAAAGCGACGACAATATGGCGAATTTTTTTTTTTAAAGGCCTCCGGTCGTGGATACCCTTTCGTAATGTATTAAAGGCCTTTTTTAAAGTAAAGTAAATATTTCATCATAATTCATAATTATTGTAACTAACTCTCTCTCTGTCTCTGTCGTCTCTGTGTGTGTTCTACCGCCTGTTCAACGGTTGGTGCTCTGAAGAATTGTTTGATTGATGCCTACGGCTACATTCTATCATCGCACCGCTCGCCACAGACAGGATGTTCATCCTCATACGTTGCGTCCTGAGCGCTCGAGCACGGTGAGATCCGATGGAAGCTTCCTTTCGGCGTACGCTTAGGTTGTGGAATGATCTCCCTGCTTCGGTTTTCTCACAGTATGGGGTTCTTCAAAAGGGGACTTAGAAGGTTTTTAAAGGGTCGGCAGCGCGATTGTGGCGCCTCTGGTATTACAAACGTCCATAGGCTTCGGTGACCACCGGTACATCTGGTGGGGCCGTATGCTTGCTGCCACTCACTAGGTATAAAAGATAAAAAAACTAGGTACTTACTTAACCACGCCTTTCCACCGCGTGTTGTTGAATACACAAATCCCCGTTCCATCACAGCTGACCCTTTCAGGCTTTAAAAATATAAACAGGTAATATTAATAATAGAGAAACGCTCGCACATAGCCTAACCTAGCTAAAGACATTTTTTTCATGTGGAAATCCGTCATGAATGCTATCCTACCTACTAAAACCACATGTTGCCCTACCACTGCCAACGGCCGGAAGTCCCGGGTAAGCCCTCGAAAGGATGTCCCAGGACATTTGTGGGCCGTATGCTTATCTTCCACGTTAGTGGTATAAAAAGGGGGTGCTAATAATATGCTTTGCATAGCCCTGCGGGAATAAAGGCGGGATCATACCCCACGCAAAATAGGCGCATTACATGACGTCGAGTTGCGGAAACCAGCCCGTGCAAACCTGGGATCATTATGTATGTAGTCATCTAAAATTTAGCTTACGTTTCTTTTTCATCTAGGTGACAATCCAAGCAGCAGACAGTCGGGTCTCCATTATCTTTCTCTGAACAGGCGTATATAGGTGGCCAGTTGGTGTCGAAGCCAGCTTTCGCCTGAATATTTAAAAATATTGTAAGTATTAAGTAGATAGATACTTATTTCGTCGGTCATCATCGAACAGAAGGTAAGCTGACTGATCAACGCAGCAACGCCCAGTCAAACTATTGAAAAGTGCGAGTGGACTTGTACGCGAAGGGTTCCGTACCAAAAAACGATAAATAAATAACATCTTGGTTGTATGGGATGGATACCCTCTTAGCAGCAACAAAAATAGATTAGCTTTGAAAATTTCAGCTCTTTAGCTATCGCGGTTCATGAGTTGCCACGAGTAGAAGACAGACAGACAGACGAACAGCGCCCCAGTAATTTTTTGTGTCCCGTTTTCAGCCCTTGAGTACATCATAAAGATTGTTCATAATATTTTTTTAATTATCTATGAGGTGGTGTCACTTCGGTAAGGCTTAGGTTAGCTTGAAGTTACTAACGTTTATGAACGCTTGGGCAGCCGAAGTACATTTGTACAAGCTGGTACATGTTCCATTCACGGTCTCAGTAGAGTTCTTGGCGAAGCAGGTAGATCCTGAAATAATTAATAAATAAATAAACATTTGTGGACAATCTCACACAACATCCTTTGGCCTAAATTTAACTAATAATATTTATGATTGTGCTATGGGATCTAGTCGATCTAGATGACTGATATACATTCTTATGATGAGATAGAGGGCGCTGCCTTCGTTTCGTGTGTATTGGCTCCGACTTGTTAAAATTATTTAAAAATATTACTACAAAATTTTAGAAAAAGTACAGTGTCAGTAAAGTCGATATTATACCAGTGAACAGTGCAATTGTTATTGTGAGAAATTGGTGCAAATTTTATCGAAAAGCAGTGATAGATAATCAACAAGCATCGTCTTAACATCAATGTACCTACATTTCAAATACTGTTATGTTTGTGGTCATTGTGACGTGAAATCAATGTAGTAAACATTTACCCCCTTATTCATAATCGTTTATTAAACCTATTTTAGTTAGAACACACTTTAAGTCTATTGCTGTCTCTAACCAATGACAGAGTATGGTTAGAGACAGCAATAGACTTAAAACGTGTTTTAACTAAAATAGGTTTAATAAACGATTATGAATAAGGGGGTAAAACTTTGATCGCTCGAGATTTGGCAACATGCTTTTTAGAGTGAACTGTGCAAATAACATTAAAAGAATTTTGAAAAGAAAAGAAAAAAAAAACTTTTTAAAACTTAGTAACTTCTAACGCCATCTTCTGATGAATTAACGAAATATATCCAGTGATTGCACAGTATGAACGTTAAATTCACCTCATTATTTTAAGTTGGTTTGGTCCCGAGGTGTAAATTTACTAAGAGGCGCTGAATGCCCTGGGTTCAAATATCACGTGCACCCAAAATTTGTTTTTGTAAAAATATGGAGAATATAACGAAGAATCCATTAATGTTAATACACAAAGTAGGCAAATAAGTGCTCGTTTAAGGAGACGCGGCGCTTCGAGCGGCGCGGCCCGCCAGGCGGGCCGCCAGAAACACAAACGTATGGAAATGTTCAGAGCGTTCAAGGAGAAGCGTTTTTGCAAGCGTTTGTTTGAGTTGTAGCTGCCACAGCGGCGAGTGTCGTCGCGTCGGACGCGGCAATTGAAGCGACGGGTGATGCCGCGGAGGACGCGGCGGGTAAACCAGCGAGTCTCGCAATGGAGGAACGCGGCGGATGAAGCTGCGGGTGACGCCGCGAAGGACGCTTCAAGGAAGGGGTGGGAGATGTGCGGGGTATGCGTTAGGTAGGAATGTCGGGCAATATCGTTCATAGAAAATATCGATATTAAAATAAAAATATTTATCAAAATAAAATATCGATATTTTATTTTGAAAATGTAATCGATGTTTATAACCCTCTGGAGTAGAAAGTCATGAAAGCAAAATATCACGTACGCAAAATAAACGATACATCGAAACTTATGAAAGATTGGCGTTCAATTCCATACGTCGAACTCGAACATTTCCATACGTTTCAGGGTGGCGTTCTATCTCCTCTTTTATTCTGTATCTTCATCAACTCGGCTACGAGTCTTATTTCCAGTAACTTCCATCTCTACGCTGACGACTTGCAGCTGTACCGACGTTTTTCGGCCACTGACGCCCCATTTGGCATATCGTGCATTAACCGCGACTTAGACGAAGCGACTGGGCTAATTCGGTCGGACTGCGCATCAACCCTCTGAAGTCACAAGCCATCATCATTAGCAGTAAGTATCAAACTGACAATATGTGTCTGAACTGGATCCAGTTCTTTTGGCCGGTATTCAGATACCCTACGCAGACACTGTGAAGAACCTGGGAGTGATCATGGACACTACGCTATCCTGGAGTGCCCATATTAGTGACGTCAGCAAGAAAGTGCACTTCTCCTTTCATTCGTTGAAGTGCCTCCAGAGCCTCTTACCCTTGAGGACGAAAATTAGTCTTGCTCTAACTATTATTCAGCCCATTATTGACTACGCCGACGCCTGCTATTTAGACGCCACTGAGGAGCTTCTGGATAAACTTGAGAGGTTGCAAAATTTGTGTATACGCTTTATATTCAATCTTAGAAAGTTCGATCATGTTTCTCACTTTCGCAAAGAACTCAAGTGGCTCCCAATCCGCCTTTGCCGTAACACTCGAATCCTCTGCCTCCTTTACAATATCCTTTATAATCCATCTTCACCTCCCTATCTAAAGGAAAGGTTCTCTTTTGTTCGTTCTCCTGATGCTCTCTGCAGATCTCACCTACGCTCAAATCTTAAATTTCCTTTTCACAAAACCGGTTTTTATTCATCCTCTTTCACCGTGCATGCAGTCAGACTATGGAACTCACTTCCGCCTGGTATCAGGGACAGTAAAACTATCACCACTTTTAAAAAGCAAGTCCGTGGACACTATTTTTTTTTTTTTTTTTGTTGCCTACGGATTTTTAGTTTTTGAATAATTTAATTTACTTTTTATTTATTTGAATATTTTGTTGATTCAATGTGAAAAACATTTAAATTTCAACCTTATTGTTCTACAACTTTAATTTGTGTTGATTATTAAGAACTTACTATTGTTTATTTTAATATTTTGAACCTGTTATAATTTGATTGTTCTAAAACTTTAATTTGTGTTGATTATGTAAGTACTTACTATTTCTGTTGTTTATTATTAATGAATAAAACTTGATATGGTATTTATTTTATAAAAAAATAAATGTCAAATTAGGAAAAAATCGATTAATTTAAAAAAAACGATTATTTTCTTGAGAAAAATCGATAATTTACTAATCGATTTTTCATGCTAAAGAAAAAATCGATGAACTGAAAATCGTTTTTTTATGTACAATGTCACATCCCTATGTCGCACTGAACGACGCCGTATATAAAGCTGCGTGCAACGCGGCGGATGCAGCGCCGAGTGAAGCTGCGTGCCACGCGGCGGACGCAGCGCCGAGAGAAGCCACGCCACGCGCGTCGCTCGACGCCCCGCGTGTCCTTAAACGAGCTCCTACATTTCTATATGTTTGATTTTGCGCGTGACGCTACGCGGGCCGCTTCACGCGCCGCCTGACTATAAACGGTCAAATCGCTTTACGCGCCGCTGCAAGCCACGCTGTACGCGACGCTTGACGCCCCGCGTCTCCTTAAACGAGCCCTAAGGCAGTTACAGTTCAATGACTTAGTTGGCAACCCCAGCTGTGTAAACAACGAGCCCTCGGATCTGTGCTACATAAAATTAAATATCTTACCTTAAAAGTGCACAAATTTGGAAAGAGACCTGTAATAATTGCAGTGCTTGTCCTCGGAAAGGAACTCGGAATAGATTCCTTCAATTTCAAACGAGTGAGTAAGCCACATTCTATGTAAAATTTCTCATCAATGTAGTTTTATCGTTGCTGCATTTGAAAAGCACTTTCACTTTTCACACCCACCTGCAACTTCAATTGAAATTTTATCTAGATTTTGCCTTTGTTTGTAAATAACAAACTTGAACTTACTATATTGAGAGATCTGAATGACAGCATTGAGCTGACACTGACAGCAACTTAAATTATGACACCTGGCAGGTGCGTTTAGTTAACGCACAGAAAAATTTCAAGGGTGCGTTCCGAAATAAATAAGGAAAAATTGGACTGCACACGTTGTGGAGATTTCGATAATAAGAATTGAGAAATTGTTTGCCACCAATTTCGCAACTACATACGAAACATCTTGTCACATTCGCCTAGTAGCACTCCACGTAAACATAGATCAGCGCACGTGCGAAAAATGCCCCTGAAGCGCACTCCACCACCATCTTCGGAACGCATGTCGACTGAAACCTTGGCTCCACCTCGACGGGCAGCCTTAGAATCTAACCTGCAGCAATGCGCCTCAGCACCTGATCTTTCTCAAATTCCAACTAAAAACTCTGAACGTAAAAAAAGGAAACTGGAGCGGGAAAATGACTCTATCCCGATTACCCTATCTACTTTCACTAGTTTCTCAGATAGACAAGAAAAACGCTTCGAGGATCTTATAGCAAGGATTAGTAGCATGATAGATCAAAACAAGGAGTTGAAACACTGTGTCGAGGTAATGTCGGACAAATATGACGAATTTCTGAGACAGATATCAGCTTTGGAGGAGGAGCGGAAGGAAGATAGGCAGACTATTCAACAACTTCAGGAAAAAGTAGAAAACCTGGAGCGTAGAGCTCGGGCGACGGCAGTGGAAATCCGGAACATCCCCGAAAAAGGGAAAGAGACGAAGGAGGACCTTTGCAACTTGGTGGTTAATATGGGCGTGTCAATTAACATCGGTATTGAAAGTTCCAATATTAAAGATATATATCGACTTAAGGCGAAAAAAGGATCGAACCCAATAGTGGTTGACTTTACTACAGTCATCGAAAAGGAGAAAATACTTGATGGAGTCAAAAAATTCAACAAAAATAAAACAAAAGCTGAAAAACTCAACACCTCGCATTTTAGGCTAGGTACACCAGTGCAACCAGTGTATGTCTCCGAGAGCCTAACCCACAACACGCAGAGGCTGTACTATCAGGCGAGGTCTTTTCAGCGAAGTTGTGGTTTTCAATTCTGTTGGACCTCGCATGGTACAGTGTTTCTGAGAAAAAAAATAAACGATCCTCAGATAAGGATTAACACCGAGTCGGACATAGAACATCTTAGACGCACTCAGTGACTAGGATTGGCATGTGGGCTGCTGCAGTGGTTCTCGTTCTACTTGTATTTGTTGCATGCATTTCCGTTTTTATTACATTATAGTGTTTGTTACCTTATTCCTCTTACACCATACAAAAGATACCATACACAAAATACACCTTACTACACAGTCACTACAACTACTTACACAATGGATAGTACAGAAGAACATATTCTGAAGGGTTATATCATCTATTGTCGACGCCGCCACAATTATTATTCCTATTTCTTTACTAAATATTTGACATTAATTTCCGATCAGGATTTACAAAAATTTTATTATTATGCCAGGTAATTTAAATGTATTATCGAATGAAATTGACAGTTGTGCTATCTCTAAAAGCGCGACTTGTGACATAGAAGACTGTCATAAATTATTAACTACGTTCACGAAAAAGCGTCTTACAGTTCTTACTCAGAACATACGTAGTATAAATTGCAATTTCCCTGCTTTTGAGGTGCTGTTGAGTAGATTAAAGGTGGAATGTGATATACTGGTATTGACGGAATGTCGGCTCCCTCAAAACACTACCATTCCAGCCATGCACGGGTTTCAATGCTTCGCAACTAAGCGAAATCCAATTCAAAATGATGGAGTTGTTGTATACTATAGAGACCAACTACAACTCAGCGTCGAGGAACCTCCTTTCCGTGAGGGAAACTGTGTATTGGCTTGCATGGGAAACCAGCTAGCCATTGTTTCTATTTACCGCTCACCCTCATATAAAGATACTGATATTTTTATGGAATCACTAAATGAAATTTTAACGAGGGTGGCGAATATGAACAACGTCCTGATTATAGGGGACATAAACTTAGCCATAAATAGTTCTGAGATTAGCATCGCCGGACATAAATATTTGACACTTGCAGCGTTTCATGGATTGCTACCGGCACACACTGAGATCACGCGTCCGGAGACCGGGACGTGTATTGATCATGTCTTACTGAAAACATCCTGCCACGCATATGCTATAATTCCCCAAACTACAATAACTGACCACTACCCGGTTCTGTTGTGTTTGGATTTAAAAAATAATGGAACTTTCACCAGTGACTTTTACAATAAAATCAACTATGAAGCCGTTTCTTTAGATTTGCAAAATATAGACTTGGCCCCCGTTTATGGTTCAGATGACCCCGATTTCTGTGTTGACTACCTCACTATCAACGTCCAGAGCGTAATAGATAAAAACACTAACGTCATAAAAATCTCAAGGCGTAACAGAGCCATTAAACCTTGGATAACACCGGGTCTGTTGAGATGCTTGAAAACTAGAGATAGTCTACACAGGAGGTCTCGGGCGTCGCCGGATAACGAGACTTTAAAAAATACTTACAAACGTTACAGAAATTTCTCTAACACTATTTTAAAGAGGGCTAAAATATCGTATCAAAAAGCGGAGGTAGCTGAAGTAAAAAATGACCCTAAAAAGCTGTGGAAGGTTCTCAAAAATATAGCAGGATTAAGTGGATCCCAACACAGCCCAACTGATCTACTAAACATAAAACCGTCACCCGAACAATCTCTAAATTATATTAATAGCTATTACATTAGCATTGGGAAAACTTTGGCAGAAAAATGTTTGATTCAGAATGATATTGACCCGATAGTAGCGCCTAAAACAAACACACGTGCACTGAAGTCTTTTGTTTTGGAAGATACGGATGAGGATGAAGTCTTTCGCATAATCATGGGACTAAAAACTGAATGCGCCGTGGGTAGGGATAAGATATCAAACAAAATACTCAAAGAAAATTGTCCCTTTTTTGTATCCCCACTTACATACTTATTTAGTTTATGCATGAGTACTGGCATCTTCCCTAGACAATTAAAATGTTCAGAGGTTCGGCCGATTTATAAAAATGGCGTTAAAAGCGATGTTACAAACTATCGACCAATCGCAATTCTCCCAGCTGTCTCTAAAATACTAGAAAAAATTGTAAATTTTAGACTAACCAAATACCTAGAACACAATAATTTATTATCGAGTAACCAGTTCGGGTTCAGAGCGGGTAGATCCACCGATGACGCCGTCTCGACACTTACTAATTACATAAGTGAAAATTTAGACAAAAAACAAAAGTGTGTAGGTATATTTCTGGATCTTAAGAAGGCTTTTGACACCATTTCCACTTCAATAATGATTAAGAAATTGGAAGCTCTTGGGATCAGAGGAACTCAACTGAAACTTTTTGAGAGCTACCTTTCGGGACGAGTGCAGCGTGTTCGGATAGCAAACAGCATTAGCACTGATCTTCCGGTCTCATATGGGATTCCTCAAGGCAGTATTCTAGGCCCAACCCTATTTCTCGTCTATATTAATGACCTCACAGACATCAGCATACCCAAGGGCAAAATCATCTCATACGCCGACGATACAGCGCTTATTTTCTCTGCCAATACTTGGGATACGGTCTTTGATGCTGCCCAAACGGGATTCAATAATGTCAGCCTGTGGTTGCGACGCCATCTTCTAACCCTGAATGCTGAAAAAACAAAATACCTGACTTTCAGTATACGACAGCCCACTGTTGCACTGGAAAATCACAAAATTGTTGCTCACCAGTACTCCCAATGCGCGGGATGTACCTGTTCCCCAATTGAAAGTGTTCGAGATTTAAAATATTTGGGAGTAATTATAGACTATAATCTTCGCTTTCACGAACACATCAAACTACTCAGTGCCCGAGTAAGAAAGCTTATATTCGCATTTAAAAAGTTAAGACACGTCTCGGATGCTTATCTTCTAAGACAGGTGTATCTCGCTCTGTGCCAGTCGGTAGTAGCATACTGTATTTCTTCCTGGGGGGGAGCTTCAAAAACTACTCTAAAATCGGTTGAGATAGCTCAGAGGGCTATTCTGAAGGTATGTACTTTCAAACCCCGGCTGTTCCCTACCAAATTGTTGTACGAATACTGCGAGGTTCTTACGGTTCGTCAACTTTTTATTTTAGCTATTATGATGAAGCAACATAGTATGTTTAAATATGACTCGAGCCTCAATAGTGGACGTAGAACAAATTTCGGGCGCGCGAATTACTCTAAACCGAACACATCCTTCGTGCGTAGGTTTTTTGGCTTTCTTGGACCTTATTTGTATAAAAAGATTAACAAGACCTTTAATATATTCCCATTGAATAAAATTAAGTGCAAAATGAAAATAAAGCAGTTCCTATTAACCTTGTCTTATGAAGACACCGAAAACTTTATAAACATACCAGAATAGGGCTCCAACGTTTTCCCATATCCAACAAATTCAACCCTTTAGAATTACAAACACACACACACACACACACACACACACACACACACACACACACAAACACACCTATCTTAACATACTTTAATTTGTACCATTATGAAAAAAAACTGTGCCCCATTACTATTGTAGTACAGGCCCGAGGGTGTCAGCACTGTATGCCGAGATACAGGTCTCGACCTAGTTCGGCTGCAGATGAGTACCTTATTCTTAACTCGTACTACGCATTTCTTACTCTTTATCTGTAATTTTACATACATTTCATTTTATTTTATTTGATTTTAATTCATTTTATATAACTTTGATGACCTTGCATACCTGGTTCAATTTAATTTTATCTGATTGCAATTGTTTGTTTCTGAACCGAATCAGATCAATATATAATTGATCTGATTGGGTTTATTCACATATCATTTTTATTTTGACTGACTTTATAAAACTGTATTGACCTTGCTTATTTAATTTGATATTAATTGCATGTTTAATTGATTATGTTTGTTAATTTGTTTTGTGATTTAATGAATTTTATGTGCTTACCTATTTATATTTTATTTTATCGGATTTTAATTAGTTGGGGTGAATTTTATATGATTTTTTTGACATCTCTTAATTTAATTTACTTTAATTATTTTATTTGATTGCGTTAGATTTTATTTATCTTTATTACAGTTTAGTTTTTGAGGTTAATGAATTTGATTTGGATTCTATCTGATGGAGTTGATTGAACTTCAACGATTGTTTGTCAAGAACTTTGACTTATTTATTTTAATTTTGTGCCATGTTTTTGTGATTTTAGTTGATATTTTCTGATTTGGTTATAAGCTAATCTAATGGTGATATTGAACTAGTGATGAAGTGATGTGTAACGGGTAAATGAAATGTACTTTGGACTTTTTTCGATGGAAACATGTACACTGTAATATTATTGTGAGAATGAAATAAAAATATAAAATATAAAATATAAAAAAAAAAAAAAAAAAAAAAAAAAAAAATGACAGCGAACCAGAAATGGATGTTTCTTATCAAAGTCTTAACAACCACAGTTGTTGTGTTGATACTGATTGTATAGCGATAAAAGATAAATTAAATGAAGCTACTGCAGAACTACAGAGTGCTCACGACGAAATTGAAAGGTTAATCTTAGAAAACGCGTCGTATATGAAGGAAATAAACAAATATGAACAAAAAATAAAAGTGTATAAATCTATAGGTTTATCAGAGACCTCCACCTCAATTTCGGGCAATGCTGCCCCTTTAAAATTTTATTCACCCCAATATCGAAGACGTTTTAGATGCATGAACATAAAAGTTGGCCTATCTGGAACTTCGCCCAGGGAGTTGACTATGAACACATTCAAAGGCCTCGACACCACTTGCCGCAGACTGTCAACAACAAATTTGGATGTTAGTTTTGATTCATTATCAGATATACAATTACGCAACCGTGAAACTAAAAATCAGAGCACAGACGAAGGCCAATGCACCACCATTGATCTGGCAAAGGTTGTTGAGATCGGGAGTACAATTAAGTATGCGTCAACATGCGACAATATGGGTACATCTACATTGAACTTTAAAGGAGATTCAAAACAAAGTCAGCCCTATTGGGGGTCAACTAAACACAGAATAATGATACTTGCCGATGAGAGTGGACATGGAATACGAAAACTTTTACAGGACCTTCTTGGAGACGCTTTCGCCGTCATGGCTGTCATAAAACGGAACGCTCCTCTATCAGAAATATTAAACTCTCTCGCTATGTGTAGGGATTATACGAGTTCAGACTATGTAATAATATTAGGTGGTTCACACGATAGCAACCCTATAAGAGTGCAATCGTATTTGTATTATATGTTGAATCAATTTAAAGATACTAACGTTTTAATTGGGGAAATCCATAAAAATAACTATTTAAATGTGTATAAATTTAATAACTTATTAAAACATATATGTATAAATTGTAGTACAGCACAGGTTGTTGATTTTGGTGTTCGTATCAAATCTCAGTATTTTTATACTCCTCGATACTTCATTAAAGTGAGTATGGCCAGATCGTTGCACAGAGAAATACTGCGTTTAAAATATAGACATGACCATCTGAATTATACAGCTGAGTTGGGTATTGATATGAACATGATGACAACGTGTGCTCCTAAGTATTGTAATGTGAGTGTGCAGACTTCAAAGTCAATGTTAGTTGATGTAACTACTCAAACTGACTTAGAGAATGTTGAAAGAGAGTTTTTTCGTTAAAAAGACGAATATTTTAAACATCTTTCATCAGAACTTATGCGGAATAAATAATAAAAAGAATGAATTTGAGTTGTACCTTGATATGCTAGGAACCAAACCGGACTATATCTGAATTTTTTTTCTGAATTTTAGAAGAATTTTTGGAACCAAACCGGACTATATCTGAATTTTTTTTCTGAATTTTAGAAGAATTTTTGAGCCTCCTACAATGTTATAATTTTAAACCCCTCGTGCATAAAATTACCTTTATCCGTAATGATCTCTCCTCATGTATCGATAACTTTCTTACCAATTTAGACGATCATTACATAAACGGTACTAACATAGATCATAACGGTTTGGCAGATGGACACGGTGGGATTTCTTGCGAATTGTTGTTTTCTCGGAAATTGAACGTAAAGCAAACGGTCACAATAAGTCGTAGATTATTCAATAAGAGCAACCATGATACATTTAATACACTACTAACCACCAATGACTGGAATTCAATGAGTATAAATACATTTCTAAGTAAGTTTTATGGCACATATAGGCAAAGCTTTAGGAAAAAAACTAAAAAAATCTTTATGGGTAACAATAGCGGCATAAAATGGATTACGGAAGGTATCAAAGTGTCCAGCAAAATGAAACGTTTTCTGTGTGGAAAAAATGGCAATAGTTTGGACCAGAGTATTTTAACATATATAAATAATTATACAAGATTGTTCAGAAAGGTGGTTAGGGCAGCCAAACAAAATGCTGTTACAAGGCTGTTAAAAAACGCGAAGTGTGTCAGTAAAGAAATCTGGAAAGTGGTAAATAGACATAGAAACGTAAGTAAAAACAATGTAACAAAAAGAATCATCTTAAAAAATTGTAACAAAATTATTGACAGGCCTAAAGATGTTGCCAGTGTATTTGCGGCTAATTTTAATGTAAAAAATTCGGACACTTCATTTCAGGCACATCAGGCGATGTCATATTTAAAAGATAGCACTGATAGAGTATTAAAAGATATGTCTTTATCAATTATCACACCGGATGAAGTACGGAAAACGGTACTTAGAATGGAAAAGAAAAGTTCTAGCGGGTTTGATGAACTACAAATATCTGTTGTTAAAGAACATATAGACTTGCTAGCAAGTCCTTTATCAGCCTTTTTTAATAAATGTTTTGAGGAGTCAATATTTCCCGAGCAGCTTAAACTAGCCAAAGTAGTTCCATTGCATAAAAAGGATCCCATTTTGATCCCGGAAATTATAGACCCATATCGGTGCTGCCAACTCTATCCAAGATATTTGAAAAATTGATAAAGGTTCGGCTTGTCCGTCATCTTCATGGCAATAAAATTATAAGTACAAGACAATTTGGTTACCAAAAGGGTGTAGGTACTCCAGATGCTATTGATACTTTTATTGATGATATATTAAATAAGTTAAATAATAAAATGAAAGTAGCTGGCATTTTGTTAGACTTAAGTTCCGCCTTCGATACCGTGAATCATAATCTGCTATTAATGAAATTAGAACATTATGGCGTAAGAGGAGAGGTTCTTGACGTTTTCACATCCTATTTCAAAAATCGAAAAATGTTTGTAGAAATAAAAGCTATAGATGATAATAAACGCCAAAATGCTTATCATTCACACATCTGCCGCGTTAATACCGGCGTTCCACAAGGGTCCATTTTGGGCCCTATAATGTTTATTATATTTACTAATGATTTAATTAACTATGCTGCACACAAGACTCCCGATGATGATCTGGTTGTTTTTGCTGACGATACTAGCGCGGTGGTCAGTGCTAGTGACATTCACACATTGAACACTAAAGTAAATAGGACACTAGATATGTTTCAGGAATGGTTCATTGCCAATAAATTAGTTGTAAACGCAAAAAAGACAAATATTTTACTATTTCGAACTACTGCTCGGAATACTGATACGTTACACGTAAAGTTTAATGGAGACAAAATAAGTCTTGTGAATTCAGCAAGGTTGTTGGGTGTCCATATTGATGCCCTTCTCAACTGGACAAACGAGTTGGATGCCATTGATGCTTCAATATCGTCCGCTTGCTACGCCTTGCGAAGTTTACGAGATGACGTTAATATCAATAGTCTAAGGACCGTTTATTTTGCACTGGTAGAATCTAGACTGCGCAATAGCATTCAGTTGTGGGGAAACAGCTACCAATATAATAGTAATAGAGCTTTCATTCTACAAAAAAGAGCCATAAGGATTATCGTTCGAATACCACAGTGGGAGTCCTGTAGAGAATATTTTAAAAGTTTAACAATTCTTACTGTTCCAAGCCTTTATATACTTATCGTTCTAAGCAAATTGTCCAAAAATATTGACAAATTTGAAACGGTAGATGAAAGAGAAACGAGAATTAGCACGCGAAGAAATACACTGAAGACTGCCTTAATCCCCACACTAAATATTGTCAAACACGGTGCATCATACCAGGCAGTGACATTGTTTAATTGTCTACCAACTGATTTAAATAATAATGTTCATAGGACACACATGTTTAAAACAATGCTTAAAGCATAACTGCTTAGTCACTGTTTTTATTCAGTAGACGAATTTATCGCAATGCACAATAGAACATAAATGAAAATTGTTTTATTTTATTTTTTATAAATTTTAATTTGACTTTTTATATTTGCGACTCATTTATCTGTGTGACCTATTTACATGTATAATTATTTGACATTTTTATGAATTTATGTGAATGACTGTTTTATATATTTTTTAGCGTTTTAATTTTATATTTTACTATTTATATTCATTGAATTATTATTATGAAATATGCTGCTTGACATTTTTTTTTTAATTCATTGGGTTGTTATTTTATGGGTTTTGTAACTTGATTGGTATAATATCAAATACTTGTTTTTGTATGTTATCGGTTCCGTTGTTTTTGTTTGTGCAATGTACTAGTAATAAGCTGTCTTATTTTGTTAGATACTTGTTTTTAATTATGTAATTTCAGACACAATTGTAAAAAATTGTTATTGAATAAATGAAATGAAATGAAATGAAATATATTTTTCTAAATACATACATAATTTTACATAGTAAACAATTATTTATGTAAGTACTAAGAAGCAAGTCACCTCAAAATTGTAATAAAGTTTGTAATCTACAGAGGGAGACATTGTAAACTGGCGAGAGATTATTTTCTGTTTGTTTGAAAACTAGCGAAAAGAAAAATTACACAAAGAACAAAACTTAATAAGGCAACTCTCGGCGGCCGCTGCTGCGATCTGTGATAGATTGATTTCATTTATTGATAATGTTTCTTGACATTATCAAAATCTATGAATCTCGAGTAACTACAAAAATATAGACTTATTAAAATAAGATACGGGAGGGTCCTTCCTTACATACTGAAAAGTACCTCCAGCTAGTATCAAATCTTAATGATATTAATTGTGGGTGCTCAAAATTTTTTATTTACTTTTACAATTTTTTTACGCTTCCTAGACCGCTAAAAGTACTTAAAATATATTAACTTATGTGATCTACAGGACTTACATTCCCTATCACAGAATCTATCAATTGAAATTTTATTGATTTCCGCGATGCTCAACACAACAAACCTACAAATTTTGCGTCATAGGCTTCCCATCTATAATGTTAAAATGTCATTTAAGTATGTGATTTGATTCTTCTACTTGCTGCTGCTAGTGATAGTTTTAAACTTCTAGAGAAACAAATAAATAAATGGGTTAAAAAGCCGTAGAAAAACACGCTTTTATAAATGCACGTAAAAACCAAAAATAAATTGTGGATCGTTCAAGTTGCCTCTATTTCTGTGCCGAAGTGTAAACTATTTGCTTTTAATTATACAATTTTATTGTAAAAGCATGGGGCGCTGGAACAGAAAAGACTTTCCTGGCGGAAGCTGCATGATTTCTTGTCAGATTAAAGATAAGGTCATATTTTTGTAGTCGTCGTGTTTTTAACTATTAATTTACACTGTAACGCTTTTATATTTCTATTGTGGCTTTTACTATTATTAATATTTTAAATTTCGGAAATATATTTACGATGATTGGCTTTAATTGAAATGCATAACATACTTGAAAAGTAAAGTAGTTAATCACGCCTACGCATTTTCGACACCCACTTTTGCCAGTTTTTCCCGCGTAGTAGGAGCCAACCTATAACCGTTACGGATCTCTATTAGATAATAATTAATAGGTAGATCCTTAAAGTTTTGGCATTCCGAGATATTTAGTACAACATGTAGTAATCATGTAATAAGAATACAAACGCATATATCCCCAAGGGGGTTATCAAAGGTAACCAAATATATCTCGTTCTCGAGCAAGAACTCTACATTTTGCCACTGTTAACGTATTCCCCTCATGTATCTACTTAATTGCCTGAAAGAAGAGGCGTTCCCTTTGGCAGCCTAAACGTTATGCTCTTGTGCAACCTCATGCAGCTTTAGCCAGGATTTTTATTATATCAGGATTAGTATTAATAGGAATTTTCTTAAAAAAAAAGTCTTTCTTGTTCAGCGCCCCACGCTACAATCAAATACCTATTATAATTAAAAACACATAGTTTACACTTCAGCCTAGAAATAGAGGCAACTTGAACGGTCCATAATTTATTTTTGGTTTTTACGTGCATTTATAAAAGCGTGTTTTTCTAGGGTTTTTTAAACCATTTATTTATTTTATACTTTTTAGTCACAACATTTATACCTTTACTAGCTGTTCCCTGCGGCTTCATCCGCTGAGAAGTCTTTATTGCGTAAAATCATTACCCTCCTTTTGCGCAGTCAGTTAAAAAGTAGCCTATGTCCTTCCTTTGAACTCAAACTATCTTTATACTCAATTTCATCAAAATCGGTTCAGTGGTTTAGGCGTGAAAACGTAACAGACAGACAGCAGAGTTACTTTCGCATTTATAATATTAGTAGGGATTTCTGTATGACATGGTGTTTTGTCTGAGTTCGACTAATGTGAAAATATTTACCTATGTATGGTACCTATGTCAATATTTACACTCACTATTAACTTCAATATATAATAGGTTTGTTATAACCTTGAAACCTAATCGTGGTCAAAGTTCATTACAAGACTTTTCTAACAAATCCAAACACAGCTATGATACAATGTTCAATCATGAAGTTACAGTTCATCTCTTACGACTCCATCATCAGATCAGTTTGACAGTACCATATTATTGTATTGTTATCATAACTACATACAGCTATCAAGTTTTATGACGCTACGATCCTTGGAAGATGGTTAAATTAGTTACCTGAGATTCCATTGCATACAAGTCAATTAAAAAAAGGTTTGTTATAACCTTGTAACCTAAGCGTGGTCAAAACTCATTACAAGACTTTTCTGACGAATCCAAAAACAGATATAATACGATATTCCATCATGAAGTTCCAGTGCATATCTTCCGGCTCCATCATCAGATCAGTTCCACGGTACCATATTATTGTATTGTCATCAGAACTACATACAGCTGCCAATTTTCATGACGCTACGATCCTTGGAAGCTGGTTAAATTTGCTACCTTAGATTCTATTAGTTCCGTAGGCACACACTAGCTATACATTATTGCTGAGTACGCAAATGTCGAACTAGAGCGCAAACGTCTCAAACTCGACAGTTGTCCCTAACCATCGTGCCCGCTCGCTTGTGTGTCCCTGCCTAACCCTCGCGCGTTCACTTAGCGTAGTAACTTGTTTGTGAATGTGATAATATATTGCAGGAAATTACAGTGACCAAATTAACACGCAACCTATCTTTAATTTATCCCTCCGCATCTTCCACATACGTACATACTTACTTAAGACCCCCAAAGTGGTGACCTTCCAACGTTAGTGACTGTATATTCTGCATTTTTTTTAAAACGTTACGTAACTAGTTTCGTTTTGAGGGGCAACTCAGAGGCGGACACAGCGAGCACGCGGATAAACTTTTCTTCGCGAGTGCTTTCAAATTTTGTTCACGGTATTTAATTAGTAACTCTGTAATAATGTCGAAAACCACCGACATCGTGAAAGTAGAGGATGTAGGTCTTGCGACCATCTCAATATCAGCACGTATAGCACAATTCTGGACCGACCAGCCACGTGTGTGGTTTCTGCACGTCGAATCAATTATTATGCCGCAGAAGATGAATGACACGGCAAAGTTCAATCTCATTGTTTCAAAACTAGGAAAGGAGGTTATTCAACAGGTAACGGATATTTTATTAGCACCTCCAGATGAAGGACAATACGAGGCCTTGAAAAATAAATTATTGAAAATTTATGAAGAGTCCGAGAACCGAAAAATTCAAAAGCTAATAGTGGAAATGGAGTTAGGCGACCAGAAACCTTCTCAACTGCTGAGACGAATGCAAGATTTAGCTCGAGGCAAGGTAGGAGATGAGACCCTTAGCCTTCTGTGGCAGAACCACCTGCCTATGACAGCACGGAGCGTGTTGGCAGCCACTGAAGCAAAAGATCTAGAACGTTTAGCAGCTATTGCGGATAAAATCGTAGAGAATATTAAGCCAACGCAAGTTGCAGCGGTTGCCGAGTGCTCACCATCGAACGATATGTCGTTGGTTTTAGCGGAAATTGCGAAATTGAGCACAAAAGTAGCAGAAATAGAGAAGCATAACAGAAGAAATCTCCACCGAAGGAAAAGCCGTTCTCGTTCCCGTTCTAACTCAAGGCGAAATAATTTTAATAAAAACAACTCTGATAATCCGAATTGGTTATGCTGGTATCACCATAAGCACAGAGATAAGGCGACGAAATGTGTCAGTCCTTGCAATTGGAAGAAATCGGAAAACTAGGAGAGGTGCAGGTTTCATCGGTGGGTCCCTGTATCAAAATCGAAAACCATCGTCTTTGTGTTACTGAACGTGATAATGGTATGCGTTTCCTTATTGACTCAGGTGCAAATATTTCAGTTATTCCACGATCATATAGGTTAGTGCGTTCTGTAGTAAAGGAATGTGAATATAAACTCTATGCCGCTAATGGTACCGAAATTAAAACTTACCGCACTAAGTACTTAGAATTAAACTTAGGTTTAAGGAGAGTTTTTAGATGGAATTTTGTTATTGCCGATGTTAGTCAGCCAATTATTGGCGCCGATTTTTTACAATATTTTAATCTTTTAGTTGACCTTAGAGGCAAGCGATTAATAGATAATGAAACTAGCTTACATGTAACTTCATCGATTGTAAACTGTAAGCAGCAAACAATTTATACTATTACTGAGTCGCACCCTTACTATCACCTACTTAGTAAGCATCCCAATTTAACTAAACCTTTATCATTCAAAGAGCCTACTCACATGCTGTAGTTCATCATATAGAGACAACAGGTCCTCCAGTACACGCCAAGGCGAGACCTCTTCCGCCTGACCGCTACAAAAAGGTACGTGAAGAATTTAGAATTATGCAGGAATTGGTTATTTGCAGACCTTCTAAAAGTCCCTGGGCCAGTCCACTGCATGTAGTTCCAAAGAAGAATGGACAGATCAGGCCATGTGGTGATTATCGAGCTTTAAATGCAATCACAAAACCCGACCGTTACCCAATCCCACATATCCGCGCCTGGATCAGGGCTCGAGCTGTGCGCGACCCGAATGTGGCCCGCCTCAAGGCAGCGTACAACAGAGCCACTAGGTCCAGTAAGAGAGCCTTCAAGAGAGCGGACGCCCAGCGCGTCACGCGGCTTGGTCAGGAGCTCACGTCACATCCGACGGGCAGCCGTAGATACTGGCAACTGGCCAAAGCCGTGCAGGCCAACTTTTGCAAGCCCTCGCTGCCGCCGCTGCGCTATCCTGACGGATCACTGGCTCACAAGGCCCAAGAGAAAGCGGAAATGCTGGCCAAGCTCTTTGCGGCTAATTCTCGGGTCGATGACTGTGGCAAGCAACCTCCCACTATCGCCAACTGTGGAACCACGATGCCGGAAATTGTAATCCGGCAGTGCGATGTGCGGGCGGTGCTACGGTCACTCGACACGCGGAAAGCCAGTGGTCCTGATGGCATTCCGGCCGTGGTGCTGAGGAATTGTGCAGCTGAATTGTCTCCAACGCTAACACGCCTGTATCGCCTTTCGTATTCGTCGGGAGAAGTGCCGGAGGCTTGGAAGGAGGCGAATGTCCAACCGATCAGCCAACTATCACCCCATAGCCGTAACCACCGTCATCTGCAAGGTGTTCGAGCTAATCATCAACAAACAGCTCATGCGCTATCTGGAGGATCACTCGTTAATTAACGATCGCCAATATGGCTTTAGGCCGAAACGATCAACGGGTGACCTCCTAGCGTACATAACGCACACCTGGGGTGAGGCTATGGAGAGGCACGGCGAATCTCTGGCTATTGGCCTAGACATCGCAAAAGCCTTTGATAGGGTATGGCATGCGTCGCTTCTTTCCAAGCTGCCGTCATATGGTTTATCGCATAGGTTGTGCCGCTGGTTGGCCAGCTTCCTGAACGGGCGACGGATTCGGGTCCTCTGTGATGGTCAGGCTTCCTGTTTTTATCAGGTAAATGCCGGAGTACCACAGGGATCGGTATTGTCCCCAACTCTCTTTCTTCTGCATATCAATGACATGCTGTCCCTTGGGTGCATTCATTGTTATGCGGATGACAGTACTCTTCATGGGAGCTATTCTGGCCGTCCAGCGGCGGGGCGAGGCGACGTGGATGAGAAGAGACGACAACTCGTGGCGGATCTCGATCTGGACCTGGGCCGCATTGCCCAAAGGGGTTCAGACAACCTGGTCGAGTTCAATGCCAGAAAAACACAGGCGTGTGTGTTTACAGCTAAGAAGTCCCCATTCCTACCCCTGCCCTCTCTTCAGAGCATTACAATTCCACTAAACGACAACCTGGAGATCCTCGGTATCGACGTCCGGCGTGAGCTCAATCACAAAAACTACATAGAGAGCTGTATTAGTCTGGCCTCGCGGAAACTGGGAATCCTGAATAAGGTGAGACGGTATTTCACGCCACATCAGAGATGTTTACTGTACAAGACGCAGATTCGTCCCTGCGTCGAGTACTGTTCTCACCTTTGGGATGACTCCGCAATGTACTTGTTAGACGCGCTTGACGCTATGCAGAGACGTGCTATCCGAATAATTCGTTGTCCTGAGGTGACGGGAGGCCTCGAACCTTTGTCGCAGCGAAGAACCATAGCGTCCTTGGCTGCCTTCTATCGAATGTATCACGGCGAATGTTCTGAAGAGCTCTTTAACCTGATCCCACCATCTCCTTTCCGATCCGAACAACGCGTGCCGGGCAGAGATGCCACTCATACACAGTGGAGAGAATCTTCGCCAGAACCGAGCGTTTCAAAAGATCGTTCCTCTGTCGAACTATAAAAACATGGAACAACCTGCCCGCACACGTCTTTCCCTCATCTTACAATCCCGGGTTCTTCAAGAGGAGCGTGAAGAGGCACATCACAGGGCCGCCAACTTGAGGACCACTGTAAGAAGTGGCCCCCAATCGCTAGATGCGCCACTGCTTTCTTACCATCAGGCTGGTGGCGACGTCAATTTGGCGAGCTGAATATAAAAAAAAAAAATATCACTTATATTTTAGCAAATAAAAAGCTTTTTTCTCGAATAGATATAAATAGAGCATTTCATTTTAAACCAGTCGCACAAGAGGATATAGAGAAGACTGCTATAATAATTACACCTTTCGGGTTATGGGAATTTCCCGTTTTAAGCTTCGGATTACGCAACGCAACACAATCTTGGCAACGTTTTATGAATAATCATGTATTACAGGACTTAGAAGCCGAATTTCAGCAGAAGTATCCGGAATTTTCAGATTATAAGCCAGAATTCATAGCTTGTTATTTAGACGACATAATTATAGGTTCAGAAAATTCAATTATTCATGAAAAGCATTTAGAACTATTGTTTCAACGTTTAGAAAAGTTTGGTATTTCTATTAATGTGTCAAAATGTACTTTCAGCCAAAAAGAGATCGAATTTTTAGGTCACGAAGTATCCGCAGACGGTCTTAAACCACTTTCGAAGAAAGTACAAGCTATTGGCGACTACCCTTTACCTAAATCTGTGGACGATTTGCGTAGATTTTTAGACATGATTAACTTTTACCGTAGTCATTTGCCCAATGCAGCTCAGTACCAAAAGGAGTTAAATAATTATCTGCTTGGGGCGAAAAAGAACGATAAGTCTCTTATTGTGTGGTCTAGCTCGGCTATCAAAGCTTTCGAGCAATGTAAGGCAAGTTTGCAACAAGCAACAACACTGGCATATCCGATTGCCGGCATACCTATTTCTCTCATGACCGACGCGTCAGACACCTGCGTAGGCGCAGTCTTACAACAACAAGTTGATAACAACTAGGTACCGCTAGCTTATTTTTCGAAGCGATTAACCGATACGCAACAAAAGTATTCTACCTACGATAGGGAATTACTTGCGATTTATCTGGCAATGCAGTACTTCAGGACTATGTTTGAAGGTCGAGAGTTGATTATTTTTACAGACCACAAACCATTAACTTTCGCGTTTAAGAAAATAAATTCTAGTAAAGAACTCCCCAGACGTACACGTCAATTGTTATTCATTAGCGAGTTTACAACCGATATACGTCACGTAAGTGGTCCGAACAACGTTGTTGCCGACTCGTTATCGCGAATTGAAACGATACTCTCTCCCAGCGCGTTAGACTTCGGAGAATTAGCTGTCGAACAAAACAACGACATGCAAGTACAGGAAATGTTATTAGCTACTAACAGTAATATCAAGTTACAAAAGGTAACTATTCCATTGTGTGATAAACAAATACTTTGTGAGACTTCAAATAGCACATTAAGACCTTATTTACCTCTTAGATTTAGACGAATAGCATTTGATTCAGTACATAATCTCAGTCATTCAGGTGTTCGAACGTCCAGGAAATTATTACGTAGTAAATATTATTAGCCTAACATGAATAGGGATATAGGTTCATGGGCGAAGACATGTGTCATGTGTCAACGCGCAAAGGTACAGCGTCATACTGTGTCAGAACTAGGCAAATTTCCCCAAGTCAACCGGTTTGAACACTTACATATAGATATTGTAAGTCCTTTACCGACTACAGAAGACGGTTATCGTTACTGCCTTACGATGATAGACAGGCAAACGGGATGGCCCGAAGCATTTCCTATGAAGGATATCTGTGCGAAGTCTGTAGCTAAATTACTTTATGAGGGATGGATTACGCGTTATGGCTGCCCTATTAAGCTTATGAGCGACCAGGGTAGACAGTTTGAAAGCAACCTTTTTCGTCAGTTGTTAGAATTTTTAGGTATTAGTCGTATTAGGACAACTCCTTATCACCCTCAGGCGAACGCAGCTATCGAACGCTGGCATCGCAATTTTAAGGCTTCCCTAATGGCTCGTTTAAGTAATGCTAATTCTTGGATAGATGAAATGTATACCTTGTTTGATGTAGGCACACACTAGCTATACATTATTGCTGAGTACGCAAATGTCGAACTAGAGCGCAAACGTCTCAAACTCGACAGTTGTCCCTAACCATCGTGCCCGCTCGCTTGTGTGTCCCTGCCTAACCCTCGCGCGTTCACTTAGCGTAGTAACTTGTTTGTGAATGTGATAATATATTGCAGGAAATTACAGTGACCAAATTAACACGCAACCTATCTTTAATTTATCTCTCCGCATCTTCCACATACATACATACTCACATATGACCCCCAAAGTTCCATCATGAAGTTTCAGTGCCATCTTCCGGCTCCATCATCAGATCAGTTCGACAGTAGCATAATATTGTATTGTCATCAGAACTACATACAGCTGCCAATTTTCATGACGCTACGATCCTTGGAAGCTGGTTAAATTTGCTACCTTAGATTCCATTTGTTCCTTCATGAAGTTTCAGTGCTTATCTTCCGGATCAGTTTGACAGTACCATATTATTGGTTTACTAATGTTTGCCATAATTTCATATGCCATACTGGTATTTGCCATAATTTCATTAGAAATAACGCTTCAGTTGCCATAATCGTGAAATGACATAAAATGACTTTCACTAATTCCATTGGTCATAATCGATCAAGTGTCATAATAATTTAAATCCATAAATGTGTAACCCAAAGATGTTCTGTGTTACTCACCAACTAGCGTGAGGTAGCTATGCAGAGAACTCTATCCCAGGGCGCCTTATTTCTGAGTTTCCAGTCTGTGTGCAAGGGTAGGCTAGGGCTCTGACGAAAACAGACAATAGGGTGTACACACATATATTTACTAAGTACACAGAGATACACAGAGACACACAGAGAGCTTATTCACTGATAGACACAAATATCACAGGTACACAGAAATAAAGTCTAATTCCACTTAATAGACCACTGCCGCGTGAGCAGGTAGAACGGGTAAGCAGCTAACTACACTGTAATAGGGTGACAATTACTGGCCTTGAGTAAGCTGAGAGCAGCACAGCCCGAGAATGCCACGTGGAGGCGGCTGGTCCCTCTCAAAACACCTCGCTCATGTAGTCCACGTGTCATTGGGTGTGGCTCTGCCAACCGTGGACGGGCCGCTTTTCCCCGTAGTAAAAAAAACCTTGTTATGACAAGTAAACGACAAATGAAATAACTGACATCGCGACCGACGAAATTCGAACCGCTTAGCAAACAAGAAATGACGCTTACCGGTATCCCGGGTGTAGGTTGACACAGAGTCCAACTCCTTCCGAAGAGAATAAGTTAACTCAGACTAATTCCTTAACAGGTCCTCATGTTGCAACTAACAACCTCCAAAGAAAAATTGAGGCGTGCCACTCAGAGTAATATCAATCCCTCGTCCTTAGCCGATGGTCAAAAGAGACTCGGAACCTTGTATCAGGGCTTTATCCCCTCTCTCACGTGGAATCGTCTCGAATTTTCATCTAAAACCAGCTTTCATTCAATGCAAAAACGATTCGTCACTCGTCCTTATGACATCCTGTCATTCTGACAGCAGAAATGTCACCACTGACAACCGATTAAAAAAAGATAACTAGATAAGGCTGCTTTCACATCCTGAATACTGCATCTATAGAAAATAAATGCTACAACCACCCCCCCTTTAATAGTATTTCCTGCGGATATGACACGCTGGAAATACACAATAAAGAAAACAGAAAAGTACTGACTAATAAACAAAGACAACCAGCTAGGTCCTTCAAACACCAGCTGACTACGACCATTACAATACCAAAGAAAGATCCTCCTATGTACCTAACTAGACACTGACTCGTGTACCGGTTAGGCTAAGTAACTAGAGTCTAATGCCCTTCATAGAAAACGAATGCTCCCTTTACTCACTGCCGATACCCTAACACTACCCAAGCTCTCAGGATAATGTAGAGTACTAAGAAGCGAATGAGAGAAAAACGCTCGGTGCGGTGCATAGAAGAAACTACAACGTGACAATTTAAAGTCACGTACACATATAGAAATACAAACAAAAGATTAAAATAGTCTTACATAATGATCACATAGCACTGGTTTAATAAACTAGAGAAACAGTGCTATGTAGTTACGTTAGGTATTGGAGACTGCTCCTCCTGATACTTCAGGATGTCCTTGATGTGGTACTCCCCAAGATCCTTACCGTCCAGATCTGACAGCCTATATACTAAAGGGGATCGTTTAGCAGTCACCACACATTTAAGGAACTTAGGAGCTAGCTTAGAAGTAAAATTCTTGGCCTTGTTGGACAGGTAGAACGTGCGTTTGTAAACTATCTGTCCCACTTTCAGCTCTACTTGTCTTTTTCTGAGGTTGTAATACTTTTCATTACGCTGGTGGGCAACGTTCAAATGTTTCCTCACCTGGTCGTAAATGCGTTGTATTTCTCTCAGCTTGACACCGAAGGCTGATGGATCGTCTACAGAGACTGAAGTAGGATGGCACGCGATATCTGTCTGCCTGTATAACACTCCATCCCCAATAAATTCCCTACCATGTACCAAAAAGTAAGGGGTGAAACGAGTTGCTTCGTTAACTGCAGTGTTTAAAGCACACTGTATCTCAACCAAGAACTGATCCCAAGACTTGTGTTGCGACTTCACATAGCATGAGATCGCTTGAACAACATTACGAATAGCTCGTTCCGCCTGATTAGTTTGGGCATGATACCTAGGGTTATAATATATATTAGGTACATTGTATTTAGCCAACAGATCCTTAAATGGCTTACTCACAAACTTAGGGCCATTATCCATGTAAATAGTCTTGCAGACTCCGTGCACGAGAAACACACTCTTCTCTATGAACCTCGCGACTACAGCGCCTGTGGCAACCCGAACAGGTCACAACATGACGTATTTGCTAAAGTAGTCGGAGACCACGATCAGGTGTACGTTTCTATTGCTCGAAGTGGGAAAGAGACCAAGCAGATCGACAGAGATAGCTTCGAATGGCTTCGAAACCCGCTTCGGGCTACCCATTAGGCCGGGACGAGACGTATTTACGGGTTTGTACTGCTTACAGATTTCGCAATTCCCAACATATTCTTTGACGTCCTCGTACATCTTGGGCCAGTAATAATTTAGGGCTAACCTTTTATGCGTCTTCCAAACGCCACCATGGGCACTTAGTGTGTCATCGTGGTACTTAGAGAGCAGGGGCAAGCGATCCTCCTGAGGTACCACCAGCTTCCAGTCAAAGTCTGAAGTCAGAGAATATTTATTTTTAGTTAACCTATATAAAAGGTTGTCACGAATGTCAAAGTTTGGTGACTTCCTCGGGTTCTTCCGAACACTATTCATGGTGTGGTCATACCACGGGTCTTTAGTGGGTACTGCATCGAGGGACTCAATCTTGATACGAGACAGAGCATCAGGTACAACGTGGTCTTTACCTTTTCGATGCTCTATGTCAAAATCGAAAAGGTAAAGACCACGTTGTACCTGATGCTCTGTCTCGTATCAAGATTGAGTCCCTCGATGCAGTACCCACTAAAGACCCGTGGTATGACCACACCATGAATAGTGTTCGGAAGAACCCGAGGAAGTCACCAAACTGTGTTGCGTTGTCAGTCAGAAATTTGTAACACAGTGATGATCAGTGTTCATGTCTCTGTATCATTAAAATAGTCATCAATAGTATAGTATGCCCTTTTTAAAAGATGTGTCTTGATTTCCCTTTTGAATCTATATAAAGGAAGGTTCATAATATTTAAAGGAATTTTATTGAATAGGCGTACACCAAGTCCTTCGAATGAGTCGTGTACCTTATGTAATCGAAAAACCTTTCCAATCAATTTATGCTTATTTCTAGTATTTATTGAATGTACGTCACTGTTCTTAAGATATAGATGTATGTTCTTTTTAACAGACATGATGTTCTCAAATATGTATTGCGATGCAACCGTTAAAATTCCTATTTCTTTAAACTTCTCTTTAAGCGATTCTCGAGCATTTAATTTATAAATTGCACGTATAGCTCTTTTCTGAAGTACAAAAATTATTTGTATATCAGCTGCCTTGCCCCACAGCAAAATGCCGTAAGACATGACGCTATGAAAATAACTAAAATAAACCAGCCTGGCTGTTTGGACATCAGTGAGCTGTCTGATCTTGGTAACGGCAAAAGCCGCCGAACTGAGTTTTGCTGCTAGACACGATATTTGGGCAGTCCACTGTAATTTACTATCTAAAGTGATCCCCAAGAATACGGTTGATTCTACAAGATGAAGGGTGTCACTGTTCAATGTTATATTTGTTTCATAATTTTTGACATTGGGCATGGTAAATCTAATACATTTTGTCTTTTTAGCGTTCAATAGCAAATTATTGGTTGTGAACCAATCTACAACTTGGGCTAGTGCACTATTTACGTTGTCAAAAGTACTTGGATTGCGATCAACTTTAAAAATAAGTGATGTATCATCAGCAAATAGAACAACATCGCACAAGTTCTGTACATAGAAAGGTAAATCGTTGATGTAAATTAAAAATAAAAAAGGTCCTAGAATTGATCCTTGCGGCACACCCATAGCTACAGAAGCTCCAGAGGACCGACTTCCATTAATGTCAACATATTGCATTCGATCTTTAAGATAGGAGGCAACAAGATCCACTGCAGAGTCCCTTATACCATAATGATCTATTTTCCGTAATAAAGTGTTATGATCAACGCAGTCGAAAGCCTTGGACAGATCGCAGAATACCCCGATAGCATCCTGTCGATTTTCCCAAGCGCTGAATATATGTTTTATAAGTGTCACTCCTGCGTCAGTAGTAGAACGACCTCTTGTAAACCCATACTGCTCGTTGTGTAGTAACATATTTGAACTAAAATGTGATTGTAATTGCTGCAGTATAATTTTCTCAAAAATTTTGCTAATGGCAGGCAGTATTGAAATAGGTCTAAAGTTACCAGGGTCTGTTTTGGATCCGGCTTTAAAAAGAGGTATCACTTTACTGTGTTTCATTAAATCTGGAAACACGCCTTTATCAACACATATATTAAATATTGCAGCTAGATGAGGAGATATAATTAAAATAATTGACTGCATTAATTTCACAGAAAAACCCCACAAGTCTGCTGTATTTTTTGAGCTAAGCGACTTAAATACTTTAACGATATCGTTGGGATTCACATATTTAAATCTAAATGAGACTCTACAGTGGTCCACGCTGCCCCTAAGCATTCGTTGAGCTTTAACTGGGCAAGAATTTAAGGAGCTCGTTGTAGTCACGGGTATGTCTATAAAAAAATTATTAAAGGTTTGTGCTACATCTAAACTATTATTAATCACTCTATTATTAACAATCAATTCAATGTCATGGTCACGAGTTTTGTGGCGTCCGGTTTCAGAATTAATTATATTCCATGTCATTTTTACCTTATTGTTCGACTGTTTAATCTTCCGACTTAAATGTAATGACTTGGCAGCAGCACATGCCTTTTTAAAGGTTTTTGAATATAGTTTAACATACTGAATAAAAGCAGGATCAAAATTAAATTGCTTCATACCATATAACTCATATAACTTCGCCCTACTCTTGTATATACCAGTAGTTGCCCAATCACAAAATTGCATGCCTTTATTTTTATAAAAGGTTTTTGATTTGAAAATGTTATAGTACTCAAACTGAATGGTATTAAATAAGGAGTTGTATAGGCCGTTTGGATCTTCCTCATTAACGTTAAGATTGGCAACCTTTGCAGAAACTTTTTCACTAAATTGTGCTAGGCGACATGTACTCATTGGCCTGCAAGAAATTTTGTTTAATTTAGCCGTTATATCAATGGGAAACGCAGCTTTCTGCCCAAGGTGATCTGATGGAAAGTTACTTAATATTTCTTTTGCCAGTGGTTCACAGTTGCTAAACATATTATCGATACATTTCGCAGAATGTGAGGTGATTCTAGTTGGCTCACAAAATAAGTTTTGTAAGCCAAAGGAACTAAATAAATTAATAAAACTAGTACGTTTCGTCGAATTTACAAGTATGTCAACATTAAAATCACCACACACCACAATACGTTTCTTACTAGTGCACAAGTGCTTCAATACATTTTCCATTACTTCTTCAAACAAATTATAATCGCTATCTGGCGGGCTATAGACACAAAGGACAATGAGTTGCTCAAACTCAACACATGATAATTCCGCAGTGCGCTCAATAGAAAGGGCCACAATATCTTTACGTTCTTTACAGTTTATATTATTAGAAACAAATATTAGCGAGCCACCCCGAATAGCATATTTTCTTGTGAACGCACTGTTCAGTGAGTAAAATTCACTGTTAAACATTAATTCATGACTTTCCAACCAATGCTCTGTAATACAAAAGACATGAATATTGTGTTCCTTGATATAAAGGTCTATTTGCAGTAGTTTGTTGGATATGCCTTCAATATTTTGGTGTACTAAGTTTAGACTACTAGTTATTATATTGTTGTTAAACTCGAAATTATTTCTTACACTAACATTATTAGAGGTCTCAATAGGCTCAAAAGCCCTAAAGCCATGGCCAGATTTTTTATCTGTTGTCTTACAACCTAGTTTTTTGGGATGATGCATCCTTCCCAAGATAAAATGTCAATATTATTGCTATGATTATAAACAATACAAGCAGTTTTATTATAAGCCAAAAGATTGGCTTGATTCAATAAAAAATTTGATAGCGTTATCGCTACCTGTCGTCTTAAAAACTTTGAAAGTAAGTATCTATCTAAGGTCATAAAAGAATAACGTAATACAAGATTACAGTCAAATAATTCACTATTCCTACTACTTGTAGTCAAATAGTATAATTTTCGGTTTATTTTGTACCGAATATTGTTTTCATTACGTGTGAAAGATTTACTATAAGGCAATGTAGAAAGTATTACCTGTTTCACTGACAATTTTGACAACTGTTCATGAAACTTAATAATATTTTTGATATTTACACAATCTCTCCTGCCAATAAGTATTACTATTGTTGATTGTGGGCAGTGTGTACTAGTCAATACTTTACTAACTATTAGAGAGTAGGTGGCCCCAGGAAATGAATTGATTATGACCGAACTACCCATACGTTGAACTAAGTGGTAACCTAAGTTCTGGCCGATTTCATCGCAATAAACAACTGTCTTTCCAGTATTTAAAATTTGTGAAACTTTTGTTACAGGGTCCGCAGAGGAAGTTAAGTTTGATTGTATAGTATGTTCATCCATACTGCCCACAGAGTCAATCATTGGAAACATTGTCTCAGTCTGTGATGGTGTGGGCAAGGAAGAGTGTGGCAGAGATTCATCACAGGCTGGTGATTGATTATATAATTTCTCAAGTGAATGGAACCTTTGTTCATTGCTGTGACAAGACTCAACCAAGCCATTCAGTGCCTCAATATACTCTCCGGCACAGCATCCATGATGGATTTTACCTCACGTTAAAAAAAGTACCTAATCCCACCCTCTCCTTCTCGATCCCTAATAACGCGTGCTTGGAAGAGGTGACACTTCTACACAATAAAAGATTCTTCGCCAGAATTGAACGATTCAAAACATCGTTCCTCTGTTGAACTATAAACACATATTGCTACTAATAGGTATTGTAGTGTATGTATATACCAGTCAGTCTAGTTATTTAATATCAAATCTTAAGGTGTTATGCTCTGGCAACACCGAGTGCCTGTGAGAACCCCTGCGGCCATCTTGTGGCGTGCTTGTCATGACGTGCATTGTGAACACACTCAGGCTGCGTATAATTATAATGTTAAGTACTAGAGTAAAAAGTGTACTGAATAGAAATAAATAATGGAAAACTTTAGTCTGTGGTATTATTTGAAACACTTCATTGGCGACGAAGATCAAAAACCGACGATATAATTTGTGAGAATAATAAAATTGGACTGTTAGTAAGCTAGCAAGATGGCAACGGAGTCCCGAGAGGTAAAACCAAATGTTGGCTACCTAGGATCGTTGGAGAAGCTGGACTTACCTGGTTCCAATGCTCGTGGTTGGTTCGAGCAATTCGAAATATATTGTCTAATAAATGAAATAACCTCTTCGAAGAAAACTTTACTATTTTTGTCCTATCTATCATCGAACGCGTATGCAGTCTTGAGGGAATCTGTTTTACCTTCAAGCCCTACCAGTAAATCTTACGAAGAACTGAAGTCAACCTTGCTACAGTATGTTGAACCAGAGCCCAATTTTTTAATGGAAAGATACAATTTCCGGGAAAGACGGCAGCAACAGGAAACAATAACAGAATACGCAGTACATTTAAGAAAGTTAAGTGAATTTTGCAAATTTGGTGTTTATCTGGACGAATCGTTGCGCGATCAATTAATTTGGGGTGTGGCTGATCCCAATATTAAGAGAAAGTTACTGTCAGAAGGTGGCGAAATGAAATACAATGACTGTATTAAACTGGCTTCCACCATGGAGTCGACAATTAGAGACGTATCTAAGTTGCAGGTTGGGCTACCATCGACATCAAAAGTTCACGCCATTAACTGTCAAACCAAACTGGTAGAACACGAGACGGCTGCCAGTCCCACCATCAAATCAAAGTCTGTGACCTGTTGGACATGTGGGGAGAAGGGGCATGTAAGACCCCAGTGTAATTTCAAAAATTCGTTCTGCACCTTTTGCTCCAAGAAGGGGCATTTAGTGAAAATGTGCATTAAAAAAAAGAATGAGAAGTATGTTACGAATCTATCGAAGACAAGAGTTCATCTAACTGAGGAAGTTGAGGATGACAGTGTTAATTTATCAAGCTTATACTCTATCAAGTCAAGTGCACCTGTTCATGCAAGTTTGAATGTTAATGACATTGATGTACAATTTGAAGTGGACACAGGTTCTGCAATCACTGCGATGAACCTTACGTCGGCTAAGGAATATGGTTTGGATGGTAAAATTCATGATTCAAAATTGAGCTTCAAGGTGTACTCAGGTGAAAATTTCAAGCCTGTTGGATATATAGAGGTAACTGTAAATAATTCTTTTAATGAAAAACTGTATATTTTTCACAAGTCTGGGCCACCTATAGTGGGCCGTAGTTGGTTGTATAAGCTAGGCTTATTAAGCGCAACCACCTTTTTGTTAAGCAATAGGATTAATAGGGTTCTATCACCTAGTCCTTTAGCCACAGATTTATTTGCGAAGTATCCTACTGTGTTTACAGAAAAATTAGGGTTATTCAAAAACAAACAATTTTCATTGAAAATAAAATCTGATTCTGATCCTAAGTTTTATCAACCCCGACCATTGCCTTTTTCTTTAAAAGAACGGGTCTCGGATGAACTTGATCGCATGGTTAAAGAGGGGATCATTGTCCCAGTTGAAACATCTGAATGGGGAACACCTATAGTTCCTGTTGTTAAAAGGGATGGTACAATTAGAATATGTGGGGACTATAAAATAACAGCTAATAAAAGCCTCATCATGGATAAACATCCAATACCCCCAATTAGTGATGTGCTTAGCTCCATCAGAGGAACTGTGTTTGCCAAATTAGATCTGTCACATGCATACCTACAGTTTCCTTTAGATACTGAATCACAGAAGATCACCACTATCTCAACACACAAGGGTTTATTTTCCTATACTAAGATTCCTTTTGGAATTTCTTCGGCACCTGCAATTTGTCAGCGGGAAATAGAAAAGTTATTTGTGGGGATAGATGGTGTATTTACCTTTTATGATGATATTTTCTTAGCTGGCTCTGATGAAAATAATTTATTAAAAAAATTGAACATTGTTCTTAGTAAGTTAGCAGAAGTTGGTCTTACTGTGAATAGAAGTAAATGTAACCTGTTTAGTAAAGAAGTAGAGTTTCTGGGTTTCACAGTAAGCGCTTCAGGTATTTCTGTGCCTGAAAGTAAGATTGAAGCTATTCTGAATTTAAGGGAACCTACTTCTGTTACAGAGCTAAAGTCATTCCTGGGGTTGGTGACTTACTATGCTAAGTTTGTTCCCAATATGTCTCAACTGGCAAGTCCTTTATATGCCTTGCTGAAGAAAGAAAAGGAGTGGAGTTGGACTGAAAAGCATAGTGAGTCACTGTGTAAGATTAAAACAGCTGTCACATCTGACTTAGTACTGGCACATTATGACCCCAATCTGCCTATAATAGTAACATCTGATGCTAGTAGTGTGGGAATAGGAGGGGTTATCTCTCAACTTTTCCCAAATGGACAGGAGCGACCATTGGCCTTCTGCTCTCGTACATTGTCAGTAGCAGAAAAAAAATACTCAGTTATTGATCGGGAGGCTTTAGCTCTTGTGTTTGTTGTCAAATATTTTCATCAATATTTATATGGATGTGAGTTCACATTGAGAACAGACCACCGACCCCTGGTTTACATATTTGGTGAAAGAACTGGTCTGCCCACAATGGCTTCTCAACGTTTGCAACGCTATGCAATATTCTTGCAGGGCTATTCTTTTAATATTAAGTATGTTAAGGGTTCAGAAAACACATGTGCAGATGTGTTGCCAAGGGCACCTTTATCTATCTGTAATGATCATTTTGACACAGAGATGTCTGAAGATTACTCATACTTGAATTTTATTCTGGATGATATGGAAGTCATTCAGGATGTTGATTTGATTAAAGAAATTCAGGTAGACCCGGTATTAAATAAAGTTTATTCTTATGTCTTGACAGGCAAATGGCCTCAGAAATTTGATTCCGACTTGTTTATTCCATATGTATCAAGAAAGGATGAATTAACTGTGGAAAAAGGATATCTCCTTTTAGGCCATCGATTAGTTGTTCCACATAGGTTATGGAAGGTTCTCTTGCAAGAGCTTCATTCTACACATATGGGTGTTGTAAAAATGAAGTCTGTGGCGAGATCATACATTTGGTGGCCGGGAATTGATAAACAGATTGAGTCCATTTCTAAGACTTGTGAGGTTTGTCTTGAGAACAAGGATAATCCCCCTAGAATTGTACTACCATGGCCCCAACCTAAGCAGCCAGGTATTCGGGTTCATGTGGATTTTTTGGGCCCCTTTCAAAATATGTATTTCTTAGTTATTATAGATTCTTATTCTAAGTGGCTGCATATTAAAAGAATGACTAATATTACTACTCAGGCAACTATTGAAGCCTTACGTGAATATTTTGCGCAGTGGGGTATTCCTAGAAAATTATGTTCTGATAATGGACCCTCTCTATGCTCTCGGGAAATGGAGCTGTTTCTATCTAAGAATGGGGTAGACCATGTACTTTCCCCACCGTTTCATCCAGCTTCTAATGGTGCAGCAGAGAATTCAGTGCGGACATTTAAGAATTATATCAAAAAGATTTCTTTTAATATGCATACCATAGATGTATATATTCAAAAGTTTATGTTGTCATATAACAGTACACAACACTGTACTACAGGCAAAACTCCAGCCCAATTGCATTTGGGAAGAGAGCTATTTACAGCCATGGACAGATTAAAAAACAAATTAAATGTAGATTATAAACTGAATAATCAATTGGTGGATGTTGGGAGAGCTTTTGTGGTAGGCGATAGTATATACTATAGGAATTACAGTGTTAATGGCACCAATTGGTTACCTGGGACCATTTTCAAAAAGATTTCTCCAGTAGTGTATCTGGTTAAACTTGCTGATGGAAAAATAATTAAGCGGCATATTAATCAGTTAATTTTATATAGGCATGATGTATCAGATAATGATGCTCCTGAGCTCTTGTCTCCAGCACCTAGACAGGAAGCTGCCCCATATGGGTCTCCCCCCACAAATGTTGCTTCACCTGTTACTCTGAATGCTAGCCAGCCCGACAGTCAAGGATTGCCATCTCCGTGTTTGGATTCTAGACCTAAGAGAACAATTAAACCACGTAGAATTCTTGATCTTTAATATTTCTCTATTAGGTTCTTTAATATGTCAATGGGTCTGTGGCTATCATATATACCTAATGTAAGTTAAGTTGTGTTTAAGTTAAGTCTGTTGTAATGTAAACTAGTATTGATGTGAATGGGGAAATTCCAGTGCTTATTTTTATGGGGGAAGGACTGTAGTGTATGTATATACCAGTCAGTCTAGTTATTTAATATCAAATCTTAAGGTGTTATGCTCTGGCAACACCGAGTGCCTGTGAGAACCCCTGCGGCCATCTTGTGGCGTGCTTGTCATGACGTGCATTGTGAACACACTCAGGCTGCGTATAATTATAATGTTAAGTACTAGAGTAAAAAGTGTACTGAATAGAAATAAATAATGGAAAACTTTAGTCTGTGGTATTATTGGAAACACTTCAGGTATGAACTAGAAACAGACATGTTTGCGCACGTGTTTCCCTCCTCTTACAATCTCTTAACTGGCAAATCATGGGACCGCGTAAGTACTTGAGGACCATTGTCAGAAGTCGTACGGACTGTGAGAGTGGCCCCCAATAGCTAGATATCGCCATGGCTGTCCGTCAGGCTGGCGACGTCAATTTGGCAAGATTTATATAAAAAAAATACCTAATCCATACAATTTTTTTGTCGCGATCACACAGACATAATGGTCCGGACTGAGGACTTGTTTGTTGTGAAATATGTTATGTGGAATGTGGACATGATAATTAGTTACCTTATTCAGAAACAGTTAAAATTGCTATCTTGTACATAACGGAATATACATAAGTAAGTATATCATATTTCCTTATACTAACACGAAACGGAGTGTAAAAAGCCCCAGCAAGTTTCTACGAGACATCTTGAAACCAGTTTGCAAATGCTTCATTAATATCGCTAGTCGCATGATCAAGTTCACTTGTGTATTAAGTATGTTGATATATTCATTGTTTTTAGTTTTTTTGTATGTGTTTTGTTGTTTACAACATGTTTACAGTGCTGAAACTACTGCTACATCTATAAATAGTAATCTGAAAGAAGGTAAGATGATTTCTACTGCTTTTTAATACCTACGCTTTTATTAGGTCGTCGTGTATGTAACTAACAATGTAATGGAATCTAAGGAAACTAATTTAACCATCTTCCAAGGATTGTAGCGTCATGAAAATTGGCAGCTGTATGTAGTTCTGATGACAATACATTAATATGGGTCTTCTCTCGTTTTCCATAAATTCATTTGCACTAATATTGTTTGCCATAATCATCCCCGACCATAATATTTACTTGCACTATTATCGTTTATACTAATAACGTTTGCCTTAACAACTCAACAGTGATAACTTTTATTTGCCATAAAATGACTTTCTATAATAACATATTTATATCATAATAATTGGTTTCCATAAGTAACACATCTCATAATCGACTCTTGACAAAATCAAAATTTGATATAATTATGAAAATAATAGAAATTAATTATTGTTAACACCCCGACTCAGTGCAATCCGACTCGGATAGGTTAGGTTAGAAGACTAGGGCGGGAGCGAAGCGAAGCGGAGTCCCGCCTTAGTCTTCGTGGTTTTTTTTAAACCACCCAGAAGTATATTATGGTGAATAAAAGTTATTGAAAATGGCATTCTTGAAAACGAAAATTATGGCAAATACATTTGTAGCATTTATTTTCTATAGATGCAGTATTCAGGATGTGAAAGCAGCCTTATCTAGTTATCTTTTTTTAATCGGTTGTCAGTGGTGACATTTCTGCTGTCAGAATGACAGGATGTCATAAGGACGAGTGACGAATCGTTTTTGCATTGAATGAAAGCTGGTTTTAGATGAAAATTCGAGACGATTCCACGTGAGAGAGGGGATAAAGCCCTGATACAAGGTTCCGAGTCTCTTTTGACCATCGGCTAAGGACGAGGGATTGATATTACTCTGAGTGGCACGCCTCAATTTTTCTTTGGAGGTTGTTAGTTGCAACATGAGGACCTGTTAAGGAATTAGTCTGAGTTAACTTATTCTCTTCGGAAGGAGTTGGACTCTGTGTCAACCTACACCCGGGATACCGGTAAGCGTCATTTCTTGTTTGCTAAGCGGTTCGAATTTCGTCGGTCGCGATGTCAGTTATTTCATTTGTCGTTTACTTGTCATAACAAGGTTTTTTTTACTACGGGGAAAAGCGGCCCGTCCACGGTTGGCAGAGCCACACCCAATGACACGTGGACTACATGAGCGAGGTGTTTTGAGAGGGACCAGCCGCCTCCACGTGGCATTCTCGGGCTGTGCTGCTCTCAGCTTACTCAAGGCCAGTAATTGTCACCCTATTACAGTGTAGTTAGCTGCTTACCCGTTCTACCTGCTCACGCGGCAGTGGTCTATTAAGTGGAATTAGACTTTATTTCTGTGTACCTGTGATATTTGTGTCTATCAGTGAATAAGCTCTCTGTGTGTCTCTGTGTATCTCTGTGTACTTAGTAAATATATGTGTGTACACCCTATTGTCTGTTTTCGTCAGAGCCCTAGCCTACCCTTGCACACAGACTGGAAACTCAGAAATAAGGCGCCCTGGGATAGAGTTCTCTGCATAGCTACCTCACGCTAGTTGGTGAGTAACACAGAACATCTTTGGGTTACAAATTGGCGCCCAACGTGGGGCGCCAAATTTGTAACACAGTGATGATCAGTGTTACTCACCAACTAGCGCGAGGTAGCTATGCAGAGAACTCTTTCCCAGGGCGCCTTACTACAGAGATTCCAGTGTGCGTGCTAGGGTAGGCCAGGGCTCTGACGAAAACAGTCAGGTAGGGTGTACACACATATATTTATATAACACAGAGATACACAGAGACACACAGAGAGCTTATTCACTGATAGACACAAATATCACAGGTACACAGAAATATAGTCAGGTCTTAGGTACTAATTCCACTCAATAGACCACTGCCGCGTGAGCAGGTAGAACGGGTAAGCAGCTAACTACGCTTATAATTGGGTGACAATTACTGGCCTTGAGTGAAGCTGAGAGCAGCACAGCACGAGAATGCCACGTGGAGGCGGCTGGTTCCCCTCAAAACCCCTCGCTCGTGCAGTCCACGTGTCTTTCTCGTGCTGTGCTGCTCTCAGCTTCACTCAAGGCCAGTAATTGTCACCCAATTATAAGCATAGTTAGCTGCTTACCCGTTCTACCTGCTCACGCGGCAGTGGTCTATTGAGTGGAATTAGTACCTAAGACCTGACTATATTTCTGTGTACCTGTGATATTTGTGTCTATCAGTGAATAAGCTCTCTGTGTGTCTCTGTGTATCTCTGTGTTATATAAATATATGTGTGTACACCCTACCTGACTGTTTTCGTCAGAGCCCTGGCCTACCCTTGCACGCACACTGGAATCTCTGTAGTAAGGCGCCCTGGGAAAGAGTTCTCTGCATAGCTACCTCGCGCTAGTTGGTGAGTTACACTGATCATCACTGTGTTACAAATTTGGCGCCCCACGTTGGGCGCCAATTTGTAACCCAAAGATGTTCTGTGTTACTCACCAACTAGCGTGAGGTAGCTATGCAGAGAACTCTATCCCAGGGCGCCTTATTTCTGAGTTTCCAGTCTGTGTGCAAGGGTAGGCTAGGGCTCTGACGAAAACAGACAATAGGGTGTACACACATATATTTACTAAGTACACAGAGATACACAGAGACACACAGAGAGCTTATTCACTGATAGACACAAATATCACAGGTACACAGAAATAAAGTCTAATTCCACTTAATAGACCACTGCCGCGTGAGCAGGTAGAACGGGTAAGCAGCTAACTACACTGTAATAGGGTGACAATTACTGGCCTTGAGTAAGCTGAGAGCAGCACAGCCCGAGAATGCCACGTGGAGGCGGCTGGTCCCTCTCAAAACACCTCGCTCATGTAGTCCACGTGTCATTGGGTGTGGCTCTGCCAACCGTGGACGGGCCGCTTTTCCCCGTAGTAAAAAAAACCTTGATATGACAAGTAAACGACAAATGAAATAACTGACATCGCGACCGACGAAATTCGAACCGCTTAGCAAACAAGAAATGACGCTTACCGGTATCCCGGGTGTAGGTTGACACAGAGTCCAACTCCTTCCGAAGAGAATAAGTTAACTCAGACTAATTCCTTAACAGGTCCTCATGTTGCAACTAACAACCTCCAAAGAAAAATTGAGGCGTGCCACTCAGAGTAATATCAATCCCTCGTCCTTAGCCGATGGTCAAAAGAGACTCGGAACCTTGTATCAGGGCTTTATCCCCTCTCTCACGTGGAATCGTCTCGAATTTTCATCTAAAACCAGCTTTCATTCAATGCAAAAACGATTCGTCACTCGTCCTTATGACATCCTGTCATTCTGACAGCAGAAATGTCACCACTGACAACCGATTAAAAAAAGATAACTAGATAAGGCTGCTTTCACATCCTGAATACTGCATCTATAGAAAATAAATACTACAAATGTATTTGCCATAATTTTCGTTTTCAAGAATGCCATTTTCAATAACTTTTATTCACCATAATATACTTCTGGGTGGTTTAAAAAAAACCACGAAGACTAAGGCGGGACTCCGCTTCGCTTCGCTCCCGCCCTAGTCTTCTAACCTAACCTATCCGAGTCGGATTGCACTGAGTCGGGGTGTTAACAATAATTAATTTCTATTATTTTCATAATTATATCAAATTTTGATTTTGTCAAGAGTCGATTATGAGATGTGTTACTTATGGAAACCAATTATTATGATATAAATATGTTATTATAGAAAGTCATTTTATGGCAAATAAAAGTTATCACTGTTGAGTTGTTAAGGCAAACGTTATTAGTATAAACGATAATAGTGCAAGTAAATATTATGGTCGGGGATGATTATGGCAAACAATATTAGTGCAAATGAATTTATGGAAAACGAGAGAAGACCCATATTAATGTATTGTCATCAGAACTACATACAGCTGCCAATTTTCGTGACGCTACAATCCTTGGAAGATGGTTAAATTAGTTTCCTTAGATTCCATTACATTGTTAGTTACATACACGACGACCTAATAAAAGCGTAGGTATTAAAAAGCAGTAGAAATCATCTTACCTTCTTTCAGATTACTATTTATAGATGTAGCAGTAGTTTCAGCACTGTAAACATGTTGTAAACAACAAAACACATACAAAAAAACTAAAAACAATGAATATATCAACATACTTAATACACAAGTGAACTTGATCATGCGACTAGCGATATTAATGAAGCATTTGCAAACTGGTTTCAAGATGTCTCGTAGAAACTTGCTGGGGCTTTTTACACTCCGTTTCGTGTTAGTATAAGGAAATATGATATACTTACTTATGTATATTCCGTTATGTACAAGATAGCAATTTTAACTGTTTCTGAATAAGGTAACTAATTATCATGTCCACATTCCACATAACATATTTCACAACAAACAAGTCCTCAGTCCGGACCATTATGTCTGTGTGATCGCGACAAAAAAATTGTATGGATTAGGTATTTTTTTTATATAAATCTTGCCAAATTGACGTCGCCAGCCTGACGGACAGCCATGGCGATATCTAGCTATTGGGGGCCACTCTCACAGTCCGTACGACTTCTGACAATGGTCCTCAAGTACTTACGCGGTCCCATGATTTGCCAGTTAAGAGATTGTAAGAGGAGGGAAACACGTGCGCAAACATGTCTGTTTCTAGTTCATACCTATTAGTAGCAATATGTGTTTATAGTTCAACAGAGGAACGATGTTTTGAATCGTTCAATTCTGGCGAAGAATCTTTTATTGTGTAGAAGTGTCACCTCTTCCAAGCACGCGTTATTAGGGATCGAGAAGGAGAGGGTGGGATTAGGTACTTTTTTTAACGTGAGGTAAAATCCATCATGGATGCTGTGCCGGAGAGTATATTGAGGCACTGAATGGCTTGGTTGAGTCTTGTCACAGCAATGAACAAAGGTTCCATTCACTTGAGAAATTATATAATCAATCACCAGCCTGTGATGAATCTCTGCCACACTCTTCCTTGCCCACACCATCACAGACTGAGACAATGTTTCCAATGATTGACTCTGTGGGCAGTATGGATGAACATACTATACAATCAAACTTAACTTCCTCTGCTGACCCTGTAACAAAAGTTTCACAAATTTTAAATACTGGAAAGACAGTTGTTTATTGCGATGAAATCGGCCAGAACTTAGGTTACCACTTAGTTCAACGTATGGGTAGTTCGGTCATAATCAATTCATTTCCTGGGGCCACCTACTCTCAAATAGTTAGTAAAGTATTGACTAGTACACACTGCCCACAATCAACAATAGTAATACTTATTGGCAGGAGAGATTGTGTAAATATCAAAAATATTATTAAGTTTCATGAACAGTTGTCAAAATTGTCAGTGAAACAGGTAATACTTTCTACATTGCCTTATAGTAAATCTTTCACACGTAATGAAAACAATATTCGGTACAAAATAAACCGAAAATTATACTATTTGACTACAAGTAGTAGGAATAGTGAATTATTTGACTGTAATCTTGTATTACGTTATTCTTTTATGACCTTAGATAGATACTTACTTTCAAAGTTTTTAAGACGACAGGTAGCGATAACGCTATCAAATTTTTTATTGAATCAAGCCAATCTTTTGGCTTATAATAAAACTGCTTGTATTGTTTATAATCATAGCAATAATATTGACATTTTATCTTGGGAAGGATGCATCATCCCAAAAACTAGGTTGTAAGACAACAGATAAAAAATCTGGCCATGGCTTTAGGGCTTTTGAGCCTATTGAGACCTCTAATAATGTTAGTGTAAGAAATAATTTCGAGTTTAACAACAATATAATAACTAGTAGTCTAAACTTAGTACACCAAAATATTGAAGGCATATCCAACAAACTACTGCAAATAGACCTTTATATCAAGGAACACAATATTCATGTCTTTTGTATTACAGAGCATTGGTTGGAAAGTCATGAATTAATGTTTAACAGTGAATTTTACTCACTGAACAGTGCGTTCACAAGAAAATATGCTATTCGGGGTGGCTCGCTAATATTTGTTTCTAATAATATAAACTGTAAAGAACGTAAAGATATTGTGGCCCTTTCTATTGAGCGCACTGCGGAATTATCATGTGTTGAGTTTGAGCAACTCATTGTCCTTTGTGTCTATAGCCCGCCAGATAGCGATTATAATTTGTTTGAAGAAGTAATGGAAAATGTATTGAAGCACTTGTGCACTAGTAAGAAACGTATTGTGGTGTGTGGTGATTTTAATGTTGACATACTTGTAAATTCGACGAAACGTACTAGTTTTATTAATTTATTTAGTTCCTTTGGCTTACAAAACTTATTTTGTGAGCCAACTAGAATCACCTCACATTCTGCGAAATGTATCGATAATATGTTTAGCAACTGTGAACCACTGGCAAAAGAAATATTAAGTAACTTTCCATCAGATCACCTTGGGCAGAAAGCTGCGTTTCCCATTGATATAACGGCTAAATTAAACAAAATTTCTTGCAGGCCAATGACAACCGATTAAAAAAAGATAACTAGATAAGGCTGCTTTCACATCCTGAATACTGCATCTATAGAAAATAAATGCTACAAATGTATTTGCCATAATTTTCGTTTTCAAGAATGCCATTTTCAATAACTTTTATTCACCATAATATACTTCTGGGTGGTTTAAAAAAAACCACGAAGACTAAGGCGGGACTCCGCTTCGCTTCGCTCCCGCCCTAGTCTTCTAACCTAACCTATCCGAGTCGGATTGCACTGAGTCGGGGTGTTAACAATAATTAATTTCTATTATTTTCATAATTATATCAAATTTTGATTTTGTCAAGAGTCGATTATGAGATGTGTTACTTATGGAAACCAATTATTATGATATAAATATGTTATTATAGAAAGTCATTTTATGGCAAATAAAAGTTATCACTGTTGAGTTGTTAAGGCAAACGTTATTAGTATAAACGATAATAGTGCAAGTAAATATTATGGTCGGGGATGATTATGGCAAACAATATTAGTGCAAATGAATTTATGGAAAACGAGAGAAGACCCATATTAATGTATTGTCATCAGAACTACATACAGCTGCCAATTTTCGTGACGCTACAATCCTTGGAAGATGGTTAAATTAGTTTCCTTAGATTCCATTACATTGTTAGTTACATACACGACGACCTAATAAAAGCGTAGGTATTAAAAAGCAGTAGAAATCATCTTACCTTCTTTCAGATTACTATTTATAGATGTAGCAGTAGTTTCAGCACTGTAAACATGTTGTAAACAACAAAACACATACAAAAAAACTAAAAACAATGAATATATCAACATACTTAATACACAAGTGAACTTGATCATGCGACTAGCGATATTAATGAAGCATTTGCAAACTGGTTTCAAGATGTCTCGTAGAAACTTGCTGGGGCTTTTTACACTCCGTTTCGTGTTAGTATAAGGAAATATGATATACTTACTTATGTATATTCCGTTATGTACAAGATAGCAATTTTAACTGTTTCTGAATAAGGTAACTAATTATCATGTCCACATTCCACATAACATATTTCACAACAAACAAGTCCTCAGTCCGGACCATTATGTCTGTGTGATCGCGACAAAAAAATTGTATGGATTAGGTATTTTTTTTATATAAATCTTGCCAAATTGACGTCGCCAGCCTGACGGACAGCCATGGCGATATCTAGCTATTGGGGGCCACTCTCACAGTCCGTACGACTTCTGACAATGGTCCTCAAGTACTTACGCGGTCCCATGATTTGCCAGTTAAGAGATTGTAAGAGGAGGGAAACACGTGCGCAAACATGTCTGTTTCTAGTTCATACCTATTAGTAGCAATATGTGTTTATAGTTCAACAGAGGAACGATGTTTTGAATCGTTCAATTCTGGCGAAGAATCTTTTATTGTGTAGAAGTGTCACCTCTTCCAAGCACGCGTTATTAGGGATCGAGAAGGAGAGGGTGGGATTAGGTACTTTTTTTAACGTGAGGTAAAATCCATCATGGATGCTGTGCCGGAGAGTATATTGAGGCACTGAATGGCTTGGTTGAGTCTTGTCACAGCAATGAACAAAGGTTCCATTCACTTGAGAAATTATATAATCAATCACCAGCCTGTGATGAATCTCTGCCACACTCTTCCTTGCCCACACCATCACAGACTGAGACAATGTTTCCAATGATTGACTCTGTGGGCAGTATGGATGAACATACTATACAATCAAACTTAACTTCCTCTGCTGACCCTGTAACAAAAGTTTCACAAATTTTAAATACTGGAAAGACAGTTGTTTATTGCGATGAAATCGGCCAGAACTTAGGTTACCACTTAGTTCAACGTATGGGTAGTTCGGTCATAATCAATTCATTTCCTGGGGCCACCTACTCTCAAATAGTTAGTAAAGTATTGACTAGTACACACTGCCCACAATCAACAATAGTAATACTTATTGGCAGGAGAGATTGTGTAAATATCAAAAATATTATTAAGTTTCATGAACAGTTGTCAAAATTGTCAGTGAAACAGGTAATACTTTCTACATTGCCTTATAGTAAATCTTTCACACGTAATGAAAACAATATTCGGTACAAAATAAACCGAAAATTATACTATTTGACTACAAGTAGTAGGAATAGTGAATTATTTGACTGTAATCTTGTATTACGTTATTCTTTTATGACCTTAGATAGATACTTACTTTCAAAGTTTTTAAGACGACAGGTAGCGATAACGCTATCAAATTTTTTATTGAATCAAGCCAATCTTTTGGCTTATAATAAAACTGCTTGTATTGTTTATAATCATAGCAATAATATTGACATTTTATCTTGGGAAGGATGCATCATCCCAAAAACTAGGTTGTAAGACAACAGATAAAAAATCTGGCCATGGCTTTAGGGCTTTTGAGCCTATTGAGACCTCTAATAATGTTAGTGTAAGAAATAATTTCGAGTTTAACAACAATATAATAACTAGTAGTCTAAACTTAGTACACCAAAATATTGAAGGCATATCCAACAAACTACTGCAAATAGACCTTTATATCAAGGAACACAATATTCATGTCTTTTGTATTACAGAGCATTGGTTGGAAAGTCATGAATTAATGTTTAACAGTGAATTTTACTCACTGAACAGTGCGTTCACAAGAAAATATGCTATTCGGGGTGGCTCGCTAATATTTGTTTCTAATAATATAAACTGTAAAGAACGTAAAGATATTGTGGCCCTTTCTATTGAGCGCACTGCGGAATTATCATGTGTTGAGTTTGAGCAACTCATTGTCCTTTGTGTCTATAGCCCGCCAGATAGCGATTATAATTTGTTTGAAGAAGTAATGGAAAATGTATTGAAGCACTTGTGCACTAGTAAGAAACGTATTGTGGTGTGTGGTGATTTTAATGTTGACATACTTGTAAATTCGACGAAACGTACTAGTTTTATTAATTTATTTAGTTCCTTTGGCTTACAAAACTTATTTTGTGAGCCAACTAGAATCACCTCACATTCTGCGAAATGTATCGATAATATGTTTAGCAACTGTGAACCACTGGCAAAAGAAATATTAAGTAACTTTCCATCAGATCACCTTGGGCAGAAAGCTGCGTTTCCCATTGATATAACGGCTAAATTAAACAAAATTTCTTGCAGGCCAATGAGTACATGTCGCCTAGCACAATTTAGTGAAAAAGTTTCTGCAAAGGTTGCCAATCTTAACGTTAATGAGGAAGATCCAAACGGCCTATACAACTCCTTATTTAATACCATTCAGTTTGAGTACTATAACATTTTCAAATCAAAAACCTTTTATAAAAATAAAGGCATGCAATTTTGTGATTGGGCAACTACTGGTATATACAAGAGTAGGGCGAAGTTATATGAGTTATATGGTATGAAGCAATTTAATTTTGATCCTGCTTTTATTCAGTATGTTAAACTATATTCAAAAACCTTTAAAAAGGCATGTGCTGCTGCCAAGTCATTACATTTAAGTCGGAAGATTAAACAGTCGAACAATAAGGTAAAAATGACATGGAATATAATTAATTCTGAAACCGGACGCCACAAAACTCGTGACCATGACATTGAATTGATTGTTAATAATAGAGTGATTAATAATAGTTTAGATGTAGCACAAACCTTTAATAATTTTTTTATAGACATACCCGTGACTACAACGAGCTCCTTAAATTCTTGCCCAGTTAAAGCTCAACGAATGCTTAGGGGCAGCGTGGACCACTGTAGAGTCTCATTTAGATTTAAATATGTGAATCCCAACGATATCGTTAAAGTATTTAAGTCGCTTAACTCAGAAAATACAGCAGACTTGTGGGGTTTTTCTGTGAAATTAATGCAGTCAATTATTTTAATTATATCTCCTCATCTAGCTGCAATATTTAATATATGTGTTGATAAAGGCGTGTTTCCAGATTTAATGAAACACAGTAAAGTGATACCTCTTTTTAAAGCCGGATCCAAAACAGACCCTGGTAACTTTAGACCTATTTCAATACTGCCTGCCATTAGCAAAATTTTTGAGAAAATTATACTGCAGCAATTACAATCACATTTTAGTTCAAATATGTTACTACACAACGAGCAGTATGGGTTTACAAGAGGTCGTTCTACTACTGACGCAGGAGTGACACTTATAAAACATATATTCAGCGCTTGGGAAAATCGACAGGATGCTATCGGGGTATTCTGCGATTCTGGATCTTGTTGCCTCCTATCTTAAAGATCGAATGCAATATGTTGACATTAATGGAAGTCGGTCCTCTGGAGCTTCTGTAGCTATGGGTGTGCCGCAAGGATCAATTCTAGGACCTTTTTTATTTTTAACTAGCTGACCCGCGCAACTTCGTTTGCGTCACATGAGAGTGAGAAAGAGAGAGGTATGGTATTAAAATTTTGAGTATTATAATGTTTCCTGTTGCATTTACCCCCGTCGCGTCGCGTCGCTTGAATTCATTAGAGCTGAACCGCATATCTTCGTTTGCGTTACATGAGAGTGAGAAGGTAAGAGGTGTTAAAGTGATATAATGTTTCCCGACGCTTTTACTTCCACCCATCCGTTTTTCGGTATGGAACTCACCGTGTGCGAGTCCGACTCGCACTTGGCCGGTTTTTATCGTTCAGTTGACTGGCTGCCACTGCAGACCAAGTTTACTCCAGTCGCGTCGCTCATACTTTAAAACTTAATGAGAGGTTAAGTGAACCTAAAAAGATAGACATATTCTGTTAAAGACTTATTTATATAACTTTTTAAGAGAAACAATTTTGTAATACACAATTTTTATGTAACTTTAACTATTTATGCAGCGTCCGCAATGGGAGCTCTCAAAAGAAAGAAATAATCCCCGTTCTCGAAACATTATTCATGGCTGCTCCGCTCTTATTCGACTTAGCGTGATGTTATATCGCCATAGCCAGCCTCTATAAATGGACTATTAAATTGTAAAATAATTTTTGAAATGCAACCAGTAGTTTCTGAGATCCTAGCACAAACAAACTCTTCAGTTTCATTATATCGTAAGCGAACCTTAAGAGATAGACAAATTAGGTTATTGTGAGCGAACCTTCAAAGATAGACATATGCTGTCGCGGACTTTTTTGTAGAACTTTTTAAGAGAAACAATTTTGTAATACACAATTTTTACCTACCTTTAACCATTTACGCAGCGTTCGCCTCGGAAGCTCTCAGACGGTAAAAAATATTTCCCGTTTTTAAAACATTCTTGATTGCTGCTCCGCTCCTATTCATCTTAGCGTGATGTTATATAGCCTATAGCCATCCTCGATAAATGGACTATCAAACTGTAAAAGAATTTTTGAAATCCAACCAGTAGTTCCTGAGATCCTAGCGTTCAAACAAACAAACAAACAAACAAACAAACAAACAAACAAACAAACAAACAAACTCTGCAGCTTTATAATATTAGTATGGATTTACATCAACGATTTACCTTTCTATGTACAGAACTTGTGCGATGTTATTCTATTTGCTGATGATACATCACTTATTTTTAAAGTTGATCGCAATCCAAGTACTTTTGACAACGTAAATAGTGCACTAGCCCAAGTTGTAGATTGGTTCACAACCAATAATTTGCTATTGAACGCTAAAAAGACAAAATGTATTAGATTTACCATGCCCAATGTCAAAAATTATGAAACAAATATAACATTGAACAGTGACACCCTTCATCTTGTAGAATCAACCGTATTCTTGGGGATCACTTTAGATAGTAAATTACAGTGGACTGCCCAAATATCGTGTCTAGCAGCAAAACTCAGTTCGGCGGCTTTTGCCGTTACCAAGATCAGACAGCTCACTGATGTCCAAACAGCCAGGCTGGTTTATTTTAGTTATTTTCATAGCGTCATGTCTTACGGCATTTTGCTGTGGGGCAAGGCAGCTGATATACAAATAATTTTTGTACTTCAGAAAAGAGCTATACGTGCAATTTATAAATTAAATGCTCGAGAATCGCTTAAAGAGAAGTTTAAAGAAATAGAAATTTTAACGGTTGCATCGCAATACATATTTGAGAACATCATGTCTGTTAAAAAATACTAGAAATAAGCATAAATTGATTGGAAAGGTTTTTCGATTACATAAGGTACACGACTCATTCGAAGGACTTGGTGTACGCCTATTCAATAAAATTCCTTTAAATATTATGAACCTTCCTTTATATAGATTCAAAAGGGAAATCAAGACACATCTTTTAAAAAGGGCATACTATACTATTGATGACTATTTTAATGATACAGAGACATGGACATGAGTTGCTTGCTCCTCACTTAATTAGGCGCGATTGTAAATGTCGCTTGTGTAGACAAAATTGTTGATCTTTATTGCATGACAAACGAATGTACTAAGACTATTTGAAAAGAGTGGCCGTGAGTTTTCTTGCCAGGTTCTTCCTCACAGGCTCTACCTATTGCTTTGCGAATCTGGCAGTAAATGTAAATGTAGAAGCAAAAATTTTGACGTTCATAAGTGTTACTTTGTAACCTAAATGAATAAAGATATTTTCATTTTCATTTCATTTTCACTCCTACCGACTAAAATACCTCACGTTACGCCCAACAGCTTAATGGTTGGGAGCCCCGGGTAAGCCCTCGGAAGGATGTCCCAGGACTCCCAATAGACGGCCGCAACTGCAGTTTCGCCTAGAGGGATTAGGTTAAATAGCTCTTCAGAACACTGACCGCGATAGATTCGGTATTATGTAGTCAAAGACGCTATGGCCTTCGCTGCGCCAACGGCTCGAGGTCTTCCGTCAAATCAGGACAATCAATGATTTGGATAGCACGTCTCTCTCTCTCTCTCTCTCTCTCTCTCTCTCTCTCTCTCTCTCTCTCTCTCTCTCCCTATCTCTCTCTTTCGTTATACGAATGGATAGAGCGCAAACAAATTTGGGTACCTATACACAACGTTTGTTCTGTATTTTGGCATTTATTGTTATAGCAGCACAACAAATAGGCACAAAAAATCCTAAATCTATGCATTAACCTGTAAAATAAGAAAAACATAATGTGTGAAAACTTTAACTCTAGCTATCACGGTTCATGAAATACAGCCAGCGGCGGGCCTAAAAAGACAAAATTGTTTGATTCATAATATGAACCTTACAATTAATTTACCTAGTTTGAGTACGGTACATACAAATCGCTATGTTTCATAATATGAAACCTAGAAAGTTGCCTTTTTAGACCCTCTGATGACAGACAGACGGGCAGACAGACAAACAAACGACGGTGTCTCAGTATCGGGTTCCGTTTTTAAACGGATAGGTAATAATTGGGACCTTGTGGTTTTTGTTATTTATTTTCTAGTCCAAGGAAATAAATAACGAACAATTGATTTTAAATCTTTTTATTAAACAGGTACTAGTTTTACTAGCTTGGCCACACAATACTCTCAATCCAGGGCACATAATACCGCACTCGTGTGTATATTCCCGCCTTACCCGGTATGCCACAGTCCTTCCCAAACGATGTGATTCCCAATATACAGTGAAAACAACTCTTTCCCACAGTGTATTGAAGAGGGCCTCCGCTGTCACCCTGTAAAGTTCACAACGATTACTTTCGAAGAATCTTATATAAGTAAAATCACACTCACTATAAACAAACTCACTCATCTATTAACATCAAGACGAAGCCGTTTATTAACACTTAAGGCCGTTGGTAGGGCTAACGACCTTGACCATACAAAACGCGCAGAAAAATGTACTATTTTATAGCTTACTTTAGTTGTAATAAGCTAATACGCATGCTTATTCAAAATCGAAGAAGACCAATTTATAGGTGTATATTTTCTTCATATGTTTGCATATTTTTTTCTTACGCGTCAATAAAAAATGAAGCTATAAAATGCATTTGCCTAAAAAATTTGGGGCTGACTCTATGATCGTTTAACACGTTATGTATTATTAGTATACAATTTACAACAAAACCATTTTTTGACAAACATCTTGTAGATTAAAAATCAATTTTTGGATATTATTTTCTGTCTATTTATGCAGACAGAAAACGCTTTCATTGCCCCTCTATTTCGACTTTTTAAACCAGTCCACTTAAGTATTATTATGTCTTGCCTTGACTGCCTCTGTGGCGTAGTCGGTAGTGATACCGCCTGCGGCGCTGGAGGGTCTGGGTTCGATTCAAGATTCAAGGGTCGGTCCAAATATTTGTGTGATCCACAAATGTTTGTTTCGTAGTTTGGGTGTTTTCTATGTATAATATGAATATATTTAGAAATATATAAGCATGTATATCAGTCGTCTAGATCCCATAGCACAAGCTTATATTAGCTTAATTTGGGCTAGATGGTGTTGTGTGTGAATATCCACAAATATTTATTTACTATTTATTATTTATTTATGTCTCAGTTCTTCAGATAAAACCGTATGAATATTATACTAAAAGAAGCCCTATCTTTGTGTGTGAACTAGTCTCACTTTTTGTCCGTCTATCCCCTTCAATACTACGAGTAGGATTACTGGGTCGAAGCTTTTATGTAAGTACATAATAACGTAAGACATTATTTACAATAAGAATCTGAAGATTGTTACCAACCTCACAAGTGTCGACGACTTTGTCCTTTCCCCCATAACACATCTGTGTGGTGCTATTGTAACCTGTGGTGAACAATCTATGCGGGGGAAATAGTTGCAAACATGAGTAGTCACTGTGCTGATGTAGTTCTACCTAAAATGAAAAAAAGAAGGTGAAATTATTTACTAACCATAATGTGTGGTCACTTCTTTACAGACGAGGTCTTCAAGCAAAGCGTGCAAAAGCAAATCTTTGGTGAAGCGGCGGCGACGCGGCAAGCGAGCATATTGAATTAGCCATTCATTTTTCAGTGTTTTTTTTAGGGTTCCGTACCCAAAGGGTAAATAAAGAAAGGGACCCTAAAACACAGAAAAATTAACAGATGATGTATAGTGTAACCGTTGCCGCCGGCTATAACAACAAAAACTACTAAAACCAGAAAAAAAGGAGGGAATAATTGGGAGGTCCACACAACAAGCATAGCTTTTTAAATCCTCCGTGCACGAAATATTTTTATATGTAGCTGGCCAAAATGATGTTTCCCGCTTGATGGAAAGCCATTGGAATATTGTGTGACTAGGAGGCCACTCTCACAGTTCTCAAGATCGTGGTCCTAAAGTAGTCGGTCCAGAAACCTCTTCACGCTCCACTTGAAGAACCAGTAAAGGCTTGATTGTTCGCAGAAGTTTTTCCTCTATATGATATTAGAAAAGAAGTACAGATTATTCTACTTACCACTTGAAGGTTATTCTCCAAGACCCCGTACGGGCCTTGACGCCCCCAGCCTGTAGCTGTCAGTACCTGATACCGGTAACGTATTTCAGTGTGACTCGTAGACCACATGTCCAGACACGCTGGGAGGACAGTTACTCCGAAAGTGATGCTTTTTAAAAAAATATGATTTTAGTTTTGCGCCTGCTTAAGTTTCTTGTCGGCAATCGACGGTGTCCCAGAAACAACTTATTTTAACCCGATAAATGGCAAAGAAGGCTTTATTTGGACCCTAACATTATTCTGAGCTCTTCAAAGGAAAGGAATAGCGTGATAAGGGAAATATGTGGTTTAACAGAATATGTAGTGACTAAGATAGAAAAATGATGCTCAGAGGTTTGGACACGTGGAAAGAATGGATGAGAATAGACTGACAAAACAGAGTTATAAGGCGAGAGTGAATGGGCAAACTAGTAGGGGTCGATCTCAGCGTACGCATGCTATCAAATCAAAGACCTACTGGAAAAGGCCAGGTAAAGCCATAACCCGCGAGCGAGTATGAAAATAGTCATGAAAGTAGAAGAAGCAAAAGTTGTATGCCAGCATCGTAGCAAGTGGAAAATCATAGTCTCTGCTAACCCCAATGGGAAGCAGGCGTGATTGTATGTATGTAGGTATAACATTATTATATTCAGATAATTTATAATTATTACATATCTATTTATTTACATTATTACTATCTAAACTAAACCTAAATAAGGCCCATGTGGCATTGTGCCCAAAAGACTAGCAGAATTACTCCTTTGAATAGCAATACCTATTCGCTGAGCGAGAAAACTGTCAGCACTTGGGTCACAGTCGACTCTACAAGGCGCTTTTTTTATTCTTGAAAAATAGCCATTGACTGGAATAAAACGATACGATGAGTCGAGACCATTAAATATATTTATGTATTAGCATAGTTTGAGCTAGATAACTTGGTGCCACTTACTCTGAAGCTGTTTCCAGCAGCATAATGTCATGATATTTGGACGGTGACCGGTACTCTGGATGCATTATAATAGTTTTGATGTCATATATCTTCAAGTTATCGCTCAAGTCACTGCGCTTCAGCAGTCCAAGGGCGGCAAAAGAAACATTTCCCCTGAAATATGTCATTATAAATTACATGAATCAATTCAGCCTGTGGCAGTCCACTCCTGGACGTAGGCCTCTCCCAATTTACGCCACAACACAAGGTCGTGCGCCTTCCGCATCCAGTCCCTGGCTGGGACCTTCTCCAGGTCCCAGGTCCATCTGGCGGATGGACGACCTATCCTAAGTTTGCCAAGTCGTGGTCTCCACTCCAGAACTCGTTTGCTCCATCGTCCGTTGGCGATTCTGCTAATGTGGCCGGCCCACTGCACTTTAAAGTGCTTATAATCCTATTATTTTTTATTATTATTATTTATTATATTACATGATAAATATTTTTATATACATTATAAACGGATCGATCAATGTAGTAAGCTTAAGACTCGAGAACGTGTGTATCGAATTAAGTCATTATTTATTGCATCTAACAAACATAATAACATTCGTTACGTAATTTTCTGAAGGGATAAGAAAATATTTCATCAGTTATCTTAGTAATAATAGGCGATGAGCTTGTTTGTGTCGTATCGTGTTGAAATGGACAGGCGAACGTTGTGACGAACCGCGCTGTTGCAATAGTTCAAGGTGCCCATGCCATAAAGCGTTGAACTTGGCTTAACGACTGCCATATCACTGTTAAGTCAACCGCGACCTAACGGATTAACTTTTTATTGTACTGCTAAGGTGGCACACAAGCTTCCGGCCCACGAGCCCACTCGGGAAAGTGTTTACCTCAGGACGTGCACGAAGCACGAAAAGATGATCATGATAAGTATAACCTGTTACTCGTACAGTTTCGGTGTCGAGGAGCAGTGGGCAGCAGACAATATGAATCTTTCGCTGATGATGGAGCCACCACACAACCACTGCGCTGAATCACTCTTCTCTCCATAACCCAGTAGAGCCTGTGGTTACGTGAGACATTTTGAGTATTTTTGCACATACAGCAGCAAGGTCAGGGTCAAACTGGTATAATGTACCTATTGAGAGTTTTGTAATAGGTCTTTTTTCAAATTTGGTCAATACCTTTTGTTTTGCAATATTTTAATTTAAATCGTGAATGTTACGCAGGGTATATATCTGGCGATTCATGGGAACATAATTCCAGGGATAAAAAATATCGATATGCCAGACGAATATCTAACTCTGTACCACATTTCTGCCAGATCCGTTATAGCGTGATTGTGTAACAAACATCCCAATCCAAACATCCTTACAAACTATCATATTTATAATATAGTATGTATTATACTTACCATGTGTGGGTACTCATAAATCTTAGCAGGAAAACCACCGATAGATAAAGCAGGATCAGGGGCGTAATCGTACGAAATGCACTTGGAGCCTTTTTGCCAAAACGGTATCCCTATAGGGACACCACGGCAACGATACGGCAGTGTTGTATAATATTCTATGAACTCTGAAATCATACATAGAATAGGTAGTCGAAGGAACACAAATTTTCAATTTTGTACCATGTAATAATAGCACAGGGCGGAAACTCCATACAAATGATTCGTTTTCAATTCTATCACCCACACTAAAAACACGCTATGTTGGTACAGAGCTTGAATGTGTGTGTGACTAATAAGATTAAGCAAATGTTCTCTCGACACACCCGCCAACTCTAATTGACAGCTGTGGCGGGACTGGCGGGGGTGGGGTAGCTTGGTCAGTGAGGGGCAGAGAGTTGCCTATCTGTATGTAATACTATTATTTTATCTTTGGTAGTATGTAGGTAGAGACAGAGAGCTTATTGCTTTGTTGAAATGAATAAGCGCAAGTTGTAACTAATTACTTTTGAAAATTTCTTTCTATTCCTAACGCATTATGCCAAGTTAACTAACAACCAGGACGGTCATTGAATTGAGTTAGCGGGGCTTCGAGCGCTTGTTTGAAATCAGTTTGAATTTTAGTTGATAATGTGATATAATAATATATCCACCAATTTAAACTAAATACTTACTTTTCCAAGCTTTGGATCCAGTCGTTGGAAAAATATTGCCATTATTCAGTAACACCTTTCCCTTCAGGCTGAAATCAAAATAAGAGATACCTACTATTAGAATTGGAAGTCACAATCTTCAAGAGCAAACCGACCTCACCTGCAAACAGTACCGCTGCCTGCAAGTGGTGCCTGCTGACTATCAGAATGTTCTAGATGCCTGTAAAGATAGGTTAGACATAGCTGAAGATAAAAAAATCGCATGCCTACCCTTCTCTGAATGCCCTCATGGATGCTATGCTTGACTCGTACCGACTAAAAGCACACGACGCCCTTCCATTTGCCTTCGCCCTAAGTCTCGGGTACGCTATAAGGGTCCCGGGTACGAATTATCCCAGGACTCCCGGCACGTTTAACAAGACCTTCACCTTGTCTAAAAGACCGCCACAAAAACGAGCTACAGCTCTGTAGATGCTCATGACAGTGATCGTTTAGAAAACACTCAGCTAGCTGGGCTACCAGAGCTTCTCATGTAGTAATCGGATAGGGGCTTTCTCCCACTCACACTTAGGTTGTGGAATGACCTCCCTGCCTCGGTTTTCCCAAACGCCTACAATAAGGGGTTCTTCAAAAGAGATCTTTGAAGTTTAACAGCACGCGGGTGTAGCGCCTCCGGTGTTGCAAACGTCGATAGGCTGCAGTGACCACCAGTACATCTGGTGGGCCGTATGCTTGCCGTTAACTTAGTGGTATAAAAAAAAAACGTGTGGCACTCGAGGACTGCCGCGGTAAAGCTATTGTATAGCATTTTTAGGGTTCCGTAGCCGAATGGCAAAAAACGGAACCCTTATAGATTCGTGTCGTTATTTTACATAAAGATTACCGTGTCCGTTGTAAAAAATTGAGAATTTTTTAATTCTCAATTTTTCACAACGTTACCTTTTATAACTTTTGTTATACTATACTATACTATCTTCACGCCAAATCCCTTGCGGGGTAGGCAGAAAGAACCGAGCGCCACACGGCACGGTCCATACACACCTCACTCGCCTCTTCAACTTTCATTTTTCTTTTCATGCATGCACGTCGGTTCCTACGGCTCTTGACACCACCCTCCACTAACACATGATTAATTTGGTCGTGGTAGGTGTGTCGTGGCCTTCCCCGACTCCTACGTCCATCCACTTTCGCGTTGTATATCTGTTTTGTCATTCTTTCATCTCCCATTCGTTCCACATGCCCGAACCATCGTAGCATGCCCTTCCTTACTTTAACACCGACACTCTCTTTCAGACCAACTCTCTTTCTTACATCTTCATTCCGAACGCAATCTGCGAGCGTTACTCCGCAGATTTTGCGTAGCGCGCGCATCTCGACCGCGTTTATTCTACTTTCATGCGTTTCCTGCCATACCCAACTCTCGCTTCCATACGTTAGCGTAGGTATCAGCACCGCATTGTGTACTGCGAGCTGGGCCTTTTGACTTAAGGCCTTGGTACCTAAAAGTTTACTTTTGTTAGTGGGTGATTTGCAAAGTGCTGTCAATATTCTTATCTATGACGCATTTCAATCGGAGCATCGAAATTCTTTTCACATTAAGAACTCTAAATTCGACCAGTACTCTTAATTCAACTTTGGTCGAGTGGTTAAGACGCGGATCGGTACGCAGAAGGTGCAGATCGATTCTGGGTACAAGCGTCACTTTTTGGATTGACTTAATATATAACGACTGCAGAGTGCATAATTGACGTAAATAAAAAAAATATGAAGTGCGCGACGAGATGTACGAGCGTGACCGAGCGTGGCCGAGAATAGCCGAGTGTTAGGTTTTTTTCGTGACGGAATCTCTGGATTCGGTCTCCACGCTCAAGGCCCGCGATAGAAGCTATGCAATAGCTTAAAAAATCGAAAAAGGAGGAAAAGAAAAAAGTGGCAAGTCCACTAAAAATTAGTCATCACAAATTCTTCTTACTCTTCAAAGTAGTCTTCATAACAATCAGGGCAGCACACTACCGGATCTCCATTTTTTGTGACGGAGCATGTGAATATAGGAGGCCAATTATTAACCAAACCAGCTTTCGCCTGTAATAATGAAATAAAAATACGACTACATGATCTTTTATTGCCGAAGGGGTAGGCAGAGGCTTAGACGTTATTCGTTTTTATGTCACGTGGTGAGCGTATAGCAGAGTTGAAATGGACAGCGGAGATAGTGACTACACGTATAAGCCCCGCACGTTGATATTGCGCTTGGCGGCCATATTGGTGACCACTTGGTGACGTATGTCCGTCGAGCAATCAGTACTAAAAAAATACCGTACGCAGCTTCGCTAGGCCAGCGCGCGCTCCCGCTACGTCACGATGACGTCACTTAGCTGTCATTATGACAAGGTTCCAGCGCATTACCAACTTGCGGGGCTTATACCCGCTGTTGACATTTTCCACTTGGCTTGGTTTTCAACTTACATTTACTGAGGGTTTTTTAAGTTCTTATTGGATTTTTTTTGTACGTATGGTAATACTATATCCAGTCCGAATGTATCTAATTTTGTATTTATTCACTAGACTAGGTTTCAGTGTCCATTTTCGTTAGGGTTCAGTAGGTAACTATTTAGGTGACGACTAAATACCTACTGGTACTTACATTTATGGCCATTCGGGCAGCCGTAGTACACTTGTACAAACTCCTACATGTAGCATTCATAATATGATTTGTGTCATCATTCACAACGCATGGAGACCCTGTAATAATGAAACAAATATTCTTGTCAATGTAATACTTATGGGGGCCTGAGGACGGTGAGGGGGCTGCTCACTGTCCTTACAAAAACAGGCCCTTTTTTTTAAGTGTGGAAATCCTACATGGATGCTATGCCGGACTCCTACCGACTAAAACCACACGATGCCCTGCAACTGTCTACGGCCAGGAGTTCCGGGTAAGTCCTCGAAAGGATGTCCCAGGGCTCTTGGCAGACTTTGGCGAACATTTCAACCTCGCCTATGGGGTAAAAACAGGCCCTAGAGGACTGCGTGACGTGAAGGATTCACGCACGGCCCCCCCTAAGAAGCGGGATGACACCCGAACCACCCCCAAGGCGAGGCCGCAGTGGTAGCCGTAGGTCTGTTGCGAGTTCTGGTACATCCTTTTGAGGGCTTACCCGGGGCTCCCAACCATAGGCTGTTGGGCGTTACGTGAGGTTTTTTAGTCGGTAGGAGTCCGGCATAGCATTCATGAAGAATATCCCCTCATGTTAAAAAAAAAGAGATATCTAGCCCAAATTATATCTTTCTTGTCTCTTAATATATCTAGCCTTTATTCCTGAGGGGTCAATACACTCCCACATTTTCATTGGACTCCGGTGATCACTTTCAATCAGATGACTGCACACTTGTTTGCCATTTTAGTAGTGTAAAGTTTAGTTAAAACTTTTAAAATATTCGTAAATTCACTTCCTTTTTTCGAAAATTGACAGACAAATGAACATAAAGCAATGGGTGAGCGGTATTTATGATGTCAAATTCAAGGTAACAGAAATTTGACCCAAAAACAACTTATTTACAAATCACCAGGGTTATTAATTAGGACCGGACCGTAATATGTCAATACCTATTTATTTCGTGAGATAAAAACTAAAAGGTTTAAAAATTATAATTTATAATCTCTGCCTAATTTTTGCTTCCCGTATGATTATATAGATACTAGATGATTTTAAATTCGGTACCCGTCCTCGCTTCCCGTGGGAACATATTCCCTGGGTGAAAAGTAGCCTATGTGTTTTCCAGACTATAAGCTATCTCTGGACCAAATTTCAGCCCAATCCGTTCAGCCGTTAGAGCGTGATTGAGTAACAAACATCCAAACATCTTCACAAATTTTCACATTTATGATATTAGTAGGAAGTAGGATAGGATGACACTATAAACATACCTTCTTTCATTTCATGCCCTGGTGAAGTTAGATATTCATTATTTTCTTCAGCATGAACGTAATACCAACTACAACACACACTGAATAACATCAAATATATGGAAATCATTATATTTTTGTACACACGACCGACCTCCAACAAGGCGCTTACTAAACCAACAAGAAACTCATACATCTGCCAAACCAGTTTTTAATTTGTAGTTTGCGTGAATATGATCATTAATGACCTTAATGACGGCCTCGTTGGTCTAGAGATTGAATGTGCGACGCGGACGACGAGGTCTTGGGTTTGATTCCCACCACGGAACAAAAACTTGTATGATCCTTAAATATTTTTCTAATAAGTTTAGGTGTTTCTATGTATTTCATTATGTGCTATGTGAAGTATTTACTTACTAAAACAGTATTATTGATTAGGAATATCCATGGATCGGTTCTTGAAACTTGGCATTTTGACAAAACATTAGGAATTACGAAATTCAGGTCTTTAATAATAGAATTTATGAAACATCGATCAACATTATATGACTTTCGGAAATGCAAATCAATCGGAATTTTGAAATTCGTGATTGTGAAATTCTGAATTAAGTTTTTCGTATTAATGTAGGTTAGGTTAGGTATGTTAGTCTCCCAAGGCACCGTGAGCTCCACGAGCACTGCACGGTGACTGACCCGTGGTACACCTATTTCGTCCACTTAAGTGGTCCACGATTAACTCGAGTCTCGTTGGTCAACCTAGGTGTTCCACGGTAATTTTTTTGTACTCTTGGTCCACCTAGGTGATCCACACGCTATGTATCCTCGGAAACAGGAATAGGTCGGAACTGGATGGCGAGGCACATACATCCTCGTTTTTCATACGTATCCACGAGTAGGGTTCAATCAGCGGCAGCTATCGAAACTGTGCAGGGTTTTTGACGTATTTGTCTTTGAACAGCCTTCCTTTACAAACAAAATTTTGCTTCTTTTGTTCGTGGTCAGTCCTTTTCTTCTTCTAGCTACCGCCAAACTTATAGCCTCACGTATGATTTCTAAATACCCTATCATGTCGGCGTGCGTATTGACCCCGGTCTGAAAGTTTTATTAACTTTCCCCCATCTGACAAATACTAAAATCCTGTCAGCTCTCTACAAATACAAATACAAATTCTTTATTTGCTGTAAATGAGGTTATAGTGATGTTAAGTTTCAATATATAATAGTAGGTGCGAGCCCATTTAGCCATTACAAGGATAGCATGCAAACTTCACTTATAACTAAAATATCAAATTATATTGAAAATTATAAATTACACCGCATTTCTAACACAAATAACAATAGATATATTCACACAGATACAACATTTGAGCAATTCATTGCCCCTCGAATGTGAGAAACTCCTGAACCGAATAAAAGCACCTTTCCAATAGCCAGCAGCTAATGCATGGCACAAACCTGTTTAAAGGGAATTCCTTAAACCTCTCTCTACCGCACCGCAGTGCGCGCTCGGCCTAAGACCTATGTCGGAACATAAACTTTCCTAAGCATTCGTATTTATTTGGCCGAAGGTATGTCTTTGCCTACCCCTTCGGGGTAAAAGGTTCACCTCGCTATTTATCAAAAAGAACGTTTTGTATTGTCGTTGACGAGCTATCATTTTTGTGTCTCATGGACCTTCCATCAAACTGAAAAGCGGATAAGCGGATACAATAATGACAAAGCGGTTATACGAATAATAATACAGTCTATACAACAGTATAGTATATACATAGTATAGTATAGTATAGTATAGTATAGTATAGTATAGTATAGTATAGTATAGTATAGTATAGTAGTATAGTATAGTATAGTAGTATAGTATATCAGTATATACAGTAATATGCAACACATTTGTTTGAACCTGTACTAGTGAAAATTAACTGTATTACAGGTGACATCGTATTTTACATTCTGAAACAAGTAAACATAATCCAAGCATTACACCAAAAAAAGATACACGTTAATTACTAAAATACGTTATAAGTGTGAGTATTTTCGTTATTGTTAATTTGTAATTGTTTTCTGCATTTTTAAAAATCGTTGGTCTGGTGGTCATTGTCTAAAGTCAGTAAAAGGAAGGCGTGGACTGAACTTACTGACTTTAGAAGACTGAAGAATTAACCCTCCTTTCGTGCACCTAATGTGACGTAAACGAAGTTGCGAGGGTCAGCTAGTTTTATTTAACAGTTTATGTACACACACTAAAATACATACAGAGATATAGTTAGGAGAAGGAGATTATTGTTGTTATAGCGGCAACAGAAACACATACTGTGAAAATTTCAGCTCTCTAACTATTACCGTTAATGACATACTGTAGCGTTACACGCAAGTGAATTGCTAAAAATATTTGGTAGGCGCTATAAGCATATTATTTAAATGCTTATAGCTAGTTGTAGTTAGGTAGTTATCCTAGTAGTATCAAAGAAGGGGAAGTTGATGGAAAGGGTTTCTGGGGGGGATTTAAGACGTATATATAAGCGTGCGCATGAGTAGAATGCGACGAATCAGGAACTAACTAAAATTATTTTATTTTTGCTACTTCATCAGTCGAAGAAATTTTATATGAAAGTAATTATTCTCTAAATTATTTCCACTGAAATACCAGTGGGTGGCTTACATAGTCCAAATATTTAAACAAATTCATATATTTGAAAACGGAAGCTCTGGTAAGCATCAATTGCGTAAATTTTTTTATCTACTCTGATACTATAATACAAAGATTATAAAATTGAAATCAATACTATTATGACAAACATTACGCACAGGCCAAAAAAAAAGTTTTATTACGATACAGGTCTTGTATGGACACCTATATCATAATAAAACTTTTTAATCATTACGATACACCATAAACAATCTCCAGCTGAAAAAGAAGTTTGAACCTCTACTTTAAAAAAAAATGTGTCTTCAGAGTAGCGAAAAATCCTAAATCTATGGTCTCCGCAGCCTAAAAAAAAAGAAACACGCATGCGCAATCGATATTTGCGCCTTGGCGCCAACATTTTACATTTAAATTAAACAAAGTTTGGTTTTGTTTGTAAAATAAATTAGTTTTTGTGTAAAAACATGTCTTAAAGCGAGGATGGTGGTAATTGTACACAACCAGACATTCTGGAAACTGCGTCGAACATGACCATGAACCTGTTACCGGCGAAATCAAGGAGCAACTATATATCACAACAAAATGAAATCAGGTATTATAGTATGAGAGTAGATAAAGTAGTGTATGACACTGTACATAACTTGGTCTTATAACACTCGTGTGATACTATAAAAAAACTCGCCTACGGCTCGTTTTTTTAAAACACACTCGTGTTATAAGAACCCTTATTATGCAACAGTGTCATAAACTACTAATTTAGTCAATTAAGTGTGGATAATTTCGTGTACAAAAAAAAATATTTTATGTAAATTTATTATATTAGGCAGGCGTTGTGAAATTTATGAAGGGGGTAACTTTCTTTTGTTATATTATGGGTTTTAAAATGGGGAGTAGAAATTAATAGCGAAGGGAAAGTTTAGGGAATATCTATAGGTTGAAGAGGGTGTTTATAAAATATATATTGTTCTTTACAGAATGAGCTTACAAGTTTTGGGTTAAAAACCCCTGCCTATACCCGCAACTATTTATTGAAAATATAGCCGTAGAGCCATATTGTTACATATCCTGGAAAAAGGAAGACCCATCCCCAGTATCCGGATGAGTACCTAGTTTTTAAGTTAGATATAAGTTTTAATATTGTAAAATTAAAATAAAAGTAAAAATACTCTGTAGTACTTGCATTATTGACTCCAGGACAAATTATATTACCTTACCTAAACTACTGAATCGCCTGGGAACTCCTGGGAACACTCTGGACTTCCCAGAAGCGTGTAAATACAGCCCCGTTACGGACAGACAGACAGACAGACAGACGGCGGATCTCATGAATAGGGTCCCATTTTTTACCCTGTGGGTACGGAACCCATAATAATTATGACTTTAAAAAGGTTTCGTTCCATTTAGGTCCCACTAAGCACCAATAAATTATAAGAAGTCCGAGAAAAAAAATTCTGAGTGCCTGAAATAGGTAGGTACCTACTTTGAAATGATTATGAACTCTCTTACTTAACATTAGTTAAGTTTATCATTGTTAAGGAAAAATGCTAACGAGTTTTTCAGTACTGATAGATTTAATTAGGTCTTTGTTGTACCTATTGTTCGATAATATCCAACAATCTTGTTTGTCAAACGCAGTAACTAATATGATTATTATGTTGTGCCTAATTAAAATGTAACTGCAATTGTCAAAGACCGAAAATGATATTGAAAACTTCACTTGTACTGTTCCAAAATATTTATTATTATTATAATACCTATCCGGCTTCGCCTTTCGGCATTCTCAAAGGCTATTTATTTACTTATATATCAATACATCAATCAATCAATACATATAATAAAATCGTAACAGGTCGCTGTCTGTACATGGAAGATAAATAAGAAAAAATATTATAGGGGGGCTTTATGAACGCAATAGAACCCAAAACAATGATTTTTAGAATTTTTGTCTGTATGTCTGTATATCTGTTTGTCTGTACGGTTGTGCACGCTAATCTCAGTAACCGCTCAACCGATTGCAATGCGGTTTTTTTGTGTTGAGGTTTGCTCCAGTTAACATTTAGCGTTTGTTTTATGTAAATCGGTTTAGAAATAAAAGAGTTATAACACTTTTAAGAATCAGATATTTTGAAAATGTTAATGGTAGGGGTTTCTTTGAATGTGAGTGAACCTAAACTGGCGTGTTGGCTTAATCATAAAAGAGCTTAATGAATAAGACTATTTTTAAACAATTCAGTCCGCGCCGAAGGCGTGGACTGAATTGTTTTAAAATAGACTTAATCATTAAGCTCTTTTATGATTAAGCAAACAGGGCAGTTTCAGACGCTGCTTGATGACTCTGATGAAGAAATACCTTTCCTTTCATACACCTTATGTGACGTAAACGAAGTTGCGGGCTCAGCTAGTAAGTAAATAAATAGCCTTTGAGAATGCCGAAAAGCGAAACCGGTTAGATATTATAATAATAAATATTGTGGAACAGTACAAGTGAAGTTTTCAATATGTGTCGCAAGTTCCATCAAGTGCCTTCAATCAACAGTATCAATAATCTCGAAAATGACGCTGTCCGCCTGATGGAGAGTGTGGGCTTTATATTCACAGATTCATTTCACACAATGCTATCTGATCCCAAATTAAGCTAGGAATAGCTAGCTTGTGTTATGGGTATCAGACCACGGATATTAATACTTATATACTTTTAAATACACACTCATCATACATGGAAAAAACCAGACTCTCGAGACAAACATTTTTATGGATAGGGAACTTCCAAATGTGAATAAAGAAATTGCTTTTCGCGATAAGGCCGCCCATTGTAGTGCTATTTTGTATCAAATTTCAAATTGGAATACTACCTTGGCGTACAATAAAGTATACAATAAATAAATAAGCGTGGGCGCAGCAGCGTCAAGTCCTCGTGGTACGTCTGAAGGTAATATTAAGGGTCCTGCCGAACTCTTACCGGACTCTTGAGGAAGCACACATAAAAAAATAAGGGGGATTAATCTATACATTTAATAAAATGATAGAAAAGTCAAAACTGAACATTGTAAATATGAAAAAAAAAGAAACTCGCTGGGTTCATAAGATACCGAAGCCGAAAATATAGTTAGAATTGTTTTTGTCTCTTTGTCTGTTTGCTTTGCTTTGTCCGGAAGGATCTCGAAAAGTACTGAATAGACTTGATTCTTTGCACAAATATTATAAAGGGGTAAGGTCTTCAAATAAGCTATATATTATCACTATACATATCCTAGGGGCTAAGCAGAGATCACGAAATTTGGCATTATGAAATAATTTTCACGCTTAAGAAGTCGCGAGCAACAGCTAGTTTATATATAAGTAAATTTACCTTATTGAATGTTTCTACGAGTATATTTCGTTAATCTACACTTTTCCATCTCGTAGCGTCTACCCAACTGCTTGCAATACCATTGTCGGCCACATCAGCAGTAGTAAAAACAGTTTTAGAGCGAATTTTAATGTTTGATTCTGTTCAGATAACTGTGTGATTTATTGATGTGCAGAAATTCTATGCGGTGCCGAACTCGTACCGGCTAAAAGCACTCGATGCTCATCAATCAGACTAGGGTGGGTAGTCCCAGGTTTACCCTTGAAACAATAATCCCATTGGTCTCTACAATGACTTTGTCTGCCATCAGTTCAGGTTTTATATCGTTTCAATGGAGGGTTCAGGTATTACCCGCAACTTTGGTGCAGATTTGCAACGGCACACCGTCTGCGAGCCCTCTAGAGCCCTAAAATGTTGCTCGCAGTTCTCAAGGCCTTTGGTCATGAAGGCCTCACTGTATAGCAGTCTACGCCGACCGCGCTGCCCTCTGTGGAACTCAGAAGGGAGAGTTCTCATCCGTTCTCTGTCTTTGCCCCTTTTTTCCTGGATATAACTTGCTCGAAGTGTTGTATAACCGTTCAAACTAGTAGGGGTGTTTCTGCTAGAACTTCGTACGTGTTATTCAGCAGGTACACGAGTTAGAAGGTAGGATGGGGCGAAAATACAGTACAGTTTATGTACTTCTGATAAATTTATTAACAAATCGGAAAAACCTAATGCAAGACCGCCCTATGTAAACAACTTGATTTATCAGCAAACTAACGTCCCTGTCTTTCCACTCCGACCAACTAAACCGACCAACCGTTGTTCGGAATGGAACTCAATAAGGGACTTTATTCCTATCGGACCAACTGGTTGATGACAGATGTTAATTTATGACGTAATGTACTGGGATAAGGTCTACAGGACGTGATAAGTGCTGTCGGCGAGTATATAAGGAGAATACATACATTATACAATCTCACACAACTAGGAATATACAATTTTGCACAGTTCCTATAGTTTATTTATTTTCATAAGCTAATAATGTTATTAAAACCAATATTCCTCTTGTTGTTCTTCAGCTACAGCTGCACTAGTAAGTTGATATTTATTTCTTTTTTAAACCCATAAAATTAATTCGTCATTACAACCATAGTCTTCAAACCATATTTCTTACTGAGGTAGGCGTCACGGTCGCCAAAATTTATCTGAAATTGGACAAAGTCCTCCTAATTATCTGCTAACTTGAGGAGAAAAGGCGATCCGTAGTTAGGTAATGAAGTGTACGGACAACAGACACCATTTTCGACATTTTGCCGTGCCTCAACAATGCATAACAGCTTAGCTATTAGAGATAATTTTGAAAAGCAATGTATGCTGACTCAATCACAAATTTAATGTGAAAAATTTTGGTCTCAAGCAGGATTCGGACCTGCGTCTTCTGGTTTGCCGGACCAGCTAAGCAATTCACGTATGTTTACTTTTTGCATTAGGTGGTGCTCAAGGAGGTGTGCTCATGACGAACAATGGACCTGCGTTGTTTGGGTCGAACGTCACATTTACCATTACCCTCACGAACTACACGGGCGAAAGACAGGATTTCCACTTCTATGACAATAATCATGTAGATGACTATGTAAGTACATAATGATAGCCGACGCAACCGGGGCTAGGATTTGGAAAACGTCAGTACCAAAGATACCACAATTGAACCGTAGGTGAAGTTAAAGTCAACTAAGGGAGCACATTATTCACTTCACTTATTAGCACTTTTCACAAAACGACATCCATACCTATGATGTTTTTGAAAGAAGAAAACTAAAATTATACAGCGAGCTGTAAAATAAGATTCCTAGTTCATTTGGGATCCTAGCAAGATACTTATTTTCAAGATGTTTTAATTTTGTACTAGAACATCCATCCGAGGAATTACCCGGGGCTCCTGATCATAGACAGAGGTAGGGCACGTGTGATTTTAGTCGGTTTTAGCATCCATGCGGGATTTTCACACGTAAAAAAATTGTACATCGACTTTGTCGGCATGAGTAATATAAATATTTTCAATGATAAAGGTCTTCGAACCAGAATAGGGCAGAAACAGTCAGATGGCTCGGATCAGCTAATCAATGTACTCATATCTGTCATAGAATTAAAGTGGGTTCGGCAGGAAAATAATCGCAAACAGGTTTTTTTTATTTTAACGTGAGGGAAAATCCTCATGGATGCTATGCCGGAGTCCTACCGACCAAAAAACCTCACGTAACGCCCAACAGCCTATGGTTGGGAGCCCCGGGCAAGCCCTCGGAAGGATGTACCAGGACTCACAACAGACCCACGGACGCCACTGCGGCCTCGCCCAGGGGGGCGGTTCGGGTGCTATCCCGCGTCTTTGGGGGTTTCGGGTGTGATCCCGCTTCTAAGGGGGGCGTGCGTGAAGTCCTCACGTCATGCTGCCGTCATGGATCTGCTTCTGGAGGTCGATAGTCTTCGGCGAAGACACGTCGCCGCGTCGGCGCCCAAGCCGCAGACTGCGGAACTCGGATGGGAGAGTTCTTTCACGAGGAAGACCTGTTCGCAAAAAAAGTCGACTGACATGGTCTCGAGCGAGAGAGTGTCCACGTCCTGACCCACCATGATGATGGCGCTGTTGCGCCCACGCCGTGCACTCCACCAGCGTGTGGAGCGCCGTGTCATCGCTGTGGTCCTCGCAGCGCTGACACTCGGCCGTGGTTTCCCGGTGTCTTCGCCACAGATACCTACCGAAGCTACAGTGCCCAGTAAGTATCTGATCGCAGACAGGTTAGCGCTTGGGTAGTGTGCTCTATTTTAATTTCCTTTTTTTACATGTCGTAATCATCATGGATGCTATGCCGGACTCTTACCGCCTAAAGTCACAAGGTGCCACAACTGCCTACGGCTGAGTGCCCCGGGAAGTCATCGGGAGGAATAGTGTGCTGAGTACTCTTAAACTCGCACAGCACCAAATCTTTGATTACAATAAAGTTCTTTTTTTCAGATCGTTAGTTCTGCAGAGACTATAAACTTTACTACAAAATATGACCAAGAATTCTTCAAAGATGGGGCACATGAGTTTTGCGTAGATGTTATGAAAGATGGAGACACTATTGAAAAAAATATGACAACATTTATTGTAGCAAGTGAGTTGGTTAAGAATTGATCTGCAGATATTTTGTATTTGATGACATGAAAAATCACTCCTAGCTGTAGGAATTTTGGTTGGGATTATGGTTGAGGATTCCGTGGAATATCGATCTTCACATAACTGTTTTCGGAATAAAATGTAGGGTTGATGTTTCATGGGATCTTAGATCATCACAAAATGTGTACTACCCATTCGCTAAGGTTTTCTGTCGCTTCCCATACTACGCCTCTGCACGAGATCTACGTCAATGGCAAACTTAGAGCGAACGGGCAGGACCTATCGATTTTCTCCAAGTAGTACCCGGTGACGACAATGTCCAATTAACTAAGCATCATATATTCCAATGTGTTATCGAGTACATAACCAAACCAAAGGTCAGAACAGATAAAGATACAAAATGCTATCGTTCCTTTATAGAATTTGTGCTATGACGGCGTGTATTCTGAAGGGCTATTCACTAACGTGGTGGGTGGTGGTGGATGGGATAACATCCCATCCTCTTGTTTTTGATTCTGAACACCGCGTACCTGGCAGAGGTGGCCACACTCATATTATAGAGAGAGTATTCACCAGTACCGAGATATTTACAAGATTGTTTCCAAGTTTACGTGTTTCCTCCTTTTACAACCCCGGGTTCTTCATGTGGAGCCTAAATGGGCACATCATGGGGTCACCAACTTGAGCGGCACTGTCAATTGTCATGTGCACCTTAATTCGCTAGCTATGACCATGACTTTCCACCAGGTAGACAGCGTCATTTGCGAAGCGCTCGTGGCCCCGCGGACTCAGTGTTCTGTAAACGATCACTGCAGTAAGCAACATTTACTATGGCCGGATATGGATGGGTGACCACCACGTGGACCACTTTGTGACATTTATTTACGAGAGTTTCCGTGCTTCGGAAGGCACGATAAGCCGTTGGTCCCGGTTGTCAGTAAAATGACAGTCGTTAAGCCAAGTTGAAGGCCTTACGGGCGGCTTGAAAAATTTCAACTGTGGGTCGTCACAACCTGCGCACGGGTCGGCAGCGCGTGTGTAGCGCCTCTGGTGTTGCAAACGTCTATAGGCTACGGTTACCAACCTTCTGGTGGGCCGTAAGCTTGTCTGCCACCTAAGTAGTATAAAAAAAAAATGAGCTGAATACATAAGGAACCGGAAAGTTGAAGTCGGATTCGCGCATGAAGGGTTCCATACCAAAAAAACGTCAATTAATTAACGTTGGTCATCCGCCGGCCCGTCTTAAGGCGCTCCCTTACCGAGAGCATTCGCGTGTAATGTAACGTTACAGAGTCGAGCTTTAGCGCAGTGAGGGAGGAGAACCGATCATTACCTTGCGCACCTTGTAATGATACAAGACGAGGTTACAACAGTGAAGGAGGAGAACCGAGCATTACAATGCGCACCTTGTAATGATACAATGTGTAACGTTTTGATACAACTTGTATCATCAATGCGCAAAGGATACGAAAAATATATACTAAATGTTACATTACATGCGAATGCTCGTCGGTCAGGAAGGTAAGTTGTAACGTAATGCTCAATACATACACGCGAATGCTCCAGGTGAGGGAGGGCCTTTAAATTAGTATCTTTTCTGTTTTTAGCTGTAATATAAATATTCATTCATTTCTCATAATATGGGAAAATTTCAGCTTTCTAGTATCACCGTTCATGAGATACAGTCCCATGACAGACAGACCGGCAGCGGAGTCTTAATAATAAACTAAGTTGACAGTAATTTAATTTTCATAAATGCTTATCGCTTGATATAGGGGAGGAACGTCTAAAGAATGTTGTCCTTGAAACTAGTGGGCCCACCGTCCTTGGCGGCAACGTGACCTTCACAGCCACTCTTACGAACAACACTGGTGAACTAGTTCAGTTTGTCTTCTATGATCGTGCACGTCACTTCACACAGGTAAGTGTCAAATCGTGTTTATTTTCCTGAGAAAAAAACAGTGGCCCCGCGGACTCAGTGTGAAAACGATCACTGTAGAAGCAGCATTTACTGTGGTCGATCATGGATGGGTGACCATCTCGTGACCACTTTGTGACATTTATTTGCGAGCGTTTCCGTGCTTCGGAAGATACGTTAAGGGGTTGGTCCCGGTTGCCAGTAAATTGGCAGATGTTAAGCAAAGTTGAAGGCAACCTTCGCCTGTCCTTATCAATACGGCAATACCGCTCACCACATATTACGTGGGACAAAATCTCAAAGGCGAAATGTGGGCATATAATATGCCTCTGCATACTCCTTCGGGGATAAAAGGCGTGGTCATATGTATATTTATATAAAAAAATATTTTGATTTGAACACAAACGCATTACGAAATATGCCTACTTTGATTTGAAACACATGCTCATTATATACTAACATATACTAACCATGTCTTGGTGAAAAAATCGGTTGTCTGTAAAGTCGGTTTACTGACGATAGTAGAACGTTACAACTCAGCCTTAAATGGAACGCCTCGGAGCGAGGTAACGCCGCATACGTTATGTTTTATCGTGCGAGCAGCCGGCTCCATCGAATTATAAGCCGTTGTCACGTCAAAAGCATCTTGAATGTTTATACGGAGAAGTGCCTGTGCCTACATACAGCCTTTTTTTAAATAATTACTGTTGAAAGATTTTGTTGACGGCCTACGGGTCTATAGTTATTTCTTTTTTATATATTTAGCTCGCCAAATTGACGTCGCCACCAGCCTGATGGAAAGCCGTGGCGCATCAAGCGATTGGGGGCCACTTCTGACAGTGGTCCTCAAGTTGGCGGCCCTCTTTACGCTCCTCTTGAAGAACCCGGGATTGTAAGATGAGAGAAACACGTGTGCGGGCAGGTCGTTCCATGTTGTTATAGTTCGACAGAGGAACAATCTTTTGAAACGCTCAGTTCTGGCGAAGATTCTCTCCACTGTGTGTAAGTGGCATCTTTGCCCGGCACGTGTTGTTCGGGATCGGAAAGGAGAGGGTGGGATCAGGTTGAAGAGCTCTTCAGAACATTCGCCGTGATAAATTCGATAGAAGGCAGCCAAGGACGCATAGCGATGCTTCTTCGCTGCGCCTACGGTTCGAGGCCTACCGTCACCTCAGGACAACCAATTAACTATTCGGATAGCACGTCTCTGCATAGCGTCAAGCGCATCCAGCAAGCCCTTTTGAGCGAAGTACCTTTATAAATTGCACGATGCTTATGAAGCAAATTGCTTAAAGTCAATGTCTAAAACACAGGATGACTATAACGCTTTCATGTATATATTGTTCTAATGCCTACGAAGCAAAATACCTATGTTGTTTTATGTCTACCAAGTATAATGCCGGTGCTAGTTCATTGCCTACAAAGCATGACTCCAATTTTATTACATCAAAAATCTATTTGCTAAAATATGACACATATTCCGACTCTTTATTCTTAATTACTTTATTATTGGACACTTCAAACTTATTATCATTGAATAAAAATCAAATGAATGCCCACTACCTTGTATTGTGCTGGCAATCTTCATTTTAGGCATTTCCATTCTTAGGCATTAAAAATTGTTGTCAAAGTACGTTGTAGGCAAATTAAGTTTTAAGGCATCGTGCAATTTAGGTACTGCGAGTTCCAGGTACTTCGCGTTTTAGGTAGTTATGCAGCGGTGGCATCGTGCAATCTAGGTACTTCGCTCAAAAGGGCCAGCAAGTACCTCCCGGAGTCATCCCAAAGGTGAGGACGCAAGGACGAATCTGCGTCTTGTACGGTAAATATCTCTGATGTGGCGTGAAGCACCGTCTGACCTTATTTAGGACTCCGAGTTTCCGCGAGGCCAGCACAATACAACTCTCTATGTAGTTTTTGTGATTGAGCCGATGCCGGACGTCTATATCGAGGATCTCCAGGTTGTCTTTTAGTGGAACCGTAATGCTCTGAAGAGAGGATAGGGGTAGGAATGGGGACTTCTTAGCTGTAAACGCACACGCCTGTGTGTTTCTGGCATTGAACTCGACCAGGTTGTCTGAACCCCATTGGGCAATGTGACCCAGGTCCCGTTCGAGATCCGCCTAGAGTTGCCTTCTCTTCCCTCCACGTCGCCTCGCCCATCCGCTGGACGGCCAGAATAGCTCCCATGCAGAGTAATATCATCTGCATAACAATGAATGCACCCAAGGGACAGCTGTGGTACTCCGGTATTTACCTGTAAAAAGCAGGAAGCCTGACCATCACAGAGAACCCGTATACGTCACCCGTGCAGGAAGCTGGCCAACCAGCGGCACAAATGAGGCGGTAGACCGTATGCCGGCAGCTTGGAAAGAAGCGACACATGCCATACCCTATCAAAGGCTTTAGCGACATCTAGGCCAATAGCCAGAGATTCGCCATGCCTCTTCATAGCCTCACCCCAGGTGTGTGTTATGTAAGTACACCAGAAGGTCACCCGTTGATCATTTCGGCCTAAAGCCATATTGACGATCGTTAATTAGCGAGTGATCCTCCAGGTAGCGCATGAGCTGTTTGTTAATAATTAGCTCGATCAACTTGCAAATGACAGTGGTTACGGCTATGGGACGATAGTTGGCCGGATCCGACCGTTCCCTTTTCTTGGGGATCGGTTGGACATTTGCCTCCTTCCAAGACTCCGGCACTTCCCCCGATGAGTAGGAAAGGCGATACAGGCGTGTGAGCGTTGGAGACAATTCGGCTGCACACTTTCTCAGCACCACCGCCGGAATGCCATTAGGACGACTGGCTTTCCACTACTAATATTATTTACTAATATTATTCTAGTGTGAGCAGTAAAATAAATTAGCCTTTTAATTTGAAAATGTATTCTGTCTTATATTTTTTTAGATCTTCAGTTCTGAAGGAACAGTAAATTGTAGCGTTCTTTATGACAAGGAGTTTTACAGCGAAGGAGAACACCCTATTTACGTTGACGTTTATAAAAGCAATTCTTATTTCTGGGAGCAATTTGGTTTTAATTACAATAAAGTAGTTTTAGGTAAGTTAATTTTTAAAATAATATTACTTTCATGTATTATTATTGTATTATTATATAATGATTGCACTGAAATTCTACTTTTCTTCACTTTTAATCATCAGATTGCGATGAAACAAAGCTTAAAAAACCCTTGTCAAGATCCGTGACGTAGATTTTCCGTCCACCACGAACAAACATAATATTCACAAAAATACTTATTTTTGTGTTCCGTATCATTGGTATAACATAACCCAAGTATTTACCATGGTGCGAGCCATGATCTCCAGCGGGAGTAAAGCCCTCTTAGAAGCGGGATCACTTCCGAAACCCCCCAAAGACGCGGGATAGCACCCGAACCACCCCCTGGACGAGGCTGCAGTGGCGGCCGAGGGTCTGTTGGGAGTCCTGGGACATCCTTCCCAGGGCTTACAGATACGACTCCATTGTACAGACACGATCATTTCAAAATTTTATAATGTACCTAGTATAGATAGATAGAAGATCGAACGTTTGTGTATGTAGATGAGTGTGGAAACTGAGTGTCAGAGTTCGCTCTTAACCACTTCTTTATAATATAAGTAGGTTATTACATGCTATAGATTAATACATGCTTTCTGTGTTTTAAAGGAGAACCAAAGTTAAAAATTATTGTCCTTGAGAACAGTTCACCAGCGATCCGTGGCTCCAACGTGACGTTCACGGTGACGGTGGATCCACCGTGTTACGACCAAATGTGCGATGTATTGCTGTTCAGCTTCTACGACAGAAACGGATATTATGGAGAGGTTAGTATAATCTATAACTCGTGGCCCCGCGGACTCAGTGTTCTGTAAACGATCACTGAAGTAAGCAACGTTCACACTGGCCAGTCCTTGGATGGGTGATCATCCACTACTACACGACTTTGTGACATTTATTTGAGCATTTCCGTGCTTCGGAAGGCACGTTAAGCCGTTGGTCCCGGTTGCCAGTAAAATGGTAGTCGTTAAGCCAAGTTGAAGGTATTTTTAGGCGGTTTGAAAAATTTCAACAGCAGGCGGTCAAAACCTCGCCTGTCCATCTCAACACGGCAATGCGGCTCACCACCTATTATGGGACAAATTATAAAAAAGATGAGACGTGGGCAAAATAATATGCCTCTGCCTACCCCTTCAGGGATAAAGGCGTGACCATATGTATGTATGTAGCATAAACATCTTCACTTGTAATAGGAGGAGAAATTAGAAAATCTGAGGCCAATTTATCACGTGATTTTTTTAAGACGGACTCCTACCGACTAAAACCACAAGGTGCCCTTTCATCTGCCTGCAGCCTGGAGTCCTGGGTACTCCCTCGTAAAGTTAATCCCAAGACTCCAGACACAGACTTTGTCCACTATAGCAGACTCTCCCCTAGGGTTTGGGTTTAATTCGGTGTTCGAGTGTTATCCCGCTTCTTTGTGGGTGTTTCCCACTTTTAGTGGGTTGAAAAGACACACCGTCTTGGCAGGAGTATCATATGCTTACCCCTATTAGATTTAACCTTCAATTTAAATAAGTCAAATAACACATGTTACTTTTTTAGGTCTTCACTTCAGAAAGTACTTTTAACCATTCGGTTGAGTATAACAAGCACAAATATGCAGGAGAATACGATTTTTATGTAACAGTTTGGAAAAAGGGTCCTTTATCGTTATGGAATCTCGTTGGTCGCGGCAACACTACATTTACATTAACAGGTATGAGACTTGGTTATATATTAAAATACCAGAAATCAAAATGCCTTTACTTAAAATGCATTAGACCAAAATACCCGAATTCGAAATACCTTAACATTCAAAATACCTTATTTCAGTTCACCTTACCTTAAAACGTCTAAACTTAAAATACAAATAATTATTATATCAGAATTCAAAATACAAATTTTCAAATATCCTTAATTTAAAATACCGAAAATAGAATACAATGTGAATATTAAAAAAAAACCATAACCTACCCAGTTTATCGCTACTATCCTACTGGGTATTAGGTATATATTATGCTGTACCAGTTCATTATATAGCGCATAGTTAATAAATGAATGATTTAACCCCCCCCGCCCCCCCACCTAAGTGTAGCCGTAGCTCTGTTGGTCCTTGGGTATCCTTCTGAGGGCTTAACCGGGGCTCCCAACTGTAGGCTGTTATGTAGGATACGTGTGGTTTTTAGTCGGTAGGAGTCCGGCATAGTATCCATGTAGGATTTACCTCATGTTAAAACACTTTGATTCAGAGTTACAAAAGTACTACAGTGGGCTAACGAAAAATAAAAAAAAAAACCACGAAGGCTAAGGCGGGAGCTCCGCTTCGCTTCGCTCCCGCCTTAGTCTTCTAACCTAACCTATCCGAGTTGGGATACTCTGAGTCGAGGTTTTACCTCCACAACGAGTAACCATTCACAGATATATAGCACCCATGTAGGATTTAAATCATGTTAAAAAAAAGGTATTTTGTGTTTGAACATTTTAGGATAAGGTATTTGATAAATTTATATTTTGGGTTTCGGTTATTCGACCGTAAGGCATTTTAAATTATTTATATTATAAATATTTGCCTTTTGAATATTGATATTTCGATTTCGGGTATTTTGGGCTCAGGCATTTTAAGTAAAGGCATTATGATTTCTGGTATTATGACGGTATACCATGAGACTTACTGATAGGCAGGGTCAAGCCGACCTCAGGCAGCGCCTGTGTGCGATGTGAAGAAGCGACTTTCTTTAGTTAGAGTATCATTTTGGTTGCCGAGATTTCATAGAAAAAAAGAAAAGAAAGAATAATAGTTTATTCCACACAAAAACATACAGAATATCTATAACAGTAAATAATAACTTACAATTTACTAATACACTAAAAACATTCTATTTTTTTTGCCGCACACTCCGTGAAACAACAGCGGCCTCTCAGCATTATGCTGTCTGCATGTAATTCATGCAGAACAGCGCTGGTTTTCAGAGACGGCCGGACGCGAAGTTCTGACAGATATTGAAACAAGATAATAATATGAATCAGGCGAAAACGTCCAGCGCCAATCACATGAATTAAAATAAAGAAAATAAAAAAAACCATACTAAATATGTTCCCGACACGGTCAAACTGCAACCGCCAAGCACGTACAATTTCATGCGCACGCACACGTCGATGCATACACACATGCAAAGAAACCACGCACACTGAATCATAGTTTGCATTTGCATAATTTGGGCTAGAATAAACTATGTATAATTTTTTTAGTTATTTTATTTATTTTTATTCATTTATTTATGCACAGCATACGCTAGGAATGTAAAAATATTAGTAGGTATAGCAGGAAATTTAGGTACTGCTTATTTTTAAAAGAAATATCTCCCAGTAGACCTGCGAGAGGAGAACAAGAAGTAGGAAAAGAACAAGTAAAAGTATGTAACTTATTATACTTATAAATAAGATATAAACAATAGATAATGTGTAAAAACTATTTAAAACTAGCTGAGCCCGCAACTTCGTTTACGTTACATATGGTGTATGAAAGGAGAGGTATTTCTTCATCAGAGTCATCAAGCAGCGTCTGAAACTGCCCTGTTTGCTTAATCATAAAAGAGCTTAATGATTAAGTCTATTTTAAAACAATTCAGTCCACGCCTTCGGCGCGGACTGAATTGTTTAAAAATAGTCTTAATCATTAAGCTCTTTTATGATTAAGCCAACACGCCAGTTTAGGTTCACTCACATTCAAAGAAACCCCTACAATTAAAATTTTCAAAATATCTGATTCTTAAAAGAGTTATAACTCTTTTATTTCTAAACCGATTTACATAAAACAAACGCTAAATGTTAACTGGAGCAAACCTCAACACAATAAAAAAACCGCATTGCAATCGGTTTAGCGGTTACTGCGATTAGCTTGCACAACCGTACAGACAAACAGATATACAGACATACAGACAAACAGACAAAAATTCTAAAAATCATTGTTTTGGGTTCTATTGCGTTCATAAAGCCCCCCTATAATATTTTTTCTTATTTATCTTCCATGTACAGACAGCGACCTGTTACGATTTTATTATATGTATTGATGATGATTACAGTGTTGACAAAATTGTACCTTTCATTTTTAAAGTAGTTACTGTTTTGCTGTTTCTTATAACAAGTGGAAGTGAGTTCCACAGTCTGACCGCAAGCACTTGACTGTGAAAGAATAAGAGTAGAAATCAGTTTTCTGCTTAGGGATTCTAAGATTCGAGCGTCGATGTGATCTGCAGGGAGCATCAGGAGAGCGGAAAAATGAGAACCGCTTTCTCAGATAGGAAGGAGAAGAAGGGTTGTGGAGGATATTGAAAAGACTCGAGTGTTTCGGCTAAGGCGGATTGGGAGCCACTTGAGTTCTTTGCTAAAGTGGGAAACATGATCGATCTGTCTAAGATTGAATATGAAGCATATATTACAAACATACATTTTGCAATCTCTGAATTTTCTCTAGAAACTTCTCTGTTGCGTTCAATTAGCAAGCGCCGGTGTAGTCAATAACGGGTTGAATCATAGTTTGGGCAAGACTAATTTTCGTCCTCAATGGCCTTTAAGGATCTTTAATGTTATACAGATTCAACAAATATATCTACTTTCCCTTACAGATTTATTAAATGCCAAGTTATGGATGACTCAATACGGAAAATATATTTGGAATGACTCCATTATTCGAACCAATGAGAATGTATACCATTACATAACCTTACCACATCTAGAAACTATGTTCATAAACAAAGAACCGTCTAATATGAGGGTCTTTTGGTACCTTAATTGTACTTTGATAGCTGAGACAGACGATTTGTACTTATTTTATACGTACCCGGATATTTCGACCACATATGAACTACAAGTGTTGATTCTTGTGAACAAAGTGCGAAGGTCTGACGACCCAACAACAAGCCCAAACCCTACATCAGATTCCAGTGGGTATAACAGAGAAAACAGCTCGTACCACTACCGGCATATATCGAAGAGAGACATTGAGAAAGGAATTAACAGATATGAAAGGCTATTCAGTTTTCAGTGTGCACCCATTATGGATGGTTACGCATATGGACTAAGTGAAAGAACTATTCATGTTGAAGGTAAGCAGATTACAATCTATCATGTTTAGCGAATAGTACTCGTAACAATCCTCTGATCACAGTTCATAACTGAACGTAGGCCTCTTTACATTACATTTTATAAGGCCTAAAACTGCATCTCAGCGGAGGGCGGGGCGGGAGCGGGAGCGGGGCGGGAGCGGGGCGGTGTAACGTATGGAGTCCCATAGAAGTGAACTGCATGTCAGCGGGGCGACGGCGGGGCGGGCAGCGGTGCACGAGCGGGGAGCGCCAGTCGCGCGATATCGCTGCGATTGAGCTGACGTAGTGCCGTTCCTCTATGTACTTTATCGTATGATGTAAGCGGAGTATTTTTGATAGATCGCCAATTTGGCCAAGGAAACATGTTAGTCATAAAAATACATACATAATAATATGATCACGCCTATTATCCCCGAAGGGGTAGGCAGACTCATTTTTCTTTCTTTCTATCTTTCTAGACATCAAAAAGTGATTTTATAATAAAAAACCGGCCAAGTGCGAGTCGGACTCGCCCATGGAGAGTTCCGTAGCAGCAAGTACAATAATATAAAAGTTCTTGTAGTTCGTTGTAACTTTAATTGATGTTTTAACACTTTCGCTGTGGTAGTAATTATGTAAGCGAAAATCGCGGTTTATTATGACGTTTCAAAAAAAAACTACTAACTAGATCTCGTTCAAACCAATTTTCGGTGGAAGTTTTTATGGCAATGTACATTTTTTTCGATTTATCATTCTCTTAGTTTAGAAGTTAGAGGGGGGGGGAGGACAGACACATTTTTCCACTTTGGAAGTGTCTCTTGCGCAAACTATTCGGCTTAGAAAAAAATGATGTTAAAAACCTCAATAGAATTTTTGAAGACCTATTTAAAGATGAAAAAGAGAAATACTCGTATCGTATGGGTTTGATGAAAAACAAAATGACTTTCAGTTCTTTTGAGTATAGGGACCCCCGAAACTTACTGTTTTTTTTTCTAATTTTATGTAGAAGTCTTAATGCGGTTCACAGAATACATCTACTTACCAAATTTCAATAACATGGGTCTTACAGTTTCAGAGAAAAGTGGCTGTGAAATACGAATGAACAGACAGACATGACGAATCTATAGGGGTTCCGTTTCATGCCATTTGGCTACGGAACCCTAAAAACGTTGGCATGTATGGCAGCCTCTTTTATATTAGACTAGCTGATGCCCGCAGCTTCGCCCGCGAAAAGTTGGTACCTTCCCGTGGGAACTTATTCCCGGGATAAAAAGTAGCCTATGTGTTATTCCAGTATTCAATGTATCTGCGTACCAAATTTCAGCGCGATCCGTTCATCCGTTTGAGCGTGAAAGAGTAACAAAGGAAAGAATATGGACTAAAGGCAAATCGACACTCACAAACTTTCACATTTATAATATTAGTAAGAAGTAAGATATACAGTCTCGTGACGAACATTCAGATAGATGGACGGCGAAATCTCATGAATATAGTCCAGTTTTTACCCATTGGGTACGGAATCCTAAAAAGTACATAATCACAAGTTGATAGGTCATTGGGAACACATATTGGGATAATGTTGCTTCCCATCAATAGTGTGAGAATTATTGAAATCGGTTCAGTACCTAGTAGCTTCGGACCTATTAGATGCCAAACAAACAATCAAATCTTTTCATTTTATAATATTAGTCGTTTTTGTTTTCTTTGTTTATTGTAAAGCTCAATAATCTTTTTTTGCCTACAATAAATCATACGAAACAAAAGCACTCCGTTCCGAAAGATGTGGTTGCCGGGTTACCGCCAAACCCAACACTTCGTCGCCGCGACACGAGCGATTCGGCCGCTGAGATCAAGTTCGGTCAAGATCCGCCCCGCCCCGCCCCGCTGTCGCCGCCGCTCCCGCCCCGCTCCCGCTGACATGCAGTTTTCGGCCTTAGGGCGATTCTGTTCCACGACCTTACTATATTGAACTATCCGTACTGTAGGACTATACCACGGGGTTTGTTTCAAGTTTTCTTTCTTGACGAACTTCTTTGTTAGCCAATAGAAGAGTCACTTGTAGTGAACTTCATATCTCTTTGTTTTCAATATGAATTTTGTCGTAGACAGATAATGTGAAAACCACTTAAAAACATTATGTTATGTGTTTACAGGTTCACGACCCACAACTTATACTGTTCCTACTACTCGTCGTCGTAAAACCACGAGTAACCCTTGGGTTTATTCAAGAACAATGGATTGGTATCCTACAAAACCAAAAGCTATAACTTCACTATCTACACATAGTACTACTCCCACACAACCATATTGGGTTACTACAAAACTAACAGATAGGACTACAACACCAGCCCCTGTCTTTAATAACTTTACTTCAGCTGATGTAACATCGTTTTTAAAGCCCGCTCATTACAAAATAGTCCTAAATGCTATTTTAAATGGTACAATCAACATTGACTTACCTTAACATCATTTTTAATACTTCTTCTTATTTTTTTGTTAATTCTGCTTTCTAGTCGTATATTTTTACGTCTAAGAATTTTTCATTTGAACTTCATTACCTATTACGAAGTTGATTTTCCTTCACAGTAATATTAGGACAAGTGACGATTGCACTCTATGTCAATTATTTTGTGTATGTTTTCTTTCGTGTCATGTATTAAGATTGAAGAAATATTATCATCAAATTTCGCAACAATATTCACTCCAACTTTAGAAAAGTCTACCTTAGTATCAAAACTGGTTAACTTTCTTGAGTGACACTTCTTACATCTTCTAAGGATCTACCGTTGAGATCCTTGGTGATCTTAATTTGTACGTAGATGGACCAGATCATTACTTAAAGGTACTTATTTCTACACTCCCAAGGTCAAGGAAACTGATTATTTCAAAACATAATCAAAATCCTACAAAATAGACTCTCCGAATGTGGTTTACTAACCACATTCAGAGATTGTGTTTTGAAATTATCAGTTTCCATCATAAGTTAGAAACATTTCATGTCATTCAATATTCAATTAATCAGATAAATAAATTAATAAATATTCATGGACATTTCACACAACGCTATCTGATCCCAAAGTAAGCTAGGAATAACCTGCTTGTGTTATGGGTATCAGACCACGGATATTAATACTTAATTTAAATACATACATATTATACATAGAAACACCCAACCTCTTAAAACAAACATAGATATCCTACAGCAGCAGATTTTTGGTTGTTGTATGTCTTTATTTATATTATAACTGGCGACCCGCCCGGCTTCGCCCGGGTGCAATGCTGATACTAAATACACTAAGTACAGCAAAACTGTGAACATGGTGGATCCCAAACCCGCAGGGATACCTACGCGGAAATTTTTTATGCTGTCGTATTAAAGACCATAGTTGCTTATCAAATGATACTGAACTGTGAAATTGAACCAAATAAATTTTCCACCATACATTTTTTATTTTCATTATTTTTTTAGGCATGAATGAGTCATTTTATGGAAAAGTTGTATACACACACTATATCGCACCTTTATTCTTAAACTGAAGTAATTAAAAATTTTAGTTTTGTGAGAAATCGCATTTAAAGTTTGGCTGGTTGAAAATGATGACTTCAAAAATTCATAAAAAAATAAGTAGACAGAATTGGTCGATTATAAAATAAGATATCTGTAGATTAACTAATAAAGTATTAGGATAAGGTAAAAAATTACTATTATTTTGACGAACAAACCAATTAACAGGTTCATAAAAAAAAAGTTCATACTTATTTCACTCTTTCCAAAAATATGCAATCAAATATGTTTTTTGCTACCGGAGTATTTAAAAATGTTGCCATTTTTTATTAAAATTTTGTTGTTAGTATATGTAATATTCGGAATTGGTGCAGTGTTGAAATAAAGACATGTAAATTGTATAAAAATATGCTTACTTATTGCTTTTTTAAATATTATTTGTCAATATAAAATGTTTATTTTCAATAAATTAAAGAAATGGCTTTACCATTAAAATATTGATTTTATTAATAAGAAAAGGAAACAGTAATTTAGTAACACAGTATTATACGGTAATATTTATTAGTCCGAAGTCTTATTAATATTTTATGGCCGAAAATGGGCTAAAGCTAATCTATATTTCGGTCTATTAGAACTGAATATGACCAAAACCTAAAAAAAAGAATTGGTCGATTATAAAATAAGATATCTGTAGATTAACTAATAAAGTATTAGGATAAGGTAAAAAATTACTATTATTTTGACGAACAAACCAATTAACAGGTTCATAAAAAAAAAGTTCATACTTATTTCACTCTTTCCAAAAATATGCAATCAAATATGTTTTTTGCTACCGGAGTATTTAAAAATGTTGCCATTTTTTATTAAAATTTTGTTGTTAGTATATGTAATATTCGGAATTGGTGCAGTGTTGAAATAAAGACATGTAAATTGTATAAAAATATGCTTACTTATTGCTTTTTTAAATATTATTTGTCAATATAAAATGTTTATTTTCAATAAATTAAAGAAATGGCTTTACCATTAAAATATTGATTTTATTAATAAGAAAAGGAAACAGTAATTTAGTAACACAGTATTATACGGTAATATTTATTAGTCCGAAGTAATAAAATATTTTATGGCCGAAAATGGGCTAAAGCTAATCTATATTTCGGTCTATTAGAACTGAATATGACCAAAACCAAAAATGTTTGTATAAGTTTTCGGTCAACGAACATAATTGTAGTCAATAAAGTAAAAAATGCTCCTATTTTATGTTATTACATTGATTTTCAAAGAATTAGTTATAAGACGGACCGGACCTTAAGTAAACATTTAAAATTCTAAATTCTTAGTAAATGCGTTAAATTATTTAAATGAATTACGGCTGAAAACTTACACGCAAAAAGTCAGTTTCTCGATCAGCATAGGCAAGATGACTGATCATTAGATCCTTTTTATTTGATAAGTCATAATGTAAATCAAATAATTAATGGCGCAGGTTTATACTTTTTCTCTTGTTTATACATTCCGATACATAAATGCAAATTAAATCATAAATTGCTTTGGGCATGCTCACAAGGAGTAAAAAAGGTTTCTATATAAAAAGAGAATCTACTAGAGGTTCAATAAAAGTCATTTTGTAATGTGCAAAATACTGGTCGAAAACTAGTTAAACTAGGGGCCGTAAACTAAAACAGGTGTCCGAAAACTAGCGAAATCGCCACTTTTCCATATTTTAATATTTCTAAACCAGCTGACCCTTGCAACTTCGTTTACGCTACATAAGGTGTATGAAAGGACATGTATTTTTTCAACAGACTCATGGGAACGATGAAACTGCCCTGTTTGCTTAATCATAAAAAAATCAGCCAAGTTTGTTCAACCGCATAGGTGACAACGTCCAATCACGGCGATACGAAATTTATTTTGTTGTGCGTTATTTTGATTTTGCTATATCTACCTATTTCCTTATATATATATATATATATTTTAAATGAGGATGGCGAAAAGGAAAAAAAACATGTAATGCTCCAGCCAAATAACGTATGTATTTATTTTTACAAGCTTTTATTTAACTTGCACTGGATGTTTGTTTGTTTGTTAGTTCGGGTGGAATCTTGCAAGTCAAATTTGGCCAACTTCCCGATTTCCGATTGAGTTAAAATTTCGCACGCATATCTATATTGCGTGACAATACAATATTATGGTAGTCTAGCCGTAAGCTCCCCAAATAATGTAAAATAAAATACAAATAGTGTGGAGCTTATCTGATGATGGAGTCGGAAGGTGGCCATAAGAACTCCGGTACTAAACAAGATAGACCCGGCGTGTTTATAAACAAGACAGGAGGACTACCCAAAGAGTTAGAAATATTTGTTGGAGCCAAGGTAATGTTGCGTTACAATGTTGATGTGTCCAGAGGTCTGGTAAATGGTGCTATTGGTCAAATTACAGAAATCACATGGTCCTACTTTCGGAGAGGACAAATGTATGAAACGGACATACTATCCGTCGGTAAAGACTTCGGTAAAGATGGTGTTCACCTTATTCAACCCAAGTCTTTTTGTTCTTTTTTGTAATTTTTCTTTTCGCTAGTTTCCAAACAAACAGAAAATAATCTCTCGCCAGTTTACAATCTCCCTCCGTAGATTACAATCTAACACTTTTTTACCATTTTCAGGTGACTTGCTTCTTAGTACAATAATAATTGTTTACTATGTATAATTATGAATGTATTTAGAAAAATATAAGTATGTCTATCAGTCATCTAGTTCGACTAGATCCCATAGCACAATCATATATTATTAGTTTAATTTAGGCCAGATGATGTTGTGTGAGATTGTCCACAAATGTTTATTTATTTATTAATTATTTCAGGATCTACCTGCTTCGCCAAGAACTCTACCGAGACCGTGAATGGAACATGTACCAGCTTGTACAAATGTACTTCGGCTGCCCAAGCGTACTTAAACGTGAGTAACTTCAAGCTAACTTAAGCCTTACCGAAGTGACACCGCCTCATAGAAAATTAAAAACTAATTATTAACAATCTTTATGATGTACTCAAGGGATGAAAACGGGTCCCTAAAAATTACTGGGGCGCTGTTCGTCTGTCTGTCTGTCTTCTCGTGGCATCTCATGAACCGTGATAGCTAAAGAGCTTAAATTTTCAAAGCTAAGAGGGTATCCATCCCATACAACCAAGATGTTATTTGTCGTTTTTTGGTACGGAACCCTTCGCGTACAAGTCCACTCGCACTTTTCAATAGTTTGACTGGGCGTTGCTGCGTTGATCAGTCAGCTTACCTTTTGTTCGATGATGACCGACGAAATAAGTACTTAATACGTACAGTATTTTTAAATATTCAGGCGGAAGCTGGCTTCGACACCGCCTGGCCACCAATATACGCCTGCTCAAATCAAGATAATGGAGACCCGACTGTCTGCTGCTTGGATTGTCACCTAGATGAAAAAGAAGCGTAAGCTAGATTTTTGATGACTACATACATAACGGTCCCGCTTTTATTCCCGCAGGGCTATGCAAGGCATATTATTATGCACCCCATTTTTATACTACTAACGTGGAAGATAAGCATACGGCCCACAAATGTCCTGATGGTCATCGCAGTCTACGGACGTTTAAAACACCAGAGGCGTTCGCAGATCCTGGGACATCCTTCCGAGGGCTTACCCGGGACTTCCGACCGTTTGGCAGTGGTAGGGCACCATGAGGTTTTAGTCGGTAAAAGTCCGACATAGCATCTATGACGGTTTTCCACATGGAAAAAATGTCTTTAGCTAGGTTAGGCTTTAGCTACGTGCGAGCGTTTCTCTATTTTTAATATTACCTGTTTATATTTTTTAAGCCTGAAAGGGCTGGCTGTGATGGAACGGGGACATCTGTATCCAACAACACCCGGAGGAAAGGCGTGGTTAAGTAAGTACCTAGTTAGTTACAATTGTGAATGTTTTCTTTACCTTTTAAAAAGGCCTTTATAAATTACCAAGGGGTATCCATGACTAGAGTTTTTTTTTTAAATTAAGCTCGCCAGATTGTCGTCGCTTTCCTGATGGAAAACTACGGCGACATCTAGCGATTGGGGGCCACTCTCACAGTCCGTATGACTTCTGACAGTGGTCCTCAAGTTGGCGGCTCTGTGGGGTACCTCTTCACGCTCCGCTCATAGAACCTGGGGCCACGTGTGCGGACCAGGTTGTTAAGGCTTCCGTATTCGACCTTGACAAATCCTATGCAGCGTACGCTTTTGCCGGATTTCATGCGATTCTTGCAGTTATAAAATCTGAGGAGTTTTAAGAAATATCTAGCCGTAAAATATTGTTCGAAAGACCTATATCTATTTTATGACAAGTTTTTATGAGAATTAAACTAATTTATTTACTTAAAAAAAGTACATTACTTGTTGTTCAGTATGGGAACATAAAAATTAATAGACGACTTGCATAAAGAATATCGTTTAATAATTATATAAATTACAAAGCGATATGTTTACTGGTTGGAAATTGTAGGGCAAGTGCTAGTATGGCGGCCAGATGTTGGAGGGGCCGATGCAACCGGTTTTCGGTATTACGAATGCTTGACATCTGCAACTTGTTCGAGGCGCGAACATATTCCCGCCCCTGGAAAGCTTGACTGCTTTCAAGCTAGATGTCTTCATCCTTCCTAGGCAGCAGACAGATCCGGTTGAGGGCGCGGCGGATAGTTCCTCTGGCTGTGTCAATATCCGCGACACGAGATACGCCGTCTGGTCCAGGGAACAGCTTCGTAATGCGTCCCAGACGCCAATGAAGTGGGGGAGCGTTCTCCTCCCTTATGACTACGAGGTCATTCAATTGCAATTTTGGTTTATTATTTGTGCGCCATTTTGTTCGAGACTGCAGCTCCGCGAGGTATTCATGAATCCACCGTTGCCAAAAATGTTGCTTGATTTGTTCAATTCTTTGGAAGCGGTCGAGAGAGTGGGTGTTGGCGGTTTGCAGACTTGATGATGGCAGCGAATTAAGGGGTCTACCAATAAGGAAGTGGCCCGGAGTTAAGGGTAGAAGTCGGATGGGGATGAACTCAAAGGACATAGAGGGCGACTGTTGAGGATGCACTCTATTTGTGTAAACAGAGAAGATAGTTCCTCAAAAGTATAATGCGTAGTTCCTAGTATCCTAACGAGATGAAATTTAGCCATTTTCACGCAATTTTCCATGAGTCCGTTAAAGTGAGGAGCGTAAACTGGAGAGAAGCGAAACTCAACGCCTTCGCCAGCGGCATAATCTGAGATGGAGCAAACGTTAGTTTTAAAGAACGTCTCCAATTCTTTTGTAGCAGCAACAAAGTTTCCACCATTGTCGCAATAAATTTGTTTAGGTAGTCTACGTGAAATGAATCGTTTCAGAGTTAAAATGAAAGCGTCTTTTGAAAGCTCACTAACTAATTCTAAATGAACGCACTTATATCTAAAACATATAAAAATGCATAAATAGGCCTTTGTAATTTTGCAACCACGACCCTTGCGATCCGCGATCATAAATGGTCCGGCAAAGTCCGTACCTACCGTAATAAAGGGAAAGTCTGGTGTTAGTCTTTCGGCAGGTAGATTGCCCATTATGTCTTGCATGGCTTGACCTTTAAACCGTGTACAAATGTGACAGCTACGAGTAGTACGACGAGCCAAGTTCCTTCCACCAATAGGCCAGAAACGAGTTCTAATCGAGGCTAATAGCGCTTGAGGACCTACGTGTAATAGTCGTCGATGCTCTTGCTGAAACAATAGTTGAGTGAAACCATGACTGGAACTGAGTAACATGGGATGTTTCATGTCAAAGCTCAGTTGTGAGGCCTGAACGCGGCCACCTACTCTAATAACTCCTTCATGTAAAAAAGGGTTAAGTGATAAAATATTTGATTTAGGATTTAATGACCTTTTCTTACTTAGCAAGTCGTATTCTTTTGGAAATGATTGTAGTTGAGAAATGTAAACTAATGCTTGAAGAGCTTTTTTAAGCTCAGAAGGAGTCAGTGAGTCTGTACCTTTACTACCTTTGTGTTGACAATTATTTATAAATCTATACATATAAGCGATAATACGTTGTAGACGTTTTAAATTAGAATATTTATCAAATTCAATTACTGATGGGTTGGTTTCATGATTAATAATAGTATGAGCTTTTAATTCTGGCAAAGGTTGACTTTTATTTATTTTTGGTGGCTGTAAAATAGGCCAGTGTGACACAGGTAAGTATAAAAATTCCGGTCCACTCCACCAAATCTTACAGGATGATACCTCTTGTGGATTTACGCCTCGGGACAGAAAATCAGCTGGGTTATGTTCTGTGGGCACGTAGTGCCATGCCTCAGTGTCATTCAGCTCTCTGATGGCGGCGACTCTATTGGCAACAAACGTTTTTAAATTAGAAGACCCTATTCGCAGCCAACTAAGGACGATGCTGGAGTCAGTCCAATAGACGTGTCGTGTTATTTTTCGCCGTAAGGCTGATGACACAGAAGAGCTCATTTCTGCAGCAAGGAACGCACCAGAAAGTTCCAAACGGGGAATGGTGATTGTGTTTGATATGGGAGCAACGCGAGATTTGGAACAAAGAAGGCTAACATGTACCTTTCCTTCTTTGTCAATAGACCGCAGGTATAGACACGACCCATAAGCCCGTTGGGAGGCATCACAGAAGCAATGTATTTCGACTGATGTCGGCTCTGTTATAGATACCCATCGTGGTATAGATAGAGAAGATGTAGATTTAAGACCTTCAATGAAGGATTGCCATGTTTTAATTATATCTTTAGGTGCAGGATCATCCCAATCTAGCTTAAGAGACCATAAGGTCTGTATCAAAATTTTGGGAACGATAGTGCACAAGGATAGGAGCCCCAGGGGATCGAAGAGTTTGAAAGTTGTAGACAGGATACTCCGTTTAGTGATCACCTCTGGATTAGGAACTGTAATTGGAAAATATAAAATATCATTAGAGGGGTCCCAATTAAGACCAAGAGTATTATTTGATTGGCTTATTGTTAAGTCTTTGCTTGAGTGACTAATGTCTGAAGGTAGCAAAGAAGGGTTGTTGGACCTATATTTACGTAAATGAAAACCCGCGTTACTGAGGGCTGTGGATATAGACTGCTGAATGCGACGAATCTCAATCTCATCGTCATGAGACGTTAGTAAATCATCTACGTATATGTCATTTTGTATGACACTTTTTGTGACGTCATCATCACAGCACTCCTCACCAACCTGCCAGAGACACCTGGTGGCAAGATAGCTAGCGCTAGCATAGCCATACGTGACCGTATTAAGCCTCAGAGTTTGTAGTGGTTTATTCTCCGCATCACGCCACAAAATCAGCTGCATAACTCTGTCCGACTCGTCTAAAATAACCTGGCGGTACATTTTTTCAATATCCCCTGATAACACGTAACGATGTTGTCGAAAACGTATGAGGATATTGAATAGAGAGTCTTGAACTGTTGGGCCTATCATTTGTATGTCGTTTATAGACAAACCAGATGTAGTGCTTGCTGATGCGTCAAAGACAACGCGTAGGCGTGTGGACTCACTACCCTCACGGATTACGGGATGGTGCGGAACAAAATAGGCATTCTGAGGACGGTGTTCTGCTATTGATAAGTGCCCTAGATCTCGGTATTCATTTATAAAGGCTGTATAAGCGAATTTAAGTTCAGGTTGCTTACGAAATCGTCGCTCTAAGTTTAGGAACCTCCTTAAAGCCATACGGTATGAGTCGCCTAAACAATCAACACTATCTAATAAAGGCAGCTTGACACAAAAGCGACCAGTATCAGTCCGCTTAGTGTGCTGTATATAATGTTGTTCGCAAGCTTTTTCTTTGTCAGTGTACAGGGACTTTTTAGGCAAGGTTTCGAGCTCCCAAAACCTTTTTAAGTCACTGTGAAGATCTATTAAATTATTATTATTAATTGACGTACTAGAAATATGACATTGTATGTGAGATTTAGTATTAAAATTATTTTTAGAACTATAATAGTGCATGGGACCTGCAATGAGCCATCCGAACTTGGAGTCGTGTAGAATGGGATTACCCTTTCCTAAAGATTGCTGTTTGGTACCTATAATGTCCCAAAAGATGTCAGCACCGACTAAAAGTTCTATGTCAGACGGCTCAAAAAAGCTGGGGTCTGCTAGTTCTATGGATTTTAGATTTAATCTAGCTATGTCTATAAAAGACTTCGGTATTTTACCTGTAATACTAGGTATAACTAAACATGAAGTGATTACACTAAAATTCCCTACCTTAGATTTTATTTGAACGTTGCATCGTTCAGCATTAAGCTTGAAAATTGTGTTACCTATGCCCATAACATTTTGAACGTTAGAACTTAGAGAAGTTAAGTTTAATTTGTTTTTTAAATTATCTGTTATGAAGGAACCTTGACTGCCATTGTCCAATAAAGCCTTTACAGTGACGCACTTTTTGGTAATTGGATTGACTACGTCAACCAGGGCTGTACAAAGTAATGTCTCAGAAGTTGCAACAGCTGGCATGGAGACTGATTCAGAACGAGTAGTGTTAGTGTCAACCTCTGAAGACTTATGCACGAGACTATTGTGGCGTCCTCCACATACTTTACAATTTCCTGGCAGCCTACATTCATGTACGCTGTGTCCCTTACGCAAGCAGTTTGAGCATAGATTCAAATTCGATATTAATTCGAGTCTATCGGCTACGGATTTTGATTTAAATTGTGCGCATTCATAAATTCTATGATTTTCATTGCAAACGACACAATTCCTAAAGTTTTGAGAGGAATACTGCTTTTTTACCTGACCTATAAGAGATTTTGTATGTGGAAAGGAACCCTGCTTATTGCTGTGAGTGGGTTTCATGAAGGAGTCGCTAGGCGGCGCTTTAGTCTGCTTGTTACGATAAACAGACTCCAAAACATCTGCGCGCCCCTTCAAAAATGTCATGAAGTCGTCAAGACTAGGCATACAGTTAACACTGATATTAGCTTGTATGTACTCCTCCCACTTAACACGAGTATTGCTGTCTAACTTCTCTGTAACGATGTATATGATCAGCGTATCCCAATGGTCGGTTGGTTGTTGCAAAGTATTCAAAGCGCGTAGATTTTTCGAAATATGATCGATAATGAATCTTAATGATTTATCCGTTTCACGCAATGGCTCAATTTTGAATAATGCTTTAACATGATTGTAAATTAATTGGCGTATATTATTATAACGCTCGCAAAGAAGATTCCAAGCTTCAGGATAGTTGTCGTCAGAAACCACCAAATTGCTTATCACGCGCGCAGCTTCACCTTGTAAATAAGAAATTAAATAATGGAACTTGTGAATATTTTTCAATTTTGAATTGTTATGAATTAATGAACTAAAGGTGTCACGAAATTCTAGCCACTTGTAAAATGTACCATCAAAATTACTGATTTTAATGAATGGTAGTCGAAAACCTATAACTTCGTGATCATCTGCGTCAGCCCCAATAAAGCTACTACAATTTTGGCTACGTGATAATTTTTTAGTCGTGGTGTGTGACGAAACAAATTCCTGGGCCCTTGCAATGGCATTGTGGAAAGTTTGCTCAATCAATTCTCTAGTGTCTAATTCTTGGCTTAAGTTGCTTTGCTCAAGTGTCTCTATCTCAGACTGTACGCTGTCGAACTCGCCGAATAAAACCTCAATTTTAGCCAATCTCTGTGTCAGCACGTTAACTTCGATAGGAGTTGGTTTTTTATCCTTTAATTCATCTAATTGATTAACAAATTTAGTAATACGTCCCTTAATTGACGCACGTTTTAGGTTTAAAGTTTTATAAGTAGGCTCCATAATAACAAAGATAACGCACGAACGACAAATGAATGGTTAGCTAATAGTTAGTGATAATTGATAAGAATTGCATACGATACGCTCCTCGCTTCACGCACTCACGGCTGCAATCTCGGAGACCGGTTCGGATCAGCTGATGGCTGACTGTGCGGCGCGGGGTGGGGTGCCGAGTAGACCGGCCGGTGCAGTTCGCCAGCACACCGAGTGTTGCAGTGATTGCGCGATGATTAGACGAAGCTCGTACTATGGCTGAAATAGATTGTTGTGGATGCCTTGTATACAAAGTATATAATGTACTAATAGCTGTAGGATTAAGTTAAGTGCAATAGTTCTCAGCTCAAAGGATTATGAAGACGAAATAGTGCAATAATATGGGCTAGGTTTGAAAGTTATTTAAGTTTTGCTAGATAGGTGCACTAGTTGTTAGGTTATAGTTATAATGGTAGGGATTGCTAGGTAACGATGCGAAATTTTATCAAGAATGTGTTGTGATTATAATATTCTAGGCATATAACTTGGTATTATAACTTAACTGGGTAAGTTATGTAAATAAGAAGTGAATGAAGCTAGTGAAAATGAATGATTAAGCACAATCTTGATATTTACAATAGGTTTAGCTATTGTGATTTGAACTGATTGTATTTATAGCTCTGTAGGTTGCAATAAAGACTTTTAAGTCGTAAAATAGGCGTATAGAACGTAACATAGGCGACTTATAAGTTGCAAAGGCTATTTTGTTTCGAAGTTAATATTATGCATAGATAGCTATGTATTTACTGCACTGAAGGCTTATAAGTTGTGAAATAGGCGTATATAACGATAGATAGGCGACTTATAAGGTTGCGAAGCAATACGATAGCTAGAAAATATAGTAGGTAGGTAGAAGTTAGGTAGGTACGTAAGTACGTATAGTCCTAATAGAAAAAATCTGTTCACACAAATAGAATGCTTTTAGGATTGTATGGAACTGATTAGAAATGATAATAAAGGAACGGGCTCACTTTTTGGCTGGCAGAACCGCTGCTTTGGTGCGTTTGTAGTATCCGCTGGACCTCCGCTTGGCCGGCTCGCAAGGCTGCAAAAGTGCTTGTCTCCGCTTCTTTGTTCTTGACCGTAATGCTTCTTAGGCTGCTGCTTGTAGTGTTACGCGTTTCTGCAGGTAACTTGGTGCTTCGATGACTTGATGGCTTTTTTCTTACAAAAACTCGTAGTCTTGAAAGCGTAGGTAGTTTGACCCCGACGTTTACGTACGTAACGCAGCAAATCGTTGTCCGAAGTTGGAAATTAGTTGTTTACTTTTCACGGTCGCCACTTATGTTCAGTATGGGAACATAAAAATTAATAGACGACTTGCATAAAGAATATCGTTTAATAATTATATAAATTACAAAGCGATATGTTTACTGGTTGGAAATTGTAGGGCAAGTGCTAGTATGGCGGCCAGATGTTGGAGGGGCCGATGCAACCGGTTTTCGGTATTACGAATGCTTGACATCTGCAACTTGTTCGAGGCGCGAACACTTGTTAAGATTTTTGCAATATTTATCATTTTTCGAGGGCGATTTAGATCAAACAAAGTGTTCCTAATCGTATTTCAAACCGTTAAAAAAGCGAGAGTATCATAAACTACAATAATAAAGTTTAATCGGATCAAATCAAACAATATTTCCTAGTATAAAGTTCACCACAAGATGGGTCTCTTTCGAATATAAGCGTTAATTAAAATATTTCTTAACTAAACATACTTGTACGTAATAAATCTTTACGGAGCCCTCGGCAGGCGAGCGCGACTCGCACTTGTCCGGTTTTAGATGAATAACTTACTAACTGACCCGGCGAACTTTGTTAAGGCCGCGTGGGTCAGATTTTGAGTTTTTTGAAACAATCCTAGTCAAAAAGTAAAGGGTTTATAATCCTGATAAATATATAATTATAATAGTTAAGGATATAAGCTAAACATATTCCAAGCCCGTTACACGATCCAATAAATTTCACTAGATAGAAAAAAATCCCAAAGTTGACTCTCTCAGAAAAGTTTTATCAATACTGTGGCTTTATATATTTTTTTTTTGCACTCAATTAAAGCTATTGAGTTTTTATACACATTTTCCGAACGTTTTTTTATACACAAGTATTTACATAGTTATCATGTAGGAATATCTACCAAACGCAATAGAATTGCGCCGCTGACGGCCGATCAGTCTCGCGCTAGCGCTTGTGGAGGCAGGACCTGTGTCAGTTTTTATCGCAACTATTTCGTAATTATTATGCCAAATTACGTTGAAATCGCGCCACAGTATAAAAATATCAGTAATGGGCAAAATGTATTTGATGGGTATCGTTTAAGGGGTTTTTTGCTATGCTGAGTACGAATCACGTGATAATTTTGCAATTCAAAATGGCCGCCACGCCGTAATCACAAAATTTCATGATGGGTATCGTTTAAGGGGTTTTTTCGTATGCTGACTACGAATCACGTGATAATTTTACAATCCAATATGGCCACCGCGCCGTAATCACAAAATTTCATGATGGGTATCGTTTAAGGGGTTTTTTCGAATGCTGAGTACAAATCACGTGATAATTTTACAATCCAATATGGCCGCCGCGCCGTAATCAAAAAAATTCATGATGGGTATCGTTTAAGGGGTTTTTTGGTATGCTGAGTACGAATCACGTACTGATTTTGCAATACAAGATGGCCGCCGCTCCGTAATCACAAAATTTCATGATGGGTATCGTTTAAGGGGTTTTTTAGAATGCTGAGTACGAATCACGTGATAATTTTGCAATCCAATATGGCCGCTGCGCCGTAATCACAAAATATCATAATGGGTATAGTTTAAGGGGTTTTTTGGTATGCTGAGTACGAATGACGTGATAATTCTGCAATCCAATATGGCCGCCGCGCCGTAATCACAAAATTTCATGATGGGTATCGTTTAAGGGGTTTTTTAGTATGCTGAGTTCGAATCACGTGATAATTTTGCAATTCAAAATGGCCGCCACGCCGTAATCACAAAATTTCATGATGGGTATCGTTTAAGGGGTTTTTTGCTATGCTGAGTACGAATCACAAACTAATTTTGCAATCCAATATGGCCGCCGTGCCGTAATCACAAAATTCTATGATGGATATCGTTTAAGGGGTTTTTTGGAATGCTGAGTACGAATCACGTGATAATTTTGCAATCCAATATGGCCGCCGCGCCGTAATCACAAAATTTCATGATGGGTATCGATTAAGGGATTCTTTCGTACGCTAGGTACCAATTTAATGTAATTGGCCTTAATTTTACAATAGAAACCTTTTGTCATAGTATTTTCGCATTGCTAGGCCTAAACTTAATAAGCAAATCTTTTTAGTTTACTACTGTTAATAGCTTAGGCGGCCAAATTGAATTCCAAAATTATCATGTTATTCGTACTCAGCATTCGAAAAAAACCCATTAAACTTATTTTTGAAAAGCAATTAGTATGCTAACTGATCATTTTTACATTAACATTAAAATTTAAAACCCATTAAACGATATCCATCACGAAATTATGTGATTACGGCGCGGTGGCCATTTTGGATTGCAAAATTATCATGTGATTCGTACTCAGCATACCAAAAAACCCCTAAAACGATTACCATCATGGATTTTTGCGATCTTCTTCTTCTTCTTCGTGTCAATGGCGACAAAAATAGCTAGATATGCCCAGCCCAAAACTCAGCAAGATTGACTGCGCGGTCCGTAGCCTGATTCAGATCCGCAATTGCACAGGTGTAGGGGCACAGCGAACATGACAGTAGGTGGTCCATTGACTGCAGAAGTGCACCACAGTCACAGCCCCCGCTCCCCGGGTCCAGGTAGCCCCATCTTACCCGGTTCGCCCTACAGCAGCCGACTTGGGACCTCAACCTATTTAGGGACTTCCAGGTGGCCCATTTAAGTTCATGCCCGGGTGGTAGGCTCTCAGCAGGCTGGATGTTGTCTGGAGGGGGTGCATTTTCCGTGAGCCACCGCTGGTTCCGAACGCTTTCGGGTTGACCCTCCACAGCAATGGTACATCGAAGGAAGCTCCTTCTGCTTTTAAGGCGGGAGCTTGGTATAACGTGTTGGAAGAGTGGGTGCCGCGCATCGGTCTCCTGCTTTCCCTTCTCAATCGTCGCCTTACGCTAGGTGGAGCGATACCGGCAAGTGGATATACTCTGTTCAGGGGAGTAGGCTTAAGCCAGCCCGTTATTATGCGACATGTGTCATTTAGGGCAGTATCAACCTCCTTCGCATGCGTAGAGCGGTGCCACACTGGACACAAACTCACCTGCTGAAAAGGAGAGAGCGAGGCTGGTTGTTCTGACAACATGTGGGGCTGCTCCCCTGGACGTGGATATAAATTTTTGTACTAGGTTATTCCTGCTCGCCACTTTTTGCTTGGTGTTGATGCAGTGGGTTTTAAATGTGAGAGCGCGATCGAGGGTAACGCCGAGGTAGCGCGCCTTTGGGCAGTGCTCAATTTTGACTCCTCGCCACGAGATGTTAAGGGGTCGGTTTGCTTCCCGATTACGCAATTGGAAAGTGCACGATTGGGTTTTTAAAGGGTTGGGTCGAAGTCCATTCTCCTTATAATATTGGTCTAGCCTTTCCAGTGCCGCCCCCAGTTTGGCTTCGGCCTCTTCAAAGCTGCCTGTCTGAGCAGCCAACGCTAGGTCGTCCGCGTATAGAAAGTGTTTTGTGCTCGGGTTTATTGGCTGGTCATTTGTGTAGATATTAAATAATGCTGGAGCCAAGACACTTCCCTGTGGCAGTCCATTTTTCTGAACGCGCCATCGGCTTTTTTTGTTCTGCATATGCACTTGGAATCTGCGGTTTGTGAGGAGTTCCGTCAGGATTTTAGTGAAGCCCATGTCATTGGTCATCCCAAGTACTTTGGCAAGGAGCCTTTTGATGTTTACTGTATCGTATGCCGCTGACAGGTCGACAAACACAACACCGGTTATTTGTTGGATTTCAAAGCCATCCTCTATATGTTAGGTAAGGTTCAGGATTTGGCTCGTGCACGATTTACCGGGTCTAAATCCGGCCTGTTCGGCGATGGGTTTATTCTCCAGTATTGGTGTTAGACGGGCCAGTAACATCCTCTCGAACATCTTGAAGGTGTGGCATAGCAGAGAAATGGGGCGGTAATTTTTAGGGTCGTTGGGACTCTTGCCAGGCTTGAGGAGCGCTATGACTTTTGCTCTTCGCCACGGTTTCGGTATCCTAAGGGATTTTAGGCAGTTATTAAAGAGAGCAAGAAGCCAGGACACTACCTCGGGTCCAAAATGTTTTATTTGGTCGACGGTGATATCGTCCACGCCTGCTGCTTTACCCGTTTTTAATATTTTTATTGTGTCTGTAATTTCCTGTAGTGAAAAAAACTGACTGATTTCGTTAACGCACTGCGATGACTTTCGGTGTTTTGGGGTCTTGGGTAAGCGGTATTGTGGCTTTTCATTTAGGAGAAGTTGGTGTGCCACTTGGTCTGGCGTCACATGACCGGGGTTGACAGCGGCCGGTGGGTCATCAGTGAGTCTCCTCACAGCTCCCCATGCCTTCTTGCTGTTATGTGTCATGTCGACACTAGCAACCAGTTGCATCCACTTGTCCCTGCGACCCTCAGCTACGGCATGCATAAGTTGCTCTCCCTTCTGTATTGTTTCTTCCGAGAAGGGGTTTTCGCTGTGCAGAGACTGGTATTCGTCAAACAGCTTGGCGGATTTATTCTTAAGGCCTGAGACGTAGGAAGTTCGACATCCTCGTGGAATGCATTGTCGAGACGCAGTCCATACCAGTTTCACAAATGAATCGTAGTTTTCAGGGGATGGATCTACGTCACCGATCATTGAGTCCAGCGTTTCGGAGTAGAGGTCCCAATTGGCTTTCAAAAAATTAAATCTTGGTTTGTAGCTTATTGTTGCTGTGATTTGACAGGTGATAGGTCTGTGTTGGGTATTAGGTATCGCTGAGCACACATTTTTTCTGCATAGAGGACGCAGGTTTTTGCTGGCAAATATGAGATCGGGGTTGTACCCACGGAGCCAGCGTCGGCTATCAAAGGAAGCGGGAAGCTTTGCATCGTGGACAAGACACAGGTTTTCCGCCTCTGCCCATCCTTCAACCGCCTCACCGTCCGAATTTGTGGTGGAGTACCCCCATGTTATGTTTGGGCTATTGAAGTCTCCCACAACTATTCTGGATACCTGACCCAAAACGATTTGCGGTGGCTCAAAAATGAATGGGCTGTTTGGTGGTTTATAAACCGATGTCACTGAACAGTTACCTACGTCGACCGTAAGGATTTCAATGTTGTTTTTATAAGTGCTTGATGCCGCAGCTATGGACAAAGAGGGCAAAATAAAAGATAAAATAAAAAATAAAATAAAATAAAATAAAATAAAATTTATTCCATTTGAAATTTTTAAAAAATTATTTAGGTTTGTCAAAATTTTTGTGACTCTACCGGGGGTTCGGAAATGCTACAGACTGAGAAGAACACCCCAAGAAACTCAGTCCGGTCCCTATTAATTCATCTTAGTATCTAATACAGTTTTTTTTAAATGTAGAAAGGAGCAATTCGTGTCACTGCCAGGCAGCCTTGTCTTCTAGAAAGTCTTTAATGCTATAATAAGCTTTCTGGCACAATTTAAGTTTTATTAGTTTTTTAAATTTATTAACTGACAAACCTGTTACGGCTGTCGGCAATGTATTGTACATTCGAATACAATTGCCCGCAAAAGAATTGAAGACATGAGTGGATGAAGGAGATATACTAAAATTTGTAAAATTTGAGAAAATGGGTTTCAAATTTCGTTACTTGTGATTGAAATAAATCGCTTTTCGTTGTATTTATCTACAAAGTTTTTTACCTAAAATATAGTGAATAAACGAGTCTACTAATATGGAGTGGAATTTTTTTAAAAAAGTGCAAGGATTTGTATTTATTAAAAAAAAACCGTACATAACCCCTTCATTCATCTCCTAAAATAGAAGTTGCATACGAAAATACAAGATGAATGGGTCAACTACATAATCAATTCTTAATCTTACCCTAAAATAGTTTCATAATAATACTGATATTCCGGTTTAACAAATTTTAACTGTTCTTTAATATTAGCTTTCTTTTTTTCTGAAATTGTACCATATTTTTCTTGAACCGGTTCCACTACAAAGTCTTCTACTTGTCCTCTTTTTTAAATATATCAACTTTTCTAAACGGCGCCATCTCATCATTACTTTATTTCTATAAAAATGCACCGAATTCCTCTACCCTTATCCATTTAATACCATCCCTGAAATTTACCTTCTGCTTATTTTGCTCATTTGAACGTTGTGTACTCTACGTGTAGAATCCGTGTCAAGTTGTGGGTCGGATTCAGCGGCTGGGTCTCGAGGTCGCACTTCGTAAATCCGAGGCTCTGTGCTTCCACGGACCTCGGATGGGGCCACCTGCGGGATCCAGCCTACAAGTAGGGGGCGTCAGCATCGGCATCGAGCCCTCAATGAAGTATCTGGGGCTCGTACTCGATGGCCGGTGGAACTTCGGACATCACTTCCGAAGTTTGGTCCCAAAACTGAGGAGAGCATCAGCCGCATTCGCGCGGCTGATGCCCAACATCAGCGGACGCATCAACGCTCCCTACAGGAGACTGTACCTGTGGAGCGTGCGAAGCTTGACCCTATATGGGGCCCCCATATGGACGGAGACCCTAACGGCCAGCAATGTGGCAAGATTGCTGAGCCCGCAGAGAGCGATGGCCGTCAGGGTGATAAGAGGATACCGCAAGATCACCGGTGAGGCGGAATGCCTCCAAGCCACAACATCAGCGGACCCATCAACGCTCCCTACAGGAGACTGTACCTGGGGAGCGTGCGAAGCATGACCCTATACGGGGCCCCCATATGGACGGAGACCCTGACGGCCAGCAATGTGGCAAGATTGCTGAGCCCGCAGAGAGCGATGGCCGTCAGGGTGATAAGAGGATACCGCAAGATCACCGGTGAGGCGGCATGTCTCCAAGCCACAACATCAGACCCATCAACGCTCCCTACAGGAGACTGTACCTGGGGAGCGTGCGAAGCATGACCCTATACGGGGCTCCCATATGGACGGAGACCCTGACGGCCAGCAATGTGGCAAGATTGCTGAGCCCGTAGAGAGCGATGGCCGTCAGGGTGATAAGAGGATACCGCAAGATCACCGGTGCGACGGTATGTCTCCAAACCAGAACCCCTCCATGGGACCTGGAAACGAGAGCCCTTGCGTCACTGTTCAGATGGCGCAAGGAGGTGCTGGAGCGGAGCTAAAAGCCTGCGTCTCGAGAAATTGAGGCCCCATTGGTTCCTAATCCACCAGGAAACCGTGGGGACATGGAAGGTGCGACTAAAGCAACCAAAGGGGGGATTCGCCACAATCGCGGCCGTAAGACCGGTCATGGACGAGTGGCTGAAGAGGAAACACGGTGCTCTCTCCTACCGGTTGTCGCAGATACTTACCGGGCACTGTAGCTTCGGTAGGTATCTGTGGCGAAGACACCGGGAAACCACGGCTGAATTTCAGCACTGTGAGGACCGCAGCGATGACACAGCGCTCTACACGCTAGTGGAGTGCACGGCGTGGGCGCAACAGCGCCAGGTTCTGGTAGTGGGTCTGGACGTGGACACTCTCTCGCTTGAGATCATGGTGCGAGCCCTGATCTCCAGCGGGAGCAAGTGGGACTGCGCCGCCTCTTTCTGCGAGCAGGTCATGCTCGTGAAGGAGGCGGCGGGCGGGTGCGAGAGAGCTCTCCCAGCCGAGTTCCGCAGTCAGTGGCCTGGGCGCCGCCGACGTGTCTTCGCCGAGGACTATCGGCCTCCATGACTGGGGGTCTGAGGGCGATGAGAGGGTCGCTCATCGTCCTTACAGAAGCAGGCCCAAGACGGCAGCGTGACGTGAGGAACTCACGCATGCCCCCCCCTTAGAAGCGGGATCACACCCGAAACCCCCCAAGACGCGGGATAGCACCCGAATCACCCCCTGGGCGAGGTCGCAGTGAAGGCCGTGGGTCTGTTGGGAGTCCTGGGACATCCTTCCGAGGGCTTATCCGGGGTTCACAACCATAGGCTGTTGGGCGTTACGTGAGGTCTTTTACTCGGTAGGAGTCCGGCATAACATCCACGAGGATTTTCCCTCACGTAAAGAAAAAAAAACACTCGTGACATGCGTCCGTGGCCCGTGTTTTAGCGCTATTGAACATGACATGAAATGAAAGAAAAAGACAAATATACACGAGGCGAAATTTAAGAAAGAGACAAGTAGATCACATAGCTCCTACATTCAAATTACACGGCACTGCAGCGAGATTAAACACGACGCAAAATGGAAGAAAGGGGCAAGTGCATCACATAACACCTTCATCCACCATAGCGCGAAGCGCCCGCGCTTTTGCTGGCACTTGGCTCATTCATCCACGCACGAAAGTCATTTAAATTTAAAATGTTTAGATTAAAAATATGTTAAGTGCCCATATCACTTTCATTCAGTGCGATTATTATTTTATATTGGTACATAGCCCCTTCATGAATTATTTATTCTAAAACTAAGCCTAATTCACGTCACTTTAAGGTTTAATATAGTTTATTAGCATCTATCACCTTCATTCAATGAAAAAAAATATTTTTCAAAAAATGTTACATAACCCCTTCATTCACTCACGTCTTCAATTGCTTATTTTATTAAGCCTAAATCTAGTTACAGCCAATTTATTCTTATTTCTTAAGTTTAGGTTATGGATATCACTATCTATACATATAATAAAATGATAGAAAAGTCAAAACTGTACATTGGAAATATTTAAAAAAAAATACTCGCTGGGTGTTCAACATAAGATACCGAAGCCGAAAATATAGTTAGAAATTTTTTTGTCTGTTTGTCTGTTTGTCTGTTTGTCGGTTTGTCTGTTTGTCTGTTTGCTTTGCTTTGTCCGGAAGGATCTCGAAAAGTACTCAATGGATTTGATTCAAATTTTGTACCAACATTAGCTAGGGGTAGGGTCTTAAAATAGGCTATATATTATCACGCTACATATTCTAGGGGCTAAGCAGAGAGCAATCAAATTGGCATTATAACATAATTTTCACGCGTACGAAGTCGCGGGCAACAGCTAGTTTTTAATAAATTTACTATTATTTTTATGAGTATATAATAAGTTTTCATATATGTACTGTGAATACACAGTAAGGATGTTGATATCCTTAAACTTTTCCCTTAATGACTCCCGAAACCCCATACCATAGATAGCCCGGACAGCCCTTTTCTGCAACACAAAGATACATTCGATGTCGGCAGCGTTACCCCATAATAGTATGCCATAGGTCATGACACTGTGGAAATAGCTAAAGTAGACAAGACGCGCTGTTCTAATGTCTGTCAGTTGTCGGATCTTTTTAACGGCATAGGCTGCAGAGCTCAGTCTGCCCGAGACTTTCTCGATATGAGGCCCCCACTGCAAGTTGGAGTCTAACTTTATGCCCAGAAAGACAGTTTCATCGACCAATTCTACTTGATCATCCCTAATCCTAATACTGGTGTTAACGAGCCTAACATTTGGCAAGGTGAATCTAATACATTTTGTTTTAGTTTCATTTAACAATAAATTATTTGCGTTAAACCAGTGGACTACCCTAGAGAGGGCATTGTTTACTTCGTCAAGATTGCGTTGTCCACGCTCAACTTTAAATATTAAAGATGTGTCATCAGCAAACAAAACTACCTCGTGATCGTCTCTTATAAGGTGAGGGAGATCATTTATGTACACTAAAAATAGAAAAGGTCCCAGAATTGAACCCTGAGGCACCCCCATTGTTACAGCAGACCCATGTGACTGTTTACCATTTATAACTACTCTCTGTACTCTATCTCTTAGGTAAGAACTAATTAAATCCAAGGCCGTCCCCTGGATCCCATAATGATCAAGTTTTTGAATTAAAGTCTGATGCTGGACGCAATCAAAGGCCTTAGATAAGTCGCAGAATACACCATAAGCATCATACGACTCCTCCCAGGCCTCATATATACACTCTAATAATTTAATTCCAGCATCCGTGGTAGACCGACCGCGCGTGAAACCGAATTGTTTAGTATGGAATAGTTTATTGGTATTAAAATGATTTTGCATTTGATTAAGCATTACCTTTTCAAAGATTTTACTAAACGTGGGTAGTACAGAAATAGGACGAAAATTGGACGGATCCGAGGTGCTACCCGATTTAAACAGAGGAGTTATTTTACTAAACTTCATTAAGTCAGGAAACACACCACTATCAACACAATTATTAAATATTATTGATAATTCAGGGGCAACCATTTCAATTAACGAATTAACAAAATGTACAGAAATTCCCCAGAGGTCAGCCGTTTTCTTAATATTTAAAGATTTACAAGTTTTTATGATAGTGTGTATACTAATTTTACTGAATTTGAATATTTCATTACAGCAAGGAACATTTGCTTTTAACAAGGATTCTGCTATTGGGGTAGAAGAACCTAGGCCTCTGGTCAAATCTACTGGTATTCGAGAGAAAAAGTGTTCAAATTCGTTAGCGACTTCGGCATCTGTTGTAATGATGTTACCATTTACTTTAAGTTTAAAATTATTATCATTTGATTTTGCTTGGCCTCTTTCTGCGTTAATTATTTTCCAAGTAGATTTAACTTTGTCTACACTATTGATAATTTTATTACTTATATACTTTCTTTTGACCGCTAAGCAGTCTGCTTTAAACTTTTTTGAATAAGTTTTAACATAATTTAGAAATTCATCTGTTCTATTAAGCTGTCTTTCTGAGTATAGTTCATACAGTTTTTGTCTACTTTTATGTATATCCTCAGTGGCCCATTCACTGAAGGCTGGCCTGTCTCCGATTGTGACTTCCTTAGACTTGAATATGGAGTTGAACTCATTGTAAATGGAATCAAAAAATAACTTATACATTACATTTGGATCTAAGCCAGTGTCTAAAAATGGAAGTTTATTGCAAAGTCCAACTCGCATACGTTCCAAGCGGTCACTAGTTACTGGTCTACATAATATTTTACGTCTTTTAACTTTTTCTCTTGTGATCTTGAAAGATGCTATTTGCCCAGTATGATCTGATTTTATCTTATTTATAATACTCTTACTTTCTGGCAACATATCACTGTATATATTGTCCAGACAAGTAGCTGCTGTATCACAATATCTAGTAGGCTCTAAAAATAAGTTAGTGAGATTGTGTGATTTAAATAAATTTAAGATATCATTGGTCTGACGTGTATTTATAAGTATATTAACATTAATATCACCGCACACTATTAGGTGTTTATTAGTTTTTCCAAGTTTAAATAGCACTTTATCCATTACTTCCTCAAACTCACAAAAGGGTGAGACTCCAGGTTTATATACGCATACTACTATGAATTGCTCCAATTCTACGCACGATATTTCAACTGTACACTCTACAGAGAGGGACACAACATCTTTCCGTTCCTTATACTTTAACTTCTTATTTAATAAAATCAACGAACCCCCCCGTGTTGTGTTGACCCTGCAGAACGCACTACCAACCCGGTGACTACTGAAGCTGAACATGAGCTCATACTCCTTACGCATATGTTCTGTAAGACAAACTATTTCAATATTTTCTGAGCTCATGAACAGCTCCAATTCAAACTCTTTGACCTGCGTTAATGTTGCTATATCATAATGCACCAGACTGCTATAATTTACATTTTTTAAATTAGTTTTGTTCGGAGGACAGTTTCCGATATAGTTATGATTTGCAATTAAATTCAACTCTATCAATTTACAATTTTGGCTAGAGGGTAAATCCTCTGTTGTCCCAGAAGTTAATTTAAATTACTTGGAAGCGATTCCAAAGTCCTAAATCTACTCTGCTCAAATAAAGCAGTTTTGTCAGCCAAGTTTTTGGCTATAGAGTAAAAATAATTGAATAGCAAACTTGCTATTTGTCTTTTATAGTATTTGGGTAGACAATACCTACCCTTGTGATTATTATAGACTTTATACTTGCTATGTGACAAATTTGTGTCAAATACAGAATTAAAGTCAATTACATTGAATTTATTATTATACTGACTTATTAAGTTTAAACGTAAATTCATCTTATATGTAAATGAATTTTCCGAGTCTGGCACACCTTTTATAAATGGAAGTGTGAACATTACAACTTGTATGACATTTAAGTTTAAGATGTAATTCATGTATAGGGACAAATCATCATTGCTAATTTTCCCCCTGTTTGCACAGAAAATTATTATTTTACTGTTAGCTTCAAATTTATGTTCTAATATCTTTTGCATAATATCACTTAATGAAGCACCCGGATAGCAATTATTAATAACCGAGTAATAACTTGAATTTAAGTTTTGTTTTAAAAATGAACTTATATTGGTACCAATATCATCACTAAATACAATTAATTTAGTACAACGATTACTATTATTTACACTGTCACACAATATATCCACTGATGTACTGGGCGGGCAAGTAGTAATGGGAGCTAAGGGCTCAGCGGTAACCGGTTCACCCTGAGCCTCCACCGGCTCAATTGCTTTAGGGCAGCTAATATTGCATAAGTGGTCATTTAGGAAACAATTAAGGCGCTCAGTGTTATCATTTGATGTTTTGAGTACCTTATCTATGGTTACAGAACATTTAGTAAAGTCCTTAAGGGACCATTCATATTTTTTAGTCATATATTGTAGCTCAAATTGCAAACTTTGTATTTTTGATTCTAATTTTTGTGTGTCAGTGCAATATTTTAAATGACTTTGTTCCAGCTCTAACATTGACAATTTAGCTTGTTCTCTAAATTTTAAACCAGAACCTATATTTTTACACTTCTTGATTAACATTTTATGGAATTTTAATTGCTTTTTTGATTTCTGTATGAACTTTTTAATTTTAAGATATTTTTTTTAGTTTATTTCTGCTGCAAAACAAAACCGACTTGTCCCGTTGATATGGACTGTCACCTGTAAGATCTATAGTAGTCAAGTCCAGGTTTTGAGAATTTGCAGAAGGAATAAACTGCGGGATACCACTCATTAACTCACTATAAAGATTGTCAGTTTTTTGAGCAGTAACTTTCTCAGCAGCTTCTTCCAGGTGTGAGATTTGTCCCTGGGCATCCCTTAGCTCCTGTTCCAGAAAGGTAGTCCTTCTCAAGGTTTTCTCATACTCGTCACTGCACTCTTGGAACCTATCTACAATTGACTGAAGGTGGTCCCGCTCCGCAACAATGTCATCGTAACTTACATGAAGTCTTGATAATTCGCATTTTAATTTTTTTGTGTTTGCCTTGCAAAAATATCACTACCATATGTAGGGTGCGCGTTTTCGACTATGAGTGACATGCCATTTATTTTTGGTCGCGGTTGGTGGCTACTCCTGTGCGTTTCCTGGACACAGAGGATGTCACAATGTGTTCTTTTACATAGTTCCGCAAGGATGGATGACTTGTCTGCCGAGAACCCCTCTATATTGATGGATATCACCTGGAAGGTACTGCTGAGATCTCTGGGGTTAGCTCTGAGAAGAGCTGTTTGTCTATTTGTTGTCATTGTGGTGAGAGGATTAGTCACCTAGACTCTGCGTTACCAAGTGCTAGGTGTCCAGGGTGCGCCGGACGTTGGGAATCAAGTTCGCTTTATTGACGTCGCTCGTGGAGGCTCCTCTCTTGCACCCCCATTTTTGCGATTAAGGCGCGGTGGCCATATTGGATTGCAAAATTAGTACGTGATTCGTACTCAACATACCAAAAAACCCTATAAACGATACCCATCATGAAATTTTGTGATTACACCGTGGTGGCCATTTTGGATTGCAAAATTATTACGTGATTCGTACTCAGCATACCAAGAAACCCCTTAAATGATACCCAACATGAAATTTTGTGATTACGGCGCGGCGCCCATATTGGATTGCAAAATTATCACGTGATTCGTACTCAGCATACCAAGAAACCCCTTAAACAATACCCATCATGAAATTTTGTGATTACGGCGCGGCGCCCATATTGGATTGCAAAATTATCACGTGATTCGTACTCAGCATACCAAGAAACCCCTTAAACAATACCCATCATGAAATTTTGTGATTACGGCGCGGCGCCCATATTAGATTGCAAAATTAGTACGTGATTCGTACTCAGCATACCAAAAAACCCCTTAAACGATAACCATCATGGCTTTTTGCGATTACGGCGCGGCGGCCATATTGGATTGTAAAATTATCACGTGATTCGTACTCAGCATACGAAAAAACCCCTTAAACGATACCCATCATGAAATTTTGTGATTACGGCGCGGCGCCCATATTGGATTGCAAAATTTTCACGTGATTCGTACTCAGCATACCAAAAAACCCTTTAAATGATACCTATCATGAAATTTTGTGATTACACCGCGGCGGCTATTTTGGATTGCAAAATGATCACGTGATTCATACTTAGCATACCAACTTTAGAAAACTTTAGAAATTTTTATGACGTTATAATGTAATTTACATTTTTTACGCAACTGTAACCATCTAGCAAACTTACGCAACGGAAACTCTCAAAAGAAATGAAATATATAGTTTTCGAAAAATGTTTCGTTGCTGCTCAGCTCTTATTCGCCTTAGCGTGATGTTATATATTTTGTATTTTGCAAAAATGGACATTCTGTTAAGGAACTTTTGAAATTCAACTAGCAGTCTCTTAGACTCTAGAGTTCAAACAACTAAACAAACAAACAAACTCTTTAGCTTAAAAATTTTATTATAATACATATATATAATTAACTCATTTATTTAGGAAACTCGAATAAATCACTACACTTAATAAAGTTAGATGCATTTACTACGTCAAACAAAGTTAGCATGCTGTTTCTTTCTACTCTACTGTATACTGTGTGGCATGAGAGTTCACTGCCGCTGCCGGTGCGCGGTGTGTCTTGCGCCCGGGGCGAGGGGAGCGCCAAATGCCTACTTGTGCTCAATAACCGCCCCTTAATATACTGGGTATAACAAAATTGACTCTCCATATTTCATGAGATGACTTGGCATCGGAAATCAAATACAAATATTTAATAAAAAAGGGGGGTTAATTTTTTTTTGTCGCACATTAAGAGTTCGTTTTTTACCGTGGCAATTCGAGGTAACATGGTCGCCGTGGTAAAACAAACACGGAACACCCGTCTGGCTGTCGTTGTCGCTTTCTACTGCCGCTCAGTAGCGATAGAACGGGTGATAATGAAAATTTATAGGACCTTTAAAACAGATTTACGGTTAAAGTATTCATGTGATTTTTTTTCTTCATTTTTGTAACGTTTCTTGACTGATGCCACGTCACACAATTTTGTTACACCCAATGTAATAACGAGCTGACCCGATACTATTTTGTTTTTTTTTTGGATGCAAACCTGTCTCGGGCTATAACTAGACATACTTGTACGTAGTAAATCTTAAAACAGATGTCTAAAAAGTAACCACCTGAGAACACTTGTTTTACTAATAAAACGACAATAGTTCGGTGATAAGGTTCTGTATTGCCTATATGGAATAACAACACACAATAAACCTATATAAATAGGTACAGCACTAATAACACTAGTGCGATCCAGGATACCGAAAAGCGCCATCTAGTGATGTAACTATAAAATAACTACGTACAGAGATTGAACATGCCGCCCACCATGGACTAATAGTCCATCAAACAATAAAAATTGATGGCTTAATGAGCGACAGCTCAAATAAAAATAAACAAGAATATTTTTTACAAACGGAAACTGTACTATAATAACTAACTAACCTTACTATAATTATAAGTATTATAACTATACTGATTTACATAACTATTTACTAATATTAACAATGGTAAAACGGTTATGCACTTTAAACTACAAAATAATAAATTGTAAATAAAATATAAAAATAAAACCTGAAATTAAACATAGATATAAGTACAAAACAAGCATTTTCATCATTATTTGAGCAAGTTTATTTTTTTCTATTTTTGCGATAATTGTATCTGATGGGGGCGGAGGCGAATAATTTTTCGCACGGCACAACTATCTCTATTTGGTTCATAATTTTAAGTGACAGTCCTGGTTTCGACCCCGATTCCCAAAACCGCATATGTAAAGCATCAGCTTTGATAATGCTTACTAAGTGGCTGCTAACAATGCCATTGGATCTCACTTGGTAATTTGTGTCCATATGGTGAGCGACAGTATGCTCACCAGTGCTGCGAACCAAGTCCCATCCCGTGATTCCCGAATAAACTTCCACACCTAAAGGTATATCGATCATACAAGGGCGCCTATAAGATGGATTCACCAATTGCATAATTGGAAGAACCCTCTTCAGAGAATCGTCGATGAACACGGCCTTGCTAGAACTTAGCAACGAATTGGCCCGTTCCTCAAAGGAATGCACCTTAATGCTCAAAGAAGACGATTGCAATGCGATATATGCGAAACTATTATAAGTCAATACTACACTACTTTATAACTTTAAAGTACTGAACACTGTTATTGGAACCCTAAATTTTTTCAAAGTTAATATTTTCTTTTAAATAAGGTCGGAAATGTACTCACTGTTTTATCTTCACTCACTGTCACACTTGACGCTTTCTTCACTGACAACGGCTGTCAATCGACAGATCCCAGCTGTCACTTTGACAGGTGTCTTGATGTTGACAGATAGACGTCACTACGGCCGATGATGTTGCTTGACAAGAGCTGTCAAACGATGCCTTCCCTTCACTTGACAGTAGCTGTCAAATGATGTCCTCGACGATGCTGTAGTTACCTTCACAAAATCCGTGCCCTGGTCTTCCTAAATCACCCAAGGGAGTTTCCCTCCGCTTTGGTGACAATTCCGAATCTGTCTCTTGATGACAGACGTAGACGCTGGCTGAGTAACGATCCACTACCCTTGCCTAGCGTGACTACAGACACTAGTCTACAGTAAACTTCTGGTCTTTGTTCGGCTGAAGGACCATGAACAGATGTCCAAAAAGTAACCACCTGTGAACACTTGGTTTACTAATAAAACGACAATAGTTCGGTGGTAAGGTTCTGTATTGCCTATATTGAATAACAACACACAATAAACCTATATAAATACAGCACTAATAACATTAGTGCGATCCAAGATACCGACAAGCGCCATCTAGTGATGTAACTATTAAATAACTACGTACAGAGATTGAACAAGCACAAAAAAAGAATTAGCGAAATTGGTCCACTCGTTCTTGAGTTTAAAATTACAACTAAAAGTGGCATTGATTTTTATGGTATATAGTTTAAATCTCAAAGCACAAGCTAGGCTAGAGGGTATGCATGAGAATGTTAAAAGATATTTTTCATTGATTCCAGAATGTATAGACTATTATTCTTCGCTACCGTACCTCGGACGTAAGCGGGCTGACTTCAATTCGGCTTACTGGCGAACTGACAACAAATGTGTTGACTACTCCGTGGATCATCGTACCAATGGTACTTATGATAATGGGAAATTTACTTATGGTATTGGGGGACTTGACGCCATATATGGGGAGTTTCCACATATGGCAAGTACTACTTAGATTTATATTAAACTTCTCGCGTAACTTTCACTCGCGTAATTCCCATTCCCGTTGGAATACGGGAATAAAATATAGCCTATGTTCACCGCAAAGAGAGTAGCTTCCCAACAGTGAAAGAATTTTTCAAATCGGTCCAGTAGTTCCGGAGCCTATTCGATGCAAACAAACAAACATACAAACAATCAAATCTTTCTTTTTTATAATATTAATATAGACTAATGGACCTCACCCGGTTTCCGTTCCCGTGGGAATAGGGGAAAAATATAACCTTCACCCGACAATCCAGCTTCCTAAAAGTGGAAGAATTTTTCAAATCGGTTCAGTATTTTGGAACTTATTCAATGCAGACCAACTATCAAATCTTTCCTCTATAAAATATTACGAGTAGTATGTACCTATAAACTTTTGCCTCACAAATACTAATATATATAGACTATACGTATGTTGATATTAAATAATGACTAAGCTATTATACTTAAGTTACCCCTATAAAAAGCATGGAATAAAAAAAAAATATTAAAAATTTAAAAAACCCCCGACTCAAAAAAAGAACATTAAAAAAACCTGTAAAAAGTAGAATATAATAACTAACAGTTTGTCTCGTCGCGTTGGGGACGGCTCACCTAATCTTCCCAGTTGTTCCGCGGCAGTAGTTCCGCGACGGAACTAGTGAGACTTTTTGTCCCAATAGTTCCGTGGCGGAACTAGGAAGTCTTTTTTTTTTAAATGTCCCAGTAGTTCCGTGGTACCGAACTACTGGGACATTTTTATTCTCATTAGTTCCGTGGCGGAACTAGTGAGACTTTTCTATTCTCAGTAGTTCCGTAGCGAAACTAGTTAGACTTTTCTATTCCCAATAGTCCCGTAGCCGGAACTATCATGGATCTTTACGAACATTATAATTATGTCCACTTCAATACCTTAAAGTATTTATATTTTTTATAAAAAATGAATCTTTTAGGATTTGCGAGTGGAAAAATATCCATTAAAGGTAAGTATACGAAGAACATCTAGTTTAAAAGTATGAAGTAGTTAAATAATTTACAAAACAAATGAAGATCTACAAAAACAAATGAAGATTGACAAAAGCAAATAAAGATCGACGAAAAAATGAAAATCAGCAAAACAAATGACGGTTGGAAAAACAAATAACGATCGAAAAAACATTACGCATATCAATAAAACTAAGACTAAGCAAGTTGATAAGGTCAAAAGTTACTTGCAGCCATATTTTGTAATCTAAATGAGAAAACCGTTAAAAAAACTAGGTGCAAGCAATTCTCGACCTTAATGTCAGTTTTCTAAAAATGTGCTTTTAGGCGCATATAGACATCGCAGATGTCTAGCGGACGTCACGCGGTTTCACCCGCGTAGTTCTCGTTCCCGTGGGAATACGGGAATAAAATATAGCCTATGTTCACCACAAAGAGTGTAGCTTCCCAACAATGAAAGAATTTTTCAAATCGGTCCAGTAGTTCCGGAGCCTATTCGTTACAAACAAACAAACAAACAAAAAAACAAAATATCTTTCCTCTTTATAATATTAGTATAGATAAATAAATATTATGCATGTTCATAAGGTCGAGAATTGCTTGCACCTATTTTTTGTATGGTAATCGCATTTAGATTACAAAATATGGCTGCAAGTAACTTTTGACCTTATCAACTTGCTTATAGTCTTGTTTTATTGATCTTCATTTGTTTCATCGATTTTCATTTGTTTTGTCGATCTTAATTTTTTTTAACTGTTCGAGAAAATATCCGTAAGAGACCGTAGGGAACTAATGGGAACATTAAATATTCGTATGTGAGTGATGCTTTCTCCCGCGGGACTACTGGGACTTGATTTATTAGTTTTTTATTTATGCTTTGTTCCGTTGAACTACTGGAACTTAATTTATTAGTTTTTAATTTATGCTTTGTTCCGCGGAACTACTGGGATTGAATTTATTAGTATTTCATTTATACTTTGTTCTGCGGAACTAATGAGAACTGAATTATTGATGCTTAGTTCCGCGGGACAACTGGGAAAAAAGTGTCACTAGTTCAGCCACGGAACTACTTCAACGGAACAACTGGGAATCGTACGTCTGTCTCGCAAGATCCTAACTGTAGATGTTTTGCGGTGCTCGTTGAATATTCTTGAAGTTCCTTGATATGCTCTATTGTTTAGGTATAGAGCGGTCCCCCTGACGAGACAAACTGTTAGTTTAAAAAAATATGAATACGTAAATAATATAGCTACCTATAATAATAATACAGGTTCAATAATTAGAATAGATAGGTCAATAATAGTTATTTTTTTACTTTTTACAGGTATTTTATTGTTTTTTTTTTGTGAGTAGGGGGTTATTTAAATTTTTAATTTATTTAATATACCGTAATTTGGTCCTACTTTGCACCAAAATTTGCTCCAGCTGCTTTATTTACTTCACTAAAATTAAAATGTAATCTAAATTATGACAGTGATGTTTTGTATGTATAAGTATGTTATTGAAATTTAACCTGGTGTATAGAAAAATATTATATTTGTTGAACAACATATTTTTTTATTAATTTCTTTTGGAGCAAAGTAGTTCTTTCCTTGGTGGTATCTTTGCTCCTTATTATTTGTTATACGTTTCTCGAATATTTTTCAATGGAGCTATGTTTTAATTGTACTATATTACATTGCTCCAGTAGAACAACTTAATAAAAACAAAAGATGCTACATAATCAACTTTATTTCTATTTTTATCGTCTAAAAATCACAATTTGCTTTATGGTAGAAACATTTTTTTCTTAATTATTATAATATTACAGTAAAAACATTTTGAAAACTCTCACAGTAGGAACAGGTGCTAAGTCTACAAATAATCAACACGATAATCAAAATTATAATAAGTAGGTAACAAAAAGATGGTATCAAGAAGATCTTATTTGCCCCATATTTGGTCCAGTTCAGGTACACTATAAAACTCTCTGCGTCCATGTTTTTTTCTTCCCCTGTTGGTAACAATATTCTGTGTCCATGCGTTTCTTTTTATTTCTAGACTTTGTATAAAAGAATCATTGATTGCTTCAGTGTCAACTGCATGTGGTAGTCGTTCTAGAAGAGGAGTAATATCCAGTGGGTATATTCCGCATTTATCAAATCCAGCTTTCAGATTATTTGCACTATTTGGCGTTATTGTATCAATTAAACGTTTTAACATTTGTTGGAAAATGGCTTTTGGCAGAATTGTATCCTTGTACCCACTTGCACTAGATTTCCAATAGGAAAGAAGGAGCAATGTATCCTCAAAAATTGGCGCAAAGTTTACCCACATGCTAAAAAAAAACAAACATACAATGACTGAGATTACTGTGTAAATATTAGTCGATTCAGTTAGATTATAATATACAATACATATTAAATAGCGATTGTTACAATTTTATAAATAAATTTAGAAGATTTAAGTAGATTTTGCTCACCTTTTAATTATGTCTTTACGCAGTGCTGCAGCTCTTTGACACACAGTAAATCAAAATGGCCGAGTTTGACATCTCTCAACTACAATGTTGCTAGCTGAATAAATATGTTACCAAACAAAAATATTGAAATAGACTAAAAACCAAAGTAAGAGTATGTAACATTACGTTCACTCTTTTTTCGATAAGCGGAGCAATGTTACCACCCTAGGAGCAAATTAGGCCCAAGTTACGGTACCACTAAGGTGGCAGATAAGCATACGGCCCACCAGACGTAGGCTATGGACGTTTGCTACACCGGAGGCGCTACACTCGTGATGACGACCTTGTAAAAACCTTCTAAAAACCCCTTTTGAAGAACCTTGAAATCCAAATTAAATTATAAGCTTTAAAAGATTCATTTGTTTTAACGGAATGTTTCAGGCGCTGCTTGGATATGGCGAGGAACGCGAGTTTGCGCAATGGCTATGTGGAGGGTCTATAATCAGTGAAAGATTCATATTGACGGCAGCTCACTGTGATGCGGCACCAAAACTGTAAGTTTTTCACATACCTACTTATTGCTACACTTTATTCCTCAAAAGTAAATGTAGCGATTTTCCCTCAAGTCTTATTAAATTGTGGGTAGTCTTAGTCAATAGACATTTTGTTTTGTAGCCGACCCGATCTGGTAGGTTCTAAATGCCCATATTTCATTGTATTATGTTTAACGTAATATGTGATGCGCCCCGCGTGGCGACGGGAAAGAGTAAAAAATGACGCCACCCTAATCCATCCTTAAGGGTGTCGTAAGAGGCGACTAAGGGAACACTGTTGCTAAAACGATCAATTGCGCAGAGAAGGAAAATTGGAAATGAAACCAGGTTGTCAGTAAAATGATAATTGTTGGACCAGGTTGAGGGACTTATGGGCGGCCAAAAATTCTAACTGTGGGTCGTTTTGCGAAAGTGTTCCCTGAGTCGCCTCTTACCTACTATAGCCTCGGGATGAATTATGGTGGTGATATTTTGTACTTTTTCCCGTCTTCACGCGGGGCATTTAGAAAATATATCGATTATAATTGTTTTTCAGGGGCAACGTAACATTTGCAGCTCTAGGAGTGCTGAAACGTACAGATTTAACAGACTACTGGCGATTATATACGATCAAAGACATTATAATACATCCGGAATACCAACCGCCGTCTAAGTACCACGATATTATGTTGTTAGAAACTTCAACCAAGTAAGTATCGTGGCCTCTAGTGTTGGTGCAGTGACTACTTTCCATCAGGTCTATAGCCTCGTAAGAGATGTTGTGCGATCTCTAACCAGCCCCCTTATACAAGTGGCGCAAGCGTAAATCACAAACGAAAGGAATAGAACACATAGGTAGGTCCGTGTAGGACCAATCACATCCAAGCTCGTCGCCGGCGTACACATCGCGCGCCGCGGCGGGATCACTATCTTATGGGTGTGATTGGTGAATATATTCTATCCTTTCGTTTGCGATTTACGCTTGTGGCACTTGTCTAAGGGGGCTGGTCGACAGTGTTTCAGTTTTTAGGATTCCGTACCCAAAGTGTTATAACGGGACCCTATTCATGAAACTACGCTGTCCGTCTGTCTGTCTGTCCGTCACGAGGCTGTTTCTCATTAACGGTGATAGCTAGGGAGCTGAAAATTTCATATATTATGTGCTTCTGCTGCCGCTATAACAACAAATACTTTGGCTTTATATTTTTGGTTTCGCTCGTTGTGAGAGAATACGACCATACAAAACAGGAAGAATTTGATAGCAAGGGTCAAACACCTTCATAAAACCCCCTAAAACGAGGGATAGCCGTATGTAACGAAACCCCCCCTTCCTAGGTGAGGCAGCAGTGGTAGCCCTAGGTTTGTTGGAAGTCCTGGGGACATCCTTCCAAAGGCTTCCAACCGTATGCATTTGGTAGGAAACGTGTGGTTTTATAGTATATAATAATCACGTAAATACATAATAAATCGACTGTTTCTCGTGAGTAGAATTATTATACTTGTATAAGCGTTTACTCGACGTTGACGACGGTTGGTGTATTTGCGTAAGTACATAACAATATTAAGTAAGTATAATTTATTGCCGGTACATAACCTTGTTACTTCTTACCATAAACTGTACAAGGAGCTCTATCATTTAATTCGCGTTTAATTGCACTTACTTATTAATAATATGAATACCCGTAGTCGCAGAGCTCTCGGCCGCCAGCAGGAAGAGCCCAAACTTCAGTTGGTGTTGCTGGAGCTTAAATCTAAAACGGAGCTCTGTGTACAGTTGGAAAAGGAAAGAGAGGAAAATGAAAATCTATTGATAAACGCTCTGAATGACACAAAAAAATTAAAATGCGAATTATCAAGACTTCATGTTAGTTATGATGACATTGTTGCGGAGCGGGACCACCTTCAGTCAATTGTAGATAGGTTCCAAGAGTGCAGTGACGAGTATGAGAAAACCTTGAGGAGGACTACCTTTCTGGAACAGGAGCTAAGGGATGCCCAGGGACAGATCTCACACCTGGAAGAAGCTGCTGAGAAAGTTACTGCCCAACAAACCGATAATCTTTTTAGTGAGTTAATGAGTGGTATCCCGCAGTTTATTCCTTCTGTAAATTCTCAAAACCTGGACTTGACTACTATAGATCTTACAGGTGACAGTCCATATCAACAGGACAAGTCGGTTTTGTTTTGCAGCAGAAATAAACTAAAAAAATATCTAAAAATTAAAAAGTTCATACAAAAATCAAAAAAGCAATTAAAATTCCATAAAATGTTAATCAAGAAGTGTAAAAATATAGGTTCTTGTTTAAAATTTAGAGAACAAGCTAAATTGTCAATGTTAGAACTAGAACAAAGCCATTTAAAATATTGCACTGACACACAAAAATTAGAGTCAAAAATACAAAGTTTGCAATTTGAGCTACAATATATGACTAAAAAATATGAATGGTCCCTTAAGGACTTTACTAAATGTTCTTTAACAATAGACAAGGTACTCAAAACATCAAATGATAACACTGAGCGCCTTAATTGTTTCCTAAATGACCACTTATGCAATATTAACTGCCCTAAAGCAATTGAGCCGGTGGAGGCCCAGGGCGAACCGGTTACCGCTGAGCCCCTAGCTCCCATTATCACATGCTCGCCCAGTACATCAGTGGATATATTGTGTGACAGTGTAAATAATAGTAATAGTTGTACTAAATTAATTGTATTTAGTGATGATATTGGTACCAATCTAAGTTCATTTTTAAAACAAAACTCAAATTCAAGTTATTACTCGGTTATTAATAATTGCTATCCGGGTGCTTCATTAAGTGGTATTATGCAAAAGATATTAGAATATAAATTTGAAGCTAACAGTAAAATAATAATTTTCTGTGCAAACAGGGGGAAAATTAGCAATGATGATTTGTCCCTATACATGAATTACATCTTAAACTTAAATGTCATACAAGTTGTAATGTTCACACTTCCATTTATAAAAGGTGTGCCAGATTCGGAAAATTTCATTTAGATATAAGATGAATTTACGTTTAAATTTAATAAGTCAGTATAATAATAAATTTAATATAATTGACTTTAATTCTGTATTTAACACAAATTTGTCACATAGCAAGTTTATAGTCTATAATAATCACAAGGGTAGGTATTGTCTACCCAAATATTATAAAAGACAAGTAGCAAGTTTGCTATTTAATTATTTTTATTCTGTAGCCAAAAACTTGGCTGACAAAACTGCTTTATTTGAGCAGAGTAGTTTTAGGACTTTGGAATCTGTTCCAAGTAATTTAAATTAACTGCTGGGACAACAGAGGAATTACCCTCTAGCCAAAATTGTAAATTAATAGAGTTAAATTTAATTGCAAACCGTAATTTTATCGGAAACTGTCCTCCGAACAAAACTAAATTAAAAAATGTAAATTACATCAGCCTGGTGCATTATAATATTGCAACATTAACACAGGTCAAAGAGTTTGAATTGGAGCTGTTCATGAGCTCAGATAATATTGAAATTGTTTGTCTTACAGAACATATGCGTAAGGAGTATGAGCTCATGTTCAGTTTCAGTAGTCACCGGGTTGGTAGTGCGTTCTGCAGGGTCAACACAACACGGGGGGGTTCGATGATTTTATTAAATAAGAAATTAAAATATAAGGAACGGAAAGATGTTGTGTCCCTCTCTGTAGAGTGTACAGTTGAAATATCGTGCGTAGAATTGGAGCAATTCATAGTAGTATGCGTATATAAACCTGGAGTCTCACCCTTTTGTGAGTTTGAGGAAGTAATGGATAAAGTGCTATTTAAACTTGGAAAAACTAATAAACACCTAATAGTGTGCGGTGATTTTAATGTTAATATACTTATAAATACGCGTCAGACCAATGATATCTTAAATTTATTTAAATCACACAATCTCACTAACTTATTTTTAGAGCCTACTAGATATTGTGATACAACAGCTACTTGTCTGGACAATATATACAGTGATATGTTGCCAGAAAGTAAGAGTATTATAAATAAGATAAAATCAGATCATACTGGGCAAATAGCATCTTTCAAGATCACAAGAGAAAAAGTTAAAAGACGTAAAATATTATGTAGACCAGTAACTAGTGACCGCTTGGAACGTATGCAAGTTGGACTTTGCAATAAACTTCCATTTTTAGACACTGGCTTAGATCCAAATGTAATGTATAAGTTATTTTTTGATTCCTTTTACAATGAGTTCAACTCCGTATTCAAGTCTAAGGAAGTCACAATCGGTGATAGGCCAGCCTTCAGTGAATGGGCCACTGAGGATATACATAAAAGTAAACAAAAACTGTATGAACTATACTCAGAAAGACAGCTTAATAGAACAGATGAATTTCTAAATTATGTTAAAACTTATTCAAAAAAGTTTAAAGCAGACTGCTTAGCAGCCAAAAGAAAGTATATAAGTAATAAAATTCTCAATAGTGTAGACAAAGTTAAATCTACTTGGAAAATAATTAACGCAGAAAGAGGCCAAGCAAAATCGAATGATAATAATTTTAAACTTAAAGTAAATGGTAACATAATTACAACAGATGCCGAAGTCGCTAACGAATTTGAACAATTTTTTTCTCGAATTCCAGTAGATTTGACCAGAGCCCTAGGTTCTTCTACCCCAATAGCAGAATCCTTGTTAAAAGCAAATGTTCCTTGCTGTAATGAAATATTTAAATTCAGTAAAATTAGTATACACACTGTCATAAAAACTTTTAAATCTTTAAATATTAAGAAAACTGCTGACCTCTGGGGAATTTCTGTACATTTAGTTAATTCGTTAATTGAAATGGTTGCCCCTGAATTATCAATAATATTTAATAATTGTGTTGATAGTGGTGTGTTTCCTGACTTAATGAAGTTTAGTAAAATAACTCCTCTGTTTAAATCGGGTAGCACCTCAGATCCGTCCAATTTTCGTCCTATTTCTGTACTACCCACGTTTAGTAAAATCTTTGAAAAGGTAATGCTTAATCAAATGCAAAATCATTTTAATACAAATAAACTATTCCATACTAAACAATTCGGTTTCACGCGAGGTCGGTCTACCACGGATGCTGGCATCAAATTGTTAGAGTGTATATATGAGGCCTGGGAGGAGTCGTATGATGCTTATGGTGTATTCTGCGACTTATCTAAGGCCTTCGATTGTGTCCAGCATCAGACTTTAATTCAAAAACTTGATCATTATGGAATCCGGGGGACGGCCTTGGATTTAATTAGTTCTTACCTTAGAGATAGAGTACAGAGAGTAGTTATAAATGGTAAACAGTCAAATGGTTCTGCTGTAACAATGGGGGTGCCTCAGGGTTCAATTCTGGGACCTTTTCTATTTTTAGTGTACATAAATGATCTCCCTCACCTTATAAGAGACGATCACGAGGTAGTTTTGTTTGCTGATGACACATCTTTAATATTTAAAGTTGAACGTGGACAACGCGATCTTGACGAAGTAAACAATGCCCTCTCTAGGGTAGTCCACTGGTTTAACGCTAATAATTTATTGTTAAACGAAACTAAAACAAAATGTATAAGATTCACCTTGCCAAATGTTAGGCTCGTTAACACCAGTATTAGGATTAGGGATGATCAAGTAGAATTGGTCGATGAAACTGTCTTTCTGGGCATAAAGTTAGACTCCAACTTGCAGTGGGGGCCTCATATCGAGAAAGTCTCGGGCAGACTGAGCTCTGCAGCCTATGCCGTTAAAAAGATCCGACAACTGACAGACATTAGAACAGCGCGTCTTGTCTACTTTAGCTACTTCCACAGTGTCATGACCTATGGCATACTATTATGGGGTAACGCTGCCGACATCGAATGTATCTTTGTGTTGCAGAAAAGGGCTGTCCGGGCTATCTATGGTATGGGGTTTCGGGAGTCATTAAGAGAAAAGTTTAAGGATATCAACATCCTTACTGTGTATTCACAGTACATATATGAAAACTTATTATATACTCATAAAAATAACAGTAAATTTATTAAAAATAGTGATATCCATAACCTAAACTTAAGAAATAAGAATAAATTGGCTGTACCTAGATTTAGGCTTAATAAAATAAGCAATTCTTTTGCGGGTAATTGTATTCGAATGTACAATACATTGCCGACAGCCATAACAGGTTTGTCAGTTAATAAATTTAAAAAACTAGTAAAGCTTAAATTGTGCCAGAAAGCTTATTATAGCATTAAAGACTTTCTAGAAGACAAGACTGCCTGGCAGTGACACGAATTGCTCCTTTCTACATTTTAAAAAAAAACTGTATTAGATACTAAGATGAATAAGAGGGACCGGACTGAGTTTCTTGGGGTGTTCTTCTCAGTCTGTAGCATTTCCGAACCCCCGGTAGAGTCACAAAAATTTTGACAAACCTAAATAATTTTTTAAAAATTTCAAAGGGAATAAATTTTATTTTATTTTATTTTTATTTTAGTCGGTAGGAGTCCGGTATAGCATCCATAAAGAATTTTCCTCACATTAAAAATAATCGACCCAACTAATGGCTTATAATTTGTTTGGACTGTTCCAGAATAAATTTTGGCAAAACAGTGTTGCCAGCATGCCTTGATGTTGGTAAAACTAGCGATCAAGTTTTGTTTGCAACAGGTTGGGGAAGGTTAAGTGCCAAGGGAGAGCTGGGAAACACTCTTCAAGTTGTAAGTTTAAAATATAATTTCAATTTAACTTTTTAGGATTCGGTACTCAAAGGATATAAACGGGACCCTATAACTAAGACCCCGCTGTTTGTCTGTTTTTGGGGTGTCGCACTTCTGGGTCGGGAGCTAGCCTCGCGCCCTACGGGTAGCCGCTACTGGCAGCTGGCCAAAGCCGTGCAGGCTAACTTCCGCCAACCCTCGTTGCCGCCGCTGCGTTACCCGGATGGATCTCTGGCTCACAAGGCCCAAGAGAAAGCTGACTCACTAGCTAACCTCTTTGCGGCCAATTCCCAGGTCAAAGAAAGGGCATGCAGCCCTCCACCATCGCCGATTGTGGCTACACAATGCCGGATATAGTTATTCGGCAGTGCAATGTGCGGGCGGTGCTGCGATCACTCGACACGCGAAGGCAGTGGTGCCGAAAAAATGTAAGGCCGAATTTTCACCAGCGTTAACTCGCCTGTATCGGCTCTTTTACTCTTCAGGGGAAGTGCCCGAGGCTTGGAAGGAGGCGAACGTACAACCGATTCCCAAGAAAGGGGATCGGTCGGATCCAGCCAACTATCGCCCTATAGCCGTCACCTTAATTATCTGTAAAATATTTGAACTGATTATCAACAAAAAGCTCATGCGTTACCTCGAGGATCACTCGCTACTCAATGATCGATAGTACGGCTTTAGGCCAAAACGGTCTACGGGTGACCTCCTGGCGTATGTGACGCATGTTTGGGGTGAGGCTATGGAGAGGCACGGTGAGCCGTTGGCTATAAGCCCCGATTTCGCGAAAGCCTTCGATAGAGTATGGCGCGCGTCGCTGCTTTCCAAGCTTCCGGCATATGGACTACCACCCCAATTTGGCAGCTGGATGGCCAGCTTCCTGCACGGAAGACGAAAACGGGTCCTCTGTGATGGCCAGGCTTCCTGTTTTATACAGGTTAATGCCGGGGTACCACAGGGATCTGTGTTGTCCCCAACCCCCTTTCTTCTGCATATAGGAGAATTCATTGCTATGCAGACGATAGCACTCTGCACGGAAGTTACTCGGCCCGTCTAGGGGCAGAGAGGTCCGACGTTGAGGAGAAGTGACGGCAACTTGTGGCTAATCTTGACGGGGTCCTTGAGTTCAATGCCCGTAAAACACAGGCGTGTGCAAAAAAATCCCCTTTCCTACCCTTACCCTCTTTTCAGAATACAACGATTTCAATTGGGGCAATCTGGACATCCTTGGCATAGACGTCTGGCTCGAGCTCAATCAACAATACTATAATATTGAGCTATGTATTGGGCTAGCCTCAAGAAAACTACGAGTCCTAAACAAGGTGAAGCGGTTCTTTACGCCAAACCAGAGGTGTCTGCTGTACAAGTCGCAGATACGTCCTTGCGTGGAACACTGCTCTCACCTATGGGACGACTCCGCGAGATACTTGCTGACTGAACGATTCAAAAGATCGTTTTTCTGTTAAAATAAAAACCTGGAACGACCTGCCAGCGCATGTGTTTCCCTCCTCTTACAATCCTGGGTTCTTCAAGCGGAGCGTGAAGAGGCACATCATAGGGCCGCCAACTTGAGGGCCGCTTTCTATAGTAGTACAGACTGGGCGGTTGCCCCCAATCGCTAGATGTCGCTGTGACTTTCCATCGGACAGTGGTATCATTTTGGCGAGCTAAATATTTAAAAAAATAAAAGAAATAAACCCGTGCGCAATAAAAATGGGACAGAACTTGTCAGCGTAAATCGAAAATGACAATTATCGAGTAGCGTTAGCGATATGTTCTACCCCCTTAGACAAGTGGCACAAGCGTAAATCGCAAACGAAAGGATAGCATATATCGACCAATCACACCCAAGCTCGTCGCCAGCGTACGTATCGCGCGCCGCGGCGGGATCACTAGCTTGGGTATGATTGGTCGTTATATTCTTTTTTTTTATACCACTAAGGTGGCAGACAAGCACGGCCCACCAGAAGGACCGGTGGTCACCTCAGCCTATGAACGTTTGCAATACCAGAGGCGCCACACTCGCGCTGCCGACCCTGTAAAAACCTTCTAATACACTTTTTGAAGAACCCCTTACTGTAGGCGTTTGGGAATTAGCGATTCTATCCTTTCCTTTGCGATTTACGCTTGTGCCACTGAATCGGTACGAGATTGGCTGTTGGACCGCATCTTTCTTAGTTCTAAAAGGTGGCATCCCATTCTCATCGCGCGCAGATTCTTAGATACTGGCACAGATAATATAATATATTCTATAATGGTACAGAAAAATTAATAGTACCTACTATTACTGGCATAATATTTATATTTTCAGATGCAACTTCACAAGTTTAACGAATCTTTGTGCTCGGAGCTGTTCCCGCCACATCGTCTCTTTGCCGAGGGTTACAACAGTACTATACAGATGTGCTACGGACAATTGCACAAAGTCGTCGACACTTGTGAGGTAAAAACATTTAAGTATTTGCCAGTCTTACTGACAGGAAATGAGACACGAGATGTAGTTTAGTCTGTTTAGTATAACAAAAGGTGTACTCTCTGTAACTTATATCAATCAATCAACCACCACATATAATAAAATCGTAACAGGTCGCTGTCTGTACATGGAAGATAAATAAGAAAAAATATTATAGGGGGGCTTTATGAACGCAATAGAACCCAAAACAATGATTTTTAGCATTTTTGTCTGTTTGTCTGTATGTCTGTATGTCTGTATATCTGTTTGTCTGTACGGTTGTGCACGCTAATCTCAGTAACCGCTCAACCGATTGCAATGCGGTTTTTTTTATTGTGTTGAGGTTTGCTCCAGTTAACATTTAGCGTTTGTTTTATGTAAATCGGTTTAGAAATAAAAGAGTTATAACACTTTTAAGAATCAGATATTTTGAAAATTTTAATTGTAGGGGTTTCTTTGAATGTGAGTGAACCTAAACTGGTGTGTTGGCTTAATCATAAAAGAGCTTAATGATTAAGAGTATTTTTAAACAATTCAGTCCGCGCCGAAGGCGTGACAGACGCTGCTTCATGACTCTGATGAAGAAATACCTTTCCTTTCATACACCTTATGTGACGTAAACGAAGTTGCGGGCTCAGCTAGTACTAAAATATAACGTGAGTTTTTGGGGAATTATGTTATCTTATGTTATCGTGAGTTATCTCAACGGTGCTATCTTAAAATGCTTGTCACGGGACATCCTTCCTGAGGGCTTACCCGGGGCTCTCAACCATAGGCTGTTGGGCGTTACGTGAGGTTTTTTAGTCGGTAAGAGTCCGGCACAGCATCCTACGAGGATTTTCCCTCACATCAAAAAAAAAAAAAACTTAAAATGCTACGATGTATGAAAACGTACCTACTGCAACAAGTACATATATCTCTTGTGTCCCCGCTAACTCTGTGTTTTGCAAACGTATAATCTAGTTGGTCTAGAGGTCGTAAACTGTGGCTGCGGATAACGAGGTCGGAGGTTCGATTCCCACCCATAAATATTGGTCTTGAGAGTTTGTGTTCTATGTATGCATTTATAAAACTATGAAACAAGCAGATTAATCCTAGCTTAATAATTTGGGATCAGATAGCGTTGCTTGTGTAAAAAAATGTCAGTGAATATTTTGTTAATTATCGATTGTTGGACATTGTTGGACATTTTTGTTGGACATTCTCACACAACTATTTCTTACTAGGTATGTGTTAGTGCCATTATAGTTACTTTGCGGGATCTATCAGACAGAGAGCAGTCTGCGGGCCTAAAAAGGCAACATTGTATGTATCCTAATCTGATTATAAAATGTTTCATTTCGTCCCCGATTTCCGGAGCAGCAACATTAATTTCATATTAAGATTGGGTTATGAAATGAATTAAAAAGAAAAGAAAACATTATTAAAATGAATCATCTGATTCATTTTAATAATGTTACCATTTTACGGTCTCTAAAGCACTTCTTGTACGAATCTGCTAATAAATCAGATTATGAATGAATCGCGCTTAGACCCTCAGGCTATGATGAACAATTATACTATCAAGAATATTGTTGATCGAAGCCCTCAGGGGTTTAAGAGTTTTGTATATTATATGTCTGTCATATTACTGAACCGGGATTAACAGCTTAACGTGCCTTTCTTAACTCGGTAGCTAAGCGTCACAATGTGGTCTTGTAGTGGTCACCTATCCAAAGACCGACTATAGTGAAAGTTGCTTACTGCAGTGTACTTCGTCGAGTGTCGTTTATTTTTGATAATTCTTTTCTTATGAAATATTTTTCAGGGTGACAGCGGCGGACCTCTCCAGTACTCCTTGGTGGAAAGCTATCACCATATACTAGGCATCACCTCCTTCGGCAAGGACTGTGGTGTTGCCGGCAACGCGGGGATGTATACTCGTGTAAAGCACTATGTGCCCTGGATTGAGAGCATCGTGTGGGCGGACGAATGACTGCTGCCGATGTCTTCATAATCATTGGATATAATATTATTAAATAATGGTTAAACTTTTCGTGACTTTGAATATTTACCTACCTTTATTCTGATATTCGAAGTGAATATAATCTTTAATCTCCCGCAATTAAAATAACGAGTAATAACAGAATTGTCTTGAAATACCTAACGGGAAGACTGCAGCCGTTGGCACAGTTAAGAACCATCGCGTCTTTGGCTGCATTTTACCGAATCTATCACGATGAGTTTTCTCAAGAGCTATTTAAATTCTAACCCCGTCCTCGCATTTCGATATTAAACAACGCGTGCTGGTCAGAGGTGCCAGTCTCGCACAGTGGAGAGAATCTTCGCTAGAACTGAAAAATCTCCATTCATAATTCAATTATCTCGAGCTTTGTAATGAATTTTAGTAGATAAAGGGATATTAATGGATAGCTAGAAGATTTTTTTTAAACATTTTACACAATTACCACTTAAGTAGGAACAGCCACATCTACCACTATACAACGAAGTCAGCGAAAACATCACTAGCACAAGGAGCAGCAGGCCCGGTTTTAATATTGCTGCAAATAACACATTTTATTTCTCCGGTCCAGTCTCCGGACTTGGTCAATAATATTGAGTCAAGTCTGTTATAACATTAAATGCAAGTATCTTTAGTGCGTAGTAGCAGACGTCACGCGGTTTCACACGCGTAGTTCCCGTTCCCGTGGGAATACGGGAATAAAATATAGCCTATGTTACCCGCAAAGAGTGTACCTTTCCAACAGTGAAAGAATTTTTCAAATCGGTCCAGTATGCCGGAGCCTATTCATTACAAACAAACAAACAAACAAACAAAAAAACAAATCTTTCCTCTTTATAATATTAGTATAGATTACATATTTATTTATTGACGTCAAGATATTTATCTGTGTCTCAGTACGCATATTTTCTCTGTGGCGCGCGGTATCTGAGTTGACTGACCCATTGACGTGGCGCCATGTGCGATCTAAAGTATATGAATGGAGATTCGGCGGGAAACTTTCAGACAAGCATTACATTGTGTTTTAATAATTTTTCAAAACTTGTGTAATTTCGAGTGTTTATGTGTAATTTATGGTGGATTATTAAACGTAAAGGTTCGACAACGTGCAAAAGTGTTGGAAAGTGATAAAGCGCAGTGAAACTCGAGTTTTTAGGTTTGTCGACGAATTCCACAGCAAGCCCTAGTAAGGTACCACCGCCTTACTAGAGTAGAACTTAGTCCAAACTTGGACATACATGAATACGCTGCTCATAAGAAGAATCATAATATGAAAATGATTTATATTTTCACAATGAAATTTACTTGACTTTGGCATACTCTCAAACCGAGAAAGTCCAAGAACAAGAAGAAGAAGAAGAAGTATATGAATAGAATTCCCGTACGCTGAGCTTGGAATAGGCCGGCAAAAATAGCAAAACTATGATAGCGACGTCATTGCATATCATAGAAATTGGTTTTCAATGTTCGCTTTTAGAGGACACACCGATCATCAAATTTTTTATCTACAAGACAGTGTCCGCGTGGAATTTTGTTACCATTCCCGCCATTTTCAGGTCACTTAGATTAATTTTAAGGTTTCCTAATATTACAACTTTTATATCGGAAAAAGCTACGACGCGTCGTTCGCTCAAGTTTTAATAGTTGTCGTCAAATCTAACAATTTTTATAGAAATTACATAAATACATAATGGTCACGCCTTCATCATCGAAGGGGTAGGCAGACGCTTATAATATGCTCACATTTTACCTTTTTGGAATTCGTCCGTGTTGCTGCCGTATTGAGATGGACGGGCACAGGTCGTGAATGCCTGCTGTTGAAATTTTTCAAGCCGCCACTGGCAATCGGGACCAACGGCTTATCGTGCCTTCCGAAGGACGGAAACGCTCAAATAAATGTCAATTAAATGTAAAGAAATTGTTACTATAATTATATAAAAAAACCCGGACAAGTGAGAGTGACTCGCCCACCGAGGGTACCTACTGTACATCCGTCAGCCCCTCCGTCTATACATTTATTCGATTCATTATATTTCAGGAAATTCCTGCAAAATTTTATAACTACTTGTCGTGTCTTAAGCGCTCGTGGCCCTGCGGGCTCAGTATTCTGTAAACGATCACTGTAGTAAGCAACATTTACTATGGCTGGTTATGGATAGGTGACCATCACATGACCACTTTGTGACATTTATTTCCGAGCGTTTCCGTGCATCGGAAGGCACGTTAAGCTGTTGGTCCCGGTTGCCAGTAAAATGGCAGTCGTTAAGCCAAGTGGAAGGCCTTTATGCCCATAAAGGCCTTCCACTTGGCTTGAAAATTTTCAACACGGCAATTCGGCTCACCACTATTACTCGGGAAAATTTCTGAAAAGGTGAAATGTGGGTCTATAATATGCCTCTATCTACCTCTTCGGGGATGAAAGGCGTGATCATTATGTAATGATTCAGTGTTATGTATACAATCACTGCATCTTACGCTCTGGCTGGTGTCTTATTTTTTTTAATACCATTAAGGTGGCAGACAAGTATAGCCTATGGACCTTTGCAACACCAGAGACGCTACCTTGTAAAAGCCTTCTATGACCCCTTTTGAAAAACACCATGCTGTAGGCCTTTGGGAGACCCGAGGCAGGGATTGTGCACTCCCATGTCCAAGACTGCCTTAGTGACACAGCGGGAAGTGTAAGCGACTGCCATTTTGAGGTCCCGGTCTAGACATTGTGAACCGTATTTAAAAAACAAACCATCTCTATAGATGGTTCGATGAGCTTGGAACAGCTTTCCATACGTAAAATAGCCCCCCGTTAACAATCAATTGGTGATTGTAAAAATTAGAAAAACAATTGACTAATGTTTCAAATTTATGTTCTGAAGAGCTCTTCAACCTGATCCCCGCCTCTCCTTTCCGATCCCGAACGTCGGGTGCCGGGCAAAGAAGCCACTCACACACAGTGGAGAGAATCTTCGCCAGAACTGAGCGTTTCAAAATAACGTTCCTCTGTCGAACTATAAAAACATGAAACGACCTGCCCGCACACGTGTTTACCTCATCTTACAATCCCGGGTTCTTCAAGAGGAGCGTGAAGAGGCATATCACAGGGTCGCCAACTTGAGAACTGTCAGAAGTGGCCCCCAATCGCTAGATGCACCACGGCTTTCCATCAGGCTGGTGGCGACGTCAATTTGGCGAGCTTAATAAAACATCTACTTTGAAATTTCTAAGAACGCTCTTACTACATTACATCTCATTTTAACACGGGTATCTTCATTTTTTTTTACGAAGACACCCGAACTTTTGGTAGGCTTACACGGGGACACAGGTCAAACATGCAGAGGCCCTTTGAGATTTTTTTTAATCTAATACGAAATGGGACCCCACTGCAAACAATCCACATCCGCCTTACATTATTACATTATTATTAACTTTATAACTTTTAAGGAAAAATGCTTACCTAATGTTTGTACCTACCTATGGCAGTAAGTACTGATAGATTTAATTAGGTTTTTGTCGTATTGTTCGATAATAATATCTAACAACGTAGTAACTATAGGGATATTATATTGAACTTAATAGATAAATTATGTAACTCGCTGCAATTCTTATTACATATTTTATATTAAATATATTTATTTATTTATTTATTGTATACTTTATTGTACGCCAAAGTAGTATAACAATTAAGAAACTTAATACAAAAGGAAGCAATACAATGGGCGGCCTTATTGCTTAAAGCAATTTCTGCCAGGCAACCTTTGGATGGAGAAATATGTTGGCAGTAGCGAATTGGAAGTTGTTGGCGTATAATTTATTAGATATATTTCTATGAATAAGTAACACATAAATTTTAAGAGGTAAGCAGATAAATAATAATGTAACAAAGTATTTATACATTTACAATACATACTTATATGATATATATACAGAAAATATATATATTTATATATATACATGATTAACATACTTAAGTACATACAAATATTTAAATACATATATGTACAACATTAAGACGATTCCAGTACCTACTTATTTTATAATATAGCGGAAGAAATTAACAATTAGGTACTTGCAAAGTAATGATCCTTAATACAAGTTTTGAACTTCTGTAATGTCTCAGCTCGTCTAATTTCTAATGGTAACTTATTCCACAAACGGACTGCTGTAACAATAAACGAGTGGTCAAAAAAGTTTGTGGAATGGGTTGGCATTTTCAATCTCATGTTCTCCGATGACCTCAAACATCTGTCGTGCGTATCATGAAGGAACTTGAAACATTCCTTTAAATAGGAAGGTGTAGATGGGTTAAATAAAATATTATATAACAAGAATAAAATATGAGTATTCCTGCGAAGTCGTATAGGTAACCACTTGAGCTGCGTTCGAAACTGTGAAACGTGATCATACTTGCGCAAGCCAAATATGAATCGTATACAGACATTTTGGAGACGCTCAAGTTTCTCAAATTGGTTTTCGGCGAGATCTAAATAACTGACATCTGCATAATCAAGGATTGGAAGAAGCAAGGAGTTTGCAAGAGCAATTTTTGTGGCTGTAGGAAGGAAGCTCTGCAGCTTTCTAACTGTACCAGCAGATGCGAACAACTTCCTACTCAATTCCTGGAGTTGTGGACCCCATGTTAAATTTGAATCTATTATTAATCCTAAATTTTTTACTTTTTGACTAACAGGAATTGTTGTACCATTAAAAACAAACTGCGGTAGCAGCGACCAATTTATTTTTGCTGTAGTTCTAGAACTTCCAATTATAATAATTTGCGTTTTAGATGGGTTAACTTGTAGTCCATACGATCTACTCCATGACGCTATTCTTGACAAATCCTCGTTGATGACATCCACCGCCTCCGACAGCTTATCTAGGGATGCCTGCGTGTAAATTTGGAGATCGTCTGCATAAAGGTGGTAGGACGAACTTAATAGATTAGAGATAGAATTTATAAAAATTGTGAAGAGAAGAGGAGACAGAACGCCACCCTGGGGCACACCGACACTGGTATTGCACCAACTAGAAACATCATCCTCAAGACGAATGCGCTGTCGGCGGCCACACAGGTAACTACGAAACCACTCTATTTCCGTAGGAGATATGTTAAGAGAGCAGAGTATGGAAAGTAAAACGTCTGGATCTACCGTATTAAAGGCGTTACTAAAATCTAGCAAACATAGAACAGTTAACCTACCATTTTCCATACCAGATCTAATATCGTCAGTAATTTTTACCAAAGCCGTGGCTGTACTGTGACCGGGCCGAAAACCTGACTGGAAAGGATTGAGGAGATTATTCTTGCGGATAAAGGAATGTAGTTGGGTGTGGACAAGGCGTTCGAGTACTTTAGAAAGGAAAGGAAGAATGGATATTGGACGATAGTCTGTTAACAACTGAGGTTTGTTTTTTTTTTGGCAAAGGAGTGATTAAGGCATCTTTCCATAATGATGGAAAAACACCACTGGTTAAGGAATAGTTAAGGATGTAGCAAATGATTGGTAGGATTTCATCAAGGATAGGAAAGATCATGTTTCGGCCCACGCAGTCGCTACCAACAGCTTTGGATGTGATCGCTGTAATGCTCTTCTTAACATCACTAGCGGTAAACAGATCGAAGGTAAAAGGTGAATAGTTAGGGGTTGGGATAGTTGAAAGATATTGTATGGTTTGCGCCTTCAGAGTCCTATCAAAATGGGACACGGCAGTGAAATGTTGATTGAGAACCTCAATATTCAAGTCTTTAGGATTTACTTCTTGTCGCGATTTCCCAACTCCCAGTGTTCCTAGAAATTTCCAGACCTTTGATGGGTCGGTATTTTCAACTGAATTATGAATGTGCTGGCGTTGTGCATTCCTACACGCCTTTCCGCAGCGATTTCGAGCTGAAACATATTTCTGCAAGTTCAAGTCTGTAGGATTAATTTTATATCGAAATTTTGCTGCAGCTTTCTTGTTAATTAAAGATTTGATCTCACTAGTTAGCCATGGAGACGGTGGATGCTTCATTTTTACAGCCCGAACAGGAGCATGCTTATCGTACAGAAGTATGAGGTTTGACGTGAAAATGTTAACTTGTTCGTCTACGGATCCAGAGGTGACCAACGATGTCCAATCTATGTTGCCAGCATCTTTACGCAACTCATCAAGATCCATGCCACAAAAATTACGCCGCAAAAGGATTTTAGGCTTAGGCTTAGGAGGACGGATGTTGTAGGAAAGGTAGAGTAGGTCATGATACGAGAATTGGTCAGCCGAGTATTGCCCGTGCTTAGTGACTTGAACAGGAGAAGAGACCATGATGAGATCGATAAGCGTTGGATTACAATTTGGGAAATGATGAGTTACATCGGTGGGTAGAATGGAAAGGTTACACGATGTTGTGATATTGAGAAGAGAGGAGGACCGGGAATCATTTTTGAGGAGACATGTATTAAAATCCCCCATGATTATGGAATGACTGTAAGAAGGTATGAGATTCACTAAGAGTGTTTCGAAGGAGGAAAAGTAATTAATAGTCATTGATGGACAATAATAAACGCCGAGTAGGAGCTTGGTATGGTTGAGTTCAACTTCCAAAAACAGGTGTTCACCGGCATCAGAAGGTGGTGGTTGTTGTGACATACTTATAACTGTAAAAGATATATATGAACGAAGGAATATCGCAACACCACCAGCACGAATCTTATTATCTGTCTGATCGTTTCTGATATCTGTCCGATCGTTTCTGATGAGTTGAAACCCAGGAATGGAATACGTAATGGAAGAATGACAAGTTTTTAGCCATGATTCAGAAACAAGGATAGCATGAATATTCTTACAGTCAAAGGCGGCCAGCATTTCAGGGTGATGAGCAGGAATACTTTGGGCATTGATATGCACAACATTGAAATGCCGAGAAACATCAGAAAACTGAGACTCAAGGCTTTCCGCCAAAGACGGAACACTAACGAAACTGTCTTCAGAGCTAGTTATTGAATAATAGCTTTCGGTGTCACTGACATTTTCAGATTCCGACATTAAAAACCAGTCCCTATTTGTAAAAAATAAATATTTTTGTAATAAACGTAATTAAATACGTAATATAGATATATAAATTTAAATCGAAAACAATAAATTTAAAGTAGGTATGAATATAATGAAATTATAAAGTAAAATTATCGAATATACCAAAATATCTCTTACCACCTGCCAGTTGTGTCAGCATAAGTAGCTAAATCTACATTAAAATTTAATCTAAAATATCTTGAGAATTACTATGTATTACCCGGGTATATATGGACAATATTACATAAATGCATAGCTGTTGTCTTAAATTTATCAAGTTGATAATAAAAAAATAAAAATGAAATAAAACTGAGCTAGAACTTAGAACCCACTGACAACGACCAACACAGTACCAATACATTGAGATTGTCTTAAAAGACAAGGTCCCAATTCAGATTTGGCAGCAATTGACATTTGTGAAAACTGTCAGTGTCAATGTCAGTAGTATTCTTATTTATATATGATTAGATGACTTTAAGTACAATTTTATAGTTTACCTACAGAAGTACAGACAAAAAATACTCGAAGTTAAATGAAAATACCTTAAATTAGCAGTGCAACGACAATGTAAACAAAGCTGTATTATACTACATACCCGGGTGAAGGCTAAGACTAACATAAAATGATCATTTCTTAGGAATTGCCCCTCGTCTAGTCTTCACAGTTGGTTTCATAGGCGTGTGCGGCTTTTCTATATCAATATCAGCAATATTAAGCAACTCGCCCTTACTGACAACTCGATGACGAACTCCTTTATGAAGAATGTGAATAAAACCTTCTTTGGTCCAACAATGATTCACACCGAATTGTTGACGTGCAGCCATAAACGCCTGGTGACGCTCCTTCGTCAGAAACTCGGATTGTGTGATGCCTGTGCCCTTAAGCTTAGTTTTCGCGTACCACAAACCATCACGTACTGCAACATTCTGAAACTTGACCACTATAGGCCTCGGCTTGTGCTCAGACGAAGGGCGGCCCATTCTATGACAGCGGCGAATATCGTCTGGTGCTATGGTTGACTGTAAATGCCCTTGGAGTTGTTTGATTAGCACATTCGGTGTATTTTCATTTTGTGCTTCTGGTATCCCATGAAAGAGCAACATTTTTCTTCGGGATCTCATTTCCATTGCATCTATTGTTCGAGACAATATAGCCACTTGCTGTTGGAGGTTGCTCATGATGTCAGAAACAAAGGTCTTAAAAAGTGTAAACTCTGTTGTCAAACTCACCAGTGATGATGCAGTGTGCGTTTTAGGGAGCTCAGTCTCAAACTCAGCCATTCGCTTGAACAAGGCCTCCTTCATTGTGGCAATGGATTCCTGAACTGACTCCATTTCAAACTATTTTCAATGATAAAAAGGATTTCACAAAGCTGGCAGGTATGTTTATTTTAGCAACTTAATGTCACCATTAACTGTAAATAATGTGTTTTACTATTTTTAATTAAATTTAAATAGGGAGCAATTTCAAATGTGTGTTTACTCAACAACTACCCTCAGAATTCTCCCTAACTATATATATATACTAAATATATATAAATATACTAACTCTTCAAAATTATGCAGCCCGCCTGATCATAAGCTATGGCGAGATCTAGTGAATGTTGGTCCCACTCACAGTCCACAAGACTTTTGACAGCACTGCCGTCTCATTGTGTAATATCCTGGTTTGAACTTGCAACATGGCGCGCATGATCCTACTTTTTTTTCTCCGCGCAAGATCTGGATCTGGAAAAAAGCGCAGGCTGGGACTGGATGAGGAAGACGCAGGACCTACGTCCCGGAGTGGACTGACATAATTTAATGAATTTATAAATAAACTAGCGGATGCCCGCAGCTTCGCCCGCTTAAAATTTGTTCCCGTTCCCGCTTCCCGTCTTTTATCCCCTTGGAGGTTGAATTTATCAAACTTCTTTCTTAGCGGATGCCGACGTCATAACATCTACCTGCATGCCAAATTTCAGCCCGATCCGTCCAGTGGTTTGGGCTGTGCGTTGATAGATCTCTATGTCAGTCAGTCAGTCACCTTTCAGTTATATATATTTAGAAGAAGAAGATATATTATTTAGATTGGAAATACCTAATGATAATATAGACCGATCTAAGTAAACAACTTGGTTTATCAACAAATTAAAAATAATATACTAGGTAGGATAAGTTCTGCAGGATGTGATATACTATCAGCGAGTATTTAAAGAGCTTGACTATTGTTAATGCATACATTAAACATTCCCACACAACTAGGGAAAATACTATTTGCGTAATTCACAGTTTTATTATAATAATATGTTCTTAAAACCAATGTTCTTTTGCTCTTCTTCAGCTACAGCTGCACGAGTAAGTAGATTTAAACCATTTAAAAAAAATTGGTCCTGTCACGGTCGCCAACATTTGTCTTGAATTGGAGAAAATCCTCTTTATAGATATCAACTTCAGACAGAAAGGCGGTACTTAGTGACACCAAAGATCCTACTTCGTACTTCGTACTTCGTACTAATATTATAAATGTCAAAGTTTGTGAAGATGTTTGGATGTTTAGATGTTTGGATGTTTGTTACTCAATCACGCTCTAACGGCTGAATGGATCTGGCTGAAATTTGGTACAGGGATAGAGTATAGTCTGGAATAACATATAGGCTACTTTTTATCCCAGGAAAATGTTACCAAGGGAAGCGGGAACGGGAACCAAATTCCAAGCTGGCGAAGCCGCGCGCAATAGCTAGTAATATAATAATACTTGCTGATGCCCGCAGCTTCGCCTGCATAAAATTTGTTCCCGTTCCCGCTTCCCGAGGGAAGTTATTCCCAGGATAAAACGTGGCCTATTTGTTATTCCAGACCATAATCTATCACTGGTTCCAAGTTACAGTAAGATCCGCTCAGCCGTTAGAGCGTGAAAGAGTAACAAACATCCACACATCCACACTCACAAACCTTCGCCTTTATAATATTAGTAAGAAGTAATATTAAATCGTGACACGTAACGCAGCCATCATTTTCGACCCCCTTTTGATGTGTCTCAACGGTATACATAATATATAATATAATATAATATTTACTTTTATTTGCTTTTTGTATTAGGTGATGTTCATGGAGGTGTGCTCCTGACGAACAATGGACCAGCATTCTTTGGCTCCAACATCACATTTACCGCTACCATCACCAACTACACTGGAAAAATTCTGGATTTCCACTTCTACGACGATATCAATGCAGAAGAATATGTAAGTATGATAGAGAGCGCAACTGGTACCAGCATCCAGGATACATAATTTACAATGCAACACAACTTTATTAGTAGTACAAAACCAAATCTAGATCAATATTGCAGTTAATTCCGCAGTTAGGTAAAGTCATGTATCGCTTTTCCTATAATCTATTTCACCATACAACACCTTAGAGGTTACCTACTTGGACTTGGAAACGTGTAGAAACCTTCATGGTCGAACCGACCATAACCATGCAGTGCCCCATAACTGCTTACGGCTAGGAGCCCCGAGTACCTACCGCCTTCAGATTGGATAGTGTGACGAGTATTCTATTAACAATGTTTATTGAGAAAATGGTTACATTAGGTTTTGTACACCAATTTGATAGTGATGATGATGATGCCTTCGACCGATTTCGGCCATGGCTACCACTTCAACTCCTAGTCAGCTCAGCGCTGATGCGCTCGAAGATGGCTAACATAGCCGATCTTCGCGGTGAACTCTCGTGTACACTGAGGGCACGTGAGAACACTACCTACGTAATGATATTGAATGACAGCGGGTGGGCGGACTTTTAGCTCATCGCGTTTAGCGTCGAGGTCTGCCTTTCGCTGTTCCAGAAATCGTTTATTCGTCTTGCACCACCCTGCGCCATTCTGGACGTTGTGCTGCCAAACCTTCCCATTGAGACGGCTCAATGTTGCATCTTCTCATATGACGCTTTTGAACATCTTTAAACCTGAGGAGTTGACCGCCATGTTTCCGCCTGCCCTCCTCTAGTCGCCACTTTCTCCTCCGAAATACGTGACACGTGAACGCACCACCAAAGCTGGCGACGCATTAAGTAGGCCTCAACGCCACCGACATTGGCTCGTCGCTTAACTTCGGTGTTACGCACTCGGTCGGACCATCGGATCTTCATGATGGAACGTTGGTTGGCACTTGAGGTGGAAACGTTCCAGAGTGCTCGCTATATGGTGCCGAAACACACACCATGTTTCGGAGGAATATAAGAGGTTTGGCTGCACAATTGCCATGTAAACAGATATTTTGATGGCCAGATTAAGGTTATGTAAACAGAAAACCTTGGAACGAAGCTGCGTTCCAAGGTTTTCCTTGGAAGGCTGCGTTCCAAGGTCTTCCAAATGCCGCAGCTGCGGCACAGATTCTGCTGCTAATCTCATCATCAAGGTCACCTTTGGATGTTATAGTGCTCCCCAGATAGCGAAACTTATCAATCTGCTTCAGCATGTCCTGACCCAGCTGTATAGACAATGTCTCGGGACCATGTGTGTCCAAAGACATCACCTCCGTCTTCTTGACATTGATTTTTAGGCCGAACCTGCAGCAAGCTTGGTGAAAACTGGACATTAGCCGTTGCTTGCCACGGTTAATGTCATCCGGGGATTCTGCCGCAAAGCATAAGTCTTCAGCATACATGATTTCTGTAATCATTGTATGGGAGACCCTAGTGCGCGCCTTAAGTCTGGCCAAATTGAAAAGACTGCCATCCCTGCAGAAGCGGATGCGGACTCCCTCAGAAAGAGTCTGTAAAACATCCCTGACTACTACTGTCAAGTACATGGCGAACAGCGTGGGTGCTAGAACACACCCTTGTTTCACCCCACAGGTAACGGGGAAGAAATTTGATTGTTCGCCATCGACACCGACGCAGCATTGCATGTCATCATGCAGAAATCTAAGAAGTCTCACAAATTTTTCCCTTGCATTCTAGCTTCCTTAGCACCATTCAGAGAGCTTCACGAGGCACACTGTCGAATGCCTTCTCCTGGTCAACAAAGCAGAGATATAGCGGACGACCTTGTACTCTGCTTTTTAGGGTTTCGTAGCCAAATGGCAAAAACGGAACCCTTATAGATTCGTCATGTCTGTCTGTCTGTCTGTCTGTCTGTCCGTCCGTGTGTCACAGCCACTTTTCTCCGAAACTATAAGGCCTATGCTATTGAAACTTGGTAACTAGATGTATTCTGCGAACCGCAATAAGATTATTATATAAAACTAGAAAAAAAGCAGTAAATTTTTGGGGTCCCTATACTCAGAACTAAGACTCAAAAATTTTATTTTCATCATACCCATACGTGTGGGATATCTATAGATAGGTCTTTAAAAATGCTATTGAGGTTCCTAAAATCATTTTCTTCTAAAGTGAATAGTTTGCGCAAGAGACACTTCCAAAGTGGAAAAATGTGTGTCCCCCCCCCCCCCCCCCTCTAACTTCTAAACTAAGAGAATGATAAATCTAAAAAAAATATATGATGTACATTGCCATAAAAACTACCAACGAAAATTAGTTTGAATGAGATAGAGCTGGTAGTATTTTTTTAATACGTCATAAACCGCAATTTTTGGTTAGAAAAACACTACCACTGCGAACGTGTTAAAACATCAATCAAAGTTACAACGAACTATAAGAACGTTTATATTATGTTACTTGCTGCTACGAAACCCTTCATGGGCGAGTCCAACTCGCACTTGGCCGATTTTTTTTCTTGCAGTTGACGCACAAAAAAGATTGCTTCACAGGTGCCTCGTTCAGGTCGGAAGCCAAACTGGGTTTTCAGTTTTTAGACAGAGCCTTTAAGCGGTGGCAAAGGCCTTTCCAGGGCCTGACAAAAGCGAAATACCGCGGTAAGAGCCGCAGTCGGAACGGTCATTCTTGCTCTTGTAGAGGGTACAAATACGAGACACTTTAAAGTCATCCGGGACGCGCTCTTCCACCCACATACGAGCAAAAAGTTTTCAAACCAGCATGTTGCAGTCTCGCCGCCGAATTCTAACAGCTTCCTCAGCTCAATACCAAGCTCTCGCTCGTTTTGTTGCTGCCTGATGGCAAAGACAACCTCATCACATGACAGGGGCTCATCCAGCTCAATGGAAACAGGGAGTTGAGGTATTAGACTCGCACTTTGTAAATCAGGTGATCGATCTACGTTGAGCAAGCTGTCAAAGTGTTGGGCCCAACGATTTAGTACATCCTCCTTTTTTGTCAATAGGTGCATACCGTCTAACGACTTCAGCGGCACCTTCCCTCGGTAGCATGTACCAGTCAGCCTACGTATCTCGGAATAAAACTCCCCGAGCTGGTTAGTATCAGCGAGCCACTGCATGTTGAAAGCCTTGTCTCGCAACCATTTGTCTTTTACTTGACGAGACAGCTTCCGCAATTCAAGGTCACTCGCTTTGACTACCGGAACGCTTCCACCTTGCTTACTATTCTGTCGCAAGAGGTCTCGATGTTTGTTGAGTGCTGTCCTAAGAACCTCTTCATTCTCATCAGACCAGTCCTCACTACGACGGCTTTTTATACCTAAAGTAGCTGAGGCTGCCTCCATAAGATGAGAAAAAAAAAATACAGACGAATTGAGAACCTCCTCCTTTTTTGGAAGTCGGTTAAAAAAGTTCCCCCGACCGCACCAACATCACCTGTCTCATTCACTGGCAACAGCTTTTCAGACACAGCTTTAGTATATTTTTCTTCCTCATCTCGAGATTCTTAAGCCTTTCCACTTTCAAAGACGCAGGCTTTGTAAATCATTGTAATTTTCAACCATAAATGAATCTTTCTTTGATTAATTAATTGACACATGATTTGGGACGGCGTACAAAATACAACCATTCTACGCTTTTCTAAAACTCACACAACACCAAATCTCTTAGAACAAGAAACTTTTTTTTCAGATCTCAAGTTCTGCCAGGACTGTTAACTTTACTACAAAATATGACCAAGAATTCTTCAAAGATGGAGCACATGACTTCTTCGTAATGGTTACGAAAGGTATGGAGACCATTGGGAGTAATGTTACAACATTTATTGTGGCAAGTAAGTTTTATTTTAAATCAAATAATGCTCGCAGGTGCACTCGCGCGGAACTCGGATTCCGTACCCTCTTCTCATGGGCACATGTCATGTTTTTACTAACCTACCTACTACATACCATAGCCCTGTATGTGCCAAATGTCAGTCAAATAGGAATGGTTGAGAAAAAGCTTGGAGGATGATGAAATTACGTATCACATTTAAAATTTAAAAGTAACAAATGCCAGAGGTGACATCCTCTAGCATTTGTTGAAGTAAAACTTCTTTAAGCGTGACCTAGGGAGTAACTCAGATTTTCGTTTCTGACGGAAGTAACGCTATTTGAATTTTGAATAGCGGGAACGTAGTCGTTAGTCAGTTGATCTGACATTCAAAAAAAAGTGTGTGCGTGTAATAACCGTTACGTGCGATTGAATTAAAACTTCTTTGCCATTGACGGCATCAAATGTTATATTAATGTCATTCATTCGAACTTTGAAAAATTCAAATAGCGTTACTTCCGTCAGAAAAAAATCTGAGTTACTGCCTAGTCGCGCCTAAAGAAGTTTTACTTCAAAAACAGAAAGTCTTGGTGACAAAAATTTCCCTTGACATTCCATCAGTTCGGCGGCGCCGATCGTCGTCGTTTTCACAAGTTGAATATAGGTATATAAAAAACTAAGTTGACAGTATGTACCTAATATAATCTTTATAAATGCTTTTCACATGTTACAGGGGAAGAACATCTAAACAAGGTATTCCTTGAAACCAGTGGACCCACCGTCCCTGGTGGTAATGTGACTTTCACAGCCACTCTTACAAACAACACTGGAGAAGTCATTAAGTTTACCTTCTATGATGGTACACGCTACTACAGAGAAGTAAGTGTTAAATCGTGTATTTTTCTTGATTTGAATTTGACTGATAGACACATAGGTACACACTATGAAATAACATCTTCTTTTAGAATCAAAGGCACGCTATATAAAATATACTTAGGCTGAGGCCGCATTTGTCGGCAGTTTCTAACCTCAAAATGTCAAACCATAGACTAGTTTTCATTGGTTTTGACATTTTGAGGTTAGAAACCGCAGCGGTAAACTGCAAATGCGGTCCCAAGCCTATGTCGATTTGAAATACATTCACAATTTTCTTTCAGACTATATTCTATCTTTGTACCAAATTAATTACAGGTAGATCTGTTCACCCATTAGAGCGTGAAATAGTGACAAACGATTATTATTAGTAATCTATGATATTAATTGGACGGTTGAAGTTTCTAACCTCAAAATGTTAAAACATATGGCTAAAACCTTTTTTTCAGAAGTACAGTTCTGAAGGCGTTGTAAATTGTAGTATTCTATATTACAAGGAGGTTTTTAGTGAAGGAAAATATCCTTTTTACGTTTACTTTCTAGAAGAAAATCTAATCACTGGGAACAATTTGGATTTAATTACACTGAAGTACTTTTATTACGTATGTTAATTTTTGAGTTATTTTTTTAAATAGCTTGGCAAAATAGTACACGGAACTAATATTTTGAATGTTGGCAACATTGTCTAAATGCTGCCTAAAACGTGGCATAAATATGTCAGTTAATAAATGAAGTACATAATTACAATTTGTTTAGTTTTTTTTTATTGTCAAATTGTGCGACTGAAGAATATGATTGGTGAATTTTCAATCGCATTCGGAGCAACGTAGCGTAGCATACCTCTGGTGGAAATTCACCGTTACTATCTTCTGATTTCTCAGCAGCTGGTCACAACCTGCCTGTTCCTTCAATACGTTGATCGTAGGATCCCACTATTATTTTGGGTGGGTGATTGGCCTAACTGTACCACGCTGGTCAGGCTGGTTGGTACAGAGTTATGTTACGAGTTTTCCTTCTCTTCGCCATAAGCTCGTTTGGTACCTATTTTGCAGATGGACTAATCATGATGACATGTACCTAAGTAATTTGTTTACAGGTTTACGACCCTCTACTTATACTGCTCCAACTACTCGTCGGTATACGGCGCACATAGAGGTATTTGCACGATCTACGCGGCCAAAAGTCCCATTATCAAAAACACTAATACATTCATAAAAACGAGTTCCATGAATAAAGTATGAACCCGGGCACTATACCCATGATTTAATTATTTCATACCGCGCACCCCGTCCCTGTAGCATCAGTCGCAATTTGACCGTTACAACTAGTTTACTTTTCTGTTGTCGGCACTTTTTTAAACATGAAACTTTCAAAGTGTATTTTTATATTCTAAAGTACTTCTTACGAATTAAGAGTGATGGAGTCAGATGGACAAGGTAAGAGACTTACAAAATACATAAATAAAATCATGATAAACTTTCAAACTACATTTTTGTTTGTAATGTAAAAAAACTCATTTTCATACCATAATTTATTTTAATATTTTTTCTTTGCTAGTGTTTATGTATCGGGGTAGATCCGGCTGTAATTTTTATTATAGGTCATTATCTGATTCTTTTTTTAGTAAATGCAATGAAAAACATCTCCGGAAACGTCCGGATAAATACACTTTTGAGGGATTAAAGACATTCAGCTAAATCTCGTCTAAAATAGGAAATATTTATTAGCAGCTTTCTACATAGTGTATGTTTGTTTTAGGTTCAGAGGGTGCATCAGTAGTAAGAGTTGTGACTCTACAATACTTATTTGACCTCATGAAGAAAGAAAATTTGTCTACTTTAGATGCCAAATTAAACTATTTAAAAGATAAACTTTTATCATGTGAGGGTTACCTTAACGACCAAATTCTTAATTTGAAACGTGGTTTTGCCCATTTCAAATCAGAAATGAACAATAATATACAGGATGAATTTTTCAAAAGGGATTGGATGGCCAAATCCGAAACTATAAGGAATAGCGAAAAGTGCTCAAAGGAGCCACGAGCCCGATTTTGATGAAACTGAAAACCTCATCGTTAGAATTTTGAAAAACCAATAATCCTAGCTAGGAATCGAACCCATTGATAATGAAAAAAAAAACACACCCTATATTATTTCACCATACGATAGTGTTGCTATTAAGGATCTTATTCTAGGAAGTAATGACATACGGCAAACTAAAGGAAAGTGCTCATCTTTAACAAAATACAATTTATTTTGCTTACGTTGACTGATTAATTGTTCAAAATGTAGACCATTGTTTTCAATACATAGCTGGATTCGAGACCTCAAAGATAGTACTGCATTCAATATTATTGATTCTGTTTAGAATATTCTCCAAATAATCATTCTGAGCATGATTTAAAACACGGTATAGTTACGATCTATTCTGGGATTTTGAACGAAACAAACTATGATACAAAATTTAGGTACATGAAATATGAATTCTATTAAAATTCCAAACTTTCCTTAAATTTTCCGTATATCATTACTTCGCAGAATTTGATCCTTATCAGCGACACTATCGTATGGTGTAATAATAAAGGCTGTGTTTTTTTTTTTCAAAATCAATGGGTTCGATTCTCAGCTAGGATTATTGGTTTTTCAAAAATCTAATGATGAGGTTTTAAGTTTTATCAAAATCGGGCTCGTGACTCCTTTGAGCATTTTTAGCTATTCCTTATAGTTTCGGAGTTGGCCATCCAAGCCCTTTTCAAAAATTCACCCTGTATATAAGGAAGACAATTTTATAAAATAAAACTTAATTTTGTGTTGTGGCTCAATTTGGGAGAGGCTGACGTCCAGCTGTGAACTGCTATAGGCTGATTTGATTGATTGAACTTAATTAAAAGGGCATTTTTGAAATACCTGTTGTTGGCACTTCACAAAAAAGACCAGGTTGACCATCCAAGTCGTTCAGAGACGCAAGTGAAAGAAGCATAAGGCGAAAGACTGCACCCTAACTTTGAAAAGGAGATTATAATACATCCTGTGAAAGTAGGACTGAGAAAATCCGGTAACAATGATGCGTCAAGTGTACTAAAATATACTATCAGCACCTCAACACGAGCAACTAAATATAGAAAGGCGTTTTTGCATACGCAATCCAGTAAAGAGCAGCCCTCTTTGACACCAATACAAGCTTAGCAAATGTTTATAGATGTTGATTTGACACAAGGACGGTACGAAATTATAAGAAAGACCAATAAGAAAATTTTCCGTGCTATCGAAAAAGCCAAGAAGAAAATGTTATTTACCTCAAGAATCGTGTACGGTAAAGATTACCAGTGCCAAAGCTCAGTTACAGTCACTAATGGATGTTACATTGGGCCTTTATCGAAATTAAAAATCAAATCATTAAAAAAAATATAATAATAATCAAATCAAATAATAATAATATCAAATTGAATTGTTTTTTATCTTAAAATTCATCAAAGAGCGATGAAGAAATTTAGAATTATAATTCTAAGTTTCTTCATTACTCTTTGATGAAGTCACTAGTGACTTTTTTTTGGAAAATATAGTATTATTAAAATAAATTTTTATTTTTATGGTTTATTTACCTTTTTTAGATACCAATTACGCATTAAAATAATTTTGGCCGCCTAAATCGAGCAAATACCTCTATGTGCGGCGGCTAGCCCTAATGTTTATTCAAGAACAACAGATTGGTATACTACAAAACCGATTTCTACGTCAGTATCTACACATAGTACTAAATTCATACCACCGTATTGGGCTACAACAAAACCAACAGATAGGACTGCAACACCAGCTCCAGTTTTCAAAGACATGACTACCGATGTAACAGCAAAATATTTGAAGCCTGCTCATTTCAAAATAGTTTTTAATGCTATTTTAACTGGTTCAGTCAACATTGATCTATCATAAAATCTATTTTTTACACAACAGCTAACCTCTCCTTCAGTAAAGTCAACCTCAGAGTAAATTAGATCTTTTAACGCTATGGTTGCCTTTTTACTTTTATCGTAATTGGTAAATCACTTTCTTGAGTGACTCTTCTAAGATCTATCTAAGTATTATATTATTAAAACACATCCAGTGATTCTGTTTTGTAATCAACGGTTACCAATACAAGTTACAAGCATTACAAGAATTCTATTAATCAATAAATCTACATCAGTTCATTGCTTTGCTGTTTTTCATCACATTTATTTCAATGCTGTTTGAATTTCTAAAATTGAATAAAGTTTTATACTTTCACCATGTTATTGCTAATCACCGATTTGTTTTATTTTAAACATTATCGTCATTCGAGCACTATTCGCAATACCGACAGCCAACCGAGCATTTATCCATTGTCACTGTATATGGCATTTGACGAGGAAGGAGAGGTGTAGAAAATTGAAGACTATAGCGATCCTTACATTATATCGATCCTTACATTATATCCACCGCATCATAATTATTTCTGCCCATGGGTACAGCTCTAAAGATAAGGACCAAGAATAGGACCCTGGTGTGTCCCGACAGTAACTAGAAAGGGTTTTGTACGCCACTAACCGAGTTACGAACATCGAAATTCAAGGTTTGATGCATATTCTGAATTATGTCAATATAAGTCTTGGGAGATCCAGTGAAACGCCCTTAAAACGTCTTATAGAAAAACAAGGAAAGAACCATTTGTGAGTTCTGGGGTATCCTTCCGAGGGCTTATTATTATTATTTTCTTGTGGGTGACGCCGGCCATGCCGAGCGGACGATCCGACCGCCTGTTCTGCTGCCCATTTCGTCCATTTCCCCATCCACCTCTCTGGGATTAGGTTGGGTATCCCAGCATTCTTCACGGCGCCCCGTTAAATCTTCCAGTGTCCTTGCAGAATCGAACTATCTGATCCACCTTTAGAAGTTCCAGATCCTCTATGTTCAGTCTGTCCGTGCCCATAGTCTCCCATCTGCTTAGAGAGTACATGGGGCACTCAGCCCGTAGGTGGAGACTGGTCTCTTCTTCCTCCAAGCATTTCGGGCATATGGGATCGTCTTTGACTCCTATTACTGTCAGGTGCCTGTTCAGGCGACAGTGCCCTGTGATTATCTCGATAACCAGTCTCATGTTTGCTCTGGTCAATTTGACCAGTTGGCTGGTTCTTTTCGCATCCATGCCTTTGATGAAGATCTTTGACTGTCTTATTCCAGTCGACGATCTCCATCGGCGGTTGGTTTCTACTGTTATGCTCCTGCTGATTACTCCCTTGGTGATTTTGTGAGCGATAGGAATCCCAGGCTCAGGTCCCACCAAGTTTTCCTCTGCTCCCTTTCGGGCTAGACAGTCTGCTGTTTCGTTGCCCGGGACTCCTGCGTGCCCGGGCACCCAGGCTAGACTCACTTGAGTACTTTCCGCCTGCCTGTCGAGTGACTCTCTGCACTCTTTGACAATTGCTGACGTTATTTCTTCTTTGTTTAGTGCTTTTAAAGCCGCCTGGCTGTCGCTGTATATGGTTGCCTTTCTGGTCTTGTGATGGGAAATCATTTGCGCGCACTCCGTGATGGCGCTGATTTCCGCTTGAAAGACACTGGCGTATTTGCCTAGGCTTATTTGTCTATTGATCACAGTTCCGTTTTCGCATTTGATGTGCACTCCAGAACCGGATTGCTTTATTGACTCCATTCTGGAGCCATCTGTGTAGCAGATAACGCCCTTGTCGTCGTCTATCTGCCAGTTTCCCTTTGTTCCTATATGAACTCTGTATTTTTTGTCAAAGATCCTCTCTTTCCTGATTAGGTCATTGTTAATGAGAATCATTGACATTTTGTCCTCATATGTTTTGCTAATTTTTGCGTGTCCACCATCTGCTGGTGTCACCCTCCATAGGCCATCGCTCTTTAGCTTAAACCACTGTTCAACAGCTTTCTTTTTTATCTCTAGGTCCAGGGGGTGAAACCCCAGGATGATCTCTAGCGCGGCTGTTGGTGTAGTCCTCATCGCACCCGTGGTCATCAAGGTTGCTAGCCTCTGTACCTTTTCTAGGTTTGTTCGATTTGTCTTGTTGGCGGCTTTATGCCACCATACTCTGGCTCCATGTAGGATTCTTGGTATGATTATGGCTTTGTACATCCATATTACTGTCGCGGGTCTAATTCCCCACGTTTTTCCTATTGCACTTTTACACTGCATTAGTGCCATTTTGGCCCTCATGCATGTGTTTTCAATGTGCTTCTTAAAGGTTAGTTTGCTGTCCAGGGTGACTCCCAGGTATTTTATTTCGCTAACCACTTCCAGGTCCTGGTCATTCAGTCTCACCGGATCAGCTCTATCAATCTTCCTTTTGTTAGTGAATAGCACTACTTTTGTCTTGTCTGGGTTTAGATTAAGACCTTTGCTTTTGCACCATGTCAGGGCCACCTTCAGGCCCCTGTTCATGATGTCGCTTATAAGCAGCACTGGGCCTGTGACGAGAATTACCCCGTCGTCGGAGTATGCCTGTGCGTATATATGCATCCTATTAAGTTTGTTGATTAACTCGTCTATTAGCAGGCACCATAGTAGCGGTGATAGACATCCCCCTTGTGGGAATCCTCTACTGGCCTGTACTTTAAGAGTGATGCCTGCCATCTCTGCCTGTATCAGTCGGTGTTTCAGTATGTGTTTCACCCATTCTGATATATCTTTCCCAATTCCTTCTCGATTTAGGGTGGCCTCTATTGATTCTGGGGTGGCCATATCAAAGGCACCTTCTACATCAAAGAAACATCCTAATACGTACTGTCTGGCGTTTATTGATCTCTGCACCCTGCTGACCAGGTTATGAAGGGCAGTGTCCGTTGATTTGCGTGCAAAGGATTTCCGCTCTTGTCTATTTGTTCTCTAATCAAGCGGTCTAGTATTTTTTCTAACATCTTGAGCAAGAAAGAGGAGAGACTTATGCACCGGAAGGCCTTTGCCTCCTGGTATGAGGGTTTTCCCGGCTTTGGTATAAACACCGCTCTTACCTCCCTCCATGCTCTTGGGATGTATCTTAACTTAATGCTACAGTTGTACATAGCAAGCAGGTCTTTAGCTATGTAGCTTATCATTGTCTGTAGCATCTTTGGGAATATGCCGTCCGGTCCTGCCGCCTTGTAAGGCTGGAAGGACCTAACACTCCATTGCAGGTGTTCCTCAGTTATGATGCTATTCGGCCTTATTTCACCGATGTCGATGAAAGGTGTAGCCGATACGGTATCGTCTTTGTGTTCTTTGCATTCTGGAAAGTGTGTTTTAAGCATAATTTCCAGAATCTTCGCAGGTTCGGTGATAAGTTTGTCCCCCTGCCTTATGCTGCCTAGTTTGCAAGCATGAGCCTTTGATAGCGTTTTGATTAGTCTTGCTGCGTCTGGTTGCTTCTCAACCCCTTCGCAGAACGCCCTCCAGCTCTGCCTGCTTTCCTTTCTGCATTCATCTTTGAATGCGTTTCTAATTTGCCTGTACGCTTGCCAGCTCTCATTGTCCCCTTTCTTGAGGGCTTGTCTGAGAGCTCGCCTAGTCTTTTTCCTACTTTTCCCTAGTGCCTTCGTCCACCAGGGTTGTCCTTTGCCTGGTTTGATTTCTCTTAGGGGGCATGCCCTATGGTAGGCCTCCCGAAGAGTTTCGTCCAGCTTGTTTGCTACCCTTTCTAGATCTACGTTACTTTGAATGGAGGTTTCGTGTGCTGGGCTCCATATTTCCTTGATCTCGTCTTCAAATACCGCACAGTTTGTCTTCCTCGCATTCCTAATCATTAGTCTATCGATTCTGCCTTCCAGACTGAAGGTGATTCTTCTGTGGTCCGACATGGAATCACTTTCGTCCACCCTCCAGTCTATAATGTGTTGAATTATCTTGTCATTGGCGACTGTGATATCCAACACCTCATTCCTCGTGCGAGTGATGAAAGTGGGTGTGTTGCCCACATTTACTATCCCTAGATCAGAGGAACTTAGAAATTCTAAAAGTAATTCTCCCTTCTTGTTGCAGTCTGTGCTGCCCCAGGCTACATGGTGTGCGTTGGCATCACAGCCTACAACAATAGGGATATTCTTACCTTGGTACTTTTCAACGACTTCCTGTAGTTCTGGCGTTGGCGGCTCGAAGTCTCTCTCACTTGGTAAATATGCTGAGACGAGGAGCACCCTTTCTTTTTCCCTGCGCGTCTGTAGTGTTATTTCGACGCTGGCTAGGTCACTGTAACAATCCGCCTTTATTAGTCCTATCGTTCTCGTCCTACTGCTTGCATAGATGCATGCTCTAGGAGTTGACTCACCAGCCTCATGGTAGTAGATGTCTCCTCCCAGAGATCCGAGCCCAGTGATACGACCTTTCGATACGTATGGCTCTTGCAGTAGGACGATATCTATTGCCTCACCCACCACATAGGAACGTGTAGGTTTAGTTGTACTATTTTTATTTTACTTTGTTTTGTGTTTGTGTGTGTGTTCATGTGTGTGTTGTGCTTGGAAGTGTGAGTATGTGGGTATTGGTGTATGTGTAAGTGAGTGTTGGTGTGTGTGTGAGTGAGTGTTGGTGTGTGTGTGTCCCCTACTTGCTGCCGGGTCCTGCGGCCCGCTCCCCACACCAGCGCGGTTGCAGCCGTGCTACACTCGGCGGGGGAGTTATGTCATTCCGCAGAGCAGGGGAGTAGTGGCGTGGTGTGTTTGAGGGTGTGCTGAGGTTAGGAGGTGTCTGCTGGGTTTCAGCAGCTTCGCGATCTGCATAAGGTGTTTCCCTAGAAACTGCCTTTAGCCCTTCGCCCTTGCTGCTTGGAGGCGCCTCCTTACCCGTGCTATTTTGTGCTGTGTTGGGAGTGGCCCTTTGCTGGCTCGGCCTCCATACCCCAGTGTAACCTCCTGTAGAGGTCCCCGGCTGGGCTATGTCAGCACCACCAGCAGGTGCAGTTCCTTGCTGCAGGCTCTCCTCCTCTCTGCCATCTCCAGTGCCCTTTTGTGGGAGTGGAAGGGCTAGGACCCGTGTGGCTTGATAGTTTATCCACACGGGTCCCAGCCCCACCACCTCCTCTGGGACGCCCACCACTAGTCACATTCCCAGAGGGAGTGTATCCCTACGGATGGGCACCCACTGTGATATTTTCAGTTCCTCCTCCCTGAAATCGTTTTGGGCCCTAATGAGCACCATGGGATCCATGATGTGGTCCTCCGCGCTTCCAGGGAGCCAGATGGTGAGCCTATGCTTCTGTATCCGTTTAGCCTTTAGGGGAACCCCGTCTCGGTCGCCGAAGTCGCAACCAAGCAGCCACTCCATAGTCTCCTCGTTCCCTGGTGTGACGAGGTAAAAGCCTTCGGCCACGATGCCTGGGGCCACAAAGTTCAGGCTCAGCCCACGCGTCCCTTCGCTTATGGCCCTTTGTATGTGGCGCGTCAGCTTCCGCCTGACGTCAGCAGCCATCACCCCATCCATCGGCGCCCCATCGTCCCGATGAACAATGACCGAGAAGTCGCTTGGACCTGTTTGTGATCTTCGCGGCACCTCGCCCCCCTCATCGGGCTGACGTTTTGGGCGCTTCGGTGGAAGCTGTGCTGTCTGCTCACCCGGGTCGGTGCCCTGCCTCCTGATCTTTTGTGCCCTGGGGCCCGCCTGCCCTTCCGCCGCTTCAGCCGTGTTGGCTGTGGCAGCGCCCTGGCCTGCTTGACCCTGGGCCTTCTTTCTCCTTTTTTTGAGGCGCTTCCACCTTGAATTTGGAATCCAGCCCTCCTCATTTAACCTAACCCTGGACATGTCGTGAGACTCAGAAATAGTCCTTTTCTGAACGCACATGTCCCCTTTGTGTTTCTGTGGTAGTACTTTTGTTTATATTTGTTTGTCGCGCCAGTTGCTCCTCCACAAATACTACGGAGCTGCCCATGCCACTAAATGGCTCAGGGAGGGATTCTCCGGCTCCGCCGGTACCCTCTTGTGGTACATCAAAATTTTTATCAGCGCTCATAGTTGAAGTTTTACCGGGGCTGCCGGTGTTTATTTGGGGGAGAAGGGTAGGAGAGGATGGGTAGGATGTTGGAAAGAATTTGTACCCGCCAGTCACGCTGCCCAGCCGGCTTTCACACCTTGGTGACTGCCGACCTACCACCGTCCCCGGCCCAGGTAGTATGAGTGAGAAAGGATTTTGTGGATTGGTGTTTCTCCCTGACGTACGCATCAGCCTGACCACTTCCGCTCTCGCTTCCGACAGTCGAGGACCCGCCAGTCTATCGGGGAGATGGATCTAGGGTGTGGGTGGGGAGGGATGGGAAGGATTGGATATTGTGGATCATGGAATCGGGGTTTGGGGTCGACGTCATCTGCCTGGATTCGCAGATGCCGCCCTTCCCTTGTCCGGGGCCCATTAAGGGCGTCCCCGCACACTGCAACAGGTGCGGGGCGGTCTATCCGCAACCTGACCACCCGCTCGGTAGCATGGGAAGAGTGCTAGTCCCTGGGAGGCGCTGCCATGCTCTCCCACTTATATGGTCGAGCATGACACCCCCTCGTCAGAGACCGTCCGAGTTCCGAGGGCTTAAACACAGTACACAGGGCTCCCAACCGTAGGCTGTTAGGTAGGCTACGTTACGTGGTTTTTAGTCGGTAGGAGTCCGGTATAGCAAGTAAATTATTCCGATGTGATGATATTATAGCATAACAAGAGACATGGCTACTGTCACATGACATTGAACTTCTTGGAAATATTCATGCAGGCTTCAGTTTCACAGGTAAATCTGCTGAAAATACATCGTCTGGTGTACTGGGTTAAATCTACATCGCACAATCCGTTGGCATTATTCTCGGACATTTCACACAACGCTATCTGATCCCAAAGTAAGCTAGGAATAACCTGTTTGTGTTATGGGTATCAGACGACGGATATCAATACTTAAATAGTTTAAATACATACTTATCATAAACTAGCTGACCCTCGCAACTTCGTTTACGCCACATAAGGTGTATGAAGGGACAGGTATTTTTTTTTAATTGACTCATGGGAGCGTATGTTACTGCCCTGTTTGCTTAATCATAAAAGAGCTTAAAGATTAAGTCCGTTCTAAAACAATTCCGCACCGAAGGCGCGGACTGAATTGTTTTACAATAGCCTTAATCGTTAAACTTTTTTATGACTAAGCCAACACGCCAGTTTAGATTTACCCTCACATTCAAAGGAACCCTTGAATTCTAGGTTTTGCGAAAAAACTTGTGTGAAACAATCCTTAAAGTATTCCCTTTATAACACTGAAAAGAATTTTGGAATCGGACCACGTATTGAGAAGTGACAACCAAAAAACCATTTTTTGTCTTTCATCCCCTCTCCCAAAGGAACCGCGCAAAATATCAGGATCAAAAGTATCCTCGAACCGTCTTCCTCGGGTCATAAGCTCAAATCGTACCAAGTTTCATTCAAATCGATGCAGTAGTTTCGACGTGAAACTTATTCGGGATACACACAGACAGACAGACAGACAGAAAAACAGACAGTCATGAAAATTTTAAATTACATTTTCAACATCAGGGGGCCTACCACCACCTTTTATAAAACAATCTTATTTCAAGGAAGTTTTATTTCAAGCTTACAATAACAATACATTTATTCGTACCATGACCCTATATAAACAAAATTGTACCATTCCTGCTATAGTGCGGGGAAAGAGCGAATGATTTGTATATTCTGTCCATTCCTTGCTGATAATTGAAACGAGACAACGCTATTTAGTTTATATAGCGATGTCCTTTTCTAAACATCGCGGTCCGAATCGCTCATTGAGAATTGGTTTGAAAGTAAAATCATTTATTTGACGACCTAATAAGTATTGATTATAATACATTTATTTTTTAATTATACCTAAATTAGTAAATAAACATAAATCTTTACTGTATGTTCGCTAAAAACATAACAAAAATTAAAAATGGACTAACTACGGGTGTTGGCTATAGGTATAACGCCCATGGTGTGATTCGGAACATTGTTTTAGTTGTCAAGTGGTTGGTGCTAAAGTACGAACGAAATTTGAAACAAAAATGTTAAGTGGTTATAATAAAACTGATAAGCCGGGTTAGTTAGCTTATTGTAATAATATATTTCTTTAGTCTTGTTATGAGATTTCGATGTTCAACATGAATTCAAGGTAAGTACGATAGTAGTCAGTATATGAATTCGTTTTAAAATACAATATTTATTTACTGCTAATACGAAGTTAGCATATGTAGTACTTATTAGTGAAATGATGACTTTAATTTATTTATTTTCCAGCCGAAGATCTAACCGAGTTTCGTGCCGGCAACTTGAGATATTATGGGAATTTTTGAACGCGAATAGAGACGTCGCTTCTGCCCACAACCGCTCTCTACAAGCCAAAGAATTCGCAAAACGAAAGTGGAGAGAGGTGGCAGAAGTTTTGAACTCTGAAGGAGGTGGCTGCCATAAAGATTGGACAGGCTGGTCTAAAGTAACTATTTATTAAAATTAGGTATACTTCTATATTTCTTAACTTTATTTTATTACAATACATGAACCACATTATTATTATATTTCAGTACTGGGTAGACTTTAAGGCCAAGTTAAAAAAGAGAATGGCCATGGTGCGGGCTTCTCACACCCGGACTGGCGGAGGACCATCAACTGAAAAACCATTGACTGAAATTGAAACAAAGTTTCTACAAATACTCGGGGACGATTTCGGTCAAGGTTTGCCTGGCATTCGGGTGGAACTGGTAAGTAAATAATGTATGCGGCTTCATGTCTATTTGTTGTATTGAGCACTCTCAAATGAATAACTCTTCTTTTATCATTACAGCTGCCAGAGATTGGTTCAATGGATGTGAATGTGCAGGATTCCCCAGCATCAGTGTCTGTGTTGCAAAACCCAGATATTATCCGTGATCTGACATCCACAGAGTTCAATATCGAGGTCCTAGATTTTCAACCTATTCCAGGTGGTGCCCCCCAAACGAATCCCTCTCCTATCCAAAATATAGCAGTTAGCGCCCCCCAAAGAACTCCCTCTCCTATCCTGCATCCTGCACCAGCATCTGTACACCAATCTCCGCGTCGCCGACGTCGGAGGCGCGAGCCACCACTGTCACAGGAGGCTGCAAGACGTGCCCTAGTGCAGTCCTCACAAACTCACGCAGCGGGGATTGTGAGCATGGCGGATTACATGAAGGAGGCAGTCGAGCAATTGAAATTGTTTACCAATGCTGTAGTAAGGTTAGTAATGTGCATCTTAGTTATTTTTTTATTTATTTATTTATTTATTTATTAGAAATATTTTACATTTTTTATATTTACATTGCCCCACAAAACCGTGTAATCGGTTTGTCTGTGGGATCGAGCCTCCGTACATTATGCCACAAATTGATAACTGATTTAGTACTCACACTATCCTCAAAGTGAGTTTATAAGCACCAAGTCTGGCTATTAACTGATATAACTTAAAATAATTCTAACTTAGATATATAAGTAGCAATAACTAGATATAGTTGTTATTATGATGACAGACTACCCAGATAATGTTCTTTTAATTTTCTTTTAAAAATGTTTATATTACTTTCCGACGCAATGTCCCTCGGTAATCTATTCATTAAGTATGGCAAGCGCTTTTTAAGTGTTCTGTCACCATAATAATTTCTTATTCTAGGCACAACGAATTTCCCAGATGTCATGGAGCGAGTGCCATGATTATTATATACCCTTTGGAGGGTTTGCTCCCGGTTGCCATGATTGTTTACAACTAGTAAATATTTATGTTTGAGCCTAACTGGTAAAATGTTACATATTTTATATAATTTTGTGTAGTCGTTTTTACATTTATCTTTGGTTTTTTTATTAACGAGAAACTTTAAAAATCTTAACTGTAATGATTCTATTTTGTCTATATATGTTTTAAAAGTAAGTCCATAGCAATCAAGAGCATAACTCAGAATGGGTTCTACTAGTGACATGTACAGGCATCTTAATGTGCCTATAGGTAGTTTAAAGCTTAGGTGATAAAATTTTCCTAGTAACACCCTTAATTTACTACACAGAAAGTCAATGTGATGAGCCCAAGAAAAATGTTCATCCACCTTCATACCAAGGTAGGATACACACTTACTCCTCTCTATTGGTTTACATTTACAGTTAAACATATTCTTATGTAAGCAGTTGAAATTATGGGCGTACAAAGTAGGTTGATCTGGTGGTACCAGGTAAGGTGAGTGAATAAGCAACAGTTTTGTTTTTTCTGTATTTAGTACTATGCCGTTGTCATGTGACCACTTAACGATTCTGTCCATGTCCTGCTGCACTAGTCGACAAGTCTCACCCACGTCAGTGCCCGCGCGAAGAGTGCACAGGTCATCCGCGAACATATGAGCCGAGCAGTGCTGCAGCACATTGCACAGACTGTTGACGTGCATGAGGTAGCTGACAGGGCCACAGCCTGAGCCCTGCGGCACCCCGCATGGCACCATCATCCTGTCGCTGATTGTGTCACCCACCCTTACACGGTAGGAACGAGCTGTAAGATAATCCCTAAACCATTGATTCAGGGGTTCCCCCACCCCACACTCTCTCATAGCACCAAGAAGGGTGTTAGTTTCTATTGTATCAAATGCTTTTTTATAATCGTAAAATATAGCTATTACAAATTTCTTCTCCCCTAAATAATTATTAATTTCATCGGTAATTATTGATAATAAAGTATTGGTACTTCTCCCTTTTAAGAAACCATGTTGACAATTGGCTAGTAAATGATGTTGCTGCAAGTAATTACTTATCTGATTCACTATACATTTTTCCATTATTTTATCTACACTTGACAATAATGCAATGGGTCGGTAGTTCGATACATTCTTACGATCTCCCTTTTTATAAATAGGGCGGATTATTGCTTCTTTTAATTGGCTAGGAAAACTACTCTGTTCAATTGACATATTAACAAGCTTAGCCAATAATGGACTTATTTGGTTTGTTAGGAACTTTAAGTCGGACATGCGGATGAGATCGCAACCCGTCGACTTTTTTGGATCCATATTTTTAATAATTTTTTCAATCTCGATACTGGTAACTGGTTGCCATCTCATGCTCATGTTGGCTTCTTTAACATATAAATGCCTTTTTAACATTTTTTCGTCGCAAATGTGTTTTATATCAGTAATTTCGCTTGAAAAATTAGAAGCAAATTTAGCACATATTTCTTTAATACTACTTTGGCTATCAAAATTTCTGAGTATTTGAGTATCTAACGACTGCTTTGTGATTCCCAACATAGAATTAATCGATTCCCAGATTTCTTTTATATTATTTTTACACTTTAAAATAAATAAATAAATAAATAAATATTCACGGACATTTCACACAACGCTATCTGATCCCAAAGTAAGCTAGGAATAACCTGCTTTAATACTTTCTTTATCATATTTAGGTAGTTATGTTGTTATATTTGACTGCCATTAATAAGCCCACCACCTATTACTTGGGACATAAAACTGTAAGGTGAAATGTGCATCTGCCTACCCCTTCGGGGTAAAAGGCGTGACTATGTATGTATATTTGACTGCCTTGTTGGTCTAGAGGTCGAAATGTGCGATTGCAGATCACAAATTCGTGGGTTCGATTCTCACTGGAGACATAAATGTGTGATCCATAATCAATCAAATAACCCATTATAAGTAAGCTGTACGATCTTAATCTAGACAATAAATTAACTTTGCGGATGACGCAAATATTTGTTCAAACCCGGGAGATTGAAAAATTACAAAAGTTGGTCATTTGTAAACAAAACTTTAATACTTAACAACAGTTTACAATAATTCAAATTTTAGTAGTGTTAGTTTGCCTTAAGATTAAATTATTAAATAATACAATTAAAAAGAAATTTAGTAACAATGATTGTAGAATACTATAAAGCAACTTATTGTTTCAGGAAGTTAGATGCCGCCTTTCCCACAGCCGCTGCACAAGAGAGCGCCGAGTAGATACACCATGCTGCAGAGCGGTGCTGGTGTTGGTAATACGCGAATGTTCACTAAAATTATGTTGGGGCTGTGATTGAGCTTCTTGAATCATATCTTCATTATTTAATTGTTGCACTGGTACGTTAGCCTTATTACAAATGTTGTGTAAGATTACACAAGCATTGACAATAGAGCCTGCTACTTTTGGGGAGTAATGCAGCACTCTGTGCACAAGTAAACAACGAAAACATGCTTTAAGAAGCCCAATTGTGCGTTCTATAATGTTTCTGGTATGGACATGCAAATTAGTATAGTGTGCTTCTGGTGATTCTGGTGCTGCATCCAGTATTGGTGTCATCATGTACTTTCTCAAAGGATATCCAGAGTCTCCTAGTGAAAGAAAAATCTTAATATTATTAGAAAGTATGGTATAGTTTTTAGCAGCAAAGTGCAAAGAAAGTTCATGCCAAACATACCAAGAAGCCAAATGTCTTCAGTATCACTAAGAGTTTCCAAATGTGCTCTTAAGGGATGTGTACTCCATATAAAAGAGTCATGATTAGCACCACCATGACTTGCATCAACACTTACTATTTGCATGTCTGCATCACAAATCTGAAAAAAAAAATTAAGTAAGTAGGTACATTGAATGACATTGTATAATTTTACAATATTATGTATTGTCCCCAGATTGGTCAATATGACAAAACAGGCTGGATAGTGTCTCCGCATCCCCACAAGAAGAAACAAATTTTAATATTCTCTAGATAATAACTTGTAAATAATAAATATATTTTTACTCGCATAATATACTCTATGTTTCTCTCCTGTTTTCAATTATATTTAAATAAGATATGAGCACTTACCAACTGAACATTCAAGGAATGGTAATGTTTGCGACAGAAGTAACGTTCCTCATGCTGTACTGGGCGAATTATTGCAATTTGGGTGCAATCAATACAACCCAAAATCCCAGGAATTCCATACTTATTGTAAAATCTGAAATACATTAATGTTAATTAATCATACTTTGAGTTGAGAGTAGATAGAATGGGTGTACTAGCCATACAATGAGATAGATGCTCTCATTTATGATGCCTTAACGCCGAGTGTCAGTTACTTAACAGTGACTTTCTTAGAGGATACTTTTGGGCTTTTTAATAGTGAGAGAACCAATCTTAGCCATTAGTCAGTTACTGGCCAGCTTGTCTTGGGTGAATGAGTGGAAATTTGCAAGGATAATAAAGTACATACCCGATTTTTATACTGTTCCGCTCTTGCTCATTTACTGGGAACTTTATATACTTCTGTCGCATTGTAGAAGAATTAAGGCATGTCGTAACCTGTGCTATGGCAGATGAGACAGTCTGTTGTGCTACAAAATGACCCTCATTGTTGCCAATAGGACGTTGGTATGAACCCGTTGCATAGAATGATAATGCAATCAACACCTATAATAAAACATTATAGATTAGTTAATTGATATTATGAACACAAAGATATACTCACACAAAAAAACTTTTACAATTATTTACCTTCGTATTTACAGATAAATCTGTAGATCTTTTAGAGGCTGGCATAAGCGGCCTCAACTCATCGCAAAGGTTATGTGCCAGCTCTTTACTGAGTCTGTATCTTTTGATAAACTCTGCTTCATCTAAATCAAAAGGATCACATTCTTCGCGAAGTTGTACACGACGCCGCTTTCTTGTTGTATTAGTGACTGCGTTATCATCTTCCAAAAACTCAAATATTCCAAATGCAAATGCCATCTACGATCATTACACAAAATGAATATAATATTAGACTAAAATCATGAAATTCACCTTTTATACGATCACTAGCTATAATTATTGCAAATTACTTACTTTATAAAATATAATAATGACTTTTTCTATTAAAAATTGCTATAACAATAATAAATCCGCCCGAGAGAAACAACTTTTTTAAGATCGCTAAATTTGACAGGAAAACAATATTGCTAGATGTCAAAAGTTGCGTCATGGTACGCTTTGAACGAACTTTTTAGAGGTGACGTCACAAAATTGCTAAGAGGACTATTGTGTTTCAATATTGTTTTAAGCTTGTTTTAAGGACGTCATGGTACGAAAAGACGAAGTAATATTAAAATAATACTGCTATAAGACGTGGTGGTAGGCCTCCAGTATCGATTAGAGAACGGACTATAATTAAATGTTAAACTTTAAACCTTAAACAAAAACAATGTTGTTAGATGGGAAAGTAGTATTTGGGTTGGAATTTGGAGTGAGACAGGGGGGCGTAACCTCGCCCAAACTATTGAATTTGTATGTGAATCATTTTGATTGTGCAGCTCAGCAACTCAGGTGTTGGATGTTTAATTGATGGTACACCATCCATCCATTGTTGTGCCCCACAATAAGTGGTCCCGGTGTCTCCCATTAGTTCTATAGAACTGTGACGTCATAGAACTGTTGAAACATTTTTGTCCCTGTTTTTCTATGATAGATCAGATGCAACTAAATTTGTCCCATTTGTTCCATAGAACTACGATAGAACTGTTAAAACATTTTGTCCTATATGTTCTATTTTGTGATGAGTCGTTATAGTTATCTAATCTCTTTTATATTCAAAGGAGGAATAATTAATTAATTAATTAATTAATTAGGAATTAATATATTTGTTATTTACCAATAAGTTTGGTTTATTATGGTTAGTAAAACTAATTGCTTTAAATGATTTAGCTTGTTTTATTGCAACATTCAACTGTAATATTCTATAATTCCTTTTATAAAGTTTTTCCGATATAGGACACTAAGGTCCAGTGTGTATTGTAGGTACCTCATAATATGTAATGTAAGTATGTATGTAAGTAAAACTGGTTATGGAAATAGGAGTTGGAATAAAAAATGTGTGAAAGGCATTTAGGAACATGTAAAAAGGGAACTTGTAGAACATGGAGATCGAGGTTTCCAATTAAGCAAAAGTATTATTTTTTCTATGGAACAAATGGGACAAATTTAATTGCATCTGATCTATCATAGAAAAAACAGGGAGAAAAACGTTTCAACAGTTCTATGACGTCACAGTTCTATAGAACTAATCGGAATCACCCAGTGGTCCTACCAAAATGATCCGCATGTATGTACCTAAGACTTATGCTAATGCTCATGGGCTCAGATACAACACTGAGAAGAGCGTGATATTAGAATTTGAAGCGGGTACGAAATCATATTCTATACCACCAGTTGTATTAGCTCTTCTTGTTAAAGTAAATAAGATTAAGTATTTGGGGCATTGGGTTACGGAGATTTTTTCAGATGTTATGGACGTTAAGAGGGAGCGTAGAGCGCTGCAATATGTTTATAAGTTTCTGTCAGATTTTAACGTCTAATTTATGGTTTGATTTAAAGCAAAAAGCTTACAGGACTCTACGCGTCGAATACAACAAGGCCTTCAGGATACTGTTGGGACTTTCTCGCTTCTGTAGTGCGTCAGGGATGTTCGCTGACGAGTCGATGACTTTTATGCTATTATTCGAAAGAGAGTGTCATCCCTTTGACTGCCTCTGTGGCGCAGACGGTAGTGATACCGCCTGCGGCGCTGGAGGTCGTGGGTTCGATTCCCACCGGAGACAAATATTTGTGTGACCCATAAATGTTTGTTTTAAGAGTCTGGGTGTTTCTATGTATAATATGTATGTATTTAAAAGTATATAAGTATTAATGTCCGTGGTCTGATACCCATAACGCAAGCAGGTTATTCCTAGCTTACTTTGGGATCAGATAGCGTAGTGTGGAATGTCCGTGAATATTTATTATTTATTATTATTCCTCTTTATTCATTTTAAAATCATATAAATTTACATTTTTAAATATACATAATTATAAAAAAGGTACATTTAAAAATATAAAAATATAGTATCCCACCGGCATCGGGTACAGGGACCAAGCTACCGGTGGTCAGGGCTCCAGAGACAGGAATCGTCTCACAATACGTGCCGTGCTCAATAAAACCGCCTTTTGCATCAAGCCCTTGACCCAACTGCCTAACGCGAGCCTCTTAAGATGTTGATCGAGGCTTTTGGCAATCAGACCGTGTGCTGATACGACTATCGGAACAATAATCGCTGAATCCACATCCCACATGTCGACAACCTCGTGAGCCAAGTCCAAATATTTCAATTGTTTGTCTTTTTCTGCTTTCACGAGATTCTCGTCATGTGGTACAGTAATATCAACGATTATTGCGAGGCGCTCTGATCGATCTATTACCACTATATCAGGCTTATTGGCTACAATAGTCCTGTCAGTGATAATAGACCGATCCCAGTACAACGTTACACGACCATTCTCTAGAACTGGGTCGGGCACATACTTGTAATACGGTACCTCTGAATCGACAAGTTTATATTTAAGTGCAAGTTGCTGATGGACTATCCTGGCCACTTGGTTGTGTCTATGCAAATACTCGCCGTTGGCAAGACGAGAACAACCAGAAATAATATGTCTGAGAGATTCACCCGGTAGGTGACATGCCCGACAAATGTCAATCGTACCATCTCTCAAAATATATTTCCGATAATTATTCGTCATAACAACTTCGTCTGTAATCGCACAAACAAAACCTTCGGTTTCGCCGAACAAATCACCGAAACGTAGCCAGGATACAGATGCTGTTAAATCTACACCGGGTCTGTGTAAGGCCCGATAAAATCGTCCATGCAGTTCTTTGCTCTGCCATATTATTATCTCCTTGCGATCATTGGTAGTTAGTATTACTGGTTTGTGCCAGTTCTCTTTGGCAAGTGCAAGTGGGGTCAGTCCGTTATCTATTGCTGCCACATCCCGATGCATACCCACGTCAGCATGAAGGAAATATTCCCTAAGGTTGTATACCTCACGATTGTGTAAAGTCTTGGCATTTAAAAAGCCGCGACCTCCACACTTTCGTGGGATATACAACCTCATTACAGACGAACGTGGGTGATGCATGCGGTTTATGGTCAACAGAGAACGGACTTTCCTATCCAGGGCGTCTAATTCAGTCTGAGTCCATCTATGTATGCCGAAGGAATAGATTAAGAGTGGCATGGCCCAACCGTTGATAGCCCGCACCTTGTTACCGCCCGATAAAAGACTTTTAAGTACCTTTCTCAGGCGGCCAAAGAAACGGTCCATCAAAAATCTGAAAGTTGTACTCCTTCAGATTCTACAATCCGTCCCTTCTTTACATGCATGACTGCACATTTATCTACGCCAAATTCCATTTTGATAGAATTACTGAAAGCTTCTGTGACTTTTAGTAACTCTATCAAGTGGGAATCGGTGGAGGCAAATAATTTTAAGTCATCCATGTACAGAAGGTGGGAAACAACTTGACCTCCTCTTCGAAACCGATAACCAAGCCCTGAACCCTCCAGTAAAGTACTGAGAGGATTCAGTGCCAAGCAAAACCATAATGGACTCAGAATGTCACCCTGAAATATACCCCTCTTGATCTTGACAGGCTCTCCATTACCAAGAACCTGACGACATCCTGGATAAACAAGAGCCGTTGTCCATTGCTCCATGCATGCCTTTAAGAAGGTGCTAAGAGTTGCATCAACTTTATACAACTCCAGCACCCTCAACAGCCATGTATGGGGCACTGAATCATAGGCTTTCTTGTAATCAATCCAGCATGTCGCCAGGTTTCTCCGGTTACGACGAACCTGCTGATTAATGGCCATGTCAAGAATAAGGAGTTCTTTAGTACCACGTGACCCGCTTCTACATCCATTTTGAGAGTTGGACATTATAGAGTTATTTTCAATGTGTGTTGATAATTTAACTCTCAAAATAGATGTGAGAAGCTTATAGACCGTTGGTAAACAAGTTATCGGTCTATAATTTTTAGGGTCCGTAGTACTACCGGATTTGTAGAGGAGGTGTGTAATACCCGTGGTCATAAAAGTTGGAAGCAACCCAGACTCAAGTGATGATTGAAAGCAGGATGCCAAGCAAGCATGTGAGCTACGGAACCATTTCAGCCAAAAATTGTGCAGTCCGTCCGGCCCAGTTGATTTCCAATTGGGCAACGAACGAACCGCACTGGCTATGTCCCTTGGTGTTATAAGGACTGGTTCCATAGTCTGTATAAACTCACACGAAAGCTTGACATCCCGCATCCAGTCACACTCTGTATGGCTAACAGGTGCCGACCAAATGCCTCGCCAAAATGTATTTGTGGTTTCAGCATCAGGTAGGCACATGTCAGTCACACATGAATCGGGTTGCTCCCATCTTCTATACACCCATCTCTCATCCTTTTGGAACGAGCGATTCTGAGTATAGCGGTCCACTCTCTTTTTATAGCGCCGTATACGGCTTGCCCACGCATAAATTTTCTGCTTCAGAAAATCAATACGTTCCGTGACCCGTACAGAATAATCGCGAGGGCTAATATCAGTCCCCGCGAATGCACGAGTCACAAAACGCATCACCCTGGGGCGTGTATTACCCTCCCTGAAGCAGCATAGTTTACTAATGAGTACCCTAGTCTCGGTGATACGACGCTCAATTCTGCATTGCCAGACTGGAACAGACTTAGGTCTAGTAGCTGGTTCAAATTTAAGAAATTTAACACCAGCTACTCGACACACTGCTACAGCCGCGCAATACAAAATTGAGTGTGCATCACTTATATCTACACAAGTTTGAAAGTAACTTGATAGACCCGAGTCTAGGGCACTCACCAGCTCCATGTTCTTTTTATGCGTAGGCAAACGCGGTATACGTGGACGACTTGCAGAATCACAAAATCTATACTCTTGAATCGCACGTTCCAAAAAACTCCTTAATTCATCGTTGCACTGTGTACTTACGGTTGTAGCAACATCATCCACTACTTCGTCAACGGGTACGATAGGTTGTGATTCGTTGGTAGTTATTGCACTAGTTATACTAGATTGTGACGAAGTAGGGATGACAATGTTACACTGTACTTCTGAGCGAATCCTCTCAAGCACGGCATCGTCCAACATAATTATGACTACGTTGTATGACCCGTACTTGATCCGACAGCCGCTGCGCCGACACGTTGACAGTTGGTTCAAGAGCCTGAAACAAAGGTAGCAAACGAACACGGTACGCAGTGAGGTTAGTTCCTCCCTCTGTAGCCGCAAAATATGCCCGCATGACATTTTCATTCATAGAAGAAGTCCATCGCATGCGGTGCACATTACCACCGGTAGCGGGGGCCCTATTCGAGGCCGGTGGGCCTCGGGGTCCCAAGCTAGATGGTGGCCGGCCTCTCCCCTGCCGACGTACAGGTAGTGGCGACGTCGGTGGGGAGAAATACTCGTCGCTGCTGCTGGAGCTCGACGCTTCGCAGGCAGACGGTCTCGCTGGAGCGGTTTCCGTTGTGTGCAAAACGGAGCTGGACGAGTCCGGGGATCGATTTTGTGCTCTTAGTCTCGTTTTGGCTCTAGTCAACATCTATATTTTTTCACTTCTTGCATACATTTTATAACAATTTTGAGATTGACATCACCTGTCATGGTCATAATTTTGTCTTGTATATTTGCATATATTTGCATTGTAATCTTTTTATTCTTCAGTTTTAATATTTTCCATTGCCTTTCCATTCTATTACATTGATTTCTATTGCTTAAATTCGTAAATAAATCAATAAAATAAGATAAAAATATTTAAGTGAAATAAATCCGTTGACTATGATTCAGTGTTGCCCTTGAGAGTGTTGCATAGCAACACGGCAATACGTACATAAAAAATAAATTAACACAATTAACACAGGTGCAGGTTGTGCCTGCCTGCTGGTGAAATTTCTCAAGCGACCCATAAAGGCCTTTAACTTGGCTTGACAACATCCATTTTATTGGCAACCGGGACCAACGGTTTATCGTGCCTTCCGAAGCACAAAAAAGCTCACAAATTAATGTCTTAGCAAGGGTGGAAACTCCATACAAAAATGTTCGTTTTCACCCACACTAATATAGACGTAATGGAAGCCATTATGACAGTAGAGGATATTGACGACGTCGTCGAAAGCCTTGACCATACCATCACCGAGACATGCAGCAACACCATCCCAGAAAAAGCAAAACACCAGAAGCTTTCGATTCCATGGTGGTCCGAAGAACGGTCTAAACTAAAGAAAGACGTAACCACGAAGAGGCGGCGCATCAGATGCGCAGCGCCAATACGTCGAGAAACCGTCGTAAGAGAGTACCTGGAGAGCAAGGAGAGTTACGAGACTGAGGTCAAAAAAGCCCAAATATCCTCGTGGAAAAGCTTCTGCTGTAAACAGGATAGAGAGGGAATGTGGGAGGGGATCTACAGAGTCATCGGACGAACCGCCGGTAGAGCTGAGGACGTACTGTTGGAAGCAAATGACGTGGCGCTGGACGAGGAAGGCTCGACGAAACTATTGGCCAGAACTTTTTACCCAGAAGATCGGGAAGAAGAGGATACAACCGAGCAGAAATTTGTTAGGGAAAATTCTGCTGTGGTGGCGGGGGGACCGTGCGGTGAACTGCGTGACCCCCCCTTCACCCCATATGAGCTCGAGGTAGCAGTCCAGTCGTTTAACCGTAAAAAGGCACCCGGAGCCGACGGCTTCACCGCCGATATTTGCAGCCACGCCATTGGTACTGATCCTGAGATGTTCCTTGGACTCGCCAACAAGTGCCTCACACTGCACTATTTTCCGAAGGCCTGGAAAGAAGCGACGGTTGTGGCGTTACGTAAGCCGGGCAAAGAAAGCTACTCGCAACCTAAGTCTTACCGACCAATTGGCCTCCTTCCGGTGCTGGGAAAGATCCTCGAGAAGATGATTATGTCGAGACTTCGACACCATCTGCACTCGAGGATCAACTCCCACCAATACGGGTTCATGCCGCAGAGGAGCACCGAGGACGCCCTCTGTAACCTGATCCAGAACATCCGGACAAAGTTGGACCAGAAGAGGATAGTTACAATAGTGTCACTGGATATAGAGGGCGCCTTCGACAGCGCATGGTGGCCTGCCATCAAGATGCGGCTCGTCGAGGAGGAGTGCCCGGAGAGACTTAGCAGAGTGCTCAATAGCTATATGAGTGACCGTCGGGTGCATGTGAGGTACGCGGGCAAGGAGCATACCGTAAGAACTTGGAAGGGGTGCGTTCAGGGCTCTATCGGTGGTCCGATACTCTGGAATCTCCTGCTGGATCCGCTGCTCCATGATCTCGAAAAGAGGGGAGAGTATGTGCAGGCCTTCGCCGATGACGTCGTCCTGGTCTTTTGTGGGGAAACAGGAGAAGAGATAGAGAGGCGTGCCGACGCCACCCTCGAACATGTTAAGACGTGGGGTGACAAAAATAAACTCAGGTTCGCACCACATAAGACTCACGCCATGGTGATTACTAGGAAGATGGAGTACGACACACCACGACTTAGCATGGGCGGGGTTGACGTTGGCATATAAAATGAGCTAAAAATACTAGGCCTCACAATAGATCACAAACTCACTTTCAACGCGCACGTTAAAAACATTTGCAATAAGGTTACCGGTCTCCACAAACAACTGACCAGAGCGGCTAAGGCGAGTTGGGGTCTGCACCCCGAAATCATCCACACAATATATACAGCGACCGTTGAGCCTATAGTGCTGTACGCGGCCGGCGCATGGGCGCCGGCGGTTGGGAAGCTGTGCATCAAGAAGAAGCTGAACTTCATCCAACGCAACTTCGCCCAAAAAAATTGTAAGGCATATCGCACTCTGGTGCTGGCCGGTATATTGCCCCTTGACCTTCGAGTCAAGGAGGCCGCACTACTGTACGGAATTCGAAGAGGGGAAACAATTCCAGACCTGGCCGGGAGGGAGATCGAGCGAATGTCTTCGTTTGCGGAAAATCCTCATCCTGCCGAACATGTGAGCTTGGAGTTCATTAGCCTAGATAGTACTGAACTGGACAACCATTTTGAAATTAAGATTTACACGGACGGCAGCAAGATTGCGGGTAAAGTCGGAGCCGCACTTTCTTTTTGGAAAGATGGGGCCGAGACAAGAGCCCGCAAGCTTGGTCTGCCGTCATATTGTACAGTCTATCAGGCGGAACTCCTGGCCATATGTGAGGCAACGAGGATGATCCAAAAACACAGCGCGAAAAGCTTCGGGGTGTACAGCGACTCAACCGCGGCACTCCAGACGGTCGTAAATCCCAGTCGTCTCCATCCCCTGGCGGTAGAAGCCAGGAGTAATATACGGAAAATTATATTCTCGGGTAAACATATAAGTTTGCACTGGGTCAAGGCTCATGCGGGGATGGAGGGGAATGAGAGGTTCGACCGGCTGGCAAAAGAGGCAGCTTTGGGAACGAGGCGGGCACCGGACTATGACCTGTTCCGATCTCATTCGTCAAGCGGCAGATCCGTATGGACACGCTTGGCGAGTGGAATCGGAGATACGAGTCGGGGGAGACCGCCTTGATCACAAAGCTCTTCTTCCCAAATGCGGTGGACGCGTACAGGATTATACGGAAATTCACTCCAAGCAAACACACCACACAGGTCCTGACAGGGCACGGTGGGTTCTCAGAGTACTTGACGCGATTCAAATGCAAGGGGGAACCCATCCTGCCTCTGTGACTCCGAAACCGAGGAGACCATCCCTCACTTACTGGCGGAGTGCCCGGTGTTTTCGAGACAGAGACACAACATAGAGCAGCGAATTGATACTGATATAACGGTCACAAATTTGAAACACATTATGGCTGGAAAATATAGAGACGAGTTCTTAGAGTATTGTATAGAAATATGCAAGACTGTAAATAATAGAAATAAGGTAGTCTAAAAAGTGAAATCACTGCAACATAACATAGGTTATGCTGAAAGTGAAATAACAATGGAAATTATATAGAGATATTGTAACACAGTAAATAGGAACTTAGAAATTAAGAAACTGGAAACAGTGTAATGTAGTAAGATTATGGCAATCCCACAACCCACTCTGTGTAGTAGTAATAAATATAAGACAAATAGGAAATATGATAAGGAAAAATTGTTAAGTAGAGATATATGTATTTAAAAGATATCAAACCATAGAACTAAGAAGAAATTGTGGAAAGGAGTGGAGTACATTTATTTACCCAATAGTAATAAGTTTTGAAACAGAAAATAAAGTAAAAACCTAGAAGAGAGAGTAGCAGGCGTCCCACCTGAAAATTATAAAAGAGAAGTATGTAAGAAAGAACAGGTATGCAGAATGACTGAGATCAGAGAAAAAGTGAGAACTAGAATGCAAAAGTAGAGTAGGAAAGTCTCCGAACTGTATATATCGGGGGATAGACAGGTACACACCCAGCTACCCATGGTGGCTGGGCATTAACAAAAAAAAATATATATAGACGTAATGTGACTGCTTAAATCAATCTTCAATGTGTGTGTGAGTATTCTAGGGTCACTAGCTATGGAAACATAATAATAAGGAACAGAACGCAATCTCATGTATGAAGGTACTTTTTTTTTCAAATCTACCCTCGGCTAAGTACAAATTAAACCAGAGCAATATCCCAAAGCACTTAGGCAGTAATACGTAATGCAATGCAGTGACACTCTCTCAAGTACTGACACGGGAATCGACACATTAATTTTGGTGGGGGGATGGGGAAGCTTACTCAGGTGGGAGGCAGGGAGTTGCCGATCTGTATGTATTTATTATTATTTTCTTGTGGGCGACGCCGGCCATGCCGAGCGGACGATCCGACCGCCTGTTCTGCTGCCCATTTCGCCCATTTCCTCATCCACCTCTCTGGGATTAGATTGGGTATCCCAGCATTCTTCACGGCGCCCCGTTAAATCTTCCAGTGTCCTTGCAGAATCGAACTATCTGATCCACCTTTAGAAGTTCCAGATCCTCTATGTTCATTCTGTCCGTGCCCATAGTCTCCCATCTGCTTAGAGAGTGCATGGGGCACTCAGCCAGTAGGTGGAGACTGGTCTCACCTTCCTCCAAGCATTCCGGGCATATGGGATCGTCTTTGACTCCTATCACTGTCAGGTGCCTGTTCAGGCGACAGTGCCCTGTGATTATCTCGATAACCAGTCTCATGTTTGCTCTGGTCAATTTGACCAGTTGGCTGGTTCTTTTCGCATCCATGCCTTTGATGAAGATCTTTGACTGTCTCATTCCAGTCGACGATCTCCATCGGCGGTTGGTTTCTACTGTTATGCTCCTGCTGATTACTCCCTTGGTGATTTTGTGAGCGATGGGAATCCCAGGCTCAGGTCCCACCAAGTTTTCCTCTGCTCCCTTTCGGGCTAGACAGTCTGCTGTTTCGTTGCCCGGGACTCCTGCGTGCCCGGGCACCCAGGCTAGACTCACTTGAGTACTTTCCGCCTGCCTGTCGAGTGACTCTCTGCACTCTTTGACAATTGCTGACGTTATTTCTTCTTTGTTTAGTGCTTTTAAAGCCGCCTGGCTGTCGCTGTATATGGTTGCCTTTCTGGTCTTGTGATGGGAAATCATTTGCGCGCACTCCGTGATGGCGCTGATTTCCGCTTGAAAGACACTGGCGTATTTGCCTAGGCTTATTTGTCTATTGATCACAGTTCCGTTTTCGCATTTGATGTGCACTCCAGAACCGGATTGCTTTATTGACTCCATTCTGGAGCCATCTGTGTAGCAGATAACGCCCTTGTCGTCGTCTATCTGCCAGTTTCCCTTTGTTCCTATATGAACTCTGTATTTTTTGTTAAAGATACTTTCTTTCCTGGTTAGGTCATTGTTAATGAGAATCATTGACATTTTGTCCTCATATGTTTTGCTAATTTTTGCGTGTCCGCCATCTGCTGGTGTCGCTCTCCATAGGCCCACGCTCTTTAGCTTAAACCACTGTTCAACAGCTTTCTTTTTTATCTCTAGGTCCAGGGGGTGAAACCCCAGGATGATCTCTAGCGCGGCTGTTGGTGTAGTCCTCATCGCATCCGTGGTCATCAAGGCTGCTAGCCTCTGTACCTTTTCTAGGTTTGTTCGGTTTGTCTTGTTGGCGGCTGTATGCCACCATGTAGGATTCTTGGTAGGATTATGGCTTTGTACATCCATATTACTGTCGCAGGTCTGATTCCCCACGTTTTTCCAATTGCACTTTTACACTGCATTAGTGCCATTTTGGAACTCATGCATGTGTTTTCAATGTGCTTCTTAAAGGTTAGTTTGCTGTCCAGGGTGACTCCCAGGTATTTTATTTCGCTAACCACTTCCAGGACCTGGTCATTCAGTCTCACCGGATCAGCGCTGTCAATCTTTCTTTTGTTAGTGAATAGCACTACTTTTGTCTTGTCTGGGTTTAGATTAAGACCTTTGCTTTTGCACCATGTCAGGGCCGCCTTCAGGCCCCTGTTCATGATGTCGCTTATGACGCTCAGCACTGGGCCTGTGACGAGAATTACCCCGTCGTCGGAGTATGCCTGTGCGTATATATGCATCCTATTAAGTTTGCTGATTAGCTCGTCTATTAACAGGCACCATAGTAGCGGTGATAGACATCCCCCTTGTGGGAATCCTCTTCTGGCCTGTACTTTAAGAGTGATGCCTGCCATCTCTGCCTGTATCAGTCGGTGTTTCAGCATGTGTTTCACCCATTCTGATATATCTTTCCCAATTCCTTCTCGATTTAGGGTGGCCTCTATTGATTCTGGGGTGGCCATATCAAAGGCACCTTCTACATCAAAGAAACATCCTAATGCGTACTGTCTGGCGTTTATTGATCTCTGCACCCTGCTGACCAGGTTATGAAGGGCAGTGTCCGTTGATCTGCCTTCCATATACGCATGTTGATTTGCGTGCAGAGGATTTCCGCTCTTGTCTATTTGTTATCTAATCAGGCGGTCTAGTATTTTTTCTAATGTCTTGAGCAAGAAAGAGGAGAGACTTATGCACCGGAAGGCCTTTGCCTCCTGGTATGAGGGTTTTCCCGGCTTTGGTATAAACACCGCTCTTACCTCCCTCCATGCTCTTGGGATGTATCTTAACTTAATGCTACAGTTGTACATAGCAAGCAGGTCTTCAGCTATGTAGCTTATCACTGTCTGTAGCATCTTTGGGAATATGCCGTCTGGTCCTGCCGTCTTGTAAGGTCGGAAGGACCTAACACTCCATTGCAAGTGTTCCTCAGTTATGATGCTATTCGGCCTTATTTCACCGATGTTGATGAAAGGTGTAGCCGATACGGTATCGTCTTTGTGTTCTTTGCATTCTGGAAAGTGCGTTTTGAGCATAATTTCCAGAATCTTCGCAAGTTCGGTGATAAGTTTGTCCCCCTGCCTTATGCTGCCTAGTTTGCAAGCATGAGCCTTTGATAGCGTTTTGATTAGTCTTGCTGCGTCTGGTTGCTTCTCAACCCCTTCGCAGAACGCCCTCCAGCTCTGCCTGCTTTCCTTTCTGCATTCATCTTTGAATGCATTTCTAATTTGCCTGTACGCTTGCCAGCTCTCATTGTCCCCTTTCTTGAGGGCTTGTCTGAGAGCTCGCCTAGTCTTTTTCCTACTTTTCCCTAGTGCCTTCGTCCACCAGGGTTGTCCTTTGCCTGGTTTGATTTCTCTTAGGGGGCATGCCCTATGGTAGGCCTCCCTGTATGTAATACTATTATATTATCTTTGGTCTTAGCACGGTTATCACCCATCTATGACTGACCACGGTAAATGTTGCTTGCCACGAGCGCTTCTATCATATCTAGTGAATATCAATAGTCTGCTTTTGTTCCCGAAAACATGTGTTCTCATGGGAAGAGAAAACGTAAACCAAATTTATTTCGGGAACATGAACTAATGTTTGTTTTTGTTTAAATAATGAAGTAAGCACTACACACTCTTACTTCATTATTCACAGTTTGCCACCGTTAAGGAAAAAAATATACCGATAAATTATTATTATTAGGTTTTAATATAAGGTATTATTAAATATTTAGGTATTAGTTGCATTCTTTGATAACATCAAATTAACTTGTTTGTCGAATTCAGTAACTAATATGGTGATTGTGTTGAAACTAATTAATATGTAACTGCCTTCGATTATTTTGTTTTGTTTAACCTCTATTCCTTTTATTATTTAGGATCGGCAGTATAAAGTGTTGCAAACGCGAGCACCGCTGGTGTTAGTGTTGCAAATATCCATAGACTCTCACCACTTTCAAAGTGGGCTGTATGACAAAACAAAATAAAACAAAAACAAACAAGAAGCCGTGAGACGGTCTCACCCGACTGCCCCTCTCTAAAACGTTTATTGTGAAAGTAAAAGTTCAATTCCATTGACATTTTCATTTTTGTTTTATTTCAAACTTTGAACAGATGATCCACGAGACTTGGTAACGTAGTTTGATGCAACAGAGTCACAGACTACAGACACAAGTCTCGCCATAAACCCCTCTGCAATTTATTTATGCAATAGAGGGGCTAAAATTCATTTATTTAACTTAGGTATATATAGATGCACTTGTAGGTAAGCGTCACTTATTTAAACCAAAGAGCTATCAACGGTTCACAACGCGACCTTCCTGCGAAGAACTGGCAAGAAACTCAGACAGTTATTCTTTTCAGTGCTCTATTTACAATATGTTTAATTGAATCTAAAAACTATGCATTTTAACAGTTTTTTGAGCATCCAGCAGAGCAGGTCATTTCCAGACTTCCTCATCCATCAAATAATCACTAATTGTATTGTAGCCCTTGCAGTATAATTTACAAAAAAGTTGTAAAACACGTATACAGCTACCCCTGAAAGAATTACTGATTTTATGCAATTCGCTTGATAAACAGCCAGGTTATTTTTATTTCTAGTGTTGACATTTTGTCTATCACTTAATATAGCGAAACTATGTAAATTTCTTTGTACATACATAAGATTTTCAAAAATGTATTGTGATGCTACCGTAAGAATATTAACCTCTTTGAATTTTTCGCGCAGATAGACCCTTGGACCTAATCTATGTAGGTATAGAACTTATGGCTCGCTTTTGTAAAATACTAATTGTATCTATTTATATCTGCAGCATTGCCAATGTACTACTTTATTGCAACAGTAGAATGCCGTAAGACATTATACTGTGAAAGTAACTGAAATAAACTATTCTAGCCGTATCTACATCAATCAAGTGCCTTATCATTTGTACAGCAAATGCTACTGAACTTAATCTACTACCTAGTTTTACAATAATGTGGACCCCATTGTACACCAGCATCAACCGTTAACTCTAGAAATGTCGTTAATTACACAAGTTTCAACTATTCAAAAGTCAAGTCAAAAGTCAAAAAACATTTATTTTGCATAATCCTAATACACTGGCACTTGCGATACGTCAATGAATACAATGCAAATAGTACCACCAGTTCGGAACGCGGCCCGCTTGAGAAGAACTGGCAAGAAACTCGGCGGGCTATTCTTTTTGTGCACTACATATTTACAATAAGTAGATAATATAAACTAAAACTTCATCAGTAGAGCAAGCAGATCACTTCCAGGCTTCCTTATCAATCAAATAATCGTCAATTGTATAGTAGCCCTTGCAGCACAATTTACTTTTAATACACTTTTTAAACTTAATTAGGGGCATGCTTTTAATTTCGCTTGGAAGCCTGTTGTAAAAACGTATACAGTTACCCAGGAAAGAATTACTGACTTTGTTCAATCTACAATGATAAACGGCAAGGTTGTTTTTATGTCTGGTGTTCACATTGTGTCTATCGCTTAACTTAGTAAAACTAGATAATTTTTTCTGAACTTACATAAGATTTTTAAAAATATATTGTGATGCCACAGTCAGAATATTTAATTCTTTAAATTTTTCGCGCAGAGAGACCTTTGGACCTAATCTATATATGGCTCTTATGGCCCGTTTTTGTAAAACAAAAATTGTATTTATATCTGCGGCATTGCCCCATAGTAGCATACCGTACGACATTACACTGTGGAAGTAACTGAAGTACACTATTCGCGCTGTTTCTACATCAGTCAAATGCCTAATCTTTTGGACAGCAAATGCTGCTGAACTTAATCTGCCAGCCAGTTTTTCAATATGTGGGCTCCACTGCAATCCAGAATCGATCGTAAACCCTAAGAACGCAGTAGATTTCACAAGTTCCAACTCTTGGCCATTAAGTTGCACATTGGTTTCTGCCTGTGTTACATTGGGCAAGGTAAATTTAATACATTTAGTTTTGTTATCATTCAGGCTAAGATTATTAGTGTTAAACCAATGTACTACTTTTAGGATTGCATTGTTAACTACCATTAAGGTTACTATCGACCATTAAGTTGAACATTGGTGTCTGACTGTGTTACATTATGCAAGGAACACAATTTTCTTTACTAGAAAGATCTTGGTAAGACTTAAAATCTTAAGTTTGTTTCATCACAATCGATTAAATAGAAGAGGAGTTATGATCAAAAATGGAATAACCAAGCTTGATGTTAGGGTTTCGTACCAAATGTGTGACTCGCGCGCGTCAGTATATTCTAAAACAATTCAGTCCCTTCGACTGAATTATTTTACAACAGCTTTAATCATTTAGTTTTTTTTTGGTTAAGCAGATAGGGACTCTATATGACGTATATGAAGTTGCACGAATAAACTAAAACTTCTTCATACAATGTTGAGTAATTTCTATGAAAAAGTGACATTAGTTGCTGTCACTTTACTTCGTCTAATTAAAAATGGCATGTATTTAAATCGATATCTGTATATTCCCTTTTTCTGAACTAAATATTTCAAAGTTAAACCAAAAATACTGACTTGCACACTAATTATGCACACTAAATAAATCACTTGCATTATACTGTTTAATGGTATTTGCAGAACTGTTTTACTGAACGAATAACTATTATCTAAATAGTATATCTAACAATTCCTTAGTTCAACAAAAATATTAAAACTTTTTTAAGGAAAACCATCGCCTAATTTACTTTTAGGAACATCGTTTATTCTTAGTAAACCCCAATTTAATCAGTCACCTCTACAAAATTAAATTATATTGATAAAAAAATAAAAGTCTAACCTAACCTAACCGTATTCCGTTATGCGATTGTACAATTTAGAGTGCAAGTTAGTATTTTTGATATACAATTCGTATTTCTGTTTTACAAATCATAAATTCGATGTACGAACCACATTTTTGGTGTGAATTCGATTAAAAAGGTCATCTCGTTCTGAGTAATACTTAAGATTTTTAAGTTGGACATGTTTAGTTAATGAATTGGTTTTTTTGCAAAGCATTTGATTTTCTGGTTTGCATTCAGTAAATTAGTGGAGTTACCTAGTGTGCAGAAAAAATAAACAGATGTTCATTTAAAAATATCCCATTAAACATTCCGTGTATTCCAATATGTTCTACTGTTTTTATTCAACTAATAGAACAAATTGGAATATTTTTCTCCATTGTTCTACTAAAAAACATTCGACTATAGTTTCTACTAATAATACAGACCGACTTAGGTAAATTAGTTGGTTTATCAACAAATTAATAATCGTTTACTGGGATAAGCTCCACCGGATGTGATAAACCCTCTCGGTCTAGGTATATATAAGGAGCTTAACCATTGTTAATACATACATTATACATCCTCACACAACAGGGAAAATACCATTTGCACAGTTCATATTATAGTTCAGTAGTTTTTACTATATTCATTGGCTAAAATGTTTTTAAAACTAATATTTCTCTTGTTATTCTTCAGCTACAGCGCGAGTAAGTGGATTTTCATTATTTCTCTACTCCAGAGGTGTTTGTCCTGGGAACACCCAAAAATTCCGAAATATGTTTTTCCGAATTTCAATATTCCGATGTTCAAAATTCCGAAGATTATAATTCCTAAGAAACAAAGCTCCGAATATTCAAAAGGACGATATTCATATATCCGAAAGTCATAAGTACGAATTTTTATTTTTCTTAATTACATTAGTACGAATAATCAAAAGACCGGACTGTTATTTTCCCGAAAAACATTATTCAGAATTTCAAATATCCGAAAATTCACTGTTTAAGTTTTTTTAATAAAGTACGGTCAAGTCTAACTACCGAAGATAATATTATACCAAGTGAGTGTCCGAGTCGAGGTGTTAACCATAATAAGTGAATGGTTAACACCCCGACTCAGAGTACCCCGACTCGGATAGGTTAGGTTAGAAGGCTAAGGCGGGAGCGAAGCGGAGCGGAGCTCCCGCCTTTGCCTTCGTGGTTATTTTTTTTGTTTTGTCGTTTGCCTTCCATTCACTTGGAAATAATATTTTCGGTAGTTAGACTTGACTATACTTTATTTAAAAAATGGGTGGAATCGGGAACATAAATAATCATCTTTAATGATAAGTTTTCGGGTTAAAACAGGAACGGGTGACAACGACATTCACCCTTCGTATTTATGATATTTCGGATTTTTGATATTCAGAGTTCGTATTTATCATATGGCGGATTTTTAATGATTCGGAATTCAACGGTTCGGTTTCTTGAAATTCGGCATTCTGACAGTCGGAATTGTAAACATTCGGAATTTTAAAATTATGACTTTTAATAAAAAGGATTTATGAAACATCGGATTTTCGACTTTCGGGATTTCGAATCATTCGGACTTATGAAATTCGGAATTATGAAATTCGTGATTGTGACTTTCGGAATTAAGTTTTTCGTATTAATGTAGTGTACCCGTTTGTCCTACTAGACGCATTTTCATCCCTGCGTCATGTACTGTTGTTACCTTAGGGATGACTCCACGAGATTGTCACTAGCACTTGTTTGTACCTTAGAGATGTACTATCCGAATTATAGATTGTGCTGAGGTGACGTAAGCCCTCGAGCCGTCGGCGCATCGAAAGCGTCCTTGGCTGCATTCTACATAATATATCATGGCGATTGTTCTTACGAGCTCCTTAACCCAATTCCACGCTCTCCTGTTCGATCTTGAACAAAGCGTGTAGAGTAGAGCTGCCACTCCTACACAGCGGAGAGAAAGTTCGTCAGAACAGAGCGGTTCAAAAGATTTGTTTCTCTGTAAAACTATAAAAACTTAGAACGACCTGGGTGCGCACGTGTTTACCTCTTCTTACAAGCCCGAGATCTTCAGAAGTCGTATGGACTGTGAGAGTGGTCCCTAATTGCTTGATGTTGCCGTGGCTTTCTATCAAGCGGGCGGCGTTAATTCAACGTTAAAAAAATCTTAGTAGTAAAAATTTTATTCGCTATAACGGCAAAAGGTTTGCCAATGATACATTTAGTCTTACCTCAAATAAACATACCCCATTTTTACTCGGAATAGGTCCTGTCACGGTCGCCATTTGGACAAAATATCCTATTACTTATTTGCCAACTTGTGGGAGAGATACATCATTTTGTAGTGTCTCAGCGGTATGTAACGGCTCATGTAATACAAATTGATGTATATTTGCTATTTGCATTAGGTGGTGCTTATGAAGGTCTGCTCGTGACGAACAGTGGACCGGCAATCCTTGGCTCGAACGTGACATTTACCGCTACCATTACCAACTACACCGGCGGGGATAGATTGCGTTTCAACTTCTTTGACTATATGCACGTAGACAAAAATGTAAGTATTTTGATACACCGTCAAACTCGAATGATTTTAGGTCTTTTTTTATCTTAAGGAAAATCCTACATGGAAGTAGTAAATGAATAGCAAAGATGCTATGCCTTCTATCGTCTAAAAACTAGATTATGCTTATAATCTTTTTTCCGGCAAACGTTGTAGTGTCTGGACGTGTGTTTGATTAAGTTATTTAAATTGTCTCCGAAAAATAAATTAATTCGTCTTAAGAAAGTTTACAAAAAGTGTCTGTGATTGCCGGATTTGAACGGTGGGTGTCGTGAGTTGTGGGGCGGACGTTTGACCGCTGGACCACGGAGTGAGTTACGCTGCGGCGCGAATTTATGGACTACATTCCGTTATGAGTAAGTGACGTCACTACGTACGAACACTCGACGACTGTGCTACGAGATACCACGAGGGGCAGTGTTTACTGTTGTAACTTGAAGTTGTCGTCGCACGTGGTATTCAAATGAGCAACATTGGATACATTACCTACATCTTTATCGATATCCATCGCATATACCTGCTTTATAATGAATTGTCTCGGCTGTGGGAATGCTCTAAATGAAAACAACTTTTTGAAGTGTAACACTTGTGCATCCAAATATTGTTATGAATGCCTAAACGTTCCCGTCGACTCGACTAATAAGCTTAGCACCAAGCAGTTAGCGAAACTAAGCTGTCCTTACTGTCAAAATGTAACTAGACGCAAAAATAAGGATGAAAATACTCCCATTCGGCGAACTAGTGGTCTCCACTCGCCGGGCGCCTCATTGAACGCGTCATTTTCTCAGATTACGACCGATTTACATGATACTGTGAAGAGTCCTGCTGGAGAAGTCTTGAAAAACCAGCCAGTAACTCTAGAAAGTATAAGCAGGCTTATGGATCAGAAACTATCACTGGATTCAACATTCATGTCTAACCTACGTTCCGCACTCATTCAGGACATGAAGGATATGGTCGCTGTGGAGGTTAATCGTGCTATCGAGTCAGTGAAAGCTGATTTTACCACAACAACGGACTTCATTGTCGAGGAACAAAAGGATATTCGTTCGGACATTATGGAAAAAGGGCACCGGATCGATCAGCTTGAATTGGAGCTTTCCAATTCTCGAAATGCCTTAACGAGACTCCAAAGCCGTTTATCGACAGTGGAAAAGATCTCGCGTGATTTAAATCTGGAAATCCACGAAGTTCCAGAGAGCAAATCTGAGAACTTAATGGCATTATTTAAAAGTCTCTGCGAGTGCTTACAGGTTGTTGTCGCTGATAGTGATATTAAGGCGTGTCGGCGGGTTGCAAAGATGAACTCAGGCTCCAAGAGGCCACGAAACGTTCTTGTTACTCTCTCATCACAACGCATCCGCGATACTATTTTATCCGCGGTAACGCGTTTTAATAAGTCGCACTCTGATGATAAGCTATCTGCGACTCACATGGGTATCGGTGGTTCAAACAGTAGGATATTTTTATCTGAACACTTGTCTCCCGAAACAAAGGAACTGCACAGTGAGGCGCGGAAATTTTGTAAAGAAATGAACTATAAATTTGTTTGGGTACGTTATGGCCAAATTTACATTCGTAAGAGTGAAACCAATCCTGCTATATTAGTGAAAAACATAGATACGCTTGGTAAACTTAAATAAGTTATCGGCTTAATATACCTTATCCCTTTATTTTTATATATTTTTACCTACATTAAATATTGATTTTTTATGTTGCTTAATATATAACCTTAACAGTGTTCAGTATTTACTATCAAAATGTTAACAGGATGCGAGGTAAATTGTCTGAATTTAGATTAAACTTGTTAAATACCAACTACGATATCATATGCCTGACGGAAACTAACCTTAATGCAGGAGTGTTTGATGCAGAGATTGTTGATGCTCGTTACAATATTTTTAGAAGAGATCGCGAAGATTCTTCTTCTACCAAAGAAGAGGGGGGTGGAGTTCTAGTGGCTATTAAAAAAGGGTACCAAGTTGTCCGTCAGGCATCATGGGACAGTGATATGGAGGATGTCTGGATTTCAGTTGATCCCGGTGGGCGCGGTGTCCCCCGACTAAATATATGTGTCTGTTACTTGCCTCCTGACCTAAGTTGTGACAGCATGGATATTTTCTATGCTCATTGCCAACACTTAATGCTTAATGTTTCTCCAGCGGACGATTTCTTGTTTATTGGAGATTTTAATACTACAGATTACTATGATTATTACGTCGCTAGCTGCAATACTTCTGTTATTACAAGCTCTGTTCCGTTCCTTCAAAGTAAAAAGCTTAGGCTTCTAAACGACTTTCTGTCACTATGTAATTTGGTACAGTATAACTTTGTCACAAATACTAATAACCGCTTGTTGGATCTAGTACTCTCGAATACCGATTCCGTAACTGTTCGTGATACTTCGAAGCTACTATTGGAAGATAGACATCGCCCAGCTATTGTTATAACTGTATCCACTCCATGTATAATGAGAGAGCTTCAGAAAATTACTTCAAAGCGGCTTAATTTTAATAGATGTAACTTTGACAAAATTAAATCCGAATTAAATGTCATAAAATGGCATGAAGTCTTATCATTTCCTGATGTCGACTTATGCTTGGACATTTTTTATGATAATTTATTCAGGGTAATAAAAAAATTCACACCAACCGTTGCTTTCAAACCTTCTTCATATCCATTTTGGTATAGTAAACCTTTAATTAAGTGTAATCAAGAAAAACATAAATACCATAAATTGTACAAAAAGTACGGAAATCCTCGTGATTACGATGCTTTTTCGTTACTTCGATCAAGATGTAAAATGCTAACAAAAATTTGTTACAGAAATTATATTGCAGCTACTGAGGACTCTTTAAAAACGAACATGAAGTCGTTCTGGAGATTTATCAATAATAGGAAGGGTCGCGTTTCCATACCTGATACTATGACGTTTGGGAACGCCTCGTCGTCTGACGGACAGGGGATTTGTGATCTCTTTTCTAATTATTTTGGTTCAGTCTTTGAAAATAACTCTAATATCGGTCCGTCTAACGGTAATCTGCCCTTAGAAGAGAGCTTCCTAGACACATTGTCTCTAATTTCAATCGATGAGTGTGATGTATTAATTAAATTGAAAAATCTTGATGTTAACAAGGGCTCCGGCCCTGATCAGCTACCGCCATCTTTTATTCGATGTTGCAGTAAGGAGTTGTCCACCCCTCTATGTATTATTTTTAATAAATCTCTGAATACTGGCATCTTTCCGAAACTTTGGAAAACTGCGCATATAATCCCTATACATAAAGGTGGCGATAAATCTAAATGTGAAAATTATCGGCCAATTAGCATCCTCTCTTGTTTCGCTAAAATATTTGAGTCAGTAGTTTATGTTCATCTTTACACTCATTTCAAGCCCGTTGTATCGTCTAAGCAGCATGGTTTTGTTAAGAACAGATCAACCATTACCAACCTACTCGAGTACAAAAACTATCTTTGTCAGGCATTTGCTGTTAGCGGACAAGTTGACTCCGTATATACCGACTTCTCTAAAGCTTTTGATAAAGTCAACCATTTTCTGCTCTGCCATAAACTTACATCATACGGTATTCATGGCAACTTGTTTCGGTGGATCTGTTCGTACCTCGACAGTAGAACTCAGTTGGTCGCCTTGAAGGGTTATGTCTCTTCGCCTCTGATAATAACATCTGGTGTTCCGCAGGGATCCCATTTAGGACCCTTATTTTTTGTTGTTTTTATTAACGATCTCATTCAGCAACTATCATGTAAATGTCTGCTATATGCAGATGATTTAAAGATTTTTAAATTGATTTCTAAATCAGAAGACTGTTTGGCTCTCCAGCGGGACATTAATACTTTATCACGCTGGTGTCAAAATAATTACATGTACCTGAATATCAAAAAATGTTTCGTTATATCATTTACTAACAAGCTTAATAAAATCACATGTAGCTATGATATTGATGGGCAAACACTGGGTCGATCGATAGTTGCTAAGGACTTGGGTATTATATTTGATGAGAAACTTTCATTTCGTGCCCATTACAACCATATCACATCTAAGGCTAATCAGATGCTGGGGTTTGTTTTGCGATCTACCAAAGAGTTTAGAAGTCCTTCCAGTTCCTTGTACTTGTACTTCGCCCTGGTAAGGAGTATATTAGAATACGGTACACCCATATGGTCACCGAACTACCAAGTACATATTGACGAAATCGAGCGAATACAAAAGAAAACACTTAGAATTGTAAGTTATCGCCAAGACCCTGGTAGAACAGCTTTAGATTACCAATGTAGACTTCGTAGGTATAATGTACAGCGGTTGGAAACACGACGCATATGCTTTGATTTAGTTTATCTTTACAAAATCATTCATTATTTAACAGACACACCGGAATTACTTACCCAAATAACTTTTAATATTAAATTTAGAGCACGTAGATCGAACGAGATAAATTTATTTTCCCTACAAATCTATAAGAACAACATCTCTTATTACAACCCTTTAACTAGGATGGCTCGTCAATACAATGAGCTGGTGAAAAAGAACCTGCACCTTGACATATTTGATCCCAGTTTTAAAAGATATGTGCATATACTAAAAGACATCCTCCATAAAGATCTTAGTGTGAATTAGATAATATTAATTAAATATAAGTACCTATATATAAATTAGCACGTCTGTGTATCCTTCTGGTTTTTCTTTAATAAGTGCCTTTCTTGTATTTTATGTATTGTTTTACTGTGTGCACTAGTTTACGTTACAATCCAGAACAAAACTGTTATATCTTAGTATTAGCTTTTATGATTGTAATGTGTTTTGTGTGCCTAAATAAAATAATAAAAAAAAAAAAAAAAAAAAAAAAAAATCTGCGTATCGATCTTTATGTGATGCATAGAGCAACGCCACCAGTACAACGGGAGTAGACCATAATCTGCCTGATTATTATTGTGGGGAGAAATCGTATTCATGTATAACCCCTACAAAGTCCTGGGGTATCCTTCCGAGGGCCGTTAGTCAGGTCACGTGAGGATTTTTGTCGGTAGGAGTCAGGCATAGCATTCATTTTCCCTCAAGTAAAAATATGCCCTACTAAAGCAAACGCACGTCACTATGGAACTTACACAAGACATTAAAACCATACATACACTCATAATATCAGATACCCACTAAATCAATACATACTTAGAAAGAACTGATAAAGTCTAGGCTAGGCCATTAGTGAAGTGCAGTAAGACGTAAAAAAATTAAAACTTCGAAATTCCGAGTCTCAATGAATCCACATTAAAACTGTTGAACTGGAACTTCGTTGTTGCAAAACAAGAAAAGCGCGTAATTTAAATTCCATATTTCTTTGTGCTCACACAAATCAAAGAAAAGCGTTATGTCAGGCCTTTATCCCCGAAGGGGTAGACAAAGGACACAAAAAAACATTTCACCTTATAGTTTTTTACATCCCACGTAATGGGTGAGCCTATTGCAGTATTGAAATGAAAGGCGCACCCACTGCTGAAGATTTTCAAGCCGCCCATAAGGTCTTCAACCTGGTTCAACGAATGTCATGTTACTAACAACCGGAACTAAACAGCTTGACGAGCCTACAAAAGCACGACAACGCTTGCAAATGAAATGTCAAAAAGAAGCCGCGCGGTGGTCACCTATCCAAGGACCAGCCGTAACCAAACTTGCTTACTGCAGCGATCGTTTCCAGAACACTGAGTCAGCAGGGCTACGAGCGCTTCTCTATCACTTCAAATCTCTTAGTGTTGCCGTGACAGTGTTATTACAAGGTTTATTTTTCAGGTCGTAACTTATGAAAGAACTGTAAATTTCACGACAAAATATGAAGTAAAGGACGCCAGGGAAGGTCCAATGCTGTTTCACGTTATGGTTTCGTACGATGAAGGCGATAAATTCATTGCACGTAATTCCACTACATTAATATTAACAAGTACGTTTTTCGATTTCTATTTTATATAATTTATTGCATTAAACGGAAAAAAAAACTAGCAGACTTCACCGTGGGATAATAACAGTAATACAGTATAGCCTAGGTATGTAGTATGTAAGAGGCACATATTATAATGAGTATGTAATGTCTAGATGAGTAGTTATAAACTGTCTTCACTCCAAACAAGACGGGTCTTATTCACTCATCATTGCATGGCGACCATGATAGGATTTTCTGTAAGACGTAGATTTCAAATGTAGTCCCTGATTCGCTTGACATCATTATGGCTCGGAATATAATTTGCATAAATGCTTTTAATGTGTTATAGGAGAAGATCATTTTAATAATGTTGTGCTGAAGAAAAGTGGACCCACTGTCCTCGGCGGTAAAGTGAAATTCACAGCCACTCTTACGAACTACACCGGTGAAGAAATGAAATTCATCTTTTATGACGATGCATTCAATATGATAAAAGTGAGTGAAAGTGTACTACAATAGGTGGAGTTATAAAACCATGCACCCCGTGGAATTTTGTTTCCGTAACAGCTTCCTTTGGAAACTTATTCCCGGGATAAAAAGTAACTATGTGTTATTTCAGACTGCCTTATTTTACCACCTTAATGGTAAAATTTTCTTACCGAATACCAACTGTCCAAATTTCATCATTCAAGGTCAGGGGTTTTGGACCCCACGTTTATGATTCTGTCAGATGTAGTGTGAGTATACCTATAATAATGCTTATTTTTTTTTTAAGAAATACAGCTCTCAAAAAAGTGTAAATTGCACTATTCATTATAACAAGGAGTCTTACAGCGAAGGCAAATACTCAGTTTTCGTAGAAGTGTGGAAAAACAAATCTGGTGACTGGGAGCAAAATGGATTTGACTACACTACAATAGATTTACTAAGTAAGTTTTTTTTATTCATATAGCCACACCGTAACACAGTTTACCCTGGATACATACGACTATATTTAGTGGTGATGAAATGTAGGTGTATGCCTGTAGTGTAGTCACCACCACATCCGTCACGCTGCCATCTTGGGTATGCTTAAATCCCAACAAAAACGAGGGTTGTTATAAGTAGTTCAACATTGTGTATATGTCTTGTGAAAAAGGTATAAAATTAATGGTTTCTGTATTTTGAAGGAGAACCGCAATTCAAAAGTATTAATATTGGCCTTGAGAACAGTTCACCAGCGATCCGTGGCTCCAACGTGACGTTCACTGTTACCGTGGACCAAGATTGTTACGACGAGACACGCGATGTGTTGAAGTTCAGCTTCTATGACATGAACGGGTATTATGAAGAGGTCAGTATAATATCAAAGATTATATAACAGTATTACATACAGATCGGCAACTCCCTGCCTCCCACCGAGTAAGCTTCCCCATCCCCCCACCCAAAGTTGATGTGTCTATTGCCGTGTCAGTACTTGAGAGTGTCACTGCGTTGCATTACGTATTACTACCTACGTACTTTGTGCTATTGCTTTGATTTATTTTGTGCTTAGCCGAGGGAAGATTTGAAAAAAAAGTACCAACATACATGAGATTGCGTTCTGTTCCTTATTATTTTGTTTCCATAGCTAGTGTCCCTAGTATACTCACACACACATTCAAGCTTGATTCAAGCATTCACATTACGTGTATATTGGTGTGGGTGAAACCGAACATTTTTGTATGGAGTTTCCGCCCTAATATTATAGTAAATTTTTCGTTAAAAATTTTCGATCTCAACCAATCTCTTTTTTATAAAATTAAATGATATGTATAAAGTGATCTGTTTTCATGCATGCTTATAATATTTGCACGCCATATAGGCAAAGAATGACTAATCTTTTGTATGTTTTTTTCTTTTACATCTTGTATACATTATGTGTGCATACCTACTCATGTTAAGAAAATAAATATCTTATCTTATCTTAATCTTCTGGCAATCGACTCGAACTTCCAGCATTCTGGCCCAGTCACCTTATCTACTAGACCAACTAGATACTACTCTCGACCGACTAATTCTTTCACCTTAGACGCCTTGTAATGTCAGAAGACACAGATTCAAGTCCTGCTCGAAACCAAACATTTAATTTGTGATTTATTGAGCATAAGTCATCTGGGATCAACTAATAAAAGGAGTCTCACTTGATTTATCCCTATTTTTCTCACAAAATTTAAATACACATCACAATTTCTATCTGTAAACTTAAACACGTTTTTTTAGATTTTCACTTCAGAGTGTACTTTTAACCATTCAGTCGAGTTCAAGAAGTACATATATATTGCTGGAGAATACGATTTTTATGTCAAAGTTTTGAAAAGAGGAGTTTCTTCAACTTGGACGGTTATTGGTCAAGGCAACACTACATTTATATTAACAGGTACGTTATTGTAACACTCTGCATATGTAAATATTTTTCTTTTCTTTTAATCCTAGTTCAATAGCTATACCTATTTACTTCCTTACAGATTTATTAAACGCCAAACTATGGATATCTCAGTACGGGAATGATCTCCGGAATGGTTCCGTAGCGCCCAATGAGAATGTATATCATTACATAACTTACCCGCATCTAGAAACTATGTTCTTAAACAAACTTGATTGCAGAATAAGATTTCATTGGTATAAAAATTGTACTTATTTGGATGATACACGCGAGCCGTATTTAGTCTATAAATATGAGAATGCAGACAGTACTTATAATATCCAGGTATTAATAGTAGTGAACGATGTGCCGTATGAATATTTTGTACCTAATGTTGATGCATCATCACGCTATGACGAGGATACTCAGAGAAACACCACGGTAGCCAGGAAAATTACTGGGTATTATACGTTCAACAATTTTGAGTGTGGTGGCATCGACGAGTATGACGGACGGATCTATGGAGTTAGTGGAAGAACTATCCATGTACAAGGTAAGTTGTATAAAATAAGCTCAGATTGTAGAACTAAAGAAAAGTGACAATTACCGAACAAGTGAGGCCATGAAAGTGAAGATGAAGATGAAGTGAATGGTCGAGACCAATAATTATTTTTTTCACATTAAATTATTTTGAGCTGCTAATTACTTTTCAAAATTATCTCTAACAACATTAATATTTTCTTTTTGTTTTGTTTAGAAAAACCACAATATAAAATATTTTTTGAGAACAGCTCACCAGCAGTCCTCGATTCTGAAGTTACGTTCACAGTTACGGTTATTTCAAACAATGGAAGTTACCAAAGCACACCAGAGTATAACGAAAGGAAGTTTATATTTTATAACACTGTTGGGCACTATCGAGAGGTGAGTTTAAATAATTCGTAATTTTGTAATCTAATACTTAATAATACTACACTCGAGAGCAATGAATCCGGGTCACTTAAAGAATCCTAAAAATCTCGGAAACTAAAAATGCTAGGTTAATGCAATAAATTGTATTTAATAGACAATGTAATACTCCTTAAATGAAGGTATTAAAACTTCTTAGTTATTGTAAAGTTATATCATAAAAAAATCAAATTTGAAAAAGGGCCACTTTCGAAGATGGAACTACGAAATTACAGCATTTGGTGTTGCTTTTGTTTGTAATCTGTCATTTATGTGGGTACATAAACCATGTTGATAGTGCTCTATATTCATTAATCAAGCTGAAATTATGTCGCTTACGCCTGAAGAATGCACCAGAATACTTACAATGCTGGAAACCGGCCGGAGTCAGCGCGATACAGCCAGGACTGTCGGTGTGTCGCTGTCAACAGTACAAAGAGTTCTCCGACGTTACGAAGAAACTGGTTCTAACCTACGCAGACCAGGAACGGGCAGAACCAGGTGTACCACAGCACGAGAAGACCGATACTTGGTGAACACCATGCTTCGAAATCGCTTTCTCACAGGAACTGAACTCACCAATCAGTTTCGACGCCTCGGAGGAAGTAACCCAAGTGCATGGACAGTAAGACGTCGGCTTGCTGAATCTAACTTAAAACCCCTTAGACCTGCAAACGGCCCTAAACTGGAGCGTGGGCATCGTATTTCGAGACTAAGGTATGCCCAGAGCCACGTAAATTGGAGTATTGAAGATTGGTCAAAAGTTATGTTCTCCGACGAATCAAAATTTATGCTCTACAAGCACGATGGAAGACACAGAGTGTATCGAAGACCAGGGGAAAGATTCAAGCAAGCATGCATCGAAGAAAAAGTAGCCTACGGTGGTGGGTCTGTACTTGTGTGGGCCGGAATTTCTTCTGAAAGTCGCACAGAGCTGGTGATCATAGAAAACGGCTCTTTAACTAGCGTAAGATATGTGGAAGAAATCCTCAATGATCACGTTGGTCCATTTATGGTCAATTTAGGTGAGGATGCTATATTTATGCATGACAATGCCCGACCTCATACAGGTAGGATTGTGAATGACTACCTTCAAGAGATGAACATTACTCGTATGGAGTGGCCAGCGCGCAGCCCGGATATCAACCCGATCGAGCATGCTTGGGACGAGCTAGGCAGATGCGTAAAACAACGAAACCCTCCCCCAATCACGCTTCGTGAGCTCAAAATTGCTCTCACAGAGGAATGGGAGAATATTCCCCAAAATCGTATAAGGAACTTGGTGTACAGCATGCCAAACCGCGTAAACGCAGTAATGGAAGCACGAGGAGGCAATACGAAGTATTAAAATTCAAGAAAATCGTAATAAAGTTCAAAAATTTCATGTTTCCTATTTTTGTTTTAAGGAGAGATCGGCAGTTTTTTCTTTATGTAATTTTGTGTTAATAAAATGTATGGTGACTCATATTTTTTTTACTTTCATTTAAGGAGTATTACATTGTCTATTAAATACAATTTATTGCATTAACCTATCATTTTTAGTTTCCGAGATTTTTAACATTCTTTAAGTGACCCGGATTCATTGCTCTCGAGTGTATTTGTAATGAATCTCGATCTCGTGTCACGGCGTATATTGTCAAACTCCTCCGGCTTGACACTCCTACCGCCCCTTAATAATAAATTACAGTAGCTACTTCTTCGTATTTTTATATTTTAAAACTTATATTAGCATATCAACTTGCTCTTCAAAATATCGATACCTAGATTTAACTATAAAAATACGGATCAAAATACAACCTTAACAATAGTACCTATACATAAATGTGCCTTTTTCAGATCATAAGTTCAGACAATACGTTGAATTACACGGTCAAGTTCAGTAAGAGCAATTATACGGCTGGAGTTTACGATTTCTTCGTGTCAGTAAGTGAGAGAAGTGGCTACTCTTCATGGCTAGCTATAGGCTACTATCAGACCACATTTACATTGACAGGTATGTCTCTCGCATTCTTTTTTAACCGACTTCAAAAAAAGGAGGAGGTTCTCAATTCGTCTGTATGTATTTTTTTTTTATGTATGTCAAGCGATATTTCCGTCAATTATGGAGGGATTTCAAATTTTTTTGTTTTGTTGAATAGGGGTTACTTCTGAGGTGGTCCCATTTTCACTAGGCCAGGATCTGATGAAGGGATCCAGGAGAAATCGAGGGCAACCACGGAAAATTGTAGGGACAACTAGTGCGCATGTTAACTTTTTAATTAAGTGCTTTAATGTTCTACATTTTAATTAAGGTCTGACGTCGATCTGATGATAGAGTCGAAAGACAGTCGAGGGCATTTCCTTAACAATTTATAGCAGTTATCTTGTGTTTGGGCTTGATTGATTTGTATTGATGAGAACTTTACACCTAGATTGATAGATAAGACTTAAAAAAAAAGAAAGCTCTCAATGTTTTATGTATGTTCATTGAAATTTCCGTCAATTATAGACGAATTTATTTATTTTTTTGTTGAATAGGGTTTACTATTGAGGTGGTCCCATTTTAACCAGGTTATGATCTGATTATGGGATTCTGGATAAATCGAGGGCAACCACCGATAATTATAGGGACAACTAGTGTGTTTGTTAACTTTTTAATTCAGTGCTTTAATTTACTACAGTTAATGAAGGTCTGGGTCAATCCGATGATGGAACCAAAAGACAGTCGAGGGAATTCCTTGACGATTTACAGAGCAGCTACCTTGTGTTGGGGCTTGATTGATTTGTATTAATGAGAACTTTCACCTAGATAGATATATTTTTCGGTTCACCCGTCACTCAAAATATTAAAAAAAAATGTTTCAATAAAAATACAACCGACTTCGAACAAATCCTGAAAAATAAAATTAACTTAGCACCATGTAATATGTATTTTGATTTGTCAGATTTTATTCAATACTAGCTGAGCCCGCAACTTCGTTTACGTCACATAAGGTGTATGAAAGGAAAAGTATTTCTTCATCAGAGTCATTAAGCAGCGTCTGAAACTGCCCTGTTTGCTTAATCATAAAAGAGCTTAATGATTAAGTCTATTTTATAACAATTCAGTCCGCGCCGAAGGCTGTTTAAAAATAGTCTTAATCATTAAGCTCTTTTATGATTAAGCCAACACGCCAGTTTAGGTTCACTCACATTCATAAAAACCCCTACAATTAAAATTTTCAAAATATCTGATTCTTAAAAGTGTTATAACTCTTTTATTTCTAACCCGATTTACATAAAATAAACGCTAAATGTTAACTGGAGCAAACCTCAACACAATAAAAAAACCGCATTGCAATCGGTTGAGCGGTTACTGAGATTAGCGTGCACAACCGTACAGACAAACAGATATACAGACATACAGACAAACAGACAAAAATTCTAAAAATCATTGTTTTGGGTTCTATTGCGTTCATAAAGCCCCCCGTTAATATTTTTTCTTATTTATCTTCCATGTACAGACAGCGACCTGTTACGATTTTATTATATGTATTGATTGATTATATTGAAGTTGGTGCCATGAATAATACCTACCAAAACCTATGAATTTACGTGGCGCTGACTTCAATATGATATTGAATAAAAAATCTGATAAATGAAAATACATATTACTTTGTGCTAGGTAAATTTTATTTTTTAGGATTTGTTCGAAGTCGGTTGTATTTTTATTGAAAATTTTTTTTTAAGTTTTTTGTCATCGTGGCAAATAGACATTTGAAAAGGTAGTGACGCTACACTCGCTCTACCGATTCTGCATAACCGAATCTTGCGATCCAGCGATCTTTATCAGGTTGTCTTTCCACCTTGCGGAAGGCCTACTTACTCTGCGTTTTAGTACTTGGTCGCTCCTTGAGAATCTTTCAGCCTCATCGACCTTCAATTTCATGAGAATATGGCAAGTATCAGTTATGTTGGGTCAATTATTTCTGAAAACTCGAAAATCTGGGTTCGTGTTTCGAATTTTCTCAGTGCAGATTCGAATAGAGTCCTCTCTTTTGTCCTCTGGGCGACAGCAAGCCTCTTAGTGAGGGAGGATGATTACGTCTTTGCTTCATAAATCAGCACTGGCAAGTAGCAACCGTTGCATTGTTCTAAGACTCTGCTGAACGCTGCCCAAACCAGGTGGATTATCTTTTGACGTCTTTCTCGACCGTGGACCTGCCTAACTGTTGATCTATTTGACGTTAAAAAAAATATCATCCGACATTTTTTTTCTTAAAATTTGAATAGGTAACGCTTAATATTTAGTGATCTATTTTCCTTTTCAGATTTATTAAACACGAAACTATGGATGACTCAGTACGGAAAATACATTTGGAATAGTTCATATGCGCCCATTCGAACCGATCAGAATGTATATCATTACATAACTTTACCACATCTAGAAACTATGTTCATAAACGAATTACCGTCAAATTTGAGGGTATTTTGGTATCTAAATTGTACATTGTTAGCTGAGACAGACGAGTTATACTTATTCTATACGTACCCAGATATTTCGACCACATATGAACTTCAAGTGTTGATTATTGTAAACAAGTTACAAAGATCTTACGCCTCAACAAGCTCAAAACCTCCATCAAGTTCCAGTGGCTATGACAGGGATATGGACAGTTCATATTACTACCGACATATGTCAAAGAGAGACATTGAGAAAGGCATTAACAGATATGAAAGGCTATTCAATTTTCAGTGTGTACCCATTATGGATGGTTACGCCTATGGGCTAAGTGAAAGAACTATCCATGTTAAAGGTAAGTAGATAATGTAGAATAGAGAAGGAGATAAAGATATTGGAATGCTACTGTCTAACTATTTTTCTGTTTCAATATTTCGCTCAGAGACCCTCGGGCCTCTGTCGAAATCTCGAGTTGAGAATTTCCAGGAAATCGTTGGGCTTTGTTCCCAGGAAATCAAGCTCGAGAAAAGTCGAGAACTCAAGAAATCATGTATAGATAATAATAGATATTAAATCGCCGTTTATTGTGCTGCGTGGCGGCGGTGAATTTAAGATATTAACGTTTTTTTTGTTTTTTTTATACAAGTATAGCTCGCCAAATTGACCTCGCCAAATTTCTATGGGATATTTTTAAATGCACATCTGTTTAACTTTTCTCCATTAATTTCAACTTCACCAATTTACTGAATGCAAACCAGAAAATTAAATGCTGTGCAAAGAAACCAATTGATTAACTAAACATGTCCTACTTAAAAAAACTAAAATATTACTCAAAACTAGATGACTTTTTATCGAATTCACACCAAAAATGCGGTTCGTATATCGAATATTTCTTTTTTATAATGATTGGATGCGCCAGTACCGACGCATACATATTTTTTAGTTTATGTATTTAATGGTATTTATTATAATTATTATATGTCAACACTCACGCACTAAACGCATCTTACTTTTATGTATTGTCTATGGCAACACTATCCCGCCCGCTTCCTACATTCACATTCCGCCATAGCTATTGGAAGATACGCACGCACCCGTCTCTTAACGCTCCGCTCCGCTATCGGCCGCTGTGATTACCCATCATATCGCGCTACATCGCTTATCATCAGCCACAGTCTCGAGAGTTACGGTTATAACTCCTGTGTGCATATTTCGCGGTCGTGAATCAAGACCCCGAACGCAAAGCTGGGAGCAGCGCCTACCTACCAACAAGAGTTCAAGGTAAGTGCACTTCCAAGTGTGGTCCTCCGTCCGGATATTCCATCTAACGCATTCTTTCTACTAATAATATTAATTACCTCTTTTCCTATTAAATTCACGCATACGCATATATATATTTAGTATATTACTCATAAATACTCAACGCAAATATTATATTTAACGCCACCCGCACGCATTAGAAAAGTTAATTATCTTTTCACACCGCATATTTTATATTACTCATAAGTACTCATATTCTATAACGCATTTACGCTATTTATCATAATCATATTTACCTATATATAATCAACCCGCTGGCAGGTAGCGCCCCCCGAAATTATCGCTACCCAGGACTTGGACCATCCTGGCCATGTTAGTCCGGTTGTCCGATTCTAGGCAATCATTTTGATATTTTTTGGTAATTAGGAGTTTTGGCATAAAGTAAAACGGACAATCCAAAATTAACAATTTTCTCAACCGTCATAAATTTAACGTAGTTTTCCCCAATTTCATTACAATTTCATATTATCTTTCGAATTGTAATCGTAGATAAAACTCATATTTATACGTTAATTTTATACCCACATATATTTATTTTATTGTGACGGTACTGGGCAACGCAGCCGATACATAACGGTATTCAAACGATTAACAGCTGATTGTTACGCAGACTCCATATTGGGTTTGTTCTCTGAATACTTTATCGCAAACAGCTGATTTAAGCTAACAGCTGATCGTTGTTCGAATTTTATACTTTTTCGCTGAATATTTCTATTACCTACCCACTTATATACATACTCGTATCTCGTATCAATTATATTATCATGGCTTCTAAAGACAAATCCCATAGTAAAAGTTCAGACGAAAGTCAGGTCATGATAAATTTTTTAGAATACAAAAAACAAAGTTTGTTTCACATAGTTCAAGAAGTGTACAACTTAAGTCTCAAGGTTACCGATGAAACAGTACGCATGATGTTTCTCGCTCGGGTTCAATCTATCGATAAAACCCGATCGGATTACATCGAAACTATCGATAAATTGTTAATTGAACAATTAAAAGATAATCCGCAGGTACAGCCGAGTTATAGTGTTTTTAATACATTTGATGAATTATACTGTTTCATAAAGCAAACGGAAACTACTCTGAGACAAGAACTCGACGATAAAAAGAAAAGTGATAATTTTAATATCAAATTACCCCCACTTAAACTCACAGGTTTCGATGGTACTTATGGTAAGTGGCCTATATTTTATGAAAATTTCTGTAGTGTGATACATACGAATACTCGTCTCACCAACGCCGAAAAGGTTCAATATTTGATAGGTTGCCTTTCGGGTAAGGCACTTACTGTTTGTTCAGGCATAGCTGCTACCGCACAAAATTACGATGTTATTTGGCAAGCCCTTCTGGCTAAATACCACGATACCAGGGTTCAGGCGTCGTGCTATTTAGAACAAATGTTACACCAGAAGCCAGGGCAATCGGCTGATCAGATCTTGGAGAACTTTTGTTCAGCTGAAGCAGCTCTGCAGCGTCTACCTATCACAAATTTATCAGATTTCATAATAACTCATTTAGCATTAAGCAAGTTTGATAAACCTATGCTTGAATTGTTTGAACAATCTCATAGACATTTGAGTGTACCTACATATAGTGACGTCAAAACATTTTTGACAGAACAAAGCAAACTCCAAACGCTCCGCTCACCATCACATTCCCAAAAAGGTGATTATCGCGCTCAGCGGAGTTCAACCGCCTCTCATTTAAATAAACCTAAGTCATTTTTTACGCAAACCCGCCCTACTAATTTGAAATCAGTCGATACTTCTAACATAAAAAATTGTATCGTATGTAACAATAATTCCGCTCACCCTTTGTTCAAATGTCAACATTTTATTCAAGAGACTGTTGAAACGCGAAATGAAATAGTTCGTAAACATTCCTTTTGTGTTAATTGTTTAGGTTTTCATCACGTGAGTGCTTGCAGATCTGTTAATAGGTGTTCGATTTGCAATCGGTCTCATCATAGTTTACTGTGTTATAAAAATAATTTGAACGCATCAAATTCAACAAGAAATCATGCTACCGGCAACGCATCGAGGCAGGCAAACGCGTCTACTGCGCCGTCCGAGCATTCCATGTCGACTCATGCGTCATCGGCAGATGATCCGTCCCGCTCGCACTCGCGGGAGGCGCGGTCACATAGTGGCAATATCGCGTCGTTATCGGCTGTGATCCCTCCGCCGCGTAATTCAAGCAGCGCGACCACGGTTTTGTTGCCGACTGCTTGTGTATATGCAAATTATAAATCGGATCGTATACGTTTGTTTTTGGACTCAGGGTCTATGAGTAACTTTATTACGAAGTCTTGTTGTGAGCGTTTGCACTTAACCATACTTAACGCTCCTTCTGTCATTAAAGGCATAGGTCAACTTGAAAGCCAATCTTATGGAATTACGCATTTCAAAATATATTCGCGATTTGATGCCCGCTGTTCTTATTCGGTTAGTGCACGGGTTATAGACACTATTACAGATTTTTTGCCTAACGTGGAAATTGATACAGCGGAATTAACCCATTTACAAAATTTACCTATGGCTGACGAACGATACTATACTCCGGGTGGTATAGATTGTTTGTTAGGTAATGAACTCTTCCCCATGATTTTAGGGTCGCAAAAAATTACATCCCCAACCTCATCAGTAATCGCGATAGAAACCACGCTCGGATACGTCGCAATGGGAAAGGCGCATGCTTTACCTTATTCGCTAGTGGCAATCAAGCATCCCCGCGATCGCATGTCTCATTCCTCCGTGTCCGACAAGGCCTTCTTATGTCACACTCAAGATGTGTCTCTCGAACAATTAACGCAACGCTTTTGGGAGATAGAACAGGTGCCAGATAAGAAGCACATTAGCACGGACGACGCAGCATGTGAAAAGCTGTTCTCGTCTACGTACTCACGCGACGATACCGGTAGATATACGGTTAGTCTTCCCTTTAAATACCCTCCCAGTGAGCTAGGGCATTCGTACACAATCGCCAAACGCAGGTTTTTAAATTTAGAAAAAAAGTTAGACGCTTCTAACTTACGCAACGATTATAATGCCATTATTCAAACATATATTGATCAAGGTTATCTCACTAAAGTGTCAAATAGCTTTCTAGACTCTCAAGTTTATTATATGCCGCATCGGGCCGTTTATCGCCCTGACATTGAAACCTCTAAAACGCGTGTGGTCTTAGACGCTGGGTGTAAAACCACGTCAGGTAAATCGCTTAACGATTTGCTTTATACGGGACCAATATTACAGAACAATATCTTTCATTTGCTTCTCAATTTGCGTATGTACCCGGTTGCTGTAACCGCGGACATAGAAAAAATGTATTTTCAAGTGAAACTTACTCAAGATCATCATACATATCAAAGAATATTATTTAGGTTCGATTCCAATTCTCCTATTGAAAGCTATCATTTCAACCGCGTTTGTTTTGGCGTCTCCAGCTCACCCTTCCTGGCAATGCGAGTCGTAAACCAGCTCGCGTCAGACTGTCGCGCTTTATATCCTCTGGCGGCTTACGAAGCTGACAATCACATGTATGTTGACGACTACGTTAGTTCCATAGAGAATGTAGATTTAGCTGAAGACACCTATAGGGAAATGGTCGCTATGTTTAAATCTGGAGGTTTTAACTTAACTAAGTGGATCTCTAATGACAATACCCTATTGTCACGTATCCCGTCAATTCATAAGAGCTGTCTCGCTGTCAAGTTTGATGAGGATCCTCATGTTGACACTAAGATCGTGGGTATGCAATGGCAACCTAACGATGACACCTTTAACTTTAAAATAGTGATCGACATGCCTTTAACATGCACTAAACGCTCGATCCTTTCCGTAACCGCGCGCTTGTTCGATCCGCTTGGAATCATCAGTCCAGTGGTCGCATACATGAAGTTGCTTATACAAGAATGTTGGAAATTACAACTGGACTGGGACGATACGGTCCCGGGTTGCATTCTGTCTAAATGGAAACACTTTCATAGGGAGTTGTCGCGTTTATCTGAAATAAAAATACCGAGACATATAGGTTTAACATCCGCTCGTCGAATTACTCTAATAGGCTTCTCGGATGCCAGCCAGCAATGTTATGGTGCTGTTATCTATGTACGAATAGAAACGGCTGAGAACGGAAACGCTCTTAATGTGAATCTACTGACCGCTAAATCCAAAGTGTCAGATTCTAATAAAACGCTAGCGCGTTTAGAACTCTGCGCGGCGGTCTTACTCGCAAAATTAATTAATTCTGTGCGCACTGTTTTTAATAAGCGGTGTCAAATAAACAATATATTCGCATTCTCTGATTCTACGGTAACCCTTACCTGGATTCACTCTCCCGCTCATAAGTTTCAAACTTTTGTAGCTAATCGCATCGCTCAGGTAAATGAATATCTGCCTGCTTCCCATTGGTATCACGTTCGTGGGGTTGAAAATCCCGCCGATATAGTCTCGCGCCCTGTGACACCTAAAGGGTTAATAAATAACTATCTTTGGTTTCACGGGCCGAAATGGCTGTCCGCACCTATAAATGCATGGCCTGTGAAGGAATATAAAATCAATCATAACGAGAAGACAGAATTACCGGAAATTAAAATAGCTTCTCTCCATGCACATACCATACCTGTCTCCGATCACGTTCACATGATAGACGAACTTGCCGAGCGTTGCTCGAGTTGGGTAAAATTTATTCGTTCACTGGTTTATGTATTACGTTTCACAAGGATTCTCAAATCCCGCGGTATACTTTCTGTATACGATTTAGAATACGCAGAATATTATGCGGTCCGCTTCGATCAGTCTAATTATTTTCAGGTAGAATTACAAGCACTTAAGGCTACTAAAATTTGTCCAAATCAGGCTATTTTAAAACTCAACCCTTTTCTTGACGAACAAGGGTTAATTAGAGTAGGTGGTCGACTTACTCATTCTCAACTAAATTACAATACAAAATATCCAATACTGCTATCACCTAAAGGACGTATAGTGTCGCTCTTAGTAGACCACTATCACACCGACAATTTACACACCGGTCCTGGACTAGTGTTAGCATTGACTCGCCAAAAGTATTGGATTCTTTCTGCACGAAATTTGATTCGCCAACGAGTACATAAATGTAATTTATGTTTTAAAGCTAGGCCTCGTTCTACAACTCCACCTATGGGTGATCTTCCATCCATTAGAGTTTCACAAGTAAAGTCGTTTGTGCATACCGCAGTTGATTACGCGGGACCCTTTTACGTAACTCACATAAGGCGTCGTGGAGTAAAAAGTCATAAAGCGTATATTTGCTTGTTCGTCTGTCTCACAACAAAGGCGCTCCATTTAGAGTTAGTAAGTGATCTTAGTACAGATTTATTTCTCGCTGCCTTTAAACGTTTTATCTCACGCAGGGGTCCTGTTTCAGTGTTGTACAGCGATGGAGGCACTAATTTCATAGGTGCGAAACGAAAATTGAACGAAATTTACACGCTTATACAGTCCACTAATTATAAAAATGATCTGAATAAATATCTAACTCAACATAAGATTCAGTTTCAGCACAGCCCACCTTTCGGGCCCAATTTTAATTCGTTGCCTGAAATTAATGTCAAATGTGTTAAGTCTCATTTATTTAAAGCTATCGGGAGTCAAATACTCACCTATGAAGAATTCAGTACAATATTGGTGCAAATTGAAGGCATTTTGAATAGCCGTCCGATTTGCATACTTTCTTCGGATCCATCGGATCCAACCCCCCTAACGCCTAATCATTTTCTTAATGTTACTCCGCTTAAATATTTACCCGCTGAACACATTGAACCCCTATTACCAGATAACAGACTCACCCGCTATCAATTATTAAATAGAATTGTTCAAAGTTACTGGACACGTTGGAGCAAAGAATATCTTACCTCTCTCCAACTTAGACATAAGTGGAATATGCCGTCCAAACCTGTGACGATAGGAACTGTAGTTGTTGTTAAGGATGACAATACGCATCCTTTATCGTGGCCACTCGCGGTTGTATCAGAGGTGTTTCCCGGGAAGGATGGTGTAATTAGAGTCGTCAGAATTAAGACTTCTTCTGGTGAATACATTCGTCCTGTAACTCGGCTTTGCCCGTTACCCACGCAATAACTCCTACGCTTTTGAATTATTTTTTAGTTCATAAGTTTTCACTCCTTTTATTTTTTTATTTTGTTTATTCAATGTAGAGGAAGAATCCTCTAAGCCCCCCGAAGTTGGATGCGCCAGTACCGACGCATACATATTTTTTAGTTTATGTATTTAATGGTATTTATTATAATTATTATATGTCAACACTCACGCACTAAACGCATCTTACTTTTATGTATTGTCTATGGCAACACTATCCCGCCCGCTTCCTACATTCACATTCCGCCATAGCTATTGGAAGATACGCACGCACCCGTCTCTTAACGCTCCGCTCCGCTATCGGCCGCTGTGATTACCCATCATATCGCGCTACATCGCTTATCATCAGCCACAGTCTCGAGAGTTACGGTTATAACTCCTGTGTGCATATTTCGCGGTCGTGAATCAAGACCCCGAACGCAAAGCTGGGAGCAGCGCCTACCTACCAACAAGAGTTCAAGGTAAGTGCACTTCCAATGATTTTTAAATTATGATTTTTAAAACAGAAATATGAACAGTTTATCAAAAATACTATCTTGCACTTAAGTTTCAGAATAGTTTAGGTTAGGTTAGGTTTTTATTTTTTTTATCAATAAAATTTAATTTTGTAAAGGCGACTGATTAAATTGTATTTTTACTTAGAATAAACGATGTTCCTAAAAGTAAATTAGGCGATGGTTTTCCTCAAAACGTTTTAAAATTTTTGTTGAACTAAGAAATTGTTAGATATACTATTTTGAAAATAAGTATTCGTTCAGTAAAACAGTTCTGCAAATATCTACCATTAAACATTATTATAAATTTTATTTATTTAGTGTGCGTAATTTGTGTATACAATTATGCACACTAAATAAATAAAATTCAGTGTTTTTGGTTTGACTTTGAAATATTTAGTTCGGAAAAAGGGAATATACAGATGTCGATTTAAATACATGCCGTTGTCTTTCATGTTTTTTTTTGTTTTATAGAAGCTATTTTTGTTTACTAGTTTTAAGTTGATTTTTAGGGTTCCGTACCCATAGGGTAAATAACGGGACCATATTCATGAGACTTCACTGTCCGTCTGTCTGCCTGTCTGTCTGACCGACACGAGGCTGTATCTCATGAACGCTGATAGCTAGAGAGTTGAAATTTTCACAGATTATGTTTTTTTGTTGCCGCTGTCATAAAAAATACTAAAAACAAAAAAATTATAATATTTACGGGGGGCTCCCATACGAACGTGACTTGTTACGGAAACCTTCTTGCGCGAATCAAATAATATGAGAAAACGTACGTAAATGTAAATTTCTCGGCTACCCGAGAAGTCCCGAGAAATTAGCCTCGAGAATTCTCGAGACCCGAGAAATTGAAAAGCTCAAGAAATCATAAGCCATACCTGGAACCGATAAAACGTACTTTAATTATTGTGCTCTACCTACATCATGTTATTTGCTTACAGGTTCACGGAGCCCAGCTTATACAGACACTACCATTCGTCGCCGTAATATAACTAATAGACCTTGGGTTTATTCAAGAACAACAGATTGGTACTATTCTACAAATTCAGTATCCACAAAATAAATAAAAAATAAAATAAAATAAAATTTATTCCCTTTGAAATTTTTAAAAAATTATTTAGGTTTGTCAAAATTTTTGTGACTCTACCGGGGGTTCGGAAATGCTACAGACTGAGAAGAACACCCCAAGAAACTCAGTCCGGTCCCTCTTATTCATCTTAGTATCTAATACAGTTTTGTTTTTTAAATGTAGAAAGGAGCAATTCGTGTCACTGCCAGGCAGTCTTGTCTTCTAGAAAGTCTTTAATGCTATAATAAGCTTTCTGGTACAATTTAAGTTTTACTAGTTTTTTAAATTTATTAACTGACAAACCTGTTATGGCTGTCGGCAATGTATTGTACATTCGAATACAATTGCCCGCAAAAGAATTGCTTATTTTATTAAGCCTAAATCTAGGTACAGCCAATTTATTCTTATTTCTTAAGTTTAGGTTATGTATATCACTATTTTTAATAAATTTACTGTTATTTTTATGAGTATATAATAAGTTTTCATATATGTACTGTGAATACACAGTAAGGATGTTGATATCCTTAAACTTTTCTCTTAATGACTCCCGAAACCCCATACCATAGATAGCCCGGACAGCCCTTTTCTGCAACACAAAGATACATTCGATGTCGGCAGCGTTACCCCATAATAGTATGCCATAGGTCATGACACTGTGGAAGTAGCTAAAGTAGACAAGACGCGCTGTTCTAATGTCTGTCAGTTGTCGGATCTTTTTAACGGCATAGGCTGCAGAGCTCAGTCTGCCCGAGACTCTCCCGATATGAGGCCCCCACTGCAAGTTGGAGTCTAACTTTATGCCCAGAAAGACAGTTTCATCGACCAATTCTACTTGATCATCCCTAATCTTAATACTGGTGTTAACGAGCCTAACATTTGGCAAGGTGAATCTAATACATTTTGTTTTAGTTTCGTTTAACAATAAATTATTAGCGTTAAACCAGTGGACTACCCTAGAGAGGGCATTGTTTACTTCGTCAAGATCGCGTTGTCCACGTTCAACTTTAAATATTAAAGATGTGTCATCAGCAAACAAAACTACCTCGTGATCGTCTCTTATAAGGTGAGGGAGATCATTTATGTACACTAAAAATAGAAAAGGTCCCAGAATTGAACCTTGAGGCACCCCCATTGTTACAGCAGAACCATTTGACTGTTTACCATTTATAACTACTCTCTGTACTCTATCTTTAAGGTAAGAACTAATTAAATCCAAGGCCGTCCCCCGGATTCCATAATGATCAAGTTTTTGAATTAAAGTCTGATGCTGGACGCAATCGAAGGCCTTAGATAAGTCGCAGAATACACCATAAGCATCATACGACTCCTCCCAGGCCTCATATATACACTCTAACAATTTGATTCCAGCATCCGTGGTAGACCGACCGCGCGTGAAACCGAATTGTTTAGTATGGAATAGTTTATTTGTATTAAAATGATTTTGCATTTGATTAAGCATTACCTTTTCAAAGATTTTACTAAACGTGGGTAGTACAGAAATAGGACGAAAATTGGACGGATCTGAGGTGCTACCCGATTTAAACAGAGGAGTTATTTTACTAAACTTCATTAAGTCAGGAAACACACCACTATCAACACAATTATTAAATATTATTGATAATTCAGGGGCAACCATTTCAATTAACGAATTAACTAAATGTACAGAAATTCCCCAGAGGTCAGCAGTTTTCTTAATATTTAAAGATTTAAAAGTTTTTATGACAGTGTGTATACTAATTTTACTGAATTTGAATATTTCATTACAGCAAGGAACATTTGCTTTTAACAAGGATTCTGCTATTGGGGTAGAAGAACCTAGGGCTCTGGTCAAATCTACTGGAATTCGAGAAAAAAATTGTTCAAATTCGTTAGCGACTTCGGCATCTGTTGTAATTATGTTACCATTTACTTTAAGTTTAAAATTATTATCATTCGATTTTGCTTGGCCTCTTTCTGCGTTAATTATTTTCCAAGTAGATTTAACTTTGTCTGCACTATTGAGAATTTTATTACTTATATACTTTCTTTTGGCTGCTAAGCAGTCTGCTTTAAACTTTTTTGAATAAGTTTTAACATAATTTAGAAATTCATCTGTTCTATTAAGCTGTCTTTCTGAGTATAGTTCATACAGTTTTTGTCTACTTTTATGTATATCCTCAGTGGCCCATTCACTGAAGGCTGGCCTATCACCGATTGTGACTTCCTTAGACTTGAATACGGAGTTGAACTCATTGTAAAAGGAATCAAAAAATAACTTATACATTACATTTGGATCTAAGCCAGTGTCTAAAAATGGAAGTTTATTGCAAAGTCCAACTCGCATACGTTCCAAGCGGTCACTAGTTACTGGTCTACATAATATTTTACGTCTTTTAACTTTTTCTCTTGTGATCTTGAAAGATGCTATTTGCCCAGTATGATCTGATTTTATCTTATTTATAATACTCTTACTTTCTGGCAACATATCACTGTATATATTGTCCAGACAAGTAGCTGTTGTATCACAATATCTAGTAGGCTCTAAAAATAAGTTAGTGAGATTGTGTGATTTAAATAAATTTAAGATATCATTGGTCTGACGCGTATTTATAAGTATATTAACATTAAAATCACCGCACACTGTGTTTATTAGTTTTTCCAAGTTTAAATAGCACTTTATCCATTACTTCCTCAAACTCACAAAAGGGTGAGACTCCAGGTTTATATACGCATACTACTATGAATTGCTCCAATTCTACGCACGATATTTCAACTGTACACTCTACAGAGAGGGACACAACATCTTTCCGTTCCTTATATTTTAATTTCTTATTTAATAAAATCAACGAACCCCCCCGTGTTGTGTTGACCCTGCAGAACGCACTACCAACCCGGTGACTACTGAAACTGAACATGAGCTCATACTCCTTACGCATATGTTCTGTAAGACAAACAATTTCAATATTTTCTGAGCTCATGAACAGCTCCAATTCAAACTCTTTGACCTGTGTTAATGTTGCAATATTATAATGCACCAGGCTGATGTAATCTACATTTTTTAATTTAGTTTTGTTCGGAGGACAGTTTCCGATAAAATTACGGTTTGCAATTAAATTTAACTCCATTAATTTACAATTTTGGCTAGAGGGTAATTCCTCTGTTGTCCCAGCAGTTAATTTAAATTACTTGGAACAGATTCCAAAGTCCTAAATCTACTCTGCTCAAATAAAGCAGTTTTGTCAGCCAAGTTTTTGGCTACAGAATAAAAATAATTAAATAGCAAACTTGCTATTTGTCTTTTATAATATTTGGGTAGACAATACCTACCCTTGTGATTATTATAGACTATAAACTTACTATGTGACAAATTTGTGTTAAATACAGAATTAAAGTCAATTATATTAAATTTATTATTATACTGACTTATTAAATTTAAACGCAAATTCATCTTATATCTAAATGAATTTTCCGAATCTGGCACACCTTTTATAAATGGAAGTGTGAACATTACAACTTGTATGACATTTAAGTTTAAGATGTAATTCATGTATAGGGACAAATCATCATTGCTAATTTTCCCCCTGTTTGCACAGAAAATTATTATTTTACTGTTAGCTTCAAATTTATATTCTAATATCTTTTGCATAATACCACTTAATGAAGCACCCGGATAGCAATTATTAATAACCGAGTAATAACTTGAATTTGAGTTTTGTTTTAAAAATGAACTTAGATTGGTACCAATATCATCACTAAATACAATTAATTTAGTACAACTATTACTATTATTTACACTGTCACACAATATATCCACTGATGTACTGGGCGAGCATGTGGTAATGGGAGCTAGGGGCTCAGCGGTAACCGGTTCGCCCTGGGCCTCCACCGGCTCAATTGCTTTAGGGCAGTTAATATTGCATAAGTGGTCATTTAGGAAACAATTAAGGCGCTCAGTGTTATCATTTGATGTTTTGAGTACCTTGTCTATTGTTAAAGAACATTTAGTAAAGTCCTTAAGGGACCATTCATATTTTTTAGTCATATATTGTAGCTCAAATTGCAAACTTTGTATTTTTGACTCTAATTTTTGTGTGTCAGTGCAATATTTTAAATGGCTTTGTTCTAGTTCTAACATTGACAATTTAGCTTGTTCTCTAAATTTTAAACAAGAACCTATATTTTTACACTTCTTGATTAACATTTTATGGAATTTTAATTGCTTTTTTGATTTTTGTATGAACTTTTTAATTTTTAGATATTTTTTTAGTTTATTTCTGCTGCAAAACAAAACCGACTTGTCCTGTTGATATGGACTGTCACCTGTAAGATCTATAGTAGTCAAGTCCAGGTTTTGAGAATTTGCAGAAGGAATAAACTGCGGGATACCACTCATTAACTCACTAAAAAGATTATCGGTTTGTTGGGCAGTAACTTTCTCAGCAGCTTCTTCCAGGTGTGAGATCTGTCCCTGGGCATCCCTTAGCTCCTGTTCCAGAAAGGTCGTCCTCCTCAAGGTTTTCTCATACTCGTCACTGCACTCTTGGAACCTATCTACAATTGACTGAAGGTGGTCCCGCTCCGCAACAATGTCATCATAACTAACATGAAGTCTTGATAATTCGCATTTTAATTTTTTTGTGTCATTCAAAGCGTTTATCAATAGATTTTCATTTTCCTCTCTTTCCTTTTCCAACTGTACACAGAGCTCCGTTTTAGATTTAAGCTCCAGCAACACCAACTGAAGTTTGGGCTCTTCCTGCTGGCGGCCGAGAGCTCTGCGACTACGGGTATTCATATTATTAATAAGTAAGTGCAATTAAACGCGAATTATATGATGGAGCTCCTTGTACAGTTTATGGTAAGAAGTAACAAGGTTATGTACCGGCAATAAATTATACTTAATATTTTTATGTACTTACGCAAATACACCAACCGTCGTCAACGTCGAGTAAACGCTTATACAAGTATAATAATTCTACTCACGAGAAACAGTCGATTTATTATGTATTTACGTGAAAAAGAAAGCATTTAACATTCGAAAAAAACGGGTACCTGACTCGTCACCTCTTACACCAAAATACACGGACAGAACACTTTTATTATATTAATCTGACTATTTTAGGACACTATTAATGCGATGATAATGGTTTTAATTGGTTTAAAATTGTTTAAATACTAAATAACTAATTAATTTTAAAAATATTTTCAGAGAGCTCAAACACACATAGTACTACTCCCACACCTGCATATTGGGCTACTACAAAACCTATAGAAAGGACTACAACACCAGCCCACGTTTTTAAAAACTCAGCTACCAATGTAACAACATATTCGAAGCCTGCTCATTTCAAGATAGTTGTAAATGCTATTTTAAGTGGTTCAGTAAACGTTGACCTATCTTAACGTCAATTTTGTAAACTTTTTATATATGCTTTTAAGTTGAATAGGTATGATTGTCATCTCGGTGTTTAAATTGCTCATAATGTAAAGTCATTTAAAAATGTGGTCTACCTAGTTTAAGTTCATTTGAACGTCTTGATACAACAAGTGGATTTTCCTTTGTGGAAGAATAATTTTAGGATAAATGACGACTGTTCTCTTTATCGATCAGATAATAGCCAACATCAGTTCATTGTTTTGCTTCTTATCACTTTTATTTCGATGCTGTTTTTATAAAACGAAATAAAGTTTTGTAGTTTCGCCATGTTAATCACCGATTTGTTTTATTTTAAACATTAACATCATTCGAGCACTTGACCTAATACTGACTAAAGCCTTCCACTTTCTACTCATCTCGTATATCTACATCTACATAGTTCGGCCTACCAAGTATATGTCTTTGAGCGTCCACCACGTCTAGTCAAAAGAATTTAGTATGCCTTTCTGCGGAGATAGCATGCAAATACATTGTTCTGCTTTATCCGAGAACTTCCCATAAAAAGTTCTCATTTCAGCTTTTACAGCTCGTCCACATTATCACGGACATGATCGTGACTTAACATGGTTTAGATTGACATAATGCTAGGTTGACTGCACTATGAAAGATGCTGACGATTGTGTCACGTGGAAGGAGAGGAGTTTGTAACTACTTTATTGTTCAGTATGTTACTCACCAACTTACTCGAGGAAGCTTATGCAGAGAACTCTATCCCAGGGCGCCTTATTTCTGAGTTTCCAGTGTGTGTGCAAGGGTAGGCTAGGGCTCTAACGAAAACAGACAATAGGGTGTACACACATATATTTATTAAGTACACAGAGATACACAGAGACACACAGAGAGCTTATTCACTGATAGACACAAATATCACAGGTATACAGAAATATAGTCAGGGCTTAGGTACTAATACTACTCAATAGACCACTACCGCGTGAGCAGGTAAAACGGGTAAGCAGCTAACTACACTTATAATTGGGTGACAATTACTGGCCTTGAGTCAAGCTGAGAGCGGCACAGCACGAGAATGCCACGTGGAGGCGGCTCGCTCCTCTCAAAACACCTCGCTCGTGTAGTCCACGTGTCTTTGGGTGCGGTTTTGCTAACCGTGGACGGGCCGCTTTTCCCCGTAGTAAAAAACCCTGTCATGAAAGAAACGACAAATTAAGATACTGACTGACTGCGCGAAAGACGACAATCGACCCGCTTTGCAAATAGTTAATTGAAACTTACCAGAATCTGGGTATTGGTTGACACAGAGTCCAACTCCTTCCGAGGACAATAAGTAAAACTCAGACTAATTCCTTAACAGGTCCTCAGGTTGCAACTTACAACCTCCAAAGAAAAATTGAGGCGTGCCACTCAGAGTAATATCAATTTCCCTCGTCCTTAGCCGATGGTAAAAAGAGACTTGGAACTTTGTATCAGGGCTTTATCCCCTCTCTAACGTGGAATCGTCTCGAATTTCATGCAAAACCTGCTTTAATTGAATGCAAAAACGATTCGTCACCGATCCTTATGACATCCTGTCATTCTGACAGCAGAAATGTCACCACTGACAACCGATTAAAAAAAGATAAATCGATGGGCTACTTTCACACGCTGAGTGCTGCATCTACAGAAAATAAATGCTACAACCACCCCCCCCTTTAATAGTATTTCCTGCGGATTCGACACGCTGGAAATACACAATAAAGAAAACAGAAAATTACTGAGTAATAAACTAAGACAACCAGCTAGGTCCTTCAAACACCAGTTGACTACGACCATTACAATACCAAAGAAAGATCCTCCTATGTACCTAACTAGACACTGACTCGTGTACCGGATAGGCTAAGTAACTAGAGTCTAATGCCCTTCATAGGAAACGAATGCTCCCTTTACTCGCTGCTGATACCCTAACCGGGGGTCCGGCTTCAAGTGGGAAATCAGTCTTCTCCAATCTGACCTAACTTGGGGGATCAATCAGATGTGTTCCCGTATGGGAAATAATCCCACATGTGTCAAAACTCGTTTAATACGAAAAAAAGTGAATCCTAACACTACCCAAGCTCTCAGGATATTGTAGAGTACTGAGGAGCGAATGAGAGAAAAACGCTCGGTGCGGTGCATAGAAGAAACTACAACGTGACAATTTGAAGTCACGTACACACATAGAAATACAAACAAAAGATTAAAATAGTCTTACATAATGATCACATAGCACTGGTTTAATAAACTAGAGAAACAGTGCTATGTAGTTACGTTAGGTATTGGAGACGGCTCCTCCTGATACTTCAGGATGTCCTTGATATGGTACTCCCCAAGATCCTTACCGTCCAGATCTGACAGCCTATATACTAAAGGGGATCGTTTAGCAGTCACCACACATTTAAGGAACTTAGGGGCTAGCTTAGAAGTAAAATTCTTGGCCTTGTTGGACAGGTAGAACGAGCGTTTGAAAACTATATGTCCCACTTTCAGCTCTACATGCCTTTTTCTGAGGTTGTAATACTTTTCATTACGCTGGTGGGCAACGTTCAAATGTTTCCTCACCTGGTCGTTAATGCGTTGTATTTCTCTCAGCTTGACACTGAAGGCTGATGGATCGTCTACAGAGACTGAAGTAGGATGGCACGCGATATCTGTCTGCCTGTATAACACTCCATCTCCAATAAATTCCCTACCATGTACCAAAAAGTAAGGGGTGAAACGAGTTGCTTCGTTAACTGCAGTGTTTAAAGCACACTGTATCTCAACCAAGAACTGATCCCAAGACTTGTGTTGTGACTTCACATAGCATGAGATCGCTTGAACCACATTACGAATAGCTCGTTCCGCCTGATTAGTTTGGGCATGATACCTAGGGTTATAATATATATTAGGTACATTGTATTTAGCCAACAGATCCTTAAATGGCTTACTCACAAACTGAGGGCCATTATCCATGTAAATAGTCTTGCAGACTCCGTGCACGAGAAACACACTCTTCTCTATTAATCTCGCGACTACAGCGCCTGTGGCAACCCGAACAGGGCACAACATGACGTATTTGCTAAAGTAGTCGGAGACCACGATCAGGTGTACGTTTCTATTGCTCGAAGTGGGAAAGGGACCAAGCAGATCGACAGAGATAGCTTCGAATGGCTTCGAAACCCGCTTCGGGCTACTCATTAGGCCGGGACGAGACGTGTTTACGGGTTTGTACTGCTTACAGATTTCGCAATTCCCGACATATTCTTTGACGTACTCGTACATCTTGGGCCAGTAATAATTTAGGGCTAACCTTTTATGTGTCTTCCAAACACCACCATGGGCACTTAGTGTGTCATCGTGGTACTTAGAGAGCAGGGGCAAGCGATCCTCCTGAGGTACCACCAGCTTCCAGTCAAAGTCTGAAGTCAGAGAATATTTATTTTTAGTTAACCTATATAGAAGGTTGTCACGAATGTCATAATTTGGCGACTTTCTGGGATTCTTCCGAACACTATTCATGGTGTGGTCATACCACGGGTCTTTAGTGGGTACTGCATTTAGGGAATCAATCTTGATGCGTGACAGAGCATCAGGTACAACGTGGTCTTTACCTTTTCGATGCTCTATGTCAAAATCGAATTGACTGAGCCTCATGTTCCAACGTGCTAGACGACCCGTGGGATTTTTTAGTTTATGGAACCACAGAAGAGATGAATGATCCGTGACGACCGTACATTTTTGGCCCTCGACGTACTGTCGAAATTGTTCCAAGGCGAAGATCACGGCCAGAAGTTCTCGTTCAGTTGTGCTGTAGTTCACCTCGTTCTTGTTGAGAGAACGGCTACAGTAGGCGATAGGGTGTTCAACACCATCGTGAGTTTGTGTCAGTACAGCAGCAACTGAGTAAGCTGACGCGTCACTAAGAATGCGGAAGGGCATCTCAAAGTTAGGCATTTTTAATATAGGGGCAGAAACCAAGGCTGACTTTAGCAGGTTAAAGGACTGTTCAGCCTCAGGGGTCCATTCGAACTTAAGGTTCGTAGAAGTGAGTTTGCACAGAGGTTTACTAATCTTAGAGAAGTTGTTAACAAAGCGACGATACCAGCCGGCCATTCCCAGAAATCTCTTAACCTCCTTAGGGTTAGAAGGGGTGGGATAGTTGAGGATAACCTCAACTTTACCCGGGTCTGTCCGTAGGCCATGTTTGTCCACATAATACCCCAGGTATTTGAGTTCACTCCGTCAAAAGTGGGATTTTTTCATGTTTATTGTTAGGCCAGCATCCTTGAGTTGCTGATAGACTCTATGTAAGAGCTCTACATGCTCCTCAAAGGTGCTGGACACACAGACTATGTCATCCTGAAACGCAAATACCTTGTTGTCGAACTCGGGACCAAACAGACGGTCCATGAGGCGTTGCATCGTGGCACTGGCCCCGACAAGACCGAAGCACATGGAATTGTAGTGGAACAATCCTCTCCGGGGAACCGTAAAAGCAGTCTTCTCAGCAGACTGGAGTGAGTCGAATGGAATCTGCCAGTAGGCCGCACTCAGATCTACAGAGGTTAAATACTTAGCATTATTAAGATGGTCCAAGATTTTATTGATATAGGGTAAGGGGTAGGCGTCACTCTTAGACACAGAGTTCAGCTTGCGAGAGTCCAAGCACAATCTGAGGTGGCCATTCGCCTTCTCCACCATGACCACTGGAGAGTTCCAGGCGGACTGAGAAGGAGACACTACTCCCATCTCCAGCATTCGGTCCAGCTCGGCTTCCAGGGCCTTCTGTTTAACGGGAGAGAGCGGATAATAACGCTGCTTGATCGGCTTGCTGTCACCAGTGTCAATGACATGATGTACAAGTGAGGTCCGACCTAAACCCACCTTATCAGTGTTCAATGAGTCAAATTTCTCAGTGACCCCGTTGATTACACACCTTTGTTTAGCAGTCAAGTTGTTGTAATCCTCGAGGCCACCGTTAAGGGACACAGACTCTATAGGATTATTATCACTAAAGCTATCAAGACTAATATTTTGTAAAATTAACTTATCACTTAACTTAAATTGTTGCCAGAAATCCACACCAAATATCATGGAGGTGGTTATGCCTGGGACAACATAGAACTTGACAACTCGGACAACCGAATTGTACTCAATTGGCAAAGAGATACAACCCAGACATTGCAAGTGAGAGCTGTCTGCAGTTGTAATACGAAAAGTAGGATTGATACTCTCAAGATCAAAACCCAGTTCCAAGAAGATGCGGTGCGCTCCCTTGCCTAATATAGAGCAGGAGGCACCGGAATCTAGGAGGCCTAAGACATTTAAATTTAAAACCTTAACAACTAAATACGGTCTAATGTCACTATCCCGTTTAGGAAACAGGACCTTATCAGAAATAGACTCAGATACAGAGTAATGCACAGAGTTCCTAATAAGGCCCTGGCCTACGCGTTTTTTGACTTGCTAGTACAGTGTGAGCAGTCTGGGGTCTTGACTCCTTTGAGACCACACCGGAAGCACACCAGCTCCCTTGACTGTGTGCAGCTGTATGCAGTGTGACCGCCCCCGCCGCAACGAAAGCATTTGCGATCGTGGGGGGTAACCGGAGTCTCCACTGCAGACACCTGCTTAGCGGGCTTTTGTACACCTTTGTTCTTAAGCTGGTGTAAGTCAGATGAAATCTCAAACTTGTCAAGAGCAGGCTCATGGAAAGCGTCTGCCCTAGTACGCGCAAGCTCCAAGCGCTTACCCAAACGTCTCAAGTCATCTACAGAGTTAACATCATGCAAGGCCAGTTCCTTCATGTAGTCAGGTCTAATGTTGTGCATGAGAATGTCCAGCTGTTCCTCACTGGGCATCTTACATGACAACCTTGAGAACATGGCTTGCATTGTACATATATAGTTAACCAAGGACTCAGAGCGGGCTTGTGTACGCTGTCTTATCTCGTTCCTGAGGCGGTAATCATAATCAGGAATATCAAAAGTATCTCTAAGCTCACTAATAAGATCCTCATATGAGATGAAGTTAGCTTTATTTGTACGGAACCAAGACAAAGCTGGTCCATCCAACAGGTCAGAGAAAGCCATAAAAAGTCTAGATTTAGTAACCTCCCGAGCACATCTAAGTTCCTCTAATCTCTCTAAAAACACGCGTACACAGGTAGATCCATCATATTTTGAGTTAAATGAACATAAGTTAAGGAGACGTTCTTTATACACTATGGTGTTACAGGTAGAACTATTCCAACTTGAACTAGCTCGCACCGAGCGGTCCTCTCTCACTACTGGTGAAGTATATTCCACCTGGTCACGACCCGAAGGATCATCACCATCATCATCCGAACCTTCGGATTCAGAATCACTACTGGGTTCAGCCCTAGCGATGATCTTCACTAGCCTACCACGAATATCCACCAGGTCGGGGCAATCCAGACCACAACGAGCTAACCTACTCAATAAGTAGTTGGCTCTGATAGACACCCTAAGACGACTACCCTTATTAATGAAGATGTCACCTGACTGAATAGCCTCCTCCAGCTCGGAGACCTTTGGAAGGCAGATCGAGAGCTCAGCCGATGCATCAGCGGGTACCGGAGCACTCGCTTTGATGCTACCCCGACGGACGAGTCGGTGTGCCGTTCTCAGCTCACCTTAAAGGCCAGACACTGACGTTTCCGGTTCCACTGAAATTCCCATGTGGGACAGCTCGTTAGCAAGTTCATCCTTTCTTAAATAATTAATATATTTTTTCATCTGTGCCATTATGTAAAAATTTACTTACAACAATTATAAAGATAAAATGGCACAGATAGGGATCAATTACAAAGTAAAAATGTAAATTGAGTTACAACAAAGTGTACTAAGTTAGGTAATTATGTTTCAAACTGACTTTTAGAATTTAACAAAGATTAAGGGTATACTAAGAGAGAAAAGTTTCTAAATTTTCTGATAACACAGTTCAGGTTAATAATTAAATTTCAAGGTATCTACACACCTTCAACAAAGTTTATAATTACACAGAGTGAAATTCACTAAGTTAACACAGAGAGATTCACTAAGTTTACCTTACAAGGTGAAGCTGTAAAATAATATATATTATATATTAATCTACACTAATATTATAATAAATATATGTGTGCACCATAAAAAAAAGAAAAAAAGAAACACATAAAAGAAAAAACACAATAAGAAAAAGAAGTGGGTATGCCAAATAAAATCAAAAAATCTTTCCAAAATCACAGCTAATTTTAAATTTTTAAATTTAGAGTTTTGTGTCTTTTCCAGCCAAAGATGTAGGGAGCTGGAAGAAGACGAAAGGGAAGGTTTTGTGCTTAGCTGCTAGCACCACCAATTAACGTCCTGGAGCGTCTCGGACGATATCACAGGATGGTTTCGCCAGAGATAACCACCTATGCACACACACCAGACTGAGACTACCGCAGAGTAGACCCAGAGATTTGCCACTACGTTGGGAGCCAATTTGTAACTACTTTATAGTTCAGTATGTTACTCACCAACTTACTCGAGGAAGCTTATGCAGAGAACTCTATCCCAGGGCGCCTTATTTCTGAGTTTCCAGTGTGTGTGCAAGGGTAGGCTAGGGCTCTAACGAAAACAGACAATAGGGTGTACACACATATATTTATTAAGTACACAGAGATACACAGAGACACACAGAGAGCTTATTCACTGATAGACACAAATATCACAGGTACACAGAAATATAGTCAGGGCTTAGGTACTAATACTACTCAATAGACCACTGCCGCGTGAGCAGGTAAAACGGGTAAGCAGCTAACTACACTTATAATTGGGTGACAATTACTGGCCTTGAGTCAAGCTGAGAGCGGCACAGCACGAGAATGCCACGTGGAGGCGGCTGGCTCCTCTCAAAACACCTCGCTCGTGTAGTCCACGTGTCTTTGGGTGCGGTTTTGCTAACCGTGGACGGGCCGCTTTTCCCTGTAGTAAAAAACCCTGTCATGAAAGAAACGACAAATTAAGATACTGACTGACTGCGCGAAAGACGACAATCGACCCGCTTTGCAAATAGTTAATTGAAACTTACCAGAATCTGGGTATTGGTTGACACAGAGTCCAACTCCTTCCGAGGACAATAAGTAAAACTCAGACTAATTCCTTAACAGGTCCTCAGGTTGCAACTTACAACCTCCAAAGAAAAATTGAGGCGTGCCACTCAGAGTAATATCAATTTCCCTCGTCCTTAGCCGATGGTAAAAAGAGACTTGGAACTTTGTATCAGGGCTTTATCCCCTCTCTAACGTGGAATCGTCTCGAATTTCATGCAAAACCTGCTTTAATTGAATGCAAAAACGATTCGTCACCGATCCTTATGACATCCTGTCATTCTGACAGCAGAAATGTCACCACTGACAACCGATTAAAAAAAGATAAATCGATTAGGCTACTTTCACACGCTGAGTGCTGCATCTACAGAAAATAAATGCTACAAGTTGAAAGACTTCAGCGATCCCTAAGTATCTCCACAGCATTATAATTATCTCTGCCCATATGGTATTTAGGACCAAAAATGGGACCCTGGTGTGTCCCGACAATATTAGAATGGGTTTCGTGGCGGCAACCAAGTGCAAACTTCGAAATCCAGGCTTAGGACATATTCTGTCTAATATCAATATCAGTCTTGAGAGGCCCAGTTAGACGCCTAAATCTGCTGTGCCACATAACGAAATGAACAACAAGGGCTATTAAGTGGTAAAAAATATGATGAGTTATGTACCTATGTATGCTGTTATGACTGCCTTTTTTGCTACGTGGTTTGTATTTGAGCACTTAATTTTAATGCAGGTATATGTCTGTCTGTGGCATCATAGCACAACGGACATAGGTACCACCTTGATTCAGCATATAATTCGAAAGTCGATGTTATTGTGATTTCATTGAATTCCGAGATCTCGGAATCTCGTAATATCGGAATCTCGAACGAATTTGCGATATTATAATTCCGATATTGAGTGGTCCTAATATCGTAAATATCGTAATATCGGAATCGGATAAAAAAAATAAAATTGAATATCTTATTATGAATGTGAAAGTTTGTGACATGTGAGTGGGTATGTCTGAAAATTGATACAGGGATATAATCATTGTTACGCCACGCCTCAAATCACTATGACAGTTGACATAAGGAGTTACGCAATTTCCGAGTGTACATCTATATAAGACAGTGCGAGCACATTTGTCGGTCATTCTGTACTGTATACTAAGACTAGCCGAAGCTCTGCCCAATTCATTGTGTGTCTATACGGAGAATGAAGTAATTAGCAGAGTCCTGAAGTGTTTAATTGCCCCTTCTGTTACAATCGGAAGTGGGATACTTCAAGAAGAAACCATGAAGACTGTCAGTTTTGAAGAAGAAAAATCCACTTTGAAGTAGGCCGAGGGTCCTGTCGACAACAATAGTGCCTCTACCTCGCAAACCTCGATTCCACGTGGACAATCGAAGCAAAAGTTACACGGCGCGCATCCAAAAACAATGTGGGTAGGTATTTATGAAATGTTTTACAAGATGCCTCCAGAGAACACAACTATCGTATGAATATGAACCAGTTTTCTTCTTGAATAACCTACTACCTACCCATGTTAATACCTTCAGTAAGAGCACACTTGTATAAAAGCCCCGATATCAAGAATCGGACTACCGCATTGCAAAAATCGGACTACCGCATTGCAAAAATCCGACTGCATCAACCGCTTTGTCAAGCTGAAGTCGGTGGAATTAGTGCCAACAGGCACGTCGCGGTGCCGGCGCTTCAGTCGTGAAGATTTTCATCGTGAAACACTTAAACTACAGCGCGCGGTAGCAGCGTGCTGCGGCGCTTGATGGAGACAGATGCTGCCCGAGATGGTCAGCTATGAACAACAAGGCTGAGATACGCTAAAAGCTGCACAGATAATTTGAGGTGGGTGCCACTAATTGCCTTTTTCCTATCTGATATAGCCAGTCTTTGCCACTAATTCTATTTCGTCTAGCGAAATAGCCATTGCCAGTTACAACTACTACTGTAGACTACCAATTTACCATTTGCCTATCGCCTATTTGAAATAGCCGCTCTTTGTCACTAAATCTGATTCATTTACGAACTGAGCTATTGCCATTACTTGCCAGTAAGAACTATGTGTAGGCTCCTTGCCAGTTAGGCTAATAATTGCATTGCCTGTTAGGCTACTAATTGCCCTTTGCTTAGCCGAAATAGTCGTACTCCACACCTCTGAATTTCTCTAGTTTATTTAAATAAGTTCTAGTCATTGCCAGTAAAACAGCCGCCTAGCGTTATAGGTTTTGCGTTAGCATTATGAAGAAAAGGAAAGTCTATTAAAATTAATCGTTACTCGTGTTAGAATGCTGGTAAAATAAATGGAATAACTATTATGCACTGGATGTCGTTGCAGTTCACGATAGATACCTGTTGGTATAATTACTAAAGCCCTTAACCAGTCAAATCTAGATTCAGTATTATTCAGAACATTTTTGTAGATACAAGCACTTTTTAGGTAATATCGAAACGCACAGTTAATCCGAAAATTTACTATTTGAAAGAGGCGCAACAATATTGTTTCGATAAAACAAAGCCTAACGGTAATAAAATATGCGTATTTAGATAAGTATCTACGATCCTAAAACTGTAGATTAATAATCGAATCATACAGATATTTGCAGGCTATGGGTACCTATTTACTTATTTGGTAGGCATACTGAAACAAATCCAACAGTCGGTAAGTGGTTTAGCCCCGTTGAATGTAGGTACATTATAATATCATGCTTGGTTTCGATAAGTCGTAATTGGCGGTAGTACTTTTATTCATTCGTTTCGAATCTAAATAAACGTGTGTATTGTTAGTAATCGGATATACGTTGAAATAGTGTCTCGATTTTATAGAATAGTATGTAGCTCGGTATTGTAGTGTTTTAACCGTGCTAAACGTGTGATAAAGGTATCGGAAGTGCTTAACATCTAAGTGTAATGGTGTAGGTAGGTACTTCAACTAATAGAGTTATTATGTATTAATATAACGGGTCCGCACTTATTAGCGAAAACTGATTCATCATAGTAGAAATTTTATGTAATAAGTATCTATTCGTATAATTATAAAGTGTATTTGACAAAAGCGCTACGGATCTTGAAATGAGCATTTGTCTCAGTGCGATATTCTAGATGTTATTAGGCCTCATACTTCATGATCTTTTACATTAAAGCAGATGGCATAAATAAAATATACATTTATTGTTAAAAATTACAGAGAAACATAATTATTACATATCTATATTTACATTATTACTATCTAAACTAAACCTAAATAAGGCCCCCGTGGCATTGTGCCCAAAAGACTAGCAGCATTCCCCCTTTGAATAGCAATGCCTATTCGTTGAGCGAGAAAACTGCCAGCCCTTGGGTCACCAGTTGACTCCACAAGGCGCTTTTTCAAATTCTTAAAAAATTTTTGCGCATTGGGACCCCATGGACTCCGACTGGACAAAAACGATACGATGAGTCGAGACCCTTATATTTATTAATTTTAATATTTTCAGCCGCTTCCGCTGCGGCACTGGCTTTTAATTTTGTTTTGGGAAGATGGGACGGGGCTAGAGTGTCAACACAAGTTGCATCCCACACCAGGACCCGACCCATCTCCCACGGTATCAAAGTTATACCATCCGGTCTCTTGCCATCGTCCCTGAAAACGCCGTTTGGCTCTAAGAGCGCAGGCACATTGGCGGTGGCAAGAGCACGGCGGATGATGTCGTTCAGCGCAGCGTGGCGTGAGAAGCGGCCTGCGCTCTTTAAACATGAAAGACCATGATGCCCCAAAGTGTCAACGTTAAAACCGCAGGGGCATCGATGTGGAGCGCAAAGCGTGACGCCAAGTCTCAAACCAACTGAAATTCTTAGGATGTCCGGTTCCAAAAAAGTTCCGGTGTTGGCTGTAGGGAAAGCTTTCAACCAAACACCGGATTCCTTTCTACTGAGCGCTAATAATCTGGCCCGATCCGGGCCTAAGCTAGCATTTAAAAAGGAGTCAAAGGTTAATTTTGACATAGCGTCGTCCCAGCTCCGTTGTAAATTTGGATGGGTGGGTAAATTTTGTCCCGGACAAGCCATTAGCCAAGCATTCTTGGCATCTGTAAGGCCAGTCGTCTCATAGTCTGTAAGACAATTCGTCAGAATTTTACCTACGAGACTCGACGTGGCATGTACAGATGACAAAAAGGCTGGCAAAGCCACACTAGAAATTTTGCGGATACCTAGCCCACTATATTTAATGGGAAGAGATGCCTGGGACCAAGATTGTTCGCTCTACAACTGAGCGAACAATTGTTGATATTGAGAATTGATTCCAAAGAAGATTTGATTAGCGAATCAATAGAAAATAAATGACTTTGATGTTTCCAAAAAGGACAACAGCGAAGCAAATAAATAGATTTGGGAACAAACATACAAAATTTCAGAATTGTGATTGCGTAATGTGAACTAATAGAATGTAGCCGATCTACATTGGATTCAAATTTTGAAATTTTTTGTGCTATTAACTCGGGAATAGCATCTTCAAATATAGGGGACCCTAGGAGGTAAAGATTCTCTCTGCTAACAATTTTAATATTCGGACATAGAGAATTGAATTTTTCAACGAGTTCCGAATTAATGTGATTATTATGAATATATAATTCACACTTATTAAAATTTAATTCCAAACCAATTAAATGAAATTTATTTTTAATTTCTATAAGATCTGACAGAACAGAAACTGCATCACCTCCAAGAGTCCCGTCATCTAAATACCAGACGTTAAATTTTGACTTTAAATTTTGAATGATGGGGTTAATGGCTAGGCTGAAAATGGCTGGTCCGAGGGGATCACCCTGCTGGCAACCGACTTCAGAAGAAAGTTCGTTGCATTTATACATTAATTTGGAAGGTTCGTGATAACAGTTAAGTAAATAGTTATAAATTTCAGGAACATTGCTTCTAATTTCTGACAGCAGGATGTCACGGTTTACCGAATTAAAAGCATTTTTGACATCAATTTTCAGCAAAACCTCACACTCACCTTTATTAAGGTAGGTGCGTAAGGCGTGGACCGCCGCCTCACACCCACCTTTGGTACCAAACCCTAATTGAGTCGGTTCAAATTTTTGTTGTAATTTTGACAAGATGTATCGGACAGAAATTTTGGATGCTAAACGCCTAAAAGTGAAATGGCATAAATGGCATAAATTAAGTATACAAAACAATATCGCCTGAATCTTTCCAAATAATAGGTTTTGAACCAAGAATGATGCAATTGTAGATTCGCTTAAGTGATCTTATCCCGATTATCATACTGGGATGGATTGAGTGATGAGCCGCTTCAGACAATCCACAACAACTTGTTTACTACGATACAAATTCATCAACGATACGCCTAGTCTACGCGAAACGTGAATAAGTTAACCTGTAAACGCCTAATTTTCATAGTGAACTTTTGCCCATAAGATTGGTTTAATTGAACGCTGCTATGCCCTACCACTCTGCCTGTGACGTACTGTAAACTCTGTAGGACACATGTTACAATTCGTCCATGTTTACTGTGTTAATTGCAAGTAGGTACCTACGCCGCATTCTTCGATCAAAGTAAATTGTTGATCGAAGGCCGTACCTATTCCTTTAACATTATCTTATAACTATTCCGCTCCCTTGAGTTGTAGCAACATGATACCCGCATAGCTATGTTATTCCAGAATTATTTGTCATTCTAATGGCAAAGAAGTGTTAAAAGTCGTTTTACTAACTTAGGATTTATAATACAAACCGTTCCTCTAAGATACTAGTAGATATTTCTTTTTGAGAATGTGCCTAATTACAGTAGACGCTAATCGTTTAAAGGTTAGACACCGCTATAGCCACCAAAAAAAAGAGTTAAAACGGGTTTCGGTAATAAAACGACGTATTTTTGTGCGAGGACAATGTTCATAAGGAGATATAGCCCTGCGTGCGCGATATTTCTATTCTTTACCAAAATAGGACAGACTGCCGAAAAAGCTACTATACCTACTGTTACATTCAGCATATCAATTGGCATACAGCAGCCAGCAACAGCATCTTTGTATTTCCGCTTCAGAATGTCGGTAGAATCGTGTTTACTACATTTAATACTTTTGTCGTATGATTTTGGAGGTACCCGCTTGTTTATATTTGGTTATTTTGCAGAAAATATTTAAGACTAGCTGAGCCCGCAACTTCGTTTACGTCACATAAGGTGTATGAAAGGAAAGGTATTTCTTCATCAGAGTCATCAAGCAGCGTCTGAAACTGCCCTGTTTGCTTAATCATAAAAGAGCTTAATGATTAAGTCTATTTTAAAACAAATCAGTCCACGCCTTCGGCGCGGACTGAATTGTTTAAAAATAGTCTTAATCATTAAGCTCTTTTATGATTAAGCCAACACGCCAGTTTAGGTTCACTCACATTCAAAGAAACCCATACAATTAAAATTTTCAAAATATCTGATTCTTAAAAGTGTTATAACTCTTTTATTTCTAAACCGATTTACATAAAACAAACGCTAAATGTTAACTGGAGCAAACCTCAACACAATAAAAAAAACCGCATTGCAATCGGTTGAGCGGTTACTGAGATTAGCGTGCACAACCGTAAAGACAAACAGATATACAGACATACAGACATACAGACATACAGACAAACAGACAAAAATTCTAAAAATCATTGTTTTGGGTTCTATTGCGTTCATAAAGCCCCCCTATAATATTTTTTCTTATTTATCTTCCATGTACAGACAGCGACCTGTTACGATTTTATTATATGTATTGATTGTGATTGTGGATGTAGTTGACAAGATAGAAGTTATAGCTAGACTAAGTTCAGGGAGTCCCTTGGGATACTAATGACATTTCGTTGTTTTATTGTACGGCATAGAGACTTCAACGCCAGTAAATAGTCATTTGCATAGGATGTAAAAGCGATAACAAAATCATATAAATTGATATGAGTTATAAGAGCTATGTGTAAGCCTAGTTTTATTTAACCTAGAAGTACGCTTTGTGACAATTGAGGATATTATAGAATCAAACAAGTTAGTAAGCGAATGATATGAAGTTTTGATAATATTGCAAGTTATTTACGTTGCGTTATTTATATAGTTGTGCCAAGCACTCGCTCCTAGTATCGGCTAAACCACAGAGTACATTTTGTATAAGTAATAAGTTCGCAGACGCAGGCACCTACCTATCTATAATGACCTGATACGCAATGACTATAAGGTCCCATCGAAAAGTAGGTCCCGTATTAACGGATGCTTCTATTTGTCATGTGGTTTATTTATTTCAACGTCAGATAACTCGCCCAGTAGATAGTAGATAGTGCCGTGAACATGCCACTCATGAATCTATCTTGGGACCAACTAGTATTTAGGCCATCACATACGTAGCTATAATATATATTAATATATCGAGATATATATTATATTATAGCAAGCTATCACACACGGGAGCTATACTATAATATATATTTTGCCCTCACTCGTGCACACTCGGTCTGCGTCCGTCCTTGCAAGCGCACGGTTTTAATTAGAGATGCGCCGAATGTTCAGCCGAATATTCGAATTCGGTACATTCGGCAGGTTTTTGGAATGTTCGTATTCGGCCGAATATTCGGTTTATTTTCCGAATAATTACCGAATGTTGAAATCATTAACACATTAATAATTATTGAATAGGTAGGGGTTTTCCCATAACAAACGTCATAGTACAGAGATCTTTGGTGACGCACAGTAACATTGTCATTTATGTTATAAGGACACAATCTGGCGTTTTAAAATGATAGAAGTGCTCAATGTTGTTTCCCTAAAAATGCCCAGTGCAGAGCAGACCCATTATTGAATCCATTTAACTCGCAGTAATCACTCAAAGTCCTTGTTTTTCCAGCAATAAATGGTCGAGTTGAAAAAAATAATATTTTTTTTTTTATTTTAAAATTGGACTGTGTGGCAAACTTTTTTTTAACGAGCTGGCTCTGTTTTAGATGGTGTTCCGAGTCATTACGGAGTCCGGTTTTTACTGTTCTTCTTTAAGATACAATTATGTACTTCACTTGATTTCGTGTCACACGACATTATCACTAATACGCTACCAAAAAAAAAACGCACACAACCAGTCCAAAACTCCAATTGAACTAACTCTCTGTGAAAATGAAGTGATTATTTTTCATTTCAAATTTTACATTCACTTCACTCATCTTAATCCATTTTTTTTTTAAACTCTTCGTAGGTGGAAAACAAAACTCGTTTCATTAAAAATAAGCCCGTTCAGCTCACAATCTCCCGCTAATCATTCTATCGGCGCGTGCGGCTACACATAGAGTGCTGTTGTCATTTTTGAGCTGGTGCTTCTGAATACCGGCTTTGCCAGTTTGACTCAGTATAGAGGTGTGCTTTAAGGACTAATAACGATTCTCTACTTAGAGGCCTTTGCGACAACTTCGATTTTTTACATCTTGAAGGATCTGTAGACCTAAGTGAACCATAATAGCAACAGAGTGGCAATCCTCTGCATAGACGGAGATTTACTAGTAAAATCGAAAATACTTTTCGACTGTACTTTCATCATGCTTGCAAGTCATTCGATTGAGAATCAGCGCCCTGGGGTTGAGGGCTGCGAGTCCAGCGCTGAACAGTAGGATGTTTTTGGGCATTCTACTCCACCTTCCATTCCTCCGGCTCACTCCGTTCGCCGCAGTCACTCTCGGTGGAGTAGAATGCCCAAAAACATTTCTGATATTGATCAATGACGACGCAAGAATCCAAGTAACTTAACATTACCATAAAAAAAAGTAACTAAACGAATGTCTCACATTAATATAATTTACGTTCGTACGTTCGCTGACGCTCTTTGCATTCGTACAACAAACTAACCCGATGCATGTTTGTTAACATGACTGATGAATTGCGTCTTGAACTAGTTTATCAACTGCTTTTCTTGTGTAAAATTTGCTTTCCAAATGAGTGTCTATCTCAGACATTATTGTTTTTAAAGCTTTCTCTATGTGGTTTTGAACACTATTTGGAATAGAACTTTGCAATTTTCGTAAGTCATTGATTAGTACACCTTTCAATTCATCTACATATGCTTTATTTACTGCATCATCTGCGTCTTGAGGAGGTTTAACATCTTTTAGCCTCGATGTCTTCAAGTCATAATCTCCATAATCAGATTTTACTAATGCGTTATCATTAAAATCAAGTATTTCTGATATCCGCATTCGCTTATGAATATAATGCCCAAATTTGTCTACATTCATATTAAAGGTGTATTATGTTGAACGATATATAGTAAAATGACACACATATAACATTAGTAGATCTATTTATTTAATGATTTTGCTTTCACGTAGTTCTTCAATGATAGATATTATTTCATTGTCTAGTCCTGTGTTACCGGCATCTCGAGAAGCAATTAATAACTTTAATCTATCAACCAATTCATTGGGATCATCCCAATATACAAAATCTGTGTTTTTTTTCCACATTTTTGTAAAAGGTAATCCTTTTCCTACTTTCTGTCTACAACTTGGACTTCTACTTTCTTGATCGAAAAGTGGTTTAATAACTTGCAAATATTTTTGTCCTTTATTACTTTTAATTGGTTTTTTTGAATCGAAATCACGACGATGTGCATTCGTTACAAGTAACATTGTCTTATAATTTTGCTTGTCACAGTCATTAACCAAGCTCAGATCAATGTCTTTTTTTAACAGTAACTCTCGCAACCCAGGTGTACTTTCGTATTTGTGTCCGGCTACAGTAATAACTTTATCCCCAATAGTTATGTTAGAGGAACCCAACATTAGCTTTCCACGTTCATTTCTTATACCAAATGGAACATCTGATAGTACTTGTGAAGATAACGACCAAGATGATGCATCTGGATTAGTACCGACTAATGACTGAAATGAAGAGTCCGATGAGGGTTCCGTTTCGTTACTAGCAGTACTGCTATCATCTGTTTCTTTCATATCTTGGTCTTGTGGTTCTTGGGGTTCTACTTTTTCCTCCTTTTTTGTTAGAGCTAAGTGGTTATTAGTTTTGGCTATTAAATTGAGAGATTCTGTGACAGGTTTAAAAACTGTATCAAGAGCATGCTTATTATTATCTTCAAAATCCTTCATTTTACGTATTTTTTTCTTGACAGCTTGTGTCGCATCAACAATTTGTTTTTTCAATGATTTATCCATTATGTAAAATAGGTGGTAATCGAATAAGAATCAATTAAAGAATAACAATAAACAGACTGCAGTCTACTTAAATATTCAAATTTCATCCAATAATACAAATGTGTCAAACGTTTTTCTATAGCAACCATTGTTTTTAGAACAATCTTTATTAATTACCACATATACCACATAATCAAAAGGTTCTTTCCATATTAAGGAATACATTTCTCGAAATTTCAACCATGTCATATCGGTGTTAACATGTTCTTCATAAACATGTTTCAAATTAACTTCATCTTGCTTAAAAAGCACAATTAGGTTAGCATTATCTCTTACAAGTTGTTTAGGTATTTTGGTATAAGTTTGATTTAAATAAAAACTATCAATCAATTTATGTCTTCCCATGGCAAAATAATCACGCATATTACTTTGATTTTCACATGCTACATCATCAAAAATAATCACAGAATTTGGTTTTGCATCTGAAACTTTTAAAACGTCATCATTTGTCTGATATTTATGAAGAGTGATACCTGGTACTCGTTGTAAAACCTTTTCTAAAAAGATGTACTTTGGTTGATGTAGAGTTTTAGAGTATACATAAACATTTTTAAATGTCAAACCATTTTCATGCAATAGAAGACCAATTAATAAATTAGTTTTTCCACAATTTGATGGCCCACAAATGATGCAACGTACAGTATTCGGTAATAATTCTCCATGACGTAATTTGTTTTTTGTTAAATCGTCACAGATTGTATTGACCTGTAACGATTGTCTTTGTTTAACGAATTTCATGTTTGCTATGCAATACTGATGAACTCATAATGAAAAGATGAATTTATAACATAAATATTTATAACTAGAAGTAGTCGAACCCAACTGGTCACAGAAAACGTTGTGGGTTATAAATGGCAAGTAATGAACATGGAGGGAGCTTCAGCAAATTTAATTTTTTTAATTTTTTTTAAAATAATAAAAAAAAAAAAAAAAAAAAAAAAAACTATCAATCAATTTATGTCTTCCCATGGCAAAATAATCACGCATATTACTTTGATTTAGGTTACATTTTTAAAATGTGGAATATTGGGCGAGTTCTGTCCCACGTGAGCGAGGAGCGGTAGCGACGATGCGAACTTAAAGTGGGACAGAGTGCCCAATATTTCACTTCTCTGAACGAATGTCGCTAGTCCCGACGACTGACCTGTACTAACCAGTTTACCTCGTTAATTTGAACCGAATAGTTCGGCCGAATATTCGGTTCGGTACATTTTATACCGAATATTCGGCCGAATGTTCGAATTCGGTTCAACCCACATTCGGCGCATCTCTAGTTTTAATGCTTATTTTATGTACAGGATGTTCAAGTTCCAGCGTACCTATCCTAAAAACCGGCCAAGTGCGAGTCGGATTCGCGCACGATGGGTTGCGTACCAAAAAAGGCAAAAAATCACGTTTCATTACAAGCTAATTCTTTGAACGAGAAATAGGTCAGCCCCATGGTCATGAAAGGAGTCAACTAGACGCTTTACGACTTCACCTTACATCGATCTTCAATTGTTTTAACAATCTTCATTGTTTTGTCGATCTTCATTTGTTATACTGAATTTCATTTATGTCTTCCATTAAAGTATGAGCCTGAACTCGGCAGCAAGCAGCACTGCTGGACGTAGGCCTCTCCCAACTCACGCCACATTACATGGGACAAATACTTACAGGTGAACTACGCCTATGCCTACACCTTCGGGTAAAAGGCGTGACTAAATGTATGTATGTGCCACCACGTGCAGCGCGACACTGCTGTGCTCAGAATCAACGCGACAGGCAGCATTGCCGCGCAGCACCTCAGCGGCAGCACTGCAGCGACAGCAGTGCTTTTTGCTGCCTAGTTCGAACTCACCTTTAAGATTTTCAGGTCAAGATTCCAGGAAGATTACAAGCAAGATTAAATTTTATTATGATTATTTACCATTTACTTGCTTTAGTCATACAATGGAAGTACTACTACTGATGATGATACTCTCCCCGAATGTTCGGTAAACAAACGGAACATCCTTTATCTTCAAAATATACGAAAATATATATTAATATACGAAAATATATAGTAATATACGAAAATATATAGTAATATGCTAAAATATACCAAGCTATATCTGTCGTTACGTACGTTTGTGATGGCCTTAAAGGCCACCACAAACGTAGCTATAATATATATTAATATGAAATATAGCAAGGCATATTACGACATATTTTCCATATAAATTTTCGAAGGACCACACACGCAGCTATAATATATATTTCTGTGACGTCATCAAAATATGTCGACAGATATAGCTTGGTATATTTTAGCATATTACTATATATTTTGTATATTTAATTATGGATAAATTTATTTATCTCCTTCTTTATTCAATAAAATATTAGACAAATGTTAAAATAAATTAATAACTATTTACAATATGAATAAATAAAACTAAACTAAATCTAAATAGGGCCCCCATGGCATTGTGCCCAAAAGACTGGCAGCATTCCCCCTTTGAACGGCGATGCCTATTCGTTGGGAGAAATAACTGCCAGCCCTTAGGTCACCAGTTGACTCCACAAGACGCTTCTTCAAAATTTTAAAAAAAAAATGTGCGTTGGGACCCCATGGACCTAGGGTCTCGACACCGACTGGAATAAAATTGTACGACGAGCCGAGACCCTTATACTTAATTATTTTTTTATATTCTGCCGCTTCCGCTACCGCGCTGGCTTTTTCTTTTGTTTGTATATTAATATATATTTTCGTATATTTTGAAGATAAAGGATGTTCCGTTTGTTTATCGAACATTCGGGGAGAGTGTCATCATCAGTGGTAGTACTTCTATTGTATGACTAAAGCAAGTAAATGGTAAATTAATCTTAATAAAATTAATTTTGCTGAAATCTTCCTGGAATCTTGAAAAGAAAACCTTAAAATTATGAGCTGGAACTCGGCAGCAAGCAACACTGCTGTCGCTGCAGTGCCGGCACTGAGTTGCTGCGCAGCAATGCTGTCTGCCGCGTTGATTCTGAGCACAGCAGCAGTGTCGCGCTGCACGTGGTGGCACATGCATACATAGTCACGCCTTTTTCCCCGAAGGGGTAGGTAGGGGCATATTATATGCCCACATTTCACCTTAAAGATTTTGTCTCATGTAATGAGGCGTGAATTGATAGAGGCCTACGTCCAGCACTGGACTGCTATAGGCTAGGTTGATGAATGTGGTGAGCCGCATTGCCGTGTTGAAATTGACAGAGTACAGTACAGATAAAATTATTGTTCGGAATGTATTTTAAAATAAACCTATATAAAATATATGGGGACCAGAGGTTCTGTAGCAGCAATGCAGCACTGCTGCATTGCTGCTACTGCTACAGTGCTACAGTGCTGCTTGCTGCCGAGTTCGGTTTCATGCCTAAATCTTAATGGAAGAAATATGTGAAGTTCGGTATAACAAATGAAGATCGACAAAACAAATGAGGATCGTTAAAATAAGTGAAGATCGACAAAACAAATGAAGATCGTTAAAACAATTGAAGATCGATGTAAGGTGAAGTCGCAAAGAGTGTATAAGTTGACTCCTTTCGTGGCCTATTTCTCGCTCAAAGAATTAGTTTGTAATTAAACGGGATTTTTTGCTTTTATTTGTTTATAGGATAGGTAGGTACACTGAAATTTGAACATCCTGTACATAAAATAAGCATTAAAACCGTGTGCTTGCAAGGACGGCCGCAGATCGAGTGAGGGCAAAATATATATTAAAGTATAGCTCCCGTGTGTGATAGCTTGCTATAATATAATATATATTTCGGTATATTAATATATATTATAGCTACGTTTGTGGTGGCCTTTATTGCTATGTCTATTACTTTGTGTGTTTATCGGGCCAGCCACTAACCATGTCTACCGTTCCCTTTATGGGAACGATTGTTACAGATAAAGATAGTAAAGCAGAATGCAAGCCAATCTACCGTGATGATGATGAAGCTACTTTGGGCCGGGCTGGGCAAAGCCAAGCTATGCCACGCCACGCCACGACAAACCAGCCAGCAAGCTAGTCCTGCGAGCTAGTCCTGCGAGCTAGTCTTGTAAGCTAGTCCTGTGAGCTAGTCCTGTAAGCTAGTCCTGTAAGCTAGTCCTGCGAGCTAGTCCTGCGAGCTTGTCCTGCGAGTTAATCCTATGAGCTAGTAGTAGGTCAGAGAGACAGCCTAGCAAGTCAGGCCAGCGAGACAGGTCTGCGAGACAGGCCAGCGAGACAGGTCAGCGAGACAGGTCAGCGAGACAGGTCAGCGAGACAGGTCTGCAAGACAGACATGCGAGTCAGGCCAGCGAGTAAGGCCAGTTACGATTATTTGATTGATAAGGAAGCCTGGAAATGATCTGCTTGCTCTACTGGTCGGGTTTTAGTTTATAGTACTTTTGTAAATATGTAGTGCACAAAAAGAATAGCCCGCCGAGTTTCTTGCCAGTTCTTCTCAAGTGGGCCGCGTTCCGAACTGGTGGTACTATTATTTTGCTTTGTATTCATTGACGTGTCGCAAGTGCCTACGTATTAGGATTAAGCGAAATAAATGTTTTTTTGAGTTTGAGCGAGTCAGACCAGCGAGCCAGGCCAGCCCAGACGCCTTGTTCCTGTTGCAGGAGCAACTGCTTACAGGATGGCCGATTGTTACGCCACGCCTCAAATCACTATGGCAGTTGACATCAGGAGTTACGCAATTTCAGAGTGTACCTACATCTATATAAGACAGTGCGAGCACATTTGTCGCTCATTCTGTACTATATACTAAGACTAGCCGAAGCTCTGCCCAATTTATTGTATGTCTATACGGAGAATAAAGTAATTAGCAGAGTCCTGAAGTGTTTAATTGCCCCTTCTGTTACAATAGTCTGAAATAATACATAGACTAGGGAGTGTTCGATACTTACCTACACGTCTTTTCACGATTTCCAAACAAGTTCCAGGTTCGTGGAAGACCGCGCAGTGCATCTGTGCCCAAGAACGGTTGAGAGCCGACCCAGCTCATTACTGGCCTATAGCCGTCACCTACCTTTTATCAAAGGTAAAGGGGGGCCTGAGGACGGTAAGAGGGCGGCTCACCGTCCTTACAGAAGCAGGCCCATGACGGCAGCGTGACGTGAGCAATTCACGCACGCCCCCCCTTAGAAACGGGATCACACCCGGAACCCCCCAAAAACGCGGGATAGCACCCGAACCACCCCCTGGGCGAGGCCGCAGTGGCGCCCGTGGGTCTGTTGGGAGTTCTGGGACATCCTTCCGAGGGCTTCCCCGGGGCTCTCAACCACAGGCTGTTGGGCGTGACGTGAGGTTTTTTAGTCGGTAGGAGTCCGGCATAACATCCATGAGGATTTTTCCTCACGATAAACAAAAAAAAATGGTGTTCCTAAACTGGCTGTTACAAAATGATACACGTGTTGTTAGGAGTTGTTACAATCGGCATGTATTTAAATCGATATCTGTAGGTATATTTCCTTTTTCTGAACTAAATATTTCCAAGTTAAACCAAAAATACTGACTTGCACACTAATTATGCACACTAAATAAATCAAATTCATTATACTGTTTAATGGTATTTGCAGAACTGTTTTCTGAACGAATAACTATTATCAAAATTGTATATCTAATAATTCCTTAGTTCAACAAAAATATTAATACTTTTTTAAGGAAAACCATCGCCTAATTACCCGAACTGCCGAAGACAGGAGGGCAGTGGCGAATTGTCCATAGAAGCCCATTCCTTGTGGCTTCCCTTTTCAGATCGGGCAGTGACATGTAATATTTACTCATAACTAATAAACACAATTATATATTCTCGAACACTCATTCAAATATAAAAATATTTGCAAATTTACATGGTAAGTCGGCATTTTCGTCTCAACCCCTGCTACAAAAGTCATAGCAATAAATTTTCGAGTCAAAGTTCAAAGACCCTATCTCTGACATCACGCGGTAAGCCCGGCTTCCTGATCATTTTGCGTCTGCTTCGTTAGTACTACGCAAATGTATATATGCGTCCTATTCTCTCACATTTTTTCAAGATTTGATTCGCGGATTTTCGCCTAAAGTAAGCCATGAGTTCGTGGCTTACACCTGAGACAGTCATATTAATAGAAAAGGACGACGTATTTGACTTGAAAACTCGACCAATTTAAATGCACCTAACGCACGTCGAAACGTTTTGCATCGAAGTGTGTTTTTAATTTGATGTGTTGTTATTACTTCATTTCACATGCGTTTCCCGTGAATAATAATAAAACATAACATAGTTTCAATTGACTTTATAAAGTATTGTGCTGTTTATTAGTTAATTATAAATAATTATCTACTTCAAGTACTAAATACATCGTGAAAGTGTGTAAAATTGTGTTTTGTGTTCTGTATTTTGTTGTGATTTCTGTACACATGATTATTGTTTTGGAGTCACATAATGCTCACTGATGGACGTAGGCCTTCGGTATTACGGGTTCGATAAAAAATAAAGGTCAGTGTTTTTTTTATATTTATCAAGTAGGTATCTCAGAATACGCTAGTGATATTAGTTCAATGGCTTGGGATACCTAATAATCTTTATTTTGGCTGAATGTTTCATTAATAGTTTATAACATAATAAAGCAGTTTTGTTCCATAGAATCACTTTGTCAGATATTTTTGAAAAAATAGATAAGAAGTATGTTTTTATTTGAATTTTGTATTGTAAAATATCGCGGTTTTTAATACTCTAATAGGTACTTGAAATCTTACTAATATTATAAATGTGAAAGTTTGTGAGTGTGAATGTGGATGTTTGTTACTCTTTCAGGCTCGAACGGCTGAACGGATCGGGCTGAAATTTGATACAGATATCCATTATAGTCTGGAATAACACATAGGCTACTGTTTATCCCGGGAGTAACTTCCCACGGGAACTAATTTTACGCGGGTGAAACTGCGGGCATTAGCTAGTACATGCATATTATTAAAAACATTAGAAGTATCTATACCTATTTCGCGTCTAAGTCCCAAATTTATGAATTATTTTCAATTAACTTCAATCGAGACAATTTGAAATAGGTAGGTATGAGCTTGCAGAGAGTAGTAGAATAATTTCAAAACATGGTTAGTGTTCAAGTCAGGTTTTAGTTCAAAATATGTAACTAGATGGCATCACTTTTTTGTATATAGTATCTAGATCGCGGTATGGTTTCGTTACCTGAGCAGACATAATATGTATATAGCTGTGAATATTATTTTAATAAAAAAAATTTTAGTACAAGGATATACAGTCTATTATTTACACCTAAGGTCGGTTTAGACCTTTTCAGTTAGTGTAAATTTGAATATCTTTTTAGTCATCAGTAGATAATTTATGATACTTTTTTATAAGCCAATTTATCATGCACGTAAGACATTGTTTTGAATTAAATACATGGATCTTACGAGTATAGTACAGGTGGCAAACAAAACACAAAAGGCATTACACCGCCGCGCGCCACCATTTAATAAATACGCAAAATACCTACACTACAGGTGTGACCAACTGGATATTATTTTTTTCACCGGCTTTCCTTTTGAAAAAATTCAACCTTCGCCGCTGCAGGAGGGTAATGTTTTTCGAGATAATGTATGTATGTATGTATGTATCCATAATTCTTTGTCACGTCCTACAGCCTGACGGATTTTGACATGCGAGGTGTCATTTGATTCGTCGTGTTTGTGTGAGTGACACCAGGTACAATAAAAATCGGCAACATTTGCAGGCAGGAAAAAGCTATGGGAACATGTAGCTATATTGTAAACCACTACTCGCTTGACATAGCTTGTTACCGCCAGCAAATGTTGCCTACAAAGTAAAACAGTAAGTAGGTAGCTAAAGAAAATCACAAAAGAAATAAAGAGCTTGTTTTTTGCTTTTTAGTTGTATGTTTACTTGGCAGTTGGGTTTTTGTATTCTAAATAGGTAATTAAGTTTATTTACTTTTAGGAACATCGTTTATTCTAAGTAAAACCCCAATTAAATAGTCACCTCTACAAAATTAACCCTTAACCACCTACCATACGTCTCACAGACGCAGCAGATATTTAAAACGTAAATAAATCGGCGACCGAGTCGTTTGCGAACTCGTCCGTTCCTGTACCTTTTCCCCGTGTCCCTCAGTGCCGTGCAAACCACAATACATCAGTTTCGAATGCAAATCACCAATTTGCCGAGAATTTTCTAATAAGCTGTGCAATAATTGTCGTGAAAAACTATAAGTTTAGGGCTTGTAATTTTTTTCTATTTAATTTAATTTTCACCATTTTCTTTTTTTTGCAATGGTTGATTATTGAATCAGTAAAAAATTATAAAAGAAGTTCATATCCATGTGATTATTTTTTATAGATCTCATTTAGCAAATGACTTAGTTTTTAAGCAGATATTGTTGATTAATAGTAATTAAGACAAAATGCCTATATAAATGATTCTCTTGTACCTTTACTTAAGAGTTTAATACTTTCCTAAGTTGATTTTTTACTAAAAAATATACTTCAATAAACAAGATATTACTTTAAAGAACCATTTTACTCAGGGGTCTCATAGACGTATGGTAGGTGGTTGTGTGACAAAAAGTTATGGTAGGTGGCTAAGGGTTAAATTTTATTGATCAAAAAATAAAAGTCTAACCTAACCTAACCTATTCCGTTATAAGATTGCATAATTTAGAGTGCAAGTTAGTATTTTTGATAAACAATTTGTATTTCTGTTTTACAAATCATATATTCGATGTACGAACCACATTTTTGGTGTGAATTCGATTAAAAAGGTCATCTCATTCTGAGTAACATATAAGTTTTTTAGGTAGGACATGTTTAGTTAATGAATTTGTTTTTTTGCACAGTATTTAATTTTCTGGTTTGCATTCAGTAAATTTGTGGAGTTACCTAGTGTGCAGAAAAATTAAACAGAAAGGCATTTAAAAATATCCCGTTACAATCTGTTTAAAATTGACAGACGTTTAGTGTGCTCCTAACATTGATGGAATTTGGTTTAAAATTAGTTAATAAACATTACCTAACATGAAAATATATTATAACGTTTCGATCAAAATTAAGATTCGCTAGTGTTAGTTAACATTGGTGATCAAATTTTCACCAGGTAATGTTATTTAAGATTCTGAAAAAAAATTGTGGGAGTACCGTAACTCACAGCCCAGCGCCTAGCCCGACGCCAGGCGCCCCCTCGGTCCTGGCGCCCTAAGCTTCAGCCTAGTTAGCTTATGGGTAAATCAGGCCCTGACTCCAGTGGTATCTTTCAGGGGTGCTATGAGTCTGAAATAAGTAAAACGAAGCGAATACGATTGTTTTTAATGTACTCATTCCCATGTTATGCCAATTGATGCAATTTTATATAGAAAACTAGCTGACCCGCGCAACTTCGTTTGCGTAATATATAGAAAATGCTCCTTTTTACAAATTTGTCCCATTCCGATATTGATATCGGAATACCGATATTGAAATCCAATATCGGAACTCAATATCGGAATTGAATTCCTTCCGATATTACAAGCCCTAATTGTGATGTTAACAGTTTTGGAAGATCATCAGCCAATTTTCTCGGCTAATGAAAGAATTTTATTAAATTTATGGGTGCAATTGATCTGAAATTTGTTTCCTTTTTGAGTGTTCCGTACTCAAAGTTTTACATTTTGCTGTCCATCTGTCCGTCTGTCTGTCTCTCACGAGACTGTATCTCTGTGTGAATCTAATGGCGAATTTCAGCCATAACCGTTAATTATTGTTGAAATTTTATACTTTTGATTTTAATAATTAAAACCCCGTGTGGCGACGGGAACCTTCTGTGGCGACGGGAAAGAGTACAAAATGTCGCCACCCCAATCATCGCGAGGGTGTCATAAGAGGCGATTTAGGGACCACTTTCGTAAAAGCGAAAAGTTCAAAAAAATAAATATTCTGACTGTAACATCACAATTTAATTTTGAAAATCTTATTTGTGTACAAAAAAAATCTAGTATTGTCAAGTACACAATATAAACACCAGACATAAAAATGACCTTGCTTGTTATCATTGTAGACTGAATAAAGTCAGTAGATAATTCTTCCTGGATAACTGTATACATTTTTCAGCAGGCTTCCAAATGAAATAAAAAGTATGCCCATTAAGTTCAAAAAGTGTATAAAACGTAAATTATACTAGGTACAAGGGCAAAGGTATAATAAAATTATACAATTAACGATAATTTGCTTGACTAGGAAGCATGGAAATGATCTGCTTGCTCTACTGGATTCTCAAACCATTATTATAATTTTTTTAGGTAGAAACAATGATGTTATAGTAAAAAAGAGGTAGATATCGCATAAGCGCTCAAAAACTGTTGCGGACAAAGTCATACAATTGTTGTAATTCCATTTAGTCGGCTAATAGCTGCGAGCGAAACAAGCCGTGTTGTGGTCTGCTGCTGTGTGCAAAACGACACAGATAGCTATCCCTCTCTGTTTTAAACGTTTTGTATTCTCTATTGCATTCATAGATGAAATCTATTAGGTACCGATAGGTAAGCACGTGAAATTATTACTCAACAATAACTGAACGCTGTTTTTTATGAAGGTAGCATATCTTTACTTAAATATCATTGGGTAGAAATCACTTATTTTAAATAGAGCACAATCCAGGGATGGGTGACCATCCATGTGATCACTTCGTGACATTTATTTGAGCGTTTCCGTGCTTCGGAAGGCACATTAAGCCGTTGGTCTCGGTTGCCAGTAAAATGGCAGTCGTTAAGCTAAGTTGAAGGCTTTATTTCAACAGCAGGCAGTCACAACCTGCGCCTGTACATTTAAACACGGCAATACGGCTCACCACCTATTACGTGGGACAAATTATACAAAGGTGAAATGTGTGCATATAATATCCATCTGCCTACCCCTTCGGGGATAAAGGCGTGACCATATGTATGCACAAGCAGAATAGCCCGCCGAGTTTCTAGCCCAGTTATTTTCAAGCGGGCCGCGTTCCGAACTGGTGGTACTAACTTTGATTTGTATTCATGGACGTGTCGCAAGTGCCTATGTAGGTATTAGGATTATGCGAAATAAATGTTTTTTGAGCTTGAGTTTGAGTTTAAATCGATCCATTGCGTAGATAAGGAAAGGTCGAAATAAAATCCATTTATCAGTAAACTGACAATCGTTAAGCCAAGTTGAAGGCCTAATGGGCGGCTTGAAAATTTTCAATGTGGGTCGTCTATTAGGTACCTGGGACATAAAAACTATAAGGTGAAATGAGGGAGTATTTTTCTTTTTTTTATATTTAGCTCGCCAAATCGACGTCGCCACCCAGCCTGATGGAAAGCCGTGGCGCATCTAGCGATTGGGGGCCACTTCTGACAGTGGTTCTCAAGTTGGCGGCCCTGTGATGTGCCTCTCCACGCTCCTCTTAAAGAACCCGGGATTGTAAGATGAGGGAAACACGTGTGCGGGCAGGTCGTTCCATGTTTTTATTGATCGACAGAGGAACGATCTTTTGAAACGCTCAGCTCTGGCGAAGATTCTCTCCACTGTGTGTGAGTGGCATCTTTGCCCGGCACGTGTTGTTCGGGATCGGAAAGGAGAGGGTGGGATCAGGTTGAAGGGCTCTTCAGAACATTCGCCGTGATACATTCGATAGAAGGCAGCCAAGGACGCTATGGTTCTTCGCTGCGCCAACGGTTCGAGGCCTCCCGTCACCCCAGGAGGTTGAAGGGCTCTTCAGAACTTTCACCGTGATACATTCGATAGAAGGCAGCCAAGGACGCTATGGTTCTTCGCTGTGCCAACAGTTCGAGGCCTCCCATCACCTCAGGACAACCAATTATTCGGATAGCACGTCTCTGCATAGCGTCAAGCGCGTCTAGTAAATGCCTCGCGGAGTCATCCCAAAGGTGAGAATAGTATTCGACGCAGAGACGAATCTGCGTCTTGTACAGTAAACATCTCTGATGTGGCGTGAAGTACCGTCTCACCTTATTTAAGACTCCTAGTTAATATAATACAACTCTATGTAGTTTTTGTGATTGAGTTCACGCCGGACGTCTGTGCCGAGGATCTCCAGGTTGTCCTTTAGTGGAACCGTAATGCTCTGAAGAGACGGTAGGGGTAGGAATAGACCTACCCCTTCAAGCCTAAATGCGTGGATTTAAGTATGATAATATGATATATGATCTTGGATCGAACAGTTTGCATGTGCATTATTCTCTGTAAAAGTGAAAATACCTAATAAAAGCAGTTTTAAACGAGCATACTCAATTTTAATTTCTCTTCTGAACTCACTCCTACAGTATAATATGTTGTAAACGTATGTTGTTAATTTGATTGCCTACGAACTCTTTTGTCACAGTTAAGGAAAAAGTGTTAACGCGGTAGGAATAATATTATACTGATAGATTTAATTAGGTTTTTAATTAGCTTGTTTGTCGAATACCTAATATGGATATTGTGTTATACCTAATCAATAGGTAACTGGCTGCAATCATTTTCTTTCTTCAAAACTCTCTTTCATAATTTATGCCCGCTTTCCACTGCGAGCGAGTCGGACCCATTACGGACTCTGCTATACTCGTAACGACGATTTTCATACATGTCCTTCCACCAAAGCGGACATGACATGTATCGAAAATCATCGTTACGAGTATAGCAGAGTCCGTAATGGGTCCGACTCGCTCGCAGTGGAAGACGGGCATTAGGGTTGGCACCATAAGTGTAGCACCTCTGGCCACAGATTAAATAATAGTTACTACGTAACAGATACATCACTCCCATACTTAACCTCAAATATATTAGCTATAACATATCGCTACAGTGGAAAACATGCTCTACGACGTATTCCGAAAGTCGAGATTCGTGCGCACACCGTATGATTGCGTCATCGAGTGACAACTATTGACAACATTAGGGTTGTAAGCACGTAACAAAAATACATATAACTACAAAAAACAATAAACACAGTGTCTGAAAAAAAAAACTTAGTAATATTTTATAACTTCTTCTTTACATAAGAATTATATTATAACTAGCTGATGCTTACAGCTTAGTCCGCGTAAAAGTTTGTTCCTTTTCCCGCTTCCAATGGGAACTTATTCCCGGGATAAAAAGTAACCTATGTGTTATTCCAGACTACAATCTATCCCTGTATCAAATATCAGCCAGATCCGTTAGCCGTTAGAGCGTGAAAGAGTAATAAACATTCACACATCTACACATCCGCACTCAAACACTTTCGCATTTAATTTTAGAATATTAGTCGGCCACGTTAGTTCTGCGTCATAATACTTAGGAGTAGGTGCTTATAAAACGACTTGTAGCGAGTGACGGAGGCCTGCTCTGGCGCTGTACATCTTCATAGTCTAGGTACCATCACTTTCCATCAGGTGGGCTGTTGGGCCGTATACTTGTTTACCACCGTTGTTTGGATAAAGAACGTTCAAGTTTTGATTATCTATACTTATAATAAAACTGTTGAGGGTCGAGAGTCTGTACATGGAAGATATTTTGAAAATTTCAATTGTAGGGCGTTCTATAATCGATTCTGAAGCCGAATATGTAATTTAAAATTTTCATGTCTGTCTGTCTCTCTGTCTGTATCCCGAATAAGTATCACGCCGAAACTGCTGAACCGATTTGAATGATACTTGGTACATTCCGAGCTTATAGTCCGAGGAAGGTTCTTGGATACTTTTGATCCCGATATTTTGCGCGGTTCCTGCGGGAGAGGGGATGAAAGATAAAATGGTTTTTCAGCTGTAAGTTCTCACCGCGTGGTCCGATTTCAAATATTTTTTTAGTGTCAGAAAGGGAATGTTTTTAACATTGTTCCACACAAGTTTCATTATTGAGAGTTTCGTAGTTCAGAAATTAGAGGAATCTCAACTTTTCGAATTCAAGGGTTTCTTTGAATGTGAGGGTAAATCTAAACTGGCGTGTTGGCTATATGTTGGTTGGTATGGAATAGCCTTAATCATTAAGCTCTTTTATGATTAAGCAAACAGGGCAGTTTCATACGCTCCCTTGAGTCTGTTGAAAAAATACCTGTCCTTTCATACACCTTATGTGGCGTAAACGAAGTTGCGAGGGTCAGCTAGTTTGATTGATAAATTTTTCTTCCGCAATTTTTTTCTTTTCTCATCATTCTGTAATTTTATCTTCTTCATGACAATAGGCCCACTATCAGCTACATTTTTGAAAAATAAATAAGGTTAAATGTGGGCTTAATTATGCCTCTCCTTTACTTCAGGAATAAAGGCTTTTTATGTATGTTTTCTTCTACCTCTCAACGCATCGAAAGTATTTAGTAATATCATCACATAACTTCAGAACGGGTGGACCGATTTCACTAATTCGTTTTTTGTTGTGTAAGGTATTGTCAGGAGAAGGTTCTTAAGGAAGAAAAAATATTGTATTCCCACGGGAACTCGAACTACGCGGGTTAAACCGCGTGACGTCCTCTAGTACTTAATACAACCAAATAAACAAATGTGCACTGGAAAAAGTACTACAGGATATGATAAACCCTCTCGGCGTGTATATAAGGAGCATGTATCTATTATTAATAAATACATTACATCCTCACACAACGGGGAAAATACTATTTGTGTAGCTCTCATAGTTTAATTATTATTTTTATATTCATTGGCTAAAATGTTAATTAAACCAATATTTCTCTTGTTATTCTTCAGCTACAGCTGCCGGAGTAAGTTGATTCATTCTTTTTTAAAGTTATGAAAAGTTAATTAATTCTTACATTCCACAATTAAGCAATAATCTGATAGCTAATTACATTTTAGTCCTACGTTACGTCTTATATAGAGATATTTACCATCATAATATATTTTTATCTCACTAAGATAGATCCTGTCACGGTCGCCAAAATGTATATCTCAACTTGGACAAAATCCTCTTATTTCGAGAAATTTTCTTATCGAGAAATAATTATCTTCTCGAGGTCGACACATATACACCTACACCAATTTGGAAAAAATTACCTGTGAAATGTGAGCGTATATAGATAGATATCTACTCCTTTCGAGAGAAATGCCGACACTTTATGTATGTAGTGGAACGTACAACAGTTTTCGACATCATATGCCTGAAATTGATTAGGTATGTAATATCTATACTAATATTATAAAGAGGAAAGATTTGATTGTTTGTTTGCATCGAATAGGCTGCGGAACTATTGGACCAATTTGAAAAATTCTTTGACTGTTGGGAAGCTACACTCTTTGCGCTGAACATAGGCTATATTTTATTCCCGTATTCCCACGGGACGGGAACTACGCGGGTGAAACCACGTGACATCCGCTAGTATCTTATATTTATTTAACGATTCGGGATTATCAGGAATACCTACATAACATCCATAATAACTATTCGTTTGCTTTTTAGGTGGTGTTTATGGAGGTGTGATCCTGACGAACAGTGGCCCAGCATTCTTTGGCTCGAACGTGACATTCACCGTCACCATCACCAACTACACCGGGGAAAAACTGCTTTTCAACTTGTTCGACAGTAATTCTTACGATGAATATGTTAGTATCCTAATCTATAAATATAAAAATCAATGCCACTTTTCGTTGTAATTTTATAACTCAAGAACGGGCTCACTTATTCAAACCAAATGTTTAAGCTTAGTTCGGACTATTTAGTAGATGGTTTATGTAAAGTTTAAACAAAATCGGTTTAGTGGTTCTTCATTTATCTCGCAAACGAAGTTGCGCGGGTCAGCTAGTCCCTACTAATATTATAAATGCGAAAGTAACTCTGTCTGTCTGTCTGTCTGTCTGTTACGCTTTCACGCCTAAACGGCTGGAGCGATTGAGATGAAATTTGGTATAGAGATAGTTCGAGGCCTTGGGAAGGACATAGGTTGTTAACCGGCTGCGCAAAGGGAGGGTTATGATTTTACGCGATAAACGACATCTACGCGGTCTAAGCCGCGGGGAACAGCTAGTAATAATTTAACTGCAAATGTTTGTGAGGATGCGTGTTAACACAAAGTTTATTTTTCAGATAAAAAGTTCTGAAAGAATTGTAAATTTTACTGCAAAATATGAACCAAATGACTTTAAAGTAGGCCCAAGGGAGTTCCACGTTTTGGTTAATTCTGATAAAAGCGGTGTCCTCTTTGGATATGATTCTACTACATTAATATTAACAAGTATGTATGTTTTTTTTTGTTTCTCATTTTATCTGTCAGTCAGTAGTAATTGGAACAAAGCATATAAAACTAGTTACATTGCTTGCGGCACTACAAGCTACTCTGGGAAACAGATACAGGATTATACTGTATCCGTTTTCCGTAGAGACTGGTTCCAGGGATAAAAAGTATCTTAATCTTCTTTCCCATGTTGTACCTATTCTTTCTTCGTACTAAACTCAAGTTACTCCCAATCCGCCTTCGAATGATCACTTGGATACTATGTCTTCTTTTCAACGTTCTTCACAATCCTTCCTCTCCATCCCACTTGCGGGAGCGATTCTATTTTGCTCGTTCTGCTGATAAACTGACTGCTGGGCTGACCTACGCACTTTTAAATTATACCTTTAAAATTTCCGGCTTATAAAACTGACTTCTTTTAATACTCCTTTTTCGTCCATGCAGTGAGGCTCTGGAAGTCACTTCCACCTGTCATTAGGGACTGTAAATCTATTAACAGTTTAAACATAAACTTAAGTTCTATTATCTTTCCTTTTCTTGATGTTGACTAATTTCGCAATTATTATTTTTGTCTAAAAGTAAATGTATGTATTTATTGTATTCATGTAATTTTGTGTATAAATTTCTTAGCTACATTATATTGTTGTTCAATCATTCAATTTACTCTATAGCAGTCCACTGCTGGACGTAGGCCTCTCCCCAATTTCGCCACAACACACGGTCCTGCGCTTTGCGCATCCAGTCAATCCCTGCAACGTTCTTTAGATCGTCACTCCATCTGGCAAGGGGTCGTCCTACCCCACGTTTACCAAGTCCCAGTCTCCATTTTAGAACTCGTTTGCTCCGTCGGCCATCAGTTCTTCCACAAATGTGGCCAGCCCACTGCCACTTCAAAGTCTGTCTGTCCGTCCGTCACGAGGCTGTATCTCATGCACGGTGATAGCTAGAGAGCTGAATTTTTCACAGATTATGTGATTCTGTTGCTGCTATAGTAACAAATACCAAAAAAATATTTTTTTTTGTTTCTCATTTTATCTGTCAGTCTAGATTGGAACAAAGTATATAAAACTAGTTACATTGCTTGCGGCACTACAAGCTACTCTGGGAAACGATACAGGATTATCCTGTATCCGTTTTCCGTAGAGACTGGTTCCATGGATAAAAAGTATTTTAATCTTCTTTACCATGTTGTACCTATTCTTTCCTTGTACTAAACTCAAGTTACTCCCAATCCGCCTTCGAATGATCACTTGGATACTATGTCTTCTTTTCAACGTTCTTCACAATCCTTCCTCTCCGTCCCACTTGAATTTTTCACAGATTATGTGTTTCTGTTGCTGCTATAGTAACAAATACCAAAAAAATAATGTAATAATATTTAAGAGGGGCTCCTATACAACAAACGTCTCACGTCACGTAGATAGTAAGTACCTAGTTAAAACTAATGGTTTCTGTGTTTTAAAGGAAAACCACAGTTCAAAAATATTGTCCTTGAGAACAATTCACCAGCGCCCCGTGGCTCCAACGTGACGTTCACGGTGACGGTGGATCCACCGTGTTACGAGGCATGCGATGTGTTGAAGTTCGACTTCTATGACAAGAACAGGTATTATGAAGAGGTTAGTATGATAGTATATATATGTTACTGTAAATGCACGAATTACGGCAAATCCTAAGATTTACGAGTAAAACCTGGTATGGCTGCGTTCACACGGCGCACGTTTTGCTCGTACACGATTTTCTCGTGCACGATGAAATCGGTGCGGAGTTGCCACTAGGATCGCCGTGCGTCGGCACGATTTTCTCGAATACGCATCGTAGTGGCGCTTATGTACACATTGATCGTTCACACGACTAACCCACGCATGCGATTTTATCGTAACGTTAAAAACGCGTTGAATGGTCGCCGTGTGGACGATTGCATCGTGCACGGGAAAATCGTGCACGAGAAAAACGTGCGCCGTGTTTATGTATATAAGCTTGTGCTATGGGATCTGGACGACTGATAAACATACTTATATATTTTAAGAACATACATATTATAGGTACACAGAAAATACCCGAACTCCGAAACAAAAGTTAGCGAATCACACAAATAATTGGACCCGGACCTCCAGCGCGGCAGGCGGTACCTATCACTACCGATTGCCCCACAGAGGAAGTCAAAAAATTTATCTTTGATTTATTACCAAAATCAACTTTTGCCAGCTGTCAGTGGTAAAACCGAACATTTTTTTTTAACGTGAGGAAAAATCCTCATGGATGGTATGCCGGACTCCTACCGACTAAAAAACCTCACGTAACGCCCAACAGCCTATGGTTTGGAGCCCGGGTAAGCCCTCGAAAGGATGTCCCAGGACTCCCAACAGACCCACGGCCGCCACTGTGGCCTCGCCTAGGGGGTCCTCGCCTACCGAGCATTTACTAAATTCTAATAGTAAAATCCCGAAAAAAATGTCCCATTTTCATAAATCCTTACATTCACCGACTCATGTCGGTACGAATCCTAAGACTTACTCGTAAATCTTAGGATTTACCGTAGTTCGAGCTTTTACTCTAGCTGACCGCTGCTAGCTGTTCGTTTACGTCACACAAAGTGAGTGTAGTAGCGCCTCTGGCGTTGCAAAAGTTCAAAGGCACGGAACGGTGACCACAGTTCATCAGCTGGGGCCGTAAGCTTGTCTGCCGCCTTATTGGTATAAAAAAATCAGTCAACGCCAAAGAATTTCTTTCTTATTGGCGAAGAAACAAATATCAAACATGGTAATTCGTTCCGAAGTGAACATACATATCAATAATTGCGTCTATATGCCTGGTAATTTGTGCTGTTTTTGGGTTCCATACTCAAAGTGAAAAAGGGGGACCCTATTCATGAGTCTTCGCTGTCCGTCTGTCTATCTGTCCGTCATGAGGCTGTATCTCAAGAAACGTAGGACTCGTAGCTAGAGAGCTGAAATTTATCGTTTGTATTTAAAGTTTTAAAGTATACCTACTTATTCATTTATCTCTTTCCACTCTTTTAGATTTTAACATCAGAAAGTACTTTTAACCATTCAGTCGAGTTCAAGAAGTACAAATATGGCGCAGGAGAACACGATTTTTATGTTAAAGTTTGGAAAAGAACCGATCCATCAACTTGGACGTTCATTGGTCAAGGCAACACTACATTTATATTAACAGGTACGTTAGGGTATGATTCCGAACTCGGCAGCACTGCTGTCGCTGCAGTGCTGCCTACCGCGTTCATTCCGAGCAAGGCAACAGTGTCGCGCTGCGCGTGATGTTATCAGGGGTGTAAGGAGCCCCACTACCACCAAGACTCAGGAGCCCAAGCGACCTCACCTGCACGCGTTGCACCTGCTGTACAACTGACGAGGCTCCGCGTATTTAGGTACCCACATGGTGGCCTAGGTTTTCATGTGGATGCCAGGTGGTACAGTGTTGGTCCGGGGGGGTACCACCGTGCAGCTGTGAAAAGCCCCCCAAGTAACCCAGCCTCGGTTGGGTTGCGTTCGGGGTTCAGCAGCTGGGCCCGGAGCGATGTGTGATGCAACAGGGGGGGACTAGTAGACGCTAAGTGGATTCCAGTGTGGCTGGCGGGGACGACCCGCACGCCAGGGAGACCCGTAGTAACAGTTCTGCTGCTGGCTGCCCGCGGCATAGTACTGGGGCCCAACTAGGACTAACCACCCTGGGAGGCTGCCCCGCCAGTCCGCGCATAATCCCGATGTGGTTCGTCATGCCGGATGGTGTCCGGACTGGGACCCGGCGGCTGGGAATCGGGGGCCCTTTCGTCCGGCGAGTCAGCTTCCATCTCACCACACAGTCATAGATGAAGGTAGCTCCTACGCCTTGTCACTCACTGCTGCGAATGTCGCTCCGTCTTCACGTCATTTACCAACCATCATGGCAGCGCAAAAAAGAAAAGGAGGTATCACTGCGGCCGCTTCTACAATTCGCACAAACGCTGAGTTCGACGTGGAGTTCGCTAATATCCACGAACTCTATGCAAACCTTGACGCCGTCTTTCACCATCTAGCGACGGCACGGCCAGCTGTGATGTTCCCAACGGACACGCAAATACGCCGCCGCCGTGACGATCTGTCGTACTTATGTTAACCTGGTTATATCATCGAGGAACAATTTCGAAATAAAACCGGGATGTGCGCGTTCGTTAGGGCGGATGTTTGCTGTCGCCGGCGGCGCCGCCTTTAGAACTCTTCCTTCTCCGTCCTTTGACTGCACGTGGATCACTGCTCCATGAGTTACATCTACGTATGTGTCTGCCGATCCCACACAGGGGAAGCTGAGATAACGAAGTTGTTTCCGCACCTCAGCGAGGGGACTGAAGACGCGCAGGTGCGGTTCCCGAGCGCTGAATTGTTTTTTCGGGGGGACTTCAATGGTCACCACTCTGAGTGAAAAAAGGTGCGAAGGACAGTCAACGCAACAACAAGCCCAAACCTACATCAGATTCCAGTGTCTATTTCACAGGGATATGAACAGTTAGTAGGCACTACTACCGTCATATGAAAGAGAGACATTGAGAAAGGAATTAACAGATTTGAAAGGCTATTAAATTTTCAGTGTGTACCCATTATGGACGGTTACGCCTACGGAATAAGTGAAAGAAATATTCATGTTAGAAGTAAAGAGATAATATAAAATAGATAGGGAGATAAAGATGTAACCGATAATACGTACTTTAATTATTGTGTTCTACTTACATCATGATATTTGCTTACAGGTTCAGGACGCCCAACTTACACTGCGAGTACCATTACTCGTCCTAATACAACGAGGAGCCCTTGGGTTTATTCAAAAACAACGGATTGGTACCATTCTACAAATTCAATATCAACACTAAGACCTACTCCCACATCGCGGTATTGGGCTACTACATTACCAACAGATAGGGCTACTTCAGTATCAACACATAATACTACTCGCACATCACGGTATTGGGCTACTACAAAACCAACAGAAGGGGCTTCTTCAGTATCAACACATAATACTACTCCCACATCATGGTATTGGGCTCCTACAAAACCAACAGATAAGGCTACTTCAGTATCAACACAAAATATTACTTCCACATCACGGTATCGGGCTACTACAAAACCAACAGAAGGGGCTACTTCAGTATCAACACATAATACTACTCCCACATCACGGTATTGGGCTACTACAAAACCAACAGATGGGGCTACTTCAGTAACAACACATAATACTACTCCCACATCACGGTATTGGGCTACTACAAAACCAACAGAAGGGGCTACTTCAGTATCAACACAAAATACTACTCCCACATCACGGTATTGGGCTACTACAAAACCAACAGAAGGGGCTACTTCAGTATCAACACATAATACTACTCCCACATCACGGTATTGGGCTACTACAAAACCAACAGATGGGGCTACTTCAGTAACAACACATAATACTACTCCTACATCACCGTATTGGACTACTACAAAACCAACAGATAGGACTACAATACCAGCCCCTGTTTCTAAAAACTTAACTACTGAAGTAACAGCGTATTCCAAGCCTGCTCATTTCAAGATAGTTGTAAATGCTATTTTAAGTGGTTCATTCAAAATAATTGACCTATCAAAACACTAATTATATTTTATATTTTTCTTAATTATTTTTATAAAAACCTGCTTTCAAATCTATTAAAGGCTTAGACTTAGACTATATAATAACTAACTGTAGTTAAATAGTCTAAGGTTATAGGCCTAATTTTAGTTGTTCGTCATTTAGAAGGTAGTTCACAAAATTAGTATTTTTGGTTGTTGTGGTGCTTATAGCATTTTCTTTTGTTTACATTTTAATATCGTTAAGTTTATTATTTTCATTCCAATACTGTTAGAACATATTAGAATTCAATAAAGTTTTGTCTGGTTTTGTGCTTGTTTTATATACCTACTATAATAATCTATATAATAAAAATATACTATATAATAAACATAATAAATATATCACTATTATAATGTGTTTTTCTAATCTAGGGTTTTATTTAGCTTTGAAAATGTGCGTCCTTGTCCAGTTCTCTCCTTCCACAGCATCGTCAGCATCTTTTGTACTGAGATCAACATACATGCATACATACATAAAAGCCTCACGCCTTTATCCCCGAAGGGGTAGGCAAAGGCATAATATACGCCCACATTTCTTCTTATAGTTTTATGTCCCACGTATTAAGAGGTGAGCCTATTAATACGTGGACGCATTCATGCGCATTAGAGGCCTGACGGAGGAAACAGTCTCACAGGGTGAGGTGGTGGTTGCGGTACTCTTGACATCGCCAACACCTTCAACACCTTGCCCTGGAGCTGCGTTAGGGAGACGCTTATCTACCATGGAGTGCCTCCCTACTTCCGTCAAATTGTCGGGGCCTATCTCTCCGAGGGGTCCCTAACTTACCCGAGCTGGCTAGGGCCAGTTCGGCGGCGAGATGTTTCGTGCGGTGTTCCACAGGGATCGGTATTAGGACCGCTCCTGTGGAACATTGGTTACGATTGGGTGCTGCGTGGTTCGTTGCTTAAAGGGGTCGGCGTAACATGTTACGCTGACGCCACCCTCGTACGGCGCGGGGAGCAACGCACCGAGACACAGCACTAAAGGCCATGGCAGGGGTTGTTCAAGTCGTGGGTCGAGGTCGCCATTCACACACATCAGCCGCGCGAGTGCGGCTGATGCCCACCTCAGTTTTGGCTCAACATCAGAGGACCCAACACTCTCTACAGGAGACTGTACCTGGGGATCGTGCGAAGTATGGCCCTATACGGGGCTCCCGTAGGGGCGGAAACCCTGACGGCTTGCAATGTGAGATTGCTGAGCCCCCAGTAATACGGGGATACCGCACGATCTCAAGTGAGGCGGAATGTCTCCTATGCGGGACCCCTCCATGGGACCTGGAAGCGAGAGCCCTTGCCTCACTATTCAAATGGCGCAAAGAGGCGCTGGAGCGGGGCCAAAGGCCTGCGTCTTGAGAAATCGAGGCCCAGCGGTACCAGCTCCACCAAGAAACCGTGGAGACATGGAAGGTGCGAGTTGAGCAACCAAAGGGGGGATTCGCCACAATCGAGGCCGTCAGACCTGTTTTGGGCGAGTGGCTGGAGAGGAGACACGGTGCTCTCTCCTACCGGTTGTCACAGATACTTACCGGGCATGGTACCTAGCTTCGGTAAATATCTGTGGCACAGACACTGGGAAACCACGGCCGAGTGCCAGCACTGCGAGAGCCACAGCGATGACACAGCGCTTGTGGCAGGTTTGGACGTGGACACTCTCTCGCTCGAATCCATGGTGCGAGTCATGGCTCCAGCGTTCCATGGAGTAAGTGGTGTAGCATTTGTTTTCTTTAGATGCAGCAATGTCTGGTTGAGGGCTTGACAGTTCATAATTGAACGTGTCAGGACGCCCTTAATCAATTCATCGCTAGTTTTATTTTTTATCTGTAGTTTTCCTTTGGCACAAGTGACAAGAGTGTCTATGGCACCTCATGATTTGCTTTGGAATACAGGGTTTTGGAAGACGGATTTCCAGAATATTCAGAGAGAAACATTATAATAAGACCTGCTTTAGGGTAGTTCGAGCTCTTTTTCTTTAGCTCTTGAGTCTGTAACACGAATCAGTCTTCGCTCACGCCCTAAGCACACCTCCGCCGCGAAACCAGAACAGCGGAACCGCTGAATGAATTCCGCTGTACGTAGTACATATATATCGATGGCTGTGATCAAGTGTGGATTGAACAGTTTAACTGGGCAACGGAACCTGACACGAGTTAGTCGATGTGACGCTATCGCAATTTTATCATATTATTTTTATTATCTGGATGACTTAATAAATACATAAAGGGTCTATTTCTGATGGCTTGAAGTAGTTTTTCCGTGAACTTCACGTCCATTTACTGAAAAAATATTAGTTTCGCCGTTCCGCTCTGTATTTCTGTCAATTTTGACAAACCGGCGCGTAGACAACGCGGCACCGCATTATCAAGGCGGCCGAAGCGCGGAGGTTTGACTGGCCTAGAAGCAGATTGGCGAAACCGTGCGGTGAAAGAGATAGAAGATAGTTACATCTATGCATTAGAACAGGCGGTTTCGCTAGTGTTCCGCTCCTCCTACATGTGACAGAACTTGGCGGAATTACTGCGGTTCCGCTATCATGGTTTCGCGGCGGAGGTGTGCTATGGGCGTTAAGCTCTGGCATTTGTACCTCGCCATTATACGAGGTTATAATTAAGATTACTTACAACATTCTACCCAGAAAACTAGTAAGTCTCCATTTCTTTTTGCAAAGCATTTCAATCTGCGTCTGTCGCGTTGTCAGCAACTTATTTCGTGTTTTATTTCATGTCAGGGTTGTATAATACGGGCAAAAACTGGCCCACTATAGCGGTGATAGGAGCCACGCCCTGTGATACGTGGCCTGCACGAAAACCTGCAGTCTCCACCTGGCATTTACAAGCAGCCGGTGTCGCTCTCACCTCAACACGAAGGCCAGTACCATTCTACTAATACCACCGTGTAGCATAGCTGCCTTAATGTATTAACCTGTAGTACCTGCTTACGCCTATGTAGAACGCTTAAGAAGTACCTAAGTACTAGTGCATAGTATAGGATCTACCCTTATGAATAACTACTTAGTCTATATATATAGGTATGTCTATTAATGTATAACTTCTTCCGTTTGTCTCTGTAGCTCTGGGAACTTTATAAATATGCAAGGGTGAAAGTATGCAACCCTGTTGAACTCCTCTCAAGATGTCTACGTCATCAGTCATTCTGGATTCAACGCGTACATTCGCTCTTTGATTCCAGTAAAGATTTTTTATAACCCTTATGTCCTTGCTATCCAGCCCTGCGGTTCTGAGTATGTCGACCAATTTGTGTGCTGTACTCGATCAAACGCTTTTTTGTAATCGATAAAACACACAAAGACCGCCTGGTTCATGTCCAAACATCGTTGGATAAGGATTTGGTAACCAAATAGTGCGTCCCTAGTTCCCAAACAGCTTCTGACTCCAAACTGTGTGTCCGAGATATTATTTTCACATTTTTTGTAGATCCTGTTGTGGATAATTTTTAAGAAAGTTTTCAGAAAATGACTCCTAAGTTAAATAGTTCGGTATTCTTCGCACCTTTTTTCTGTGGAAACATTAGGCAGAGTAAAAAAAATGGATCCGAGCCAATCTTTTGGAATGCTACCGGTGTTACTTATATATGGCATTAAACAGCTTTTCTATCGGCTCAAGATTATCATACTCTAGCTAGCCCCCTATTCATAATCGTTTATTAAACCTATTTTAGTTAAAACACATTTTAAGTCTATTGCTGTCTCTAACCATACTCTGTCATTGGTTAGAGACAATATACTTAAAGTGTGTTTTAACTAAAATAGGTTTAATAAACGATTATGAATAAGGGGGTAAGACTTTTATCACTTCACTTGGTATTTTATCGGGACATACAGATTTACCCGCTTTTGCTGTTTTGATTGCATTGTTTTTGATAAGCAATTGCTCCTAGTAATGTACGGACCTGTGCTCTGTTGGAGATTTGAATCTATATGCAAGTCTGCCTATCGTCTATCGTCTTGGACCAATAAAGTTTTGTAATCTTGCCAGATTTTAAGCTTCAATAGACAAGCGTTGCAGATTTACCATCAGGTGCAACCAGGGTGTGGGTATTGTGCGATTTGCTAGCTCCCGTTATTTATCTTATCTTCCAATGCACATTGAACCAGTCATATTTAGCCTGACATACCTCGATCTCAGCACATAGGCCACCCAACTATTTTTCTTTACCCTCTAACATTTTGAAGCGGATGGTCTTATCCTCTTATCAGTAGTAGTCTATGCATATACCTACATTTATTATTTACAGAAAATCACTAAACTACAAAAAACACAATTTGTATATAAAAATCTCAATGATTTAAATCGGGATTCGAACACGGGTAAGTACCTAATAACGCCTTAAGTAGGCCACGACTACATAAACATTAGGCCACTGTCAGATTGTGGAAATGCAGATCAATGTATTTGTCACGTTTAGTTCTCTGTTAGAGCTCTGAGATTACTCACGACTTGTTTTAAACGTAAAAAAACATAGAATACTAGCTGATCCGCGCAACTTCGTTTGCGTGATATATGAAGAACCGCTCGACCGATTTTGTGCAAACTTCACATAAACCATCTACTAAATAGTCCAAATAAAGCCTAAGCATTTGATTTGAATAGGTGAGCCCGTTCTTACGTTATAAAATTACAACGAACAGTGGCATTGATTTTTATATATTATTATATAGATACCACAACAAAAAAATCAATATCTGCCCATGCGAGTGGGTTATCTATTCTATACTAATATTATAAAGAAGTAAAGTTTGTGTGTTTGTTAAATTGTAAGGGGTAATCTCGGGATCTACTGAACCGATTTTAAAAATTCTTTCACCAACAGAAAGTAACGTTATTGTGGAGTGTCATAGGCTATACAGCATCACGCTACAACGAATAGGAGTGGAGCAGTAATAGTAAATGTTTCAAAAACGGGGGAAAAGTTATTCCTTTTGAGAGCTTCGTTGCGTGTGCTGCGTAAATGTTTATAGTTATGTATTGAATATTAACGAGGAGACGCTACGGGAGTAACGAAACGCGACGGGAGTAAATGCGACGGGAACAGATAATACTCTCTCTTATGTGGCGCAAACGAAGTTGCGCGGGTCAGCTAGTATAAAATAAGTAGGGGCGGCGCGGGCGGTGGGTACCTACCTACAAACGGCGTTGTTTAAGTAGTTAAGTAGGTAGGTCCCTGCGTCGAATAGGTACTGTTCTCACCTTTGGGATGACTCCGCAAGGTATTTACTAGACGCGCTTGACGCTATGCAGAGACGTGCTATCCGAATAATTGGTTGTCCTGAGGTGACGGGAGGTCTCGAACCGTTGCATGGCGCAGCGAAGAACCATAGCGTCCTTGGCTGCCTTCTATCGAATGTATCAGGGCGAATGTTCTGAAGAGCTCTTCAACCTGATCCCACCCTCTCCTTTCCGATCCCGAACAACACGTGCCGGGCAAGTGTACATGACCATACAGTAGTGGGCTGAGGATGGCGCCCTGGCGCACTCCGACAGTAACTGGGATTGGTTTCGTGTTGCCAACAGTGGTCCTATCGTCGAAATTCAAGGCTTGAGTAGAGGTCCATGTTAAAGTTGATTCAATACTTTCGGGCTACATTGTCAAATGTCTTCGGTATGATAAACAGGTTTAACAAACTTCCCAACAACATTAGAACACTATGAATGAAAAAAGAAAAAAAATTGTTGGTTTAGAGCAGGGATGTTGCAGATGTCAACTTTTTCACATCCGCGGTTGCAGATGCGTATGCGGATGTTGGTCTGTTGGTCTCAATCATAAATACCTACCAATTTGGTTTAAAGTTAAACTATAGATAGGTACTTAATCTATGCTTATGACACCAAAGAGGATCGAAAATCTGTACCTACATCGAAGATATTTAAATAAAAAAAATTGTAACGCTAATCGCTTTTTTTCTTTATTCTTTATTGAGCCTGTATCCCAAATAATGTCGAAACTACTGAATCAATTTAAATGATAGGTACTTGGGATACCTACTCTTGAGCCTATAATCCGCGAAAGGCTTGGCTTTGGCTTTTTATACTTTTTATCGCGATATTCTGCGCGGTTCCTTTGAAAATGAAAATAAAAAAATCGGCCAAGTGCGAGTTGGACTCGCCCATGAAGGGTTTCGTAGCAGCAAGTAATATAAAACGTAATAAAAGTTCTTATACTAAATAGTTCGTTGTAACTTTGATTGATGTTTTAACACGTTCGCAGTGGTAGCGAATTTTCTAACCGAAAATTGCAGTTTATGACGTATTAAAAAAAACTACCACCTCTCTCTCGTTCAAACCAATTTTCGTTGGTAGTTTGTATGGCAATGTACCTACATCATATATTCTTTTTAGATTTATGATTCTCTTAGTTCTCTTAGTTAGGGGTTAGTTATTCTCTTAGTTAGGGGGGGGGGGAACACACATTTTTCCACTTTGGAAGTGTCTCTTGCGCAAACTATTCACGTTAGAAAAAAATGATGTTATAAACCTCAATAGCATTTTTGAAGACATATCTATAGATACCCCCCACACGTATGGGTTTCATGAAAAAAATTTTTTTGTGTTTCAGTTCTGAGTATGGGGACCCCTAAAATTTACAGCTTTTTTTCTAGTTTTATATAAGAATCTTAATGCGGTTCACAGAATACATCTAATTGCCAAGTTTCAATAGCATAGGCCTTATAGTTTCGGAGAAAAGTGGCTGTGACACACGGACGGACAGACAGACAGACAGACAGACATGACGAATCTATACGGGTTCCGTTTTTGCCATTTGGCTACGAAACCCTAAAAATGGTCTTTACGGGTCTCCCTATATGTGGAACTTTCACACTGTTTTATAGTAAAGCAAACATGCCAGTTTCGAACGCTCTTTTGATCCTGATGAATAACGCCTTTCTCTTGTCTACGTAAACAAAATTGCGTGGGTCAGCTAGTACCTACACTTATAAAAATGTAAAGTTTGTGAGTTTATGAGATTAGTAGGTACCTACCTAAGCAAAAAATTTAAAGAAACATTGTTCTACCAATAGATAGTTACATTGTTTGAAATATAATTATGAGGCACGAGTTATAAGCGACGTACCTATGTATGGAACAGGAGTTTGAAGTATGTCGAAAACTTTCCTTAATACACAATGCTCACAGCCAGGTTATCTACTCTACAATACGTAATGATTGATTTATGGTTAATTACGATTACGATAACAAACGAGTCGGAACATGTTACCGAACGAAAAGTCTATCCTACCGCAGTTAATTTCTCTCTTTCAAGCAACTTGGGAGACATCCGCATCCGCATGAAACTCCGCAATGATTCTTCCGGATGCGGATGTCCAAATTGATGCGGATGCGGATGCGAACATTCGCAACACCCCTGGTTTAGAGTAGTAGGACTAGTAGGTCTTGATGGCTAATTGTATAAACAAGCGCGCCGGCTTGACAAAAGTTCTAGTTGTGCCTAAGACCGATACCTATTAGTTTTACATTAAATTTTGTTAATAATATTAATGTTGTCTGTACTACACTTATTTAAATGTTGTGGTCAGTTCATAAGAATAAAAGGTAAATGTGGAAATATAGAAAAGAAGTATAGGGATCCTTGGCGTTGACATCTCCAGTGACGTTCAGTTCCGTAGTCAAATGACTACGGAACTGAACGAGACAGCGTACGGAACAACGGAGGACAAGGCTAAGCTAGCGTCCAAGAAGCTAGGTGTGCACACTGCTTCTGTATAAGTCGCAAAGTGCGGCCGCACATGAAATACTGCTGTCACCTTTGGGCGGGGGCAACTGAATATCAGCTTTGTCCATTTGACTCGGTGCAGAGGCGAGTTTTGAGAGTTGTCAACGATCCTATACTTACAAGTGGTGTGGAACCTCTTCGCGACAGGAGAGACTTTGCCTCCTTATGCGTGTTCTACCGACTGTACAATGGTGTGTGCTCTGAGGAATTGTTTAATATGATGCCCACGGCTACGTTCTATCACCGCACCGCTCGCCACGGACAGGGAGTTCATCCTCACACTCTGCGTCCGGAGCGTTCCAGCACGGTTAGATTCGATAGGGGTTTTCTTCCGCGCACGCTCAGGTTGTGGAATGATCTCCCTGCCTCGGTTTTCCCAAACGCCTACAGTATGGGGTTCTTCAAAAGGGGTCTTAGAAGGTTTTTACAGGGTCGGCAGCGCGTGTGGCGCCTCTGGTGTTGCAAATGTTCATAGGCTGCAGTGACCACCGGTCCTTCTGGTGGGCCGTATGCTTGTCTGCCACCTTAGTGGTATATAAAATATATATATATATATATATATATATATATATATATAAAACAATAAAATGAAAAAAGTTTATTTTACGGAATACACATTAATACTTAAAACTATAGTCTATCTAATGACTCCAACATCACTATGCTGTTTCCTCGGATGACCTGAAATTAAAAAAAATTGACATTTTAATATTTTGAAGTCTCTTTCATTGTAGCTAGGTATTATGGTACAAGTGTCCACAATTTGGAAATAATTAGAACTGAACCAGTTATAAACATTTGCATATTTTCTTTACTACTAAGGTTGCATACAAGCTCACCATCCAATGAAAAGTGGTCAATGTAGCCTATAGACAGATGCCCCATGGTGCCGGCATCATTAGCCAAGCAAGAAAGGTACGGTAGTAAAGGCTATGGTGACCACAAGTACAACTGGTGGGCCGTATGCTTGTCTGCCACTATCAGGGTATAAATAAAATATTATATGGGTAATTCTCATTTCTGTAAAAAAACAGTGTGATCGTGATTTTTTTGGGTGTAATTAAATAAAATGTTTGGATTTTAAATAGCGCTAATGAAGTTTAGGTATAATACTATATATCTATAAATATAAAAATCAATGCCACTTTTCGTTGTAATTTTATAACTCAAGAACGGGCTCATCTATCCAAACCAAATGTTTAGGCTTTGTTCGGACTATTTAGTAGATGGTTTATGTGAAGTTTGCACAAAATCGGTCGAGCGGTTCTTCATTTATCACGCAAACGAAGTTGCGCGGGTCAGCTAGTTACATATATAAATGAGTACTGTAAGTACATAGTATTTTTTAAAATTAATTATAAAGCCTTAAAAATGTCCCTTCCGTGGATGTGATCACCTTTGATTTTGTAATGAAAAAATATGTCATCTTACAGTAACAAAGTAAAGAAACATTACAATTAAAATAACGATAAATATACTACTTAAAAATAAAATTTACAGTTCAATCTACATTATATTTTTCATTTACTGATGGTTTCATGTGTGTGATTAATTTTTTTGTCACATCCATGGATGTGTGTCACAGGAGTCATACTTCATTAAATTTTGCGCGTGTATCCGAACGCAATTGACCATAAACAAAGCAGCCATCCGCCATCTTAAATCAGTCTTCAGTTCTTACCTTTGTTGGAATAATTTCGAGAAAATTATGTTTAATGTTTTAGTCTCACAATTCGTCACGCATAAGTGGTCACAACTGTGGTGATTCCCTAAGGTAGTATATTTCAATTACAAAATTAAGTTTAAGTTATTTAATTGCATTTTTGTATCAAAATCATTACCCTAAGTTTATACATTCATCCAAGATTTAGAGGTCATGTTTCCGAGATTTCATTTGTAAAAAGTCACTTCCATGGCGTCACTTCTATGGATCCGTGGATAAAATTATATCCATGGATGTGACCAGTAAGCCATGGAAGTGAAGTGAAACTTGCTTATTAAGGATAGCTTTGGTTTTGGGATGCTTTAATTATTGTTTTATTGTAGATGCCGAAACAAAAAACACATCCTAAAACTGCTGAAGAGATACAAAGGTTTCCACAGCGGCATCGTCGTCCACACTTCAAACGGACCTTTGCAACATCAGAGGTTTGAACGCGAACATCAACGTAGTCCACCACCATCTTGAAACTGCGAGGCCGACCCTTTTTTTTGGAGACGCAGATCTCATGTCTGAAAGATAGAGAAGCTTGTAAGACGGCGACAGCAGACATTATCCCGGACGTACATATATCTCATGTATGTACGTCCGGGATGATGTCTGCTGTCGCCGTCTTACAAGCCTCGAAGACAGGGACCTGTCTTCGTTATGGGCACGCGTGGATCTCGGGGGCCACACTCGGATCTCCGCGTGCGTGTACATTCACAGCGGTAACACGGACACAGTTCGCCTTTTTGACCACCTGCAACAATCGACTGACAAGGTGATTGAGCAGTGTCCCGCGGTGGAGATAGTGATTCTGGGGGATTTCAACGGTCATCATGTTGACTGGTTGGGCTCTCGGACCACCGACTTTGCGGGGAAAGCTGCTCACGAATTTGCCCTGACCTATGGGTTCATTTAGTTAGTTAAATCCCACACGAGGATACTAGACAAGAAGAACGAGCATAGTCCATTGCTGGATCTTCTGCTGACAACGCGTCCGGGCGGATACAACGTTTCAGTGGATGCTCCGCTTGGATCGTCGGACCACTGCGTCGTTCGGGCGCATGTGCCTCTCGTAAGGCCTGAACCACCTCGGCCTAAGGAGTGGCCACATGTGTGGCACTATAAGTCGGCAGATTGGGATGGACTGCGAGAGTTCTTACTTCAGTTCATATAGGCGGCTTTGTTTTGCCTCAGAGGATCTGGAATCCTGCGCTGCAGCAGTCGCTCGCGGGGATCTCGGATGGCATGGAGTGCTACATTCCAAACCGCTGTAGGAGCAAAAAAGCGACCGTGGTTCAATCGGCTCTGCAGAGAAACTTTGATGTTGAAAGAATCTACCTACAGGGCTTGGACCACTGCTCGTGCGAGTTCAGATCCAAACATCTCTGAGGTGAAACGTAAATAAAAAGGGCCAGCAAAAGAGCAATTGTCAAGGCTAAGTTCGATTTCGTCGGCAGAATTGGTGAACGGCTAGCAGGCTACCCTTCAGGGAGTCGCGAATTCTGGTCCCTTGCCAATGCTGCACAGGGAAACTTCTGTCAGTCAGGTTTACCACCTTTACTTAAACCCGACGGTAGTTTGGCTCAGAGCAGCAAGGAGAAAGCCGACCTTTTGGGTTTTCTCTTTGCCTCTAACTCAACCATGAGTGACGGGGTGCTTTGCCGCCGGGCATTCCGTGGTGCGGAATTTCCATGCCGAAAGTTAAATTTACGCAGAGGAATGTCCGACGTGAGCTTCGATCCCTGGACATTCATAAGTCGAGTGGGCTGGATGGTATACCCGCGGTGGTACTTAATCAGTGTGGTCCAGTGTTGTGTCCGGTACTTACACGTCTTTTCACGCTTTCATATTCCATGCGACAAGTCCCGGCGTCGTGGAAGATGCGTATGTGCATCCAGTGCCCAAGAAGGACCGACCCGGCCAACTACAGGCCTATAGCCGTCCCCTCCCTTTTATCGAAGGTGATGGAGCGTGTAATTAATGCACAGCTCTTGAGGTACCTTGAGGATCACGACCTGCTCAGTGACCGGCAGTACGGTTTCCGACACGGTAGCTCGACGGGCGATCTTCTAGTGTGCCTCACACAGCGATGGGCGACGGCTATCGAGAGTAAGGGCGAGGCTCTAGCAGTGAGCCTCGACATCTCTAAAGCCTTTGACCGGGTCTGGCACCTTGGTCTTCTTACGAAATTGCCCTCATATGGACTGCCCGGGAGATAATGCGGATGGGTGTCCAGCTTTTTGGCCGGTAGAAGCATCAGGGCCGTCGGCGACGGTAGCTGTTCAGACTGCATGGCCATAAACGCTGGAGTACCTTAAGGCTCAGTGTTGTCTCCTACTCTGTTTTTGCTGCATATCAAGGACATGTTGTCTATTGACGGCATTCATTGTTATGCGGACGACAGTACGGGGACACTTGTTACACGGGCCGCCCCGGTATCTCTAGGGACGCAGTGGAGGATAATCGTGAACAGCTTGTGTCTGAAATCGAGGCTACTTTTACTAGAGTGTCCGATTGGGGTGGACAAAATCTTGTCCAGTTCAACCCTTCCAAGACACAAGCGTGTTTTTTCACCGCTAAGAAAATCCTAATTATCGTAGTGCCGCAATTACAGGGCACAGCTCTTTCTATCTCCAATAGCATAGTGATCCTTGGCGTTGACATCTCCAGTGACGTTCAGTTCCGTAGTCATTTGGAGGACAATGCTAAGCTGGCTTCTTGGACAAGCTAGGTGTGCTCAACAGGGCGCGGCGATACTTCACTGCGGCGCAAACACTGCTTCTCTTTAAGTCGCAAGTGCGCAAATGCAAGTTTTTTTGACTTCTCAGATACTTTGGGCATAAAACGTTGCCTTCTTAACCGCACTGTCAGTGGCCTCGTTAAGATCGCTCTTAGTGCAGGAGGTAGGACATAGGGGGGCATGAAAACAAATGCAACATGGACTGCACTGGGGCTCCGCGGTCACATGCGGTTAAACCCGGGAAATTATACTTAATCAAAGCTATATATTAACTGAGTAATTCAATTTCACATGTTTTATGTAGTTAATTTGTGCTTTGAGAAAAACTTTAATAAAAGAGTAATAAAGTTGATTTTGTAAGATGTGTGTGTATAATTAATTTCAGTGTTACATCCCTGTTAGCGAATGTTACTTCTGTGGGTTACAATAATGTAGGGAAAGTCACTTCCAAGGCTGTGATGTCACTACCATGGACGAAGTAAATTTTCAAACCCCTGTATTTCATTACATGGGGGGCTGCAAGCTCTGCAAATAATTTTCCCTTAAGAAAAATTACCTAATAAAACAATACCCATCATCACATTTAACATAAAAAGGTTTTGTTGAAATATCGGATTTTATCATTCAAAATGAGAACTACCCATATTGCAATGTAAATTGTAACACATCAAAAATTACAACACACAATGTAAGTAATACAATTAATTGTTTCTGCTAGTTCAATATATACTGAAAACCGCTTTATTCAAAATTCTGTGGTAGTTAGGATGGTCTTTATGTTGGGAAAACTCTCGTTCTTTGCACTAAATAAGTTAACAATGGAGTCGGGCATTACATTATCAATATTCATCAGAAAAAAAAAATATTTTCATGCATTAAACTCAATGGAAACAATAATAATGAATAGCTAGGATGGAGACTCGGGAACCTCACACAATGTTATTGAAATTTTAGGATGTTTTTCACTTAAGTAGCGTAACTTGTTACTACCACACACTAAATAGGTACAGTGAATCAAAATTATGATAATCAACTTTGAGATGAAATTTTGTAACTATGTTTTGAATGCCAAATCTAATATCTAGTTGAAAATCAACCCTTCTTACTGGTATTAAAATGCAAGTTTGTCTAAGAATCTAGATGTTTGTTAGGTAGGAATTCATTAATTGTGGATTTTGCACGCGAAACTTACAGACAAGTGTTTTGCTCAGGTAAAAATTTTTCAAAACTAGTGAATTTTTGAATTGGATTCTTAAATTTAAAGTTACGACAACATGCACAAGTGTTGGAAAGTGATATAGCGCAGTGATACGTGACTTTTTAGGTTTATCGACAAATTCCACAGCAAGCTCTAGTAAAGTACCACTGCTTTACTAGAGCAGAACTTAGTCCAACCCAAGAAACTTATTTAGAAGTATAAGTTCCTTGGTCCAACCTTGGACATACTTGAATATGCTGTTGATAATATCTGGAATCTAGATTTGGCATATGGTCTAAGTAACCAAAGCCAGTATAAATTAATTGGAAAATTTGTTAGGTAGGACATAATGGCTGAATGGATCTGGTTGAAATTTGTTAAAGGAATAGATTATAGCCTGGAATCTCACAGTCATAAGCAATACTGTTCCTTGGTTTTAGAAAAGTCATAAGCAATACTGTTCCTTGGTTTTAGAACAGTCATAAGCAATACTGTTCCTTGGTTTTAGAAACTACCAGAGCACTCTAAAGACAGCATTCTGTCCAGTGAAGAGGCATCTACACCAAACCTTGCCTACCTAGTGTTGGGATGTCAATGTATTATCTCCACTGAGGTAAAAGGTTAACCTGATGTAATCTGAGCAGGCATTCAGAACTTAGGTAATACTAAAATTCTGTGTAAATATTAAACTTACCACCATGCCAATGGAATTCCTTTGACCATCCTTACATTCTTCTACAGATTCGTCCAATACGAGATTCATAAACGGATCGAAGCCGCGAAGAACTCCGGTGACCGACCTGCCGGCGTTAAGTTTAATAGACAACTTCTTGTCCATAAACCTGAAATTAGATTTTTCATAATTAGCACACAAATTCAGCTCAGTTGTTAATCTATATGAAAAAACTTCACCAATCCGAAAAACAGGCGTTAGAGATAGGTTAAAACATGGCGCGTGAGGACGCTTTGATAAATAATACCACGGTTAATGAAACATTGTAATTATGAAGTAGTATGCTTACTTTTTCAATTCTGGAGGATGAGCTTTCGACATTTTTAATGTATTTATATATTTCTAGAGTTATTTATCTAAAAATCGGCGAAACAAGCGGCAATCAATCGCAGCAAAAATGACAGCTCGTTTTTTTTTTGTTACAATAGATGCGATACGAAACTCTGACCTGGCTGACCTCCCTAGTCTCCAGACCATAGAGTAGAGTGAAAAGAGAATTAGAAGATTCGACTAAAAACGTGGTGATTCTGATTGAATTTTCCATAGATTTACAGTTTGTCTATAAAGTCGTGAAATTAAATGAGGGCGCTGCTGAATGCATGTACCAACCATAGATGTACGACCAAAATTATTTTGATACGAGGAGTTCGTTCCGAGTAAAAGCTTACTAATATTATAAATGCGACAGTTTGTGAGTGTGGATGTTTATTACTCTTATACGCTCGAACGGTTAAAGGGATCTGGCTGAAATTTGGTACAGGGATACATTATAATCTGGAATAACCATGGCTACTTTTTATTCCGGGAATAAGTTCTTACGGGAAGCGGGAACGGGAACAATACAAATATTATAAATGCGAAAGCTTATAAGTGTGGATGTGAGACTCTTTCACGCTATAAATGCGAAAGCTTATGATTGTGGATGTGAGACTCTTTCACGCTCGAACAGTTGAACTGATCTGGCTGAAATTTGGTACAGGGATACATTATATACATAGTCTGGAATAACACATAGGCTACTTTTCATCCCGGGAATAAGTTCCTACGGGAAGCGGGAACGAGAACAAATTCGACACGGGCGAAGCTGCGGGCATCAGCTAGTGAGTTAATAAATAAATCACATTATACATTTTTAATTTTGTTTCTGTTTTATTGAATCAGATCCAGAATAAAGTTATTGAACCAGATCCAGAAGCCCCGGTCTAATAGCGTCTTACAACCCACCAGCAGGTGCCTAGCAGTCCCAATTGCTTCGCCACAATCATGTAATTACATGTTTTATCTGTAACTTTCCCCCATCTGACAAGGATATTTTTGGCGCAATGCTCAAATATTAAAATCGTCTATTTCTTTCTTTGCCGACCTTTTCTGTTTCCCAGGAGTTTCAAACTTTCTTTCATTATTAAAACCTTCGTTAACTATTCGCCTAACTGTACTCTCTGATTTTCCTGAAAAGAGTAAAAAAAGAAAATTAATTACCTAATGGCAACAAACTATTGACATGAAGCAATTAATTCAAAATAAAAAATTGGTAGAAAACCAGATTGAACTGAGTATCAAAAATGTAGGTCGTACTATAAAATAACCTACTAACAATGTTATTCTAACCACTGACTTACATTATAGGTAGATTGTAAGTTTAAGATTCTAACCTAAAAATATGCAACGTAAACAATGCCTTTTTTTGTCTCCAAATCGTAAATTCAGTAAATTTGTAACTTCAGACAGATTCAAAACAAACAATAACACAATTACATACCCACCAAAGATGCTGTTCGCTCCTCAAAATCCCACAACAATTGTCCAGCTTGGTACTCCGCGAAACATCACTGGAAAACTTTAAAAATCACTTCCTGCGCACCACTCCGATTTTCTTTACTCATTTCTCAAACCTTTATGCGTAGTTTGGTTTCAATTTGTTGCAGTTTAATCCAAACATTAAAGTAACGTGAGAAAGTAAACGAAATTCGACGATAGCATTGACAACTGACCTACTTATGTTTCGTGTTGCCAGTGTTGCCACTGGTTGCCACACACATAACTATTTTTAGTTCCTCAAACATTCATTTCACGACTTTATAGACAAACTGTAGTTAGAATGTAGCGAAAAATTCTAAATCTATGGAATTTTCTGGAGCACCTCTACGACTCAAAATGTCTATAGTCCGTTCATAGTTAATTTACCTCTTGTTGTGAGGTTGGCTTCTCTGATTTTCGTGTTACCATACTAAGATTCTTTTTCTCCCATGTACTACAACCTTAAGTCGAAACTTATTTTCTTCTTTTGCAGCCGTTTTTTCGAGCGTGGAAATTATTTGAGATGTGGAAGCAGCATCTTTGCCCTCCTTGGTGATTAAAGCGGCCTTTAGGGAACTTCTGAATAAAACTTATGTGGACTATATTACATGGGCTTTAATGCCATAAAATATAATTAACAATAATGATTGAGAACTAAGAAATGCCCGAGGGCGAGCGTGTCGTGGAGCGAAGTGTCGGGCGGCCGCGCGGCCGGCCGGCGCGCGCGCCGTTGGATGCGCCCCCCGCCTCAGCCCCGCTCCCTGCGGTCAGTTGTTGGGAGGCGAGGTGCGCCGACATACTCCCCGGGTTGAAGACTCTTCAATCTTCTGGAAGTGGGCAGATGGAGTTGAAACCGCGACGGATGGTCCCCTTCTTGGTCTTGATTTCGGCCACCCTCGTGACTCCGTCGACGCCGGGATAGGTCTTAGTGACCCGACCCAGGGACCAGAGCAGTGGTGGCGACGTCTTGTCCTTGATAAGGACCAGGGACCCTGGCTTTAGCTCCCCTCTGAAATGATACCACTTTGACTTGGCCTGTAGCAGAGAAGTATATTCATTATGAAATCGTCCCCAGAAATGCTGCCTGATGTACTGGATCCTCTTCCAGCGATCCAGTCGCGTGATGTTGGCATCGGTCACCTGGGAGCACGGTACCGATAAAAGTGGTCGTCCAATTAGGAAGTGAGAAGGAGTCAGTGCCGAGAAATCGTTAGGGTCAGAAGAGAGGGGTGTAAGCGGGCGTGAGTTCAACACCGCTTCTATTTGAGTGAGACAAGTAGGTACACATCTCTTCAAAGGTGAAATGAGTGAGATCAAGTAATCTTTTTAAATGATGTTTAAAAGACTTCACGGCACTTTCAGCCAGTGAATTAAAATGAGGGCTATACCCGGGCGTGAAAATAAACTCGATACCGTCATGCGCCAATTCAGATGCAACATTTGATGATTTAAGGAAGTTGTACATTGTATTAGACACGCCTACAAAGTTCGTCCCGTTATCGGACGTGATGCTTCGGGGCTTGCCTCGACGCGCCACGAAGCGATTTAGAGCGGCCATATAAGCCTCAGTGGTGAGGTCTGTGACAAGCTCCAAGTGTACAGCTTTCACTGCCGAGCAAACAAAGATGCACATATAAGCCTTTGTTAGTTTGCAGCCACGCCCTCTGCGGTCGGCTACCAATACTGGCCCGGCGTAGTCAACGTAACTATTCAAAAAAGGAAATTCGAGATTAGTTCGCGAGGATGGCAGCTGACCCATTATAGGCTGTACATTTTGAGCCTTATGTCTGAAACACCTAAGACATTTATTCACGACAAACCTAGACAAATTCCTACCACCTAGCGGCCAATAAGTCTGTCGGATATGCGACAGTAACAACTGTGGTCCGGCATGTACAAGCTTTAAATGTTGCATGTGAAAAATAAGCTTAGTAAGTATGTGCTTACTACATAAAAGAATAGGGTGCCTCACATTAAAATCATAGGGGGAGTTATCAAGCCTCCCGCCCACGCGGATGAGGTCATGATCATCAATGAAAGGCGTTAAAGGAAGTAATCTACTTTTGCGTGGCAATTTTTGATTACTTTTTAAAAGTTTATATTCCTCAGGGAACATTTCAAGTTGTGAGAAATGAATAATTAAATTTAATGAATTTTCTAGCTCTAATAATGAAAGATTGCCACACAATTTACCACTTTTGTTTTTTAAGTTGTAAATAAATCTTTGCATTTAAGTAAATATTCTTTGAATTTTCGTTAGGCTAGAATATCTTAGTAATACATGATAAATGATAGATGAGTGAGAGGTTACGTCTGTGTGAAGAATGCTATGCAAGTTATCGTTATTACTCGTATCGTCAATAAAATGAGTCACTACTTCCGGCAAATCGTGTTTCGCTGTGCTTGGCATTTTGGGCCACTCACATTCACTAAGCAACAGAAAGGACGGCCCAGACCACCAGAGTGGTGTGTCCCTAATAATGTCAGCCCGAAGGCCACGGGAAACAAGATCCGCCGGGTTGTCCTTCGACGGTACGTAGCTCCAGGTATGACCACATGTGCTCTCCTGTATCTCGTGGACTCTGTTTCTGACGAAAGGCTTTAGCTGATTAGAAGGAGTAGAAAGCCAGCCCAAAACTATAGTGGAGTCACACCAGAATCTACACTTGTGGATGGGTATGGTGAGAAATTCCTGAACCTTAGTACACAGCCTTGCGCCTAACAAAGCTCCACAAAGTTCAAGCCTCGGGATTGTAGTAGGTTTTATGGGTGCTATGCGATTTCTAGAGACTAGAAGTTGTACACCAGTGGCCCCAACACTGTTACACGATCGAATGTACACACAGGCACCGTATGCTTTTTCAGATGCATCCGTAAAGACGTGTACTTCGTGTGTAACAGAGTTTTCAAGCAAAACCCAACGAGGAATTTTTAAATAATTTAAAGATGTAATTGTACTCTCAAATATAGACCATGCATTACTCACCTCGAGCGATACTGCGTCGTCCCAGTCGTATTTATGCAGCCAAAGTCGCTGCATTAGAATTTTAGCTTCGACAACGCATGGACCTACGAGGCCCAATGGGTCGAAAATCTGACTGATAACAGAGAGGACATGACGTTTAGTGACTTTGTTGGCAGACGTAATGTTAATTGTGTAAGTAAGTGAGTCAGAGTCACAGACCCAGTTAAGACCTAAGGTTTTAGACTGTGAGGAAACAAGACCCTGCTCAGAAAAATGTAAGATATTTTCTGACTCATTACTACTATTATTACATTTTATTTGATTTAAAATTTCCGAATTATTTGATCGCCATTTACGTAAATTAAATTTAGCTGAAGATAGAACCGATTTTACAATTTTAGTAACTTCTACAGTTTCGGATATGGTGCTCCCGCCACTGAGATAGTCGTCGACGTAAAAGTCGCGCCGTATAGCGCATTGCTCGGGTCCGGCTCGAAGGACCAAAAGATGAAGCGGCCTTTAGGGAACTTCTGAATAAAACTTATGTGGACTGTATTACATGGGCTTTAATGATGGTGATGAGTGTCTTTTTTGAATTACATATCCATTTTATGTAAATAAAAATGAAACTTCAGAAAAATCTTAAAGTTAAAGAACTACGTCTTTAGTAATGTTAATTATACTACTCGTGGGAACGCAATGTAGTTGAATTTAAACATCCAGAATGACGGCGATGTGGTTCGCAACCCGTCACGTCTCGTCTCCCATCGGGGCGAAAAGTGGGCTAATGATAGCCGCTTTGCTACGTTGAATGTAAGAGGAGGTATGGATGATAAAATTGAGGAGGTATGCAAGATAATGCGAGAGAGGCGACTGGATATTTTGTGTGTGAATGAGACAAAGCGGAAAGGATGCGACACCACGACGCATGGAACCTACACGGCATACTGGTCAGGCGTAGCCACAACCCGTGCGGCTTGTCAGGGTGTCGGTGTAATACTTTCCGCGAGAATGAATGAATGTGTGACAGATTATGAATGTGTGAGCCCAAGACTCGTTTGGTTGAGGCTAAAGGTTGGACTCACCCGCATCTTTGTGTTAGGAGTGTATGCTCCACAGGATGCGCGGTGGCGCCGGTCCTCAAAAGACCAAAGTGAGAGGCAGGCATTCTGGGAGAGTGTGAATGATATTCTGGGTAAATGCAAACGAAACGAAAGGATTGTAATGTTAGGTGATTTTAATGGATAGGTTAGAGTGAAGCGTGATGGATATGAAAGTGTATTGGGTAAGTTTGGGGATGAGCGAGTGAATGAAAATGGCGAAAGTTTGCTAGAAGTATGTTTAGAGAGGAATCTTGTGGTAACCAACACCATATTTAACCACAAAGATATCCACTTGTATACAAGGACACAAGAAAGCCAGAGAAGCATGATTGATTTTGTGATAGTAGACGCAAGAATGAGAAAGAATGTTCTGGACACCCGGGCATACCGCGGTGCCGGAATTGACACAGATCACTTCTTGGTAATTAGCCGAGTAAGAGGTCTGTTTCAGCTGTGGCGGCATCGTGTGCATAAACCCATAGGTGCATTGGAGCGCATTAAAGTTGAAAATTTGAAAGATATACGCGTGATAGAGGAATTTGTAAGTAAATTGAGCGAGAAATTTGTAAATTTAGAGGAGATATGTGAGATTGAAGAATTATGGAAGCCGATTAAGGAAGATCTCGTAAAAGTTGCAGTAGAAGTATGTGGGATAAGCAAAAGGAGACAAGGATGTCAGGTAAAGAGTATGTGTGCTGAAGTTTTAAAAGTTTTGTCTGATAAGAAGCAAGCATGGTTGAACTGGTTGGCTACAATGGCCAACCAAAGAATGCAGAAGGCAACGGATGAGGATGTAAAAATGGCAAAGGATGAGTATAAAAGGTATAAACGTGTTGCGAAAGAAGTCATAAAAAGTAAGAGAGAGAATGATGAGGATGACTTTCATAACAGGTTATCTGATGACTTCCAACAAAACATAAAATTCTTTTGGAAGTCAATAAGAACAATGAGGACTGAAAAGACAACCTCACAATTTAAGCAAATCAGAAACCGTAATAGCAGTCTTGTGATAGGAGAGGAATGTGTGTTAAAAACGTGGAAGGAATATTTTGAAAGTTTATTTGAAAAAGAGGATATGCAAATGGAGACTCATGTTTCGGAAATGAATGAACTTGAGAATGAAAGCCACTTAAGTATGGAAGAAATTGTGGAAGCGTTGAATAGTATGAAATTAGGAAAGGCTGCTGGGATTGATAGAATTTCTGTCGAGATGCTGAAAGCGGGTCGTTACGTGGTAGCTTGCCAGCTGTACCACCGCCTTTTTAATCTTTGCTGGCGAAATGGCAGAGTACCAGAAGAATGGTGCAAATCTGTCATAGTGCCGCTGTACAAAGGTAAAGGGTCACAGCAAGAGTGCAAAAACTACCGCGGCATAAGCTTGCTCAGTGTCGTAGGCAAATTGTATGCGAAAGTTTTGATTAAAAGATTGATGAATGAAACTGAAGGAAAAATGTGGGATGTACAAGCAGGATTTATGAAAGGAAGGGGATGCACGGATCAGGTCTTGTCATTAAGATGCCTAGTTGAAAAGTTTTTGGCAAAACGTCAAAAAGTCTATTGCATCTTCGTGGACTTGGAAAAGGCCTATGACAGAGTGGTGAGGAATGAACTGTGGTCAACACTGTCTATGTATGGAGTGAACAGCAACTTGATACGAGCCTTGAAATCTCTATACGAGGGCTCCAGTGCTTGTGTCAGGATCGATGGAGCTTGCACAGACTTTTTTCCCATCGAAAAAGGTGTGAGACAAGGCTGTGTAGCGTCACCATGGCTGTTCAACCTATACATGGACAGTTGCTTGAAAGAACTACAAGAGTGTGCGTATGGATTAAAAATGAATGAGCTAACCGTCAAATGCCTCCTTTATGCTGATGATCAGGTAATACTGGCATCATCGGCGGATGAGTTGCAATTGATGGTTAATATAATGAACGATGCGCTTAAAAGTAGAGGAATGAATGTTAATGTAAGCAAGAAAAAAGTAATGGTTTTTGAAAGAGAGAAATGTATGACTGATTGCTCGATATCGATCGAAGGAAAGAGCGTGGAACAGGTGAAAGAGTTTGTATATTTGGGTTGAAAATTTGCAAGAGATGGAAAGTGTGACAATGATATTGAAAGAAGAGTTTTGGCAGGAAATCAAGTGAATGGAGCCATTCACACCTTAATGAGCAGTCAGAACGTATCTAAAAAGGCAAGGATGGCTGTACATAGAGGAGTGCTTGTCCCTACACTTATGCATGGTAGTGAAAGTTGGGTGTGGCAGAAGAAGCATGAAAGTAAAATTAATGCAGTGGAAATGAGAAGTTTGCGAAGTATAGCTGGAGTGACATTGAGGGATAAAGTAAAGAATAGTGTGATAAGGGAACATTGCGGTATGACAGAAGATGTAGTGACTAAGATAGAGAAAGGGATGCTCAGATGGTTTGGACATGTGGAGAGAATGGATGGAAATAGGCTGACAAAACAGATTTATGAAGCGAGAGTGAATGAGCAAACTGGTAGGGGTCGATCTCGGCATACTCATTTCGATCAAATCGATAATCTTCTGAAAAAAGGCCAGGTCAAGAGTACCCTTAACCGAAGAGCATGTATGAAGACACTTATGAAAGTTGAAGAAGCGAAAGTTGTTTGCCAGAATCGTAGCAAGTGGAAAGTCATAGTCTCTGCCTACCCCGTTGGGAGACAGGCGTGATGTTATGTATGTATGTATGTATGTAGGGGATATTTACATAAAAAAAAACTTGTCTTAACGGTTCCATCTTATAATCTCCCCTAATATGCGGTAAAATGTCTGAAGCTGGCACTCATAGGGGGACTTTACTTACTGCAATACCAACTTACAGAAAACGATCTTTAATTTTAATTATTCAATTTTTAACTATTTTGTTAATAAATAGCTTAAAATTGTACATAATTGATTTAAAAATTATAATTGGAGTTCTTTTGCATTTTCTTTACACCATCAGAAAATAGATATTTTAAGGAACAAAAAGCAGACCGAATTTGAAAAAAAAATGCTATGTCGACAGGTGATTGTTCGCTTGAAAAATGAATGCTTTTGCAATATGAGGTCATATAAATGGTGAAAAAGGAAATTATCATTATCAAAGGCATCTGCACTGGTCTCGCTCGACAAGCAACTTTCGCTCTGGCTAGTCCTTGTTATCGTGACGACCACGTGGCCATATGTTTGGTCCCGGTTGACGGTAAAAGACACAGACAGTGTCTAGTCAAGTTGAGTTGAAGGTCTCATAAATATTACCAGTCATTGATATCGTAGTTGCTAAGTGGCGCGATAGATGGCTCTGTCCTTAGTCTAGTGAAAAAAAGATAACATCGAAAATATAAACTACGGGTTGTGTGGTTCCAATAGCTCAGTTGGTCAGAGCGTTTCCCTGTAAGGAAAGGTCATAGGTTCAAGTCCCGTTCAGAAACAAGTTGTCTCTATTCACTGCTGAATTTACATAGAAAAGTTAGCACTGTTTCTAATTACTTTCTAAACTCTATCCAAAAAGTTACTTTTACGTGTGGAATTTTATATCTTTTGCCTTTCGTAATAGGTACCAAAACACAAAATCTTATTGGTGTCTGATAAGAATGTTTTTATCAATGAAATGTGATTGCCAGTACAAAATATTTCTGACCATGTAACCTTATCTATTAAAGTGGCACATCTAGTACGAAAAAATAACCAGATATACAACGCAACTATAATTTAGCAGTATTATAGTCATTCCTTTTATCATACGTCAAATTACATCTAACCAATAATATATTAGCAACAAGTAGACAGCTGTGAGGATGGTTGCTGTTGTGTTTTTCATTTTATCTCAAAATAAATAATCGCGTTCGGTTCTTAATATGAAATTTGGCATAAATTATTGCCATAGACCTTTACAGTGAAAAGTTACATAGTGTAAGTGCGTTCCGTTCAAAAATGGATGAGTCCGGGATCGACATGGGTTTTGATCTAGCAGCGCTCCTGTCGAAAGATTTTAGTGTTGATCAGAAAATTTTGGAGGAGATGACTGCAGGGCAACAGCATCAGGATTTTATGTTCTACGAGTTAAAGTCAAAAGCAGTGCCGATAACAGAAAGGTAAGTGATTTTTTGATGGACATAGATAATGCTGCTGCGAATGTCTATAGCGCGCGTGAATATTTTTAGCACAATAAGAGGAACAATTTCACCGTAGTGTACATCAAACGTCCGCGACCCTGAATACTGGACTTGGCAAAGCCCCCAGTTTTACCTCTTGTTTATCTTTGGTGTACACGGTTTGCAAAGATCGTGCAATGTAAACGTGTATCGCATAAAACAACACTTTCTATTTTATACTCAATACCATAATCGTACATAACACCTCGCACTCAAAATCGCCTCTGTTTTGGTCTAAAAAATAAGTAACAGTTGTACATACGTACCTACTAGGTGCCTTTAACAGAGAGAATTTTCTGATTTTCGCGCCTTTCACGGAAAGGGAGAGTTAGTGGATTTGTAAGTTTTAATTTTGACGTACCTAAGAGGAATCTTCAAAACTTCTAGGCTCTCAAATACAAGACTTGAAATCTTAAATGGAAAACTGATGATTTTTTTTTCTCACATTTTGAAACAGAAAATCTTGAGATTGAATACATCACACATATCTACTCTTGGGTTGTGCAAATTCCTCAGGATTTTGCGGATCATAAGAAAATAAAGAGAAAATCCTTTATTTGTGTTCCTTTATGTGAGCTTCCAAGAAGAAAGAAAATAAAATCGGATGGTTAAGAATTGGCGACCTATATTTATTTATTAGGTGCTAATATAAAGCTACAGCATCTATACTGGTTAAAGACTATACTAACTATGATATACCTACTTACCTATGAATAACTTAAATAACATAAGTTATTAAGATATTTGTCCAGTAAGTCATCAAAATTGGCAGTCCAGGTAGAATTTATTTTTCGAAAAGGCCAATCACTAATTAATCAAATCAGCATAGGGATGTTCTCTGCTGGATCTCTCTCAAAATACGCCACAACACCCGGTCCCGCGCGTTCCACATCCAGACCCCGCACGCGACCTTTTTGGTTTTGCAGGTCTTTACTCATTCTGGCGGGTGGGAGTCCTACATTCACCGACTCGCAGTTTTCACTCCAGTACTCGCTTGCTCCATCGGCCAAAAAGACAACGGTCGTTCAATAATAACACATTTAGTTTATAAGTTAAATACATAATGTACAAGGCTTGAGTATTAATTTGGAATATTTTTACCCTTTGTACCAAACACGTTACATAATTAATTTAGAGTTAAAACAGTACTTACCTATATAAAAACTCGCGCGCTATCAAACAATTACGACCGACGCATTTGCAACTAGGTAGGTATGTTAAAAATGTAAGGATTTCGATTTAGACGTTTGAATGTCTACATTTTTATATATGGGTTTGATGCTAAAACTAATAAATGCGAACTACTGAACGCATTCTGCCCCCCGGTCATGGAGGCCGATAGTTTTGTTTTGGTCAAAGACGCGTCTGCGGCGTTCTCGCCGACTACGGAACTCAGGTAGGACAGTTCTCTCCCGCTGACTCCCCGCTGTCTCTTTCACGATCATGAACCTGCTCGCAGGACGACGCAGCGGAGTCCCACTAACTCCCGCTTGAGATCATGGTTCGGACCAAGGTCTCCAGCGAGAGAATGTCCACGTCCAGACCTGCCACGAGGACGTGGTGCTGTTGCAACCACGCCGTGCACCTCACCAATGTGTGGAGCACTGTTTACTCACTGCGTTCTTCACAGTGTTGGCACTCAGCCGTGATTTCCTGGTGTATTCGCCACAGATGCTTACCGAAGCTCCCGTGACCGGTAAGTATCAGTGACAACTTGTCACAGAACAACCGATGAGAGAACGTCGTGATTCCTCTGCAGCCACTCGTCCATGACCGGTCTGACCGCCGCTATTGAGGCAATTCGCCCCTTGGTTGTTCAAGTCGCAACTTCCAGGTCTCCAAGGTGTCCTGCTGGAGCTGGGACCACCGAGCCTCGAGTTCTCGGGACGCGGGCCTAAGGCCCCGCTCTAGCGCCACCTTGCGCAATGTAAACAGTGACGCAAGGATGCTCGCTTCCAGGTCCCATGGCGGGGTCCCGATAAGGAGACATGCTGTCTCAACTAAGAACTTGCGGTATCCCCTTATCACCATCGCCTTATGCGGGCTAAGTAATCTAGCCGCATTGCAGGCCGAGAGGGTCTACGTTCATACGGGGGCCCCGTTTAGGGCCATGCTCCGCACGATCCCAAGGTACAGTCTCCTGCAGTGGTGACATGAGCCTAGGCCCAAACTGGCGACACACAGCTGATCCTACTGTTTAGATAAGAAATCTGGGAAAAATACGTATTTTAGAACGAAAGTTGAAGATTAATTGGGATACTTACTCCAAGACCCGCAAACGGAAAATTTAAACGTGATACATAGGAATGCTAAGCAGTTGGGAAGAGTAAATCATGATCATATATTATCGATAATCTCATCCATCTACAACATATTTTACTTATTCTCCTTCTCAGTCCTCTATTGTCTCATAATTTATCATTTCATTTTATTATCTTCCTGGTTATTTTAATATCTATACTTACATAATATACATAATTATAATAAAATGATAGAAAAGTCAAAACTGTACATTGTAAATATTTAAAAAAAAATACTCGCTGGGTGTTCAACATAAGATACCTACCGAAGCCGAAGACATGGTTAGAAAAATTTTTGTCTGTTTGTCGGTTTGTCTGTTGGTCTGTTTGCTTTGCTTTGTCCAGAAGGATCTCGAAAAGTACTCAATAGATTTGATTCAAATTTTGCACAAATATTAACTTCAAATAGGCTATATATTATCACGCTACATGTCCTAGGGGCTAAGCAGAGAGCTATCAAATTGGCATTATAACATAATTTTCAAGCGTACGAAGTCGTGGGCAACAGCTTGTTTTTATATTTTAAAACAATTTCCTCTATCTGCAATAGCAATACCTAGTATCTACATGAAATCCAACATAATTATTTCATTCGACGAAACAATACCTTCTATCTCAGTAAATATAATTAATAAAAAATGGGTTTTGTAATATTCCGGACAGATTATTATGACACATTAAATGATAAAATATAATAAAAATAAATTCAAACCGACTTGAGACGTTTTTCTCGCCTCCTGAAAAGTTCATTTTTGCAGATATTATTTATTGGCTCTTCATCGGCGATATATAGTTACTTAAATTAAAAAACATGAAATAATGCATTCTGTTTATTTCAGACTAGCTGACCCGCGCAACTTCGTTTGCGCCCTAAGACCATATATCTAAGTTTGCGCCACATAAGAGAGAGTATTACCTGTTTCCGTCGTCACCCGTTTTTGAAACATTTACTATTACTGCTCCGCCCCTATTAGTTGTAGCGTGATGCTATATAGCCTATGACACTCCACAATAACGTAGCTTTCTATTGGTGAAAGAATTTTTAAAATCGGTTCAGTAGATCCCGAGATTACCCCTTACAATTTAACAAACACACAAACTTTACTTCTTATAATATTAGTATATATATAGATATCATGTTTCATAGTAACATTTACTCCTTATGACCTACACAATCGATATTCAAATAGAAATAATATACTTAAGTTATATTTTTCAAAACGACCGGGTTCGAGTCCCGAGCTGTGCAAGAGATTTTTTTCTAATCTAAGTACCTATGCAGTTTTTATTTTCTCTAAAATCGATGACATGGTTCCTAAAGAACAGATCGATGCCTCCAAGGAACACTCCTCTAACTCAAAATTTTGAAATTTTCGTTTTTTACCTAATTTGCTTTAATATTATCTAAGGATTAAGCCCCCCAATTTTTATAAAAATATCATGAGAAACAAAAAAGTTTTAAGGTTTACAAAACTCTAAGTATATGTACTTCCAGCAATCATGGGGTAGACATGCCACTACCTCAATATAGCGGAGCGTATGCTGAGCGCACGGGTGGCGGCCCGCGACTGCCCGCGAGACATATTCCACCAACTACGCGTACGGTTGGTGGGATATACGCGCGCGCTCGTTTGTTTATCGTCGCTTTGGTGGTAAAGAGAGTCAAGCCACAATTTTACTCAAAATGAACTAAATATGCCACATGCATAGAAGAATGTTGTTTTTATGGTGGAGAATACAGCTAACTGCCAAAATAGCTTGAGAATCTCGAAAATTGAGGTCACGGTATGGCCACCCGCTGTCTTTAATTTCACCAGACGGGGTCTTCCAAGCTGTTGGACTAAGACCTTGGAACCCCTGTTTTGCTCGATCACAGCCTCGACGACGCTGGTGCTATGTCGTCTGAGGTCACGTCGTATCAGCTAGTGGATCCTTAGGTTCAAATCCCACTGGTCTGACGAAGACGTGTGTAAAGATCGCATGTCTCATCTTATCCTCATAAGTTCGAGAGTCTCGGGCGAGAGCTTAGAGCACCTGTTATTGCTTTTTCCGGACAAAAACCTTCGGGACTATTGCTGCAGCGTCCTGACTATAATATCAACTTTTTATGGGGCTTCTTTTTAAAGAATGAGTTCATCAAGAAAAGCTTTTGAGACTCAAGAAAGTTGACAAGCCCCCGGTCATTCCTACACCCCACTGCAAAGAGGCTGATTTTCATTTTGCCGCGTTTAGTACTCCCACTATGGCATTAAAGCCCCCCATCACAACATTGTAGTGAGTCTTGGCATTACGGTCGGGGCATACACCTGGATCCCCTTCAGGAAGTACCTGTTGGAAAGACTTAGTATACTAAGGCGAAACACTGCTGATCTCCACAACGATGCTAATGAGGTCCTTTTTCACCACAAAGTCGACACCACCCTCGGGAGAATGCCTTCCATCACTTTCTTGAAAGTAAAACAGGTCCTCGCACAAACCCAGTATGTGCCAGTTTATGCGACCTAGTTCTACCTCGAGTTCCATGAGCCGCTCGTCCAGGCGCAGATTGACTCCTTTGAACGTTGCCAGATTTTTAACAAATATTTATATCTTTTATTATTACTTTATGCCTAGTTATTAATGAAGATAATTTTAGTTTTATGTAAATGAGGTCCTAACTGATACAAATTGCAAGCATTGATTCTAAATTTGAAAATTCTAAATAGGTCTATGACACTTATATCTTTTCACCACCATATTTATTAATTAGGAATGCCAAAAGATTTCAATAGTGAAAAGAGACAAGTGCAAATTTGCAATTAACCGAAAAACCCGTCTGCTAACAAAAGGTATTATTAAAAGTACTTGACCGTAATTCGAAGCTTATATAATGAGATAGGCATATCCGTTACCCGTAGGCTTATCTTACTCATGTTTGATGACGTATTTCCGTCGACTCACCAGTAGGGGGCGCCACCTGTGAACTTATAAAGAACATGGCGTCCACTTTGTCCTCATTGGCGTTTTGATTCCCGTAGCAAAAGGTTATAGCAGGAACACCTGCTAGTGCATTTATTTTTTCTAGTTACTAGTTATATACCTAGTAAAGTTATAAAAAGTGACTTGGGATGAAGTAAGTGAATTTACAAAAATAATTATTTAACGGCTTTGCCGTTCGTTTGAATATACAGTGAATCTAAAACAAGTGACTTGTGATTGAAGTAAGTGAACCTACAGACATATTTAACGGTTTGACTTTTCATTTAAGTCTCAGGTATGTTTTTACTTCATATTTTTACGATCACATATGAGTGTGATACGTCATAACGTGAAATAACCTATTATTTTAAAATAGGGTGTAGTGGGGCCCTACCAACACCATCGGGCCCAAGTCAACCTCACGTGCAAGCTCGTGCACCTGCTGAACAACGGACGAGGCTCTGACGGCGGCGGTCCATTTCAACACGGCGATGGGCTCACCACCTGTCACGTGGGACCGAATTGTACACGGTGAAATGTGGGCCGGTATAGGCCTCTGCCTACCCCTTCGGGGATAAAGGCGTGAGTATATGTATGTATGTTTAAAATAGCACGTAAACCTTTCGAGGTTGCAGTTTCTTTCATTTAATATCTTTAGTTACAGCTAATATCAAACTGATTTTATAGATTGTATTCATAGGTACTAATACTTTTTTTTTAGATATTATTTGCTTCGTGTATGTACAGCGTAAGTACCGCCGAATATAGAAAATATTTTCAAAATATTTTTATACCTACCCACATAAAGGCACATTAATTACTAGATGTTCCTATACATGTAAAAATATGGCCTATTATGGGTAAAATCGTAATCATCCCAAGTTTCTGAATACGTACGAGTGTGTCAAAGTAATAACTAAATGTTCACCATGAAAGTAGTACTTAAATTTTAGGTACGTAACATAATACTATTTCTTTTAGTTTGGTTTCTTGATAGAAATGAATCCTCCATCCTTAGAAAGTGAGCTAATTCCAAGTGGAGTATTTCAGAAGCGCGCTCTGAGCTCCAGTTACTGTATTAGGTACGTCAAATAGCTACAGTTCCAGATCATTTAGCTCGAACTTCAAATAAGGGCAATCGCGACGCCACGTGCATCGTCGTAAGTGGAGTAAAAGAAGCCGACTTCCACTAAACCAGATAAGGATGATGGAAATAGGTGAGTTATTTCTTATTACCTAACACTGGTCCTGACCAAGTGTAAATTTCTTCACTGAATGTTGAATGAAATTCTGGTTAATTTACGAGGATGATAGAAACAATCATCCTTGCTTCGTATTTTATATAGGGACAGCATTAAAAGAGATTTCGGTCAGTATAACCTAAGATGTTGATAGACACGTTTTGGCGACAAATTGCCTTGATAAGATAATATGCTGATACCCACTATTGTAAAATCATAGTCCTGGGTTCGTCAACCTAAACAAAAACGGGGAGATCCGACAATTCGAATCCCTGCTACATTTTGAAAAAGCTGACAAGGTTCTTTCTGCCAAAAGGCTTTTGCTGCCAAAACCTTTTGTATTTTTAAACAGAATCTTTTGAAAAACTTAAGTTTCTTCGAAAATATTTATGACAAAATTGAAGACCTACTTTAATAATAGGATTTCCATAAATCTTATATCAATTTATTACAAATGGCTTGCGGCCATAGATCTGATTTCATATATTATTCTCAGAATTGTCAAAGACCCAATTCTTAAAAATGAACCTTGATAAAATATCGCCTTCAAACACATACATTTTCGAGGCTGAAGCCTTTTCAACGGCACGCGGGAAGGCATTCATTTTGGTCTTCGATCTCCAAAAAAGGATGACCCCGAAAAAAGTTCATCCAAATCATTACGCCAGCCTTCGAGAGGATCAGGCGTCAAGATCACATCTCCATCGAATGGAGTCCAGATTCCATTGTACCAAGAGCCTTTTTAGGCCTGTATTACAGTTACCACTCTCGAGGGGTGTGTACAATATCCATAATAATTGGGCATACTACAGTAAATGTCCCTTCAATTAAGAAATTTCTGAGCTTTATGCTCTCAAAGAGACTGAGAAGTTTAACATCCCCTGCCCATACCAGCAAAGGGAACACTAACCAGTTACCACCCTCGAGGGGTATGTACAATATTGTGTATCTATAATAATTGGGTATACGATAGTAACCAGGCGTACGATAACATACTAAGTAACCATGCAAGGATGTCCCTTCAATTACGAAATTTCCGAGCTCGAGGCTCTCAAAGAGACGAGGAGAGGTCTAACATCCTCTGCCCACACCAGCAAAGGAAACACTAAATAATATGACCCTGTCATTCTATGTCGGTCAGTTAACTCTGTACAAAATACGTTGGTAAGGAACGAGAGTACCAAAAAGTTTTAAATTTATAAAAGGGTACCGCATTCCGTTTATCCAGAAACTCCAATCCGTCCTGCACGGTATTCGAGAGGACGCAGGTTCGAATCCTGCTCAAAACTGATAACCTTCCCACATTTAAATTTACACCGAACTCTGTTCAAGTCCCGTCCTGACAAAGTTGTAAATTTTCACTTTATGTTAAAATGCTATGGAAAACTTGACAAGGTGGAATACTAATTGCTTTAAATACTTAAGAATCCATACAACGAAAAGTTTCCTTATTAACTGAAATGACCACATTGTGCAATGGTTCAAAAGATGAATGCTCAAGGCACTCTAAAACTAGTTCCTTTGTCACCAAGTTTGATTTCTCCACTTTTCCTAACTTCAAATAGCGATGGGTCATCCGCCCAGAATTCAGTTTTAGGACATTGTACGCCTTTGTGAAGCCAGAATAATTCTATCTTTCAGCATGTTCAGATTTCCTCCAACCACGAGATTGTATGTGCAAAATACATCTCAGTCAAGCTTATTTTCATGATAAAGCTGATGTAGTTTACATTATTCTTTCTCAGAGCACATTCTTGTCTTCCGCTCGGGTAAGCCGCACCCAAAACATTTTCGTTTCTCACCATCTGGGTGCCTCGATTTCTATAGAATAAGAGTATTCAAATACTCGTCTACCTACACAAAATCTCATTTTGCGCATCAAAATCCTGTTACTCTTCACAAAAAGGTACAAATAGCCTTGAAAACTCTTCAAACCCAGAGATGGTTAGACAATTGGGAGAAAACAATAATAGGTTCCCAAAGAAACCTCTCATATCGTTATGCGATAGACATAGAACTACCTGAAAGTCCAATACCAAAAGAAAAGATATTAGACATAAAAGGACGATTTATTTAATTCCAAATCAAAGAAACTTAGTTCTTTTAAATAAAATTCAAACTTGGTGGGTCTTTTGATTTTTTACCCCTTTCGCAGTGCCTAGAGGTAGCTTTACCTCGGCGTCACATTCGGTCAATCCCCTAACCGACAACCCACTGAAGAAAATAGTAGTGCACGGAGTGGTACAAGTGGAACTCCAATAGTGGGTCCGCAATTACCGGTTCTCGTCAATTTTACAAGCTTTCCATCCGAGATGCTTTCTTACCACGGACGCGTCAGATTTCGCTTCGGAGCCCAGCTAGAAAACATTTCTCTAACAGGCTCGAGGGCCTAGAATAACAAAGATTGCACTGCATCAAAGAGAGATGTTGATAATCTTACACATGATTCGAAATCATATACCGGTACTGTGTTACAGTCTGTACTCATTCAAAGCAGTTGTAGTCCATCCCCCCAGAGGGACGAGACCAAATCAATTGCCTTGACGAACTTAACTCGTCAGCTTGCGTGTAATCGTCCGACATCAAATTGACTTCACCATACACTGCATTCCGAGCCGATACCATATGTATCAGCTCCTCCGGGTATTTTTTGTGAGCATCCTGCTTCAAACACCACTAAGGCAAGATTCCCTACAAACAATATTCCTATTATGAAATGGAGAACACTACATGATAGGCCTGTTTGTAATATGTGGATATTACTTCCACCACCATTTTTAATACCCAAGATGCTGTCACACCTTAATCGGTCAACAGGAGTGTTTATGGCGCCGCGATGGCACAAGGTAATAATAGAGGGCAGATCTCAAAGCGAGAGCTCTGTAAGCTCCATTCGTTCTGCAGAACCTGCAAAAGAACCTAATAAACATTATTTCTTTCCTTCTAATAAACACCTCGACAGGTCTCCCACCACCTCACATAGAGAATCTGTGGAAATGTGGGGGGGGGGCGAAGAGGTAAATAACAGATATTAAATCAAAAACTTCTACTATTGAGCTCCTTGAGACCTACCTTTTAAGATGTTTTAACCGACTTGCATTTTATTCATGGTTATTATATAATACGATTCTGTTACATAAATCTGTTGTTGCTGTTCTTGATAATATAGAAACTGTTAGTCAACTTTACATAGTTCGCATGTTTTGGTTAAACATATCTTGGTCGATCTCTTTAAAAAATGTAAAGAAAGATAAGTCACATATTCATTGATATTGGGATTGATGACTTGGTTCAATATTACTAAGTATTGATACACAGAGAACATTTTTCAGGTTTCTCGTCATAGTGATTTTATGCTTAGGTCGCCGCAACCACGATCTAACTTTGCTCGATTGTATTAACTCACGTCATAGGTACTACTTTTAGGCCCGAATTAAGAGTCCGAAACTGATCATTTTCATTTCAGACAATCTGGTTGGAAAACATTGTAAACAAAGATAACACCTACGACTAATCAATTGAATCCTTTATTCTAGATAGAAATTAGGATATCAAAGTAACCGATATGAGACTACACAGTCTAATAGTTTATTTATGACTGTTAGAGGTTCTCCAACTATTCTAGCCCCGGCACTACCCGGTCAACAGCAGCTTCTAAGAATTGGTGGTGGTGGTAAGATCAAATTAATCCTTAACAAGAGGTAATTGACGATGGATTTCAAAAATTTTTATCGTCGAGTAATAATGTCAGCTACTACCACCAATGAAATATAATAATAATTCGTAATTATTTAATCCTGTCAATAGAAGGAATACTTACTACTCCTTAAATAAGATTCCTTATTTAGTCTGTTTAAGATTACATATGAAGTTGTTCAAGATGGTAAAGATTATAAATCTAGATACCATACATACAACATTCTATAATATTATTTTCCTAAAAATAAATTAGAATCACATTGGCGTTTCCGTCACTCACCAGGCGAAAACAAACATTTCTCATTATATAAGCTTCGAATTACGGTCAAGTACTTTTAATAGCGGCGTTTTCCCTGAAAGAAAACGCATATTAAAATACTTACCTAATTCGAAGCTTACTTTTTAAATCTGCCTGGTGAATAAAAGCCAATGAGGACAAAGTGGACGCCATGTTCTTTATAAGTTCACAGGTGGCGCCCCCTACTGGTGAGTCGACGGAAATACGTCATCAAACATGAGTAAGATAAGCCTACGGGTAACGGATATGCCTATCTCATTATACAGTCGACTCTCGTTAATTCAAACCTGCGATAATTCGAACCTCGCTATAATTCAAAGCTATCATGAGTTCCCTACAAAATCTCTTTATATTTCGAACTAAATCAATACAATTTTATACACTTGATAATTCGAACGAAAAAGTCATTGCTATATAACAAAACGACGCGTTAATTCGAACTCATCGGCGTCCAACACTCGACAATTCATAGTTGCAGAGAGAAGGAAGGGGAAAGATTGTATGTAAGTACATTTTGCGACAAGTTCAAACTTGTAGCAACGTACATGAGCCTTTGTTTTTGTTGTGATTACTAATAGTTTGACTATTCGACACACACTTCTAACGAATTGGCTGTTTAGTTATCATTCAGTTACTGTTACTCTTTCGTTGGTATACAGATTAAAAGTTTGTGTTAGTTATGAGCCCTAAAAGTATAAATGTTTGATATTTCAAACACTCGATAATTCGTAATATTTTAAGAGTACCTCGAGTTTCGAATTAACGAGAGTCGACTGTATAAGCTTCGAATTAGGTAAGTATTTTAATATGCGTTTTCTTTCAGGGAAAACGCCGCTATTATGTTTTCATGAGACACAGCGTTGAGTTTGAAGATGCATTGTGTTTATGCCGTTAACTAAGTGTCTATGATTAAAAACTTACCCGTTTCTCTATGGTTTATATACCTGTCTCGCTCTCGCCACCGTGTGCCGTCTCCTTCAAACGGCATCTGTGTTTGACACTGACAGGCTGACAGCTCAAACTTCATAGCTTTGTGATTTTTGCCGCGCAAAGAATCAAAAATTTTCGCTAAGTGTAGAAAATTGGAAAAACTATTGAAATATAGTTTTTCTAGTGTGAAAATATCAAACAGCGTAAATAAGAAGCGTTTCAGTAGTTAAAAAGCGTTTTGGACGTGTTTCGTTTTGAGTCTGAATAAACGACGCAGGCCGGGTACGTTCCGGAGGTGATCAGTGCGAATTTCAAATAAGTTCGTCATCCTCGGAGGATGAATATGACTTTGCATCACCTCCTTCAAACAGTAGAAGTAAATAAGCTGTACCCAAGTAAGTACAATCCAGTTATTACAAGTTCACACCGACCTGTGAATGTTTTTCATGTTTTGTTGGATCAAGTGATACCTACTGAATTTTTCCCAATTGTTATCGCGTTAACCTAACCTGCAGACTGGTACTCATACTCCTGCACATCTTGAAACCAATTCATCGACATCTTGTTGAGACATCCGTCCACAACATCTTCTCGTAATTTATCTTTGGGCGAGCACAAAGTTTGATCAAAGACTTTGATATAAATTACAAGAGTTATTACAATTAGATGAAACTGATTCAGCCTCTTGAAAAGTTATTTTATACAAGAAGGCCTTTCCGACAGGCCTTGCGAGTTCAGAGTTTCGAGGCCTCAAACAAAATAAGTTATTTTGCAATGATAACAGATTATACAGATAATACAGAGACTCGTATTTAAAAATGGTGAGGTATTACAAAGTTTTATTAATTGGTTAGACATCTAAGAACAAGACTATCTAAATATTGACTCATTGTTATGACTGACGTTTAGTCCAGACTTATAGTTTCAGAAAAATCCTGAAACTGCAGTAACTATTTCACTTGAATGAATTCCTATACTTACCAAATAACTATTTGTGAAAACAAGGTTGAGTGTAGTAAAGTGTGACTTTTAATAGCCCACAATTAAAAATAACACGGTTTTTGAAACAAATTTACAACTCGCTTTCACTTCACGATCAAACCATAAATTTTTGAGGAGGTTGTCTCATGTCTCAAAAAATTGTGCTCACCTACACGGCAAGGTGCTAGCTACTACACATTGAAGTTAAATATTGGAGCTACATACAGCAAATTTACCATAAAAATATATTAATGGAAACACCTCGGAGGTGTTATGATTATAATACATCTATGATAATGTGAACAACTTAAAGTAATCAAATATTCTTTATCAAATGTTTTTAGTAAAGAATTCATAAGAGAGACTAGGTCCAATCTAAGACGGGCAGTAAAGCCTTTTCTAGTTGATATTGCAGACTTATTGCAACTAAAGAATTGATTGGCTTGTGAAGAGAGACGCTCATCATGCTTGTATTCACTTGACAATTATTGCACAGGAGTTTCACAATTATGTGGTATCACAACCTCCCTGTGACCAATGGTCAACTCTAAAAGATGTTTTTTAAATTCAAATTGGTCAAATTGGATCGCGGAGATCCTAAGTACCCAAGGATTTTTGAATTGTTTATCATAATATAACATCATGAGTCTTTCAGAAAGCGGAGACAATAAAATTGTGAGTAGGGGGTTGGCACATAAATTATCAGAAATCTGTGTTAGAAATTTCTCAGGAAATAGAACATCTCAGTACAAAATTAAGTCGGACTTAAAAAGAAAAGATAGTTATTGAGAATTGATTATGTAATTGAGTTGCATTTGTTTTTATTAAACAAAAAAAAAAAAAAAAAAAAAAAAAAAAAATTTTGAACAGGGGATACAATTACCCCTGAAAGTTATTATTATTTTCTTGTGGGGGACGCCGGCTATGCCGAGCGGACGGTTCGACCGCCTTTTCTGTCTGATTTCCCCAGAGAGTTATAGAGTTTGTTTAGTTCACTGAACTTTACAAACTGCTTGTCTTTATTGCCCTCAATTACAATTATTTCTTGAAAAAGTTCAAACAGAACAAGCCGCACTTGAAGAGAAGGCTATCTCTCTTACAAAGGTCATTGTGGTTAGTAACTAGACATTGTATGGTACTCTTCGGTACATTTAACATCAGATGCAGCGGATGCAGGCTGAGGTGCCCACTTAAATGACACATCTGTCAAAATAATGGGCTTAATAGTGTATGCAACCATAAACAGTCAGCGGATGACAGTGTCGCACATTTTCTTTTAACAGCAGATGCAGCGGATGCAGTATGAGGTGCCCTGTTAAATGACACATCTGTCAGATAATGTGCTTACCAGTGTAGACAACCATAAACAGTCAGCGGATGACAGTGTCACACATCTTCTTTAACATCAGATGCAGCAGATGCAGGCTGAGGTGCCCAGTTAAAGACACATCTGTCAAGGTAATGGGCTTAATAGTGTTTGCAACCATAAACAGTCAGCGGATGACGGTGTCACACACTTTCTTTTAACATAAGATGCAGCAGATGCAGGCTGAGGTGCCCAGTTAAATGACACATCTGTCAAGGTAATGGGCTTAACAGTGTAGATAAACAGCGGATGACTTCAAAGGATACACACATACTCCATACAGATAGACAATAAAACCCTTGTTAAACGAGGGAGAAAGTCCCTTGAACTGCTGAAGCCCAGCTTCCGAAGCTCACAGGGCAACTGCAAATAGCTCTGTCACTTATCTCCCGGAGAGGCTAAACGGGAATAGTGGCGTTTAAAGAGGTTGCAGAATACTAGAGTGGCAATTTCCTCCCCAGGCCGCGGAGGCTATGTATGAAACGTGGGGCGTCCCAGATATGATTTGTTTGCATCAAATGAGTTGGCTGTTGTACAAGAATATGCATCTCTATCCTCTTTTTATTTTTTGACATTTTCAGTTGTCATTTGAACTTTCAGTTGTGTTGGGCATTCCACCCACCCAACGTTGTACAAGAGTTTGTAACTCTAAACCTCATTTTTAGCCATCATTGGGACTTTTAGTTGGGCTGAGCATTCCACCCACTCAACTTAAGACCGACAGTGTTAACTCTCCTAAATCATGTGAAAGGAATATATGTTAGTTCCTAATAGCATCAGAGTGGAACTTTTATTTGGGCTGGGAAATCCACCTAAAAGGGACATAGTTCCTTAAAACATCAGAGTTAGAATAGAGCTCTTTACTGCCGGATTTGCAAACCAAAGTCGGAGCAGAACTGATTCCAATGAATGACCTGCGGAAGGTCTTAATAGATCAGGCTACAGGCACGTACCCTCCCTAATTCGACAAGGAAGTGGGGGGGGGGGGGTGACAATAAATACACAAATTGGTCTGTTTTAGAACAAGTTTGCTAGTAGGCAGTTGGTGACAGTCAACTTTTGCAACTTGTAGTTCTCCAATAGAAAATTACCTAGGGTGGTTATCCTGAAGTTGCATGTTTGTCAACAAATGGCTCTTTCCTTCGCAATATTATTTATAGAAGGTAAGTTGACATGATATATCTTACTAACTTGTGTAAAGTTAGCTATCTCAAAATATTGTGCTAAAACGGATTTAGACATTTCAAAGAAAATTATCATTAAGAGCAATCACTCTGGCTAGACCTGAAGCAACAGAACTCCCAGTAGGGGAATATAGCTGTCAGTTAACGGGCTCAGAATTTCATCTTATTCTTTGAAATTGTCAGGAGGATAACATCAATTACTATGTTAGCCTCAGATCGCAGATTTCAGGTCAAGGATATAATGAAATCATATTGTAAACTAAGTTCGGGTCAAAGACTGATTCAAGTACTCATTGGCAATCTGGTTTGTTGCTTTATCAACAATCTGACCATAATGTTTGTCCAGTTATACGAATTTAAGACTATATTGAAAAAGTTAGTAAATAATTTTCTATTTACTGAATTCTGTATTAATCATGGTACTTGCCATGAATGAAAAGGCCACATTCTTTATTTATGTCCTAAGCAGGTAGACTTCAAACAGTCTCAAGAAAAATAGTTGCATGTTGTATTTTTAGAGAGGCTAACATTAAAACCCTAACAGTTACAATGTCAATGCTAAATTATTGCAAGCAATATTTGGTTATTTAATTTAGTGTGTACATATAGACATGTAGTCCCGCCTTTGACCCTGGAGAGGCAGGCAGAGACACACAAATGGTAAATTGTAACCTACATTTTATTTATTAATGCAGTTTCCTTCTCTTTTAACAATGCAGATAGTGTTGTTTTGAGTCAAATATCTTCACAACTTTATTATTGACACACATAAGTATTTAGGTACATACTTTATGTTTTTATTTTAATAATTTAAACTTAAAAGTTAATTCCAACAATTAAGTTCAACTAAATTTAGTTTAACATTGGATTATTTTCAATAGTAATTATGATTTTAAATAGACAATCTTTAAAAGACTATTTTACATTGGCATACCTACTAATCATCATAGCGTTTGTGCTGTCTACCAGCAGATACCAAACAGGTCTTCAAACTCAACGCTGTGTCTCATGAAAACATAATATAACTGTTTTGCATTTAAACAAAACAGGTATTATGTGTGAAATGAGACACAGCGTTGAAGCAATGCTCTTGCTGGTAATCTTTGAAGACACTATGAAGTTTGAGCTGTCAGCCTGTCAGTGTCAAACACAGATGCCGTTTGAAGGAGACGGCACACGCTGGCGAGAGCGAGACAGGTATATAAACCATAGAGAAACGGGTAAGTTTTTAATCATAGACACTTAGTTAACGGCATAAACACAATGCATCTTCAAACTCAACGCTGTGTCTCATTTCACACATAATACCTGTTTTGTTTAAATGCAAAACAGTTATATTATGTCTAAAAAACAAGGAACATGTTTACCTAATGTAATGCCACTCTTGTTAAAATCTTACTTACGGTTTGGAAGTTGTAGAATAATTATTATTTTTAGTTCAATCTCGACACTTAAATGCTCGTTATCTCGAAAATTGGTAAATGTGGCTTGACTCTCTTCACCTCCAAAGCGACGATATACTGTGATTTACTATGTAAGAATATTCATTTCTAGAAGTTTTTAAGTTAAAAATAATTCTTTTATTCGTACGTACTGTATGAGTATCTTATTAAGAATTTTTTAATAATTAAAATAAATAAATATGTTTACAGTAAACTTTGTTTCCATTTATTTATATACATCTAAAAACTACAAATTAAAAGTATTATGTAAAATTCTAAGGTTTTCGTTGTTATCTACTAGTACAAAACGTTAAGGCCGCGTGGGTCAGATTTTGAGTTTTTTGAAACAATCCTAGTCAAAAAGTAAAGGGTTTTTAAATCTGAAAAATATATATATTGTGGAAAATAAACATATTCCGAGCCCGTTACACGATCCAATAAATTTCACTAGATAGAAAAAAATCCCAAAGTTGACTCTCTCAGAAAAGTTTTTTCAATACTGTGGCTAAACTATTAACATTTTATATATTTTTTTTGCACTCAATTAAAGGTATTAAGTTTTTATACACATTTTCCGAGCGTTTTTCTATAAACAACTATTTACATAGTTATCATGTACGAATATCTACCAAACGCAATAGAATTGCGCCGCTGACGGCCGATCAGTCTCGCCCTGGCGCTTGTGGAGGCAGGACCTGTGTCAGTTTTTTTCGCAACTATTTCGTAATTATTATGCCAAATTACGTTGAAATCGCGCCACAGTATAAAAATATCAGTAATGGGCAAAATGTAATTAGATTAACCGTTACAAATACATACGCGACTCATGGTAAAAATGTGGTGATCTTTTACTTTTTAAGTGTTTTCACGACATGGTAACTAGCTACCTAATGCATTAAAATGTCTACGAATTACATGATAATTTCGCAATCCAACATGGCGGCCACGCCGTAATCACAAAATTTCATAATGGGTATCGTTTAAGGGGTTTTTTGGTATGCTGAGTACGAAGTACGTGATAATTTTGCAATCCAATATGGCCGCCGCGCCGTAATCACAAAATTTCATGATGGGTATCGTTTAAGGGGTTTTTTGGTATGCTGAGTACGAATCCATCCAATATGGCCGCCGCGCCGTAATCACAAAATTTCATGATGGGTATCGTTTAAGGGGTTTTTTGGTATGCTGAGTACGAAGTACGTGATAATTTTGCAATCCAATATGGCCGCCGCGCCGTAATCACAAAATTTCATGATGGGTATCGTTTAAGGGGTTTTTTGGTATGCTGAGTACGAATCACGTGATAATTTTGCAATCGAATATAGCCGCCGCGCCGTAATCACAAAATTTCATGATGGGTATCGTTTAAGGAATCAAACACATTTTTGTTTTTGATTTGTAAGGGGTTTTTTGGTATGCTGAATACGAATCGCGTACTAATTTTGCAATACAAGATGGCCGCCGCGCCGTAATCACAAAATTTCATGATGGGTATCGTTTAAGGGGTTTTTTGGTATGCTGAGTACGAAGTACGTGATAATTTTGCAATCCAATATGGCCGCCGCGCCGTAATCACAAAATTTCATGATGGGTATCGTTTAAGGGGTTTTTTGGTATGCTGAGTACGAAGTACGTGATAATTTTGCAATCCAATATGGCCGCCGCGCCGTAATCACAAAATTTCATGATGGGTATCGTTTAAGGGGTTTTTTGGTATGCTGAATACGAATCGCGTACTAATTTTGCAATACAAGATGGCCGCCGCGCCGTAATCACAAAATTTCATGATGGGTATCGTTTAAGGGGTTTTTTGGTATGCTGAGTACGAAGTACGTGATAATTTTGCAATCCAATATGGCCGCCGCGCCGTAATCACAAAATTTCATGATGGGTATCGTTTAAGGGGTTTTTTGGTATGCTGAGTACGAATCACGTGATAATTTTGCAATCGAATATAGCCGCCGCGCCGTAATCACAAAATTTCATGATGGGTATCGTTTAAGGGGTTTTTTGGTATGCAGAGTACGAATCACGTGATAATTTTGCAATCCAATATGCCCGCCGCGCCGTAATCACAAAATTTTATGATTGGTATCGTAAATGGTAGTATCGTAAGTATGGTAGTATCGTAAATCATACGTAGCAGACTGTATGGGTATCGTTTAAGGGGTTTTTTGGTATGCAGAGTACGAATCACGTGATAATTTTGCAATCCAATATGCCCGCCGCGCCGTAATCACAAAATTTTATGATTGGTATCGTAAATGGTAGTATCGTAAGTATGGTAGTATCGTAAATCATACGTAGCAGACTGTAGTGTAAAAGAGATAGAGACACATGTTCCATTCTTCGTTCTAACATTTGTGTGTGGTTGGATTGCATGGAACGACACAGACTAAAAAAACTTGTTCGGTTTACTGTGAGTTAGTTAACCGCGTGCCAATTTGCAACTGTGCAAGACGTGGTCAGAGTTAAGAAGTTATTTATTTAACTCAGAGCTTACTAACTCTATATTTATATATTTAACTCGACTCTCCACGCAAGTGGGCCTAAATAGCTTAGGCGGCCAAATTGAATTCCAAAATGATCATGTTATTCGTACTCAGCATTCGAAAAAACCCATTAAACGACATTCATTACGAAATTATGTGATTACGGCGCGGTGGCCATTTTGGATTGCAAAATTATCATGTGATTCGTCCTCAGCATACCAAAAAAACCCCTTAAACGATAACCATCATGAATTTTTGTGATTACACCGCGGCCGCCATTTTGGATTGCAAAATTATCACGTGATTCGTACTCAGCATACCAAGAAACCCCTTAAACGATACCCATCATGAAATTTTGTGATTACGGCGCGGTGGCCTTATTGGATTGCAAAATTAGTACGTAATTCGTACTCAGCATACCAAAAAACCCTTTAAACGATACCCATCATGAATTTTTGTGATTACACCGCGGCCGCCATTTTGGATTGCAAAATTATCACGTGATTCGTACTCAGCATACCAAGAAACCCCTTAAACGATACCCATCATGACATTTTGTGATTACGGCGCGGCGTCCATATTGGATTGCAAAATTAGTACGTGATTCGTACTCAGCATACCAAAAACAAAGACTTCTATATAAACTGAGGTAGAAATGCCCTACGCACCGATTTTTGAAACCTATAAACTGAGCTAATTAGCAGCGTTGCTCGCACTGTTGTGAGTCAAAACTTCGAAAGTAGGAGCTCGACTTGCAATCAGAGTCCATACGCCTTCTCTTTTACTCTTGTTCTATTCGTATATTGCTATTGTGCGTGGTGACAATTACGTAAAAAATATTTATAAGTGAGTGTAGTCTTATTAATGTGTGTATTTGAGGATTACTTTTGAAATCTCGTTTGTTAGAGTACGGCGCGTCTACCTCAGTTTATATAGAAGTCTTTGACCAAAAATCCCTTTAAACGATACCCATCATGAAATTTTGTGATTACACCGCGGCGGCCATTTTGGATTGCACAATGATCCCGTGATTCATACTTAGCATACCAACTTAAGAAAACTTTAGAAATTTTTATGACCAGCTATTATGTAATTTACATTTTTTACGCAACTGTAGCAAACGTACGCAACGGAAACTCTCAAATGAAATGAAATATCCTAGTTGTCGAAAAATGTTTCGTTGCTGCTAAGCTCTTATTCGCCTTAGCGTGATGTTATATATTTTGGTATTTTTCAAAAATGGACATTCTGTTAAGAAACTCTTGAAATTCAACTAGCAGTCTCTTAGACTCTAGAGTTAGAACAACTAAACAAACAAACAAACTCTTTAGCTTAAAAATAATAGTATAATATACATAATTTATTTACGATTAACTCATTTATTTTTATTTACGAAACTAATAAATCACTACACTTAATAAAGTTAGATGCATTTACTACGTCAAACAAAGTTAGCATGCTGTTTCTTTCTACTATACTGTATACTGTGGCATGAGAGTTGACTGCCGCTGCCGGCGCGCGGTGTGTCTTGCGCCCGGGGCGAGGGGAGCGCCAAATGCCTACTTGTGCGGGTTAACCGCCCCTTAAGTCCGTACACTTTATGAGTTACAATCCACTATATGATTATTAGCAGTTTGTTACACGGCGTAACATTTTCTTGTTATCCCAACTACAAAACTCCAACTAACATAAATTGATATAAATTGGTTTATTGGCAGAAAATATTGGTTAAAAAACTGTAAATAAATTACAAATTCGATTTTAGACGTAACTAATATGTGTATTTTATTTTTTCAAGGATTTTATTTATTATTCTGTATTATCTAATATTCCCTCATATATTCCTCCAACTATGAGTTATTGGAATGTATCCTAATCTTGAACTAGATTTTTTCCTGTTACAATCCGCTAACTGGGGCTAACTTTAAAATTAAAAGGATTTACAATAAACTATAAATGGGGTTTGAAGCAAGAGTAAATCAGCTAGTAACATACAAAAAATCATGAATATATCTGCATTAATAAAGATTTTATCGGGATGCGGGGTCCTACTAACATCTTAAGGACCCCAATGGGTCGGATCCTCCTCGTGGTGCATCCTGGGCAACGGAGTAGCGACCACTCCCCTTCCTCTGTGGGGGAGTTGTGCTACTCTGGCTAATTCCGGCCGAGGCGGGAGTAACCCACCTGTGGGTTGCTCGGTGGTGTGTGTTGCTGCCGGCCGTGCCGTTATTCACGGCCGGCAGCAGCAATGATGGGTCGCCGTCGCTTCGCCTCCTTTGCTGGCGAGACGATGGCGGCAAAGTGGGAGAGGCACTGCGTGGGGGGCGGGAGTTTGGGTAGATGCTCCCGCCCTGCCATGCAGTTCGGGCTGCCGGCCGTGAATAACGGCGCGACCGGCGGCAACAGTGCTGGGCCGCTGTCACCTCGCCAGTTGACGAGGTGATGGCGGCAAAGCGGGAGGTGCACTGTGCGGGGGAGCGGGAGTAACCGATAATGCTCCCGCTCTGCCGTGCAGTTCGGGGGCGCCGCGGTGAGGAGTTACTGCGCGCCCCCGATTGTTTCTTGACCGTGGGCGTAAGGTCGGGGGACCCCGCCCACCAACGGTCACATGGCGGTGGGCACCTTTTCCGTGTTCCAGGGGTGCCCATTAGCGCACGCCTGCGCCAGCCGCTCTCTGTCTCCTCTATTACAGAGGGGCGCTCGAGAGCGGTGCAGGCGTGGACTTCAGCTCCTTAGGGAGCTTTGGGGAGCCGCCCATCTGGCTCCCCCGAGGAGAGCCCCGAATAAACGGGGCGCCCCTAGCCGGGTCGACGTGAATAATCTTTTGATATCCCTCGGCCCGGCTAAAGGGTGAGGAGGAACACCGCGGGGTTTAGTGGGTAGGACGGTCCATTCCGGACCGGGCCGGGAGTCCCACACACCATCCCAGCTGCCCCCGCAGCTGGGATGAAGGCGCGTAAATGCGTTCCCCGCGTCAACAAAAAAAAAAAAAAAAAAAATAAAGATTTTATCGAGTTTTTTCGTTCACATGCTTCTCGTGTAAACCTATGAATTTTAGTGACCGACCGAAGTTTCGGTTTCGGTTTCGGTTTCGGCCAGTTTCGGCCAAAAAATCGAGTTTCGGCCGCAGTTTCGGTTTCGGCCAAAATGGGCCGAAACTTTCGGCCGGGCCGAAACTCACGTGTTCATGAATTTTGAGTGCCTAGCTCTGCTTGTGACGTGGTTAGGGTCAGTTCAACCAGTTAATATGTTACTAACCGAAGATTTACAAAGGACTTCCAATCAATAGTTATAATAATACAATTTTTACGGAATCTTAAAAAGGTTATCTATGACATTACATAACCCTACCCCTTTGTTGTCGGTTTCGTTGACTTCGTTGGTCGTTTGTCTGTCTGACAGCAGACTCATGCACCGTGATAGTTAGACAGTTAAATTATTTACAGATAATGTATTTCTGTTGCCGCTATAGCTACAAATAATAAAAATAGACAAATTAATAATATTAAAGGGGGCCTCCCAAACAACATACGTGATTTTTTGCTGATACGGAACCCTACGCGAGCTAGTCCGGCTCACTGTTGTCCAGTTTTAGTTATAGGGTGCCTTCAAATTAGAGGCGCGACGAAGCGCCGCTGTGGCGCCACAGTGACGCGCCAGACGCGCCACCACCAGTTTTCATACAATATTTAGAAGCGCCGTTGCAGCGCCACTCCCGCGCCACAACTGCGCTTCTAAAAATTGTATGAAAACTAGTGGTGGCGCGTCCAGCGCACCACTGCGGCGCTTCCTCGCGCCTCTAATTTGAAGGTGCCCATATACTTCTAGAATGTAACCAAAACCAGCCGAGAGCTAATAGCAGGGCACCGTGTGGTTTTAGTCGGTAGGAGTTCGCAATAGCATCTATGAGTAATTCCACACGTAAAAGAAAGAAACTCATCTTTAGGTGGAGATATTTCTAAAATGAACTCTTGAGAAGATTTATACCGTTGATTGATGGCACTTGGTGGAACTTGCTGCACCTATTGAAAAAATAACCGGCCAAGTGCGAGATTAACTCGCACACGGCCCCTCCGTGTGCGAGTTAGTCTTAAAGCCTATTAATGAGACATGAGGCCTAGCCGTCGGTCTGTCTATTAGTCACGCACGAATGTATCGCTGGAACCGTGCCAGATATAGGCCTAAAATTTTCACTGTACCAGTAGTCCTACCGACTAAAAACCACGCGTATCCTACCTAACAGCCTATGGTTGGGAGCCCCGAGTATGCCTTCGGAATGATGCAAACTACGGTCGCGTTTTTGGGGGGTTGTTCAGTTGTTATCCCGCTTCTTGAGCGGGGCGTGGATGAATCTCTCACGTCATGCTATCGTCTAAAGCCTGCTTCTGTAAAGATGGTAAGCAGCCCGTCACCGTCCTCAGGCCCCCGGTCATGGAGGCTGATAGTATGGGGCGCCGCCGCAGACTGGAACGCAGATGGCAGAGTTCTCTCCCGCTTCCTCCCCGCCGCCTCTTTTACGAGCATGATCTGCTCACAGGAAGAGGCCTATGGCCCCGCTCCCGCGCCTCCTTGGGCCATTTTAAGCAATGATGCAAGGGCCCTTGCTTCCAGGTCTCTCAACTGAGATCGTGCGATATCTCCTTATCACACTGACAGCCGTCGCCTTCTGCAGGCTAAGCAATCTAGCCGCATTGCTGGCCATCAGGATCTCCGCTTATACAGGGGCCGCGTATAGGGCCATGCTCCGCACGATCCCAAGGTACAGTCTCCTGCAGGGAGCGTTGGGTCTCCTGCTATTGGGCAACAACCGCAAGAGTGCAGCTGATGCCCCCTCCCTCAGCTATGGGACCAAACTTCGGAAGTGGTATCCGAAGTTCCACCGGCTATCGAGTACAAACCCCAGATGCGTCATCGAGAGCTCGATGCCGATGCTGACGCCCCCTATATGTAAGCTGGATCCCGCAGGTGGCCTCAGGGTTGCGTCTCGGTGCGTTGCTCACGTGCTGTAATGAGGGTGTCGTTGTAACACGTTACGCACGTACATGTTACGCGGACACCTCTGAGCAACGGACCACGCAGCATCTAATCGTAACCGATGTTCCACAGAAGCGGTTCTAAGACCGATCCCTATGGAACACCGAACGACACATCTCGCAGACCCAGCCCTGGCCAGCTCGGGTAGGTTATGGACCTCTCGGAAAGATAGGCTCGACAATTCGACGGAAGTATGGAGGCATTCCATGGTAAAAAAGCGCCACCCAAACGCAGCTCCAGGGCAAGGTGCTGAAAGAGTTAGCAATGTCAAGAGACACTGTCACCACCACCTCACCCTATTCTGATGCCGATAACATAAATACCTACTAAAATCAGAAAAAAAGGCATCCCCACTACATACGTAATTTTTGTGCCGAATTTTTGTAACAGACACCTCTGTGTGGAATCCGACTCGCACTTGACTGATTTTTTTTTCCAAAGTGAACACGTGAGTTTCGGTTTCGGTTTCGGTTTCGGCCGAAACTGACCCTGGGGCCGAAAGTTCGGTTTCGGTTTCGGCCGAAACTGACCCTGGGGCCGAAAGTTCGGTTTCGGTTTCGGTTTCGGCCGGAAAACCAGTTTCGGTCGGACACTAATGAATTTGAAGTTAGAAGAGTGTTCCTTGGAGGCATCGGATCTTTGTATCTCTTATATTTACAGACTTGTCCAAACTGACCGTTCCGAATGTTACACCCGGTATAGGTACTATACCGGACCGGTGTAGGTACTTACCATAATATTCTTAGATCACTTTTGATCAAAATAATACAGCCTACGAAGATGTTAAATACCTTTATTAAGGCTTTGACGTACTGTCAAAAGTGACCTCATTTGCGATTCGTTTGCCGCAATCAGCTTTTGACTAGTTTTAATGCTATAAAAATACGCAATTGAATTTTATTGGACACACGTATTTTGTATACAGAAGAATAAGTGCGTAGAACCCTAGGATGCCTATTCTGAGGAGTAGGTTCTGGGGTGCCCAGGGGTAGATGGATAAGTAAGGAACGTGTGGTTTCAGTAAGTTCGAGTCTGGCATTGGTCCTTGAGGATTTTTACACATAAATAAAATGTGCATCGAGAAATTAAATCACATATAACTTGCAAGTCGGATTTAACTATTTTTGATAATTCTAGGTAAGTTTAGGGTTCATTGAACCTATTTTAAGTTATGCGGAGCTCCGCAAAATACTTAAACCTAGAGCTAAGCTAATTATTTCTTCGGATCGTTAGTGAAGCGGTCTCGACTTAGTGTTCCTAAACGATCACTGCAGTAAGCAACTTTCACTATGGCCAGTCCTTGGATGGGTGACCATCCATGTGACCACTTTGTGATATTTATTTGAGTGTTTCCGTGCTTCGGACGGCACGTAAGCTGTTGGTCCCGTTTGCCAGTAAAATGGCGGAAACTACGTTTTCGCTATTCAAAATTTAAATAGTAAGCGTTACATCCGTCAGAAAAAAATCTGAGTTACTCCCTAATCGCGCCTAAAGAAGTATTACTTCAAAAAAATATAGAGAATTTGAACATGACATGTGTTGATTCATTGACTGTTGACTGACTCAGTTTTATCCACTTTTGACTTAACTTTTGATCCATCACGCTAATTTGCGCATCACTATTATCATAGGCTCCCAGTCGTCCCAGTCCATCCATCGGTCGCTTTGTCTATGCCCCTTTTGTTTTTCTAAATGCACAAAATACGGGTCGATTTTGGCGAGAACTTACATAGATTGGAGAGAAGCGAATGCTACATACCTACTTTTTTGTATAATTTATTAAAACCAGTTTTTACCGAGTGTTTTAGTTTAATTCATGATGGATTCTTAAACGTAAAAGTTCGAAAACGTGCACAAGTTTTGGGAAGTGTTCAACCGCAGTGAAAAAAGTATCGCCATAAGAAAATAGAAAAAACGGCAACGTTTTTTTTTTGGTTTGTCGACAAATTCCGCAGCTAGCCCAAGACGAGGACGCAAGTACCTACTTACAGTACCTACGTATCTTTGATCAGTACGCAATCGCACATGAAAAGGCTTCATATTTCGAATAAGAATTTACTTGACATTGCCATACTGTCAAGCCGAGGAAATCCAAGACTACGAGAAAAAAAATGCACATATAGATTATCACCTGTAATTACATACCTACAAGTACAAACATTCAAAATTATTACAAGAGTTTTGGCGGGAAAGCGAGACACGAGATATGTTTTTCAAATGTTACTGTAAAAAGTTGTGGTGATTTTTGGGGCAAGGATTATGCCGAGTAGTGGCAATCAATCGACTGATTTCATGATGATGAACTGTATTTTAAATTTTTAAATATTAGGTAGGTAATACCTACTATAAATTTACAGAGGTCATTCAGCTCAACTCGAGATTGTTTAATCGGTGTAAAAAGTTCCACAAATATGTATTATGAAACTTATTCACACATCGCTCTAGTCACGTTTCAAAATCAATTTACCTACTACATATTACCTTTTTAATACATAGAAGTTCTTGTATGTAGGCTGTTGGGCAGAATACGTGAGGCTTTTAGGCGGTAGGAGTCAGGCATAAAAAAAAAGTAGGCACCTACTAACTATGCCCGCGACTCCACCCGCGTTGTGAAGTTTTCCCGTATTTTTTTTCCACAAGAACTTATTAAAATGCTTAAAAAGTAGCGGTATACCTACCATACCGCTACTTTTTACCCTACCCGAACCCCTAGGTGAGGCCGCGGTGGAAGCCAAAGTCTGTCGAGAATCCGGGGACATCCTTCCGAGGGTTTACCCGGGTCTCCCGGTCGTAGGCAGTGACGGGGCCTTCGGGAACAATTGGTTTTGATCAGCAAGAGTTCGGCATGGCATCCATGAGGAATTTCGACTTGTAGTAGGGGAGCCCACGATGCTAAATGGGGATTTACTCGAGCGTCGTAGAGACCTATTGGGATGCAAAGCTTAGATGATATGAAGAAAAAAATGTTATATGATATATACCTTTACATCGGTGGGGGAAGCGGCTATAGATTTTTAAATATGTAAAAAAAAACTGTTGCATGGACATCCTCGAGCGCGTCAGATATTGATAGCATCAATTCCCTACGTATTTTTAATAATGTACGTATGTTAATCTGATCGTTAGCATGATGCGAATGGTTGTATTTAAGGGTTGAAAATGAAAAAAAAAAAAAAATATTCGAGCGCGTCAGATTTTCTAAGGGAGTGTTAAGTGCACCAAAAAAAAGCTCTCATTCACTAATCTGACGATTTCGATGGGACGCAAACTCACGGCCATTTTCATAATGTGTAAAAAAAATTCGCCATTTTGAAATACTCAAGAGCGTCAGATTAAGATATATATGGTTCATCTTTATGTTCTAAACGTACTGTCTCATAATCTGACGATTATCTAGAGGGATTGGCCTGATCTGACAAAAAAAAATTAGAAAAACGGTTCACCTTAAAGACCATCCCTGCAACTTCCCGCTATTTCCATTCCTGGGCTCTTAAAATTGTACTTATGACATTTTTGAGCTCAAAATAGAATTTATGTGATAATTTGAGCTGGCTGAGTTCAAAGAAATAATATTTCTATGCATTTGAGCTCTCTCACTTTTAACTACCAAGAACACTATTTTTTGTAATTTTCAAACCGCAATAACTTTTGAATGGATAACCGATTTTCACGCGGTTGGCGGTATTCGACGCAGTTTTATCATCCTCATAAGTAATTTTGCAATTTTAATTGATCGAACCACAAATTTCGGAGTAATCCCGAAAAAACACTTTTTCGGGTTTCTTTCGTTCACGATATCTCTCGAACGAATCAACCGCTTTTGACCAGCTTGGTGGCGATCGACGCAGGTACAATCGCAAACAAAAGTACTAAGCCTAAAAATTCATTTTATCGATGCTGTTGCGTAATTTCCAGGACATAGATGTGAATAGGTCAATATTAATTTTATACTATTATTAAAAGTAAGTAGTAGTAGTAGTACGAACGAAGTTCGTAGACGCAAAGATATTTGGCGCATAGTGTAACTTTATCGACGAATTCTTGTTATTTCGGCTTGCGGATATCGTCAGATTATATATTTTTCATTATTCTTGAATTATTTCCTTCAAAATAAAAAAAAATTTAGCTACGCTCGAGAATGTCGAGATGACGTTTTTTTTTACAACTTTGTTGCCCTCCCCTTTTTTTACGTCACTCTCAAATTGTCAGATTAGTGGAATATACACTTTTTAGGATGTAATTAACTCACCCTACCTTAATCTGACGCGCTCGAGAATTTCTGATGGTCAATTTTTTTTTACTAATCTGATCCTGTATCCTTCACGGGCGGCCTTATATATGGGCCTCATGTTTTGTGGAGGTACTTAACCGGGTACAAGGTATCCCCGTGTATATTAATCTGTCGCGCTTTAGTAAATCCCGAAATCCCTTCTAGGGCTCCCCTACTATTGTAAAAGAAAATGAAACAAACATCAAATCATACAAACTATCGCGTTTAAATTTTAAGTGTGATTCATCGTGCTGTCGTGCATGCGTGGGCTATCCCAGATGCGTAATTTATAAATCAATCTTCTGAAGGGGCGAAAACACGCATGACACTAAAAGGGCCCTTACAGACTGTGACAGTGGCCCCCAATCTCTAGATGTCGTTGCTTTCCATGAGGCAGCGGCATCATTTTAGCTAGCCAAATATAAAGAAAAAAATACCTTAGGTACAGTACGCCGTGCCGCGCCGCCCGATCCCCGGTCAGACGGGTTGCTCCAGGGTTTAGTTTCAAGTTTTCCTTCTCTTCACCATGACCTCGTCCATTAGTCAGCTGGTGCACCACAGCGTGAATTAAACAAAAGCAGAATATTATGGGAGAAAGGGGTTCCAAACAGGATCATTCCTTTAGCTCATTCCTTTAACAGCACAAAGCTTAGTTAATATGTGATAAATAGTGTTGGTGTCACAATGACCACTACTGATATAATGCTAGACAAGTTTACATTGTGGCATTGTTTATTAACCTAAATAAATTTTAAAAAAACCTGCGCTGCGCCTGTCCCATAACATCTCTGTATATTTCACGCCTTAAATCAATCTTAATCGTGATATTACTTTGGTCTCGGAAGTTTTCGGTGAATTTCGGTAACCCGGTACCTATTCTATTTATGAGCAGTCAAAATGTGTCTGAGAAGGCAAGGTTGGCTGTACATAGCGGAGTGCTCATCCCTACACTTATGTATGGTAGTGAAAGTTGGGTATGGCAGGAGACGCATGAAAGCAAAATTAATGCAGTGGAAATGAGAAGTCTGCAAAGTATAGCTGGAGTGACTTTAATGGACAAAGAAAGAAATAGCGTGATAAGGAAAAATGTGGTATAGTAGAAGATGTAGTGACTAAGATAGATAAAGGGATGCTTAGATGGTTTGGACAGGTGGAAAGAATGGATGAGAATAGACTGACAAAGCAGATTTATGAGGTGAGAATGAATGGGCCAACTGGTAGGGGTCGACCTCGGCGTACGCATGCCGATCAAATCAGAGACCTTCTGGAAAAAGGCAAGGTCAAGAGAAACTTTAATCGTCGAGTGTGTATGAAAACAATTATGAAAGTAAAAGATGCGAAAGTTGTATGCCAGGATCGTAGCAAGTGGAAAGCCATAGTCTCTGCTTACCCCAATGGGAGACAAGCGTGATTATATGTATGTATGTATTCTATTTACCTTTAAATCATTCAAGAAAATCATTGAACTTACTACCCGTTCGTTCTAAGTTTGCAGGTCGTCTCCCCCTACAACTACAACGTCTTTACACCAGCGGAAAACTTAATGCGAACGGGTATGATGGCTCAGGTTGTGCACGGTAGTAATTTCTCGGCTACTTTTCAAGTAAGAAGTGGAGTAATGCAAGGATATGTAATGGCACCAACCCTATTTGCGCTATACTTTGCGGCAGTGACGGATGACGTTCTCGGGAGATGTGGTAACCGAATTCAGCGAACTGACAAGAGTGTTTTTGATCTTTCACGTTTTAGGGCGACATCCCGATTAGGGCTTGAATATCGGACGCTTTTTCAGTTCCGGAATTGGGTTTCGATATTCAGTATTTGAATTCCGGAATTCCGGAATTCCGGAACTCAATCAAGTTTTGTTTTGTACAATATAGTGATATGTAAAAAAAGAAACGGGAGCTGACAGTCCTACGTGATTAGTGATAAACTACTTTGATTCCCAGTAAAATTACTTATTTTAACGTAACCAACTAAAAACCACACGTTTCCTAACTATTGCCTACGGTTGGCCCGGGTAAGCCCTCAGAAGGATGACCCCAGGATTCCCCACAGATCTTGACTATCACTGCGGCCTCACCTAGGAGGTTCGGGTGCTATACCACGTATTTGGGGTTTGTTCAGGCGTTATCCCGCATCTCAGGGCGTGTGGCGTGCGTGAAACATTCACGTCACGCTTTTGTCTTGGGCTTGCTTTTGTAAGGACGGCGATTAGCCCTCTCACCGTCCTAGGCCCCCCGATTATGGAGGCCGATAGTCTTAGGCAAATACATGCGGAATTCGGGTGGGAGCGTTCTCTCTCGATCACTTTTCGCTGCATTAACTGATCACAAAAAGACGCAGTGGCATAGCTCGCGCAATGGTCTCCAGCGAGAGAATGTCCACGTCCAGACCTACCACGAGGACCGGGCGCTGTTAAGCCCACGCTGTGCACTCCAGTAATGTGTGAAGTACTGTGTCCTCACTGCGTTCCTCGCAGTGCTGGCACTCACGTGTGGTTTCCCGGTGTATTCGTCACGGATACTTACTGAAGCTCCCGTGCCCGGTAAGCATATGCATCTGTGACAACCGGTAGGACAGAACACCCGCACCATGGCTCCTCTCTAGTCACTCGCCCATAACCGGTCTGACCGCCGTGATTGTGGCGATTCGGCGATTCCCCCCTTGTGTGATGTGATGTGGCGATTCGTTTTGTTGCTCAAGTCCAGGTCTCCACGGTTTCCTTGTGGAGCTGAAACTGCCGAACCTAGATTTCTGGAGTCGTAGGTCCTGGAGGGGGCCCCCGCATCATATGCGGGCATCAGCATCACATCCCCGCGTATGACCCCGCTCCAGCGCCTCCTTGCACCAGAAAATAATAAATTAGAAATATAATTAATTTATTTAAACAAGTTGCCTCGGTGCCAGATCCTCGAGACATGCCGCCTCTGAGTAACGGACCACGCAGCACCCAATCGTAACCGATGTTCCACAGAAGCGGTCTTAAGACTGATCTCTGCGGAACACCACACGACGTATCTCGCTGACCCGGCTGGGCCCTAGCCAGCTTGGGTAAGTTATAGCCCTCTCGGAAAGATAGGCCCCGACAATTCGACGGAAGTAGGGAGGCACTCCATGATAAATAAGCGCCTCCCTAACGCAGCTCCAGGGCAAGGTGTTGAAGGCGATGCCGGTGTTTTTTGATATCGCTTTCAACACCACCTCACACTGCGATGTTACTTCCTCAGTCAGTCTTCTAATACGCATGATCGCATCCACGGTGGAGCGCCCTTGACGGAAACCAAATTGGTTATCCGCTAGATCTGGCCCCACGCGTGTGAGGTGCCCGACTGTGCGCTGTGCAATGATAAGCTCAAGGAGCTTGCATACCTAACTAGGTATGCAAGCTCCTTGAGCGTATCACTGTTGGGGATCGACTGATCGGGGATCGGCCAAAGTTGCTCAACGGAGCAACACGATCGGCCGATCCCCGGATGGGTAGACTGCCGACCACCTTGCCTTTTGGATCAGAACCAGTTTCCCTGTCTTCCAGACCTTGGGAATCTAGCCTTTTTCGAGGCATGCACTAAAGAGCCCCATCACTCGAGGCCCGAGATCCTCAAGAGCCAGGACCCACGCTCGGCCTGGAATGCTGTAGGGTCCAGGGACACGGTCCGTGCGGAATCTAAACCGCAGTACAGTCGTCCCTAACTCATCTTCAGTGACTTCGGGCACGTCGTTCTCGCTGTAATCAGCGTCGGGCGCCTGAGACGGAGCCATGTGCAACGGAATATGTTCCTCCGCCTTGATGAGAACAGGGAACGCAGGACCCCCTCCTCACTCTGGGTCAGTGGAGCGCCTTGGGGCAAAGTTTGCCCCTAATAATAAGGTACGGACCCCATGAGTTCTGTCAGAACTACTAGAACTATGCTGAGCGAGACCTCTGTCAAATTCTTACAGCGTTTCTATCAAAGTTAAATTTTACTCGTAGCATAAGTCAGAGCTAAGTCTTAGGGCGCTTTCAATTTAGACGTTTCGTGTCGGACCACAGCAGTGCCGAAGCGGTGCGTTTCTCGTATGGCGCACGCACGGTCGTTGGTTTTAATACAAAGCGCCCGGTGCGGCAACAGTGCGGCGTCTGTACTGCGACCGCGCGACGTCAGGACGGCAACATCGTGAGCTCCACGTGTTCATTTCGTTGTTGAATAGTGCTGAGACTAGACTCAGAGCTAATTTCAACAACTTTTTATGTTGCATGTTTTCAGTTGCGATCACTGTTTTTTTTTTTTTTTTTATAAATAAATAATATTCACGGACATTTCACACAACGCTATCTGATCCCAAAGTAAGCTAGGAATAACCTGCTTGTGTTATGGGTATCAGACCACGGATATTAATACTTATATACTATTAAATACATACATATCATACATAGAAACACCCAGACTCTTGAGACAAACATTTATGGGTCACACAAATATTTGTCTCCGGTGGGAATCGAACCCACGACCTCCATCGCCGCAGGCGGTATCACTACCGACTGCGCCACAGAGGCAGTCAAAACACCACAGAGGCAGTATAGTGAAAGTAAGTAACTTTCACTATAGCCAGTTCTTGGATGGGTGACCATCCATGTGCCCACTTTGTGGCATTTATTTCAGCGTTTCCGTGCTTCGGAAGGCACATTAAGCCGTTGGTCCCGGTTGTCAGTAAAATGGCAGTCGTTGCGCCAAGTTGAAGGCCATTTTCGGCGGCTTGAAAAATTTCAACGGCGCACGCCCGCCTTTAGAAGCGGGATCGCACCCGAAACCCCCCAAAGACGCGGGATAGCACCCGAAACACCCCCTAGACGAGGCCGCAGAGGAGGCCGTGGGTCTGTTGGGAGTCCTGGGATATCCTTTCGAGAGCTTACCCGGGGCTCCCAACCATAGGCTGTTGAGCGTTACGTGAGGTGTTTTAGTCGGTAGGAGCTCGGCGTTTAAAGAAAAAAAAACGACTAACAGTAATGTTTCTTCGTCAGAGTACATGGCTTAACTGCTGCCAAATACATTTAAAACATCACTAGCAAACAAACGCACGGCAGTCAGATACACTTTCAATTTAGGCGTTTGGTTCGGGACTGCTACCGTACGGCAGCAGCACGGCAGAGGGCTATAACCAGCGCACATAGGAGTATTTTCATGTAAAATCCGGTCAAAATTATTTAATGGCTTATTTAATAATAAAACATGGTAATATTATATACTGTTATGTTTAATAATAGTAAAATGTACAAAACATGTATATTTTTCACTTTATTTTTTTTCTTTCGCATCGTCTTCCTCTGTGTTTTCGTAGCTGTTTATATTCTGTTGTTGATGTTTATGGCGGTATTCGGACGTGATTGATAAGAGGAAATATTTATGTAAAACATTCAATCACGTCCTTCGCCAAATGCACTTAGATAAATTGATAATTAATAATATTGTATAGTTAGCAGAAATTTATCTGATGTCGCGATCTGTGGATGCGTGACACCAGAGATAACATCCCCTCTTTGCATTCTTAATATTGTAGTATATAAACCGCGGTTTTGATAGAATAAGTTAGTCGGTAAGCAAGATACAATAAAAGACTACACAAGTATAATTTCGTCTCTCCCTACGACACGCTATAAATTGGTGACCCCGACGTGAAAGATGGAGCGAGTGTTAAAGATGGTAAAAAACTGTTGATGGTGGCTCAATTGCGACCATCAGATCATGCGCCTCTTTCGAGAATCTTTCCGTAATTGTGGTTTGGGCCTAGCTCTTGTTGGCGTTGCCACTATTGCTTTTATGATTACTGAAGTATCAGTGTTTCCATTAATGCGTTGCCTGACGCTAGCTGCATATATTATGTAAGTTCGTCAGCGGATATTTGCCTCCACAATTCGTCGCTTACAACGCTTAATCTTAATTTTAAAAGCTTACTTTCAGGTGTTTTTGCTGACCAAACAGATTTGATGTTAGCTCTGTACCTACATATTCAGTAAATGGATGGATGATGTTTGCCATTTACTGATATTACGCAGAAAACGCTCCTTTTTGCCACTGGCTTTGTTTAAATTCGATCTTAAAATACCTAGATAGACCTAATAGAGCACGTTAAGGGCATATGAATCGTGAAGGGCATTCACTGATTTCAATTAACTTTATTTCTATTTTTTTCACATTTTCTTCGATTTTATTACTTTTGCAGTTACGCATAATGTGAAACAAAGCTCTTCTGATGAAAATAACATTAGATTGTATAAAATCTGAAAATAAAAATGAAAACAACATTCAAGTCTCTATCTTCTACAATAATATCTATATTTCACAATGCCATCTTCAAATCATTGAAAACAAAAATGGTGAACATAAGTAAAGCAAAATCTAATTGTGTTTATTAAAACAAACCCTAGGCAATATATTAATCGTAAAATAAAAGCCCGACAAGTTCCGACAAATAAACTAAAATACAATTTAAAAAACATTATTTTCTGAAATTCATATCAAATATTCTGATTACCTTTCTGATTTTTTTAATCATAAACACGAAACATAAATTAATTAATTTTTATTTTAAAATCATCTACATACCTTGCACTTTCATATTGGCAATGTTGTTTTTCCATAGTAAATCACACAAATGCCTATGGCATTAAGTCCACCTCTGTACAAATTTGTGCATAAAGTTTTTAAATAAAATAAATAAAATAAAAGCGTAGTTTACAGTTCAAATACGGTTAAAAATTACGAACGCCGAGAATTAAGACATACGGTTTACATAACGACTGGGTTCCGACTGCTGGTACGAAAAGGCACTGCTACCTGCGTTATTTTGTGTATTAGGCGATAGACCGGCTAATAAGCTGCAAAAATATGTAAAATTTGTACCTACTACCTTTATTTAATTTTTAAATTTGACTTTTGACCGGATTTTACACGAAAATACTCCTATGTGCAGCGGCACGGTAAACGTGCAACAGCGGTCCGATACGAAACTTCTAAATTGAAAGCGCCCTAAGTTCGCACTATAAATTGAAGTCTAAATGTAAAAAAAAATACAAAAACGACATCAATTATATTATTATTTTTTAAATAGTATGTTTTCTATCAAATACCATTAATTTTATGGATTTACATTCTTAGTAGGTTTTAGAAATATCATCAAATAAAATGATTAATACCTAAGTACATAATCGAATTAATTTGTTAATAGAGAAATCCTAAATTATCAACATTGTAGTAATTAAAGGTAATTAAATTGCATAAGAAGCTTATAATCTACATTTTTGTTAGTGATGAAATTAAAGAAGCGAAAGTATTTTTTTTTTCAATATCGAAATACCGGTATTGATCTCAACAATTCCGGAATTGAAAACGTTATTAGATTTTATCGGAATTCCGGAATTATGTCAATTCCGGAATTCCGGAGTTCAAGCCCTAATCCCGATGTGCAAAACTTCTTATTATCTAGCCTGTAGATGTCTTTTAAGTACTAACTGTATTACTGTTCAAACTTTTCATCGTCTTGGAGACTACAACGAAATGTAGTTATTTATTTTACATCAGGTAAATAAGTAATGTTATCTGTTATTGCTTTGTTTGCAACTAGAGGGCACTCACGTTTTTTTATCTGTGACGGAACGAGCAGTCAGCTTGTCGTAATATTTACTTGCTCATTAACTCTTTAAAGTAGTACATCATGTAAGCCAGGGTGTCACATCATGACGGTGGTACCTAGTATAGGTAATGTAGAAACTGGTGCAACTAACCTTTAGGTACTCCATTTATCACATTTTTTTTAACGTGAGGAAAATCCTACAGGGGTGATATGCCTACTCCTACCGACAAAAAAACACACGTATTCTACTTAACGGCCTACGGTTGGGAGCCCCGGGTAAGACCTCGGAAGAATACCCAAAGACTCCATTTCTCACATATATTTGCAATTCTTGGATTTACTAGGCATGAGCAACGATTCAAAGTAAGTCTTATAAGGATTTAGCTGGAGTTCCCCTTGCTCCTATTTCAGCGATAAAGGTACTAAACAAAATCAACGAAAGTGAAGATTAACTAGATTGGTGGTAGAAGAACTAGATTGGTGGCTTGTTCAATCGTACAGCTGGTGGTCTAGATTACACAAGACAACTGGTAACGGTTATCTAGCGACTTCGGCGAAGACTATCGGCCTCCATGACCGGTGGCCTGAGGATGGTGAGAGGGCTGCTTACCGTCCTTACAGAAGAAGGCCTATGACGGCAGCGTGACGTGAGGGAGTCACGCACTCCCATATAGAAGCAGGATCAAACCCGAAACCCCCAAAGACGCGGGATAGCACCCAAACCACCCCCTAGGCCAGGGGTCGGCAACCTTTTGAGTCGGAAGAGCCAAAAATGACGATTTTAAATTACAACATTTTTAAAGAGCCACAAAATCTTTCTTGATTCCACGATCCCCCCCCCCCCCCCCCGTAAGAAGTGGGATAGACTAGACTACGGGGAAAGTCTGCTATAGAGACAAACCAAGTCGTCTCCAGGGCGTCTCCAGGACTTACGGCCATAGGCAGATGGTAAGTCACAGGGTGGTTTTAGAGAATTTCCACAATTAAAAAAATCTGGGATTCTCCCACTAAAACCCTGGGATGTTCCTTCTTGTCACTATTGTTGGGTCACAGGGAAGGCAAGCGTACAACAGCTACCTGCAACAGTCTCGACTCTGGGGGTCTAAATATTACCCACAGAAACTTTACTACCGCGACGCCTGAACACGAGGGGTGCGTCTTAGTCAGTCTCACGGCTGTCATAAAGCTTCCATCGTCGGCCACGCGTGTGAGGTTGGCATACTGGAAGTGTTAGGCAACCCCGCTCTGGCACCCGCAGCGCTTTTCTTATTGCCGTTGACGTCAAAACAACAGCCGAACCAATTTTCTCCGCTGTCTAACATAGCGTAAACTATAATAGACAGCGACGCGACCGGGCCAATTTAGGACTCTATTGCCCGTTTTCCACTGCGAGCGAGTCGGACCCATTACGGACTCCGCTATACTCGTAACGGTAATTTTCGATACATGTCATGTCCGCTTTGGTGGAAGGACATGTATGAAAATCGTCGTTAAGTATACAGCGGAGTCCGTAATGGGTCCGACTCGCTCGCAGTGGAAGGCGGGCATTAGAGCGGTACGCTCGCCACTTCACTCCGTACAAAAAGCGAGGGTGTGCAGCGCTTCATCCACGGCGCCGTCCTCGCAGTGAGTAGGTACGTTGCCTCAGGCTCAATGCCTACCACATTATGCAGGTATTTACTAAAATATCCGTGCCCTGTGAGGAGCTGTGTGAGGTGGTAGGTATGTCAGTGCCGCTTTTCTACCCAGGACCTCAGAATAAACAAGATGGCAGAGATGAGCTCAATGCTTACCACCGAGCTCTAGCCTGGTGCGCCATTTATGAATGAGATCATTGCGCGCTCTAACACGCCAGCTTTCAATCTCTTCCGAAGATGGTTGTTTGCCATTTTGACGCACCAAAGCATTGGGCCGGTAGATTTCTGCCAGAACTGCGGCCTCTAGGTTCCGCGACGGACTGTCAGAATTAGACATGACGTCTCTTATGATATTATATTCTCTGGGCTATGGCCCGCTGCGAACATCACAGCAGAATCCTATTAGAAAGAAAATGGTGCTCCATATAACGCTTTTAAGCGCAGCACACCACCATTAGGCGGTTTGCTTGTTTAACTACTAAATAGTAAGACTTTTGTGGTATTTTTTAAAATGAAAGGGTGATAATGTTCTTGAAAATGTGAAATTATGTATGCAACTAAAGAGCCGCAGGTCTACATCCAAAGAGCCGCATGCGGCTCGCGAGCCGCGCCTTGCCGACCCCTGCCCTAGGCGAAGCCGTAGTGGCGGCCGTGGGTCTGTTGGGAGTCCTGGGACATCCCTCCGAGGTCTTACCCAGGGCAGGGTTAGGGTCGGCAGCGCGAGTGTGGCACCTCTGGTGTTGCAAACGTTCATAGGCTGCGGTGACCACCGGTCCTTCTGGTGGGCCGTATGCTTGTCTGCCACCTTAGTGGTATAAAAAAAAGGCCTCCCAACCATAGGCTGTTGGGCGTTACGTGAGGTTTTTTAGTCGGTAGGAGTCCGGCATAGCATGCATGAGGATTTTCCCTCAGTTAAAAAAAATTAAAACAGTTATCTAGCGAAAAGAGCTCTGTGAACGCGATTGTTACCGAGTCAAACGTACTACGTTTTTTTCTTTTGTCCACTAAAATCCATTAAAACACCATCATTGATCCCTTTGTAGTTTTCCTTACCCCCTATTCATGAGACTTCGCCGTCCGTCCGTCTGTCTGTCTGTCAGACTGTCCGTCACGAGGCTGTATCTCCACAACCGCGATAGCTAGAGAGCTGAAATTTTCACAGATGATGTATTTCTGTTGCTCCTAATAATAACAAATACTAAATCAGAGAAAACTGGGGGGATGAAGCAAAGACATCTATATAAACTGAGGTAGACGTGCCGTACTCTAACAAACGAGATTTCAAAAGCAATCCTCAAGCACACACATTACTAAGACTACACTCACTTATAAATATTTTTTACGTAATTGTCACCACACACAATAGCAATATACGAATAGAAAAAGAGTAAAAGAGAAGGTATATGGACTCCGATTGCAAGTCGAGTACCTACTCTCGAAGTTTTGACTCACAAAAGTGCGAGCAACGCTGCTAATTGGCGCAGTTTATAGGTTTCAAAAATCGGTGCGTAGGGCATGTCTACCTCAGTTTATATAGAAGTCTTTGGGATAAAGAGGACTCCAATATAACAAACGTCATTTTCTTCCGTTTTTTGGTACGGAACCCTCAGCACGCGGCGGGTTCGACTCGCACTTGGCTTGGTTTTTTGTGATCATCCAGTAGTCCAAAGCCAACGAACTAGTAAATGAATCGTTATTTTAGTGAGACACCTACGATGTATCAGGTATCCAACATTATGATTGATCATATACTATAACTATCACCATAGCGTTCATTGGTACATTTGGTATGGTCGCTGAATTGCAGGATATCTTTTCGCTAATGATATGCATCTTCACACTCCTCCTGAAGAAAGTGAGGTTAAAGGGGAGGGCCGAACATGTACTGGCAAAGCTGCTCTCAGAAAGACTAGGCGGTGTCCCACTTACTCTTACTGGAGATCATTGCGCGCACCATGGTCTCCAGCGAAAGAATGCTGCTACGCCTGACTGAGTACGTACTGACGCTGAGTACTCCTCCTATGTGTAGAGAGCTTTGTACTCGCTGTGTTCTTCGCAGTGCTGGCTTTAGGCTGTTATCTTCCGGTGTATTCGCCACAGATACTTAGCGAATCACCCGTGCCCGGAAATTATCTGTGACAACCAAGCAAACAAACAAAAATATATTTATTTTACTTAGTCATATACAGATGCACTTGTAAAACGTCATGAATATAAACCAAAGAAGTACCACCAGTTCACAACGCGACCCACCTGAGAAGAACTGGAAAGAAGCTCAGCGGGTTATTCTTTTTAGTGCTCTATTTACAATTTTAAAGAATCTAAAAACTATGCAATTTTTGAGAATCCTGCAGAGCAGGTCATTTCCAGGCTTCTTTATCCAGCAAATAGTCATTAATAGTAAAGTAGCCCTTGTAGTATAATTTACTTTTTATAAACTTTTTAAACTTATTTAAGGACAGGTACTTTTAATTTCGTTTGGTAACCTGTTGTAAAAGCGTAAGAGAAACCGGTAAGAAAGGTAGCCGTGACTTCTCTCCAGCCACCACATACCTTGCGTCACTGTTCAGATGGCGCAAGGAGGCGCTGGAGCGGGGCCAAAGGCCTGCGTCTCGAGAAATCGAGGCCCAGCGGACCCTGCTCCACCAGGAAACCCTGGAGACATGGAAGATGCGACTTGAGCAACCAAAGGGGGGATTCGCCACAATCGCGGCCGTCAGACCGGTCATGGACGAGTGGCTGGAGAGAAGACACGGTGCTCTCTCCTACCGGTTGACACAGATGCTTGCCGGGCACGGTAGCTTCGGTAGGTATCTGTGGCGAAAACACCGGGAAACCACGGCCGAATGTCAGCACTGCGAGGACCGCAGCGATGACACGGCGCTCCACACGCTGGTGGAGTGCACGGCGTGGGCACAACAGCGACAGGTCCTCGTAGTGGGTCTGGGCGTGGACACTCTCTCGCTTGAGGCCATGGTGCGAGCCATGCTCTCCAGCGGGAGTAAGTGGGACTGCGCCGCCTCTTTCTGCGAGCAGGTCATGCTCGCAAAGGAGGCGGCGGGCCGGGTGCGGGAGAGAACTCTCCCACCCGAGTTCCGCAGTCGGCGCCCTGGGCGCCGCCGACGTGTCTTCGCCGAGGACTATCGGCCTCCATGACCGGGGGTCTGAGGACGGTGAGAGGGCCGCTCACCGTCCTTACAGAAGCAGGCCCATGACGGCAGCGTGACGTGAGCACTCACGCACGCCCCCCCCCTTAGAAGCGGGGTCACACCCGAAACCCCCCATAGACGCGGGATTGCACCCGAACCACCCCCTGGGCGAGGCCGCATTGGCGGCCGTAGGTCTGTTGGGAGTCACGGGACATCCTTCCTGAGGGCTTACCCGGGGCTCTCAACCATAGGCTGTTGGGCGTTACGTGAGGTTTTTTAGTCGGTAAGAGTCCGGCATGGCATCCTAGGAGGATTTTCCCTCACGTTAAAAAAAAAAAAAAAAAAAAAAAAAAAAAGCCACCACATACCAGGCAGAGCCTTAAATGTTTCTACTACCCGTTCGCTCTAAGTTTGCCGCTGGCGTAGAGGCGTATACCCGAATTTTTAATTAGACGAAGAAAATTGACAGTAGCTAATGTCACTTCTCATAGAAAATAAGCATGTATGAAGAAGTGACATTAGTTGCTGTCAATTTACTTCGTCTAATTAAAAATTCGACTTTAGTATGGAGCCGAATGGCAAAGTTAGAGCTGACGAGCAGTATAACCTTTCAATACGACTTGTTATAAACGCAACAAGGAACTGAATTTTCTATCCAATAGCGACTTATGAAGATATTCCGTTAGAAAAGCACCTGTTCAATCTACTATTTTAGGACTTAACATGTCACTTTTTATCGTCACTTATCAATCCATATCTGTCCTCGTAGTTTTAAAATAAAACAACAGACCTGTCATGTCTTTACCTAAATTGATTGTGATATTGATGTTCAGAGAAAGTGTAGTTGTCAAGTAAAGGTATTATTTTCGTTTACGTTTTTTAAGAAGAGGCGCTCCTGGCCCCACGGTCTCGTGTTCTGTAAACGATCACTGCAGTAAGCAACTTTCACTACGGCCAGTCCTTGGATGAGTGACCATTCATGTGACCACTTTGTGACATTTACTTGAGCGTTTTCGTGCTTTGGAAGGCACGTTAAGCCGTTGGTCCCGGTTGCCAGTAAAATGGTAGTCGTTAAGCCAAGTTGAAGATCTTATTAGGCGGCTTTAAAAATTTCAACAGCAGGCTGTCACAACCTGCGCCTGTCCATTTCAACACGGCAATACGGCTCACCACTACGTGGGACAAAATCTAAAAAAAAAGGTGAAATTTGGGCATATAAAATTGCCTCTGCCTACCCCTTCGGGGATAAAGGCGTGACTATGTTAGTATGTTTTTATGGGAAATCAGTCGATATCTAAAACCTTCAGAGCACTATCAACTTAAACATGGTTGTGTGCGAACTACCGACCCACTCCTTTTTACGACTAGGTACCTACGTATGGAAATCCTCATGAAAGGTACACCGGACTCCTACCAACTAAAACCACTTGGTGCCCTACAACTATCCACGCCCGGGAGTCCTGGGTGTCTCGGCCCTCCAAAGAATATCCTAAAATTCCCAACAGGCTTTGACTGCATCGAGACCTCGTCGAGGGTTCATGTGCTATCTCGTCACATTGGAGGTTGATTCAGGTTTCATCCTGTAAAATGCAAGGCACGCCTTGCACAATTCTCCCAGCCAGGAAAGTACTAGATTACTTACTAGACCACCACGGAGCCTAGGCGACTCACGTCTACCGAGTATAAAGATATCGGAAGAGAGGAGAGAATTGACTAGATTTTAAAGTACCAAGACTCGTTAAGCTTTTGGCCCCGGCTGACGACATGGCGATCGGATCACCATCTATTGCGTGGGAGTCAGTGAAATGACGCCGCCAAAATGCATCTGCTTCTTCGACTAAATAATAGTATAGATGGGTCCATGTCATACATTACGAACTCAAAAAGTGAGACTAGTTCCCACACAAAGATAATGCAGCAACGACACGACTTGCACACATACCTACATTCTTATTTCGATTTTAGGGTAGTGTTTTTACAAGTGTCCGACCGAAACTGGTTTTTCAGCCGAAACCGAAACCGAAACCGAACTTTTGGCCCCAGGGTCAGTTTCGGCCGAAACCGAAACCGAAACCGAAACTCACGTGTTCATATTGAAAAAAAACCCAGTCAAGTGCGAGTCGGGGTCCTACGCACAGAGGGTTCCGTTACAAAAATGCGTTTGTTGTGTGCGATGTTTTTTTTTCTGATTTTAGCCCCTCTCTATAAAATAGAGTGCAGAGAGGCTTATGGCGAGACTTTGTCTGTAGTCTGTGACTCTGTTGCATTATACTACATCACTAGGTCACGTGGATCATCTGTTCAAAGTTTGAACTAAAACAAAAATGACAACGTCACTCGGATTGAACTTTCACTTTCACAATAAACGTCAGAGAGGGGCAGTCTGGTGAGAACGATCTCACGGCTTTCTTGTTAGTAGATATTTTGTGTTATAGCGGCAACAGAACAGGGTGAAGTAGTGGTGGCAGTGTCTCTTGACATCGCCAACGCCCTTAAACCTTGCCCTGGAGTTGCACTCGGTAGGTGCTTTTTACCATGGAATGCCTCCCTACTTCCGTCGAATTGTCCGGGCCTATCTTTCCGAGAGGACCACAACTTACCCGAGCTGCCTTGGGCCGGGTCGGTGAGATGTGTCGTTCGTTGTTCCACAAGGATCGGTCTTAGGACCGCTTCAGTGGAACATCGGTTACGATTGGGTGCTGCGTGGTCCGTTGCTCAGAGGTGTCGCCGTAACGTGTTACGTCGACTACACCCTCGTTATAGCGCGAGGAGCAACGCACCGAGACGCAGCCCTAAAGGCCACCTGCGGGATCCAGCTTACACGTAGGGGGCATCGAGCCCCATATACGGCATCGAGCCTTCGATGGTGTATCTGGGGCTCGTACTCGATAGCCGGTGGAACTTTGGATACCACTTCGGAAGTTGGGTTCCAAAACTGAGGGGGGCATCAGCTGCGCTCTCGCCGTTGTTGCTCAACATCAGGGGACCCAACGCTCTCTGCACCTTGGAATCGTGCGGAGTATGGCCCTATACGGGGCCTCCGTATGCGCGGAGACCCTGTCTCCGTCCTGTCTCAGTTGGGGCGGCATGTCTCCTAGCCGGGACCCCTCCATGGGATCTGGAAGTGAGGGCCCTTGCGTCATTGTTTAAATAGCGCAAGGCGGCGATCGAGCGGAGCCATAGGCCTACGTCTGGAGTTCGGACTTGCGAGCCTCGATTTCTCCAGACCAGCTGGAGCTGGTGGACCAGGAAACCATGGTGCGAGCCATGATCTCCAGCGGGAATAGATGGGACGCCGCTGCCTCTTCCAGTGAACAGGTCATGCCCGTGAAAGAGTTGGCGGGGGGAAGCGGGAGAGCACTGTCCCACCCGAGTTCCACAGTCTGCGGCGGCCTCCATAACCGAAGCCTGAGGCCGGTGACGGGGCTGCTCACTGTCCTTAGAGAAGCAGGCCCTAGACGACAGCGTGACGTGAGAGATTCATGCACGCCCCCCCACTTACCACTTCTACCACTCCCTCCCTCAAGAAGCGGGATACCACCTGAACAACCCCCCAAAGTCGCAGCCGCAGTGGTAGCCGTAGGTTGGTTGGAGGACCTGGGAACATTTTTCCGAGGGCATACCCGGTGCTCCCAACCGTAGGTTGTTTGGTAGAATACGTGGTATTTAGTCGGTAGGAGTCCGGCATAGCATCCCTCTAGGAATTTCCTCAAGTAAAAAAATAAATTGCGGCTACAGAAATACATCATCTGTGAACATTTTAACTGTCTAACTATCACGATGCTTGAATTACAGCCTGTTGACAGACAGACAGATGACCAACGAAGTCTTAGTAATAGGTCCTGCTTTTACCCTTTTTGTACGGAACCGACTACAAAGGGGCAGGTTCATGTAATGTCCTAGATCACCTTTATAGGATTCCGTAACCAAAAGTAATAATGGGACCCTAAAAAGATGGTCTAAGACATAACACAGGGGCCTCATACTTCATACTTCTTAATGCTTGTTATTGCCAGTGGTTTGAATAAAATTGCATATTTTTTACTATTGATTGAAAGTTCTTTGTAAATCTCTAAATCTTCGGTTAGTAATATTAACTGGTTGGGCCGACCCCAACCACCTCACAAACAAAACCAGGCACTCAAAATTCACGAACACGTGGGTTTCGGCCCGGCCGAAAGTTTCGGCCCATTTTGGCCGAAACCGAAACTGCGGCCGAAACTCGATTTTTTGGCCGAAACTGGCCGAAACCGAAACCGAAACTTCGGTCGGTCAATAGTTTTTACACTTCGGGAACGCACAGGAAGGCATCTGACGTAAAATCTTAACTTGCCACACTTGTTTCGCAATCGGAATAATAACACCGAGAGAGCGCATGCGCTTACTTTAACGCCTTCAAAACTAATAATTACTGGGTCGAAGATCTGGTTATGGTTCCGTACCCAAAGGGTTAATAAAAACGGTAGCTTATGTCTGAGACTTTGTTCTGTCTGTGACCAGGCTGTTTCTTAAGATATTTTCAGTTTTTATGTATCATAGGCCACCGTATTTACACTATAATATTAGGTGCTTACATATGAAATTGGCGTTTTGTATAGGAGGAACTAAAAGTCGAATATTTTTAAATATAATATATTTAATTAATCAAAGTATGAACCATTGTTTTCTATGCATTTTTGCCATCTCATAGGTAGTTCATTGATCCCTTTACTAAAAAAACCAGTCGGACGGGAATCAATAAAATCTGTGAAGGCGATTTGGACTGCCCCATCAGAGTTGAATGTTTTCCCTTGCAAGAAGTTGTCCAAATTTCGAAAAAAATGGTAATCTGTTGGAGCAAGATCCGGGGAGTACGGAGGATGTTTTAGACATTCCAATTGAAGCTCTTCTAATTTGGTAGCCGTCTGTTGTGCAGTGTGTGGTCTAGCGTTGTCGTGAAGCAGCAGTGGCGTGGAGCGATTGACCAGCCTAGGTTGTTTAGCCGCTAGCTTTTCCATCATGGTTTGCAATTGCTGACAATAGACATCAGCCGTAATAGTCTGGCCAGATTTGAGAAAACTGTAATGAACAATACCGGCACTAGTCCACCAAACGCTTACAAGTAACTTTTTTGGGGTTAATTTTCGCTTGGTGCAGGATTTGGCTGGCTGGCCAGGATCCAACCATTGCGCTGAGCGCTTTCGATTATCGTAAAGAATCCATTTTTCGTCACAGGTAATGATTCGGTTTAAAATACCTTCATTATTGTGCCGGTTCAGTATTTTAACGCAGCAGTCGACGCGCTTTTGCCGGTTTGCTTCAGTCAATTGGTGAGGTACCCACCTTTCAAGCTTCTTAATCTTCCCAATTTGCTTCAAGTGAATTAAAACAGTTTTATCACTAACACCGCAGCCTGCAGCTAACTCGGACGTGGTTTGCGATGGATCCGCTTCCACAATAGCCTTCAATACTTCATTATCAACTTGAGTCTCAGGCCGTCCACGGGGCTTGTTCTGCAGGTCGACATTTCCTGAACGAAAACGTTGGAACCAAAAACGAACTGTGTTTTCTTTTGCAACATGACCGCCATACACATCATTCACCCTTCTAGTCGTTTCCGCAGCACTAGTGCCACGGCGGAACTCGTACTCGTAAATAATGCGATATTTTAAGTTTTCCATTTTGTAAAATGAGTGACGCCAACAGAAAAAAACAGAAGAAAAAAACAAATGAATGACGGTCATCGAAGGATAAATACATGAGTAAATAGCTGGGAAAATTTGAATTTGGAATTCCTTACCAAAGAGGAGAAAATCGTAATTAAAGTGGCCAGTACGAAAAACGCCAATTTGATGTGTAAGCACCTAATAATATTCAGATAATTTTCAGAAGGCGTTTACTTCGAGTACTTACTCGTTTCCTTGGAGACTCGTGATACGTGTACCAAATAAACACCATTGTGATTATTTGATTTACCTACTGCTCTACGTCACTGAGACAATGTTTTTAAAAGAACTTGTGTGTAACATCCATTTTTCTTCGAATTACTCACTGCAGTGCTCACCTGCACACTGTATCTTCAGAAGACGAACCAAGAAGTCACTTTCGACAATTCTGAAAACTGACACAGCTCCTCTACGTTTGGAAATCTCACCAGAACTGACGAAGTAATAGAACATCGATCTCGAATCAACCATCAGGAATCAGGAACCAGTAACATCCTCGAAAGGATGTCTTGTTATATCCCGACTGCTTCTAAACAGCCATGATTGACAGCGGAGGGTACCTTCTTTGGTGTGGTGTTCTGTTATAAAAACGCACCGTTTGGAGCATAAGCGAGGCGCATAAGCGAGGCGAAGCCTTTAGAATCAAATGGAAATGAAGATCGGTTGATGACAGTCCTTGAGGTTTGGATAAATGAAACGTGAGCTAAATCTATCCAAGTGTAAAAACCTAGTTTACAAGACACAAAACAAAAAAAAATGACAACATATCGATAAGACGCTGTCGTTATACTAAATTGCTACCAATCAAACTAGTTGCGGATTGGTGGGTCAGCGACGACCTTTTAAATAGATGTCACCGGCCAATGGAGAGGCTTGTTAACGTGATTGAGTTGTTGAGATGAGACTCGTTTACTTTTTGCGAAAGTTCCAAACCCGCTGGGCGAGGTGCATGCAGTGGCGACCGTAGGTCTGTTGGGAGTCCTGGGACATCCTTTCGAGGGCTTACCCGGGGCTCCCAACCATAGACTGTTGGGCGTTACGTGAGGTTTTTAGTCGGTAGGAGCCCGGCATAACATCCTTGAGGACTTTCCCTCACGTTAAAAAAAAAATTCCCAAAGCCGTAGGCAGACTTGTCTTCGCCCAATCGGCCCTTATGAACCTGAGGACGGTGGGGGGCTGCTCACCGTCCTTACAGAAGCAGGCCCATGACGGCAACGTGACGTGAAAGTTTCTCGTACACCACTCGCCTCCAGAAGCGGGATGAACTAACCCCCAAAGACGCGGGATAGCAACCAAACCCCCTAGGAGAGGCCGCAGTGGTAGCCAAGGTCTGTTGGGAATCCTGGGGACATCCTTCCGAGAGCTTACTAACTCTATTGAACGTGTTGTTTTTAGTCGACAAGAGTCCGGCATTGCATCCATGAAGGATTTTTCACAAGTTAAAAAAAACTTAAGGAGATGGAAGGGCATTGTGTGGTTTCAGGCAAGGAGTACGGCATAGCATATATGAGGATTTCATTCATTAATAGCATACTTGGGAATACCCACACGCAAAAGGCGTGTCCAAAAGCTCAAATCTCTATTATAAAGCGTAGGTGAACTGCGTTCCTGTGTGATATTATGAAACATTTGCAAAAAAAAAAACTTTGATAACAGCCAAACATCCGTATAAATTATCTGACATTGAGAGAGCACAAAGACGTCCACATTCTCAATTAATAAATTAATCGTCACATGCGCACGCGTCTGCGTCGTGGATACATTTCTGTATAAACTGGTTTAAGGCTTACTTATTCGAAAGAGACTCATCTTGGGGTGAACTTTATACTAGGAAATATTCTTCGATTTGATTTGATAAAATATATTATTGTAATTTATTAGATACTCTTGCTTTGGTAACGGTGCAAAAAACCGGCCAAGTGCGAGTCGGACTCGCCCATGAAGGGTCCCGTAGCAGCAAGTACCATAATATAAAAGTTTTTGTAGTTGTTGTAACTTTGACTGATGTTTTAACACGTTCGCTGTGGTAGTGATTTTTCTAGGCGAAAATTGCGGTTTCAAAAAAAACTACTTACTAGATCTCGTTCAAACCAATTTTCGTTGGAAGTTTTTATGGCAATGTACATTAAATATTTTTTGTAGATTTATCATTTTCTTAGTTTATAAGTTAGAGAGGGGGGGGGGGGGGGGGCACATTTTTCCACTTTAGAAGTGTCTCTTGCGCAAAGTATTCAGTTTAGGAAAAAATTATATTAGAAACCTCAATAGCATTTTTGAAGACCATCTATAGATAGATTTGGCACGTGTGGGTTTGGTCAAAAAACTAAATTTGAGTTTCAGTTCTGAGTATGGGGACCCCCAAAATTTACAGCTTTTTTCAAGTTTTATGTGAAAATGTCAATATGCGGTTCACAGAATACATTTACTTACCAAGTTTTACTAGCATAGGTCTTATTGTTTCGGAGAAAAGTGTCTGTGACATACGGACGGACGGACAAACAGACAGACATGACCAATCTATAAGGGTTTCGTTTTTGCCATTTGGCTACGGAACCCTAAAAACGATTAGAAAAACTTTGTTCGATCGAAATTGCATTCGAAAAATGAGAAATATTGCAAGTCTTTACAAGTTGTACTTTTTTTACCTAAATAAATTAATTTAATCGTCTTAACAACTTGTCATAAAATAGACTAGATCTTTAGAGCAATATTTTACGGCTAGATTTTTTCTTAAAACCCCTCAGATTTTATAACAATAATATAATGTATTAGAATCGAATGAAATCGGCCGGCAATCGTACGCTGCAATCCCTCGAATTGCCTCAGGATAATGTCGGATGTCAAATAAGCAAGCCTTAAGAGAAACTATTGAATAGACGGTCTGTTTTCTATTGAGATAAGGTTGCTTACCTTATCTTGAAGCGTTCATAGCCCTGCTAGCTTAGTGTTCTGTGAACAACAGGGGCGTTTAACTCACCCTACCTTAATCTGACGCGCTCGAGAATTTCTGATGGTCAATTTTTTTTTACTAATCTGATCCTGTATCCTTCACGGGCGGCCTTATATATGGGCCTCATGTTTTGTGGAGGTACTTAACCGGGTACAAGGTATCCCCGTGTATATTAATCTGTCGCGCTTTAGTAAATCCCGAAATCCCTTCTAGGGCTCCCCTACTATTGTAAAAGAAAATGAAACAAACATCAAATCATACAAACTATCGCGTTTAAATTTTAAGTGTGATTCATCGTGCTGTCGTGCATGCGTGGGCTATCCCAGATGCGTAATTTATAAATCAATCTTCTGAAGGGGCGAAAACACGCATGACACTAAAAGGGCCCTTACAGACTGTGACAGTGGCCCCCAATCTCTAGATGTCGTTGCTTTCCATGAGGCAGCGGCATCATTTTAGCTAGCCAAATATAAAGAAAAAAATACCTTAGGTACAGTACGCCGTGCCGCGCCGCCCGATCCCCGGTCAGACGGGTTGCTCCAGGGTTTAGTTTCAAGTTTTCCTTCTCTTCACCATGACCTCGTCCATTAGTCAGCTGGTGCACCACAGCGTGAATTAAACAAAAGCAGAATATTATGGGAGAAAGGGGTTCCAAACAGGATCATTCCTTTAGCTCATTCCTTTAACAGCACAAAGCTTAGTTAATATGTGATAAATAGTGTTGGTGTCACAATGACCACTACTGATATAATGCTAGACAAGTTTACATTGTGGCATTGTTTATTAACCTAAATAAATTTTAAAAAAACCTGCGCTGCGCCTGTCCCATAACATCTCTGTATATTTCACGCCTTAAATCAATCTTAATCGTGATATTACTTTGGTCTCGGAAGTTTTCGGTGAATTTCGGTAACCCGGTACCTATTCTATTTATGAGCAGTCAAAATGTGTCTGAGAAGGCAAGGTTGGCTGTACATAGCGGAGTGCTCATCCCTACACTTATGTATGGTAGTGAAAGTTGGGTATGGCAGGAGACGCATGAAAGCAAAATTAATGCAGTGGAAATGAGAAGTCTGCAAAGTATAGCTGGAGTGACTTTAATGGACAAAGAAAGAAATAGCGTGATAAGGAAAAATGTGGTATAGTAGAAGATGTAGTGACTAAGATAGATAAAGGGATGCTTAGATGGTTTGGACAGGTGGAAAGAATGGATGAGAATAGACTGACAAAGCAGATTTATGAGGTGAGAATGAATGGGCCAACTGGTAGGGGTCGACCTCGGCGTACGCATGCCGATCAAATCAGAGACCTTCTGGAAAAAGGCAAGGTCAAGAGAAACTTTAATCGTCGAGTGTGTATGAAAACAATTATGAAAGTAAAAGATGCGAAAGTTGTATGCCAGGATCGTAGCAAGTGGAAAGCCATAGTCTCTGCTTACCCCAATGGGAGACAAGCGTGATTATATGTATGTATGTATTCTATTTACCTTTAAATCATTCAAGAAAATCATTGAACTTACTACCCGTTCGTTCTAAGTTTGCAGGTCGTCTCCCCCTACAACTACAACGTCTTTACACCAGCGGAAAACTTAATGCGAACGGGTATGATGGCTCAGGTTGTGCACGGTAGTAATTTCTCGGCTACTTTTCAAGTAAGAAGTGGAGTAATGCAAGGATATGTAATGGCACCAACCCTATTTGCGCTATACTTTGCGGCAGTGACGGATGACGTTCTCGGGAGATGTGGTAACCGAATTCAGCGAACTGACAAGAGTGTTTTTGATCTTTCACGTTTTAGGGCGACATCCCGATTAGGGCTTGAATATCGGACGCTTTTTCAGTTCCGGAATTGGGTTTCGATATTCAGTATTTGAATTCCGGAATTCCGGAATTCCGGAACTCAATCAAGTTTTGTTTTGTACAATATAGTGATATGTAAAAAAAGAAACGGGAGCTGACAGTCCTACGTGATTAGTGATAAACTACTTTGATTCCCAGTAAAATTACTTATTTTAACGTAACCAACTAAAAACCACACGTTTCCTAACTATTGCCTACGGTTGGCCCGGGTAAGCCCTCAGAAGGATGACCCCAGGATTCCCCACAGATCTTGACTATCACTGCGGCCTCACCTAGGAGGTTCGGGTGCTATACCACGTATTTGGGGTTTGTTCAGGCGTTATCCCGCATCTCAGGGCGTGTGGCGTGCGTGAAACATTCACGTCACGCTTTTGTCTTGGGCTTGCTTTTGTAAGGACGGCGATTAGCCCTCTCACCGTCCTAGGCCCCCCGATTATGGAGGCCGATAGTCTTAGGCAAATACATGCGGAATTCGGGTGGGAGCGTTCTCTCTCGATCACTTTTCGCTGCATTAACTGATCACAAAAAGACGCAGTGGCATAGCTCGCGCAATGGTCTCCAGCGAGAGAATGTCCACGTCCAGACCTACCACGAGGACCGGGCGCTGTTAAGCCCACGCTGTGCACTCCAGTAATGTGTGAAGTACTGTGTCCTCACTGCGTTCCTCGCAGTGCTGGCACTCACGTGTGGTTTCCCGGTGTATTCGTCACGGATACTTACTGAAGCTCCCGTGCCCGGTAAGCATATGCATCTGTGACAACCGGTAGGACAGAACACCCGCACCATGGCTCCTCTCTAGTCACTCGCCCATAACCGGTCTGACCGCCGTGATTGTGGCGATTCGGCGATTCCCCCCTTGTGTGATGTGATGTGGCGATTCGTTTTGTTGCTCAAGTCCAGGTCTCCACGGTTTCCTTGTGGAGTTGAAACTGCCGAACCTAGATTTCTGGAGTCGTAGGTCCTGGAGGGGGCCCCCGCATCATATGCGGGCATCAGCATCACATCCCCGCGTATGACCCCGCTCCAGCGCCTCCTTGCACCAGAAAATAATAAATTAGAAATATAATTAATTTATTTAAACAAGTTGCCTCGGTGCCAGATCCTCGAGACATGCCGCCTCTGAGTAACGGACCACGCAGCACCCAATCGTAACCGATGTTCCACAGAAGCGGTCTTAAGACTGATCTCTGCGGAACACCACACGACGTATCTCGCTGACCCGGCTGGGCCCTAGCCAGCTTGGGTAAGTTATAGCCCTCTCGGAAAGATAGGCCCCGACAATTCGACGGAAGTAGGGAGGCACTCCATGATAAATAAGCGCCTCCCTAACGCAGCTCCAGGGCAAGGTGTTGAAGGCGATGCCGGTGTTTTTTGATATCGCTTTCAACACCACCTCACACTGCGATGTTACTTCCTCAGTCAGTCTTCTAATACGCATGATCGCATCCACGGTGGAGCGCCCTTGACGGAAACCAAATTGGTTATCCGCTAGATCTGGCCCCACGCGTGTGAGGTGCCCGACTGTGCGCTGTGCAATGATAAGCTCAAGGAGCTTGCATACCTAACTAGGTATGCAAGCTCCTTGAGCGTATCACTGTTGGGGATCGACTGATCGGGGATCGGCCAAAGTTGCTCAACGGAGCAACACGATCGGCCGATCCCCGGATGGGTAGACTGCCGACCACCTTGCCTTTTGGATCAGAACCAGTTTCCCTGTCTTCCAGACCTTGGGAATCTAGCCTTTTTCGAGGCATGCACTAAAGAGCCCCATCACTCGAGGCCCGAGATCCTCAAGAGCCAGGACCCACGCTCGGCCTGGAATGCTGTAGGGTCCAGGGACACGGTCCGTGCGGAATCTAAACCGCAGTACAGTCGTCCCTAACTCATCTTCAGTGACTTCGGGCACGTCGTTCTCGCTGTAATCAGCGTCGGGCGCCTGAGACGGAGCCATGTGCAACGGAATATGTTCCTCCGCCTTGATGAGAACAGGGAACGCAGGACCCCCTCCTCACTCTGGGTCAGTGGAGCGCCTTGGGGCAAAGTTTGCCCCTAATAATAAGGTACGGACCCCATGAGTTCTGTCAGAACTACTAGAACTATGCTGAGCGAGACCTCTGTCAAATTCTTACAGCGTTTCTATCAAAGTTAAATTTTACTCGTAGCATAAGTCAGAGCTAAGTCTTAGGGCGCTTTCAATTTAGACGTTTCGTGTCGGACCACAGCAGTGCCGAAGCGGTGCGTTTCTCGTATGGCGCACGCACGGTCGTTGGTTTTAATACAAAGCGCCCGGTGCGGCAACAGTGCGGCGTCTGTACTGCGACCGCGCGACGTCAGGACGGCAACATCGTGAGCTCCACGTGTTCATTTCGTTGTTGAATAGTGCTGAGACTAGACTCAGAGCTAATTTCAACAACTTTTTATGTTGCATGTTTTCAGTTGCGATCACTGTTTTTTTTTTTTTTTTTATAAATAAATAATATTCACGGACATTTCACACAACGCTATCTGATCCCAAAGTAAGCTAGGAATAACCTGCTTGTGTTATGGGTATCAGACCACGGATATTAATACTTATATACTATTAAATACATACATATCATACATAGAAACACCCAGACTCTTGAGACAAACATTTATGGGTCACACAAATATTTGTCTCCGGTGGGAATCGAACCCACGACCTCCATCGCCGCAGGCGGTATCACTACCGACTGCGCCACAGAGGCAGTCAAAACACCACAGAGGCAGTATAGTGAAAGTAAGTAACTTTCACTATAGCCAGTTCTTGGATGGGTGACCATCCATGTGCCCACTTTGTGGCATTTATTTCAGCGTTTCCGTGCTTCGGAAGGCACATTAAGCCGTTGGTCCCGGTTGTCAGTAAAATGGCAGTCGTTGCGCCAAGTTGAAGGCCATTTTCGGCGGCTTGAAAAATTTCAACGGCGCACGCCCGCCTTTAGAAGCGGGATCGCACCCGAAACCCCCCAAAGACGCGGGATAGCACCCGAAACACCCCCTAGACGAGGCCGCAGAGGAGGCCGTGGGTCTGTTGGGAGTCCTGGGATATCCTTTCGAGAGCTTACCCGGGGCTCCCAACCATAGGCTGTTGAGCGTTACGTGAGGTGTTTTAGTCGGTAGGAGCTCGGCGTTTAAAGAAAAAAAAACGACTAACAGTAATGTTTCTTCGTCAGAGTACATGGCTTAACTGCTGCCAAATACATTTAAAACATCACTAGCAAACAAACGCACGGCAGTCAGATACACTTTCAATTTAGGCGTTTGGTTCGGGACTGCTACCGTACGGCAGCAGCACGGCAGAGGGCTATAACCAGCGCACATAGGAGTATTTTCATGTAAAATCCGGTCAAAATTATTTAATGGCTTATTTAATAATAAAACATGGTAATATTATATACTGTTATGTTTAATAATAGTAAAATGTACAAAACATGTATATTTTTCACTTTATTTTTTTTCTTTCGCATCGTCTTCCTCTGTGTTTTCGTAGCTGTTTATATTCTGTTGTTGATGTTTATGGCGGTATTCGGACGTGATTGATAAGAGGAAATATTTATGTAAAACATTCAATCACGTCCTTCGCCAAATGCACTTAGATAAATTGATAATTAATAATATTGTATAGTTAGCAGAAATTTATCTGATGTCGCGATCTGTGGATGCGTGACACCAGAGATAACATCCCCTCTTTGCATTCTTAATATTGTAGTATATAAACCGCGGTTTTGATAGAATAAGTTAGTCGGTAAGCAAGATACAATAAAAGACTACACAAGTATAATTTCGTCTCTCCCTACGACACGCTATAAATTGGTGACCCCGACGTGAAAGATGGAGCGAGTGTTAAAGATGGTAAAAAACTGTTGATGGTGGCTCAATTGCGACCATCAGATCATGCGCCTCTTTCGAGAATCTTTCCGTAATTGTGGTTTGGGCCTAGCTCTTGTTGGCGTTGCCACTATTGCTTTTATGATTACTGAAGTATCAGTGTTTCCATTAATGCGTTGCCTGACGCTAGCTGCATATATTTTATGTAAGTTCGTCAGCGGATATTTGCCTCCACAATTCGTCGCTTACAACGCTTAATCTTAATTTTAAAAGCTTACTTTCAGGTGTTTTTGCTGACCAAACAGATTTGATGTTAGCTCTGTACCTACATATTCAGTAAATGGATGGATGATGTTTGCCATTTACTGATATTACGCAGAAAACGCTCCTTTTTGCCACTGGCTTTGTTTAAATTCGATCTTAAAATACCTAGATAGACCTAATAGAGCACGTTAAGGGCATATGAATCGTGAAGGGCATTCACTGATTTCAATTAACTTTATTTCTATTTTTTTCACATTTTCTTCGATTTTATTACTTTTGCAGTTACGCATAATGTGAAACAAAGCTCTTCTGATGAAAATAACATTAGATTGTATAAAATCTGAAAATAAAAATGAAAACAACATTCAAGTCTCTATCTTCTACAATAATATCTATATTTCACAATGCCATCTTCAAATCATTGAAAACAAAAATGGTGAACATAAGTAAAGCAAAATCTAATTGTGTTTATTAAAACAAACCCTAGGCAATATATTAATCGTAAAATAAAAGCCCGACAAGTTCCGACAAATAAACTAAAATACAATTTAAAAAACATTATTTTCTGAAATTCATATCAAATATTCTGATTACCTTTCTGATTTTTTTAATCATAAACACGAAACATAAATTAATTAATTTTTATTTTAAAATCATCTACATACCTTGCACTTTCATATTGGCAATGTTGTTTTTCCATAGTAAATCACACAAATGCCTATGGCATTAAGTCCACCTCTGTACAAATTTGTGCATAAAGTTTTTAAATAAAATAAATAAAATAAAAGCGTAGTTTACAGTTCAAATACGGTTAAAAATTACGAACGCCGAGAATTAAGACATACGGTTTACATAACGACTGGGTTCCGACTGCTGGTACGAAAAGGCACTGCTACCTGCGTTATTTTGTGTATTAGGCGATAGACCGGCTAATAAGCTGCAAAAATATGTAAAATTTGTACCTACTACCTTTATTTAATTTTTAAATTTGACTTTTGACCGGATTTTACACGAAAATACTCCTATGTGCAGCGGCACGGTAAACGTGCAACAGCGGTCCGATACGAAACTTCTAAATTGAAAGCGCCCTAAGTTCGCACTATAAATTGAAGTCTAAATGTAAAAAAAAATACAAAAACGACATCAATTATATTATTATTTTTTAAATAGTATGTTTTCTATCAAATACCATTAATTTTATGGATTTACATTCTTAGTAGGTTTTAGAAATATCATCAAATAAAATGATTAATACCTAAGTACATAATCGAATTAATTTGTTAATAGAGAAATCCTAAATTATCAACATTGTAGTAATTAAAGGTAATTAAATTGCATAAGAAGCTTATAATCTACATTTTTGTTAGTGATGAAATTAAAGAAGCGAAAGTATTTTTTTTTTCAATATCGAAATACCGGTATTGATCTCAACAATTCCGGAATTGAAAACGTTATTAGATTTTATCGGAATTCCGGAATTATGTCAATTCCGGAATTCCGGAGTTCAAGCCCTAATCCCGATGTGCAAAACTTCTTATTATCTAGCCTGTAGATGTCTTTTAAGTACTAACTGTATTACTGTTCAAACTTTTCATCGTCTTGGAGACTACAACGAAATGTAGTTATTTATTTTACATCAGGTAAATAAGTAATGTTATCTGTTATTGCTTTGTTTGCAACTAGAGGGCACTCACGTGTTTTTATCTGTGACGGAACGAGCAGTCAGCTTGTCGTAATATTTACTTGCTCATTAACTCTTTAAAGTAGTACATCATGTAAGCCAGGGTGTCACATCATGACGGTGGTACCTAGTATAGGTAATGTAGAAACTGGTGCAACTAACCTTTAGGTACTCCATTTATCACATTTTTTTTAACGTGAGGAAAATCCTACAGGGGTGATATGCCTACTCCTACCGACAAAAAAACACACGTATTCTACTTAACGGCCTACGGTTGGGAGCCCCGGGTAAGACCTCGGAAGAATACCCAAAGACTCCATTTCTCACATATATTTGCAATTCTTGGATTTACTAGGCATGAGCAACGATTCAAAGTAAGTCTTATAAGGATTTAGCTGGAGTTCCCCTTGCTCCTATTTCAGCGATAAAGGTACTAAACAAAATCAACGAAAGTGAAGATTAACTAGATTGGTGGTAGAAGAACTAGATTGGTGGCTTGTTCAATCGTACAGCTGGTGGTCTAGATTACACAAGACAACTGGTAACGGTTATCTAGCGACTTCGGCGAAGACTATCGGCCTCCATGACCGGTGGCCTGAGGATGGTGAGAGGGCTGCTTACCGTCCTTACAGAAGAAGGCCTATGACGGCAGCGTGACGTGAGGGAGTCACGCACTCCCATATAGAAGCAGGATCAAACCCGAAACCCCCAAAGACGCGGGATAGCACCCAAACCACCCCCTAGGCCAGGGGTCGGCAACCTTTTGAGTCGGAAGAGCCAAAAATGACGATTTTAAATTACAACATTTTTAAAGAGCCACAAAATCTTTCTTGATTCCACGATCCCCCCCCCCCCCCCCCCCCCGTAAGAAGTGGGATAGACTAGACTACGGGGAAAGTCTGCTATAGAGACAAACCAAGTCGTCTCCAGGGCGTCTCCAGGACTTACGGCCATAGGCAGATGGTAAGTCACAGGGTGGTTTTAGAGAATTTCCACAATTAAAAAAATCTGGGATTCTCCCACTAAAACCCTGGGATGTTCCTTCTTGTCACTATTGTTGGGTCACAGGGAAGGCAAGCGTACAACAGCTACCTGCAACAGTCTCGACTCTGGGGGTCTAAATATTACCCACAGAAACTTTACTACCGCGACGCCTGAACACGAGGGGTGCGTCTTAGTCAGTCTCACGGCTGTCATAAAGCTTCCATCGTCGGCCACGCGTGTGAGGTTGGCATACTGGAAGTGTTAGGCAACCCCGCTCTGGCACCCGCAGCGCTTTTCTTATTGCCGTTGACGTCAAAACAACAGCCGAACCAATTTTCTCCGCTGTCTAACATAGCGTAAACTATAATAGACAGCGACGCGACCGGGCCAATTTAGGACTCTATTGCCCGTTTTCCACTGCGAGCGAGTCGGACCCATTACGGACTCCGCTATACTCGTAACGGTAATTTTCGATACATGTCATGTCCGCTTTGGTGGAAGGACATGTATGAAAATCGTCGTTAAGTATACAGCGGAGTCCGTAATGGGTCCGACTCGCTCGCAGTGGAAGGCGGGCATTAGAGCGGTACGCTCGCCACTTCACTCCGTACAAAAAGCGAGGGTGTGCAGCGCTTCATCCACGGCGCCGTCCTCGCAGTGAGTAGGTACGTTGCCTCAGGCTCAATGCCTACCACATTATGCAGGTATTTACTAAAATATCCGTGCCCTGTGAGGAGCTGTGTGAGGTGGTAGGTATGTCAGTGCCGCTTTTCTACCCAGGACCTCAGAATAAACAAGATGGCAGAGATGAGCTCAATGCTTACCACCGAGCTCTAGCCTGGTGCGCCATTTATGAATGAGATCATTGCGCGCTCTAACACGCCAGCTTTCAATCTCTTCCGAAGATGGTTGTTTGCCATTTTGACGCACCAAAGCATTGGGCCGGTAGATTTCTGCCAGAACTGCGGCCTCTAGGTTCCGCGACGGACTGTCAGAATTAGACATGACGTCTCTTATGATATTATATTCTCTGGGCTATGGCCCGCTGCGAACATCACAGCAGAATCCTATTAGAAAGAAAATGGTGCTCCATATAACGCTTTTAAGCGCAGCACACCACCATTAGGCGGTTTGCTTGTTTAACTACTAAATAGTAAGACTTTTGTGGTATTTTTTAAAATGAAAGGGTGATAATGTTCTTGAAAATGTGAAATTATGTATGCAACTAAAGAGCCGCAGGTCTACATCCAAAGAGCCGCATGCGGCTCGCGAGCCGCGCCTTGCCGACCCCTGCCCTAGGCGAAGCCGTAGTGGCGGCCGTGGGTCTGTTGGGAGTCCTGGGACATCCCTCCGAGGTCTTACCCAGGGCAGGGTTAGGGTCGGCAGCGCGAGTGTGGCACCTCTGGTGTTGCAAACGTTCATAGGCTGCGGTGACCACCGGTCCTTCTGGTGGGCCGTATGCTTGTCTGCCACCTTAGTGGTATAAAAAAAAGGCCTCCCAACCATAGGCTGTTGGGCGTTACGTGAGGTTTTTTAGTCGGTAGGAGTCCGGCATAGCATGCATGAGGATTTTCCCTCAGTTAAAAAAAATTAAAACAGTTATCTAGCGAAAAGAGCTCTGTGAACGCGATTGTTACCGAGTCAAACGTACTACGTTTTTTTCTTTTGTCCACTAAAATCCATTAAAACACCATCATTGATCCCTTTGTAGTTTTCCTTACCCCCTATTCATGAGACTTCGCCGTCCGTCCGTCTGTCTGTCTGTCAGACTGTCCGTCACGAGGCTGTATCTCCACAACCGCGATAGCTAGAGAGCTGAAATTTTCACAGATGATGTATTTCTGTTGCTCCTAATAATAACAAATACTAAATCAGAGAAAACTGGGGGGATGAAGCAAAGACATCTATATAAACTGAGGTAGACGTGCCGTACTCTAACAAACGAGATTTCAAAAGCAATCCTCAAGCACACACATTACTAAGACTACACTCACTTATAAATATTTTTTACGTAATTGTCACCACACACAATAGCAATATACGAATAGAAAAAGAGTAAAAGAGAAGGTATATGGACTCCGATTGCAAGTCGAGTACCTACTCTCGAAGTTTTGACTCACAAAAGTGCGAGCAACGCTGCTAATTGGCGCAGTTTATAGGTTTCAAAAATCGGTGCGTAGGGCATGTCTACCTCAGTTTATATAGAAGTCTTTGGGATAAAGAGGACTCCAATATAACAAACGTCATTTTCTTCCGTTTTTTGGTACGGAACCCTCAGCACGCGGCGGGTTCGACTCGCACTTGGCTTGGTTTTTTGTGATCATCCAGTAGTCCAAAGCCAACGAACTAGTAAATGAATCGTTATTTTAGTGAGACACCTACGATGTATCAGGTATCCAACATTATGATTGATCATCATCGATATCACCATAGCGTTCATTGGTACATTTGGTATGGTCGCTGAATTGCAGGATATCTTTTCGCTAATGATATGCATCTTCACACTCCTCCTGAAGAAAGTGAGGTTAAAGGGGAGGGCCGAACATGTACTGGCAAAGCTGCTCTCAGAAAGACTAGGCGGTGTCCCACTTACTCTTACTGGAGATCATTGCGCGCACCATGGTCTCCAGCGAAAGAATGCTGCTACGCCTGACTGAGTACGTACTGACGCTGAGTACTCCTCCTATGTGTAGAGAGCTTTGTACTCGCTGTGTTCTTCGCAGTGCTGGCTTTAGGCTGTTATCTTCCGGTGTATTCGCCACAGATACTTAGCGAATCACCCGTGCCCGGAAATTATCTGTGACAACCAAGCAAACAAACAAAAATATATTTATTTTACTTAGTCATATACAGATGCACTTGTAAAACGTCATGAATATAAACCAAAGAAGTACCACCAGTTCACAACGCGACCCACCTGAGAAGAACTGGAAAGAAGCTCAGCGGGTTATTCTTTTTAGTGCTCTATTTACAATTTTAAAGAATCTAAAAACTATGCAATTTTTGAGAATCCTGCAGAGCAGGTCATTTCCAGGCTTCTTTATCCAGCAAATAGTCATTAATAGTAAAGTAGCCCTTGTAGTATAATTTACTTTTTATAAACTTTTTAAACTTATTTAAGGACAGGTACTTTTAATTTCGTTTGGTAACCTGTTGTAAAAGCGTAAGAGAAACCGGTAAGAAAGGTAGCCGTGACTTCTCTCCAGCCACCACATACCTTGCGTCACTGTTCAGATGGCGCAAGGAGGCGCTGGAGCGGGGCCAAAGGCCTGCGTCTCGAGAAATCGAGGCCCAGCGGACCCTGCTCCACCAGGAAACCCTGGAGACATGGAAGATGCGACTTGAGCAACCAAAGGGGGGATTCGCCACAATCGCGGCCGTCAGACCGGTCATGGACGAGTGGCTGGAGAGAAGACACGGTGCTCTCTCCTACCGGTTGACACAGATGCTTGCCGGGCACGGTAGCTTCGGTAGGTATCTGTGGCGAAAACACCGGGAAACCACGGCCGAATGTCAGCACTGCGAGGACCGCAGCGATGACACGGCGCTCCACACGCTGGTGGAGTGCACGGCGTGGGCACAACAGCGACAGGTCCTCGTAGTGGGTCTGGGCGTGGACACTCTCTCGCTTGAGGCCATGGTGCGAGCCATGCTCTCCAGCGGGAGTAAGTGGGACTGCGCCGCCTCTTTCTGCGAGCAGGTCATGCTCGCAAAGGAGGCGGCGGGCCGGGTGCGGGAGAGAACTCTCCCACCCGAGTTCCGCAGTCGGCGCCCTGGGCGCCGCCGACGTGTCTTCGCCGAGGACTATCGGCCTCCATGACCGGGGGTCTGAGGACGGTGAGAGGGCCGCTCACCGTCCTTACAGAAGCAGGCCCATGACGGCAGCGTGACGTGAGCACTCACGCACGCCCCCCCCCTTAGAAGCGGGGTCACACCCGAAACCCCCCATAGACGCGGGATTGCACCCGAACCACCCCCTGGGCGAGGCCGCATTGGCGGCCGTAGGTCTGTTGGGAGTCACGGGACATCCTTCCTGAGGGCTTACCCGGGGCTCTCAACCATAGGCTGTTGGGCGTTACGTGAGGTTTTTTAGTCGGTAAGAGTCCGGCATGGCATCCTAGGAGGATTTTCCCTCACGTTAAAAAAAAAAAAAAAAAAAAAAAAAAAAAAGCCACCACATACCAGGCAGAGCCTTAAATGTTTCTACTACCCGTTCGCTCTAAGTTTGCCGCTGGCGTAGAGGCGTATACCCGAATTTTTAATTAGACGAAGAAAATTGACAGTAGCTAATGTCACTTCTCATAGAAAATAAGCATGTATGAAGAAGTGACATTAGTTGCTGTCAATTTACTTCGTCTAATTAAAAATTCGACTTTAGTATGGAGCCGAATGGCAAAGTTAGAGCTGACGAGCAGTATAACCTTTCAATACGACTTGTTATAAACGCAACAAGGAACTGAATTTTCTATCCAATAGCGACTTATGAAGATATTCCGTTAGAAAAGCACCTGTTCAATCTACTATTTTAGGACTTAACATGTCACTTTTTATCGTCACTTATCAATCCATATCTGTCCTCGTAGTTTTAAAATAAAACAACAGACCTGTCATGTCTTTACCTAAATTGATTGTGATATTGATGTTCAGAGAAAGTGTAGTTGTCAAGTAAAGGTATTATTTTCGTTTACGTTTTTTAAGAAGAGGCGCTCCTGGCCCCACGGTCTCGTGTTCTGTAAACGATCACTGCAGTAAGCAACTTTCACTACGGCCAGTCCTTGGATGAGTGACCATTCATGTGACCACTTTGTGACATTTACTTGAGCGTTTTCGTGCTTTGGAAGGCACGTTAAGCCGTTGGTCCCGGTTGCCAGTAAAATGGTAGTCGTTAAGCCAAGTTGAAGATCTTATTAGGCGGCTTTAAAAATTTCAACAGCAGGCTGTCACAACCTGCGCCTGTCCATTTCAACACGGCAATACGGCTCACCACTACGTGGGACAAAATCTAAAAAAAAAGGTGAAATTTGGGCATATAAAATTGCCTCTGCCTACCCCTTCGGGGATAAAGGCGTGACTATGTTAGTATGTTTTTATGGGAAATCAGTCGATATCTAAAACCTTCAGAGCACTATCAACTTAAACATGGTTGTGTGCGAACTACCGACCCACTCCTTTTTACGACTAGGTACCTACGTATGGAAATCCTCATGAAAGGTACACCGGACTCCTACCAACTAAAACCACTTGGTGCCCTACAACTATCCACGCCCGGGAGTCCTGGGTGTCTCGGCCCTCCAAAGAATATCCTAAAATTCCCAACAGGCTTTGACTGCATCGAGACCTCGTCGAGGGTTCATGTGCTATCTCGTCACATTGGAGGTTGATTCAGGTTTCATCCTGTAAAATGCAAGGCACGCCTTGCACAATTCTCCCAGCCAGGAAAGTACTAGATTACTTACTAGACCACCACGGAGCCTAGGCGACTCACGTCTACCGAGTATAAAGATATCGGAAGAGAGGAGAGAATTGACTAGATTTTAAAGTACCAAGACTCGTTAAGCTTTTGGCCCCGGCTGACGACATGGCGATCGGATCACCATCTATTGCGTGGGAGTCAGTGAAATGACGCCGCCAAAATGCATCTGCTTCTTCGACTAAATAATAGTATAGATGGGTCCATGTCATACATTACGAACTCAAAAAGTGAGACTAGTTCCCACACAAAGATAATGCAGCAACGACACGACTTGCACACATACCTACATTCTTATTTCGATTTTAGGGTAGTGTTTTTACAAGTGTCCGACCGAAACTGGTTTTTCAGCCGAAACCGAAACCGAAACCGAACTTTTGGCCCCAGGGTCAGTTTCGGCCGAAACCGAAACCGAAACCGAAACTCACGTGTTCATATTGAAAAAAAACCCAGTCAAGTGCGAGTCGGGGTCCTACGCACAGAGGGTTCCGTTACAAAAATGCGTTTGTTGTGTGCGATGTTTTTTTTTCTGATTTTAGCCCCTCTCTATAAAATAGAGTGCAGAGAGGCTTATGGCGAGACTTTGTCTGTAGTCTGTGACTCTGTTGCATTATACTACATCACTAGGTCACGTGGATCATCTGTTCAAAGTTTGAACTAAAACAAAAATGACAACGTCACTCGGATTGAACTTTCACTTTCACAATAAACGTCAGAGAGGGGCAGTCTGGTGAGAACGATCTCACGGCTTTCTTGTTAGTAGATATTTTGTGTTATAGCGGCAACAGAACAGGGTGAAGTAGTGGTGGCAGTGTCTCTTGACATCGCCAACGCCCTTAAACCTTGCCCTGGAGTTGCACTCGGTAGGTGCTTTTTACCATGGAATGCCTCCCTACTTCCGTCGAATTGTCCGGGCCTATCTTTCCGAGAGGACCACAACTTACCCGAGCTGCCTTGGGCCGGGTCGGTGAGATGTGTCGTTCGTTGTTCCACAAGGATCGGTCTTAGGACCGCTTCAGTGGAACATCGGTTACGATTGGGTGCTGCGTGGTCCGTTGCTCAGAGGTGTCGCCGTAACGTGTTACGTCGACTACACCCTCGTTATAGCGCGAGGAGCAACGCACCGAGACGCAGCCCTAAAGGCCACCTGCGGGATCCAGCTTACACGTAGGGGGCATCGAGCCCCATATACGGCATCGAGCCTTCGATGGTGTATCTGGGGCTCGTACTCGATAGCCGGTGGAACTTTGGATACCACTTCGGAAGTTGGGTTCCAAAACTGAGGGGGGCATCAGCTGCGCTCTCGCCGTTGTTGCTCAACATCAGGGGACCCAACGCTCTCTGCACCTTGGAATCGTGCGGAGTATGGCCCTATACGGGGCCTCCGTATGCGCGGAGACCCTGTCTCCGTCCTGTCTCAGTTGGGGCGGCATGTCTCCTAGCCGGGACCCCTCCATGGGATCTGGAAGTGAGGGCCCTTGCGTCATTGTTTAAATAGCGCAAGGCGGCGATCGAGCGGAGCCATAGGCCTACGTCTGGAGTTCGGACTTGCGAGCCTCGATTTCTCCAGACCAGCTGGAGCTGGTGGACCAGGAAACCATGGTGCGAGCCATGATCTCCAGCGGGAATAGATGGGACGCCGCTGCCTCTTCCAGTGAACAGGTCATGCCCGTGAAAGAGTTGGCGGGGGGAAGCGGGAGAGCACTGTCCCACCCGAGTTCCACAGTCTGCGGCGGCCTCCATAACCGAAGCCTGAGGCCGGTGACGGGGCTGCTCACTGTCCTTAGAGAAGCAGGCCCTAGACGACAGCGTGACGTGAGAGATTCATGCACGCCCCCCCACTTACCACTTCTACCACTCCCTCCCTCAAGAAGCGGGATACCACCTGAACAACCCCCCAAAGTCGCAGCCGCAGTGGTAGCCGTAGGTTGGTTGGAGGACCTGGGAACATTTTTCCGAGGGCATACCCGGTGCTCCCAACCGTAGGTTGTTTGGTAGAATACGTGGTATTTAGTCGGTAGGAGTCCGGCATAGCATCCCTCTAGGAATTTCCTCAAGTAAAAAAATAAATTGCGGCTACAGAAATACATCATCTGTGAACATTTTAACTGTCTAACTATCACGATGCTTGAATTACAGCCTGTTGACAGACAGACAGATGACCAACGAAGTCTTAGTAATAGGTCCTGCTTTTACCCTTTTTGTACGGAACCGACTACAAAGGGGCAGGTTCATGTAATGTCCTAGATCACCTTTATAGGATTCCGTAACCAAAAGTAATAATGGGACCCTAAAAAGATGGTCTAAGACATAACACAGGGGCCTCATACTTCATACTTCTTAATGCTTGTTATTGCCAGTGGTTTGAATAAAATTGCATATTTTTTACTATTGATTGAAAGTTCTTTGTAAATCTCTAAATCTTCGGTTAGTAATATTAACTGGTTGGGCCGACCCCAACCACCTCACAAACAAAACCAGGCACTCAAAATTCACGAACACGTGGGTTTCGGCCCGGCCGAAACCGAAACTGCGGCCGAAACTCGATTTTTTGGCCGAAACTGGCCGAAACCGAAACCGAAACTTCGGTCGGTCAATAGTTTTTACACTTCGGGAACGCACAGGAAGGCATCTGACGTAAAATCTTAACTTGCCACACTTGTTTCGCAATCGGAATAATAACACCGAGAGAGCGCATGCGCTTACTTTAACGCCTTCAAAACTAATAATTACTGGGTCGAAGATCTGGTTATGGTTCCGTACCCAAAGGGTTAATAAAAACGGTAGCTTATGTCTGAGACTTTGTTCTGTCTGTGACCAGGCTGTTTCTTAAGATATTTTCAGTTTTTATGTATCATAGGCCACCGTATTTACACTATAATATTAGGTGCTTACATATGAAATTGGCGTTTTGTATAGGAGGAACAAAAAGTCGAATATTTTTAAATATAATATATTTAATTAATCAAAGTATGAACCATTGTTTTCTATGCATTTTTGCCATCTCATAGGTAGTTCATTGATCCCTTTACTAAAAAAACCAGTCGGACGGGAATCAATAAAATCTGTGAAGGCGATTTGGACTGCCCCATCAGAGTTGAATGTTTTCCCTTGCAAGAAGTTGTCCAAATTTCGAAAAAAATGGTAATCTGTTGGAGCAAGATCCGGGGAGTACGGAGGATGTTTTAGACATTCCAATTGAAGCTCTTCTAATTTGGTAGCCGTCTGTTGTGCAGTGTGTGGTCTAGCGTTGTCGTGAAGCAGCAGTGGCGTGGAGCGATTGACCAGCCTAGGTTGTTTAGCCGCTAGCTTTTCCATCATGGTTTGCAATTGCTGACAATAGACATCAGCCGTAATAGTCTGGCCAGATTTGAGAAAACTGTAATGAACAATACCGGCACTAGTCCACCAAACGCTTACAAGTAACTTTTTTGGGGTTAATTTTCGCTTGGTGCAGGATTTGGCTGGCTGGCCAGGATCCAACCATTGCGCTGAGCGCTTTCGATTATCGTAAAGAATCCATTTTTCGTCACAGGTAATGATTCGGTTTAAAATACCTTCATTATTGTGCCGGTTCAGTATTGTAACGCAGCAGTCGACGCGCTTTTGCCGGTTTGCTTCAGTCAATTGGTGAGGTACCCACCTTTCAAGCTTCTTAATCTTCCCAATTTGCTTCAAGTGAATTAAAACAGTTTTATCACTAACACCGCAGCCTGCAGCTAACTCGGACGTGGTTTGCGATGGATCCGCTTCCACAATAGCCTTCAATACTTCATTATCAACTTGAGTCTCAGGCCGTCCACGGGGCTTGTTCTGCAGGTCGACATTTCCTGAACGAAAACGTTGGAACCAAAAACGAACTGTGTTTTCTTTTGCAACATGACCGCCATACACATCATTCACCCTTCTAGTCGTTTCCGCAGCACTAGTGCCACGGCGGAACTCGTACTCGTAAATAATGCGATATTTTAAGTTTTCCATTTTGTAAAATGAGTGACGCCAACAGAAAAAAACAGAAGAAAAAAACAAATGAATGACGGTCATCGAAGGATAAATACATGAGTAAATAGCTGGGAAAATTTGAATTTGGAATTCCTTACCAAAGAGGAGAAAATCGTAATTAAAGTGGCCAGTACGAAAAACGCCAATTTGATGTGTAAGCACCTAATAATATTCAGATAATTTTCAGAAGGCGTTTACTTCGAGTACTTACTCGTTTCCTTGGAGACTCGTGATACGTGTACCAAATAAACACCATTGTGATTATTTGATTTACCTACTGCTCTACGTCACTGAGACAATGTTTTTAAAAGAACTTGTGTGTAACATCCATTTTTCTTCGAATTACTCACTGCAGTGCTCACCTGCACACTGTATCTTCAGAAGACGAACCAAGAAGTCACTTTCGACAATTCTGAAAACTGACACAGCTCCTCTACGTTTGGAAATCTCACCAGAACTGACGAAGTAATAGAACATCGATCTCGAATCAACCATCAGGAATCAGGAACCAGTAACATCCTCGAAAGGATGTCTTGTTATATCCCGACTGCTTCTAAACAGCCATGATTGACAGCGGAGGGTACCTTCTTTGGTGTGGTGTTCTGTTATAAAAACGCACCGTTTGGAGCATAAGCGAGGCGAAGCCTTTAGAATCAAATGGAAATGAAGATCGGTTGATGACAGTCCTTGAGGTTTGGATAAATGAAACGTGAGCTAAATCTATCCAAGTGTAAAAACCTAGTTTACAAGACACAAAACAAAAAAAAATGACAACATATCGATAAGACGCTGTCGTTATACTAAATTGCTACCAATCAAACTAGTTGCGGATTGGTGGGTCAGCGACGACCTTTTAAATAGATGTCACCGGCCAATGGAGAGGCTTGTTAACGTGATTGAGTTGTTGAGATGAGACTCGTTTACTTTTTGCGAAAGTTCCAAACCCGCTGGGCGAGGTGCATGCAGTGGCGACCGTAGGTCTGTTGGGAGTCCTGGGACATCCTTTCGAGGGCTTACCCGGGGCTCCCAACCATAGACTGTTGGGCGTTACGTGAGGTTTTTAGTCGGTAGGAGCCCGGCATAACATCCTTGAGGACTTTCCCTCACGTTAAAAAAAAAATTCCCAAAGCCGTAGGCAGACTTGTCTTCGCCCAATCGGCCCTTATGAACCTGAGGACGGTGGGGGGCTGCTCACCGTCCTTACAGAAGCAGGCCCATGACGGCAACGTGACGTGAAAGTTTCTCGTACACCACTCGCCTCCAGAAGCGGGATGAACTAACCCCCAAAGACGCGGGATAGCAACCAAACCCCCTAGGAGAGGCCGCAGTGGTAGCCAAGGTCTGTTGGGAATCCTGGGGACATCCTTCCGAGAGCTTACTAACTCTATTGAACGTGTTGTTTTTAGTCGACAAGAGTCCGGCATTGCATCCATGAAGGATTTTTCACAAGTTAAAAAAAACTTAAGGAGATGGAAGGGCATTGTGTGGTTTCAGGCAAGGAGTACGGCATAGCATATATGAGGATTTCATTCATTAATAGCATACTTGGGAATACCCACACGCAAAAGGCGTGTCCAAAAGCTCAAATCTCTATTATAAAGCGTAGGTGAACTGCGTTCCTGTGTGATATTATGAAACATTTGCAAAAAAAAAAACTTTGATAACAGCCAAACATCCGTATAAATTATCTGACATTGAGAGAGCACAAAGACGTCCACATTCTCAATTAATAAATTAATCGTCACATGCGCACGCGTCTGCGTCGTGGATACATTTCTGTATAAACTGGTTTAAGGCTTACTTATTCGAAAGAGACTCATCTTGGGGTGAACTTTATACTAGGAAATATTCTTCGATTTGATTTGATAAAATATATTATTGTAATTTATTAGATACTCTTGCTTTGGTAACGGTGCAAAAAACCGGCCAAGTGCGAGTCGGACTCGCCCATGAAGGGTCCCGTAGCAGCAAGTACCATAATATAAAAGTTTTTGTAGTTGTTGTAACTTTGACTGATGTTTTAACACGTTCGCTGTGGTAGTGATTTTTCTAGGCGAAAATTGCGGTTTCAAAAAAAACTACTTACTAGATCTCGTTCAAACCAATTTTCGTTGGAAGTTTTTATGGCAATGTACATTAAATATTTTTTGTAGATTTATCATTTTCTTAGTTTATAAGTTAGAGAGGGGGGGGGGGGGGGGCACATTTTTCCACTTTAGAAGTGTCTCTTGCGCAAAGTATTCAGTTTAGGAAAAAATTATATTAGAAACCTCAATAGCATTTTTGAAGACCATCTATAGATAGATTTGGCACGTGTGGGTTTGGTCAAAAAACTAAATTTGAGTTTCAGTTCTGAGTATGGGGACCCCCAAAATTTACAGCTTTTTTCAAGTTTTATGTGAAAATGTCAATATGCGGTTCACAGAATACATTTACTTACCAAGTTTTACTAGCATAGGTCTTATTGTTTCGGAGAAAAGTGTCTGTGACATACGGACGGACGGACAAACAGACAGACATGACCAATCTATAAGGGTTTCGTTTTTGCCATTTGGCTACGGAACCCTAAAAACGATTAGAAAAACTTTGTTCGATCGAAATTGCATTCGAAAAATGAGAAATATTGCAAGTCTTTACAAGTTGTACTTTTTTTACCTAAATAAATTAATTTAATCGTCTTAACAACTTGTCATAAAATAGACTAGATCTTTAGAGCAATATTTTACGGCTAGATTTTTTCTTAAAACCCCTCAGATTTTATAACAATAATATAATGTATTAGAATCGAATGAAATCGGCCGGCAATCGTACGCTGCAATCCCTCGAATTGCCTCAGGATAATGTCGGATGTCAAATAAGCAAGCCTTAAGAGAAACTATTGAATAGACGGTCTGTTTTCTATTGAGATAAGGTTGCTTACCTTATCTTGAAGCGTTCATAGCCCTGCTAGCTTAGTGTTCTGTGAACAACAGGGGCGTTTAACTCACCCTACCTTAATCTGACGCGCTCGAGAATTTCTGATGGTCAATTTTTTTTTACTAATCTGATCCTGTATCCTTCACGGGCGGCCTTATATATGGGCCTCATGTTTTGTGGAGGTACTTAACCGGGTACAAGGTATCCCCGTGTATATTAATCTGTCGCGCTTTAGTAAATCCCGAAATCCCTTCTAGGGCTCCCCTACTATTGTAAAAGAAAATGAAACAAACATCAAATCATACAAACTATCGCGTTTAAATTTTAAGTGTGATTCATCGTGCTGTCGTGCATGCGTGGGCTATCCCAGATGCGTAATTTATAAATCAATCTTCTGAAGGGGCGAAAACACGCATGACACTAAAAGGGCCCTTACAGACTGTGACAGTGGCCCCCAATCTCTAGATGTCGTTGCTTTCCATGAGGCAGCGGCATCATTTTAGCTAGCTAAATATAAAGAAAAAAATACCTTAGGTACAGTACGCCGTGCCGCGCCGCCCGATCCCCGGTCAGACGGGTTGCTCCAGGGTTTAGTTTCAAGTTTTCCTTCTCTTCACCATGACCTCGTCCATTAGTCAGCTGGTGCACCACAGCGTGAATTAAACAAAAGCAGAATATTATGGGAGAAAGGGGTTCCAAACAGGATCATTCCTTTAGCTCATTCCTTTAACAGCACAAAGCTTAGTTAATATGTGATAAATAGTGTTGGTGTCACAATGACCACTACTGATATAATGCTAGACAAGTTTACATTGTGGCATTGTTTATTAACCTAAATAAATTTTAAAAAAACCTGCGCTGCGCCTGTCCCTTAACATCTCTGTATATTTCACGCCTTAAATCAATCTTAATCGTGATATTACTTTGGTCTCGGAAGTTTTCGGTGAATTTCGGTAACCCGGTACCTATTCTATTTATGAGCAGTCAAAATGTGTCTGAGAAGGCAAGGTTGGCTGTACATAGCGGAGTGCTCATCCCTACACTTATGTATGGTAGTGAAAGTTGGGTATGGCAGGAGACGCATGAAAGCAAAATTAATGCAGTGGAAATGAGAAGTCTGCAAAGTATAGCTGGAGTGACTTTAATGGACAAAGAAAGAAATAGCGTGATAAGGAAAAATGTGGTATAGTAGAAGATGTAGTGACTAAGATAGATAAAGAGATGCTTAGATGGTTTGGACAGGTGGAAAGAATGGATGAGAATAGACTGACAAAGCAGATTTATGAGGTGAGAATGAATGGGCCAACTGGTAGGGGTCGACCTCGGCGTACGCATGCCGATCAAATCAGAGACCTTCTGGAAAAAGGCAAGGTCAAGAGAAACTTTAATCGTCGAGTGTGTATGAAAACAATTATGAAAGTAAAAGATGCGAAAGTTGTATGCCAGGATCGTAGCAAGTGGAAAGCCATAGTCTCTGCTTACCCCAATGGGAGACAAGCGTGATTATATGTATGTATGTATTCTATTTACCTTTAAATCATTCAAGAAAATCATTGAACTTACTACCCGTTCGTTCTAAGTTTGCAGGTCGTCTCCCCCTACAACTACAACGTCTTTACACCAGCGGAAAACTTAATGCGAACGGGTATGATGGCTCAGGTTGTGCACGGTAGTAATTTCTCGGCTACTTTTCAAGTAAGAAGTGGAGTAATGCAAGGATATGCAATGGCACCAACCCTATTTGCGCTATACTTTGCGGCAGTGACGGATGACGTTCTCGGGAGATGTGGTAACCGAATTCAGCGAACTGACAAGAGTGTTTTTGATCTTTCACGTTTTAGGGCGACATCCCGATGTGCAAAACTTCTTATTATCTAGCCTGTAGATGTCTTTTAAGTACTAACTGTATTACTGTTCAAACTTTTCATCGTCTTGGAGACTACAACGAAATGTAGTTATTTATTTTACATCAGGTAAATAAGTAATGTTATCTGTTATTGCTTTGTTTGCAACTAGAGGGCACTCACGTTTTTTTATCTGTGACGGAACGAGCAGTCAGCTTGTCGTAATATTTACTTGCTCATTAACTCTTTAAAGTAGTACATCATGTAAGCCAGGGTGTCACATCATGACGGTGGTACCTAGTATAGGTAATGTAGAAACTGGTGCAACTAACCTTTAGGTACTCCATTTATCACATTTTTTTTAACGTGAGGAAAATCCTACAGGGGTGATATGCCTACTCCTACCGACAAAAAAACACACGTATTCTACTTAACGGCCTACGGTTGGGAGCCCCGGGTAAGACCTCGGAAGAATACCCAAAGACTCCATTTCTCACATATATTTGCAATTCTTGGATTTACTAGGCATGAGCAACGATTCAAAGTAAGTCTTATAAGGATTTAGCTGGAGTTCCCCTTGCTCCTATTTCAGCGATAAAGGTACTAAACAAAATCAACGAAAGTGAAGATTAACTAGATTGGTGGTAGAAGAACTAGATTGGTGGCTTGTTCAATCGTACAGCTGGTGGTCTAGATTACACAAGACAACTGGTAACGGTTATCTAGCGACTTCGGCGAAGACTATCGGCCTCCATGACCGGTGGCCTGAGGATGGTGAGAGGGCTGCTTACCGTCCTTACAGAAGAAGGCCTATGACGGCAGCGTGACGTGAGGGAGTCACGCACTCCCATATAGAAGCAGGATCAAACCCGAAACCCCCAAAGACGCGGGATAGCACCCAAACCACCCCCTAGGCGAAGCCGTAGTGGCGGCCGTGGGTCTGTTGGGAGTCCTGGGACATCCCTCCGAGGTCTTACCCAGGGCAGGGTTAGGGTCGGCAGCGCGAGTGTGGCACCTCTGGTGTTGCAAACGTTCATAGGCTGCGGTGACCACCGGTCCTTCTGGTGGGCCGTATGCTTGTCTGCCACCTTAGTGGTATAAAAAAAAGGCCTCCCAACCATAGGCTGTTGGGCGTTACGTGAGGTTTTTTAGTCGGTAGGAGTCCGGCATAGCATGCATGAGGATTTTCCCTCAGTTAAAAAAAATTAAAACAGTTATCTAGCGAAAAGAGCTCTGTGAACGCGATTGTTACCGAGTCAAACGTACTACGTTTTTTTCTTTTGTCCACTAAAATCCATTAAAACACCATCATTGATCCCTTTGTAGTTTTCCTTACCCCCTATTCATGAGACTTCGCCGTCCGTCCGTCTGTCTGTCTGTCAGACTGTCCGTCACGAGGCTGTATCTCCACAACCGCGATAGCTAGAGAGCTGAAATTTTCACAGATGATGTATTTCTGTTGCTCCTAATAATAACAAATACTAAATCAGAGAAAACTGGGGGGATGAAGCAAAGACATCTATATAAACTGAGGTAGACGTGCCGTACTCTAACAAACGAGATTTCAAAAGCAATCCTCAAGCACACACATTACTAAGACTACACTCACTTATAAATATTTTTTACGTAATTGTCACCACACACAATAGCAATATACGAATAGAAAAAGAGTAAAAGAGAAGGTATATGGACTCCGATTGCAAGTCGAGTAGGTACCTACTCTCGATGTTTTGACTCACAAAAGTGCGAGCAACGCTGCTAATTGGCGCAGTTTATAGGTTTCAAAAATCGGTGCGTAGGGCATGTCTACCTCAGTTTATATAGAAGTCTTTGGGATAAAGAGGACTCCAATATAACAAACGTCATTTTCTTCCGTTTTTTGGTACGGAACCCTCAGCACGCGGCGGGTTCGACTCGCACTTGGCTTGGTTTTTTGTGATCATCCAGTAGTCCAAAGCCAACGAACTAGTAAATGAATCGTTATTTTAGTGAGACACCTACGATGTATCAGGTATCCAACATTATGATTGATCATATACTATAACTATCACCATAGCGTTCATTGGTACATTTGGTATGGTCGCTGAATTGCAGGATATCTTTTCGCTAATGATATGCATCTTCACACTCCTCCTGAAGAAAGTGAGGTTAAAGGGGAGGGCCGAACATGTACTGGCAAAGCTGCTCTCAGAAAGACTAGGCGGTGTCCCACTTACTCTTACTGGAGATCATTGCGCGCACCATGGTCTCCAGCGAAAGAATGCTGCTACGCCTGACTGAGTACGTACTGACGCTGAGTACTCCTCCTATGTGTAGAGAGCTTTGTACTCGCTGTGTTCTTCGCAGTGCTGGCTTTAGGCTGTTATCTTCCGGTGTATTCGCCACAGATACTTAGCGAATCACCCGTGCCCGGAAATTATCTGTGACAACCAAGCAAACAAACAAAAATATATTTATTTTACTTAGTCATATACAGATGCACTTGTAAAACGTCATGAATATAAACCAAAGAAGTACCACCAGTTCACAACGCGACCCACCTGAGAAGAACTGGAAAGAAGCTCAGCGGGTTATTCTTTTTAGTGCTCTATTTACAATTTTAAAGAATCTAAAAACTATGCAATTTTTGAGAATCCTGCAGAGCAGGTCATTTCCAGGCTACTTTATCCAGCAAATAGTCATTAATAGTAAAGTAGCCCTTGTAGTATAATTTACTTTTTATAAACTTTTTAAACTTATTTAAGGACAGGTACTTTTAATTTCGTTTGGTAACCTGTTGTAAAAGCGTAAGAGAAACCGGTAAGAAAGGTAGCCGTGACTTCTCTCCAGCCACCACATACCAGGCAGAGCCTTAAATGTTTCTACTACCCGTTCGCTCTAAGTTTGCCGCTGGCGTAGAGGCGTTTACCCGAATTTTTAATTAGACGAAGTAAATTGACAGTAGCTAATGTCACTTCTCATAGAAAATAAGCATGTATGAAGAAGTGACATTAGTTGCTGTCAATTTACTTCGTCTAATTAAAAATTCGACTTTAGTATGGAGCCGAATGGCAAAGTTAGAGCTGACGAGCAGTATAACCTTTCAATACGACTTGTTATAAACGCAACAAGGAACTGAATTTTCTATCCAATAGCGACTTATGAAGATATTCCGTTAGAAAAGCACCTGTTCAATCTACTATTTTAGGACTTAACATGTCACTTTTTATCGTCACTTATCAATCCATATCTGTCCTCGTAGTTTTAAAATAAAACAACAGACCTGTCATGTCTTTACCTACATTGATTGTGATATTGATGTTCAGAGAAAGTGTAGTTGTCAAGTAAAGGTATTATTTTCGTTTACGTTTTTTAAGAAGAGGCGCTCCTGCCCCCACGGTCTCGTGTTCTGTAAACGATCACTGCAGTAAGCAACTTTCACTACGGCCAGTCCTTGGATGAGTGACCATTCATGTGACCACTTTGTGACATTTACTTGAGCGTTTTCGTGCTTTGGAAGGCACGTTAAGCCGTTGGTCCCGGTTGCCAGTAAAATGGTAGTCGTTAAGCCAAGTTGAAGACCTTATTAGGCGGCTTTAAAAATTTCAACAGCAGGCTGTCACAACCTGCGCCTGTCCATTTCAACACGGCAATACGGCTCACCACTACGTGGGACAAAATCTAAAAAAAAAGGTGAAATTTGGGCATATAAAATTGCCTCTGCCTACCCCTTCGGGGATAAAGGCGTGACTATGTTAGTATGTTTTTATGGGAAATCAGTCGATATCTAAAACCTTCAGAGCACTATCAACTTAAACATGGTTGTGTGCGAACTACCGACCCACTCCTTTTTACGACTAGGTACCTACGTATGGAAATCCTCATGAAAGGTACACCGGACTCCTACCAACTAAAACCACTTGGTGCCCTACAACTATCCACGCCCGGGAGTCCTGGGTGTCTCGGCCCTCCAAAGAATATCCTAAAATTCCCAACAGGCTTTGACTGCATCGAGACCTCGTCGAGGGTTCATGTGCTATCTCGTCACATTGGAGGTTGATTCAGGTTTCATCCTGTAAAATGCAAGGCACGCCTTGCGCAATTCTCCCAGCCAGGAAAGTACTAGATTACTTACTAGAACACCACGGAGCCTAGGCGACTCACGTCTACCGAGTATAAAGATATCGGAAGAGAGGAGAGAATTGACTAGATTTTAAAGTACCAAGACTCGTTAAGCTTTTGGCCCCGGCTGACGACATGGCGATCGGATCACCATCTATTGCGTGGGAGTCAGTGAAATGACGCCGCCAAAATGCATCTGCTTCTTCGACTAAATAATAGTATAGATGGGTCCATGTCATACATTACGAACTCAAAAAGTGAGACTAGTTCCCACACAAAGATAATGCAGCAACGACACGACTTGCACACATACCTACATTCTTATTTCGATTTTAGGGTAGTGTTTTTACAAGTGTCCGACCGAAACTGGTTTTTCAGCCGAAACCGAAATCGAAACCGAAACCGAACTTTTGGCCCCAGGGTCAGTTTCGGCCGAAACCGAAACCGAAACCGAAACTCACGTGTTCATATTGAAAAAAAACCCAGTCAAGTGCGAGTCGGGGTCCTACGCACAGAGGGTTCCGTTACAAAAATGCGTTTGTTGTGTGCGATGTTTTTTTTTCTGATTTTAGCCCCTCTCTATAAAATAGAGTGCAGAGAGGCGAGACTTTGTCTGTAGTCTGTGACTCTGTTGCATTATACTACATCACTAGGTCACGTGGATCATCTGTTCAAAGTTTGAACTAAAACAAAAATGACAACGTCACTCGGATTGAACTTTCACTTTCACAATAAACGTCAGAGAGGGGCAGTCTGGTGAGAACGATCTCACGGCTTTCTTGTTAGTAGATATTTTGTGTTATAGCGGCAACAGAACAGGGTGAAGTAGTGGTGGCAGTGTCTCTTGACATCGCCAACGCCCTTAAACCTTGCCCTGGAGTTGCACTCGGTAGGTGCTTTTTACCATGGAATGCCTCCCTACTTCCGTCGAATTGTCCGGGCCTATCTTTCCGAGAGGACCACAACTTACCCGAGCTGCCTTGGGCCGGGTCGGTGAGATATGTCGTTCGTTGTTCCACAGGGATCGGTCTTAGGACCGCTTCAGTGGAACATCGGTTACGATTGGGTGCTGCGTGGTCCGTTGCTCAGAGGTGTCGCCGTAACGTGTTACGTCGACTACACCCTCGTTATAGCGCGAGGAGCAACGCACCGAGACGCAGCCCTAAAGGCCACCTGCGGGATCCAGCTTACACGTAGGGGGCATCGAGCCCCATATACGGCATCGAGCCTTCGATGGTGTATCTGGGGCTCGTACTCGATAGCCGGTGGAACTTTGGACACCACTTCGGAAGTTGGGTTCCAAAACTGAAGGGGGCATCAGCTGCGCTCTCGCCGTTGTTGCTCAACATCAGGGGACCCAACGCTCTCTGCACCTTGGAATCGTGCGGAGTATGGCCCTATACGGGGCCTCCGTATGCGCGGAGACCCTGTCTCCGTCCTGTCTCAGTTGGGGCGGCATGTCTCCTAGCCGGGACCCCTCCATGGGATCTGGAAGTGAGGGCCCTTGCGTCATTGTTTAAATAGCGCAAGGCGGCGATCGAGCGGAGCCATAGGCCTACGTCTGGAGTTCGGACTTGCGAGCCTCGATTTCTCCAGACCAGCTGGAGCTGGTGGACCAGGAAACCATGGTGCGAGCCATGATCTCCAGCGGGAATAGATGGGACGCCGCTGCCTCTTCCAGTGAACAGGTCATGCCCGTGAAAGAGTTGGCGGGGGAAAGCGGGAGAGCACTGTCCCACCCGAGTTCCGCAGTCTGCGGCGGCCTCCATAACCGAAGCCTGAGGCCGGTGACGGGGCTGCTCACCGTCCTTACAGAAGCAGGCCCTAGACGACAGCGTGACGTGAGAGATGCGCTTACCTTAACGCCTTCAAAACTAATAATTACTGGGTCGAAGATCTGGGTATGGTTCCGTACCCAAAGGGTTAATAAAAACGGTAACTTATGTCTGAGACTTTGTTCTGTCTGTGACCAGGCTGTTTCTTAAGATATTTTCAGTTTTTATGTATCATAGGCCACCGTATTTACACTATAATAATATTCAGATAATTTTCAGAAGGCGTTTACTTCGAGTACTTACTCGTTTCCTTGGAGACTCGTGATACGTGTACCAAATAAACACCATTGTGATTATTTGATTTACCTACTGCTCTACGTCACTGAGACAATGTTTTTAAAAGAACTTGTGTGTAACATCCATTTTTCTTCGAATTACTCACTGCAGTGCTCACCTGCACACTGTATCTTCAGAAGACGAACCAAGAAGTCACTTTCGACAATTCTGAAAACTGACACAGCTCCTCTACGTTTGGAAATCTCACCAGAACTGACGAAGTAATAGAACATCGATCTCGAATCAACCATCAGGAATCAGGAACCAGTAACATCCTCGAAAGGATGTCTTGTTATATCCCGACTGCTTCTAAACAGCCATGATTGACAGCGGAGGGTACCTTCTTTGGTGTGGTGTTCTGTTATAAAAACGCACCGTTTGGAGCATAAGCGAGGCGCATAAGCGAGGCGAAGCCTTTAGAATCAAATGGAAATGAAGATCGGTTGATGACAGTCCTTGAGGTTTGGATAAATGAAACGTGAGCTAAATCTATCCAAGTGTAAAAACCTAGTTTACAAGACACAAAACAAAAAAAAATGACAACATATCGATAAGACGCTGTCGTTATACTAAATTGCTACCAATCAAACTAGTTGCGGATTGGTGGGTCAGCGACGACCTTTTAAATAGATGTCACCGGCCAATGGAGAGGCTTGTTAACGTGATTGAGTTGTTGAGATGAGACTCGTTTACTTTTTGCGAAAGTTCCAAACCCGCTGGGCGAGGTGCATGCAGTGGCGACCGTAGGTCTGTTGGGAGTCCTGGGACATCCTTTCGAGGGCTTACCCGGGGCTCCCAACCATAGACTGTTGGGCGTTACGTGAGGTTTTTAGTCGGTAGGAGCCCGGCATAACATCCTTGAGGACTTTCCCTCACGTTAAAAAAAAAATTCCCAAAGCCGTAGGCAGACTTGTCTTCGCCCAATCGGCCCTTATGAACCTGAGGACGGTGGGGGGCTGCTCACCGTCCTTACAGAAGCAGGCCCATGACGGCAACGTGACGTGAAAGTTTCTCGTACACCACTCGCCTCCAGAAGCGGGATGAACTAACCCCCAAAGACGCGGGATAGCAACCAAACCCCCTAGGAGAGGCCGCAGTGGTAGCCAAGGTCTGTTGGGAATCCTGGGGACATCCTTCCGAGAGCTTACTAACTCTATTGAACGTGTTGTTTTTAGTCGACAAGAGTCCGGCATTGCATCCATGAAGGATTTTTCACAAGTTAAAAAAAACTTAAGGAGATGGAAGGGCATTGTGTGGTTTCAGGCAAGGAGTACGGCATAGCATATATGAGGATTTCATTCATTAATAGCATACTTGGGAATACCCACACGTAAAAGGCGTGTCCAAAAGCTCTAATCTCTATTATAAAGCGTAGGTGAACTGCGTTCCTGTGTGATATTATGAAACATTTGCAAAAAAAAAACTTTGATAACAGCCAAACATCCGTATAAATTATCTGACATTGAGAGAGCACAAAGACGTCCACATTCTCAATTAATAAATTAATCGTCACATGCGCACGCGTCTGCGTCGTGGATACATTTCTGTATAAACTGGTTTAAGGCTTACTTATTCGAAAGAGACTCATCTTGGGGTGAACTTTATACTAGGAAATATTCTTCGATTTGATTTGATAAAATATATTATTGTAATTTATTAGATACTCTTGCTTTGGTAACGGTGCAAAAAACCGGCCAAGTGCGAGTCGGACTCGCCCATGAAGGGTCCCGTAGCAGCAAGTACCATAATATAAAAGTTTTTGTAGTTGTTGTAACTTTGACTGATGTTTTAACACGTTCGCTGTGGTAGTGATTTTTCTAGGCGAAAATTGCGGTTTTAAAAAAAACTACTTACTAGATCTCGTTCAAACCAATTTTCGTTGGAAGTTTTTATGGCAATGTACATTAAATATTTTTTGTAGATTTATCATTTTCTTAGTTTATAAGTTAGAGAGGGGGGGGAAGGGCACATTTTTCCACTTTGGAAGTGTCTCTTGCGCAAAGTATTCAGTTTAGGAAAAAATTATATTAGAAACCTCAATAGCATTTTTGAAGACCATCTATAGATAGATTTGGCACGTGTGGGTTTGGTCAAAAATCTAAATTTGAGTTTCAGTTCTGAGTATGGGGACCCCCAAAATTTACAGCTTTTTTCAAGTTTTATGTGAAAATGTCAATATGCGGTTCACAGAATACATTTACTTACCAAGTTTTACTAGCATAGGTCTTATTGTTTCGGAGAAAAGTGTCTGTGACATACGGACGGACGGACAAACAGACAGACATGACCAATCTATAAGGGTTTCGTTTTTGCCATTTGGCTACGGAACCCTAAAAACGATTAGAAAAACTTTGTTCGATCGAAATTGCATTCGAAAAATGAGAAATATTGCAAGTCTTTACAAGTTGTACTTTTTTTACCTAAATAAATTAATTTAATCGTCTTAACAACTTGTCATAAAATAGACTAGATCTTTAGAGCAATATTTTACGGCTAGATTTTTTTCTTAAAACCCCTCAGATTTTATAACAATAATATAATGTATTAGAATCGAATGAAATCGGCCGGCAATCGTACGCTGCAATCCCTCGAATTGCCTCAGGATAATGTCGGATGTCAAATAAGCAAGCCTTAAGAGAAACTATTGAATAGACGGTCTGTTTTCTATTGAGATAAGGTTGCTTACCTTATCTTGAAGCGTTCATAGCCCTGCTAGCTTAGTGTTCTGTGAACAATCATTGTATTGGTGATCGTTTTTAGGGTTCCGCACCTGAAGGGTAACAACGGTACCCTATTACTTAGTCCTCGGGTTCCGTGGAAGAGAACAGCATCATGTTTATGAAGAAAATCAGCACGGATGAGGCACAGCCTTGTTTGAACGCTTCGTCTGTAAGTCTGTAACGGATAAAATAGTTTCTTGAATCGATTGATCAGTTAAGGCAGGACTGTCCAAAGCAGTGTTCGCTATCATCTATCTATCTCCAGGCTGTAAGTATACAATATCTTTGTACATGTATTTGTGCAGAAAGTTGGAAAAAAAAAATATATCATGTTCCGTCATAGCCAGAGGGCGAAGATTCTTACAGCAAATGTATTTCTGTTGGCGCTATAACGACATATAGGTACGTAGTAACTAGGTATTTAGTAATCTGTGATATACAGGTACGAAAATCACTGTTGGGAGTCCTGGGGTATCCTTCCATAGACTTACCCGGGGCTCCGAACCGTAAGCTGTTAGGCAGGATATGTGTGGTTTTTGACGTGACAACGTCTTATAATTCGATGGAGCCGGCTGCACGAACGAAAAAAGATGACGCAATATGTTGTTGCCTCCCTCGCCTTACCTCGCTCTGCCTCGCTCTGAGGCGTTCCATTTATTTTAGTAATGTTTTCAACAGATGGCACTATATGACAAATTGATGTGTTTTTATATTTCTTTTTGTTTTGTAATGTTAATTTTATTTTTATTTTTATTTTCTCGTTGTCACGTTCAACCATCGTCAGTAAACCGACTTTACAGAAAACCGATTTTTTTAGCATAGCATCCCTATAGGATTTTCCTCACGTTTAAAAAGATACTAAAATCAGAAAAATAATTCTGTTTAAGAGGCACCCACACAACAAAAGTGATTTTTTGCCATTTTGGTGCGGAGCCCGTCTTGCGCAAGTCCGGCTCATTCTTGACCGACTTTTCTGAGTTAGCAACTCAAAGCAATATAAAAAGCGGTCGTAGACCTGTTTATTGTCCTTATCATTATCTTTATTGATTTCTACTTCTGTCGTTACATCATCTACAAATACCTAAGTATTCTTGAGCAAATCACGCGTGTGAAAACTGCTTAAGAAAACTTTTCTTTTGTTCAATAGTTGTAGATTACACTTTTTTAAAATAATCTCCGTACTGACTGAATGAGGGGGCTTTTTTTTGACTGGCAATCCTCACGAAAGGTATGCTGTAACTAACTACTCAAATCGGAGAAACGACATAGAAAGAAAGTAAAATAATTTATTACATGTCCCTACCTATCCATATAGCATCAGGTGCCTTGTTTAACTTATTGGAAGGTTGTTTCAGGCTTCTTCAAGCGGAGCGTGAAGAGGCACATCACAGCCGCCAACTAAAGGACCACTGTTAGAAGTCTTACGGAACCAATCGCTAGATGTGCCAGGGCTTTCCACCAGGCTGGCGACGTCAATTTAGAGAGCTTAATAAATAAAATTAGAAAATTAAAAATACCCTGATCCTGGGTGCTAATAATAATATTAATAAGCTTAAACATGGTCTATATTGGGTGTAACAAAATTGACTCTCCAAATTTCGTCACGTGACGTGGCATCAAGAAACATTACAAAAATAAAGAAAAAAAAACAGGAATACTTTAACCGTAAATCCGTTTTAAAGGTCCTATAAATTTTCATTATCAACCTTTCTATCGCTACTACTGAGCGGCAGTAGAAAGCGACAACGACAGCCAGACGGGTGCTCCGTGTTTGTTTTGCCACGGCGACCATGTTACCTCGAATTGCCGCGGTAAAAAACGAATTTTTAATGTGCGACAAAAAAATAAAAAAAAAATAAGGAAATTAACCCCCCTTTTTTGTATTTTTGATTTCCGATGCCAAGTCATCTCATGAAATTTGGAGAGTCAATTTTGTTACACCCAGTATATATCATGTAATTTTCTAAACGGTTGGTATTCCGCAGACTAAATTGATGCACTACCCAGTTCTCCCTACCATTTCGTGGACATACCATCAAAGTAACAGTATCACGTTACCGACGAATAGGACCTGTGAATTTTAGTAAAATTTATTCATCACATAGGAAGGGAACTGATGATCTTCTGAATGAAAAAACTGCATCAAAATTGACCCATTTGTTTGGTCGCTACGATGCCATTGACAGACGTGTTTCCCTCATCTTACAATCCCGGGTTCTTCAAGAGGAGCGTGAAGAGGCACATCACAAGGCCGCCAACTTGAGCACCACTGTCAGAAGCCCCCAATCGCTAGATGCGCTACGGCTTTCCATCAGGCTGGTGGCGAGTTGGCGACGTCAATTTGGCGAGCTAAATATATATAAAAAAATAAACCCGAAAACCTACCAAAGACGCAGGATAGGCCCGAACCATCCTCTTGACGAGGCGGCAGCGGTAGCCGTAGGTCTGTTGGGAGTCCTGGGACATATTTCTGAGGGCTTACCCGGTTTCCCAACCGTAGGCTGTTGGGCGTTACGTGAGGTTTTTTGGTCGGAACGAGTCCGGCATAGCATCCATGAAGGATATTCCCTCACGTTAAAAAAAAATCCTTCGTTTATACAGGGATTAAAAACGGAAATAATCGCCTTTAAAAGAGGATTTTATTTGCATCATTTAGATTGAAGCTCATTTCGTATGAAACTCAGATATTTGAAAGGAAGTTGATTCACCTTGGTATTTCGTGATCCACTATTTAGCGCCTTCACGGTTTTGCGAACGATACAGGTCAAAATACTTACAACTATTATAGGGGCAATTAGAATTGTAACTATAGGTACTAGATATATCCTACCTATCTAGGATGGTAATGAGATTATCGTTTATATGATTAGACCATAATTATATCACGGGACTAGCCTTTTGTGAACCACCGCATACAAAAATATTCTGCTAGTCATAGCGGGTGAAGGGGGAAACACAAACACATAAAATTTCATTCCTTTCAACTGTGCAAATATCTCCTAGAGTAATCGATCACTATGGCGCACTTCTGTGCCGGTATCTCCTGGAGATTTTTCGCCTTCAAACAGTTTGCGCTCTTGTAGCGCGAACTGTACTCTCTCTATCCGGCTCATACTTGCAGGGAGCGTTCATAGAAAGAAACGGGACAAGTATATAGTACAATGTCTGTCTCTAAATAATAGCTGCAGCTCATAATTCTCGTTTAAAAAGTGCTCTCCATCGCGCGCCAGTTCGCGCGGCTACGTGACAGCGACCGGGAGTGTGTTGAGTGAAAATTCTTTTGTGTTTGGTGGTTTTTAGTGGTTTTTAGTGGTTTTTAGTGGCAAACGTTATCAAAATCATGACTGGGTGAGTGTTTGAACAGTTTTTATTCGTAGATTGTGTATTTCATAAAGATTTTGTACCTAAAATATAGTTATTTTCAACGAACATTCATTGTAATTTTACGCGCCGTCGGCGACACGGCGGCGCGGCGCCAAGCCCATACATTTGGATGAATTACAAAGAATAAATACTGTAATGATGACAATCTATTGTTATTTTATGTATTTTTACGTATTCTTTTATTGTTTTCAAGCATTGAATGTAAAATTATTTCAATAATTTTGTGTAAAACTTGGTCGAAATTCTCTATCATTTTTGGATCGAAATCGTTCACTTTCTTTGTTCATTTCTGAAATATATTTGTATGCCAGCATACCTTTTTTTTGTGTTTATCGATTATGAAAAGTCATGTAGCTGTAGATTGTAATTTTTTTATGAAAAAAAAATACATAAAAAAAATTCAAAAAATAAAAAAGTTTACGAGTACCTTTTTTTGGACCTTTTTTTAAGTGCTTGGTTCATTGTTCAATTTCTAATAAACTAAACACTTTTGTCAACCAAAACTCTGTGTAAAAAAAGTTTAAGGATCATACTTACGAATGAAAAAAGAATCTAAGCCACTTGAAGCACAGTTTTATCAGAATCATGGCATGAACTTAACCTTTTTTTGGCGGTCGGCGGTCGGGTCGCCGAAATGAGTCGTATTTTGAGAAGCTCTTATCTATCATTTTATCATTAGCTTGTTTCATAACGATTCCAGTGAGGTAAGTATTTTATATGGCTGCCATAGAAAAGTTATGAGAAATCGCCATTTTAAGAACATCAGCCGACGCCGCGCCGACAACGCGAACGCTTCTGGAGTAGGGTACACAGACACGGGTTCCGCGCGGGAGGGGACTATTGGGGAGTGACACAGACGAAAGGTTATAGCTAGAATTCTGAAATTTTCAATGATGATGATGTATCTCTGCTGTACCACGCTGGCCAGATGGGTTGGTATTGGTGCAGGTTTAGTTTCCGATTTTCTTCTCTTCGCCATTATCTTGTATGTTACTCTGAAAGTGCACCACGCACAGATAAGTCTGATTTGTGTTGCGAAAATTTCGGGAGATTCTTTAAAGATGCCGCCGCCTTAAGTACATACATAGATACATTATAATCACGACTATATCCCCGAAGGCAGAGGTAGGCCTAGGTAGAGGCATAGTATACGCCCACATTTCACCTCAAAGCTTCATGTTCTACGTAATAGGTGGTAAGGCCATTGCCGTGTTGAAATGGACAGGCGCAGGTCGCCGTGACCCGCAGATAAATTTTTCAAGCCTCCCATAAGACCTTCAACTTGGCCCAACGATTATCGTTTTACTGACAACCGGGTTTCATTTCGAGTTTTCCTTTTCTCCGCAATGGATCTTTTTGCGAAAGTGTTCTCTTAGTCGCCTTACGACACCCTCGAGATGTGTTGGGGTGGCGACATTTTGTACTCTTACCCGTCGCAAGACGGGATCCCGTCGCCACACGGGGCCATAAGTATCTACCTATACATATAAACTTAGATCATCTAACCACAGGATGCGCCTTACTTAAGCATTCTTTTCTGCCAAGCCAATAGACCATTTGGTCTATTGGCTTTATAAAAAGCACTGTACGTCAGTACATCATTTTATATGATTAAACTAGTACATTTCATTGTAGTTGACTGTACAATAAAAATTAACACACAACAGCCATTACGCGTTTGTCGATTAATACATTTTTAAAATTTTTAAAATTCGATAAAATTGGCTTTAATTGCAGCTATTCTTAGTATTATGGCTTCTACGGGGATCTATGGGTACAGTGACAACTCGACGGCAGTAGACAAATTCTGCTTTATAATTCTATGGATTTAAATACCATTTAAATAGCTTAGGATTAAGTTTTCTTCTATTGTTTGTGTGCCCCATGTTACCGAATAAATAATTTTTATTTCTTTCTTTCTTTCTTTAATTCTTTTTTAACGTGAGGAAAATCCTACATGAATGCTATCCCCTACCGTGCCGGACTCCTACCGACTAAAAACAGTAAAAACCACACGTACCTGACAGCCTACGGTTTTGAGCCCCGGGTAAGCCCTTGGAAGGATACCCCAGGACTCAGTGTTCTGCAAACGATCACTGCAGTAAGCAACTTTCACTATGGCCGGTCCATGGATGGGTGACCATCCATGTGATCACTTTGTGACATTTTGAGCGTTTCCGTGCTTTGGAAGGCACGTTAAGCCGTTGGTCCCGGTTGCCAGTAAAAGGGCAGTCGTTAAGCTAAGTTGAAGGCTTTATTTCAACAGCAGGCAGTCACTACCTGCGCCTGTCCATTTAAACACGGCAATACGGCTCACCACCTATTACGTGGGACAAATTATACAAAGGTGAAATGTGGGCATATAATATGTCTCTGCCTACCACTTCGGGGATAAAGGCGTGACCATAATATGTATGTATGTTTGTAAGTTCACCATCTATCTACCCAACCTAATAGGTACATGAGTATAATTACAAATATTGTTATCCCCCAAAGAAAACGCATATCAATCCTCAAAATTTTCCACACAACGTCTTCAGATCACCAATCCCAAGTTAGCACAAGACGAGGAACATACGTTACATTTGTTGTGTCAGTTCTGGCGAATCGCCACGTCAAGTGTTGAATACCAGAGCAATCAGACATCCGGAATAATAGCATGGTAATGGATGTGTGAATTAGTTAGGTTTGTATTTTTAGCTTGTCTGAGAAGTTTTAGCATACTTTTTTAGCTAAAGATTCGGAATGTTCGTTGATTTTTGTTGAACACCAGTTTTCTATAGCACATGCTAGCTTTTTTAAGCCAGCATGTGCTATAGTAAAGGGATAATATGTATAGGAATATATTTTTTCTATATAAATTAATATATATTTCCATATATTTGAATATACTGGAATTAAAAACTTATGTTGTTGTTTTGTCTTGGAAACTTATTACAGTTGACTTAAGGAGAATTTAGGGATAACAAACATTCAGAGACATCAAAATATCCTAACAAACTTTCACATTTGTTATATTAGTAGGATTTTATGGAGCTAAATACTAGCTTGAGTGTTCAAATATAGAGTGAACCACCTCGAAGTAGACAAATGCGAACCTGTTCTAATTAACCTTGTTCTAGATTGTAAGGCACCTCTACTAAAATATAAGAGAAAATAAGTCAGGGCGAATTTTACAAAAACTGTCCGGCACCCAGATCTGACCAGAAAAGAAGAAAATCTCGTAACGACTGTACCAACCCGTCTCGCTTGCTCAGTAATGGACCTATTGTTCCTTGCGTCAACCGAGTTTTCTTTGAAACAACTGTACCAACCCGTCTCGTTTGCTTGCTCAGTAATGGAGCTATTGTTCCTTGCGTTAACCGGGTTTTCTTCGAAACAACTGTACCAACCCGTCTCGCTTGCTTGCTCAGTAATGGAGCTATTGTTCCTTGCGTCAACCGGGTTTTCTTCGAAACAACTGTACCAACCCGTCTCGCTTGCTTGCTCAGTAATGGAGCTATTGTTCCTTGCGTCAACCGGGTTTTCTTCGAAACAACTGTACCAACCCGTCTCGCTTGCTGTACAAGCAAGCGAGACGGGTTGGTACAGTTGTTTCGAAGAAAACCCGGTAATGGACCTATTGTTCCTTGCGTCAACCGGGTTTTCTTCGAAACAACTGTACCAACCCGTCTCGCTTGCTTGTACAGTAATGGACCTATTATTCCTTGCGTCAACCGGGTTTTCTTCGAAACAACTGTACCAACCCGTCTCGCTTGCTTGTACAGTAATGGACCTATTGTTCCTTGCGTCAACCGGGTTTTCTTCGAAACAACTGTACCAACCCGTCTCGCTTGCTTGTACAGTAATGGACCTATTATTCCTTGCGTCAACCGGGTTTTCTTCGAAACAACTGTACCAACCCGTCTCGCTTGCTTGTACAGTAATGGACCTATTGTTCCTTGCGTCAACCGGGTTTTCTTCGAAAAAACTGTACCAACCCGTCTCGCTTGCTTGTACAGTAATGGACCTATTGTTCCTTGCGTCAACCGGGTTTTCTTCAAAACAACTGTACCAACCCGTCTCACTTGCTTGTACAGTAATGGATCTATTGTTCCTTGCGTCAACCGGGTTTTCCTCGAAACAACTGTACCAACCCGTCTCGCTTGCTTGTACAGTAATGGACCTATTTTTCCTTGAGTCAACCGGGTTTTCTTCGAAACAACTGTACCAACCCGTCTCGCTTGCTTGTACAGTAATGGACCTATTGTTCCTTGCGTCAACCGGGTTTTTTTCGAAACATGGAGTTTAAATCTACCTCTTACATCTCTTAGGTAGCCCCGTGTGGCGACAGGGTCCTGTGTTGCGACGGGTAAGAATACAAAATGTCGCATACATTCCGAGGGTGTCGTAAGAGGTGACTAAGGAAACATTGCGTAGATAAGAAAAAATCGAAATTAAACCCGGTTGTCAGTAAAATGACAATCGTTAAGCCTAGTTGAAGACCTTATGCGGCTTGAAAAATTTCAACTGCGGGTCGCGGCGCCCTGCCACTGTCAATTTCAACACGGCAATAGGCTCACCACCTATTACGTGGGACATAAAACTGTAGGGTGTAATGTGGGCGTATACTATGCCTTTGCCTACCCTCTTCGGGGATAAAAGCGTGACTATATGTATGAATGTATACATCTCTTACCTCCATGTAGAAATCGGTTTCTGGAGACAGTGCTGTTGACATCCTGGACATATACCTAATAGATCCGTTAGTCATAATTTATCCTCCTGAGATGATATTGGGAGAGTTCTACGACTCTACGTCCAGCACTACCAGCTGACTTGATTGATTTTTCAGTATTGTAGGTATAGTTTAAAAGCAATTCATTTTAATTCAACAATTCATTTGACAAATACAAAACGTGCGGTTCATTTTTCTTGGCAAATAATCGCTTACGCATAGAGGTAAAGTGTTAAATGTAGGTATCAGTTCTACTACGATATTAATCAAACTGACGATGTTTTCATGTAATTTATTGTGTCATAAAATGTTTGAATATGCCATTAAGTAGCTGTCGAATGAATTGAAGAAGGGAATTTTTCTTTTATATTTTGTTCTTTCCTTTGATGTTTTCACAATGAATTCAATACTCATTCTATAAAGAAAACAATAAAGATAGATGTAGTTTTAGGGTTCCGTAGCCAAAAGATAAAATCTGGACCCTGCTACTGCTGCTGCCGCTAAGCTGTATCTCATTATGGCTAGACAGTTGAAATTTTCACAGATGACGTATTTCTGCTGCCGCTATAACATCATCATCTTCATCATTGGCCACAACATCTTGGTAGATGTTTGTTATTGCAGCGCGCTTGTGCAATCACGGTTGCCCGCAACGGCACATGTGACTGTAGAGTCCAAGAAATGCTAAAAACAGATTAGATCGGGGTTCCCATTCATTAAACGTGATATTTTGCAGTTTTTTAGTAGGTACGGAACCTTCCATACTAATCCTACTCGCACATGACTTGTTTTATATACTTGTTGCATCCGGAGCACTCGAGCACGGTTAGATCCGATAGGGGCTTTCTACCGCGCACGCTTAGGTTGTGGAATGATCTCCCTGCCTCGGTTTTCCCAAACGCCTACAGTATGGGGTTCTTCAAGAGGGGTCCTAGAAGGTTTTTACAGGGTCGGCAGCGCGAGTGTGGCGCCTCTGGTGTTGCAAACGTCCATAGGCTGCGGTGACCACCGGTACATCTGGTGGGCCGTATGCTTGTCTGCCACCTTAGTGGTATAAAAAATATATATATACCATGTTCCTCACTCCCAACTGTACGTATTAGCATTTCGAATGGAAGTAAATTGTGAAGATCATTTATACTTAAGTAGTTATTCGTGTCATGATGTTTCCATCATTAGATAAGTAGGTACCGAGATTTTCAGTATGAAAAAAATTTCAAACGAGCACAAAAATCCTTTCTTTTTAACGTGAGAATAGTCCTACGTAGATTAGATGCTATGCCGGTCTCCTACCGACTAAAAACCACGCGTTGCCTACAGTTGGGAGCCCCGGGTAAACCCTTCGGAATGATGACCCCAGGAAGCACAATAATCCTAAACGAATTTTCACATTACACACACAAGAAGCGCTCGTGGCCCCGCGGACTCAGTGTTCTGTAAACGATCACTGCAGTAAGCAACTTTCACTATGGCCGGTCCATGGATGGGTGACCATCCATGTGATCACTTTGTGACATTTATTTGAGCATTTCCGTGCTTTGGAAGGCACATTAAGCCGTTGGTCCCGGTTGCCAGTAAAATGGCAGTCGTTAAGCCAAGTTGAAGGCTTTATTTCAACATCAGGCAGTCACAACCTGCGCCTGTCCATTTAAACACGGCAATACGGCTCACAACGTATTACGTGGGACAAATTATAAAAAAGGTGAAATGTGGGTATACAATATGCCTCTGCCTACCCCTTCGGGGATAAAGGCGTGATGATGAACAATTTTCACATTTCCATTTATAAGAAACCAACTGGAAATCTTTAGGAGAAAGAAAATTTTACAACACATTATCTACTACGTTTTTCACACACACGCAGGAGCCCTTGAACTTGCGATGCGCGCGCGCAACAAAAATAAACGCACGTTCACAAACACGCGCGCCTCTGCCAAACTTACAATTTACTATTTACGTACTAGTTAGTAATTTTTTTTTCACGGAATATGTTTATAGTGAAAGAAAGACCTACCTACTTCTTTTTTTGATGAATTTTGCTGGCACTGTTTTATGTGAAAAAAAAAGTGTTGCTCAGCGCCATTTTTCAGAACAATTTTATGTACTTGTTCAGCATCATTACAAAAAAATGTAAAAAATGTGGATAAATATCCGTGGTCTGATCTCCATTGCACAAGCAGGTGCTCACCTCATACTCAAATAGACTTTGTATTTTATAGTAGAAAAACAATAATGTACCTATATACAGGGTGATAGAACAGGTGCTCCACTATAACATACTACAATTTATGGTATACTAGCTGACCCGCGCAACTTCGTTTGCGTGATAAATGAAGAACCGCTCGACCGAATTTGTGCAAACTTCACATAAACCATCTACTAAATAGTCCGAACAAAGCCTAAACATTTGGTTTGGGTAGGTGAGCCCGTTCTTGAGTTATAAAATTACAACGAAAAGTGGCATTGATTTTTATAAATATAGATAAGGCATATTTTTAAACGTTTGTCAGCAACAGTGTACTTAGTACATATTTTTTTATAAAAAACTCTGCACGATTTCAGTGATTCCTTAAAATTAGAGAAAAAATTGAGATTAACTTATTTTTATTTGAAACGTTTGTAGTGGAAATTAATAATCTACATTATTTTTTGATAGCTCATGTATTTAGCTTTAATATAGAGAAAACAGAAATCAAAAATGGCAATTTTCCTTTAAACTACAGCCAAGTTTACAAAAAAGGGACGAATTTTTAAAAAAGTTTATTTTTCTGTAACCCTTGGGTAGATTTGGGTGAAATTTTAGTATGTTATAGGGAGGCACCTGCTCTATCAAACCCTGATGGTTGGACCACTATATACGACACACCCTGTATTTTATGATATGAGTCTTGAACAATAAATGTAAAAAAAAAAGGTTAATCCTAGCAATGAATACACACGGTTCTTAAGGATTTTGCAGAAATAAATTTTGCTTTTACAGAAAGTTTGTCCTCAGAGCGGACTTAGGAACTACTCTACTTTCTTTTTACGTGTGGAAAGCCTACATGGATGCTATGCCGGACTCCTACCGACTAAAACCACACGATTTCTTACTACTGTCTAAGGCCGGGAGCCCCGGGTCCCTCGGAAGGATGTCCCAGGGAGGAACTACTCTTCTATGTAGGTACGTAGCTTACTTTGGATCAGATAGCGTTGTGTGAAAATGTCTGTCCGTGACTAGTGATTGCCAGATTAAAGGGTCTCACCATTTAAGACCTTCCAACATGGTCTCTGGAACCTACTGAGATAGCTAAGCTCCCCGGCTTCGTCTGTTACTTACCAAGCTACCGCTGCACCGCCTGCACCACACCTCCAAAACGTACAGGACTCGACCCGATTTGTTGACATTATTTTATGATCCTTTTGTGTAGTGGTGCGACAATAAATGTATTAATGGACCATCTAACACAAAAATAATATACCAAATTGCGTCAATTATTCCTGAAATTCTTACGAACATTCCACATCGCAGATACCAGAGAGAAATGTATTAGATTTTCACGAAAATATGTTAACAACATAGCTCGTAGACTCGTAGATATATCTACGAGTACTGCCTTTTTTTACGTGTGGCACCACAAGTGCCCTTTTTTTTAAAAAAATCCATCATGAATGCTATGCCGGACTCCTACCGAGTCTACCGACTAATAAACCTCACGTAACGCCCAACAGCCTATGGTTCGGAACTTCGGGTAAGCTCACGGAAGTATCTCCCAGGACTCTCAACAGACCTACGGCCACCACTGCGGCCTGGCCCAGGGGGTGCGGCGGTTCGGGTGCTATCCCGCGTCTTTGGGGGGTTTCGTGTGTGATCCTGCTTCTAAGGGGGGGCGTGCGTGAATCCCTCACTTCACTCTGCCGTCATGGGCCTGCTTCTGTAGGGACGGTGAGCAGCCCTCTCACCGTCCTCAGGCCCTCGGTCATGGAGGCAGATAGTCTTGGGTGGAAACACGTCTGCGGCGGTCCGTATACCCCTTCGGTGGCATAGACGTGATTCTATGTTATGTTCGTCTATACTAATATTATAAAGAGGAAAGATTTGTTTTTTTGTTTGTTTGTTTGTTTGTTTGTTTGTAACGAATAGGCTCCGGAACTACTGGACCGATTTGAAAAATTCTTTCACTGTTGGAAAGCTAAACTCTTTGCGGGTAACATAGGCTATATTTTATTCCCGTATTCCCACGGGAACGGGAACTACGCGGGTGAAACCGCGTGACGTCCGCTAGTATATTATAAAATTCACAAATGTGTGTCGCGATTCGAATTATGCTAAAAAACTAAAAAGTAAATTTGCATAATTTATTAATAGACATTGAATATTCTACTAAAATGACATTATTTAAATAATTACGTCATTTGTATTATTAGGTAGGTACTACAATGTTGTGTGTGTTGAGAGGGATTCTTTTACGATAACTCCTTTATTATGTATACTTAGTTTAGGCTGCATTTATAAAACGCCGTGTTTTAGTGTGAAAAAAATATTTAATAAAAAATAAAACCGACTTCAAACAAATTCTGCAAAATAAAATTTACTTAGCACAAAGCATCAATACCAGGGTTCGAAAAAATCCGATTTTTATAATAAAAATCAAGAATCCGATTTTTTTATATCCCATATATATGGGATATATATCCAGACTAAGCAAAACAGGCGAATTTTATTATAAAAGGGGATTAAACACTTAAAAATGAGAAAAAAATTTGCAAAATAATATAAAGAAGTGTCAAATTACCATATTTTTATTTAAAAACCAGCCAAATGCGAGTCGGGCTCGTGCACGGAGGCTTCTGTACAAAAAAAAAACGTTAAAAATTCACGGTTGTTGTATGAAACCATTCAATTGTTATTCTGAATTGTAGTTTTTCCGTTCCTTCCCCGTGACACCACCAAGTTGTACCCCCAGTGGTGTCATGGGGAATCAACTCTTCCCCGTTGCACCACCGTGGTGTCACGGGGAATCGTATTTATCCCCGTGACACCACCAGTGGTACCAATGGGAATCAAGGTCCTCCCTCTGGCACCACTGTAGTGATGCCCCACATTTCTGACCTATAAAATAAAAAATTGGAATACTCATCCAGAGACAATAGAAAAAATATTGAAGATGTTTTACAAGGATTATGAAAAAACAAGTTACCTACTTGTACTATTTCACAAATTTTATTATTATTTTCACATTTTTTGTAAAAGGTCTCTTTTATCATAACGTATTACAACAAGGTCCATCAAGTACCAACAATTAAGAGTTTAAAGGATTTAGGAAGACTTTCAAGTAGACTGCAATAAATTTAGTTATTTTTGCATGGTTTTTTTATACCACTACGGTGACTGACGAGCATAAGGCCCACCAGAAGGACCGGTGGTCGCCACAGCCTATAAACGTTTAAGTGGGACTGTGCTGCCTCTTTCTGCGAGTAGTTCATACTCGTGGAAGAGGCGGCGCGGCGGGGCGGGAGCTGAGAAATCTCTCCCACCCGAGTTACGCAGTCGGCGGCATGGGCGCCGCAGACGTGACTTCGCCGAAGACTATCGGCCTCCATGACCGGGGGCCTGAAGGCGGTGAGTGGGCTGCTCACCGTCCTTATAGAAGCAGGCCCAATGCGGGAGCGTGACGATCACACCCTAAATCCCCCAAAGACGCGGGATAGCACACAAATCACCCTCAGGGCGAGGCCGCAGTGGTAGTCGTAGGTCTTTTGGGAGTCCTGGGACATCCTTCCGAGGGCATACCCAGGACTCCCGACCGTAGGCTGTTGGGCATTACGTGAGGTTTTTTATTCGATAGAAGTAAGGCATAGCATCTATGAAGGATTTTCCCTCACGTTAAACAAAAAGAATAAAACAATAAACTTAATTATTAAGAATACAAAAAGCCCGACTGCAAAATAAAAATACAACTGAAAAGCAAAAACAAGCTGCACAATTCTTTTGTAATTTTCAATAGCTACTTACTGTTTTACTTTGTCGGCAACAATTGCCAGCAGGAACAAGCTACGTCAAACGAGTGATGGTTTACAAAATAGCTAAATGTTTCCATAGCTTGTTCCTGCCTGCAAATATTGCCGACAAAGAAAAACACAAACAGTAAGACGCTAAAGAAAATTACAAAAGAAATGTAGAGCTTGTTTTTTGCTTTTCAGTTGTATTTTTACTTTGCAGTCGGACTTTTTGTATTCTTAAAAATAAAGTTTATTTAAAACTTTTTAGTGATCTTAGAAGTGGAGTTATTCATTTTTGTGTGGTAAAGGGATATCCCACCAAAAACATCCCTGTTGAAAAGGAGGCCAAGTTCCTATGGGCTAATTGTTCGCCTAAAAAAGGGTTGAAATCCAATCCAATGCCAAGTTTAGATGTACTTTAAATAATCTAAAAATATCTAAAATAATGTTACTTCTAAATTTGAACTTGGCAGGGTTTCGTGCAGTACGCAACACTTGATTAATTGTATAATTAAATTTATTATGTATATAATTAAATTAACCTGCCAAGTTCAAATTTAGAAGTAACATTATTTTAGATATTTTTAGATTATTTAAAGTACATCTAAACTTGGCATTGGATTGGATTTCAACCCTTTTTTAGGCGAACAATTAGCCCATAGGAACTTGGCCTCCTTTTCAACAGGGATGTTTTTGGTGGGATTTCAATACTTTTTTTCAAGAAACTGTACCTATTTTGTCTTTAATAAGCTTTAAAGTGTGCATTATGTATACATGACATTATTTTATACTCTCTCTCAACAAGACAAGCTCTCGAAAGGATGTCCCAGTAAAGGTCCATTTTGTTTCAATTATTATTTTTTTATGAAAATACAATGCTCGATATTCTGTGAGTATTTCAAGCGTCTACTGGTTGCCCTCATTACCTATTAACACATAGCAACGCGCGCCTTAGATAGTTCGCGTTGCTCTATAGTGTTATACAACGCGCGTCTTTAGACAGTTCGCGTTGCTCTATAGTGTTATACAACGCGCGTCTTTAGACAGTTCGCGTTGCTCTATAGTGTTATACAACGCGCGTCTTTAGACAGGTCGCGTTGCTCTATAGTGTTAACTATCCTTGTATAGATCCTCTACGGTAGGTACAGTAAATATTTCACAAAGAGTTTGTGAACTCTATGTTTAATTTCTTTTTCAGAATATTGATGACATTTGAATAATGACATTATAAATACGATATCTACGTCTACAACATAAATTGTGTGTTTGTACGTAAATTGTTTATACTGGAGAAGAATCTAAAATATGGACTATTTGTTTACCATTTCCTATGAAAAAGCTATCTTTGAAATATTACACCTACCTAAAGTAATCTGCTGAAAGCGTTGTTCACTTTTTAAAGAACAAATATTTACGATGAAAGTCGAAAAATAAGTCAGTAGGTGACCCGTATAATGTTCAATCATGGCGACACGAAATTAATTTCGTTGAGCAACATTTGAATGTGCTGTACCTCCTAAAGTATTCATTTAATTTGCATGGTGTAAAGGGAATGAATGATCTTTATGAAATGGTCAAATTAACTAACGTATTTAAATTGTAAAGGATACCTTATTACCGAATATATAAGACAAAGTCGCTAAAAAACACGTTTGTTGTATGAAAGCCCCCCTTAAATATTATTATGTTTTTTTTTTCAGTATTTGTTGTTATAGCGGCAACAATAACACATAATCTGTGAAAATTTAACTCTCTAGCTATCACCGTTCATGAGATACAGCCTCCTGACGGACAGACAGACAGACAGACAGACGGACAGCGAAGTCTCATGAATTGGGTCCCGTTCTTTACCCTTTTGGTACGGAACCCTAAAAAGGATGACTCACGCTACGCAGTGCCGGGTCCGAGCCGAGTGCCGGCCGCAGCAAGGTCAATATTATATATATTTTGTGTGAAAAAACTCACGTTAAACCATAGATTTAGAATTTTTCGCGCTAAATCTACGCGTTAAACCGAGCGGCAACTGAGTGACAGCCGAACTACGGAAAGCGCTCATAAACAACTCGGTCCCGCCTCGGCTCGGCCACGGCCCGTTGCATGAATACAGTGCCACCGAGCTTCGCCCGAGCAGTCGTGAATGCAACCGGCTCGGTGACCGTGCTACGGCCGACACTCGGCTCGGACCCGGCACGGTCTAGCGTGAGTCATCCTTTAGAATGCTTGCTGATCTCTAAACTACTGGACGAATTTGATCCAAATATTTCACAAATATGAATAACAATATTCAATGTGCAGTATTGACTTTTCCATAATTTGTATGTATAGAGAATTTGATTGACATTAATCAAAACATTGACAACATCTTTCTCTAATCTGATTGAGTTTTTAAACATGACATGTGTTAAAATAAAAAGTAAATTAAATCAAAAGAGTCCTCTCATCACTAAGAAGTATTGATACAAATTCGAATCGAAACCCCCCGAAGAAAACAATTGTTACCCCCTTTTAGCCTGTTCTGGAATGAATTTCAATAAAATACGAAACACATCTTCCATCAATTATGTTAGAGATGATTTATGCAAATTTTGAAGAAGATCCGACCAAGGAATCCTGTGGTCCCATACAAACTTTGTAACCCTTTTCCAACTCACGCTTGACCGATTTCTCAAATTTCTCAATTTTTCGGTAATCTACATATAACACCCGATCTGTGTGCCAAATTTCATAACGCTAGGACAATTGGAAGTGGCCTAGAGGTTTTGATGACCGGTCAGTGAGTGAGTGAGTCAGTCAGTGCCAAAATTAGCTATATTCACAGGGTCATATTTCAGGATCTACTAAAGCTACATCTATGAAATTTGGTACACTGCCTTAGTACTAGTATATGATTATGTACGTACAATTTTATTTCTGTACTTGCAATAGGCACTGAGCTACAGGGGGGTCAAAAGTGGGTCGAAGCGGTTCGTGTAAATAGAGTACGGCATGCGCTCGGCCTGTTGCTGGAACTTGGCCTGCGCACTGCCGTGCGCTTAGATTACCAAAATTTAACCTTAAATATTATATTTTCGGTCATCTTTTTGGTTCTATTCAACCGATTGCAATCAAACAAATGTAAGATTTTTAGTCTGACTAAGACCTTATAAACAAATGAAACCGCATCGAAATAGTTTCAGTTGGTTTCAGTAGTTTTTGCGTCCATCGCAGTCAAATAATTGTAGCGCGAAAATCCGCCATTTTGATACTTTAGAAAAAATTTTATACCTCCTCACAGAAAAAAATTTATACCTCACTTACAGAATCACGTCGATTCAAATGGCACCTTGCATGTCAAAATCCGTAAAGCCGTTCAGGCTGTAGAGTGTGCAAGAAAAAATTCCAAGGTTTTCATTTTAGCGCCAAAAGTCTGCCATTTTGATTTTTTTTTTAAAATAAATTGATTTGAATTTGATTTCTCGTAATTGTGTCAAAAGACACCTCGCATGTCAAAATCCGTGAAGCCGTTCAGGTTGTAGGACGTGACGAAGAATTGAATATACATACATACATAGTCTCGAAAAACATTACCCTCCTTTCTTCGGCAGTTCGGGTAAAAAGGGCTGGTTTCATATTAAAAAATAATGTTTAGATATCGAGACAAAAAAAATTATGATCACACGGAAACCATGATTATTCTATCTTAGTAAACATTTTTGGTTCAATATACTTGATATCTATAAAATAGCCTAGGTATTTTTTTTTAATTTCACCAATGTACAGACATGGCAACTTTACTATATTTTATTAGCGTTAATACTATTAATTAAAGATCAAATTCCACCAGATCAGTTATAGTATTAGTTTAACAGTATAATTCTACCGAGTTGAAACACGCAAGACTCCCATCACTATTAGTCGGTAGTGCCACAGGGAAGACCTTAATTCCCATTGGTACCACTGGTGGTGTCACGGAGATAAAAACGATTCCCCGTGACACTACGGTGGTGCAACGGGGAAGAGTTGATTCCCCATGACACCACTGGGGGGACAACTTGGTGGTGTCACGGGGAAGGAACGAGTTTTTCGCTACGTGTTGCCAGGGTAAACATTGATCTCTAATTTTTTTTTGTTCAGGGGACCGAAATAAATCATTGATATATATCAAGGTAAAAATCAATTGATATATATCATAGATAAGATAAGATAAGATAAGATAATTCTTTATTTGTTGATCATCATGATATATATCAGCTGATATTATATCGGCGAACCCTGATCAATACAAATCGATCAAGGGTTTATTTTACTTTTGACAGCGGCCTGAGAACGTAACTATTCCATTATTCGTAAAAGGGAACTTTGAAATAGGTACGCGATAAAAGAAATAAGTACCTATATAAAGTGCCTTATCATATTTTTTTTTTATGTTAATTATATTAACTATTGTATAACCCACTAGCTGTTCCCTGCGGCTTCGACCGCGAAGAAGTCATCTTTTGCGCAGCCGCCTCTTTCTTTCCCAGGGCCCAATTTCATCTCAATCGCTCCGGCCGTTTAGGCGTGAAAGCGTAACAGACACACATACAGAGTTACTTTCGCATTATTAATATTTTATAAGTAGTAGGGATTCAAAATAACAAAAGTAAAATTAAAAAAAAAACAAAAGTAAAATAAACGGTTGAACAAATTAAAGTGGACCTCACGCAGTAACCATTACCATGGAAATACGGGAATAAAATCGATCAAGTTTATTCGATCGAAGCATATTATACGAACTTGAAATCAAGTAATCGGTGTCAATAGTGATGTGATACAATCGGTCTCGTAAACCCAGGAACTAGACAAAAATGTGAGCCATTGAGGTCTCCATGTTTAGTGCGCGGATGTTTACGCTACCATCCAATATGGGAGCCGTGAATTATAAGTTCTTATAACACACATAATGTAAGTTTGGGAGTCAGTTTCCTATTGGCAGTAGTACTTCTATTACATTTATACGTATAATCACGTCTTTATCCCCGAAGGGGTAGGCAGAGGCATAGTATACGCCCTCATTTCACCTTATACTTTTATGTCCCACGTAATAGGTAGCCTATTGCCGTGTTGAAATGGACAGGCGCAGATCGCCACGACCCGCAGTTCAAAATTTTCAAGCCACCTATAAGGCCTTCAAATTGGCTTTACGATTGTCATTTTACTGTCAACCGGGTTTCATTTTGAGTTTTCCTTCTCTACGCAATAGATATTTTTGCGAAAGTGTTCCCTTAGTCGCCTCTAATGACACCCTCGGAATGTATTGGGGTGGCGACATTTTGAACTCTTACCCGTCGCAACACTGGATCCCGTCACCTAACGGGGTGTACTTCTATTAACTGTATGTAAATACACCCTATGGTTTCGTACCAAAACGGTAAAAAAGGGCACAGGGATTTTCCGTCTGTCTGTCTGTCGCCAACCTGTATCTCATGAACCGTGATAGCTAGAGAAATTCACAGATTATGTATTTCTGTTGCCGCTATAACAACAAATAAGTACTACCCGTTCGCTCTAACTTTGCCGCTGGCGTAGAGGCGTATACCCGATTTATTAATTATACGAAGTAAATTGTCAGTAGCTAATTTCACTTCGTCATAGAAAATAAGCAACATTGTATGAAGAAGTGACATTAGTTGCTGTCAATTTACTTCGTCTAATTAAAAATTCGACTTTAGTATGAAGCCGAGCGGCAAAGTTAAAGCGAACGAGCAGTACCTAGGTTTTTTTTTATTATTATTTAGCTCGCCAAATTGACGTCGCCACCAGCTTGATGGAAAGCCGTGGCGCATCTAGCGATTGGGGGCCACCTCTGACAGTGGTCCTCAAGTTGGCGGCCCTGTGATGTGCCTCTTCACGCTCCGCTTGAAGAACCCGGGATTGTAAGAGGAGGGAAACACATGCGCTGGCAGGTCGTTCCAGGTTTTTACGGTTCGACAGAGAACCGATCTTTTGAATCGTTCAGTTCTAGCTAAGATTCTCTTCACTGTGTGAGATTGGCACCTCTGTCCAGCACGGTTGTTCGGGATCGTAAAGGAGAGGGCGGGATTAGGTTGAAGAGCTCTTCAGAACACTCACCGTGATAGATACGGTAGGCATAGAATTATAAATTACTAGCTGACCCGCGCAACTTCGTTTGCGCCACATAAGAGAGAGTATTACCTGTTCCCGTCGCATTTACTTCCGTAGCGTCTCCTCGTTAATATTCAATAAATAACTATAAATATTTACGCAGCACACGCAACGAAGCTCTCAAAAGGAATAACTTTTCCCCCGTTTTTGAAACATTTACTATTACTGCTCCGCTCCTATTCGCTGTAGCGTGATGCTGTATAGCCTATGACACTCCACAATAACGTAGCTTTCTATTGGTGAAAGAATTTTTAAAATCGGTTCAGTAGATCCCGAGATTACCCCTTACAATTTAACAAACACACAAACTTTACTTCTTTATAATATTAGTATAGATGAATTACTAGAGGACGTCACGCGGTTTCATCCGCGTAGTTCCCGTTCCCGTGGGAATACAATATTTTTTCTTCCATAAGAACCTTCTCCTGACAATATCTTAAACAACAAAAAAAGAATTGGTAAAATCGGTCCACCCGTTCTGAAGTTATGCGCTTACCAACACATTTTGCGATTCATTTTTAGGGTTTCGTAGCCAAATGGCAAAAACGGAACCCTTATAGATTCGTCATGTCTGTCTGTCTGTCTGTCCGTCCGTGTGTCACAGCCACTTTTCTCCGAAACTATAAGGCCTATGATATTGAAACTAGGTAACTAGATGTATTCTGTGAACCGCATTAAGATTCTTATGTAAAACTAGAAAAAAAGCAGTAAATTTTGGGGGTCCCCATACTCAGAACTGAAACTCAATTTTTTTTTATTCATCAAAACCATACGTGTATGGTATCTAATAGATAGGTCTTTAAAAATGCTATTGAGGTATTTAACATCATATTTTTCTAAACTGAATACTTTGCGCAAGAGACACTTCCAAAGTGGAAAAATGTGTGTCCCCCCCGCCCTCTAACTTCTCGACGAAGAGAATGATTAATCTAAAAAGAAGATATGATGTATAAACTACCAACGAAAATTGGTTTGAACGAGATAGAGCTGGTAGTTTTTTTTTAATACGTCATAAACCGCAATTTTCGGTTAGAAAAATCACTACCACTGCGAACGTGTGTGTGTGTGCGTGCGTGCGTGCGTGCGTGCGTGCGTGCGTGCGTGCGTGCGTGCGTGCGCAAAAATACCGATTATCAAAACGTGTTTATTCTTTAATTACTACCTTATTTTTATAAAAGAAGACCCTGGAATTTACATTTAACATTTTATTTGAAGGATTGAATTCAACGTCCTTCACCTGCAACACGCTTCGTAAAAAAAAAATTACCGAATGTTATTGCAACAAACCCTACAAAGAAAAAAATAAACCATAAACTAGAAGAAAAAGAAAGTTACTGTAAGACCTTCTAGCGGTCAGCCATTAATTGTACTGATAGATACGCGACACATTCATGCTGTGCAATATGTTTTATTTTGATCTGCAATATACTCAAAGTATCTTCAAAGACTGTTATTTATTCCACCAAGATTGATCCAAATCCTTCAGGTTATGGCCCAGGAAGTGGTGAAAGTTTTCTTTGTTGACCAAAATTGAAAATCGAACTCGTGGAAACAAATTGAAAAAATTTTCGCAAGCATGGCAGCTGCAAGCATCACCGGTTCTTCATCAAACGGCGTCCTTATTGAGAAGTTACAAGGTATGGAGAATTACAATAATTGGAAATTTATGATGCGCATGTTGCTTTTACATGAGGATATGTATGATTGCGTGGAAACAGAGCATGGGTGCAAAGATGACAAAGAGAAAGGCCGAGCTTTAGCCAAAATTTGCCTTTCCGTGAGCTCGTCGGCACTAGACCATGTTAGAAATGCACGGACTCCATATGAAGCATGGAAAAGCCTAGAAAATGCTTATGCAGACAAGGGCTTAGGTAGAAGGCTTGGCTTGCTACGTCAACTCTTCAATGTACGTTTAGAAAATATGGAAAGCATGGAAAGATATATATCTAGGATATTAGAATTATCTCAACAATTAAAAGATATAGAATCTCCCGTCGATGATGAATTTGTTGCCATAATTATGTTGAATGGATTATCAAAAGATTATGACCCTTTGATAATGGCACTAGAATATTCTAATGACAAACTGTCTACGACCAAGGTAAAAGTCACATTGATCCAGGAAAATATAAGGCGAGGTGGAGTAAACGAGATCCGTCAACCAGAGGTTACAGCTTTAGTCACAAAGAGAAAGGAAACTAAAATAAAGAAATGTTTTAAATGTAAGAAACCAGGACATTTTATGAAGGATTGCTTCAAGAATAGAATGCAAACTAAACAGAATGTTTCTGATAACTCGATGCTGGCTGCATTGTCTGTAAAGTTGCATAATGACTGCTGGTTGATTGACAGCGGGTCTACACACCACTTGTGTAACAATCGACAGCTGTTTAATGAATTTGTAGCAGCTGAACCATCTCTTAAAGTTGGCGTGGCCAATGGTGAACAACTCTTAACTGCAGGTCGTGGAGTTGTACAGGTACAATTGAAAGACTCTTTAACAACTATTAGTAATGTATATTATGTTCCTAATTTAATTTCTGTTAGTGAATTAGTACGTAAGAATTGCAAAGTTATTTTTGATTCTAGATGTTGTAAAATATATACAGGTGCTAAAGTAATAGCAACAGCGTCGTATCTAAATGGTGTATTTCAATTGGATTTAGTAAATAAGAAGTCGCATAGAGGTGCAGGGTCTGAAATTGCCATGTATTCTTCTCCTGAGTCACTTGTTTCTTCGGATGATCCAATTTGTGATGATGCTGCTGATGCATCAGAGGAAAACAAACTTGGCATAGGAGACTAGGGCATCTCAATTCCCGAAGCATGAGGCTTATGAGGGATGGGATGACTTCAGGTATGAATTATTCTGATACTAATTATTCAGATTGTGTAGCGTGTATTAAAGGGAAACAGGTGAGATTACCATTTCCTAAGAAAAGTTTCAATAGAGCTAGACAGGTGTTAGGATTAGTACACATGGATGTCTGTGGGCCTATGGAAGAAAAGTCATTTGGTGGTTTTCAGTATTTTGTAATATTTATAGATGACTACACTAGGAAAACTCACATCTATTTTTTGAAAACTAAAGACGAAGTTTTTGAAAAATTTAAATGTTACAAAGCTTTGGTTGAGAATGAAACTGACCATAAAATTAAAACCATTAGAAGTGACAATGGTGGTGAATTTATTAATAATCAGTTTCAGCATTATTTGAATAGCTGTGGGATTAGACATCAGACTACTGTCCCATACTGTAGCTCACAGAATGGAGTTGCTGAACGGGCTATTAGAACTGTGGTAGAAAAGGCTCGTTGCATGCTCCAGGAGGCTGGCCTAGGTAAAAAGTACTGGGCGGAAGCAGTAAATACAGCTGTCTACCTCAAGAACCGATCACCAACCAAAACAGTGCGGGGATTAGTTCCTGAAGAGAAATGGTCAGGTAAGAAAGTTGACATTTCACATGCTAGAATATTTGGTTGTATAGCTTATGCATTAGAACCGATTCGAAAGAAATGGGATTCAAAAAGCAAAAGGTATCTTTTTGTGGGATACTCAGAAGATACTAAAGGTTACAGGTTGATTGATCCTGTTAGCCAGAAGTGCATAAAGGCTAAACATGTCACATTTTTAGAAAATAAATTTCTAAAAGATGATTTTGTAGTAGAACCAAGTGTTGGGATAAAGGACAGGATACTTATATCCACTGAGGGTCATTCACATGCCTCCGATATTGTTCACTGCCCTGATGACACAAATGACGTCGAAACGTCTCCAGTACCACGTCCAACTCGAAGTTCACGTCGTGAAACTATATTTAGTTTAGATGAATCGACAACCTCTCACGAAGGGGGCTCTTCAGATGAAACCTATGTACCAGATTCTGACAATGAGGATTCACTGTCGTCTGGGTGGGCTCATTTAGCTGGGACTGTATGTGGTAATGGTGAAGACGTTCCGAGTTCAGTGAGGGAAGTTGTGGAAAGTGCCGAGGCAGAGCAATGGACAGCAGCGATGAGAGATGAGTATCAATCATTTTTAGATAACAAATGTTGGTCACTTGTTGATTGTCCAAGAGGTATAAAACCAGTAAAATGTAAGTGGGTTTTTACTAAAAAGTTAGGGCTCAATGGTGAGTTACTTAGATACAAAGCAAGATTGGTCGCTAAGGGGTTCACGCAAAAGTATGGTATTAATTATCATGATACTTTTGCGCCTGTGGTAAGATATTCTACATTGAGGATTTTATTGGCATTAGCAGCTCAATTTGATTTATTCATAGAACATTTGGATGTAAAGACAGCTTTTTTGAACGGACATTTGGAAGAAACTGTTTACATGGAACAACCTGAACATTTCATACAAAAGGGTAATGAAAACAAAGTTTGTAAGTTGAATAAAGCAGTCTATGGGTTGAAACAAGGCGCAAAATCCTGGTATGATAGAATAAATAAGGTGTTGACTGAGAAGATGTCATTTAGGAAATTGTCTTCCGAACCTTGTGTGTATGTATACAATGTCAAGGATCAATTCATAATAATCGCTTTGTATGTCGATGACATAATATGTTTCTCTTCTAAGTCGTTAAGGATTAAAAAGGACGAAATTAAATCCAGACTTATGAAAGAATTTGAAATGAGAGACTTAGGTCAAGCAAGTCATATCTTGGGTATGAGAATACGGTATGGTAGTAAAACCATAACATTAGATCAAACTAATTACATAAACAAAGTCTTAGAAAGGTTTGATATGAGTGAATGTAAACCTGTGTCTACACCTATGGTGAGTGGACTGAAATTACAAAAAGCAGAGAATATTAATTGTAAACATGATTATCGAGGTCTCGTAGGTTGTCTGATGTATGTAGCGGTTTGTACTCGTCCAGATATTACATTTTCTGTAAGCTACTTAAGTCAGTTCAATAACTGTTTTTCAGATGATCATTGGCAGGCAGCTAAGCGTGTGCTTAGATACTTGAAAGGTACTAGTGATCACAGTCTTTCTTTTAGAAAGGGTAACTTACAGATAATAGGTCATACAGATGCTGATTGGGCTGGAAATGAAGTAGACCGTCGCTCATACACTGGATACACTTTTGCTATTGGTAGCTCTATTGTTTCATGGGAAAGTAGGAAGCAAAGGACTGTAGCTTTATCTAGTGCGGAAGCGGAATATATGGCTATTTCAGACACTTGCAAGGAAGGGTTGTTTTTACGCACATTTTTGTATGAAACTTTAGGTTTAGAATGTATAAAACTGTATACCGATAGTCAATCTGCTCAGAAGATATGTAAGAGTGTTACATGTCATGCTAGGACCAAGCATATTGATATACGGCATCACTTTGTAAAACAATTAGTTACTTCTAAAACTGTTATATTAGAGTATCTTTGTAGTGATGATATGGTGGCAGATGTGCTTACTAAACCGTTGCCAAAAGATAAACATGATAAGTTTGTTTCAATGCTGTTTAAAATATGAACTAAATCATCAATGTATTTTTCATAGATTTGATGATTGCTAGTGTTTTGGATAAATGTTTAGCATGTTTGTGTTTCGTTGTATAAGGAATAGTTTTTGGTTTAAGGGATGGTGATAGAATAAATCCTTCATGTAAACCATAAACTAGAAGAAAAAGAAAGTTACTGTAAGACCTTCTAGCGGTCAGCCATTAATTGTACTGATAGATACGCGACACATTCATGCTGTGCAATATGTTTTATTTTGATCTGCAATATACTCAAAGTATCTTCAAAGACTGTTATTTATCACTTTCCTTCCCTCGGCTCACACTTTCCGGTTTTTCATTCAGTGGTTGCTTTGCATACACTGTAGTTTGCTGGTTTTCCTCGGAAAACTACCGTACCCAGTAGTTATGTGCCATTGAACTTAATATTCTGAAGGAGCGCTGGTTCCAAAATAGATAGGTACATCTTATTTTGTTTTGCTTACAATAAAAATATATTTTCACATTAATCTAAACGCCCGCCGACCGGGGTCTCTTCGGGTCACAGATAAGTAATGTAATATTACTTACGTGATTGATTGAAACTGAGACATCATTGTATTATTTAGTTTACTGTAACCTTGCTTGCCTTTTTAGGGTTTCGTTTCTATAAGGCTTATGCTGTTGAAACTTGGTAACTAGATGTATTCTGTGAACCGCATCAAGATTTTTATATAAAACTAGAAAAAAAGCAGTTAATTTTGGGGGTCCCCATACTCAGAACTGAAACTCAAAATTTTTTTTTTCATCAAACCCATACGTGTGGGGTATCTATAGGTAGGTCTTCAAAAATGTTATTGAGGTTTCTAACATCATTTTTTTCTAAAGTGAATAGTTTGCGCAAGAGACACTTCCAAAGTGGAAAAATGTGTGTCCAAGCGAATGATAAATCTAAAAAGAATATGATGTACATTGCTATAAAAACTACCAACGAAAATTGGTGAGAACGAGATAGAGCTGGTAGTTTTTTTTTAATACGTCGTAAACCGCAATTTTCGGTTAGAAAAATCACTACCACTGCGATCGTGTTAAAACATCAATCAAAGTTACAACGAACCATAAGAACTTTTATATTATGTTACTTGCTGCTACGAAACCCTTCATGGGCGAGTCCAACTCGCACTGTGCCGGTTTTTTTCATCCTCCTTGTCAAACATCTACTGTCTGGAATATTTCGAAAAATGTTTTTGGAAGTTCTTTGAAGTGTTGCGTTAAATATAACATGGATTTTGATTTTTCGCTTTTGAATATAGCTCCTCTGCTAGTCACGTGAGTAAAGGTCGCAGTGGTAGACAAGGTCTGTTGGGAATCCTGGGGTCATCCTTCCTAGGGGTTTACCCAGGGCTCGTAACTGTAAGCTTTAGGTAAGGAAAGTGTGTTATTTTTAGGCGTTAGGAGTTCAGCATGGCATCCATGTAGAATTTTCCTCACGTCACTCATGTCACAAATATAAAAAATAAGATAAAAGGTCTTCGTATTGCTTCCAAAATACGATGCCATAATCACCAGCTACTGCATACAAATCTCGAAATATGACAGTTTAATTCCCACTAAGACAGTTCGCGATTTTTCATACGCAAATAATACGATAAGGACCGCTATCTAAGTTCGTTTCTCTTAGTAATGTTGATAAGATCTGCGTTATATCTTTGCCGTGCCATGTTTTTCAACTCGATTATCGTTCTCGAGGTTTCAGCGTCATCATCTCAGCTGATTTAACGTCCATTGCTGGGTAAAGCCTTCCACAGATCGCTATAACGTTTGATGTAGTACTAGCAATTTGCGAAAATATTTTCAGTAGTTCCTTAGGACCATCTGACCACAAAATTTCACCCGGCGCTTGGTGAATATTATAAGAATCATGATAATATTTATGAAAGGAGCGATACAATTCCTATTTGATCTCCAGTCCCATTCCATCCCATCACCAGTCGGGAAATGGAAAGATTTTTACCACTGGTAGATCGCAAAGTATGGGATTACTATCGTGTTATTTGGTCACCAGTGGTTAGATGGGAAATAACAGCACCAACTCAACAGATGGTCAGATGCTGAATACGATGTTTTTTGTTTTGTCGATCTTCATTGATTTTGTCGATCTGCATTTGTTTTGTCGATCTTCATTTGTTTTGTCGATTTTCATTTGTTTTGTCGATCTTCATTTGTTTTGTCGATCTTCATTTGTTTTGTAGATCTTTATTTGTTTTGTCGATCTTAATTTGTTTTGCCATATAGACATGTGGGTATATTGATAAAGTAGACATTATGGACATTATTTATTTTATACAGTCACAGGTGGGTGGTTAGGATTTTTTGTTCCTAACTGACCAACCAGGTGCACAAGGTTGGTCAGTTAGGAACTTTTATTCCTAACTGACCAACCAGGTGGATAACTCAGGTGGTCGGTTGGGAATGGGGGTCCTCTATCTTGAAGTTTGACTTGCTACTGTATAGTTTTTCACAATGTGATACATGAATAGTCTCTTTGGGAAATTGATTATATAGGTAGTATCGTAGATCGTGGGAGACTACCGAAAAGTGGGGTAATTTTTGTTGAGGCCTATAACCACGAGAGCATATTTTGTGCTTTAACTTGCAATGGTCGTCAACTCAGTGAAGATAATGATGAAGAACTATAAAACAGACTATTAAATTCCTTAAAGGAAACTATGACTGCTCCTGACAAAAGGAATATCGTACCTTATCGATACGTGACACTCTCATAGTTATGTCACCCATCCTAAAACAATAGAACAATAGCATTTACAGGTTAATAATGGGCCATTGCGATACATTTTATAACAAAGTAGATCTCATATCGATTCGATAACTATCATCATATAAGTAGCCTTGATAGTTCTAAAAAATCTTCAGAATCCAAGCCAGCCTCATCTGCAAGGGGTGCTCCTCTGACTAACGGACGGGGTCCTGGCGAAGGGAAGGAGACACGAAACATGCCATGTGTCTACCAAGCCGTTTTGCCCGCGTAGTACATCAAGACCACACACACTTCATAATTGAGAAAGGTCTACGTCTAAAGGACTGCGATTTGTTAATTGGCATTACCCATGGTTGACATAATAACCCTTCACCCCACTAAGGAACAGTATGAGCAGAAACAGCAACACTTTTCAGCTACTTGGGTACACCGCCGGCTGCACCGGATAGTATCCTTCATTAGGTTGTCATCAGATACAAATTGTTCCCTTGCTCTCTGGGCAGCGATGGCAGCTACTGCGTCTCTTTAGTTAGGGGGTCGGGGTGTTAGTAGAGTTTTAATGGTGTATGAATTTGGGTGGTGTTACTAAAAACACACAGAACAAATCGTTTTTGTATTCACTTGGGTTATTTATTTATTTATTTATTATACACTTTATTGTACGCCAAGATAGTATTGTAATACAGAAATTTGATACAAAATAGCAATACAATGGGCGGCCTTATCGCTTAAAGCAATTTCTGCCAGACAACCTTTGGATGGAGAAATATTTTGAAAGGAACTAAACTGGTAGTTGTTGGCGTCAAATTAGGTATTGTTATACCTATACACAATTAGCTGATGCCCGCAGCTTCGCCCGCGATGGCGCTGTATGTGAAAATGATTTTCCCGCTTTTCTGTTGAAATTTTTCCTGAATTTTCTTTGCTATAAACCTCACGGAGCCCGAGACCTTTCCAACAAATGCAAAACTGTGGAAATCGGTTCGTGCGTTCTGGAGTTATAGCGTCAGGAAGGAAAACCCGACTTATTTTTATATAATAGACTAGCGACCCGCGCAACTTCGTTTGCGTGATAAATGAAGAACCGCTCGACCGATTTTGTGCAAACTTCACATAAACCATCTACTTAATAGTCCGAACAAAGCCTGAACATTTGGTTTGGATAGGTGAGCCCGTTCTTGAGTTATAAAATTACAACGAAAAGTGGCATTGATTTTTATATATATAGATAAATATTTCAATTTAAACAAAGTACATACTTACGTGAAATATATACACAAATCATAAATACCTACACTATAAATTAATATAAGTACGTACATTCAAATATTTAAATAAATATCAATATTATATTTAATACCTAAAAGCCAAATGAACTTTTAACAAATTTCTGATAAGTAATAGGTTTTAACATTTGTTTTAAACTTCTGCAATGTCTGGGCCTGTCTAATTGAGAGAGGTAATTTATTCCACAATCGAACAGCTGTAACGGTGAAAGAACGATCAAAGAAATTAGTGGAATGTGGTGGCATTTTTAATTCTAAGCTTTCCGATGACCTTAAACATCTGTCATGTGTTTCATGAAGGAATTTAAAACGCTCTTTTAAATAGGAAGGTGTAAATGGGTTAAACAAAATGTTATATAATAAGGATAGAACATGAGTATTCCGGCGAAGTCGTATGGGTTACTCAAGTGATACAAAAAAAGTGGCCAAGTGCGAGTCGGACTCGTGAACTAAGAGTCTGTACGAAAATAGCATCATAATGTTGTTTGCACTTTTTTCAAACTGTACATTTAGTTTATTTAGACGTTTTACAATCACGTCCTTCCAAGTTCCAAACATAACCCGTTTGGGAGCATCCTGTGAATATTTTTTCATACGGTTTTAGGGTTCCGTATAAAAAGTGTAAAACTGGAACCCTGTTTATGAGACTTCGCCGTCCGTCTGTCTGTCAGTCTGTCTGTCCGTTAGGAGGCTGTATCTCAGGAACCGTGATAGCTAGAGAGCTGAAATTTTCACAGTGATCACAGACGTTCAGCGAAGTGTCAGTAAATGGGTCAATGTTTTTAGGCTCTGATTATGGATCCTAAAAAAACACACTATAAAATTAACTTAAGTAGGTACCTGGTAAGTACGTGTTTCAAAAATATTGAAAAAACAAAATATCGTCAATAAAGCCAAAGCAAAACCAGATATAGCGAAGACAGTGTTCGCTAATCTTTTCTGGTTAGTAACCAGTTACGTAACATCCCCTAACATCGATGATGACTTCATAGAAGTGAAAGTATACGCTTTGTTTCATAATTTATGGAAACTAGTTTAAAGTTACATCTTTAGAACTTAGCTCTATCTATCGGTGCAAAGTGTGCATTAAAATAACTTTTCAAGGAAAATTGTACAGTTTAGTTCAAACGTAAAGAACTAGATGTCGCTATCAGTGCCTTTTGATATGAAAATTTGCTAAAAAGTTTTCCGAAGTTTTTTTAAGTAATAAGTACATCCCACCAAAAACATCCCTGTTGAAAAGGAGGCCAAGTTCCTATGGGCTAATTGTTCGCCTAAAAAAGGGTTGAAATCCAATCCAATGCCAAGTTTAGATGTACTTTAAATAATCTAAAAATATCTAAAATAATGTTACTTCTAAATTTGAACTTGGCAGGGTTTCGTGCAGTACGCAACACTTGATTAATTGTATAATTAAATTTATTATGTATATAATTAAATTAACCTGCCAAGTTCAAATTTAGAAGTAACATTATTTTAGATATTTTTAGATTATTTAAAGTACATCTAAACTTGGCATTGGATTGGATTTCAACCCTTTTTTAGGCGAACAATTAGCCCATAGGAACTTGGCCTCCTTTTCAACAGGGATGTTTTTGGTGGGATTTCAATACTTTTTTTCAAGAAACTGTACCTATTTTGTCTTTAATAAGCTTTAAAGTGTGCATTATGTATACATGACATTATTTTATACTCTCTCTCAACAAGACAAGCTCTCGAAAGGATGTCCCAGTAAAGGTCCATTTTGTTTCAATTATTATTTTTTTATGAAAATACAATGCTCGATATTCTGTGAGTATTTCAAGCGTCTACTGGTTGCCCTCATTACCTATTAACACATAGCAACGCGCGCCTTAGATAGTTCGCGTTGCTCTATAGTGTTATACAACGCGCGTCTTTAGACAGTTCGCGTTGCTCTATAGTGTTATACAACGCGCGTCTTTAGACAGGTCGCGTTGCTCTATAGTGTTAACTATCCTTGTATAGATCCTCTACGGTAGGTACAGTAAATATTTCAAAAAGAGTTTGTGAACTCTATGTTTAATTTCTTTTTCAGAATATTGATGACATTTGAATAATGACATTATAAACACGATATCTACGTCTACAACATAAATTGTGTGTTTGTACGTAAATTGTTTATACTGGAGAAGAATCTAAAATATGGACTATTTGTTTACCATTTCCTATGAAATAGCTATCTTTGAAATATTACACCTACCTAAAGTTATCTGCTGAAAGCGTTGTTCACTTTTTAAAGAACAAATATTTACGATGAAAGTCGAAAAATAAGTCAGTATGTGACCCGTATAATGTTCAATCATGGCGACACGAAATTAATTTCATTGAGCAACATTTGATTGTGCTGTACCTCCTAAAGTATTCATTTAATTTGCATGGTGTAAAGGGAATGAATGATCTTGATGAAATGGTCAAATTAACTAACGTATTTAAATTGTAAAGGATACCTTATTACCGAATATATAAGACAAAGTCGCTAAAAAACACGTTTCTTGTATAAAAGCCCCCCTTAAATATTATTATGTTTTTGTTTTCAGTATTTGTTGTTATAGCGGCAACAATAACACATAATCTGTGAAAATTTAACTCTCTAGCTATCACCGTTCATGAGATACAGCCTCCTGACGGACAGACAGACAGACAGACGGACAGCGAAGTCTCATGAATTGGGTCCCGTTCTTTACCCTTTTGGTACGGAACCCTAAAAAGGATGACTCACGCTACGCAGTGCCGGGTCCGAGCCGAGTGCCGGCCGCAGCAAGGTCAATATTATATATATTTTGTGTGAACAAACTCACGTTAAACCATAGATTTAGAATTTTTCGCGCTAAATCTACGCGTTAAACCGAGCGGCAACTGAGTGACAGCCGAACTACGGAAAGCGCTCATAAACAACTCGGTCCCGCCTCGGCTCGGCCACGGCCCGTTGCATGAATACAGTGCCACCGAGCTTCGCCCGAGCAGTCGTGAATGCAACCGGCTCGGTGACCGTGCTACGGCCGACACTCGGCTCGGACCCGGCACGGTCTAGCGTGAGTCATCCTAGCGTGAGTCATGCTTGCTGATCTCTAAACTACTGGACGAATTTGATCCAAATATTTCACAAATATGAATAACAATATTCAATGTGCAGTATTGACTTTTCCATAATTTGTATGTATAGAGAATTTGATTGACATTAATCAAAACATTGACAACATCTTTCTCAAATCTGATTGAGTTTTTAAACATGACATGTGTTAAAATAAAAAGTAAATTAAATCAAAAGAGTCCTCTCATCACTAAGAAGTATTGATACAAATTCGAATCGAAACCCCCCGAAGAAAACAATTGTTACCCCCTTTAAGCCTGTTCTGGAATGAATTTCAATAAAATACGAAACACATCTTCCATCAATTATGTTAGAGATGATTTATGCAAATTTTGAAGAAGATCCGACCAAGGAATCCTGTGGTCCCATACAAACTTTGTAACCCTTTTCCAACTCACGCTTGACCGATTTCTCAAATTTCTCAATTTTTCGGTAATCTACATATAACACCCGATCTGTGTGCCAAATTTCATAACGCTAGGACAATTGGAAGTGGCCTAGAGGTTTTGATGACCGGTCAGTGAGTGAGTGAGTCAGTCAGTGCCAAAATTAGCTATATTCACAGGGTCATATTTCAGGATCTACTAAAGCTACATCTATGAAATTTGGTACACTGCCTTAGTACTAGTATATGATTATGTACGTACAATTTTATTTCTGTACTTGCAATAGGCACTGAGCTACAGGGGGGTCAAAAGTGGGTCGAAGCGGTTCGTGTAAATAGAGTACGGCATGCGCTCGGCCTGTTGCTGGAACTTGGCCTGCGCACTGCCGTGCGCTTAGATCAATGTTTTAATTTTTTATATTGCTTATTTTTTGTAAGTTTTAAGGCTGTCAACTTGTAAATTAATACTTTTACTAGCTATGGCAGTCGTCAACAGGCAGGTAGGCGATGCCATAGATAGAAAATTGTGAATACTAACTTAAATCAGCTAGGTATGTATGGTAGGTACGAGTCCTGGGATGTCCTTCCGCGGGCTTACCCGGGGCTCCCAACCGTAGGCTCAACAGCCTACGGTTAGGAGCCCCGGGTAAGCCCGCGGGAGGATACGTGTAGTTTTAGTACCTACCTAGTCCGGCATAGCATCACTGTAGGATTTTCCCCGTTAAAAAATATATTAAGTACGAATATTTAAAGCGGAAGAATTTAGTTGGTTGAGGGAGCGTATCCGAAAAATGCTGGTTTTATTGGGCAGTTCCAAAATGGTTGACATTGACAGTTTAAGTTATTTCGATTTCTGAGCGTATCCGAGTTTCGGAAAACAATTTCAATTGTTTGGTTATTAGTAAATGGTAGTCGATAAGGCAGATTGGGCAGGTGAGATTTGTTTTATAGAAAAAACTGCTCTCTTACGGCCCCACCTAGCCCTAAGTTACGTAGTAAATATGTATTCATCTGTGCGCTAAGATAGAGCTGGCGCCAGAAGCACCTCCGGTATTTTGACGTATACTTGTTTTTTTTTACTACTAAAGTAACAGACAAGCATGTAGTCCTCCCGACCAAAGGTGTTCACCGAAGCCTATAGGCGTCTCTGACTGTCACCTTAGTGGAATAATAAAATTGCCCGACTGCATTGATAAACTATATTTTCCGATGTCTTTGAATGACAGTATCATTGCGTAACTAATAACATTCGCCTTCTTGAATCACGGTTGAACCATTAGTATGTAAGGGCGGTCTTCATCTTGACCTGAATGTGCCGTCCTCGTACGGAGTCGGTCTGCCATTTCCATGAGCTGACGTTTTGATTTGCGCGGGAAATTGCGTGTCAGTTTTAAAAGTATTTCAGAATTTTCTGCTAGCTCATGTGGAATTTAACATCCTCTGGTTCTATAAGCATAGCGTTAATTGCTCTATAATTTCGCCACACGCTCCAAATTCATCCTGTGAGCGGTGTTACAAGATGACTTAGACAACATTTTGGCAAAAGTACATTTACAAATGAAAAAAAGTCATCCTAGACATACCTTACGCTTTGCGGTCCTGGGGTATCATTCCGAGAGCTTACCCGGGGTTCCCAACCATAGGCTGTTAGGCAGGATACGTGAAGATTTTTAGTTGGTAGGAGTCGGGCATAGCATTCATGTAGGATTTTTTCTTACGTAAAAGAACCTACGCTTTGCATAAAAATAAAGTCGAAATAAATCCTTTTACCAACTCGACTGGGTAGTAATAAAACTAATCTAAAATTGATTATTTTAAAATACAGCTCGGCAAGGTATTAAGCGGTATTTAGCGAGTTCTGGGACATCCTTCCGAGGGCTTACCCGGGGCTCCCAACCATAGGCTGTTGGGCGTGACGTGAGGTTTTTTAGTCGGTAGGAGTCCGGCATAACATCCATGAGGATTTTCCCTCACATTAAACAAAAAAAAAAAAGAGCGGTATTTAGCGACTTGTGGGCCTGTGACAATCCACAAGAGTATTGACTTGGCTGTCAAGTTGGTGGCACTAGTACCTGCCTTTTAAATTTCTGCTTAAAAACACGGGGTTGCAAGAGAAGGTATACACGTGATTCTTTGGGAGTTCTGGGACATCCTTCCGAGGGCTTACCCCGGGCTCTTAATCATAGGCTGTTGGGCGTAACGTGAGGTTTTTTTAGTCGGTAGGAGTCTGGCATAGCATCCGAGGAATTTCTCTCACGTTAAAAAACACACGTGATTCTTGGAAAAGGCCTTAGCTAAAAGTGCGCGTTAAACAGTTCAAAATGCTTGTTACATAACTACAAATAATTATACATACCAGTTACCAACAGAATAAATTAAGAATTACAGATAATTAACTAGAACGATAACAAAATAAGGTATTTGTGTTTCATACATGAGGGCTCAGTGAATACTCGTAGATATGACGCATTTTACAGCTAATGAAATTATACACAATACATGTTTTTACAAGGATTTTTTTAAATTTCATTATAGAAAGTGACGCTCCACTGACATAGAAAAATTCTGGGTTAATTTTTTTCACAGCATCATCGACTCCAAAGTAAGTTATAAAATAATAAGCTTTGGGATGACTGATAGACAAAATTATATATTACTAGCTGATGCCTTCGCTTCGCCCGCGTAAAATTTGTTACCGCGGGAACTTATTCCCGGGATAAAAAGTAGCCTATGTGTTATTCCAGACTATAATGTAGGTATCTCTGTACCAAATTTCAGCCCGATCAGTTCAGCGGTTTGAGCGTGAAAGAGTAACAAACATCCACACTCACAAATTTTCGCATTAAAACAAATATTTATAATTTTTATTATTTAAATTACATTAAATACAAAAGAATTAAATAAAATGTTAAACATAAGCATAGCCCTTTAGTCAAATAACCCACCCCTAACCGTTCCTGGTGCAAAGGTGCCCATAACGCTAGCTGCATTACCACGTTGAATGGCTATAGCCAGTCTTTGCACCAGGAACGACTTGGGGCGGAAGTCACCCGTTTTCTCCCTTATCGCATTCCATTTTCGCATTTAAATAAGATATTTCTTACTACAAACATCGCAATCAAAATCGGAGAGTGGTCTACATAGCTCGCAGAAGAACCACATCTGCAAAGAACTATGGCAGAAGGAGTAAGACAGTATGTGGTTGCTGATCATAAAAGCTTCTAACCAGCCTTGCTTACCAATCCTGGTGAACCTGTTGAAGTTTGTAAACGTAATATGTCAACTCTATACTTATTAAAATTGAAGCCACATTAATTTCCAATTCTATCTCCATAGTTTATTTCAGTTATATGATTGTGAATAAATAAATTAATATTCACGGACATTCCACACAACGCTATCTGATCCCAAAGTAAGCTAGGAATAACCTGCTTGTGTTATAGGTATCAGACCACGGATATTAATACTTATATAATTTTTGAATACATACATATTATACATAGAAACACCCAGATTCTTGAGACAAACATTTATGGGTCACACAAATATTTGTCTCCGGTGGGAATCGAATCCACGACCTCCAGCACCGCATGCGGTATAACTACCGACTGCGCCACAGAGGCAGTCTCGAATGAGCAGCTGCAAGCTGATATGTATGGAGTTCAGAATGTAGGGTTACTGTTTCCATTTCCTTAAATATTAGTAGATCTTATAGCTTAGTTTGTGCTGGATGATGGATGGACCTAGTGTTCTGTAAACGATCACTACAGTAAGCAACTTTCACTATGGCCAGTCATTGGATGGGTGACCATCCATGTGACCACTTTGTGGCATTTATTTGAGCGTTTCCGTGCTTCGGAAGGCACGTTAAGCCGTTGGTCCCGGTTGCCAGTAAAATGGCAGTCGTTAAGCCTGAAGGCCTTTTTAGGCGGCTTGAAAAATTTCAACTGCAGGCAGTCTCAACCTGCGCCTGTGCCTCACCAACTATTACGGGGGACAAATTCTATTAAGGTGAAATGTGGGCATATAATATGCCTCTGCCTACCCCTTCGGGGATAAATGCGTGACTATATTATGTATGTCCTTATTAAAATTGAGGACAGATAATTTCCTATCATTTTATTTTATCTCCATTATTTATTTCAGTTATTTGATTGTGAAACAGCTGCAAGCTGATATGTAATTGTACACATCTGGAGATGAATATAGTTACTGTGTGAGTACATAATGTAGGGTTCCTGTTTTCATTTCCTTAAATATTAGTAGATCTGTGTAAAGACCAGTATTCAGCGCGAAAGTGTAATGTGCGGAAATTGGATAGGCTTCTATGTATCTAAAATAAAATAATAAATAAATAAATAAATGGTTTAAAAAACCCTAGAAAGATACGCTTTTATAATGCACGAAAAATCCAAAAATAAATAATGAATCATTCAAGTTGCCTCTATTTCTGGACTGAAGTGTAAGCTATGTGCTTTTTGTAATAATATTTGATTGCAAAAGCGTGGGGCGCTGGAACAGGAAAGACTTTCCTGGCGGAAGCTTCATGATGTCTTGTCAGATTAAGGATAAGGTCACATTTATAAAAGCGTGATTTTCTCGTGTTTTTAAATTATTAATTTACACTGTCACGCTTTTATATATCTATTGTGACTTTTACTATTATTAATATCATTTTAAATTTCGGAAATGTATTAACGATGATAGGCTTTAATTGAAATGCATAACATACTTACTTGTAAAGTAAAGTAGTTAATCACGCCTACGCATTTTCAACACCCACTTTTGCCAGTTTTTCGTGACGCCCGCGTAATAGGAGCAAACCTATTACCGTTACGGATCTCTATTAGATAATTCATAGGTAGGTCCTTAAAGTTTCGGCATTCCAAGATATTTAGTACAATATGTAGTAATCATGTAATAAGAATACAAACGCATATATCCCCAAGCGGGTTTTTAACGATAATCAAAGATATCTCGTTCTCGAACAAGAACTCTACATTTTGCCACTGTTAGCGTATTCCCCTCATGTATCTACTTAATTGCCTGAAAGAAGAGGCGTTCCCTTTGGCAGCATAAACGTTATGTTCTTGTGCGACCTCATGCAGCTTTCACCAGGATTTTTATTATATAAGGATTAGTATTAATTGGAATTTGCTTACAAAAAAGTCTTTCTTGTTCTAGCGCCCCACGCTTTTACAATCAAATATTATAACAAAAAGCACATAGTTTACACTTCAGCCCAGAAATAGAGGCAACTTGAATGATTCATTATTTATTTTTGGATTTTTCGTGCATTATAAAAGCGTATCTTTCTAGGGTTTTTTAAACCATTTATTTATTTTATACTTTTTAGTCACAACATTTATACCTTTACTAGCTGTTCCCTGCGGCTTCATCCGCGTAGAAGTCGTTATCGCATAAAATCATTACCCTCCTTTCGCGCAGTCATTTAAAAAGTAGCATATGTCCTTGCCCTAAACTCAAACTATTATATAATAACAAATTTCATCAAAATCGGTTCAGTGGTTTATGCGTGAAAACGTAACAGACGGACAGACAGAGTTATTTTCGCATTTATAATATTAGTAGGGATTTCTGTATTACATGGTGTTTTGTCTAAGTTCGACAAATGTAAAAATATTTCATTATTACTCTAATACATATATACATTTTATGTAGGTACCTATGTCAATATATACACTCAATATTAATTTCAATATATAACAGGTTTGTTATAACCTTAAACCCTAATCGTGGTCTAAGTTCATTACACGACTTTTCTAACAAATCCAAACACAGCTATGATACGATGTTCAATCATGAAGTTACAGTACATATCTTACGACTCCATCATCAGATCAGTCTGACAGCACCATATTATTGTATTGTTTCAGAACTACAAACATCTGCCAATTTTCATGACGCTATGATCCTTGGAAGATGCTTCAATTAGTTACCTGAGATTCCATTGCATAGTTTTACAAGTCAATTAAAAACCTGGTCAAAGTTCATTACAAGACTTTTCTGACGAATCCAAAAACAGATATAATGCGATATTCCATCACGAAGTTCCAGTGCATATCTTCCGGCTCCATCATCAGATCAGTTCGACAGTACCATATTATAGTATTGTCATCAGAACTACATACAGCTGCCAATTTTCATGACCCTACGATCCTTGGAAGCTGGTTAAATTAGCTACCTTAGATTCCACTTGTTTTCTGTGCCTGTCTTCCGGCTCCATCATCATATCATTTGGACAGTACCATATTATAGTATTGTCATCAAAACTACATACAGCTGCCAATTTTCATGACCCTACGATCCTTGGAAGCTGGTTAAATTAGCTACCTTAGATTCCACTTGTTTTCTGTGCCTGTCTTCCGGCTCCATCATCATATCAGTTTGACAGTACCATATTATTGTATTGTCATCAGAACTACATACATCTGCCAATTTTCATGACGCTACGATCCTTGGAAGCTGGTTAAATTAGCTACCTTAGATTCCACTTTTTCCATCGAAGTTTCAGTGCCTATCTTCCGGCTCCATCATCATATCAGTTTGACAGTACCATATTATTGTATTGTCATCAGAACTACATACAGCTGCCAATTTTCATGACCCTACGATCCTTGGAAGCTAGTTAAATTAGCTACCTTAGATTCCACTGGTTTTCTGTGCCTATCTTCCGGCTCCATCATCATATCAGTTTGACAGTACCATATTATTGTATTGTCATCAGAACTACATACATCTGCCAATTTTCATGACGCTACGATCCTTGGAAAATGGTTAAATTAGTTTCCTTAGATTCCATTACATTGTTAGTTACATACACGACGACCTAATAAAAGCGTATTAAAAAAATATGTTGGCCAAACTGGCCGATCATTCAAAATTAGAATTGCAGAGCATATTAGTGGCTGGCGGCTCAAAAAAACGGAGTCTAATTTCGCAGAGCATCTCCTGGTTGAAAATCACCAATTCGACCCTAAAGTCAATTTTAGAGTCTTGCATTCGTGCTGTGATAAGGGTAGAAAAATGTCAGCTCTGGAAGCCCTAGAAATAAGCAGACTAGTTAATACCAATCCAAACGTCATCCTAAACCAACAATTAGACATAACCAGGTCACCTTTACTACAATATTATAAACAACTAGCTGATGCCCGCAGCTTCGCACGCGATGGCGCTGTATGTGAAAAATGATTTTCCCGCTTTTCTGTTGAATTTTTTCCTGAATTTTCTTTGCTATAAACCTCACGGAGCCCGAGACCTATCCAACGAATGCAAAACCGTGGAAATCGGTTCGTGCGTTCTGGAGTTATAGCGTCAGGAAGGAAAACCCGACTTATTTTTTATATAATAGATGACATTTATTGACTTGACATTTAAGTATTAAATATACCTTTAGCCATAGATTTAGAATTTTTCGCGACTCTCAATAGATATACAAAGCGTGCAAGCGAGACCTCATTATCCATAACACTTAGCTCGAGAGGAAAAGAGAAAGCAAATTGTGTACTCATATGTCAGTATTTTGAATCGCTGAGCCCGCTGGGATCCTATGGCGGCTCTATGTTATTCATAATATCCAGTAATCTGTAGTGATCTTACGATTAAAATAGAAAATTTTATATTTTCAACAATATTGTCGTGTTTAGTGTGTGAATAGGATATTACAAAACGCAATTATACGAAGAAAGACTCGTTTAACAGGTCATTTGTGACTTCGTTCATTCCATTTTTGACGTACATATTTTGCCAAATTGGATGTAAAATTTCACTGAAAGTCCAACTCATAACGAAGATTATGCATTTTCCTTCATACATAACACAATATTTAATGTGTAAATGCATTTTTGGAGGATATATAAGGCAGAAACAGAAAGGGCTGTTTACAGTAAAATAGTCATGGGTAGGTATCGATAAGGATGTCGATAGTTCATTATAGTGGCATTGCTGCAAACAAACTTATCTGGATTTAATTTACTATAAATATGATTGATTTTTACTCGAACTGTGTTATTTAACCTTTTTTTTAGGGTTTTGTGCCTATTTTAATATAATATTTCCAAAATTTGTGATCAATTTTGAGTTGAATTTTTATAATTTTACTTCACTTAAGGTACTCCACGCCACACCGGGATGTTTGCTGTGCAAGGCGCAGATTAATCTGCGTCGAATACTGTTCTCACCTTTGGGATGACTGTGCGAGGTACTTACTGGACGCGCTTGGCGCTATGCAGAGACGTGTTATCCGATTTCAATTATAGGTTGTCCTAAGATGACAGTAAGCCTCGAGCCGTTAGCGCAGCAAAGAACCATAGCGTCCTTGGCTGCCTTCTACTGAATGTATCACGGCTAATGTTCTGAAGAGCTCTTCAACCTGATCCCACCATCTCCTTTCCGATTTCGAACAACACGTCGGGCAGAGGTGCCACTCATATATAGCGGAGAGAATCTTCGCCAGAACTGAGCGTTTCAAAAGATCGTTCCTCTGTCGAACTACAAAATCCTGTAACGACCTGCCCGCACATGTGTTTCCCTCATTTTACAATCCCGGGTTCTACAAGCGGAGCGTGAAGAGGCACATCATAGGGCCGCCAACTTGAGGACTACTGTCAGAAGTCTTGTGTGCTGTAAGCATGACCCCCATTCGCTAGATGCGCCACGGCTTTCCATTAGTTTCCATCAGTGGCGACGTCAATTTGGCGAGGTTAATATATTTAAAAAAATCTACGAGTAATATCTTTTATTGTTACTAGGGTTCAATAATAAATGAGTTTCTAGGTTTAGTATTACGATAAGAGTTGGATTTTAAGTAAAATTTCAAATTCAATTGGCAAAATATATATGTACGGCAACAATGCAATGTACGATGCCATAAATTACATGTTAAAAGTGTATTTTCACATTCACACACTGAATCAAAATTCGTAAAATCACTACAGAATTTCTAATATTACGAGTTACCCCATATAATCCCATTTTTACTATTTCATAGTCGATTACATTCAAATTAACAATTTATTCCCCAAAACAAGAAGTTGGAGATAAAACTTCTAAGCACTTTGTGTGCTTAGAAGTTTCATTTCCATTCCATCCATTTATGCAGATACTTTTATCGATAACATAGGTGTGACCATTCAACAACACTATTTAACCCACACATAGATCTTTCATTTTTGGTCTCGTCTTCAGTTTGACACTGTTCATCTTGTACATTCTAAATCTATGCCTTTAGCTAAAGTCTGTACTGGTGTTGTGGGGGGACATTGTTCCACGTGACAAATGAATACAATGCAATATTTGACAGTTCATAATTTGACACTTTCAATTTCTAACATTTATTAGTTTTGACATTTTAGCTTTGACATTTAGTAATATAGTATTTGACATCTGTAATTTTAATAATTGAATATGGGTACTTTTGACATTTCGGAATATTGCATTTTGACATTTGTAATTTTTATTTTTATAATGTTTGTAAAATAGCAATATCACAAAAATGAAATAAATTTATTCTCCCTATTTTTTGGGGTAAATGTAGAAAATAATAGGAAAATAATAGGTTATTTGGTACGTTGTTATGTAAAACATAATTGTAACATACATTTAAGAAAAATATTTAAATTTGTAATTTCCCTAAATTTGGGGAAAATTTATAACCTGGTACCTCTCTAATATTCATATACCTACACTAGAAAAACGTTATTGTTGGTGTGTTTTCGAGACAGTAATACCGTGTCCATGTTACCATCTAGACCTTTGAAAATGCTGTAAAGCAAAACCGGTCGGGTTTATAAAATAAATTTTATTCCTTTGGATTTTTTTTAAAATAAATTATTTAGGTTTGTCAAAATTTTTGTGACTCTACCGGAGGTTTGGAAGAAGAACACCCCAAGAAACTCAGTTAGGTCCCTACCAAAATTCATCTTAGAATCTAATACATTTTTTTTTTATTATATAGAAAAGAGCAATTTGAGTCACTCACTGCCCGGCAGCCTTGTCTCTAAAAAGTCTTTAATGCTAAAATAAGCTTTCTGGCACAATTTAAATTTTTAGAGTTTTTTAAATTTCTTTACTGACAAACCTGTTATTGCTGTCGATAATGTATTGCACATTCGAATACAATTGTCCGCAAAAGAATTGCTTATTTTTTGAAGCCTAAATCAAGGCAGCCAATTTATTCTTATTTCTTAGCAGAGCATCTTAGGCTTATATCGCAGTATAAAGAGAATACCTTAATACTGTGGCAAATCTATTATGAGCTATTTCCAAAATGTTTGACCCTGGAAGTGGTAACAAAAATACAAATTCTTCTTCTTCTATTACTTCAGCGTTTGTTATCTATTCTAGGGTTTTTGGAAATTTTGGGAAATGCTCATATTAAACCGTTAGTCCCAGCTACCGGTAATATACTACCCGTTCGTCATAGAAAATACGCAACATTGTATGAAGAAGTGACATTAGTTGCTGTCAATTTACTTCGTCTAATTAAAAATTCGACTTTAGTATGGAGCCGAGCGGCAAACTTAGAGCGACGAAGCAGTAATTGTGCTTCAAGTCTCATCAGCAAAAAGACATATTATACACCCTTTCTATTTCAACACGGCAATTAGCTCTCAACCTATTACATAGGAGAAAATGCCGTCAAATGGGCACACGTCACAGAAATGTCTCTATTGCACGATACGAAAATATTTGGAACAACAACGCTCTCCTTAATAAGTCTAGTTAATTGTAATGTTGTTGTCCATCGTTTAAACGATATCAAAACGTTATGGTTTTATAAAGCGGGAATGTTTCCCAGGACCTCGGGGACCGATGTTAAGTAGTTAGTAATGTATGACGGCAATATTTTAGATTTAAATTAATATAATATATAATACTAGCTGTTTCCCGTGGCTTCGTCCGCGTAGAAGTCGTTATCGCGTAAAACCATTAGTTCATTACCCTCCTTTAGCGCAATCAGTTAAAAAGTAGCCTATGTCCTTCTTTTGGACTTAAAGTTTAGGCTTGAAAACGTAACAGACAGACAGCTACATTCGCATTTATAATATTAGTAGGGATTAGTAAGAATTTGTAGACATTCTCACACAACATCATCTAGCCCAAATTAAGCTAATATAAGCTTGTGGTATGGAATCTAGACGACTGCTAGACATACTTGTATATTTGTAGATACAAACGTATCATTCATAGAAAACACCCAAACTCCGAAACAAACATTTGTGGATCACACAAATATTTGGACCGACCGGCGACCCAGGAATTGAACCCAGGACCTCCAGCGCAGGAGACGATTACACTACCGACTACGCCACAGAGGCTGTCGAAGGCAAAGTATGCTGGAAATCCTGGGACATCCTTCAGATAGGCGGGGCCTAGTACTTTTAGTAGGTTCGGTTTCTGCAGTTCATCCCGTGAGGATTTCCACATGTTAAAAAAAGTTGTACATACGAGGATTAAAAACAAATTTCTCATTTTTCAGGTAAGCATTCTAGCCATTACGCAGAAAGTAAACACGGCCGGTAAGTAACAAAACAGTGTATTCTTTACTTACCAAATTTGACATTGTTCAAATATTACACATTTCCAGTCGCCACACATGACATTATGGCGACTGAAAATGTGTTTAACTGGAAGGATCACTGTCACGCTTAAAAATATGACCACTATGTATGCAAATATCAGTAAGTCAACTCCGCACGAGCTCCTGTAAATTTTTCTGCTAAGCGGCCGTAAGCAAGATCTGCTAGACCCTTATCAACATCACCTGTACGTGTGCCTGCAGACTGATAAGCAAGGTACCCAACAGAGAAATTGAGAAGAGATGGCAGAAAAGGTCAAATCACAGTGGTCCACTCTTGCATTTGTTGTAGAATTCTATTTTCACCCGAGTACCTTTCTGAACTAAGGAAGAGAATTTCGAACACTTAAAATACCTTTACCCAGATTCATAGTACTTACGAGTAATGAGTGAGTACTTCGCTTTACACTTTAACAAATCGACACGTGTTTCACTTACAAACGAGGCTTCCTCAAGACTGCTTCACGAAGTTTCCTTTCTTCATCGAAATTGAACTTCTGATATTAAAATGTCTTGTGTACATTATATATCATCCGGTATCGTAACTGTCACAATTATTATCAACTAGGCTGGTGTTTTCAGTTTGAGATGTTTCATATCTATCATGTAAATATGTCTTGTTTGAACAAGGGGCACACATTTATGTAGAAATGATACAATCTCGTTTTCTAGGGCGACCGGTTACTTCGATATATGGAGGCCAATCCTTTGGAAAATGCCACTATGCAGTTGCTTAAGTATGCTTGTAAGTGATGTATGACGTATCTATATCGTAGTAGATCAAGATCACAGGGCGGGGTTTGTTTTAACGTTAGGAAAATACTGCGTTGATGCTATGCCGGACTCCTACCGACTAAAAACGACACGTATTCTACCTAACAGCCTACGGTTGGGAGCCACGGGTAAACCCTCGGAAGAATACCCCAGGACTCCCAACAGACCTACGGCTACCACTGCGGCCTCACCTAAGGGGGTTCGGGTGCTATCCCTCGTCTTTGGTGGGTTTTATCCCGTTTCTTAGAGGGGACTTGCGTGTATCTCTCACGTTACGCTGTTGTCTTGGGCCTGCTTCTGTAAGGACGGTGAATTGCCCCCTCACCGTCCTCAGGCCCCCGGTAACGTTCAGTACTAAGATTTCGTTCGCACAGCGGTTATTTTCGCAAAATTTAATCATTATCATCATCTCAGCCGATTTGACGCCTCCTGCTAATCATAGACCTCCTCCAAAGATCGCCACAACGTTTGGTCTTGTGCCGTCTGCATCCAGCAGGCTCCATCTGTCCTCCTTGCAGGATGTCTCCCCAAAATTTAATGATTCAATGACATTGTAGTCAGCAGTGTTTTTCGGTTAGATCCGATAGGGCTTTTCTTCCGCGCACGTTTAGATTGTGAAATGATCTTCCTGCCTCGGTTTTCCCAAACGCCTACAGTATGGGGTCCTTCAAAAGGGGTCATATAAAGTTTTTACAGGGTCGGCAGCGCGACTGTGGCGCCTCTGGTGTTGCAAACGTTCACAGGCGCCTATGGCCACCAGTCCTTCTGGTGGGCCATATGCTTGTCTGCCACATTAGTGGCATAAAAAATTATAAAAGTGTATAAAAGTGCGGCAAAAATCACGTTTGTTTGTTGTATTGGAGCCCCAATAATTTATTAGTTAGTATAGCAGCAAACAGAAATACATCATTTGTGAAACTTTGAACTGTCTAGCTATCACGGTTCATGAGATACTGGGAGACAGAGAGAGAGAGAGAGAGTCGTTTTTACCGTTTGGAAACGGAACCCTGAAACCCTCATTTGAAACCAATCAAAACAAACAGCAATAAATCACATGCAGTCATGTCATCAATTGCATTATACAAACGTCATCACGATAATAATGATGCATAAATGGACCCAATCGGTACTAATAAAGAGCACCACTGCTTCTGACCAGTTCGAACTGGTCACCATGAGGTCTGTAGCCAAGGTTTGTAGCCAAGCAGTACAGTTATTTTTATATTTGAATAGCGTAAGACCTTACGTAGTATTGTATTCTATTTGAGCGGGACAGTTTCCAAACATGTATGACAAGCGGACGTCACGCGGTTTCACCCGCGTATCTCCCGTTCCCGTGGGAATGTGAGATGTGAAGTTCTGTATAGCAGTACAATTATTTTTATATTTGAATAGCGGGACCTTACGCAGTATTGTATTCTCTTTGAGCGGGACAGTTTCCATTCATGTATGACTAGCGGAAGTCACGCAGTTTCACCCGCGTATCTCCCGTTGCCGTGGAAATGTGAGAATAAAATATAGCTTATGTTATTTAGGGTAAATGTAGGTTTCCAATGGTGAAAGAATTTTTGAAAACGGCAGTTCCAGAAGCGTTTCTCTTCCAACATATTAATCAACTACCATTTATTCCCTGATTTTCTCTCTCCATACCAAGGTTGTTTGCAAGAGATCGCTTTTAGCGATAAGACCGCCCATTGTACCTACTCTTCATTCATAGTTATTAAGTTATCATTAAAAATACTTTATGTAATGGTGTACAATAAAGCAATATCTATCTATCTATTAAAAGAAATATTTTCATACCGCCAAGTAATGAATCATGATTCTCCCATGTAAATATTTACAAAGATATCACGTTTTTAATGTGTGTTGTACCTAATTGCGGTAAAAAGTATCTACTTACAAGTGATGACGCTTATAATAATGTAAGGCATCGCTAAGACTATAATTACTTCGAAGAATCAGAATCACTAGAATTAGGTTTGTTTATTTTGTTTAGCTCAAAAACCAGCGGCCATTTGCCAAAATTTTGGAGTTTTGTGCTTTTGTTGCCAAGATGACGAATTCATTTTAAATTTAAAAGGGCTGGTCAGCTTTCAGCAAACTATATCAGGCTTTCCATTCACCTAAACCGCAATGCCTAAAGACAATAGTCTACAACCAGTGCGTTTAACCAGTTATGATCTACGGTGCAAAAATAGAAAACTTTGGTGTAGGTAGTCCGTAAGGGGTGTTCGTGTCCAATGTCCAGTGTCCAGTGTTCAGCAACCTTGTCTATACCGAAATACCGACGACATACGACGACGATAGTCCACAACCATTGCGTTCGCCAGTTATATTATAATTATGATGTCGAAACATGGATACAGTAGGGCTAGTTCCTAAACAAAAGGACTGGACAGCGCTCAGCAAACTACATCAAGTTTTCTATTCGCCTACATTCCGAAATTTTAAGACGAAAATCTTACAGTGCCTTCTACCAACACTATGACTAGACTAGTTGACTACTTCATACATTCAAAGTTACCCAAAAAAGAGTCCCTTTGTGAGTCAAACTCCAAAAAGAGGTTATTTTTCCAAGAACCATTGAACCACAAAAGTTCGCTATTGATGAAGATGGTCAGCTGTACTTACAACACTGTACGGACAGACAAACAATCTAATCAGCAAACAAAACAGATTCTGTAAAAACGTGCACATCAAAAATTTCCACCATATTCTTTCTTACACAGTTGTCTCACTAATTCTTTGTAAATATTGCCTCGGTTTTTTGAATCCTCTTATCTCTGACACTGCTAGCCTGATTTTAATGTAAGCATTACAAAAATATTTAAATATCAGTTACAGTTCTTTGAATACCAGTTGATATTTTGTGACAAATCTCTCTCTCTGGACGTTTGCAGAGGTGTTGCACTCGTGCTGTCTATCCTATCGCCGCCCGTATTGAAAGAGACAGGATCAGGCTGTTTTCATTACAACCTGTCCGTTTCAACACAACTATAACGAAGCTAAGAGGTACTCCATTACTACGGAACCTTAAAGATATAGTAAGGCATTTTCCGTGCTTAGGAGCACTCGATACGCCCATGGTCCGGATTGGCAGTCATTAACCCAATGGCCTTTTGGGCAGCTTAAAAACTTTTTTAAGTGCCTGCCTATGCCATTTGTTGAAACCAATAGATCCAAATTGTGAATATACTTAGGGTTCAAATACAAAGGTGATATTGGGTATTTAGTACCTATGCCTAAACCTATACTTACCCTTTCGGAGATGTGTATATCTTTGTGTGTATGTATGAGGCGTTATTACACACCAGTAAAAATATTAGATAAACAACCTTAAGTCTAAAAATGAATACGACATCTATTTCGGTTGTGAACGTGTGTACTAGCTCATACGTCATACGGCTCCTTGTGTTTGGAGATGGCTAGATGGTTTGTTCCTTCTGGATCTGACGTATAAATTTATTGTTTTTTTTACGTGTGCGAATCCTCATGTGTATGGTATGAATTTCTTTTGTCAAAATCACACTGTGCCTTTTATGTACTTACGGCTGGGAGTCCCGGGTGAGAGTTCGGAAGTATAACCCAGGACACCAATTCTCGCTCATACGACGTAAATGAAAGGACGAAAATTTTTGGGTAAAACGTTCGAAACTAGTCGTAAATTACCATTCGCCATCACGGCTTCTCCTCATGACTTCAGGTTTAATGCTGATCGTGGAAGGTGGAGGTTCGAGCGTTATCGGCCCCTGTGTTACATTATTATAAGTATTGACCTTCGAAATAGAATTTAGTAAAGGAAGTTCAAAAACTTTAGTTTTATCAATTTAATGGTTATTATTTGCATATGTTTTAAAGGAAATTACATAATTATTTGCTGCTATCTTTTTATAGTTGTGTACCTACACGAGTTTGAGTAACATTTATCTATATACACTCAATCGTAAACCATTAGCTGAGTAGATAATGAACATACCTACGTCTTTTTGAGTATGTACCTCTGTGGCACAGAAGTGGTATGCGACTGCCGTGCTGAGATCCCAGGTTCGTATCCCGAGTGGGAACAAAATATTTGTGTGATCCGTACGAGTAAATGTTTGTTTAGGAGTGTTTACGATGTTTATGGTGCATATATTCTCATAAATCCTCTAGCTCAAGCTTATATTATCTTGCTTTAGTCTAGATGGCGTCGTGCGAGATTATCCTAAGAAAATATTAACGTGTGGAATGTCCTACATGAATGTCTTACCGGACTCCTACCGACTAAAAACCACACGTATCCTACCCAACAGCCTATGGTTGGGAGCCCCGGCTAAGCCCTCGGAAGGATACCCCAGCACTCCCAACAGTTACATCAATGGGATTCCTTTTGGCTTCAATCTTAATGTAACAAAGTGGAGCAAACCTGACGTCAGTCACCGTCCTACGTCACGGGACGTCACGAATGCGATGGCGAACTAATTTTACAGTAGTACGCGGCGCGTTTGCCAATTGCGTACGCGCAGATACGTAAAACCAATCTACAACACCCATCTGGATATGATTCTCAGAAATGACTCATAAATAAAACGGTGAGGACTTTCAATTGTGAAATTGGGATTGTTCTACATCCCGGCCCGCGGAGTGATATTTTTCTTGCTACAAAAGTTCATCTTACCGCCTATTTTAACCTCAATAAATCTTTTTTTCGCGATTAAAGGTAGTTTGAAGGCTTTATTTCAACAGCAGGCAGTCACAACCTGCGCCTGTCCATTTAAACATGGCAATACGGCTCACAACGTATTACGTGGGACAAATTATAAAATAGGTGAAATGTGGGTATATAATATGCCTCTGCCTACCCCTTCGGGGATAAAGGCGTGATGATGAACCAAAAGGTAGTTTATGTCCTTTTACAAGCTCTAGTTGAGCTATAAACAAAATTTGAACAAAATGGGTTCAGTGACTCGGGTGTGAAATGAGTAAATAGATAGGGGTAGGTACTTCCGCATTTATAGATCAGTAGTGATATTGTTGGTCTGTTTGGTACAGAGTGCCGACTTCGTTGGTACGGTTGTTACCGACCCAGATACGCGGCTACATAGAAAACTGTCAGTAGCCACTTGTACTGTTGCACAACATTTATTTATTTTACAACTGACCGGTTTCGCCTTGCGGCATTCTCTAACGTAAACTATTTTTTGTGTATTTACATGATGTAGTGGTCATTAAGTTACTTTTACGTTTGAGAATGCTGCAAGGTGAAACCGGTCAGGTGTAAAATAAATAAATGTTGTGAAACGGTACAAGTGGCGTTATTCAATATGTGCACCAGGTTCCACCAAGTGCCATCAATCAACAGCATAAATAATCTGACTATTATTAAATCTTCTTCGATAATATAGTTAAGGTCCTTCCTTGCTTATCCTGGGACATCCATCTGAATCCTTGCCCAGGACATCCAGCCGTAGGGCACCGTCTGGTTTTAGCTGGTAGGAGTCATAGCATCCATAAGCATTTTCAGACGTAAAATACAGCGTTGCATTAGAAATGGCGAAGCGAGGGTGTGTAGTGGGTTGTTTCTTCCCCTACTGATGTTGATGACTGTTTAAAAAAATAATTTCCGCCATAAAACGCCTGATTTCGCCACTAGATATGATAACGATGGGATTCTTTTTTCAGACCAGATATTATGCGTATTATAAAAGGTTGTACTCATACTTTATATCCTGAAAAAAAAAATGTTATGGCATGTTTAGATCTAAAACAGTATAATTGTCTTTAATTTCATTGTTACGGTTAAACACAAGGTCAATGGATATTACTAGAACATGCAGAATGGCTGAGCAATAAACAATGGTGCTGTGTGAATAGATCGACGAGATAACTGAGATGAATAGGACCAAGCCTAGAGTTCTTATCTATTTATTTAACGACACCAAAAGGGGGGTTTGTTCCCAACGTAGTAGAATATTCGCCAGAACTGAACGATTCAAAAGATCGTTTCTCTGTCGAACCATAAAAACATGGAACGATCTGCCAGGCCTTTTTCCTGTGATGCAAGTAACTAATCGATAGAATAAAATAGAAAATTTAATTAGGAAAGTACTTCATTTGAAAATTATCACAGTGATTGAACTATCTGATGATATTGAAGCAAAAAGTATCAAGCGCGTAAGGTAGGGTCCGATAGGGACTTTCTTCCGCGCACGCTTAGATTGTGGAAAGAGCTCCCAGTCTATGATTTCCCAAACGCATAAGTTATGGGCAAAAGGGCTCTTATTGGGTTCTTTCAGGGTCGGCAGGCAGAATGTAGCACCTCTGGTGTAGTAAACGTACAAAGGATGCAGTGATCAATTTTCATCAGGTGGACCGTATGCGTGATGCTACCATTAGTAGTATTATCACAGGGCAGAAACTCCATACATAAATGTTCGTTTTCACTGGTTTTTACCCACACTAATATACACGTACCTAATGTGAATGCTTGAATCAAGTTTACTATGGTCACTAGCTATGGAAACAAAATGATAAGGAACAGAACGCAATCTCATGTATGTAGGTACTTTTTTTTCAAATCTACCCTTTGGCTAAGCACAATTTAAACCAAAGCAATAGCCCAAAGTACTTAGGTAGTAATACGTAATGTAACGCAGTGACACTCTCTCAAGTACTGACACGGCAATAGACACTTAAATTTGCGTGGGGGGATGGGGAAGCTTACTCGGTGGGAGGCAGGGAGTTGCCGATCTGTATGTAATACTATTATATTATCTTTGGTATTATTAAGGAAAGGTTATTCTTCAATCAGTCCTTCGTTAACATTCAAATATACAGAACCTATTTATATTTGAATGTTAACTGATGCACTGTTTTTACTATGACTGATCTTACCAAATATTTGAATAGCAAACGTTTTCTATTCATCACAAACTCAGACAGTCAGGTGTTGTAAACAGTTTATGCACGTTCTTGTCAGTCTACTTACAACATTCTTTTAGTGTCTAGGTTAATTCAGCAGCAATATTTAGCTAGCTAATGCCCTTGGCTCTGATCGCGTAGTAAGGTTTTTCCCGTATTCGGTTTCCACAGGAACTTGAACTGACCCGGGATAAAAAGTACCCTGTGATGCTCGTAGTTCTAAGCTTGTTTCTTCTTTGTACTATACTCTAAAGAAATTTACAAAGAAACAGACGTGTTACGATAGCAGGGATTGATATGTAAATCCTAAAAGAACATACAAAAATAAATCCTCGTTGTGTGTGTATGGTAGTCTATCTGAACACGATAAACATGATAACGTGTGATTCAAAATATGTAACTAAGTATATCCTCCCATCTCAGGACTGACCTTAGCGTAGGTACGTAGGTTAGCAACAATCATTTAGCAAACACCAAACCTCGCGATTCTACAAGCGCCTGCAAACAATAATGAATCTTGTTATGTTTATATTACAAAGCCGGCAACACAACAAACTTTATTTTTAGGGCTTTCGTTCTCTTACCTTGGGCGTATACGATGTAAATCTTGACGTAGGCATTAAATTTATTTCAGCATCAACCCTAACCGTCTGGCCGTCTGGCCAATTAGATTTTCTATTTTAGATCAGAAGAGTATGCCGCGCGATAGACGCTGAGCGTCACCGAAATATAACCTAAAACGCGGTTAAATAATAATGAAAAGCACTGTAAAAACGGTAATTAAATAGCGTAATACAAAATGGCGTAATAAAAATGGCGGTGTTTGAAATTGGCGCGAAATATGCGCGGGAGGGCCTTCAGACGATAGTGAAGTGAAAGTGTTTTATTAGTATTGCTGATAAGGTTGAATTTTAATTGGCAATGTGTTGTGTTATTGGACGGTTTGGTTGTAGTTTCTGTGTTTTGTTATGATGCGAACTGTTTGTTTTGGAAGATGCGCGCCAATGTGTGTTCAGACTTCAGGAAACGTGAGATCGTGTTTCTAAATATCTTTCTGATCACTATTGTTTAACAATAGGATCATTTATTTCAGTAATAGGTTTTAGTTGCTACATTTTTAGCAAAATTATTAGGTTTGTAGGATGGGTTTTCGACCCAGCTTCGCCAAGTATAATTTTGATTCTTTATTTTATAAAATGGTGGTTATGAATAGTAGATATCTAATAATTAGTGCAGTTCAACAAATAATAAGCCCCTGGAACCAAATAACATACATACTACAGGTATGTCGTGACGTAGCTTACTGGTAGATACAGGCATATTATTTCTGGGCAAATGATGTGATTATATCTATGCATGCTATGCCTAGATACAAAGAACTGATATAAGTACCGCGAATAGCAACTAACACAGATGAATTTATTTATTCCACCTGAAGATGTGCCTATATCCTCCCAAAGTTATCTAATAGGATTTGTAACCGGAGTCAGGTATCTATTTATCTCAAATATCCGACATGTGTAAGATTATTTAGATCGACATAAGTAGGCATCGACAGCTACGTGCGATACTGACTTTCAAAATTTGTCATTATTAATCCTTTTGTTTGTTAGAAACGTTTATTAAATTAACATGCCTGGACAAACCTGTAAAGGTTTTTTGGTAACCATTACAGAATATTGTACTTAAGTCTAATGTTTGTGTTGAAACAATAAATTAAAAAAATTAAAAAATAATAAAAACAAGATCTAAAAAAGGTAAAGGGATAGACTGTATTCGGAGGGCGCACTTGTGGCAGCGTAATTTGGGAGAGGCCTACTTTTTAGACTTGACTGCCATAGACTCATTTGATTTTTTATTGAATCAAACAACTATTCTTTTTTAGTCCCCTCAACAAATCTAGTTTTGTATTTGTGTCCACTTTTTGTTCCACTGTAATTCAAAACGCGATGAATTACTTTCCACTAAAACAGCCAAAGGTTTACCACAACTGTCGAAAACAAATTGAGACGTTCCATTTGTCACCCCGTTACAATTTATTTCAGGGAACCCTTGACTGTTGGGCGTTAGTATTGATGGATCCAGGGTTTCTCCTCCAACTCCTCAACACTATTCATCGTTCTTTGAAGTATTTTCATCAAAAATGCATTTTTAAATTATAAAATGTTATTATCCTTTTTTCTTAATAAATATCGAGATTGTGCAAAAATATACTGTTTCAATTTTGTAACTGTAATGCACTGCACTGTACTCAAGTTTGTAACTCAGCTTAGGATAATCGAACCCATAACATTACACGACACAACCATTCTATTCACGTTCAGCATTCCTTCGTCAAGACATCCATTATCGAATTTATTTAGTCTCTGGCATTCCTTTACTTGTCAAGACAGTGGTCACACAAACCTTCATGGAGGTCGTATAACAAAACCACAGTGTATGATAATACTTACAGTAATTTATTACAATGAAATGAAGGGCTTCGAAATTTCTGTCAGAAAATTAGATGTATGTTGTTTGTCCACTAAAACCATAGAGCAACGCGAACTGTCTAAGGGGAGACGGCATAGAACGATTGCTCGGTACAAATTTGTCTGCCATATTTTGCGGGTGGCGGGGGGAAATCTTCCTCACCCACACTTTCTTAGACTCGCACTACAATAGCAATCGACTGTCAATACGAAGCCTATATATACACTTTAAACAATACACTCATAAATTTTACACACACATGATACATTTTGTGTCATAACACCCCAAGTCGCTCAACCAATCCATGTATTGATGTGACGTCCGGTAAAGTTGCTAAACAAATTTGAATATTATCTATACGTTTAAATAGGTGTAAATAATAATAACTTGTTATAAAATTACTTACTTACACAAGATAATGCCATTTTTCTTCAGATTTCTTTAATTACATTGCTTTTTGTATTAATATCTAATTATTTCATCATTTTTATAAAATGACAATTCAACCGCTCACGCTGTCAACTAGACTTAGTCTAGTGAAAGAAACTTCAAAAAACAGTTTTTATGTAACTAGGCACTTTTAGTCGTCAAAATGTCAAATTATTGCCAGAGGGGGTTTGCCAGCTTTGGCCTCTCCCTCTGTAAAGGCGCGCGATGCTCTGTGACTAAAACAAGTGACAAACAGGCCACCTAATTGAAAGTTGTTACTGAAGCCTATTTACGTTTTTAGAACTCGCGTTACCGACCGTGTGAGACCCTTTCGAAGAACAAAATATACAAATATTAACTAATTTCTCCATCCAAAGGTTGCCTGGTAGATATCACTTTTAGTGATAAGGCCGCCAATTGTATTGCCTCTTTTTACAGATTTTACGTACTTTATTGTTATTTATCTGGCGTACAATAAAGAGTAAAATAAATAAATAATAATAAATAAATAAATATACCTACCAGAAACAAAGGCTGCTTGTGGCTAGCTAAGGTCAACTATGTTACATGGTCGATCTGGAGCAAAAATTCAATAAAACTTCAATGTAACGATATCAAATACCCATCTAATAAAAGAGTGACGAACGGTTGGCAGCCCTACAACTTTGTAAAAACTTTCAAGGTCAACCAAGGGGCAATACTGTATGACTACTTCTTTATACTGTGACAAGACCATACATAATAAGTGTAAAACGACAATCACCGTGGGTTATGTGTTTTTGTTTATTATTTCATTGTTTGGTCCAATGGTTGTTGAGAATATTATACGTCCTTTGTCTTTCGGTCGTTTTTCTTCTGAACATCTCACAAAGTGTCTGAAATCTGTATAATATTATATGTATTATTGTCGCTTGGTCTCATATAGCCTGAGATGCCACTATAGTCAGCACTCAATATTTATTTGTTTGTAGTGTAGTATAGCTCTCGAGACTCGATATAATAGACACTAACTTTGCCGCTCGGCTCCATACTAAAGTCGAATTTTTAATTAGACGAAGTAAATTGACAGCAACTAATGTCACTTCTTCATACAATGTTGCGTATTTTCTATGACGAAGTGACATTAGCAACTGTCAATTTACTTCGTCTAATTAACAATTCAGGAATACGCCTCTACGTCAGCGGCAAAGTTAGAGCGAACGGGTAGTAGTACTATTGGTTATTCTATGCTATGGCACTGTAGATATAGGGTTTGAAAAATAAAATCTTTACTACGATTTGAGATAGGATTAGTAAAAAGATTGACTACTCCTGCTCTAGATAATTCCTGATGCAATAGTTGGCCATTGTCGCAATTCGCGGTAATGTTACACGTGTCCTTGTGTTGTAACTTTGCCCGTGATTTTTTCAAATTTCCACCCTTAAAGGGGAAAAAAAGGGGCTAAATTTTACTAGAGATTTCAGAAACGGTTAGGGCTACAGCTGTGAATCGTGAAATGAGCGATGTTTATTTCGAAAATTAGCCCCTTAGAGAGTTTAAGTTATGAGCAATTTCCGAAGCGGTCATGAAATGTGGAACGAGAGGTGCTTCCTTATAAACAAACAAATAATCAAATCTTTTCTCTTTATATTTGACTGAGTGAGCCTAGTATTATATACCTACGGGGTGTCTCACTCATTAATAGACGCCCTGTCAAAACCCATACACCTAGAAGCTTGAAAATTTCTTCGGACACCTCATAAGGGATGATTTTTTTTAAACTATTTTCTTTTTTAAAAATGCATCCCTTACGAGGTGTATAAGTATGTCAGGGGCGAATATTATAACCAAGTTAATCCCAAAATATTCCAACGAAGAACGAATACCACACAAATTACCAATGTCGCAAGAACCATCGATAGACACGCGAGGACAGACGCGACGCACGCGCATCGCATATTACCACAATTGAGATAATGGACGGCTGAGCACTTGATCGTACTCATAGTTCACATGTATGATAACCGACTTGTTTGTTTCTGTGAGAAGCGAAGTTGAGTAATTCGGAAGGGGAGCCGATAACCATATAATATATCTACTTACACTAAATATAAATTAATAAATATTTGTGGATATTCACACACAACATCATGTAGCCCAAATTAAGCTAATATAAGCTTGTGCTATGGGATCTAGACGACTGATATACATACATATTATACATAGAAAACACCCAAACTCCGAAACAAACATTTGTGGATCACACAAATATTTGGATCGACCCAGGACCTCCAGCGCCGCAGGCAGTATCACTAACGACTATGCCACAGAGGCAGTCATACTAACATTGTAAAGAGGAAAAACTCTAAAACTACTGAAGCGATTTGAAAAGTTCTCTCACTGTTGGGAAGCTACACTATCTGTATGTGATAAAAGCTATATTTTACTCCCGTATTCCCACGGTAATTACTCGGGTGTAGAACGCTTGTGGAAGGAACATTTTGCACATTAGAAAAACTGAGTTATTATTATGGGTTTTTTCCTCTGTTCACCCTCATTATAACCACAATTGATATAATGGACGGCTGAGCACTTAATCGTACTCCGGACTTTCACTGCTGGAAAGCTACACTCTTTGCGGTGAACATAGGCTATATTTTATTCCCGTATTCCCAAGGGAACGGGAACTACGCGGGTGAAACCGCGTGACGTCCGCTAGTCATATATGTCTAAGGTCAGAATCATGGAAAATTTCTCTATCCAATAGAGCAGGCAATAGAGGTCCTTGCTGCAGGCGGTACTGATCGTAATTATCTGTGCCCTTCTCGTATTACAGTCAGTCGTGTGTAATAATTACTACTGGGCGCCGATTCTCGACCACACGGCGTGAATGCGTGAACGCAAATTTACGGGTGAAACGTCGTCCGTCTCATGTTTCGCCGTTCCTAAATATGAGACAGGCGACGCGTCACCCGCCGATTTCCGTCCACGCATTCATGTCGTGTGAAGCGAGAATCAGTGCCCTGGTGTTCATTCCCCTTCTTGGCCTTAGAATCCAAAAAAAAATGGTAAAAGAGGCCACTCGACAGAGCTTTTTACCTGAACTGCCGAAGAAAGGAGGGTAATGTTTTTCGAGACTATGTATGTATGGACTGCCAAGTAAACATACAACTGAAAAGCAAAAAACAAGCTCTACATTTCTTTTATGATTTTCTTTAGCTACTTACTGTTTAACTTTGTCGGCAACATTTGCAGGCGGGAACAAGCTATGGGAACATGAAGCGAAGCTATTTTGTAAACCACCACTCGCTTGACATAGCTTCTTCCCGCCTGCAAATGTTGCCGACATAGTAAAACAGTAAGTAGCTAAAGAAAATCACAAAAGAAATGTAGAGCTTGTTTTTTGCTTTTCAGTTGTATGTTTACTTCGCAGTCTGGTTTTTTGTATTCTTAATAATTAAGTTTATTGATATGTTTAAATTGTTATCATGGTCCAGATTGGATCTACGAAGTTAAGAAGAATTTTCATAAGTCGTGTGTTTCTGGTGTTAACTATCTAGTTCTAACAGTTATTGGAAATGACCCTGTACATCATATCCTACACTAAGAAAATATGAAAGACTAGCTGTTCCCCGCGGCTTCGACCGCGTAGAAGTCGTTAACGCGTAAGAGTCGTTATATCGTAAAATCATAACCCTCCTTTTGCACAGTCGGTTAGAAAGTAGCCTATGTCCTTCCCAGGGCCTCGAACTATCCCTACACCAAATTTCATCTCAATCGCTCCAGCCGGTTTGGCGTGAAAGCGTAACAGACAGACAGACAGAGTTACTTTCGCATTTATAATATTAGTAGGGATTTCAACTGGTCAACAATCTAATGGGCCATGTAGGTATTCCAATTTAGCACTATCGATCAATTCGATCAGCCTGTCACAGTTCACAGTTGGACATAGGCCTCTCTTAATAGCCTACCAGACGCCAAATTGTTAAAAGCAGATAGCAGATATACATTTTAGCGTGCAAGAAAGAGAGAGTTGCGATCGGTTTTTGTGCGCTTTTAACGAAATAAATGAATTATAAAAAAACTATAAACAATATGAAAAAAATGCTGTAGTGCAAATGAAGATTTAACAATTTTCTTTCTTATAAATATTTTATATTATAAAAACAACTTATAACATACGAGATCTAGCTTAAAATTTCACGAAATCGAGGTATTTTCAACACAAAAATCTATCGAGGATTTTATCAGTAATCGTGTTTCGAGCCTAAAGCGTTTTTAGTTCATGAACTGAAGTTGTGTTCAAATTTTAATTCAGTAGACCTCACGAGTCCTGAGATCTAGATCAAAGTAATAGTCTATTTGGCGTCATATGAACTCTTAATTTCATTTTGGGAGGGTGACTGGCCTTACCTTATCACGCTGGCCAGACGGGTTGGCATAAGTTTTCTTTCGAGTTTTTCTTCTTATTGATCTCCTTGGTCTGGTACTTTAGTCACTTCTGGCGCAAAGATCTTGGCAGAATCTCCTGGAACCTTTGGAAATTCTTCCTGAATGTGAACTGTAGTGTATCATCCTGGTTTGGGTAAAAAGAAATATATTTGGTAAAGTAGTAATAATATCAGGTCCCGTTTATTTTATTGTCGAAAATGGTGACATTGATAGGGTAGTTTTTTTTGCTTTTGATTGCTTTGCGCGCTCTTTTTTCGCTTTTTTGATTGAAGCGCTCGTGGCCCCGCGGACTCAGTGGTCTGTAAACAATCACTGCAGTAAGCAACTTTCACTATGGCCGGTCCATGGATGGGTGACCATCCATGTGATCACTTTGTGACATTTATTTGAGCGTTTCCGTGCTTCGGAAGGCACGTTAAGCCGTTGGTCAAATTTGCCAGTAAAATGGCAGTCGTCAAGCTAAGTTGAAGGCTTTATTTCAACAGCAGGCAGTCACAACCTGCGCCTATCCATTTAAACACGGCAATACGGCTCACCACCTATTACGTGGGACAAATTATACAAAGGTGAAATGTGGGCATATAATAAGCCTCTGCCTACCCCTTCGGGGATAAAGGCGTGACCATATGTATGTATGTATGTTGATTGCTTTGGTTTTGACCACCACAAGTATATCAACATGATCTATCGTTTTCAATCCATTCAATCAATGTTTGCTTCTGGCATCTGTTTCTCTAAACTACTAACCTCAGAACGAGTATAAACAACATCAAACCGCCACGTTCCAAGAAGGACGTAAAGAACAGAATCGCCATGGAGATTGCATCACATATAGCCCGTTCTCTCTAAATTTGCCGCTGGTGTAGAGTCAGAAGGAAAGCGAACGGTAAACTTAGCGCAAACGGGCAGTATGTATTTTCAGAGTCAATTTACCTGCTATATACCTGATTACGCTGATAACTGCGCGGGCGCCGGTCCGCGATCTTGTCGCGTACTTGTCTGTCAGTGTCATTTTAACCGCCCTCGCGGCCGGACGTATCGTGTCGCGAGCGTAAATAACGCCACGTGTTTTTGTGAGTAAATAATCAGTGTCGACGAATTGCAAACGATTGTATGATCAGTGCTTTAGTGTACAGTATTTTAGTGATAAATTTGGATTGCACCTGCAAAGAGTTTCTCTATCACGGTAAATCTAAGCGCTTTGTTTATTTGCGAATAGCGGTTTAAGGATATATAATTATTTATGTAAATATTATCTTCAATTAAACATCCTACAATAAGCTAAATAATTAACAAGCAAATATTACGTTTGTTATACAATTTAATATGTTCTCATGTTTGTTTCGTATTCAATGAGAGCATTTTTCTTTTAAGTTGATCGTTGCGGAATATATTTTTGATTCTTATTGCCTTGTATTAAGATCGGTTATTGTGTCACCAATTGTAAAGTGTGATAATACAATTGAGTAACGCTGATAGCGTTGTATCAATAAATATAATCAATGGAAAATAAACAGGTTTTTGAAGAGATCTTTACATTTTAATAGTAATGAAATATTAATCACTAGCGGACGTCCCGCGGTTTCACCCTCGTAGCTCCAGTTTCCGTGGGAATACGGGAATAAAATATAGCCTATGTTCACCGAGGAGAGTGTAGCTTTCCAACAGTGAAAGAATTTTTCAAATCATTTCAGTAGTTTCTGTTTAAACAATCAAATCTTTCCTCTTTATAATATTAGTCTATACTAATTTTATAAAGAAGAAAGATTTGATTCTTTGTTTGTTTGTTTGAATCGAATAGGCTCCGAAACTACTGGACCAATTTAAAAAAAATTTGACTGTTGGAAAGCTACACTCTTCCCGGTGAACATAGGCTATATTTTATTTCCGTATTCCCACGGGAACGGGAGCTACACGGCTGAAACAGCGTGACGTCCTCTAGCTAATAATAATTGTCCACTTAAAATCGGCTGTACTGTACATTTGCATGCGTTAAAACAAGAAAATAACAACGTCCAGCTTCTATTAGCCTTGACTACTTTTTTCACGTCTTTATTTAACTTTTTGTATACATTTTGATTGCTAAATAGTGGTCAAAAAAACACAAACAATCGATTCGCATTGAGGACAAATTAAAAATTAACTTGTAATTGTCTGCAATCTGTGGCCATATCTGGTAAAGTTTATCAGATTGATCGATATTAAAGGACACATAATTTTTTTTTTGAAAATATCTATCTTTATGTAGGTCATAAAATAACACTTCGAGCGTTAAAAAAGATGGTTTTAAATTTACTGCCAGATTTGCAAGGCAATTGATAGAGCCTGTGAGGAAGAACCTGGCAGGAAAACTTATTAAAAGGATCATTCAAGACGGACATTAGGTACATAATAGTCATAGCCTTTCTTGGAAGAATGGAAAGGTAAGGATATCTTTTTTTTGTTTAACGTGAGGGAAAATCCTCATGGATGTTATATCGCCGGACTCCTACCGACTAAAAAACCTCACGTAACGCCCAACAGCCTGTGGTTGGAAGCCCCGGGTAAACCCTCGGAAGGATGTCCCAGGACTCCCAACAGACGGTAAGGATACCTATTACTTGTTGTACATTATAGAATTTTCCTTGAGGAATACGATTCGTCATTCCTCCTTGACTGTTGTGCGAGGGTTGACGCATCGAATGCCTCAAGGAAAGTTCTATATGTACAACAGATAATAGGTACCTATCCTTACTTTCTTATTCTCCAGGAAAACCATGACTATTAAGTTCCTAATGTATGTATTTGAATTTTGTTGTATTATTCGTTCATATACTTACTATGACTAGTTATATCGACACGGTCTCGTTCGTATTTTGTTAGTGCTACGCTGTTTCGTAGCACGACGATATTAATAGTTTTACATAGGTAGAGACAGAGACGAAACGATTTTTCTTAATCTATCGATATACATATCGATCCTTTTTCACTCCCTAAAAGTCCAAAAACCTATACAATTTCGATATACAGTAAAACTTGACAAAAACCACAATAATACAGATACAGCTGGTATTCTTCCGGTGTTCCTCAACATAACTAATTAATTTCTTACAGTGCCTCGAATATCCTGTAATTCCTGCCTACCCTACGGGGATATAGGCCTGATTATCAATACTAATATTATAAAAAAGAAATATTTGATTGTTTGTTTGCATTGACTCCGAAACTTTTAAATAGTTTCAGATTTAAAAATTCTTTCACTGTCACTACGGGACACTATACCGTATTCCCACGGGAACGAGAACTACCTCGGTAACCCCCATGTACGTAAATGTTAAATTTGTCCCTCAAACATTGTTGATTCAGATAAACTCTATTTAGAAAGTTCCATTATCCAAAACAATGCCATATACGCTATTAATATGTGTCATACGTCCTTATAAAGTATGCTGTTCGCATATCTTTAAGTATATTGTTGCATATACTCGATAAGTCAATGACATGAGCGTATCAACCTGGTTGTGAGGTACAGATAGGATAAAAAGTCGATGAACATTATTTTCTTCATTAATTGCTGAACATCAAGTATGATTGAATTTTTTAAATATCATATTTAGAAAATGGTAAGGGTAGGCCTATTTTCTGATTTCGTCCGATGCCGATCGATGGTCCCGTTTCCAAAAAAAATGTCAAATTATCATATTTATTACATGGGAGCCCTTTTGAATTATTTTTTTCTGATTTTAGTAATTGTTGCTTTATGGACAACAGAAATACAATATTTGTGAACATTTCAGATCTGTAGATTTCACGGTTGCTGAGATACAACCTCACGATGGACAGGCAGACAGACGGCTAAGTCTAATGAATAGGATAACAATCCTATTCATTAGACTTCGCCTTCAATTTCAATTTCATTTCCACCCTTTTTTTATTCCACTAAGGTGGCAGACAAGCATACGGCCCACCAGAAGGACTGGTGGTCACCGCAGCCTATGAATGTTTGCAACACCAGAGGCGCCACACTCGCGCTGCCGACCTTGTAAAAACCTTCTAAGACTTTCCACCCTTTTTTTATTCCACTAAGGTGGCAGACAAGCATACGGCCCACCAAAAGGACTGGTGGTCACCGCAGCCTATGAATGTTTGCAACACCAGAGGCGCCACACTCGCGCTGCCGACTTTGTAAAAACCTTCTAAGACCCCTTAATAATTAAATAATACCCTTTGGTTACGGAACCCTAAAAAATACCTATAGACGCGAGTGAAGTTGCTAAATGGTTTGTGCGCAGTCACACAGAAATACCCACCTACAATTTTATGTAATTATACAGCAGCTCATGCTAATCATTTAAAACTGTCAACATTTAACTCAACCGGTTTGTTAAATGTCTAAATGAGAAAATTAGTACATTGCACTCATCGTATGACGGTATCGTGTAAATTAATCTTATGTATTTAAGTATTTTTTGTACGTTTATCTTATAAAGTTTTGGGCGTAAGGGGCCCCAGGAAGATCTTCGGGGCCCAAATCAATCATATCTCATTTCTTTTTTTTTAACGTGAGGAAAATCCTACAGGGATGCTATGCCGAACTCCTACCGACTTAAAACCACACGTATCCTACCTAACAGCCTCAGGTTGAGAGCCCCGGGTAAGCCCTCGGAAGGATACTCCAGGACTCTTACTCATCTACAATTGGTGTCGTCATGAGTTTCAATGTAGCGGGCGGTGTTATTTTGGGGAGCTAAATAAACTAAAATATATTTTTAAAAAAATTGAAATCCGTCTATAATTGACGGAAATATCGGTGAACATACATAAAAAAACATACAGTCGAATTGAGAACCTCCTCCTTTTTTGAAGTCGGTTAAAAAGTATACTACATATATTATGTGGTTATATATAAAAATACCAGAAATCAAAATGCCTTTACTTAAAATGCATTAGACCAAAATACCTGAATTCGAAATACCTTAACATTCAAAATACCTTATTTCAGTACACCTTACCGTAAAATGTCTAAATTTAAAATACAAATAATTATTATATCAGAATTCAAAATACAAATTTTCAAATATCCTTAATCTAAAATACCGACAATAGAATACAATGTGTCACTGTCACTCACACGATTTGTTATTTGGCTTTAACTTATTTACCCCCCCCCCCCCCCCCACCTAAGAGAAGCCGCAGTTGTAGCCGTAGGTCTGTTGGTCCTTGGGTATCCTTCTGAGGGCTTACCCGGGGCTCCCAACTGTAGGCTGTTATGTAGGATACGTGTGGTTTTTAGTCGGTAGGAGTCCGGCATAGTATCCATGTAGGATTTACCTCATGTTAAAACACTTTGATTCAGAGTTACAAAAGTACTAGGCTAACGAAAAATTAAAAAAAAAATAACCACGAAGGCTAATGCGGGAGCTCCGCTTCGCTTCGCTCCCGCCTTAGTCTTCTAACCTAACCTATCCGAGTCGGGATACTCTGAGTCGGGGTGTTAACCATTCACAGATATATAGCATCCATGTAGGATTTAAATCATGTTAAAAAAAAGGTATTTTGTGTTTGAACATTTTAGGATAAGGTATTTGATAAATTTTAATTTTTAAATTTATTTATTATAATTTCTGGTATTGTGACGGTATACCATATTATGTACATTGTACATACTGTCACGTCAATATTCCTAGAAGGGTAGGCCCATTTCGCCATTAGTTTTTGTCCCACGTAATAGGTGGCGCCTATTGCCGTTTTGAAATTTTTCTAGCCGCCTATAAGACTTTCAACTTGGTTTAGCGGCTGTCATTTTACTGACACCCAGGACCAACGACTTATATGCCCTCCAAAGCACACAAACACTCTCCAATGGAATGTCAAAAATTGATCACCCATCTGAGAAACAGCCAGGTTGTAGCAGTGCAACGAAAGTTAAAGAAGTGTGCTGAGCAAAGCCGGAGATACAGCTAGTACCTATAGTTAATGACTGTGTTCTGTGACCACCATGTTGACTCAACAGTAGCAATAGCAATAAGCCCCCAACAGTTAATTATCTAAACGAGCTAAATTAGCTATATAATTACAGATGTCGCCTAGCTGCAGACTGTTGGTACAATTGAATATGTTTTATATTATACTCAAATCTATCTCTTAACGTAAAGTCCCGGTTGCATTCAGTAGTCTATCTTGGGACCCGGGTCTCTCTACGACAGTTTTTGGAAGCAACGGCTTTATGATCTATTAAATCCTCTACATCGTAAACAATTTAGGTTTTGATCCTTTTCTAACCTCGAGTTCTTTAAGAGTCTGTATGACGCTAAATGGCCTATTATCTTGATTTAGATTTTAGGATCTTTGGCGTCAAAAACAAAATAGGGAGTTTTCCTTCTTCATGGAAGCATTAACTTTTAACAACTATTGTCAATCCTTTGTCCCCGAAGGGGTAGGCAGAGCATAGTATACGCCCGTTTTTCCACTTGTAGTTATATGTCCCACGTAATAGGTGGTGAGCCGATTGCCGTGATGAAATGTGCAGGTTGGACGAACCGCAGTTGAAAATTTACAAGCCGCCCGCCCATAAGGCCTTCAACTTAGCTTAACGATTGTCATTTTGCTGACAACCGGGTTGCATTTCCAGTTTTCCTTCTCTACGCAATGGATCTTTTTGCGAAAGTGTTCCCTTAGTCGCCTCTTACGACACCCTCGGTATGTATTGGGGTGGCGACATTTTGTACTCTTACCGTCGCCACACGGGACAGTTTAACAACTTACATACATACATACATACATACATATACTCACGCCTTTATCCCCGAAGGGGTAGGCAGAGGCCTATACCGGCCCACATTTCACCGTGTACAATTCGGTCCCACGTGACAGGTGGTGAGCCCATCGCCGTGTTGAAATGGACCGCCGCCGTCAGAGCCTCGTCCGTTGTTCAGCAGGTGCACGAGCTTGCACGTGAGGTTGACTTGGGTCCGATGGTGTTGGTAGGGCCCCACTACACCCTTAACACGACAAAAACATTTAGTAATCGTTTAACCAAACATGTCTAGATTAATCATTGTCACTTTCAATTCGAGTAGCACGCTCGTGCTCTAAAAACGGCACCTTCGCGCGATAAACTTGAGAGAACAGGTTCCGTACACACTCAGATCATAATCAATTGTTTGCAACAACAACTGTAGGTCAAGAACGTAGCTAACGAGAGAATTGATCAGGTCGTGTGTAACGTGTGTTGTATGTATTACATATCTTATGTAGGTTTTTTTTATTTTATTTTTTTTATTTATTTAAGTAGGTACATACAATGATTTATATACAAGTTACTTGCCAAACTGCTGCACAGTTTGTTGGCAATACACGCATTACAATTTTAAGCTTTAGTTATACCTACACACATTACCATTATGTTATCATGCATTAACATTTTTTGTTTTTTTTTTTTGTTTTTACAGTACATGGCACACAACTACATAATTGTGAGCCTTTCAAAGTTCAAAGAATATACATCTATATATGAATAAAATATACCTATAAAATATCTATACTTACATATATTATGTACTAGCGGATTTTCGACGTTTCACCCGCGTAGTTTCCGTTCCCGTGGGAATACGGGAATAAAATATAGCCTATGTTCACCGCAAAGAGTGTAGCCTCCCAACAGTGAAAGAATTTTTCAAATCGGTCCAGTAGTTCCGGAGCCTATTCGTTACAAACAAACAAACAAAAAAACAAATCTTTCCTCTTTAAAATATTAGTATAGACTAGCTGAGCCGACAGACGTTGTCCTGCCATAACTACGAATATGGAACTTTCTTAATTTTTTTATTATCCATTTATTACCATCTCCTGACAACAACAAACACAACAAAAAAAGAATCAGCGAAATCGGTCCAGCCGTTCACGCGTGTGTCGTGACCAAGGAAATAGGGATTAATTTTTATAACTATAATAGATGTACTGACTATGCCTCCAGGCTTCAAGCAAAGTGTAATTCGAACACAACTCCGTTTTATCGAAAAGTTTTTTTTAATTTAGCTTGCTAAATTGACGTCGCCGCCAGCCTGACCTGAAACCGTGGCGCATCTAGCGATTGGGGGCCACTTCTGACAGTGGTCCTCAAGTTGGCGGCCCTGTGATGTGCCTCTTCACGCTCCTCTTGAAGAACCCGGGATCGTAAGATGAGGAAACACGTCGCTGGTCGTTCCAAGTTTTTATAGTTTGACAGAGGAACGATCTTTTGAAAGTCAAGACTTAAGATTTCTTTTTTTACGTATGGAAAATTCGTAATGGATGCTGCTTACCGACTAAGAACCAACACGTTCCCTACCTACTGCCTACGGTTGGGAGCCCCGGGTAAGCTCTCGGTAGGATGACCCCTTGATATAAATAAAGTACCGTTAAAATCGGTCCAGACATTCTAGAGATTAGCTGGAACAAATAGACAGACACAGAGAATATTAGAAATTGATTTATCTATACTTATACTTATAATAGGTAGTATAACCCCTGGGCGAGGCTGCAGAGGCGGCTGTAGGTCTGTTGGGAGTCCTGGGACATCCCTCCGAGGGCTTACCCGGGGCTCACAACCATAGGCTGTTGGGCGTTGCGTGAGGTTTTTTAGTCGGTAGGAGTCCGGCATAACATCCATGAGGATTTTCCCTCACGTAAAATAAAAAAAAAAAAAAAAAAAAATAGGTAGTATAACGAGAAAAGATTGTTTGCATCGAATAGGCTCCGAAACTACTGGACCGATTTGAAAAATTCTTTCACCGTTGGAAAGCTACACTCTTCGCGGTGAACATAGGCTATTCTTTATTCCCGTATTCTCACGGGAAAGGGAGCTACGTGGGTAAAACCGCGTGACGTCTTCTAGTTGTTTAAAGAAGTGCCATGTATATCCACTAAAGGGCAATGCCAGGTCTTCATAGTACTTTAGGCCCTGGGTGCCCAATCATGATAATGGGTACAATATATTGCTTGTTAATAAAAATAATTTATTCATAAAAGAATAGTTAAAACATAAGTTGGGGTTTCCAAAATATCAAGGCTTTTAATTTTTATAAATGTGCCCTTACACAAGCACTTTAGAGTAATCAGAAACTCTTCCTGCAGTAATTTAGCTAGTTAATTATGTATTTGTTGTCTTTCATACATTTATTCATTCACCTAAAGTCAGTATTCATGATCAGAATTGTATATTTAATTATTGATAAAAAAAAACACAAAAACGTACAATGCTGCAGTACCATTTTGACAATGACATAACACTGGGTGACTGTCAGTCGCTCACTTGACTATAAAGTCACTTTAATGTAATGTTGCTATTTAGACAAACAAAATGTCTACTGTCGATCGTCGCAACAAGTATAGGTACACATATTTTGTAAGCTCAGCGTCAACGTGTATAATAATAATTATTATAATACAGTTAAAAATTAATAAAACTTACTATTTACCGTTTACAGAATTAGATCTAAGTATACATAAATAAGTATCCTATGTACCTATACATTTTCTTATCACTGTCTTTCCATCAGGTCACGGTGCATGGTTGTCTTGTATTTCTTAGTAGTATAAATAATTATAATAAACAAATATTTACGTAACCCGCCTCAGATTCATCCCCACACTTTCCATCCGGAGCGTTCGAGCACGGTAAGATCGGATAAGGAATTGTTGAATGATCTCTCTGCCTCGGTTTTTCCAAACGTCAACGGTATGGGGATCTTCAAAAGGGGTCTTAGAAGGTTTTTAACTTTTTACAGGGTTGGCAGCGCGAGTGTAGCACCTCTGGTGATACAAACGTTATGCTTGTCTGCCACATTGGCGGTAAAAAAAAAAAGAAAAAAGTATCTAAGTAAAAACTTAATCTGAGTATTTTGTAAAAATACTACCTATTCTATTAGTTTACAAAAGACTGGCAACCCAGCAGATGCAAATGGCGGTGTATTTATTGAATAACTTTTTATTTTGACGAAATAAATCCTAACTTCTATCAAGTCGTGAATAGCGTCAAAAATTATGAAAATTCATTGCTTATTTTTTCAGCTAAATGCCAAGTATGGGCAATCAGGGCCTAATTTCGGCATTGCCCTTTCATATTCCTATAGTGAAAAGCTGCTTCCTTCAGGATCAAGTAGATATAAAATAACCAAATTTTAATAAAAAGGATAATGATAAGCTTTTTCCTGTTTACTTAATTATCTGATGACGTAGGGTTTTCTACGTCCTCAGATAATTGAGTAATTAAAAAAAACTTCTCTCATCAAACACAGATTCGTACCATGTTTGTGTCAGGTACCGGAATAAAAGCCTGTATCCTAAGGAGGAAAGTATACAACAGGATAATTTGTAATTCCTAAGAAGTAATACTTAAATTATGACGTCACTAGTCTTTATTGCGTGACGTCAGCATAGAAGTAAATACAATGAATATGTAGACAGGTTTTTGTTGGTATGTCGTAGATTTTGTGAACTTTGATTTTAGTAAGTATTGACTTAGCCAGACTTGGAAAACTTAATAATGCTAAAGACTTTTAGTTAGCACCTTAAGGCCATAACTATAGAAAAAAAACATAGTAGGTATGTCAAGATAAAGAATAATCTGGTGGGCTGTATGCTTGTCTGCCACCTAAGTGGTGTATATAAAAAAATCAATTTCTTTTTTTGTATTATATAAATACTATACTATATTATCTTCACGCCAAATCCCTTGCGGGGTAGGCAGAAAGAACCTTTTTATATTAGGCTCGCCAAATTGACGTTGCCACTGATGGAAAGCCGTGGCGCATCTAGCGATTGGGGGCCACTCTCACAGTCCGTAGGACTTCTGACAGTGGTCCTCAAGTTGGCGTTGTTTATTGAATAACTATAAAGTTGGTTATTGAATACACGTGTGAAACGAATCTCAAAGAAATCAAATTATGCGAAATATTTGTGCGTATTTTATAAAAAGTATCGAGTACCTACAGTTAAAATACTCTGCAAAAAGTACGGGTGGCAAGCCTATTGCGATTTGGATGTAAATTTTAGTGTCATATGGATTGATAATCTCTTCTAAATCTTTTATGTAGATACAGTCGACTGCACTGAAATGTACCAGTTTAATCTTACAAAATGATGTATTCCTGCGAGTGCCATAATGAACTAACCCAAGATAGAGACAAGCATCGCAATCTTTGGTTAGTTTATTATGGCACTCGCAGGGAGACATCATTTTGTAAGATTAAACTAGTACATTTTATTGTAGTCGACTGTACATGCCTGAGCCTCTACCCGCGTGGTCAGGTTTTCCTGTAGGTACACATTTCTAGGGAGTCCTGGGGTATCCTTCCGAGGGCTTACCTGGGGCTCACAACCGTTGGAGGTTGGGCAGGATGCGTGTGGCTTTTGGTCGGTAGGACTCCGACATAGCATCCATGTAGGATTTCCCTCACGTAAAAAAGGGACACATCTCTAACAGAATATTGTTCCCAGGACAAAGCTTTAATTTATGCCCGTAATATAATGCTCTCGTGGCCCCGCGGACTCAGTGTTCTGTAAACGATCACTGCAGTAAGCAACTTTCACTATGGCCGGTCCATGGATGGGTGACCATCCATGTGATCACTTTGTGACATTTATTTGAGCGTTTCCGTGCTTCGGAAGGCACGTTAAGCCGTTGGTCCCGGTTGCCAGTAAAATGGCAGTTGTTAAGCTAAGTTGAAGGCTTTATTTCAACAGCAGGCAGTCACAACCTGCGCCTGTCCATTTAAACACGGCAATACGGCTCACCACCTATTACGTGGGACAAATTATACAAAAAGGTGAAATGTGGGCATATAATATGCCTCTGCCTACCCCTTCGGGGATAAAGGCGTGACCATATGTATGTATGTATGTAATATTATGCATGTTTAGTTCATCAGAATCGGTTCAGTAGTTCAGTCTCGAAAGCATAACATACATACAGTTACTTTCGCATTTACGTCGGTAAGGATATGTAACAACATTATGTTTTTATATTATTTATTTATAAAACTGTTAACCCGTTATAAACCGGATTGGGTTGCCATTGCCACTGTAATAAATAAAATAATTCAACCTGCAATTGGGTATTTTAAAGCCACTAAAACGTCGCATGCGCAGGTATGATTTTCCTGTTTGCAGCCTTTACGACTTTACGTAAGATGTTTTAATGAAAGGACTCGATCACTTAAGAGCGTGTCTGACGCTATTCGTTGAAAGAAGATAAAAGATTATACATTTTGGCGTACAAGAAAGAGATGGATGCGATCGGTTATTGTGCTTTTTAATAAAAAAAAATAACAGGTTAATAAAATATGGTTCGAGTAACGAAGATTTTACGGTTTAGGTATTCTGTTTCTTAAATTAAGAATATTATAAAACTAAATTCAAACATATTAGATTCATCTTAAAATTTCAGAAGTCGCCTATTTTAACAAAAACTACTATCCAGAAATATAGAAATAAAAAATAATGAAGAAAAACAGTAATCGTGTATTTTGTTTCGAGCTTTAGTAGTTCATGAACTAAAGTTGCTTGTAAGGTTTGAGTCTTGAGATCTAGATCTAGAAAATAGTCTTTTGAGCGTCATACGGACTCTTAATAAAGTCACAATAGGTATAAAGCCGGCGGTGAGTACCATGAAGTACTCAATAAACTACAGTCACCGTTGCTTAACTTGGTCAAGTTCTTATGAAAAAAGTTCGCATATTATACATTTCTAAGAACAAGAACGAGAGTACCGGCTAAGGTCGAATCGGAGTCGCTCACGAAGGGCTTCGTACCAAAAATTGGCAACATAAATCACGTTTGTTGTATGGGTCCCATATCGGGCACTTAACTTTTATCGGTTTTAAGTAGTGTCCGACCGAAACTGGTTTTCCAGCTGAAACCGAAACCGAAACCGAACTTTCGGCCCCAGGGTCAGTTTCGGCCGAAACCGAAACCGAAACCGAAACTCACGTGTTCATATTGAAAAAAAAAAAAACCAGCAAAGTGCGAGTCGGATTCCCGCACAGAGGATGCCGTTACAAAAATTGGGTACAAAAATTACGTTGGTTGTGTAGATGCTTCTGTCTGATTTTAGTAGGTATTTTTTGTTATAGCGGCAACAGAACAGGGCGAGGTGGTGGTGGCAGTGTCTCTTGACATCGCCAACGCTTTCAACACCTTGCCCTGGAGCTGCGTTTGGGAGGCGCTTATTTACCATGGAATAGAGGTATGGAGGATACCTCCGTCGAATTGTCGGGGCCTATCTTTCCGAGAGGGCCATAACTTACCCGAGCTGGCTAGGGCAGGGTCGGTGAGATGTGTCATTCGGTGTTCCATGGGAATTGATCTTAGGACCGCTTCTGTGGTACATCGGTTACGATTGGGTGCTGCGTGGTCCGTTTCTCAGAGGTGCCAGCGTAACGTGTTACGACGACACCCTCATTACAGCGCCAGGAGCAACCCGAGACGCAACCCTAAAGGCCACCTGCGGGATCTAGCTTACATATAAGGGGCGTCAGCATCGGCATCGATCTCTCGATGACGTATCTGGGGCTCGTACTCGGTAGCCGGTGGAACTTCGGATACCACTTCCGAAGTTTGGTCCCATAGCTGAGGGAGGGGGGCATCAGCCGCACTCTCGCGGTTGTTGCTCAATACCAGGAGGCCCAACGCTCCCTGCAGGAGACTGTACCTTGGGATCGTGCGGAACATGGCCCTATTCGGGGCCCCCGTATGGACGTAGATCCTGATAGCCAGCAATGCGGCTAGATTGCTTAGCCCGCAGAAGGCAACGGCTGTCAGGGTGATAAGGGGATACCGCACGATCTCAGTTGAGGCGGCATGTCTTCTAGCCGGGATCCCTCTATGGGACCGAGAAAGCGAGCGCCCTTGCGTCATTGTTTAAATGGCGCAAGGAGGCGCTGGAGCGCGGCCATAGGCCTCTTCCTGTGAGCAGGTCATGCTCGTGAAAGACGCGGTGGGGAGAAAGCGAGAGAGAACTCTCCCACCCGAGTTCCACAGTCTGCGGCGGCGCCCCATACTATCAGCTTCCATGACCCGGGGCCTGAGGACGGTGATGGGGCTACTCGCCGTCCTTACAGAAGCAGGCCTTAGACGATAGCGTAACGTGAGAGATTCATGCACGCCCCCCTCAAGAAGCGGGATAACAACTGAACAGCCCCCCAAAGATGCGACCGCAGTATGCATCATTTCGAGGGCATACTCGGAGCTCCCAACCACAGGCTGGTAGGTAGGATACGCGTGGTTTTTATGCGGTAGGACTACTGTACAGTGAAAAATTTAGGCCTCTATCTGGCACAGTTCCAGCGATACAACCTCGTGACTAACATACAGACGGACGGTTAGGCCTCATGTCTCGTTTATAGGGTCCCGCGCGAGAGTTCGACTCGCACTTAGCCGGTTATTTTAACAATAGTGCACTTATTGGAAAAATAATAACCAACCACTCCATTATCCACCAACAAAGCAAGTTTTACCAAGTGCCATCAATCAACGGTATAAATCTTTTGAAGTGTTCATTTTAGAAATATCTCCACCTAAAGATGAGTTTTTTTTCTTTATGTGTGGAATTACTCATTGATGCTATTGCGAACTCCTACCGACTAAAACCACACGGTACCCTGCTACTAGCTCTTGGCTGGTTTTGGTTACATTTTAGAAGTATATAAGTAAAAGTGGACAACAGTGAGTTGGACTAGCAGTAATAGTACAAGAAAAGAGGCAAAAAATAACGATGTTGTATGGGAGGCCCCCTTTAATATTATTAATTTGTCTAAGTATTTCTATTATTTATTGCTAAAGCGGCAACAGAAATACATCATCTGAAAATTTTTAACGGTCTAACTATCACGGTGCATGAGTTACAGCCTGCTGACAGACAGGCAGACGACCAACGAAGTCAATGAAACCGACAACAAAGGGGTAATAGGGTTATGTAATGTCCTGGATCACCTTTTTAGGATTCCGTTAAAATAGTATTAGTATAACTATTTATTGCAAGTCCTTTGTAACTCTGTAAATCTTTGGTTAGTAACCATATAAACTGGTTGGGCTGACCCCAACCAAGTCACAAGTAGAGCCAGGCACTCAAAATTCATGAACACGTGAGTTTCGGCCCGGCCGAAAGTTTCGGCCCATTTTGGCCGAAACCGAATCTGCGGCCGAAACTCGATTTTTTGGCCGAAACTGGCCGAAACCGAAACCGAAAGTTCGGTCGGTCACTATTTTAAGTATTTTTTGCTATAACGGCAACAGAAATTCATCATCTGTAAAAATTTCAGCTCTCTAGCTATAACGGTTCATAAGATACAGCCTGTTATCAGACAGACAGACAGAGTGAGCGTTTCAAAAGATCGTTCCTCTGTCGAACTGTAAAAACTTGGAACGACCTGCCCGCACACGTTTTTCCCTCATCTTACAAGCCTGGGTTCTTTAAGAGGCACATCACAGGGCCGCCAACTTGAGGACCACTGTCAGACGTGACCCCCAATCGCTAGATGCGCCACGGCTTTCCATCAGGCTGGTGGCGACGTCAATTTGGCGGGCTGAATATATAAAAAAAAGGGGGACAGCGAAGTCTTAACAATAGGGTCCCTTTTTTAGGTTATCGTGATAATTCATTGTCCGTCCGTCTGTCTGTCTGTCCGTCTATAGGCTGTATCTCAAGAACGATAGCTAGAGAGCTGAAATTTTCACAGATGGTAAATTTTGATTGCCGCTTATAGCGGCAATCAAAATTCACCACCACAATAAATATAAATATTAAAATTAAAAAGAAAGGTGGGGATAAGGGGGCTCCCAAACAACAAACGTGATTTAATTGCCGTTTTTTGGTACTGGACCCTCTGTGTGCGAATCCGACACACACTTTGTCGTTTTTACCCTTCGCGTACGGAACTCTAAATATTTAACTCGACCAAGTTATTCGCCGGCGACTGTACCAACCTTGGTAATGTAGGGTAATAGCTAAAGACCCTCATATGTGCCTGATAACTATAAAAGTTATAGACAAGACTAGATAACTCATACTATCGAATAAAAATATCTCGTAGAAGGTTTTAAAGATAATGTGAAACAGTTGTTTTTACGATTGCGTGTGTAGGTTCGTCTGCACTATTTGGTCGCGCCACTATAACTCCCAAACGGTTTGAAGAATACTTGTGATGGATATATATTATTGTTGGGACATATCTGAGGAAGGTCTATATCTAGGGAATAGTTTGTCAGACTTTGTTCTGTGGACTAAAACTATGACTAACTGAAACGCTCGTAGGAATTCTAAACAAACATAATTTACATACATCATATTATAATGTGTAAAATATACTTTTATCTGTGAACGTTAGGCCACGTCATTGGCAGTGCTAAAGTCTGAAGCAGTGCGGAGTTTCCCGCTCATCATGTTGTATGTAGATAATAGGTATGAGTTGTCAAAACAATAAAAGGAGCTTAAAGTTTTCGTTTTTATTAAATTTTGATCGTCAATGCAACCACAAATGATTTTGCATAAAGTGTAATTTCACAAAAAAGGAAGAAAAACAGTATTTTTTTCAAAATTTGAGGTTCATAGCTCATACTTTAAAGTCGCATTGGACCGGTTATATGTTTTGAAGAACCGTTCAGGGAGATAGGCACACGACCTAGAAAAGAATAGGTCGGGGAAACTGAATGCGAAAAGTCTAGAACTATGTATTCTTTAATTCGAAGGCGGAAACATTGATCTGCGAATCTGTCGTGAAGCCATGTTGAAGGATTTATGAGCGGCTTGAAAATTTTCAACATAGGGTCGTCACATCCTTCACATGGGTTATCAGCTCGCATCTGGTTACTGTCTCGCAACGTCCTTAGACTACCCGTGACCACTTTTCATCAGGAGACCCATAAGCTTGTCTGCCAGCTTAGTAGTTGTCTGCCAGCTTAGTAACTTAGTTACAACATATTAAAATGAAGAGTGTAATGCAACACTTGATATAAACACTTGACATAAGTCGATATAGTATTGCAAGTTTTCAATAGTAGATAAAAGTCGGCCATATTAATGACATGATTCATTCACTATCTGCGCCCGCCATTGACTTATTATACGCGTACAAAGTGTTATTCCCCTTGTACAGGAAATTGTGGATTCAAGAATTTAAATTATATTTCTTACTTTAGTTGGAAATTTAAGAGGATAGTAATGGGCATACAAATATATTCAACATTTTTGTCCTCAATAACTTATTTGTCCATTTCAACACGGCAATAGACTCACCATCTATTACGTAGAACATTAAACTACAAGGTGAACTGTGGGCGTATCCTTTTCTGCCTACCCCTTCGGTGATGGAGACGTGACTATACATATTATGTATGTGTGTAACTTATTTTGACCTTAAACCTGCGCTTTTTAAATTTAACACGGCAATATGCTCAACACCTGCTATGTAGGACTAATAAATAAAATATGAAATGAGGGGTATACCGTCATAATACCAGAAATCATAATGCCTTTACTTAAAATGCCTGAGCCCAAAATACCCGAAATCGAAATATCAATATTCAAAAGGCAAATATTTATAATATAAATAATTTAAAATGCCTTACGGTCGAATAACCGAAACCCAAAAACAAATTTATCAAATACCTTATCCTAAAATGTTCAAACACAAAATACCTTTTTTTAACATGATTTAAATCCTACATGGATGCTATATATCTGTGAATGGTTAACACCCCGACTCAGAGTATCCCGACTCGGATAGGTTAGGTTAGAAGACTAAGGCGGGAGCGAAGCGAAGCGGAGCTCCCGCCTTAGCCTTCGTGGTTATTTTTTTTTTATTTTTCGTTAGCCCACTGTAGTACTTTTGTAACTCTGAATCAAAGTGTTATAGCATGAGGTAAATCCTACATGGATACTATGCCTCCTACCGACTTCTACCGACTAAAAACCACACGTATCCTACATTACAGCCTACAGTTGGGAGCCCCGGGTAAGCCCTCAGAAGGATACCCAAGGACCAACAGACCTACGGCTACAACTGCGGCTTCACTTAGGTGGGGGGGGGGGGGGGCTGTAAATAAGTTAAAGTCAAATAACAAAACGTGTGAGTGGCAATAAATCTTTATTTCTTAAATCATTCATTTATTAACTATGCGCTATATAATGAACTGGTACAGCAGTATAAATACCTAATAATACCCAGTAGGTTATAGCGATAAACTGGGTAGGTTATGGTTTTTTTTTTATATTCACATTGTATTCTATTTTCGGTATTTTAAATTAAGGATATTTGAAAATTTGTATTTTGAATTCTGATATAATAATTATTTGTATTTTAAGTTTAGACATTATAAGGTAAGGTGAACTGAAATAAGGTATTTTGAATGTTAAGGTATTTCGAATTCGGATATTTTGGTCTAATGCTTTTTAAGTAAAGGCATTTTGATTTCTGGTATTTTAATATATAACCGAAATGAGGGCGTACTCTATGCCTCTGCTTACCCCTTCGGGGATAAAGACGTGATTGTATGTTTGTAGAGAGATCCTCCATCTCCCTTTGCGAGCTACAGAACAGTTGCACCAGTACCATCCCATGTCCCGGGGGTGCCAAAACATGGCAACCGCCATTAGAAATAAAGTCGGCAGCGCGAATGTAGCGCCTCTGGTGTTGTTGTAAGCGTCCATAGGCTATGGTGACCATCATAAATTTGGTGGGCCGTATGCTTGTCAACCACCATAGTGGTATAAAAAAGAGATATCGGTGAACCCCAGTAAGATGAAACGCAGTTAAATTCAAACTAAATATTTTGTTCGTATTCTAATAACCAATGAGTTCAAGGAATCACTTGTCCATACGGTATATGAATATTAAAACAACAAATACACACACTGAGTCACAAAACGCCTATTAGTTTGCTCTAAAATACCTACTTATTTTATTATTATAGGATGTCGAATCAGCAAACGTGTCAAAACACATAGCAATGTGGTAAACAACAGTAGATTGCAAATAGGTATTTGAGTATTGAGTTGGTAAAAATATCTTACACATGATAAAAATATGACACCTATTCTTACTTAGGTAGGTACCTACTTCATGAACAAAATTGGGGTATAAGAAGGAGGCAAGATGCGCAGGCAGGAATCAATCAAATCAAATTGACTGCCTCTGTGGCGCAGTCGGTAGTGATACCGTCTGCGGCGCTGGAGGTCGTGGGTTTGATTCCCACCGGAGACAAATATTTGTGTGACCCATAAATGTTTGTCTCAGGAGTCTGGGTGTTTCTATGTATAATATGTATGTATTTAAAGTATATAAGTATTAATATCCGTGGTCTGATACCCATAACACAAGCAGGTTATTCCTAGCTTACTTTGGGATCAGATAGCGTTGTGTGAAATTTCCGTGAATATTAAAAAAAAAGGGTCAAATCAGCCTATATCCACTGCTGACGTAGGCCTCTCCTAAATTTCGCCCACAATACACGGTCCTGCTCCTTCCGCATCCAGTCAGTCCCTACGACCTTCTTCAGATCGTCGGTCCATCAGGCAGGGGGTCATCCTACCCCACGTGTACCAAGTCGCGGTCTGTCAACTCGTCGTTCCTCTGTCGAACTATAAAAACTTGGAATGACCTGCCCGCACACGTATTTCCCCAATCTTACAATCCCAGGTTCTTTAAGAGGAGCGTGAAGAGGCACAGGGCCACCAATTTGAGGACCACTGTCAGAAGTAGCCCCCAATCGCTAGATGCGCCACGACTTTCCATCAGGCTGGTGGAGACGTCAATTTGGCGAGCTGAACATAAAAAAAAATGTGGCCAGCCCACTGCCACTTTAAAAACTCTGTGAGCTATGTCGATCACTCTGGTCCTCTGACGGATAACATCGTTCCGGATTTTATCTCTCCAGAGATATCTCGAGAATAGCTCGTTCCATAGCTCGCTGTGCAACTTAAAGGATATAGACTAGCTTTACTGTGAGTGTCCACGTCTCGACACCATAGATCATAACTGGTATTACCACAGATATCAGAAAAGAGGTAGGACGAAGAGAGACGATCAGAAGAGAGGTAGGACGCACTGGTTATAATGGTTTGTCTTTTTAAAGAGGTGTCTTGTCTTAATTTTACATAGAGTCGAAGCTACTGCCATTCAATCTACTTGTTGTCGTTAATTAGCATATGGCTATGAAGAAACCTCTTTTAAAGTGCGATTAAAGATAAGAAGAGAAACTCAGTTCCTTACAAACTTTCTCCATCCAAAGGTTGCCAGGTAGAGATCGCTTTTAGTGATAAGGCCGCCCATTGTATTGCTACCCGTATATAATATATGTCATCTGCAACTATGTATCCGGCGTACAATAAAGTGTATAATAAATAAATAAATAAATAAAATATCCTCAGAAACTGTCTATTTGAGATATTAAAAGAGAATCCTCGCAAGTCATGGTATAACAGAATTGGAGTCGTGCCGCGTTCCCCTTTGTACCTGTGTGCTAAAGGACCCTGGTAGTCCATGTCCATACCCAGAGTTTCGAAGGCTTGGCCAGAGTCCTACACATAATTGCTCTGATCTTGAATTAGTCCATCTCACCACGTACACAGAAACATCAAACAATAATAAGCGCTAAAAGGAACGTCTGGAACCTTGCACCCGCTTTCATCATTGGAGCGCTATTCTCTTCTCTTCCTGAGTACCCCCTCGGCTTTCCTGTTGTACATTTCTACTCCCTATCATCAGAATCCATAATTGTAAACCATTGGCAATTGAGGAAGTCATTTTCTACAGAAGACATAAATATTTCAATCAATCAAAGTATTGATTCAATTTCGAGATTTTCCATGGTCACAGAAACAAGCGTTATCAGAGAACCGTCTGTATCGACGTTTCGTTCAGGTCGCACTTGACTCTTGAGCTGTGACCCCGACAACATACCTATTCAAAACTTCTGGTGAAATCGTACATTATTTCCGCTGGAATCTCCGTAATGTTAGAGCAATTTAATTACTTTTCATTGTGACCTTTATCGTAAATCATAATTATTTTCCTTATAAGGTCATACTAATAAATAAAGCATCATAAGGTCATGCGTCCTATTGACTCCTGGATTCCTGTTTAGTTGAGGATTTACAACAAAAACAATGCCTACAAAAATTGCACTAGGACCATGTCTTCTCCTAAAGTAATTATATAACTCATCCCTGCTTACCCCCTCAGGAATATTTAAAGCGTGATTACTGATTGCAAGTTATATGAGACGCAACGGCAACGAATGACGCGTCGACCAGTCACTGTCCTTATATTAGGTCGTTTCGCATATGGCATTAATTTGTGCAGTGCAAATGGTTGCCTCAAGGAAAATAATGAATCATTAATCAGATGTATGTAGTGCAAGTTTTGGAGTTGATTATCGCTTGAGGTAATATGATACTTGACCTTTCTTAAGCGGTTTGAGCGATCTGAAGTTTTATGCCGTGATCAGAAAACTTAATTTTTATTTTTAATATCAATTTTCGAACTGTTGGGAATCCTGGGGCATTCTTCTGACAGCTTACCTGTAACTATCGGCCGTAGGCAGTGGTAGGGCATCATGTGGTTTTTGGCCGGTAAGAGTAGCATCCATGAAGGATTCCCACACGTAAAAAAACAGTTAGATGAACTAATCTGCTTCACAACACATTCCTTGTCATACCTACATTTTTCATTTAATCTCTATCGACATGCAAGAATCACAGTTACCACAACAGAAGGGTACTTCATCATAACTGCAGCGTTTGGTTCCGTACATCAGTATCAAGGAAAAATCTGCAGCGATGAAAGTTGTATTGTGGGACATATTTGCACAGCGAGATCTAACCAATTTAAACTGTCAACGTTAAATGTAGAACGAGCAATGCTATATACTACCCGTTCGCTCTAACTTTGCCGCTGGCGTAGAGGCGTGTACCCGAATTGTTAATTAGACGAAGTAAATTGACAGTAGCTAATGTCACTTCGTCATAGAAAATAGGCAACATTGTATGAAGAAGTGACATTAGTTGCTGTCAATTTACTTCGTCTAATTAAAAAATCGACTTTAGTATGGAGCCGAGCGGCAAAGTTAGAGCGAACGAGCAGTAAATGCATCTATAGCAACGTAGCACAGAACATATTGGTGGAAAGGTACGCTTTTTTTGCGTGTGGAAATGCTACATGGATGCTATGCTGGACTCCTACCGACAAAAACCACACGATGCCTCAACTGTCTGCAGCTAGGAGCTAGCTCACCATTCTCAGGCTCTCGGTCCATTATGGCCAGTAGTCTGGGGCGTATAGCAGCCCGCAACGACCTCACCGCCGACTGCGGAACTCGGGAGGGAGATGTCTCTCCTTACCTCCCCGCTACCTCTTTCTCAAGCATAACTTGCTCACAGAGTGGAATAGTACCTACCCTAAGTCTCCATACAGCACCTCCCCTCCCGATCAAAGTCATAAGTCGCGTTGCTCTATGCATCACACAAAAGACGCGTGCGGGGTCATTCAGCATTACTCCATACATTTTACAAAAGTAGGTACTTACCCGTATTTATCTAAAGCTTCACTATCATCTATCGTTATAGATTACGATATTTAAGATTGATCAATAAACGATAATATTATTTAACCTTAAATGTCGTATTCGTATCAAAATAATATCAATCAGCATCAATGAATATCATCAATCACTCAATTACTGTGAGATGGTTGACGTATGCATTATCAGCTGATCTTAGTTTATTGATTAAAAGGCATCTATTAAAAATGAAGGATGGTTATATGGAAGCCAGCAATGTATGCTTTATTTTAAAATTACGATGCTCGCCTGATGGTAATCCATGACGACATCTAGCGATTGGAGGCCACTCTCACAGTCCTTACGACTTCCGAAAGTGCAGTTGGCGGCCCTGTGATATGCTTTTTCACGCTCCGCTTGAAGATTAAGTAAGTTATTCGAAGTCTCTCCACTGTGTAGGAGTATGCCCTCTGCTGCGCTGTGCGAGAAAGTCATTAAATTCCGAGTCTTCTACTAAAGTAATCTGCTTAAAACTGATTCTACTCCCGAAAAAAAACTGGCTGTGCGTACCTATGAAATGTGCGGTCACATTATCACAGAAGACCTAATAGTACATGCAGTTTAGTGATAATTGCTACTCCAGCAATTGAACAACCGTCTGTAATGCGATATTTCTCACCTTAATTTGACTAACCCGATCCTCTAGCATGGTATTGTAGACTCGTGTGTAGCTCGTCATTTCCACCAATGAGCTGAGCTAGTTTCTAAACGTCATTACTTTTTGCGCTGTTTGATTGGTTTATGCACCTCAAAAGATACAGCCGTGTTAAGACTGGTCCATAAGTGACCGGTAGCGTTGAACAAGATTTATGCATCCTACTTGTCGTGAAGATGCGCCTACGCATAGCGTCTTCTTATTTCGCGCATCTTTCATAATTTTGATATATTAAAGCGTTCATGAAATTAAAAGAGTTGAAAGGCAAATTGGCTGGGAAGCAAATGAAATAGAACAAAGTATCAGGGAACGCCCACCCTATATGAGAAAAAGGTCCAAAAATCATTCGTACCAAATTTGACTCTCTTCTTTTATTTGCTTCCAAAGTTTGGAAAAGTGGTATCCATGTAGATTGAGGAAATTCGGAATCCAAACTCTATCTGGATACCACTTTTTATTGCACGAAAGAGGCATTTTGAAAACATCCATACCCACGGTAAAATTCCAAAACAAGTTGTATCCGCGGGCGTTCCCCTTTATAACTTTTATAACTTTAAATTACATCATCTTGTCCTTAAAAAGCACATCACCTTAGACCTGATAGAAAACCTTGTACCAACATAACAAACTTTCCTCATTGCGTAACCGATATAAGTGGACTACTACCAGACGTCAAACGTATGCGCGTACGCCTGCCCTTGTGTACGCTTTCGCCAAATATCTGCGCGGCCATGTTACAGAAAATTTAATCACTTATGTGTGCAAACTCTTTAGTTATTGCAAAAGCTATATGTATCAAATGTTATTAGTTTTCTATATTGAACAGCGATAATTAGGTGAAAAAAAAAACGTCCAGATTGAGAAACCTATTCTCAGTACTCTATGCATTCACTGAGCCCCGGGTCCCGGGTCCATAGCGTAGTACAGATAGGAATACTGTGAGGGGCCCTCCAACTTGCGATTTAGTTTAGGATGGCCATCTTAAGACCCGTCCTTCATCGTTCCCCCCTTGGCCTAACCAGATTGGGTAAGATCCTTTCAATGCCTATAATTTTATTGATGGGACTTCAATAATCAATCAATACATATAATAAAATCGTAACAGGTCGCTGTCTGTACATGGAAGATAAATAAGAAAAAATATTATAGGGGGGCTTTATGAACGCAATAGAACCCAAAACAATGATTTTTAGAATTTTTGTCTGTTTGTCTGTATGTCTGTATGTCTGTATATCTGTTTGTCTGTACGGTTGTGCACGCTAATCTCAGCAACCGCTCAATCGATTGCAATGCGGTTTTTTTTATTGTGTTGAGGTTTGCTCCAGTTAACATTTAGCGTTTGTTTTATGTAAATCGGTTTAGAAATAAAAGAGTTATCTATAACACTTTTAAGAATTAGATATTTTGAAAATTTTAATTGTAGGGGTTTATTTGAATGTGAGTGAACCTAAACTGGCGTGTTGGCTTAATCATAAAAGAGCTTAATGATTAAGACTATTTTTAAACAATTCAGTCCGCGCCGAAGGCGTGGACTGAATTGTTTTAAAATGGACTTAATCATTAAGCTCTTTTATGATTAAGCAAACAGGGCAGTTTCAGACGCTGCTTGATGACTCTGATGAAGAAATACCTTTCCTTTCATACACCTTATGTGACGTAAACGAAGTTGCGGGCTCAGCTAGTAAATAATAAATAAATAAATATTCACGGACTTTTCACACAACGCTATCTGATCTCAAAGTAAGCTAGGAATAAACCTGCTTGTATTATGGGTATCAGACCACGGATATTAATACTTAAATACCTACTTATAAATACATACATATCATACATAGAAACACCCAATGGAGATAGCCTGAATACGTGACAGGCAAATAATTATCTTCCTCTAGGAGATTTGAAACAATTTCTTCGAAAGCTTTGTAGTGGGTGTCTTTTTCCGCCGGTCGAAATCCTCATGGATGCTATGCCGGACTCCTATCGACTAAAACCACTCGTGACCCTTCCATGTACCTACAGTCGACATTAAAGGTGCCTTACCATAAAAAATTTACTTGTAAGAGAAAAAGGGAATGACTCACTCGGTAAATTCTTATCGTACAAGATTAATTTCAAGAGCATATTTACAATTTTAATGAACTAATTACTATGCAAAACGAATCTTGTGACCGTATAATTATTTAATACAAAAATCCTTGCTCAATAATATTTAGAGTAACGGCGGTTTGACAGACAACCGTTATTACTGTCACCTGTCAGTGCTTAAACATGCGCAGGATTACCAACTTGACGGACGAATGACATTGACGTGACGTGGCGTTGTATGTGTTTAAAAATTAGTTTTATTAATCTGATTAGGCGTGATATTTTGCACTAGACATCAATATAGCGTCTATAGGCTACTTACACAGATTGATTTAGATTTCGGGGTTTTTGTAGTTTCTTGCCAGTTCTTCTCAGGTGGGTCGCGTTGTGAACTGGTGGTAAAAAAAATTTGTTTTATATTCTGGACGTTTTACAAGTGCATCTGTATATATATTATGCCTAAGTGAAATAAATATATTTGTTTTGTTTTAGCCCCTTTCTATAAAATAGAGTGCAGAGGGGCTTATGTCGAGACTTTGTCTGTAGAGTCTCTCTACGTATATTAGGTATATTGATTTTGCTGTGGATAAGGGTGAGAACAGCTTTAATGAATGAGAGAGGGGTTGTCAGGGACAAATCGTTTAATTATACGGGTTCTAGAGATTTGTATTGATCTGTATACAATAGATAAAGAAACTTATTGTGTTTCCATCCACCAGTCATGATTATCAACGGACGCCCCTACACGTCACACCAGCTGATAAATGAGGATGTCAGCGTACAGTGGGCGTTCATATACGTCACACAGTTACAAATTTTGAAATGTAAGAAATCGTATTTCATTTGCAAAGTAATACATAGACCACGGCGAGTATTCTGAAGGGCTCACCAAGTTAATCTCACAGTCTTTATGATCTCTAATAACATGTGTCAGGCAGAGGGGCGACTCTAATACTGTGGAAAGAATCTTCGCCAGAACCGAGCGATTGAAAAAGACAGTTTCTCTGTCAAACCATTGAAACGTTAGAACGCCCGGTTAGCGCGTGTTTCCCTCCTACAACCCCAACCCCCTTAGACAAGTGGTACAAGCGTAAATCGCAAACGAAAGGATAGAATTTATCAACCAATCACACCCAAGCTCCGTAATACGCCGAGACGCGCGCGTCGTACGCCGCGCCGCGCCGGTGACGAGCTTGGGTGTGATTGTGCCACTTGTCTAAGGGGGCTGGTTCTTTTAGCGGAACGTGAAAAAGCACATCAATGTGCCGAGGACCATTATCAACAGTATTGTGACCTATGAGAGTAACCCTCGGTTTTCAAGTGCCGCTAGATGTTGCCATGGTTTGCCATTAGACGACCGCGTCGTGATTTAGTGCAAGCTAGATGAGTCTTATTCCTGACAGTAACAGATCTCTCTATGGATGAACAACAACAAAAAATATTACCAATATTTATGCACATTGCTTTTAAGATTTACTGCTATCGTTATATTCATTGTTTTGACCAAGAAATATAAATACAGTACAAACGTAATGCAAGTAAAATATAGGTTTAGACATAACGTCAATGTTCTGTGTAATAATATAAATGAACATTAATTGTGTCTTGCGGCAGGAAATTGCAATTTATCGGTTTCGGTTTGAGAGTCAAGGATATTTTTTATTGGTGTGACGTAGCTTCCGATTGTTAAGCGTGATCATGTTCTAAGATTGAGAACCTTTGATAACGGTATGTGGTCCACAACCCTCATTATTCCCTACACTCTTCCGTGACTGCCGAGGGGACTGCTCACCGTCCTTATAGAAGCAGGCCCTAGACGACAGCGTGACGTGAGGGATTCATTTCACGAAGAAGCGGGATAACATTCGAACAACCCCCCAAAGAAGCGTGATAGCGCCCGAAGCCCCCCTAGGTGAGGTCGCAGTTCGCAGTGGTAGCCGTAGGTCTATTGGGAGTCCTGGGATAGGCTGTTAGGTAGGATACGTGTGGTTTTTAGTTGGTAGGAGTCCGGAATAGCATACATGTAGGACTTTCCTCACGTAAAAAAAATCTCAGCATCCTACTATCCTTCTCTCCATACTTTCTCTAGTGTCTTAGACTAAGAAAGTCAGTGCGCATCAAATAACCAGACTTAATATCTCGTTACTAGCTGTGACCCACGGATTCCGTACCTACCATCTATTTTTTTTACGTATCCTCATGGATGCTATGCCGGATTCATACCGGCTAAAACCACACGGTGACCTATCACTGCCTACGAACGGGGGTAAGCCCTCGGAATGGTTTCCCAGGATTTCCGGCAAACACATTTTTATAATTATGTTTGTCCAAAATTTGGAGATTTATTATTACTGTCCCATTATAAAGTAACATAGCACAATAATTTACATACTTCAAAAACATGGCACTTAACTATGAAAAAGATTTTCTTTTTAAATCTGTTCAGTAGTTTCAAACACAGATCTGTTTTCTTTAGAATACTAGCATAGATAGACTTTCAAAAAATGTAACCGCAATACGACAAACTATGTTTGGTATGAACTAGCAGTAATCACGCATTGTTCCAAAGGGCTAAGACATTATTGATAAAATGCAATCAATTTTTTCAAGGTCCATGACCATTAAGGTTATATAAATAAACAGTAAAACTTGCAATCTCGATTCAAACAGCCAAACAATGCTCATTAAAAAAAATGTTATGTTTTTTTTACCCTGTAATTATGCATTGACCTTCGCTTGCTAACTGACTTCTGTGGGTTGTTAAAACGTCCTCTAGTTTTTGTTTGACCATAGAGATGTTTGATTTTTTTGGTTTATGAAAGTTTATACGTGTTATTCCATCACTAACCTCTAAAAACTTGATAAAATAAGTCATGAAATTTAGAAATCACAGTAAAAATTATAACTAAAATTGTTACGTAGGTACAGCTTTTTAATAGAGTCGTTGAACTTTGTTTTAATAAATTTGACATTTAAAATGTTCTATTTTCAAAGATTTTCTTGTAATGTCATGAAGTTTTATTTTTTTGAATAATATTTGACTTAGGTATTTCCGTTGTTGAGTGTTCTTAGTTTATAAATGAGACGAGCTACCTTTTTTTTATTAAACAGGCGCTTAAGCATTGTTGTTTTCCCTGAATGACCTAACAGGCAAATTGCCAGAGGCAAATAGAAATTAAAACCACTTGAATTTCTTAAACAATTCATTTTACGTCATCCCGTAATTGTTGTTGCTTTTCCTTCTAACATTTAGGTTAAGGAAATCCAGTTTCATAAGATTTTTTTTTTGCAGACGCTGTCGACAACGATTTACATAAAGAATAGCTTATTTTCTGCAATTGCTACAAAGATTTGAGATAACCGACTTCAAAATACCTGTTTTCATGTTATGAAGTAAACAAGTGCCACTGAATAATATAAATATCTACGTGAAGGCAGTTGTAGGTTATCATTACAAACAAAACTAAGCATAAGCGTAATTGTGTGGATGTGGAGGACCTCCATGTCCTCCACATCCACACAAGAATCTGACGTAGAACGCGATAAAAGCGCGGAAAACGTGAAGAGATTCTCGTGTGACTGTAAGACGTCCATTAAAGTCGACAATTTAATTCAATTCAATCATTTATTTTGCGAACATGGGTACAAAAAAGATTGTATTATGTAGATATAGCACCATCCACATTCAGCCTAAAGGCATGCAAATGTGTTGCACAAGCAAATCTTTTGACAGCTCAGTGCAGCTTGAAAGAAATTGTACCTACATACCTACCTGATAATATAAATCCTTTTTGAAGCAAGGGAATGTGGCGGATTCCTCTCCTTCCTCTCTTTATTATCGTTCTACGATAGTTTTCCGTCATGTAACGCCTGATTCTATTAGTATTGAAGGTGGATTTCTTACGTTCTTTCTTTGTCAAAAATATTGAACCTAATTTTTGTAAATACTTTAAGTTTCTCAATAATACACGATTCACGCGATCACAGTCACTCGTACGCATGATTTAAACCAAACATAAGTTTGAGAGTAACGCGCCTTATAAGTATGTTGATAATTAACGTTTTTAGAACCTGATCGTTGATATTGACTGACCTACTTTGTTCTAGACTAGTTCATGCACGTGTTTTGCACCTGCTTGAAAGGACATTTAAGCTTTAGGTATTGTAAACCATTCATCGTCATTGGGTCCTAATTCCAGTTGCGATGGGATGTTACCGAGGTCTTGGGAACTCAAACCAGACCTACCTTCATTTATACGTGTGGAAATCCTACCGACTTAAAGTCTAGTTTCATCCATTCCATCTGCATGCAGTCGAAAGTCCCAACTACGCCTTCAGAAAGAACCCCAGGGAGACCTTTAAGTATTATTCTCAATCATTCGTAGTAATTGGGTCCTAATTTCAGTTGCGATGGGACTTTGCTGAGATCTATGGCGCACAAGATAGTGTCACCTGCTCATTAACAAACGAGTTCATGACGACTAGAAGAAATTTTCGAAATAAAATTTGTAACTGCTCCCTAAGAAATAATTTTATACCTACTACATAATCACCACAGGCAACTTACGTATTTCAGTAATTTGAGGAATGGGTGCAGAATGCAATGCGCATCTTAAATTGTCATATATCAACTTTAAGCACCTTCCTTTACTTACTCATCTCTGTATCACCCTAAGGTTGACTGGAAGAAAATGCCTATGGCATTAAGTCCACCTTTGTACAATCTTGTGCATAACGTTTAAAATAAATAAATAAATGCTGAAAACGGCTGTACCTAATGTGTAATCTCTGAAGCTATTTGCGAATCTGTTCTGATCAGTATACTACAGATGCAAAGTATTAATACTCGTATATGAAAAATTATAGTAAGTTATACCTATATCTCGTAAACCAACATACAGATTAATCATCAACATCGACAATATTGAAAATCTGGTTAACCTCACCGTTTATATGTATCATGCTACGCGCATGAGATATTCTTATAGATAAATATAGATCTGCTCTTCGAGAAGCTGGGTTTTACCGACATTCTTAACATCTACATTGTTATAAACTCTTGTTCATAATCTCTATAGGAAAGGAGTTGAGAAGGACGAGTTATAGAACCACTTTTCGAGAGATTTTTACTACGTGTTTTTGTCACGTTTTCAAACTGATCCTATTCATTTTGAGAATAGGCTTACCGCTGTTAAAATATAACAAGTGAAAATGTGGACGTTTATTATCTCTCACCCTACGCCTTCGGGGAATATGTATCCATCCATACTATATGTATGACATGTATGCATCTGACTTACTTATAACTTGAAGTTTCCAAGTCACTGTTGAAAGCAATGGACCAAAGATACTACCTAGTATAGGTCGACTTAGACCGAGAAGGACCTATTTACACTATATTACATTAAATCGATTCGATTAATCAAAAGTTTATTTATCGTGGCCACAAAATAATCAGATCGTAATACTTACTACGTTACTAGTTGTTATTATAATAATAAGGTCAACTCTAGCAGTTATCGGAAACATTGTTCTTAAAATCAAAATTTATCATGATAAGATATCATCACAACATTGCAATTAAATTTTGATTTCCTCAATTTACGATATTATTAACACTATCAAAGACGATATCAACCGTATCAAATGCCTCACTGTGATCGATAACGAGTTTACACTCCTGGAAACCCATGTCAAAATATGGCAATTTACCGTCAAAATAATCTGATAATGAATATTTAGCTCTAGGCATAGCACAGGTCGTAGTAGCATCGTCATTTCATTTAATATGCAGAAAAACAACTACTCCATTTTTTCTGAAAGCGTAGACAGCTTAGTTAGACTATCCATAAAAGCCGTCCACGTTTCATAGAATCGGACACCGTTTTTTGTGGAAGAAAAATAGAACGTAGGTACCAGAGTAGAACTGGTTTAACCGTGTGGGTATTTATTGTTATAGTGCAACGTATACGTACCATCAAAAGTCGGTTCGATCATCGCTGCATGCAGCGATCCTACAAAAGTCTGACGTCGTCGCGGCGGCCCATAGCATAATAGAAATATATTAAACTCTGCCCGTATCCTTTGGAATCGTTTTTCAAAATGTAGTCTGTAAAACTCGATATTCATAGAAAAGTGTAAAAATGAATTCCACTTACGAGTTGCTCCGCATTTGGGAAGGCACATGAAGTAAGCCAAAATTTTACGAAATTTAAAAGCAGGCAGCCACAACCTGCGTCTGTTTTTTTAAAACAGCATGCTCACCATCTGTGTGGTACGTGGGAGAAAATATAACTAGTTAAATGTGAAGTGACTCTGCCTACCCCTTCAGAGAATGAGGCATGACTATACAACTTTGAGCTTGTACTCAAAAATATAGTAGCATATTAATTCACGATCAATTCTCTTGTTAACATAACCAGTGTCATAACCTTTACACTTTGCTAGTTTTTGATATTGGGTAATCTTAATTGCTTTAGATAATGGTGTTACCACATCTTTATTATGTATATTATATTTTTTGTAGTATGACGTCCGGTACTGTTGTAATATGTGATAAATTTCATTATTTCTAAGACTATCTAGTCTTGGAAATAATAAAATTTTTTGACATTAACTGCCTTGACATGTGTGACTATTTGTGTTTCCGTGCTTCGCAAGGTTTTTTAAGCTGTTGTTTCTGATTATCTGTGACGTGAATGTTAGTCGTTATGTCAAGTTGAAGGCTTTATGGCTTGAAATTTTTCAGAGCCACAGCCTGTCGCGGCTCGTTTCAACGCAGCGATAAGCAGAAAAATACAAATCGTGCTAAAGTGAATGATGAAAATACTAACCCTGATCAATTACCTATTTAAAGTTGAAGCTAAATGCAATGGATTAATTTTATTATTTCTTTGCAATTTCTTATTTAAAGCGCTCGTGGCCCCGCGGACTCAGTGTTCTGTAAACGATCACTGCAGTAAGCAACTTTCACTATGGCCGGTCCATGGATGGGTGACCATCCATGTGATCAATTTGTGACATTTATTTGAGCGTTTCCGTGCTTCGGAAGGCACGTTAAGCCGTTGGTCCCGGTTGCCAGTAAAATGGCAGTCGTTAAGCAAAAGTTGAAGGCTTTATTTTCAACAGCAGGCAGTCACAACCTGCGCCTGTCCATTTAAACACGGCAATACGGCTCACCACCTATTACGTGGGACATATTATACAAAAAGGTGAAATGTGGGCATATAATGTGCCTCTGCCTACCCCTTCGGGGATAAAGGCGTGACTATATGTATGTATGTATGTATGTAATTTCTTATTTTATTCTCAGCTTCAATGCTGCTGCATTTTTCATCAAAAACTGTGAAGCGAAAATCTGATTTACTAACGCTCTGAACGTTAATAAAAAGTAAATTAGCTATTTTAAAACTACGAGAATTTTGTTACCTAAAAAACTAATGTTCACTGTAATATTATTGTTTTTATTTAAGTAAATAAAGAGTGGCCTGATATTAATATTAGGTAATTCTAAATAACAATGGGTGTGTGAGAACTATTTCTGCATGTATCCAATGTTAAATTAGTGATGTCACATCTAGGGCTTGAATATCGGACGCTTTTTCAGTTCCGGAATTGGGTTTCGATATTCAGTATTTGAATTCCGGAATTCCGGAATTCCGGAATTCTGGCCCTCAATCAAGTTTCGTTTTGTACAAAATAGTGATATGTAAAAATAGAAACGGGAGCTGGCGGTCCTACGTGATTAGTGCTAAACTACTTCGATTCCCAGTAAAATTACTTATTTTAACGTAAGCAACTAAAAACCATACGTTTCCTAACTATTGCCTACGGTTGGCCCGGGTACGCCCCTCAGAAGGATGACCCCAGGATTCGCCACAGACCTTGACTATCACTGCGGCCTCACCTAGGAGGTTCGGGTGCTATCCCGCGTATTTGGGGCTTGTTCAGGTGATCCTACATCTCAGGCGTGTGGCGTGCGTGAAACTTAATACACGTCACGCTTTCGTCTTGGGCGTGCTTTTGTAAGGACGGCGATTAGCCCTCCCACCGTCCTCATGCCCCCGATTATGGAGGCCGATAATCTTGGGCAAAGACATGCGGAATTCGGGTGGGAGCGTTCTTTCTCGATCACTTTCGCCGCATTAACTGATCACAGAAAGACGCAGTGCCGTCCCACTTACTCCCACTGGAGAGCATAGTTCGCGCAATGGTCTCCGGCGAGAGAATGTCTACGTCCAGACCTACCACGAGGACCGGGCGCTGTTAAGCCCACGCTGTGCACTCCACTAATGTGTGAAGTACTGTGCCCTCACTGCATTCCTCGCAGTGCTGGCACTCGGGTGTGGTTTCCCGGTGTATTCGTCACAGATACTTATTGAAGCTTCCGTGCCCGGTAAGCAACTGTGACAACCGGTAGGACAGAGTACCCGCACCGTGGCTCCTCTCTAGTCACTCGCCCATGACCGGCCCGACCGCCTTGATTGTGGCGATTCGGCGATTCCCCCCTTGTGTGATGTGATGTGGCGATTCGGTTTGTTGCTCAAGTCCAGGTCTCCACGATTTCCTTGTGGAGCTGGAACTGCCGAACCTAGATTTCTGGAGACATAGGCCTATGACCCCGCTCTAGCGCCTCCTTGCACCAGAAAAAAATAATTTATTTTAAACAAGGACGCAAGTTGCCTCGCTGCCAGATCCTCGAGACAGGCCGCCTCTGAGCAACGGACTACGCAGCACCAAATCGTAACCGATGTTTCACAGAAGCGGTCTTAAGACTGATCTCTGCAGAACACTGCACGACGTATCTCGCTGACCCGGCTAGGCCTTGCCAGCTTGGGTAAGTTATGGCCCTCTCGTAAAAATAGGCCCCGACAATTCGACGGAAGTAGGGAGGCACTCCATGATAAATAAGCGCCTCCCTAACGCAGCTTTAGGGCAAGGTGTTGAAGGCGATGCCGGTGTCTCTTGACATCGCCATCGCTTTCAACACCACCTCACCCTGCGATTTTACTTCCTCCGTCAGTCTTATAATGCGCATGATCGCATCCACGGTGGAGCGCCCTTGACGGAAACCAAATTGGTTATCCGCCAGATCTGGCCCCACGCGTGTGAGGTGCCCGACTGTGCGCTGTGCAATGATACGCTTAAGGAGCTTGCATACCTAACGAGGTATGCAAGCTCCTTGAGCGTATCATTGTTGGGGATCGACCAAGGAGCTTGCATACCTAACGAGGTATGCAAGCTCCATGAGCGTATCATTGTTGGGGATCGACCAAGGAGCTTGCATACCTAACGAGGTATGCAAGCTCCTTGAGCGTATCATTGTTGGGATCGACCAAGGAGCTTGCATACCTAACGAGGTATGCAAGCTCCTTGAGCGTATCATTGTTGGGGATCGACCGATCGGGGATCGGGGAGTTGCTCAACGGAGCAACACGATCGTCCGATCCCCGGATGGGTAGACTGTCGACCACCCTGCCTTTCGGATCAGAATCAATTTCCCTGTCTTCCAGACCTTGGGAATCTGGCCTTTTTCGAGGCATGCACTAAAGAGCCCCATTACCGAGGCCCAAGATCCTCAAGAGCCAGGACCCACGCTCGGCCTGGAATGATGTAGGGTCCAGGGGCACGGTCCCTGCGGAATCTAAGCCGCGGTATAGTCGCCCCTAACTCACCTTCAGTGACTTCGGGCACGTCGTTCTCGCTGTAATCAGCGTCGGGCGCCTGAGTCGGAGCCATGTGCGGGTGCAAGGAATATGTTCCCCCGCCTTAATGAGAACAGGGAACCCAGGACCCTCCTCACTCTGGGTCAGTGGAGCGCCTTGGGGCAAAGTTTGCCCCTAATAATAAGGTACGGGTCCCAAGAGTTCCGGCAGAATTACTAGAACTATGCTGAGCGAGACCTCTGTCAAATTCGTACAGCGTTTCTATCAAAGTTAAATTTAAGTCGTAGCATAAGTCAGATATAAGTCTAAGTTCGCACTATAAATTGAACTCTGATTGTAAAAAAAATACAAAAACGTTATAAAAAAAACGTTATCAATAATATTATTATTATTTAAATAGTATGTTTTCTATCAAATAGCATAAATTTTATGGATTTACTTTCTTAGTAGGTTTTAGAAATATCATCAACTAAAATGATTAATAAGTAAGTACATAATCCAATTAATTTTTAATAAAGAAATCCTAAATTATCAACATTGTAGCAATAAAAGGTAATTAAATTGCATAAGAAGCTTATAATCTACATTTTTGTTTGTAATGAAATTAAAGAAGAAGCGAAAATATTTTTTTTTTCAATATCGAAATACCGGTATTGATCTCGCCAATTCCGGAATTGAGAACGATATTAGATTTTATCGGAATTCCGGAATTATGTCAATTCCGGAATTCCGGAGTTCAAGCCCTAGTCACATCCTATCCGTAACGTTATCTAATAAAAGGTCAACATTATAACGTTATAACAGTTTTTTTCAACGATTTTCTTCGCAAGTATTGTTGATGTTTGAAAGATACCTTTCCTGCCGTCTTGAGATAGCGTGCGTTATTAATTTTAGGGTAGCTCTCAAACGGTTTGACGGATTCGGCATTTTGATACGGCATTATTGTTCAGGTCAATAAAGAAAGGTGCAACTGCACTTCCGGTTGGCAATTGGTCTACCGGAAGAGGGGTCATTCAAATGATATTTTGTTAACACAACAGCAAAGCTCAGGTAATTTTAAAATTATTTGGTACTGTCACTTCCGAAACCCAGTTATTTATAGAATAATTTTGTCTTGCCAGACAACCTCCTTGTTCTGACAGAATAGATGATCATTGCGTTAATAACCTCACAACTAAGAAAAGTAAAGTGGATCCCTGATGTATGCAGATGGTACCAACCTAGACTGAAACTGGTATGATGTTAACAATGTTTACCTAATAAATTTCTGGGAAAAAGATAATATAGGAGCAATTTATTGTGGTAATGTCTACTTAAATAAAAGAAAAAAAAACAGATACCTACCCATTGTGTTGTACTAAGTAAACATCACATCACACTGTGTGCATCTTCTATAAATGATACCTTAAAAAATATATATATTTCAGGAAACGTCAACTGCAATGGTTATTTAAAAAAGCTAAAGTATATCATCTATTTTATCAATTACAAAAGGATTGGATCAATTGCGAATTGAATTGGAGCAATCGCGTCTACAGAGAATCAAACGATATTTTTGTTTTATGATAGCAAACAATCATTTCAAATTGCAACTCATGTTTATCAATCACCGTATCGTGTCTGACATAAGAAACGCGTCATTGATTGCACAAAACAAGTGTCACGCCGGGCGGCTGTCGCGGTAACTGGCCCGGTTTCTTTAAGGTGAAGGTAACAATAACTTATAAACGTTATAAATAACGAGTAGACAGTTGCTACAATTATTACATCACTATTGTTCTATTTTTGAATTGTTCGTTTTAATAGAATTTTTACTTTCCTTTTTTTTGTTTACGGTTCATTTATCGTTTTGTAGTTTTAATAGAATTTCCACTTTCTTTATGTTTTCTTTGTCTATGGTTTTTTTTCTGGGCACATTGCTTGTTGCTATGTCAAAGTGAACGTTATAACTCTTTCTTTTTGAAGTTAAATAGTTTAATTAAATCCTTACCACTAGATTTTGATCCCATGTAATATGGAATAAGCCTTGTGCCATCATTAGGCAGTATTTATGCCGGAGAAATCCATAACTATTCTGTAATCGGAAACAAAATTCCAACAGCCAGGACGACTCGAAGAAATTTAAAAATTTAAGTTTTGCTTTAGAAAACAAAATTAAATGCATTTGTGTTGTTTGAACAGTTTGAACTGGAATGTGTGAATAGAAAATTAAATTAGTGAAGAATAATACTTACTACAGATGTAACCAGCTTTAATGGGCTTACTCTGCAATTCACGTCTACCATTCTGGTTTTTTGAATAACATCATTTCGAATTTTATTCCTGAGGCACCCCAAGCAACGTTGCAAAACACATTCTTTGCTGCGCAACTTTAAGGTAATGGACTAGCCTCCCCGTAAGCTAATATAAGCTTGTGCTATGGGATCTAGACGACCGATAGACATACTTTATATTTCCAAATACATACATTTGTGGATGACACAAATATTTGAACCAACCCGGGAATCGAACCCAGAACCTCAGCACGACAATCGGTTACACTACCGAATGCGCCACTGAGGCAGTCTCTTTCAGGCAACATACATACATAGGGCAGGGGGTAGGCAGAAGAATATTATATGCCCATATTTCACCTTTTTAGAATTTATCCCACGGCAATACGGCTCTATTGCCGTGTTGAGATGGACAGGCGCAGGTTGTGACTGCCTGCTGTTGAAATTTTTCAAGCCGCCTAAAAAGGCCTTCAACTTGGCTTAACAACTGCCATTTTACTGGCAACCGGGACCAACTGCTTAACATGCGTTCCGAAGCACGGAAATGCTTAAATAACTGTCACAAAGTGGTCACATGGACGGTCACCCATCCAAGGACTGACCATAGTGAAAGTTGCTTACTAAAGTGATCGTTTACAGAACACGTTTCAGTCAATTATCTCTCAAATTCAAAATCTTTCGCTCCAAACCGACTATAAACAAACGTCAACATGTAATTATATCGTCATATTGCTTTGCAGTCAAAACACGGTCAAGAGCACGAAGTTTAATAAACTCGATGGATCCGCCCCCCACTTGAATAGGTCAACTACAATATTGGTGCGCTACGCAATGCTGTAGCTATCTATCAACAACCATTTGCTAAGAGAATCTTTCCATCTATCATTATAATATTAAAAAAATGGTAGTGATGGTACATTAAATCTATAAATGTTGTGTGCGTTTAAGTATCTATTAAAAACTCAAAATTTACTGAATCGACTAAGCTCAAAATTAGACACGATATACAATAGGATTCAGAGATGGTTTTAGGCTACTTTATACACTTTTATCATAACAGCAATAAAAATAAAATAGCTTTAAAAAGTGATTTTACCAATAGATGGCGCTGGGCGTTTTTTTTTTAATTATATTCTGCCAGCTTCAGAACAAAATATTAAAGGTACCTACCAGATTGCTGTTTTTTAAGAAAAGTTTGATTGCGGCCTCCTTGCATTCAGAATAATAAGAGAGTACCTACCTAAAAAAGAGGTCAGATATGCTTTGCATGTTATTTTTGAAGTAGAGTTTTTCGGGTCAAATTGTGCTGCATGTTTAATTTTTTAATGTCAATGAAGAATTGTAGAAAAATAATTGCAAATTTTACGATTTACAAAAACAGAATTTCGGGAAAAATTGAGTTACTATTGTTTACCTCTGAGGTACAGAATATTAAAGTGGTTTCTTATAGTGAAAAAGTTTTCTATGGTTAGACAAATTTCACGCAGGCGTAGTTGCAGACGTCCGGTAGTCTTACCAATATTATAATGATTGATTTTTACTTATTCACGCTCTCTATCGACGGGATTACTAATAGACTTCTTATCCCTGGAATATGTTATGGGAGAAGCCACGGTCGCAATCTAGTATATTACAAGTAACCAAACGTAGCACAACCTGTCGCCCATGACGGGTTCGAGTCCGTCAGTGCGTACGAGCACAAATGACTTCACTTTCGACGACCTTCACAATAATACCTACCACTCCACAGTCATGTCCCCAATTTGGCGATCTGTTGAGCAATGGCCGCTGTTTGAACACAATTCGTTTGATACAGATTTTGATGGGAGCTGTTTTAAGTCGATCAATCAAATCAGTATATGGCAGATGGCAATGGCAGTCCACTGCTGAAGGCAGGTTTCTACTAAATGGCTGCCTCTGTGGCGTAGTGATACCGACTGCGGCGCTAGAGGTCCTGGATCTGTCCAAATATTTCTGTGATCCACAAGTGTTTGATTCGAGTTTGGATGTTTCTATCTATAATATGTATGTATTTATATATATAAATGTATAAGTATGTATATCAGTCGTCTTTATCCCATAGCACAAGCTTATGTTAGCTTAATTTGGCCTGTCCTGGGACATCCTTCCGAGGGCTTACCCGGGGCTCCTAACCATAGGCTGTTAGGCATTACGTGAGGTTTTTTAGTCGGTAGGAGTCCGGCAGAGCATCCATGAGGATTTTCCCTCACGTTAAAAAAAAAGTTTAATTTGGGCTAGATGATGTTGTGTGTGAACGTCCACAAAATTACGTCACAATATACGGTACTGCGTCCACATCTAGTCACTCCCTGCTACCTTGTTCAGTTCATCGGTCCATCTATCAGGTGGTCGTCTTACTCCAAGTGTACCAAGTCGCGGTCATCGCTCCAGATCTCGTTTGCTCCTTCGGTCATCAGAGGGACAAGAGCGAGTTTCGGCGTGCGCCTGTCGACATTCACGGGTGAGCGCGTTATTGCCGATTTGTATGGAATTGAGACAAGTTCCCGCGTTTAGAGCTAGGTTGCGGAGCACCCGTTTGGCTGTCATTGTCGCTTTCTACTGCCGCTCAGTAGCGATAGAAAGGGTGATAATGAAAATTTATAGGACCTTTAAAACGGATTTACGGTTAAAGTATTCATGTGATTTTTTTTTCTATATTTTTGTAATGTTTCTTGACTGATGCCACGTCACGTGACGAAATTTGGAGAGTCAATTTTGTTACACCCAATATATGTACAGAAGGACAGTTTTTAAGGTCGCTCTGAACATAAACTTTCTACGACTCAAACTGTTGCTTAGCGGCAAACACTGAGCTAATGTGGCTGAGAGCGTTTCTTGGAGGACCTTTTAATATCATGTACAACTTAAAACACTTAAAAAATATGTTATTCGTCATAGAACCGTCGACATAGCTCGCAGAGTATGCATTTTAAAGTACAAATGGGTTGGCCATATCTGTAAAAGAACTGAGGGGCAAGTGCGAGTTTTTGTGTGAGCCTGTCGACATTCACGGCGCGCCAATTCGTATGGAATCGACACCCCGCCACCTAGCTCTAAACGCGGGAACTTGTCTCAATTCCATACAAATCGGCAATAACGCGCTCACTCGTGAATGTCGATAGGTGTGTCAGGGAGGACTATGTTCAGGGAGCTCTTAACAACTAAATAAAGGTCTGAATTATGTAATAATTAACGTTTTTTTGCTTATCGCTATTGCGTGTCTCTGATCGCCGCCTTTATTATGTACTAGCTAATGCCCGCAGCTTCACCCACGTAAAATTTGTTCCCGCGGGAACTTATTCCCGGAATAAAAAGTAGCCTATGTGTTATTCCAGAGTATAATGTATCCCTGTACCAAATTTCAGCCCGATCCGTTCAGCGGTTTGAGCGTGAAAGAGTAACAGACATCCACACGTCCACACTCACAAACTTTCGCATGTATAATATTAGTAAGATATGTAGCCTATTAAATACAATTTGAAGTTATCCCTGATGTTTTGCAGCCAACTTTGCGTTTTCATAATAAGTACACTCAGTATAATATATTATATCATTAAGGTGTAAAATACCCATAAATAACAAAGATGCTAAGACAACAAAACAATGGAATGGATTAAAGGCGGATTTAAAGATTTAATCAATGTTAAACTATAAACATATTCTTTGAATGCAATGTATTGCCTTTGAGGTTTATTCGTCAGATATTTATTTATTTACAAATGGATAATTAATAGCAACCGTACTAATATTTTTCTCTTTATACTGTGCTAATATTATCGAAAGTTTGGATGGAAACCCAATATCAAATAGGGTTAGTGTCGTTTCCACCCATTCCCGTTTCAACCCGAAAACTTATCATTAAAAATGACGATTATTCATGTTCCCGATTCCACCCGTTTTTTTTAATGAAGTACAGTCAAGTCCAACTACCGAAAATATCATTTCCAAGTGAGTGAAAGGCAAACGACAAAACAAAAAAATATAACGACGAAGGCTAAGGCGGGAGCTCCGCTCCGCTTAGCTCCCGCCTTTGCCTTCTAACCTAACCTATCCGAGTCGAGGTATTAACCATAATAAGTGAATGGTTAACACCCCGACTCAGAGTACCCCGAGTCTTTAATGATAAGTTTTCGGGTTGAAACGGGAACGGGTGGAAACGACACTAACCCGGAAAAAGACGATGTTTTTTACCTGCGCTCTGATGGCTGAACGGAGCTTGCTAATATTAGGTCAGGGACAAACTATAGTCTACTAGATATTACATACTACATAGGCTATATTTTTATTCCCGTCAGTTTTAAGTTAAGTTTCCGTGCAATGCGAATACCAGAACAGAAATCCACGAGGGGAAAGTGGCTTCCTTGAAGAATTCAACTACTCATTCCTCTGTTACAATTAGTCAAACCCTTGATTGTTAAGCTCTAGAATTGACGGATCGAGTGACGGTGACGATCCTTCTATCCCTCCCCTCCTTTATTGTTATTCATATTTACAGCTCGCGCCAAATATCTTTGCGTCTCTGAAATTCGATAGTTCGCGCCGCAATTTCGCAATAATAGGTTGCAGAGGGAGATTACTGCTGAGGCGGGAGAGGCACCCGTCCTGCCTCAGCTACGCAGAGGCACCCGTCCTGCCTCAGCTACGCAGTAGTTTCTCCAGTGAAACCTATTAATGCATAATTGCGGCGCGAACGAACGAATTTCATAGACGCAAAGTTATTTGGCGCGTGCTGTAAATGTCTTCGATAAGAAACTTGTTGGCGATCTCTGAATACGATACGCTTCAACAGACTAGATAATTTACCAAATCACTCCTCGACGTGGACGCTCACAGCTCGAATGGGTTTCAAGGGCTTCCAGTCTACCGGGTTTACTAGACATTTTCTTCCTGGGTTACACCTTAGTAACCAGCTGATAGAAACTTCTAGTTGTGATATTATATCGACCCTGGAAAGGCAAACTGCATTAAAAGGCAATTTGGTCGAATATGAGTTTTAGATATGTATCGTTAGAATCGCCTGATTTTTCTCTTCCGAATGGTTTAGGTAACGACTTAATCTGAGCACTTTTGTGGTCGTTAATAAACCGGTGATTTTCACATTTTTGGATAGGTTAGGTTAGGTTAGGTTAGGTATGTCAATAAAGATATGACTTTCGGAAAGTGGAACTATCCTCTTTGACAGTAAATAGGTATTATATTTCTAAATTCTTCATTGTGGTAAAGTTATATACCCTCTCTTCTTAGCATGAAAAACTGTACCATCCATTGCTTGTCTCCTCTTTCCAGTCCACTATCCTGAAGTGTATCCACTATGCTGTTCTTTTTCAGATTGTACTAAAGTAGAATTGTCATTTTAAGACGTCTCTCACCAATATTTGTATATTGACGTGTCCTGCAGAAAGCGGATCTGTGCGAACTGACCCTTATGGTCTGTCATTGAATAATGAAAAGATTTTATATTTATAAGCTTTTGTTATGCCCTGTTGAAGGTATTATGAGCAATTTCGTTCAAAATCGATGTTGAAGTCAATCAAACTGTTCAAACTGATGTGAGAGTTACAATACATATAGTTCAAAAACATAACTTATCTTCGTCAGTCGGGTAATTAAAGATGTCCGTGTCTAGAATACTAAACACGTGGCACGTGACCTTGTGTCAGAACGAGTACTTTAGTTCCGCGGTAATATCCTTCCATCTGTCTTCAGTGATAATCGCTATTGTCCGCGGTATGTAATAGTTCATTGATAACTCATTCATGTTCTGTCTGAATTTTGAGTTGTTTTGGAGCGAAAAGTTTTAGCGTCGTCTATACTAATATTATAAAGAGGAAAGACTTGCATCGAATAGGCTCCGGAACTACTGGACCGATTTGAAAAATTCTTCTTTTACTGTTGGGAAGCTACACTCTTTGCGGTGAACATAGGCTATATTTTATTGCCGTATTCCCACGGTAACGGGAACTACGCGGGTGAAACCGTGTGACGTCAGTTTTTCCTGGGACTTCCTTCCGAGGGCTTACCCGGAGCTTCCGACCGTAGGCTGTTGGGCGTTAAGTGAGGTTTTTTAGTCGGTAGAAGTCCGGCATAGAATACAAAAAAAAAACCCTTCAAATGAAGAAAACTGCGCGTCAAATTTTTTTTCAATAAGTTTGTATACTCCAAGTGTGACGAATCGGCCCTGCCGTGGGAGCCCTCGACGTCACTCTGGGTCGGGAAACGAATATTATGTACTAGAATCTTCCCGCCGTGATAGAAAGGTTGGGTGGTTCACGAGTAGGTAGAAACCAAAAGCAAGTACGTACACTTACCTTATGATTCACCGCAACGAGTCCCTGTTCTCACTCTGGTCGATTTCTCTTGCACCAGTTGCTCTGGCGTGGGTACCTCGCCAGTGCCGTTCACACTCACTTATAAATGTTTGAATTATTTAACTAAAAGTCACTCCCGCGGGATCCCGGTATGTTAATCTTAATTTGGAAGATAATTATTTACTTTGATGAATTATTGGAATTTTACGAAGGAAACTTGTCGCTGCGTGTCGACCGAGCGAAGCGAGTCTCACGCCATCTTGAATGTCCGGTTTCGCGTTTTCACCATTGGCTCGTGTATGCTCGGTTGAATGAGCCTTGCTATTGGTCAATACGCGGAACCTTCACGAATCTAAATTGGCGGGAAGATTTGAATCGGGTCAAAAACGTTTACGTTTCAATTTGGAAACAATTTAAGAAAATACAATCGCGAAGAGCAAACATTCCGCCCACCAAAATACGGCTGGTATTTTCCGGATACGAATGAAAAATAGATATATGAAAACGTGTAATGCGTAGTAATAAGTGTATAAACTATAACTCAGACTAATGATTACAAACATGCTAACGAGCAAGTGTAAGTTTGATTGATTATTGATCTGTGGGAAGCACTTCAACCAGCGGCCGTTTGATAACCGCGGATTGAGTGGTGATGGTTGCCACACGGAATGTACCGTCGGAACCCGTATGTAGATCGATTACCCTTCCCAGAGACCAATGTAATGGAGTTCGTTTATCATCCTTAATGATGACGATTGAACTCAGTGATAATGGTTTAGATAACATTGTCCATTTCGCACGCTGCGTTAGAGAACGAACAATCGTTTGGATAAGTTGCCCACGAGTGAGTCGATGGAAGTTAACGTTAGGATGGTTCTCATCTGACCCAGAAGTCATAGGTGAAACAACGGTTAATAGAACGAAATAATTTCCAGTACCGAATAAGTTTAGTCCCATGTTAGCACGAATAACGTTATAAAGGCTACGACGACCTACGAATCTATGCAACGCCAACATGAAAGCCTCTGTTAAAAGATACGACGCAACCTTAAGATAATATACCGCTCCTGTCACCAAGCAGAGCAATATGCACAAGTAAGCTTTATCTACCTTAGTCTCACCATGATGAGTTCCTAACTTGATACGAAATGGTGCACCAAAGTTAACACCAACCACCGAGAATTGTTTGATCTGGCTTAGCCGGTATGACGGTAGATCTGTCCCAAACGATTCCAATGGCTTATAATGAGTTTTACAATCACGTATGCAATGCGAAAAACAGTCACGAATAACTTGCCCCACCGAAACCACCCAGAAACATCGCAAGAACCAGTAACGAGTCTCATAGTGTCCGGTGTGGCGATGTTTACGATGAATTGGTTTAATTAGTATGAACCTATAAGGATAATCGCAGGGGAGCAACGCTGGATGATTTCGCTCGCACTCAAAACTAGCACGGGAATACCCGCCCACCCTGAGGAAATCCATCGCGTCCAGACACAGATTACGCTTGCGTAAGGATCTGGGAGACAATCGATTTAATTCCAACTGTTGATCCGTGACTGAACGCGCTTGGACAAGCTTAACCATAAAGAATAAGAATGTATAGATTCCCCCGACGGAAGTAATTGGTCCTGGATCAAATACCAGAGGTTTACGTCGGATATATGATAGAATACGAATGCTTTTATCGAGTGACGAATAACGCTGTAAAGAATAATCGAATTGAGTCTCATCGTTGCTGCTCACTTGATTTGTAACTAGTACGCGCGATCGGCGCTCCACCGCACGCACCACGCTGTTCCCCGAATCCCGATTGAAATGTGTGAACCAATGGTCGGATGATTGCGGTAACCAGGGTGGTCCTAACCACCACCAGAAGATATGTAACAAGTCACGTGGCAACTGTCCCGGCAAGCACCCGTCAGCGGGAATATCTGCCAAAGCCACAAGATGCCACGATTCCATTGGAACACTATACCGAGTGGGACCAACCCGATCAGCTACGAACGTAGTCCAACGCGAAGAATGCGGAGAGAACAACGATTGTACAATTATAGAAGAATCCGACCGCAAATAAGTCACATGCACCGAGAAGTTAAGACTATAAGTATCGAAAACGAATCTAACAAGATCAGCTAGAACCACGGTAACATACGGTTCGCAATGGGGTAACGAAAGTTTTCTAAGAGGGGCTACTCGAGCCTTCACGCATAACGGTATAACTTGTGTATAACGCTTGGTGAAAAGTATGCGAATGTAAGTTATAGCCCCATTGACCAGTTCGAAACTATCACAAAAGTCATGAAGTTCACACGATAGAACCTGTGGACCCGTGATATAACGTGGAAACCTAAGGTCTTGTAAAGTTAATAGGTGGTTACTCAGGCCTCGCGACACCTCAGAGATATCCGCAGGCGGAGTTTTATCCGTCAACTCTCGAAGTGACCAAAGCCTCTGTAAGAGGGGCTTAGCCAAGGCTACGTTAACGGGTGATACGAGAGGTGGATCAAGGACCCTTGCAATCCCGATTAAGATATTTCGCTTGGCACATGAACGATCAGGTGGTTTGTAAGTGCGACGAGTATCGAATGTTGGATCCCCCATGGGACTCAGCACGGTGGTTGTTAAAGGTTGATCATCAGAAAACGATTTAGATTTCAGAAGGCTCTCTTCTGAAGATATATCTGATGACAATTGAGACTCTTCACAAGGTTTGGGTGAGATTTGATGCAACGATGACGTCATCGACGACGTTCGACCTAACAGCAGCCAACCGAATATAGAATTAAACGCATTGGGTTGATTGGCTGTGCCCTTGATGCGTTGATTCAATAGTGAATCAACAAAGACATCTGCACCAAACAGAATGTCGATAGGTCCAGGTACATTAAAACCTGGATCTGCTAACGGTAACGAATTGATATGAGACCAACCTACGGTATTGATTTTAGATATTGGTTGATCCCCGCATATTGTATGAATAACGTGGAGGTCCGCGTTAAACCGATATTGATTGTTAGATGCAATAGAACAATTTACTAAGCCGATAGTGCTAGCATCAATGTGATGATATGATATTGGTGACGGATTGATTAGGATTAAGAGATAAGCATTGTGCAGCGTTCTTAGTAATAAAGTTGTTCTGACTGCCCGTATCGAACATAGCCCGGAACGATTGATATCGTCCGCGACCGTCCCTTACTTGAATTATTGCTGTGGCAAGCAACACAGTGGTGGCAGAATCTGGCTTGTGGGTTAACCTTGCCTTGTCTCCCCTGGCTATCAGAGCCACCGACTGCGAGTCCGATCCACCCGTATGACCATCACTGGTGACAGTCCGATCCTTATGGAGAAGGCTGTGATGTTTATGTTTACACTGGAGGCAGCGAAACACCGTTAAGCAATTCTTGACCGAATGTGATGGTTTAAGGCAATTAAAACACCACCGTTTTTCAATAGCGATCGACATACGATCGTCTACCGATTTGTCAAGAAATGTTTGACAACGAGTAATAGAATGATTGCTTGAACAATAAGGACACTCAAGTGGTTTGCTACTTGGCACCCTATCATTCCGAATATTTTCGATGTTAGTTTGTTTGTCCGATTTTTCGACTAAAAGAGTGTGCGTGGTATTAATGCGCTTAGCGATTGCCTGAGGGGTAGACGTCTGGAGAACATCCTTGGAGGGACGACTTTCCTTGGTAGCATCAGAGAAATGGTTATCGCGTAAGGACGCTTCACACTTGGAATGCAAAAATTGTTTTATTTCGAGATAACTAGGAAACTCAGAATGACAATATTTCTCCTCAAATTCACGACGCAATTTCGAATCGAGCTTAGATAAAAGATGATAAACGATAACAAAGTCCCAATGTTGAACGGGGAGTTTAAGTCTCCTTAAAATACTCAAATTCTCATCGATACTGTCCAAAGTCCTACGAAACTCAACCGCGTTTTGAAGTTTGAAAGTAATGTTAAAAACATCCTTCCAACAAGTGAAGGCTAATTCCCGCTTATTTTGATAGCGAGCAACTAAACTAGCGTATGCATCCAAGTAGTGATCACCCGTTACGGGAAATGTTCGAATAAGCGTTAACGGATCACTGCTCAAGGACGACACTAAATAATGAAATTTCTCAACATTTTTGAGTGCTGAACTTTCATGAATAAGCGCATTGAACGTATCTATAAATTCTGGCCACTCTTTAATTTTACCCGAAAATATAGGTATTTGAATTTTCGGTAGTCGGACTCGGGATAATGATGATGATAATGCCTGGGTTTGTTGAGAAACCTCGGACGTGTTTAAACTTGAGTTTGTTAATTGACGACGAATTGACATTATTTGCAAATATGTATCATCAAACCGTATTCGAATCTCATCATCATCACCGTCATCACCACTCTCGGTAGACTCGACAAGTTCCATTATAGCAAAATGAGTGTGCTCAAACTCAGCATTATATTTGTCTAACTGGTCACAGTATGAAAGGAATAGATCGCACTGGCTATCGTCGTTCAAAGCAGACTTACCTACTTCGAGTGCCTTTAGTACACGATTCACAGCAACAGTACGTCTTCTACGTAATACGGGTAACTGTTGAACAGTATAAATCACTGATTCCAGATGCTTCGGCTTAGAACTGCTAAGTTTGCGCACTACACGTTTCGGATTAAACGACATTGTATTGGTATAAGTTTCAAACGAATGTAAACAATACCAAAATATCTATCACTAATTTCACTGAACAGGCACAAATTGTCTCAACAACGGTTGTTGGTAGGTATAAGCACGTATCGTATTAACAGTCGTAAAGAAATATACACTGTTACTTAAAGAAGTATAACACAATTATTTTCTCAAAATTTCTATAAGTGTTGAAAACACAACAATAACACGAAATGTAAACAAACTTATGGTTCTGTGGTCAGACTGAACGAACAGATCTGACGACCGAATGAACATTTGGTTTTTGCTTAATAAATTTGACTTGGTTACGAGACTTTTAAACAAAATTGATATGTTTGATGTCAATAAAATTGATGATACTACGATGAACCATAGATTTCTAGACTAATAGAATGAACAATGTTATCCACTGAACGGAAGTCACTCAGAGTGAGTGAATTTATCGAGTAATGACGTCAGCTGCAATGACTTCCGTCCGTTCACCGTGATCATGTACCTACCTATTCGAAATTCGAATCTTTTATGGAATACCTACCTTTAAAAGTATGATGCAATTTGAGTAAAATTATGAATTTCAAACAGCAAATTATATGTTTCGGATGAATTTGTGTAATGTAAAAATGCCTATGGAGGTGAAATATAGCAATATTAGATATGTGTGTAGATAAATAATGTAATGTTAGACAATATGTATGTATGGAAATGACGCGATTTATAAGTCTGAACGCACCAGCGGTATTAATTAAATGAAATTTCGACTTCGAGTGATGATCAGGGCGAGTCCCGGGTTTCGGCACCAAAAAGATGTGACGAATCGGCCCTGCCGTGGGAGCCCTCGACGTCACTCTGGGTCGGGAAACGAATATTATGTACTAGAATCTTCCCGCCGTGATAGAAAGGTTGGGTGGTTCACGAGTAGGTAGAAACCAAAAGCAAGTACGTACACTTACCATATGATTCACCGCAACGAGTCCCTGTTCTCACTCTGGTCGATTTCTCTTGCACCAGTTGCTCTGGCGTGGGTACCTCGCCAGTGCCGTTCACACTCACTTATAAATGTTTGAATTATTTAACTAAAAGTCACTCCCGCGGGATCCCGGTATGTTAATCTTAATTTGGAAGATAATTATTTACTTTGATGAATTATTGGAATTTTACTAAGGAAACTTGTCGCTGCGTGTCGACCGAGCGAAGCGAGTCTCACGCCATCTTGAATGTCCGGTTTCGCGTTTTCACCATTGGCTCGTGTATGCTCGGTTGAATGAGCCTTGCTATTGGTCAATACGCGGAACCTTCACGAATCTAAATTGGCGGGAAGATTTGAATCGGGTCAAAAACGTTTACGTTTCAATTTGGAAACAATTTAAGAAAATACAATCGCGAAGAGCGAACACCAAGACAAGAAAGATAATTTCGTTGATGTCATGCCAGACTCCTAATGGTTAAAACTACTCTGTGACCTTTCATCAGTATCAGGTAAACCCTCGGAAGGATGTCGCATGAATCCCAGCAGACTTTGGCTGCTACGGCAGCCTCATCTAAGGATTCAGGTGCTTCTTCTTGGTGTTGATTGAGGTCTTGTGGTGAGGTCTTCTTGGGGCGTGAGGCCTGAGTATAACTCTCCCGTCATGCCGCTGTCATGGACCAAAATGGTACACATTACCCTACTTTTAACTGCTTAAGACAGATCAACAAAACTCCAAGTAGGTACTAATTTGGTTTTGAATCTTCAATAACCGTTATTATCCGAACAATAAATCGTAATTGGAGCGATAAGTTCAGTTTTTACTACTAATTGTTAGGCTAAGGCCACAAATTGCGGCCTTAGTTTTTTTTTACGATTTTCAGTCTCAATGGCCAAGGATGGGTATTCAGTGTTGAAAACTATTTGTCTCTATACTTATTGTTTATGGTTTACTTTTGTTTATCTGTCGTCAAGGTTGTGGAGGGAATTGGTTGATTTTTATTATCTGTAGTAATATTATAAAGAGGAAAGATTTGTGTGTTTGTAACCATAAACTCTGAAACAACTGCACGGTTTAAAAATACATGTAGGCATCTATATTATCATACATTCTTCATTTTGACTGCCTTGCTGGTCTTTTTTTATTAACGTGAGGGAATATCCTTCATGGATGCTATGCCGGACTCCTACCGACTAAAAAACCTCACATAACGCCCAACAACCTATGGTTGGGAGCCCCGGGTAAGCCCTCGGTAGGATGTCCCAGGACTCCCAACAGACCTACGGCTACCACTGCGGCCTCGCCTAGGGGTCTAGAGGTGTCCTGGGGTATCCTTCCGAGGGCTTACCCGGGGCTCACAACCATAGGCTGTTGGGCGTTTCGTGAGGTTTTTTAGTCGGTAGGAGTCCGGCATAACATCCATGAGGATTTTCCCTCACGTAAAAAAAAAAAAAAAAAAAAAGGTGGCTAGAGGTCGAAATGTGCGACTGTCGTTTTTCGGGGTTCGATTCCCACCGGAGTAAAAAATGTGTGTGGATCCATAAATATTTGTCTCGAGAGTCTGGGTGATTCTATGTACCTATAAAGAGTATCTATTTAAAATAATATAAGTATTCATATCCGTACCCATAACACAAGCAGGTTTTTTCTAGTTTACTTTGGGATCAGATAGCGTTGTATGAAAATCACCGTAGAGAATTTTTTTTCATAATATTAACTGCCAAATTGTAAAGGAAATAGGTAGAGCCAGTAGATACGGTAAGGTTCGATTTAGGCAATTTTCCGCAGACCAGCACATCAGATCACACGACAGGTCTTACCGGCCCCATACACGTACAATATTATTGACTTAATAATATTGCATCAATATTTATTTCCGTCCGAATATAGTCTGTTCAAACCTCAATATTACCCATACACGGTCAATTTATTGCTATATTGATCAATATTATTGTACGTGTATGGGGCCGGTTACAATATTTTTACAGGGTCGGCAGCGCGAGTGTAGCGCCTCTGGTGTTGCAGAAATCCATAGACTGAGGAGTTCGGTTCGTCATTCCTCCCTTACAGTCCGTTCATAGTTATTATTACCTCTGACTGACAGCTTGTCGATCATTTCCTGTGTGTTGTCACAGCAGTAAAGTCGCCCTATGAGTGCCAGCCTACGACATTTTACCGATTATAGTGGAGATTATAACTTCCAACCGTTAGCTCGAAGAGTTTTGTTTTTCATGTCATAATATACTTAACTTTACTGAAACAGTGCGCTTATAACTATACGATTGAATTTGAGATTTTTTTTTTAAGAATATCTAAAAAGAAACATTCACTAGCATCACCAATGAAGGTGAAGTTGCTGCTTCCACAAAGTTCCAAATCTCAATTAATGGTCACACTCGAAAAAAACGATAGCAAAAGAAGAAAGTAAGTTTCGACTGAAAGTTAGATTACATGGGAGAAGCAAAAACTTATTGGGGTAACACAGCAATCAAGATAGGCAACCTAAGTGCTAGAGGTAATATATGTATGTTGGGCGTTACGTGAGGTTTTTTAGTCGGTAAGAGTCCGGCATAACATCCTCTGAGGATTTTCCCTCACGTAAAAAAGAAAAAAAAAAGAAGCCCCCTGTATTTATTTTCTTAATTATCTTCGATGTACAGACAGCGACCTGTTACGATTTTTATTATATGTATTGATATTGATGTTAACTGTCAAATTCTAAAGACAATACGTAGAGCCAGTAGACACGGTAAGGTGCGATAGGGGCTGTCTTCCGAAGCCGCTCAGATCGCCACAACACACGACAGTTCTGAGAATGTTTCTACACCCTCTGTTGCTGCAAGCATGTGGATGCTTGCAGCACCACTGCATTGCAGAATAAAGACTGCCTCTGTGGCGTAGTCGGCAGTGATACCGCCTGCGGGGCTGGAGGTCCAGGGTTCGATTCTCGGGTCGGTCCAAATATTTGTGTGATCCACAAATGTTTGTTTCGGAGTTTGGGTGTTTCTATGTATAATATGTATGTATTTAGGAATACCTATATAAGTACCTATGTCTATCAGTTGTCTAGATCCCGTAGCACAAGCTTATAGCTTAGTTTGGGCTAGATGATGCTGTGTGAGAATGTCCAACAATATTTATTATTATTATTATTTAATAATTCAGAAATCTGCGTAGTCAATGGAGACTCGGAGAGTATATATACACTGACTTCTGAATATCTAAAATACTTTCTTAGATTTCACACTGAGATTGTGGATCGATCGCCTCGGTTTTCCCATCAAATGGACTATAAACTTATCTACCGTCATATTGGTATTAAAAATCCGAACCTATACCAATAGATCAATAGTCACGTGGAACAATAGTTGTCGTTTGACAGATGTTACTCAACACGTGTGGACGATGGGCATGATGTATGGGTTATTGTTCAGATGACCTCGCTGGTTAACTGGCTCGAGATGGGATCGTTTCCTTATTTTTGTAACTAGCGGACGTCACGCGGTTTCACCCGCGTAGTTCCCGTTCCCGTGGGAATACGGGAATAAAATATAGCTTATGTTCACCGCAAAGAGCAATGACGTATCATTATATAGACACGTTATACAAGAACATTGCGGCTTTCAAAAACAGCAAAACTTTTATAAATTTGAAAAAAGAATTCTATAAATTATCTGTGGTAGCATGCATAAAGTCAATATCAGAGGAATGTGGGGAAAAAAGGGAAACCTGAATTTCACTAACTGAGACATAATATGGTTAATGTATTTACGAGTAAAGTACGTAATATTTAAATTTATGAAATGTTAATGTAGTTTATCGGATTAGTAATTATTAACGTAATTTAAGTCATAAAATAAAAATATAACAATATCATACAGAAACATTTATTTAATAAGTAATAATTTAGTACCTAGTAAGTAATCCAAATTTTTGTAATTTAAGTCATTTTAATAATCTTAATATTATTATATTATTTTTATGTATCATTATTTTTTAAGAAATATAATTACCTAAATAAAAAAAATATTCAAATAGCAAAATAAAACATTAGTACAAAATCTCCCCGACATCCCCTTACGGGTCGCGGGCGCCAAACCACAGACTATAGAGTACATTTTCCTTCTGCATTCAATAAGCTTGCCGCCATTTTATCGATCCGAGAAAATGAAATAATATTATTATTTCTATTGTACTTACGCATGAAATGACACGTTTTTATATTGAACAGTTGCTGTGTAGCTTGTGCATCATCTGAAGATACATGAAGGCATGTTTTTTTCGAGTTTTCTTTACTAACAGAATTTAAAAGAAAGAAGAAAGAAGAAGAAAAATATCATCAAGATCATTTCTTCCCTTTACACCATGCAAATTAAATGAATACTTTAGAAGGTATAGCACAGTCAAATATTGCGCAGCGAAAGTAATTTTTGTCGCCATGATTGAACATTACACGGGTCACATACTAACTTATTTTTCGACTTTCATCGTAAACATTTTTTCTTTAAAAAGTGAACAACGCTTTCAGCAGATTACTTTAGATAGGTGTAATATTTAAAAGATAGCAATTTCATAGGAAATAGTAAACAAAGAGCCGGTATTTTAGATTTTTCTTCAGTATAAACAATTTACGCACAAACACACAATTCAATTACATGCACCGATGTTGTAGAAAGTATCGTGTTTATAATGTCATGTCATCATTCAAATGTCATCCATATTCTGAAAAAGAAATTAAACATAGAGTTCTCAAACTCTTTTGAAAAACATACTGTACTACCCATAGATTTAGAATTTTTCGCTACTGTAGAGGATCAACATAGAGCAACGCGAACTGTCTAAAGGCGCGCGTTGTTCTATGGTTAACAAACACCATAGAGCAATACTTGTTTTATAATAAATATGAACTGTTATTAAGTAATAAGGGCAACCAGAAGACGCTTGACTCAAAGAATATCGAGTGTATTTTACAAAAAAATAAATAATTAAGACAAAATGGACATTTACTGGGACATCCTTTCGAGGGCAAACCCGGGGCTCCCAACCGTAGGCTGTTGGGCGTTATGTGAGGTTTTAGGTAGGAGTTCGACATAGCATCCGTGAAAGATTTTCTCTCACGTTAAATAAAAAAATAGGAGGCTCCCATGCAACAAATGAAACTTTTTGTTGTTTTTTGGTATGGAACCCTCCGTCCGCGAGTCCGACACGCACTTGGCCGGTTTATTATAATATTAGTGTACATGATGGTTTATAAGAAACTTCGTCCGCGTAGAAGTCGTTATCGTGTAAAATCATTACCTTCCTTTGGTGCAGTCAGTTAAAAAGTAGCCTATGTCTTTCCCTTGTACTCAAACTATCTCTATATCAAATTTCATCAAAATCGATTTGTTGATTTAGGCGCTATAATAGGTACATTTGTGTTATACATAAGTATAGTAGCAAGATAAAACAGACGGGTGTTGTGATGTTGTTGTTGTCCAGTAGTTGACTACCTAAGGTTAATATTATAAATGCGAAAGTAACTCGGTCTGTCTGTCTGTTACGCTTTAACGCCTAAACGGCTGGAGTAATTGAGATGAAATTTGGTAGGGATAGATAGTTAAATTAGGAAAGACATAGGCAGCTTTTTAACTGACTGCGCAAAAGGAGGGTTATGATTATAAGCGATAACGACTTCTACGCGGTTTAAGCCGCGGGGAACAGCTAGTACCTACTTAAATAACCCGGTGACTTTCCATCCATAAATTTGACTACATACCTGCCAGTTGCCTTAACGATATCTCAGCATGATGGATGGCACCATTCTCGCAGCCTCTCAGATAAGATAACTTGCATGACAGCAGACACACTGACACACATTAATTTCAGACTAACAGACAGAAAACAATCATTTAATGTCTTGTAACTGTCTTTAAAAGTGACTATTCTAGTTTCATGTCTTTTTAAGAAGTAAAATTGAAAACCTTTTGGTGTATTTTGAAAAAAGAATCGATTTTACTTGAATTTATTATTAATAGAAAAATGATCATAAACCGCAGATTTGTAAAAATAAAAGAATTCAACTATTTTTGACATGAATATAATAATATGACATTAATATTAATCTATACTAATATTATAAAGAGGAAAGATTTGTTTTTTTGTTTGTTTGTTTGTTTGTTTGTAACGAATAGGCTCCGGAACTACTGGACCGATTTGAAAAATTCTTTGACTGTTGGAAAGCTACACTCTTTGCGGTGAACATAGGCTATATTTTATTCCCGTATTCCCACGGGAACGGGAACTACGCGGGTGAAACCGCGTGACGTCCTCTAGTTTTACATAAAACTAGCGGACCTCACGCGGTTTCACCCGCGTAGCCCCCGTTACCGAGAAAATACGTAATAAAATATAGCCTATGTTCACCGCAAAGAGTGTAGCTTTCCAACAGTGAAAGAATTTTTCAAATCGGTCCAGTAGTTTCGGAGCCTATTCGATGCAAACAAACAATCAAATCTTTCCTCTCTATAATATTATATTATAGAAAATTGATCATAAACCGCAGTTCTGTAAAAAATAAAAGAAATGTAAAATTTTTTCATGACATTAATATTTATGTAAAACTCGATGGCGCTCGCGGCTTCCCTTGCGTGAAATTATAATCGGTACAAATGTAAGCCTATCTGTTATTTCCGAGTCTAACCCTGTACCAAATTCGTTCCATCTGGTTGGAACGAATTTGGTACAGTTTCCATTCAGCCTTTAGAGCGTGAAAGAACAAACATCCACACTCACAAACTTTCGCAGAGATTTACTCGAAATCATGATTCAGGCATGAAAATCTTATGATACGCGATAACTTGAAGAACAATGCATTTAAACAAATTTTGTTAATTAAACAAAGATCATTTGTTCTAAAATTAAGTCCCACAATAAATTAATCAAGATAATTATTCACGTCACTACGCTAAAATATTATCAGGCGGTATCTAGATGTACCTCAGCGTTGCACATGTTCACTAAATGAAATTAAATCGTCAGCGTGTGCGCATATATGACGTCACTTGAAAGAAAGAAAGAAAGAAAAGTATTTATTCTTGGCCCAATCTAAGGTATCATGTACATAATATGCTAAGTATCTAAAGGGTCTATTAGGTTTGACCAAACAGAAATTGCCAAATTATCACTTGCTGAATGTTTCGCATAATTTCATTTGCCAAATTGTTATCTAGCAAAAAATCTCTTCACAAATAATTGTAACGCAAACGTTATTATCTGGCCAGTGAACAACAAAAACTTATTTACCAACTAGTACTTTTACCAATTTAAATTTATTCAAATGTTTCATTTGGAAAAATATATTTATATCTCATTTATTTTTTTGCGGAGCTAGTATTTCAATCGATGGTTATAAAAAAATAACCACGATGGCTAATGCGAGAGCTCCGCTCCACTTCGCTCCCGCATTAGCCTTCTAACCTAACCTAACCTATCCAAGTAGGGGTGCGCCGTATTCGACTTGGAACCGTTTCGAGGTTACACCATCGAAATTGTTGGCATAGCAAATCATTAGAGCAAATGTTTTTGGAACTGGCATACGCCGTGATCACGGAGAATCAGGGGGCTTGCAATAGTACCGAATTATCGGAAATACTACACATCATTTTTTACTAATGTTTGATCGGAACTTATAAATGAATCAATGAGGAAATTTTACATACATACATACATAACATCACGCCTGTCTCCTAACGGGGTAGGTAGAGACTAGGACTTTCCACTTGCTACGATTCTGGCAAACAACTTTCGCTTCTTCAACTTTCATAAGTGTCTTCATACATGCTCTTCGGTTAGGGGTACTCTTGACCTGGCCTTTTCTCAGAAGATTATCGATTTTATCGACATGAGTATGCCGAGGTCGACCCCTACCAGTTTGCTCATTCACTCTCGCTTCATAAATCTGTTGAGGAAATTGATATTATAGGTATAACAAATATATATATATTGAGAAAATTTTGATATTATATAACAGATATATATTAACTGCTATGTTGGTCTAGAGGTCGAAATGTGCGACTGCGGATCACGAGGTCGAGGGTTCGATTCCCACCGAAGACAAAAATTTGTGTGACACATAAATGTTTGTCTCGGGAGTCTGGGTGTTTCTACGTATGATAAGTATGTATTTAAAAGTATATAATGCATTAATATCCGTAGTCTGATACCCATAACACAAGCAGGTTATTCCTAGCTTACTTTGGGATCAGATAGCGTTGTGTGAAATGTCCGTGAATATTTATTTTGTTTATTTATTTATATTCTTTATCAATTTATTTAAAGAAATACCTAAGTGCCGTTTTACTTTGATCTAAGTGTGGCACAGTAAATATGGGGAAATAGATATTATTTATACTTCTAATTGACAAACGCAGTAATAATCGTGATATACCGTTTTACCTAGTCCTTCGCAACATTATCTAATAATATTGTGCTGTTATAGCTGCAACTCGTTTTTCGAATAAAACGTTTTAAAAAGGCAGTCTTTGTGTCAGCTTGAATTAATTTATTTTTATATTCCGCTCGCCATTTTGACGTCGCCACTAGCCTGATGGTGCGCCGTGGTGCATCTTCTGACTTCTGACAGTGGTGCTCAAGTTGGCGGCCCTGTGATGTGCCTCTTCACGCTCCTCTTGAAGAACCCGGGATTGTAAGATGAGGGAAAGACGTGTGCGGGCAGGTCGTTCCAATAGTTTATACTAATATAATAGAGGAAAATTTACATAATGGTTGTAATTTCATAAACTATGAAACTACTGAATCGTTTCTAATGATTATTTGCCCTGCTAGCTCTGCGATCTGTAAACAGTCACTGCATTTATACAAAGATGCCTGTTCAATTTTTTTTTTAAATAGTATATTTTTTTAAATAGTCTGGCACTTACCGTCAAGGTTAACTAGCTGCATGTATTTTTATTTTTTTTTATTTTAATCTCAAAATGAATGACGTGACAAATCTCATCTCAATTTACGTATTTATCCGAATGTTACACAGTCTTTGTTTCAACTGAATATCCTAATTCATCAATCAATCAAATCAGTCTATATCAGTCCACTGCTGGACGTAGGCCTCTCCCAAATGACGTCACAACACACGGTCCTGCGCCTTCCGCATCCAGCCACTCCCTGCGACGCTGCGACCTTCTCTCGTTGGTCCATCAGGAACCTGGCGAGGGGTCATCCTACCCCACGTTTACCAAGTCGCGGTCTCCTCTCCAGAACTCGTTGGCTCCATCGGCCATTGGATCTTCTACAGATGTGCCAGTCCACTGCCACTTCAATCCGCTTCCTCTGCAAGCTGTGTACTACTTCAAACCGCTTACCTACTCTGCGAGTTGTTAACTTACAAATTTTTTTACCTACCTACAATTTTTTTTTTCACAAAATCCCTACTAATATTATAAATGCGAAAGTAACTCTTTCTGTCTGTCTGTTACGCTTTCACGCCTAAACGGTTGGAGCAATTGAGATGAAATTTGGAATTGAGATAGTTCGAGGCTGGGAAGGCCATAGGCTACTTTTTGACCGACTGCGCAAAAGCAGTAATATGTTACTTTTTTAATAAAAAGAAAAACGAATTGTGAGTACCGATACAAACCCTTCCGGTTTACTGGTACAAAGAAAGAAATTGTAAATGTTTACTCTTTTGTATAAATAAAAAAATAAAAATAAAGCGTTATGATTTTACGATATAAATGATTTCAACGCAGCCAAAGCCGCGGGGAACAGCTAGTGTTATAATAACTTACAAAACCTCAAATTATCATATCAAGCGTCGGCCTCAATAGCAATCCTTGATTTCTTCATGTGTGACAAACAAACACACAAATTGATTGCACACGATGCGCGTACGCATAGCAGCTACCGCTAACCGATAGGCGTCACGAACTACATGATTTCTTTATTTATTTACTAAAAATCTTATAACATAGAAGTACTTGTATTACATCACGAATGATAAGTGACAATGCACGCGGATTAATTTTTGAACGAATATTTTTTACGGACATTTACGGATATTGTAACTGAACATTGAATTCAGTCGTGAAAAGTAAAAGTGTGACCCACCAGTATGTTTGCAACCGATCTTTGTGGCGATGTGATGCGGCCGGGCCAGTCAAAATGGGTTACCTACTCTCCCACCTCGTTAGCAACATTGGGTGGGGTGGGGTAGCTTCATACCATGGGTGATGTTAATCGCCCTGGGAGATGATCCGACCAAGGGGCATAGCAGCGAGGACTTTAGAAGCCACTGATGCGTTCTTGGGGCTCCACCCTTAAATGGGTAGGAATATTGAGAAAACGAGCAGTCACCCACACATCCTCCGTCTACCCAACATGAGGGTAGTGCTTTATGAAGCATTCCCAAAGTAAAAAAGGTTACTCGAAACTTAAGCTACTAGTTTAATCGCGCGAGGTGGTTAGGCCATTGCTGTGTTGAAACAGGCAGTAGCTGGTTGTGACTACTCTGATATTTTCTATCCTCTCCTATACCTTAGACTTTACGAGTATGTTACTGACAAGAGCACAGAAACGTTCAAGATTAAAAGAAAATGCGCCAAACTGCCATTCAACGCACTGAGCTAATGGGGCTACGATGAGAGCGCTTTAAAACGTATGAAGCTTAGGCGTGAATTATACAGAAGCAGCATACGGTGACGATACGGGACAGGCACAGCTTATGCTCCTGTGACATCCTTCCCAGGCAAAGGGCTTATCCGGGGCTCCCAACCTTAGGCTGTTGGGCGTTACGTGAGGTTTTTTAGTCGGTAGGAGTCTGGCATAACATCCATGAAGGATTTTCCCTCACGTTAAATAAAAAAAGGCACTACCCCAAAATTCGAATCATTTGGCACCACTTTTTAAACAAAATGTATACCACGCACGTGCGCCGCGCCTCTTCCGTAGAACATGCCCACTCGTGCATTTTGTGGGACAAAAGTTCGATGCGGCATCATCATCATGCGATGCCCCTGTGTCACACCGTCATCACCGCATTCCGCTTCTGTATAATTCACGCCTAAAAGCTCTTTTTTGAACCACTGTCATTCAAGGCTCATCAAACGCACATAACTCTTAATTACAGCGATTGTCATGTTCTAAGCGTGTGAACGGAATTACAGAAAATACGTATGATTAATATTGCGTCTTTTGTACATGTGTGTTAGTATAACTTGTATAATATAACTAACTATGTAACACATAACTAGCCGTGAACATATTGTGCTGGACGCAGTAGTTAAATCATAGTAGACTTAGAAGCTAAATGGTCTGAGGTCTCCCCCATCCCCCTCTAAAACAAGCAGAATATTTTTATTATGCGGTGGGTCACATAAGGCGATTCCTGTTACGAAGTATCAAAGATAATATAATGATACTACATACTATTACTTAGAAGCTAAGTAGTCTATGTACTCGACCGACTAAGATGGCGGAGATGAGAACGATATGTCTGAAAAAGTGCGCTTGCATTGCAACCACAATAAACCAGTAGTTTATCCACTAATTTATCTAAAACCTAGCACCTTCAATTGCTTATTAGATCTTGTCCTGTAGGTACATCACAAACTGATTTACATACACGATACCTTGCTCATGTAGGACCTGGGAATTGAGGATATCCTCAAGACTCGGAAGGTGTCATAGCTGGCTGAACAGTACACCGAAATTTTAGCAATCTATTTTAATTTTGCTCTTTAACATCAACCAACAGTTTTGAATGTTCGAAGCTCGGTGGCCTTTAAAATGACTGTCGTTAAGCTAAGATGATGAAAAACCTTGAAAATGTCAGCGGCAAGTAGCCATATCCTGTGCCTGTCCATTTCTACACGACAATAGGGACAAAGTACTAGTAGTGAAAAATGGGCGTTGGGCGTATAGTAAAGCTTGTGTCTATCCCTTGGTGATAAGACGTGAATGTCTGTTTGTATGTGACATTCTGTTGCCAGGTCATATTCAAGTACATTATAAGCAAAACAGTTGCACGCGAGCGTCTACAAATAGAATCGGTATTGTATTAAATCTCATGAATATTATTTATGAGCACCATTAGTAATCAGTGTAATCACCTTAGCATCGCATCTCATTCAGATACTTACCCACATAATTTTTGAGATGAATTGAATAACAAGAAAGAGGTTTTATTCTACATGAATCTTAAAAATAAAATAAGAAAGAAATAATAATAAAAAAACATAAAAATAAAAGACTCGATAAAACAGTATACAAAATTCTAATTCTATTCGCAATGTAAAACGTGAGGAAAATCCTACATGAATGCTATGTCGGGTTCCTACCGACTAAAAACCACACGTATCCTGCCTAACAGCCTACGGTTGGGAGCCCCGGGTATGCCCTCGGAAGGATGTCCCAGGACTCCCTATAGGCCCATATCGACCCATCTGGGCACTGGTACAATAACCCCTCAAAATGAATTCTGTATACCATCCTTGGGGGAAGCCTGAAGTCGTCGTAGCGTGGACTTTAATCTGTTGAGATGATGATGATAATAATGAGTAAGTAATCATATTACGATTCTGATTACAGTCGCAATTACATACGTATTTCATAATAACGTAGTCTAATCACTACTGCAGTAGTTAACCGCAATGCGAATATCATTTCTACGAATTTTAAGACCGAGCGAACAGATATTAAGTTTAGTCTGTTTGTGTGTATGTTTGATATTTTTTCCAATCGTACGATTTTCTTGAAACTTGTCATAAATGTTTATTGATTTACGAATTTAATTTTATTTGGGCGATAAAGGGGGATTTTTTTCTGTAGCGTCATAACAATTGATTTTAATGTGACGGAAACGTTTAATATTTTACAACATTTTTTTTGATAAAAGGTAATAGAAAAACCGTACAAGGCGAGCCTTAATCCCCCCTTTTTTTCCAATTTTAGTATCTGTTGTTATAGCGGATAGAGAAATGCATAATCTGTGAAAATTTCAACTCTCTAGCTATCACGGTTACTGAGATACAGCCTCATGACGGACAGACAGACAGAAAGCGGGCGACAAAGTCTCATGAATAGAGTGCCGTTTTTACTCTTTGGGTACGGAACCCGTAAAAATGGTACAGAGGGTGTCACTTATACGTATTTCAATATTAACCATAACCTCAGCTAGATTTGGTTCAGGGGTTAAAGAGTGAATAAGTAATAAACATTTTCACAAACTGTCACAATTCTCACAAAATAAATTGTGGAATGATCTCCCTGCCTCGGTTTTTTCCAAACGCCAACAGTATAGGGTTCGTCAGAAGGTGTCTTAGAAGGTTTTTACAGGGTCGGCAGCGCGAGTTTAGCGCCTCTGGTGTTGCAAGCGTCCATAGGCTGTGGTGACCACCAGTGCATCAGGTGGGCCATATGCTTGTCTGCCACCTTAGTGGTATAAAAAAGAAAAAAATGCTGTCAGAATACTGTCATAGGAATTATAATTATTATCAGTAAAATTAGTATGGCACCAACTTTATATTTTATCTGGAAAACTAACGTTTCGAAACTAGGTAGGTAGGTACTCCCATTATGGAACCAGTTTCTTTATTTGTCTTAGATAATGAAGTAAATATATGACTGACACTTCTGTTTATTTCATACTAGCTGTTGTTCGCGGCTTCGACCGCGTAGAAGTCGTTATCGCGTCAAATCATAGCCCTCCTTTTTCGCAGCCGGTTAAAACGTAGCCTATATCCTTCCCAGGGCCTCGAACTATCTCTTTATCAAATTTCATCTCAATCGCTCCAGCCGTTTAGGCGTGAAAACGTAACAGACAGACAGACAAGAGTTACTTTCGCATTTATAATATTAGTAGGGATAGGGATTTAAATACGGGGCCCTATTTTTATTGACTACCTCGGTGGCGCATTCGGTAGTGATACAGCCGCCCGGACGGAACCCTTCCTGCAAGAGCACGACTCACACTTAGCCAACATTTTAAATTCTAAGGTAAATACCAGGTAATTGTCCTCATGACTTACATTATCGTTTTTTTTGTGTTACAATGCCCGCAGTGTGTTTTGGGTTTTTCAAAATATAAGACTGGAAACATCATAATAATATTGAGGATAATAATGAGCTTTAATTAACATTATTCATCATTCGACCTTCCTAAATCTGTTGTGAAGATTTAGAAGTTCCACTAGCATATTGTTCTGTAAAAGAATACTGAGTACATTTAGACCAAAAATATTTATAGGTAACTAGCTGACCCGCGCAACTTCGTTGCGTGATAAATGAAGAACCGCTCGACCGATTTTGTGCAAACTTCACATAAACCATCTACTAAATAGTCCGAACAAAGCCTAAACATTTGGTTTGGATAGGCGAGCCCGTTCTTGAGTTATAAAATTACAACGAAAAGTGGCATTGATTTATATATATATAGATACTTTCAAAAATTCAACAGCAAGCAGTCACAAGAGCCACAACCTGCATTGCATGCGGTCCATTTCAACACGGTTCACCATATATTACGTCGAACAAAATGTAAATGATGAAATATGGACGTATAATATACCTTTGCTTACCCTTTCGAGAATATAAGCTTGACAATATGTATGTATGTACCTATAATATTAGTAAGCATAGAATACAAGCCCCGTGTGGCGACAGGGTCCCGTGTTTGGACGGGTAAGAGTACAAAATGTCGCCACCCGAATACATCCCGAGGGTGTCGTAAGAGGCGACTAATGGAACACTTTCGCAAAATATCCATTGCGTAGAGAAGGAAAACTTGAAATGAAACCCGGTTGTCAGTAAATTGACAATCTTAAAGCCAAATTGGAGGCATTATGGGCGGCTAGAAAAAATTTCAACATCGGGTCGCGACGACCTGCGCCCGTCCATTCAACACGGCAATAGGCTCACCACCTATTACGTGAGACTAAACCTAAAGGTGAATTGTGGGCATTTAATTTGCCTCTGACTACTCTTTCGGGGATAAAAGGCGTGATCATGTGTAAACCAAAATAAATATAATAGTAGTAAATACTTTCAAAATTCTACAATAGTCATAACCTTTCCATTTCAATACGGCAGTAAGTACGGCTCACCACCTATTACGTAGGACAAAATGCAAATGGTGAAACTGTGGATGTATAATAAGTCTCTGCTTACTCCTTCGAGGATAAAAGCGTGACTATGTAATTTATGTTGGTATATAGCATAGATTACAAATAATTTTGTAAGAAATTGTAAAGTTCATAATCTCGACTATGTATAGGCGGCCTTGATCAATTGAATAGTAGAATAGTCGCGACTACCTCATTAACACTTGTAGAAATCCTCGAGACCTAATAACATAGATCGCTAAAGTGTTATATCAATGTGTAATAGAAATATTATAGGACTAAAGAACACATGTAGCTTCGCCCGCCTAACGTATCTTTATCACACAAACGAAGCTTTTTCAAGACACACAGATGAACAAAATATCTATCTATTATCTGTAATAAATATCTCTATGTATAAAAATGAATCCCTATTTTTTTTTTTTTTTTAATATTCACAGACATTTCACACAACGCTACCTGATCCCAAGGTAAGCTAGGAATAACCTGCTTGTGTTATGGGTATCAGACCACGGATATTAATACTTATATACCTTTAAATACATACATATTATACATAGAAACACCCAGACTCTTGAGACAAACATTTATGGGTCACACAAATATTTGTCTCCGGTGGGAATCGAACCCACGACCTCCAGCGCCGCAGGCGGTATCACTACCGACTGCGCCACAGAGGCATTTCCCTTGGTTATCATGAACTGAACTTGACACACTGAACAGCTGGATCGATTTCGCTAATTCTTTTTTTGTTGCGTTAGGTAGATATAGTCAGGAGAAGGTATCTACTAATGGAAAAAAAATTAGAAAATATGCTTGAACTGTTCAAAAAAATGGTTTCTATTGCGATTTTAGATCGAGTCTTGGAAATTAATCCTGAGTGTCAACTACCTGTGTACCGAATTTGAACAAAATTGGTTCAGAGGTTTATAGATTGTTTTTCAGTAAACAAACATTCAAACATCTTCACAAACATTCACACAAATTTCTTTACATTTTTCCTTTGACACAAGAAAAATAAACAATCCTAAATAATTCTTAAGCAATTTAAAACACATTTTACCAAAAAAACTGTTCATCACACTAAAGCTTTTAAAGACAGTCGGAAAATTCGTCTAAAGTAAACCCTTCACATCTGTTATAAATATTTTCATACACAACATAAGTATACACGTGCGTTCAGCCAGGCTGCTTAACCGCGACTGGCGACACCTGTATTGTGTATTATCATTCCGTTCATATTGTTGTTTTTTTTTTACTCGATAATAGCGTACCGTAATCAGTTCCCCTTCAGTTGTAAGCGTGGGTTGACGTAGCACATCACTACGCGCCGCTAGTGATGGGCATACTTCGTTCGCGAGTGTAGTTCTTCAGTAAAACCGTAACTAATTTGCCGCGATCGTGATATTTCTGAAACCAAGGATTTTTAACATATTTACTGAGTAAGGATATTATGTTAACCCTTAGCCACCTACCATAACTTTTTGTCACACAACCACCTACCATACGTCTATGAGACCCCTGAGTAAAATGGTTCTTTAAAGTAATATCTTGTTTATTGAAGTATATTTTTTAGTAAAAAATCAACTTAGGAAAGTATTAAACTCTTTAGTAAAGGTACAAGAGAATCATTTTTATAGGCATTTTGTCTTAATTACTATTAATCAACAATATCTGCTTAAAAACTAAGTCATTTGCTAAATGAGATCTATAAAAAATAATCACATGGATATGAACTTCTTTTATAATTTTTTACTGATTCAATAATCAACCATTGCAAAAAAAAGAAAATGGTGAAAATTAAATTAAATAGAAAAAAATTACAAGCCCTAAACTTATAGTTTTTCACGACAATTATTGCACAGCTTATTAGAAAATTCTCGGCAAATTGGTGATTTGCATTCGAAACTGATGTATTGTGGTTTGCACGACACTGAGGGACACGGGGAAAAGGTACAGGAACGGACGAGTTCGCAAACGACTCGGTCGCCGATATATTTACGTTTTAAATATCTGCTGCGTCTGTGAGACGTATGGTAGGTGGTTAAGGGTTAAACTATATTATATTAATACGTGAAACGAAAACTTTGTAGGTCTTTTTAAGAAAACTGCACCTACGAATGAACATGAATTTTCACATACCTAGTTAAAGTTTCAGTAAAGAAAAGTGTATAAAACAATTTTTTAAACAGTTCATAGTTAATTTAATATGTAATCACCTTGTAAATTAATTTTATTTTTTTATAAATAAATTTCTGTTGATTTTTTTCGGTTACCGAGTTTTTAGATATAAATTAAATTATGTAAAGAGTACTTGTGTAATAGTTTTGTAGTTTTATCTCAAATATTATGATCAGTATGGCACACAGTTAGGTATTTCAGAGTATGCCACGGTTACTTAAATTACGGTGCGCAGTTATTGTTAGTATATATGGGTTTATTTTTGCTCTATCTGTAAAAGTGCTGGCAGAAAATAATTTACACTTTTTGCTTCACTGAGAGACTGTATTATCAATATCCAAATCCTGCAATCTGCAATACACAAAGCTCAGCAAAATTATCCTAAATTTGGAAATATTGTCTTCGAAGTTTAGCCGTAATCTACCGGTTCTCAAAGCAGTATGAGTTTCGTCGAGTCGGACTCGCTCATGGAATGATTCGTACCAAAAACGGCAAAAGATCACGTTTGTTGTTTGGGAGCACTGGGAGCCCCCTATTTTTGAATAAAAACTTCTTTAGGCGCGACTAGGGCAGTAACTCAGATTTTTTTTTCTGACGGAAGTAACGCTTACTGTTTGTAAACTCGAATGAATGATATTAATAGAACATTTGATGCCGTCAATGGCAAAAAGTTTTACTTCAATTGCGCGTAGGTACACACTTTTTTTTAGTATTTGTTGTATATTTTAGTACTTGCGGTAACAAATACATGATCTGTGAAGAATCTCAGCACAAATTCATCTGTTTATTTGCCCGTTGTATATTTTTTTCACCTTGTGTTAATTCACGGTTATCGTTTCATCTTCTCAGTTAGCTGATTGCGACCTCTACTTAAATACCAGTATCTAATGACAATTACAAGCTTCTTTTCTGTCTGTTTGTTCAGATAATTTGATGTCTTATTAATCATGTTATATCTTTGACATGAAAAAAAATTGCTTAACTTATGGAGGGTAATCATAGTAGCCTGGCTGGCCACTCTAGCTGCCACCTAACATTTCTTTAGTGGTACTTATATAAAACTTTATATGACACCTTTTATGTAGTTGTTTGGGCAAGCTTTTTTTACCATTGCAGTAGTAGAAGCAAACAGTGTACCTAATCCAAAAATTTCACTTATGAACAGGACATTTCAAAAGTTAAAACAGAATTTACCTTAATTTTAAAAACGCTGCTCCAAAGAGCAAGTAAAATGTTAGCAACGTTTTTGGAATTAAGGTAATTTCTGTTTTAACTTTGAAGTGTCTTTTCTATAGTTGAGTAATTTAGATCCGGCGAGCTACATCATTTTGTTTTTCATTGCAATTTCAATTATATTTTTAAGACTTCAAGGTACCTTCTTTCTCTTAAGACACCAATAAATTTACTACCGAGTCATGAACTTTATCCCTAACACTTATATCCATCCAAAGGTTGCCTGGAAGAAATTGCATTTAGCGATAAGGCCGCCCGTTGTACATTTTAAAACATGTTTTCCATATGTCATGTAATTCTAAATTGATGTACAATAAAGAATATTTCTATTCTATTCTACATGTTTATCTACCACTTTAGTAGTTTGACAAAATCTGGTCTACCAACGCTTTCTGCTTTAAAAAAAAATACAGACGAATTGAGAACCTCCTCCTTTTTTGGAAGTCGGTTAAAAACTGACAGGGTCTTATAAAGTCGCTCCGTGTCATCGAGACTCATTACATCAATGTAATTACGTGTTAATGTAAATATTACATTTTATAAGAGGCATTTCCTTATCGTAATCTATAATTGCCTGTATTGTTAAGAGGTGTCTATAACCGAGGATTCATGTGTAATCTCTGCTCTATATATAGAATGCTCAATATCCTAACTTAACCTAGAATTGTCTTTTTTTTGCGTCATGGCCCAACCCTATTTTGTTTTTATCGTGTAGAAATCCTACATGGATGCTATGCACTCCTACCGACTAAAACCACACAACAGTCCGGGAGTCCCGGGTAAGCCCTTGGAAGGATGTCCCAGGGTTTCAGGTAGACTTCAGCTACCACCGCGGCCTCGCCTAAATGGTTCGAATACTATCCCGCGTCTGGGGGTTTGTTCGGGTGTTACCCCGCTACATAAGTGAAGGGGGGGGGGGGTAGTTGGGTGTTATCCCACTACTATGAGAGGCGAAGAGACATGCCACCGTCTTGGCCTGAGGCCCGACTCTGCCGAGATCTTAAGGCCAGTCTTTTCCCCCGAAAGTGGTGCAATTGCCATCTTGAAATTGAGAGAAAACTCGCAACAATATCCTCTATACCAAATCAAATTTGTTTGTTTTTACGTTTGGAAATTCACATGGATGCTATGCCGGACTACCATCCATCTGCCTATGGCTCAAAGTCCCGGGTAAGCCGGGAAGGATAAGTCCTGGCTCCTGACACAGACATTGTCCACCATCGTGGGACTCTAGCGGAACATGCGATTGAATCTTCTGATGTGATGAAGCAGATCTTCGAGGTGTAAGCCAGCCTCTCCTCCAGGTACTGCTACTACTACCAGAGACCCGTTACATACTACCCGTTCGCTCTAACTTTGCCGCTGGCGTAGAGGCGTATATCCGAATTGTTAATTAGACGAAGTAAATTGACAGTAGCTAATGTCACTTCGTCATAGAAAATACGCAACATTGTATGAAGCAGTGACATTAGTTGCTGTCAATTTACTTCGTCTAATTAAAAATTCGACTTTAGTATGGAGCCGAACGGCAAAGTTAAAGCGAACGAGCAGTATATTAATATTGTCACGACTTTATCCCCGGAGGGATAGACTAAGGCATAGCATATACCCGACATATCACCTTATTGTTCTTTGTTCCACGTAATAGGTGGTGAGCCTACGACCAGTTCTCATCACTATAATAGTATAGATAAAGTAGTGTCCTGGGACATCCTTCCGAGGGCTTACCCGGGGCTCCCAACCATAGACTGTTGGGCGTTAGGTGAGGTTTTTTAGTCGGTAGGAGTCCGGCATAGCATTCATGATGGATTTTTCTCACGTTAAAGAAAATAGATAAAGAAGTTGACCTATATCTGTCTTATAATAACAAGGAAAGATTTGATTGTTTGTTAGTTTGCATGTATAGACTCCGAAACTACTAAACTGATTTGAAAAATTCTTCCACATTTGGGAAGCTACTCTATCCCTGGATGACATTGGCTATATTTTATTCCCATTTTCCCACGGGACCGGGAACTACATTGGTGAAACAGAATGAGGTCCGGTAGTGATGACTAAAAATTCAAACATTACAACATGAGTTAACGTTAATTACACGACTCTCGATAACTGTAATCAAGTGGATGGGACACGAGTGTTTTGTGAAGTACTTTCTGTAATAAGTGTATTAACTGGTATTATACAGAACATGTTTGTTTTACACAAACTAGCTTTTGTGCGCGGGTCACGTGACGTGGCATCAGTCAAGAAACATTACAAAAATGAAGAAAAAAGAAATCAAATGAATACCTTAACCGTAAATCCGTTTTAAAGCTCCTATAAATTTTCATTATCAACCTTTCTATCGCTACTGAGCGGCAGTAGAAAGCGACAACGACAGCCAGACGGGTGCTCCGTGTTTGTTGCCACGGCGACCATGTTACCTCGAATTGCCGCGGTTAAAAACGTGTGTGCGTCAAAAATATAATAACCCCCTTTTTTATTAAATATTTGTATTTGATTTCCGATGCCAAGTCATCTCATGAAATTTGGAGAGTCAATTTTGTTACACCCAGTATAGTGGATAAAGACAGTGTAGGAAGTCCTGTGGGGTTGTCCTTTTGAGAGCAAACCACCTTCCATAGATTGATGGATGAGCAAATTGTGGTTTTAGTAGGTCGGAGACCGGCATAGCATCTATGAAGAAAATCCCACTTTAAGCGAGCTTTCAAGCTTTGATAAAGTCAATCCTAACATTAACGTATACAATCACAGAGAAGGTAGGCAGAGCTGTCTTTGAATGAGATGAGTTTTGTTGGTACCGCGTTGGACGAGTTTGTTTCCGTCACCGGACACTTGAAAAAATATAAAACAATAATACATATTACTAGCTGATGCCCGCAGCTCCGCCCGCGTGGAATGTTATTCCCGGTCACTTAGGGGTATAAAAAATAGATGTTGGCCGATTCTCAGACCTTCTCAATATGCTCACAAAATTTCATGAGAATCGGTCAAGCCGTTTCGGAGGAGTACGGGAACGAACATTGTGACACGAGAATTTTATATATAAGACTAGCTGACCCGCACAACTTCGTTTGCGTGACAAATGAAAAACCGCTCGACCGATTTTGTGCAAACTTCACATAAACCATCTACTAAATAGTCCAAACAAAGGCTAAACATTTGGTTTGGATAGGTGAGCCCGTTCTTGAGTTATAAAATTACAACGAAAAGTGGCATTGATTTTTATATATATAGATGTTCTATAATCCGATCCACAACTCCATTTAGTTAAGATTTTAATCAAAATTTGGCTTGAAGTCTTTATCAACCAGGCCATAAATTCATAAATAAAACACTTACAACAAGCTACGGAACCACATAAAACAAGTAATTGAAGTAATTCATTTAAAACATTGACATTTTCAAATGATTGTTTCAAACATCTCTGTTGTATGACGTAATTGTGCAACCATGTAGCAAAGATGGCTCCCCTTGTTCGTAATCATTGTTTTAATTGCTGTTTGTTCATTCTAAATGTCACTTAATTATTGTAAACTAAATACTTTTGAAGTAACTACTCACAATGGAGCTATATGTCTCAGTTTGTAGCATAGAGACTTTAACGCACTTGCGATTAAGTTGCTATTTAAGACTACTGATTAGTAATAATGTATTTAAACTAGCGCTACTTGTTTTTCTTATATACCACTAAAGTGGCAGACAAGCATACGGCCCCACCAGATGTACCGGAGGTCACCGCAGCCTATGATCGTTTGCAACACGAACACCAGAGGCGCTACGCTCGCGCTGCCGACCCTGTAAAAACCTTCTAAGTCCCCTTTTGAAGAACCCCATACTACAGGCTTTTGGGAAAACCGAGCCAGAGAGTTTGTTTATAATATTTTTGGTTTTGTGGCTCTTTTCGTGTATAACTAAAATTTAAATTTGAACAGAGTATACTGCTCGCAATCACGGCTAAATAGCCATACAGTCACTGGCAGCGATGTAAATTTAATTTAACTAGAGGGTACGGTAGAGGTAATGTAAATAGTCATTTTAGACATAAATTTAGTTCGCCAAATTTACACCGCTCTCGTTTGATGGAAAGCCATGACGATATCTAGGGGATAAAAACACTCCCACAGGTCACAAGACTAATAAGTGACCACCAAAATTAATGTTCTTCACACTGCTGTAAGGCCCTGCTCAGAAAGAGCGTTTTACGCGCGTATTCAGCCAGCCTCACGCGCGTAGCCCATATACATTGCATGATCAGAAGATCTCGGGCGTTTCATGTAATGCATTTGACAGACAAGCGCGAATGGAAATGCGTTTTAAACCCCGTTTCTTGGCAGGGGGTAAGAAGAGAGAAACAAACGCTTTGACTGAGTGTGCCACGCTTAATTCAACATTTTGAAAATTCAACCTAATGGTCCGAAAGGCTTTTTTTACGTGAGGGAAAATCCTACATGGATGCTATGCCGACTCCTACTGACTAAAAACCACACATTTCCTACCTAACAGCCTACGGTTGGGAGTCCCGGGTATGCCCTCGGAAGGATACCCCAGGATTAGCGAGCCAAGCTTCTATAGTTAGACGGTTCGACAGAGAAACTACCTTTTTCCTGTCTAAGTACCTACGTTGGTAGTAATATCTATACGACCTTTGTCTAAGAAAATTGCGCAGTTTAAAGGGTTTATGGTATATCTATAGCTACTTCTAACGTAGAACATCACCTTGAGTTACTATCAACATGTAACTACCTAAAACTGTCAAGTTATCAGAAGAACCGCTACGTACAGAACTACTTGATGATAACTATGTCAGGTTTATCTCTAATCTGATGTAACTATTTTGATCTAGTCACATCTAGTCAATAAATAGATGTCACTATCTGTGGTGATATTTCAGTAAAGATTGGTTGCGTTCCGTTGAATTGCAAAACGTTAAAAGACTTTTTTACATTAAGATTAATCCAGTTTTATATTAAGTTTAGATTCCGCTGATTTGCAAAACTTTGGAGAATTTTTAAATCAACGTTATTCTGTTTAGTCGACAAATAATTAATTCGGTCGTGCACTAAAAAAATCTGTGGTCTACAGAATTTTTCAGTGCATGATGATTTGCTAAGTTCTTTCAGTGCACTTTGTTATAGGTTCCGTTAACCTTTGAAAACCTTACACATCATATTATATTTAATACATAAGTACATATTTTATGCAAGATCGATCTAGAATCTAGATGATGATCATTGTTATATTAATGATTTTTAACACATTGCCAACGATACAATCCCGACCCATTGTCATGTCTTTGTTTCTTGACTATTATGATACCATTTGATACCATTAAGTGCCATAACGGCTATAGCATTCAATGGTGTTAAGTTGTAAAACCGAAACCATAAAAGCGTATCAAAAAAAAAGAAACTAAGTACAGATTACATAATGTTAGTACAACTACCTAAATAAAATCTACGAAATCCTCTTATCGTGGTGCAGATAACCGTACGCATTCAATCAGTCGCACGAGCACCCGTCAAGATAAGGCCCGTGATTGTACCTGACGAACGACCTCGGATAGTACTACACTTAGCGCTTAGGGTCTTGTCACACTGGCGATTTGTAAGCGAGACGAGCGCAGAGCGAGCTCAATGCGAACACAACGATAGCGCGGGTAGCTCTACGCGAAGTCGCGGCAAGCGCGCAGCTTCAAGGTGCCAATCAAATGCGCCGTCGAAATCGCGCCGTCTAGTCTCCACAACAGAGAGAATCGCAGTGATATTATCGTTTCTGTGGAAATGTTCTATTAGTGTATTACAGAACATTTCCACAAAAGGCGATGTTATCAAGACGAGATAGTGTAATTTGTGGTACGACGTTAGTATCATAGTAAAAATAAAAATTATTAACGCTGTTAATATCGCCACGATTCTCTTGTTCGTGCCGAGATGGACCGAGGCGAATGCAAGCGAGTTCACTGCAAATACACAACGAGCGCGCGGATAACTCGACGCGAGAACGCAGACGAGCAGCGATTCATCTCAAAAAGCGCCAGCGCATTATGCGGATAGTAGCACGCTAGGAACTCGCTTGCCGACTGTCCAGTTTCTTTTTCATGTTCGCTTCGCTTTCAACTCGCTCGCAAATCGCCAGTGTGATAAAACACTTAGATGCTACACTTCTTCATCTCAGCATTCATTTTTCGGTGCTTGTAACAACTCATCTAGATAGATAGAGCATGAGTTCTGATTGAATTGATCACAAGCCTACATGAATTAGATTTTAAAAAAATGTTGTTTGAGGTTATAATAGTATATGAGTTCTACTCGACCCCGTTGCTTTTTGGAACCCTCAGTTTTTCCAAGACTGGAGCCAAATCCAGCAATAATAATTTTGAATTGCCTAAAACTTTTTTTATGGACATTTTCTCAGCTTAATTATTGCTGCATGTTTGATAAAGGCTATAAAAACTGAACTCTGATTTACTAGGCGCCTTATAAGTTGAATAGGTCAGCGTGAGATTGAAGAGGTAGGTGCACACTGGGCTACAAGCTGCGGGCGCTAAATTATATATATTTTGTTCTAAGCTCCGCACATTGGGCGAATGACATATCGGCGACATTCGTCCAGTGTGCGCCTACTGGTATAGTTAGAGGTTTCAGTGAGATAGCTAAATTATACGCAAGGGAAGTCGTGGGTATGCCCTAGTGATTTATGCTAGATATCTTGAATGGCAATCATGATAAAATCAATTTTGATACTTATCACACCCAATAAAATCACGATATCTATCACAACATTTGCAAACGTACAATACGCTACGACTAATTTATGACTGCAATATTTAGACGCATATTGTATCTTATCGTTTCCTATCATGGCGCTAAATTATTTGCCTATAAATATCGTGTTTTATCAATTTCATTTAGTCATAAATAGGTACACGATATTTAGTTGTGATTTTCAGAAATAAGCTTGAATTCGGCTTCGACCGAATGGCTAACTCTTCTAGTTAGGTACCACAAGGCTGGCTTCTCTCTTTCTCTCTCAGATACAGTTTTAACGTCTAAATGTGTCCTGCTTTATGGTGAATCCGTCTAATATTGATCTTGTACTATTCCACTTTTAATTTAAATTTAAAAGTGGAATAGTGAAAGTGATTTTTCATAATGTATTAAAACATTCCATCAAGTGCCAACAATCAAAAGTGTAACGCATAATATTTATCATTCGAGTTCAGTAAAAAAAAATTGTCCCAAATAGTCTCTCACCATGCTTTTATCTAAATATCTTTTTTAGAACATTTTCACTGGGTCGGTAGCACGTAGCACCAATTTCAACCGCTTTTGTTCCAAATCTCCAAAGGCTAAATTATCACTTTAGATCAAATGCGCCTTACTCAAAGGTTACCCTGTCCTGTGGGTTTACCACTGTTGACCGAAATTCATTTGATCATTTGACGTGTGACCGAAAAAACATAGACCATTCTACTACTGATCGAATGAACAATTGACCAAAAGACATTTTACTGAACAAACATTTGGTATTTTTACTACTGATCGAGTGAACGTTTGGTTGAAAAACAGTTGACTTAAGAATATTTTAACAAACAAAAGCGAAATAAGTAGAATTCGGTACTGGCCCTCGCCGGCCGCTGCCGCGGCACGCTCGCTTCGCTCGCTCGGCTTGTGCGTTGTGGTTGCAGTTCTAACCTAACCTAGCCATTTTGATTCAGCCCCTGTTAAAATATTCTTTAGTCAACTGTTTTTCGACCAAACGTTCATTCGATCAGTAGTAAAAATAACAAATGTTTGTTCGAAAACAACTCTTTTGGTCAATTGTTCATTCGATCAGTAGTAGAATGGAGTAATGTTTTTTCGGTCACACGTCAAATGATGAAATGAATTTCGGTCTCCAGTGGTAAACCGCTGTCCTGTATCTAAGCCGTTTGCCATTTCTACTTCACATATTCCTCCAATATTGTCATGGTAAACATTTGACCTATTCAAATGAGACACAGTAAAGCTCAAAACACATGAAACCACAGTATTCCAAATGAATTTCCGCAACAAAACAAATATGTAAGTATGGCATTGTCATTGTGGTTGCTGTTACGAATTGTGTCACTATTGTGATTGGTTACTATAATACCGTATTTACTATAACCTCTCTCTAACTCATATGTTTACTCATCTGTGCGTTTATTTCCTGTGTTTATGTCATTTTGTGTCATTTCATTTGTAATTTCTATTGTAGCTATCACAATAAAGTCGTTTCTCAAACTTTAGAGAGAGATACATTAAATATTTTTTACAAAAAGCGTCCGCGTAAAATTTAATCTATGTTCACTTACGGGTAGAATAAATTTTGATAAACTCCTTTTTTGTTGGTACCTACATTCTGTCTTTTTATGAAAAAAAAATGCATTTTCTACAAATTTGTTTCAGCCTTTTTAACGTCCGGATTTCCCTCACTGAAAATTGCCGACAACAATAAATTTCCGTACAATGAACAAAAATTTATGATAATATAGGGGAAACAACACACACTTTAAAAAAAGATCTGTAGATACAATGTATCTACGGATCTTCCAGCCAAATTCGTCAGTTGCTTTAAGTGACTAAGAAATATGTATTCACAGGATTTTACCATTTACGTCAAATATGAATTCAGTTTTGTTTAAGTTTACCTGTATTTTATATACTTACGGCATTATTATATATGTTGTTGTTTTACTGTGACTAATTATATTTTTATTTTCCTTCAATGAGTGTTGCTCAAAAATAAGAGCAATGTTGGTTTTATTATTTTGATGATTCGACTTACTTATCCTTCTTAGATTATTTAAAGTCTTTATATCTATATTATTCTTATATAGCCGCGGGGAACAGCTAGTCATCCGTCATCTAGTCATCTTTATAATCGTATATAAATTATTACCCCCCTTTTGCGCAGTTACAAAGTAGCCTATGTCCTTCCCTTTGACTCAAACTATACCTATATAAACTTTCATCAAAATCGGTTCAGCTGTTTAGGCGTGAAATCTTAACAGACAGACAAAGTTACTCCCGAATTTATAATATTAGTAGGGATAGTATTTACTGCCATAGTATAACTTTACTACGGTTAGTACACAACCAATATCACTTTAGAGTGAATTGTATTTTTTGTCTTAAGTACCTACATGTAAATGTTTTAAGGAAAATTTTCATTATGAACGTTAACGAAATTGAGTGTCAAATATATTTTATCGAAATTGGTTCAAATTTATTTTTGTGTCGCGAAGTCTTGTGCTAATCAATCATGATTTGATTCAATGTTGTATAGGAATTTCTTTGTAAATTTTACGAAGCTAGTATACTTGTATTTACTTAACTTTTTTTATTATTATTTAATATTTATCAAGGGGGTTTCTATTCTTAATGGAAGATATCAACCCCATTGCAACCTTACTATTGCAATCTTCTACTAAAATAAAACTGTTGAGGGTCGAGAGTCTGTACATGGAAGATATTTTGAAAATTTCAATTGTAGGGCGTTCTGTAATCGATTCTGAAGCCGAATATGTAATTTAAAATTTTCATGTCTGTCTGTCTGTCTGTCTGTATCCCGAATAAGAATCACATCAACATTGGTATAATTAGAGCTTATAATTCGAGGAAGGTTCTAGGATACTTTTGATTCCGATATTTTGCGCGATTCCTTTGGGAGAGGGGATGAAAGACAAAATTGTTTTTAGTTGTAACTTCTCAATGCGTGGTCCGATTTCAAATTTTTTTACAGTGTTATAAAGGGAGTACTTTAAGGATTGTTTCACACAAGTTTCAATGTTGAGGGTTTTGTTTGTAGTTCAGGAATTAGAGACATCTCAACTTTCGCAAAACCTAGAATTCAAAGGTTCCTTTGAATATGAGGGTAAGGTACTTAAAGATTAAGGGTATTGTAAAATAATTCGGTAGAATAGACTGAATCTTTAAGCACTTTTTTGATTAAGCAAACAGGGCAGTTTCACACGCTCCTAGGAGTCTGATGAAGAAATACCTTATGTGACGTAAACGAAGTTGCGAGGGTCAGCTAGTCTCAAATAAGGGCAGTCACTGCGGGGGCTTCTTGACTATCCGAGATAGGTATCCAGTTATTAGTGATGTTGGTTGTGCTAGGATGCTTTGCCTGATTCCTACATCGAAGTTAATGTTGAATTTCTCCATAGTGACTTTCATTCCCTTCGGGTCTGGATAAATTCCATCAAAAAATGCGTGACGTCTTCCTCCACTCCACACGAGAGTACTTACTTAACTTAGAAATCTCTCAATAGATATCGAATCTAGAGTCTTTGTCATCCGTTACGTGTTATGTTTACAAGAATGATACCTTTATGACCTGCACGTGCGCTTACACAATCGTAACACTGCTACACTAGATAGACCATTTGAACTGCAACGATGACACACCGTGTCAACCAAAAATAATCGTTTCTCCAAACCATACGCTAAAGTTTCCTTACTCTTACAATCCCGGGTTTTTGTATTTATTATCTTTGCTAATACTATAAATGTGAAAGTTTGTGAAGGTTTATGGATGTTTAGATGTTTTAATGATTGTGACTCAATCACGCTTTAACGGCTGAACGGATTGGGCTGGTACCTCATAGTCTGGAATAACACATAGGCTACTTTCCATCCCGGGAAAATGTTCCCACGGGAAGCGGGTACAGGTAACGAATTTCAGGCGGGCAAAGCCGCGAGCATCATCTAGTGAAACATCAAAATAATAAAACCAACATTGCTCTTATTTTTGAGCAACACTCATTGAAGGAAAATAAAAATATAATTAGTCACAGTAAAACAACAACATTATAATAATGCAGTAAGTATATAAAATACAGGTAAAATTAACCAAAACTGTATCGGTAGCACCACTTTCGCGTCAAACCATACGCTAAAGTTTCCTTACTCTTACAATCCCGGGTTTTTCAAGCTTAGCGTAAATAGACACATCACGAGGCGACCAACTTGAGGACCACTGTCTATAGTCATATTTAAATTTATGATCATTTAGCATACTAATTGCTTTTCGAAAAAATATCTTCTTAATGTTCGGGCAGGTTTCATCATGAATCGAATGAATAAAGGTGCAATTCTATACATTCGAGCCGTGTAACTTTTTAAAAAGTGCCGGTAGATGGAGCCTACGTCGCCGCGTCGCCCCAAGACGTATAATAAGGTGGTTTGGTTGGTTCCGAGTAGGTTTCGGTGGGCGTGGTTAAGGCGTCCGCACGGTATGCGAGAAGACGCCTGTTCGAATCCTGACCGCAACAAATTCTTTTTCCATATTTAAATTTATGATCAGTTAGCATACTGATTGCTTTTAAAAAAATTATCTTAACTGTCAATAGTCTTGTAAACTGTGTGAGTGCCAGGTTACTGGCAGATTGGACGTCGATTTGACGAGTTTAATATTAAAAAAAATAGATTCGCTTAAAAAATATTCGTTGACGAAGAGTTCCGTCCAACATTGCCGGTGACAGTCAGTTGAATTTTCCATTTTTTTTCCATTTATTTCCCATGGCACTAGCGCTTGGCACTATCAGTAAAGAAGTCGTAAGTAAAATTTCTCGTGACACAACTGAATTAGGTTATTTTTTAAATTTCATTTCTATTAGAAAGATGGCCGACAAAATTTCACAAAGATTTAATCCATAAACCAACAAATCTAAACTCATGTTATAGATAAGTATTTAGATATTAACTTCACTATCCTCCCAGCTTGACTCTTTATCCTAAAGTAACTTTATCATGATAAATATACTAGTTATCAGTATATTGATGATAAGTCAGCTATAGGGCATATTATTTGTATAGTAGAGCGCGGTAAAACCATGTTATCAGTTCTGCAGTAACAGTTCCATTTATCTTTACCATCTGTCAAAGATGATCATCCATCAATGGAGTCCGCTTGCAAAGATTATTCGCACTAAAATAGATTTTTTTTCTAATGCCACAGTTTCAATCCTGTTGATAATTTTGAATGGGGTTTCGATATGATAGCCTGTCTCTATGCACAAAGTCGCTGATGTGCATTTTTGATGATAAATAAGTAGGGTAGGCTGGCATAGGCAAATTAGGCAACTTGTTATTCTTTCAAGTTTTTACGACTGAACCACAGATCGTCGCTTGCCTTTCTAACTGACGTAACTGACATATTTTTCCAAACTGAATTATCTACACCCTTTTTATCCATTTTCGAAGACGAATCAATCTGTCTAATTGACGTATCTGTATGTCTTACCAGTCCTTAGATATCCTAAAGATTGAGGCAGATGTATCTACATTTTGTTGAAACTTAGACTTTACTAAAAGACTTATGTCACTTACAACGTTTAGTAAGATTTTTTTGCAGTCTTTAAAAGATCTATTGGGGACGTAAATGACATACGTCGTCGTCGTCGTCGTCGTTTTCTATAAAAGACGTCTGTCTGTCTATAATTTTACCATCTATGACATGACCTCACGAGATTGTACTTGTTTCACGTGGCACGAAGCACAGAGCAAAAGAGGTTCCTCTGAAATATCGACGGCTTTACATATTCATCTGAAAAACAGTGATGCTCGTGGTCTAAAGTGCGTCTATTTGTTTGCTGATGGATGCAGCGGACAAAATCGGAATTCTATTGTAGCTTCTGCTTTAATGTACACTATCAACAATGCAACACATCTTGAAGAGATCACATTGCAATTTTCCGTGCCGAATCATGGCCAAAACGAGGGAGACTCTGCCTATAGTGCAATTAGCTATACCTTAAAGAAGGCTGGAGATGTATTTTTGCCTTCCTTTCCTATATTCAAATTATCAAGAAGGAGTCATCCCTATGGTGTCGTGGTCCTGAGTCATACAGATTTCCTCAACTTCAAAAAGTTATCCACTGATATAAGTCTTCTGTCAGTTCGAAGTGATAATGACGGGCTACTAATCAATTGGACGGAAATGACCGCATTTTCTGTACGTAAAACCAACTCAACGATACTGTACTTTAAAACTAATCATAGCCAAACGTCATATCGATCTTTAAGTTTAAAACGGCAGCGGTCTTCTTTCTTAAATGATGAAGTCAGTCGTCTAAACGAAACACCCCGAAAAATTTTAAAGAATAAATATGACGACTTGATTTCGTTAACAGTTGGTGATGCGCCAGTGATAAGAGTGCCAGAACACGTAGACTTCTACAAATCGCTTCCACACAGAAGATCTTCTAGCATGGTTACTATTTTATGATTCAAGAGGATATCCACTTTCTTTGATAAGACGTGAACGTTTGCATTTAAGAGTTCCTATTTAATAACGTGATAATAATATAATATTTTTAGATTTTTTTTCAGTTCTATTTCGCAGTTTTACTGTATTTTTTTAATAACTATTTCGTTGTTTTCTTAAATTGATTACTTAAATAATCGACGTACTAGCATACGTTAATATTGTTACGAATATTGTGATTTTTAATGACATCTGAGACTGAATAAATTAATTAGTAATAAGGTTAAGTCCAAGATGTGATTAGAAATTTTTTTTAATGAAATAGTTAACTATTTAATGAAGCCGAGGTTTTTTATGTTTGTATTTTAAAAATGACGTTATATATAATTTTTACTTAAGTACAAACTTGTATGAAAAAATGATACACTAACGCTGAACTGATTAAAATTTTTGTTACAAAATTACTAAAAAGAATTACAACGTTTTGTTACAATTTGCTATTTTTTATAACTGTGAGTTTATAATGGTTACGTGTTCGTAATTTGTAACTTGTAATTTGATTACAACTGATTATTTTTGTACCCTGAGTTTTATTACACGATTTATAGTACAAAATCACCCGACGTAAGTGACGACAAATACAGTCCGAATCGAAAACAAAGTTCTCTCAAAGTGACGTATCTGCTTTGAACATTTATTATTAAAATAATAATAATAATATTTAAATTAAATTTATACCCACACAAAGTTCTCTCTGAGATCTACATACAGGCAGATTTTTATTTTGCTCAAGCTGATAAATGTCGAGCTGTTTCCGATTTTAGGTAACGATAAACCGAACAAAGCTTGCCCTGAACATTTTGCTAAATGTCAGTTACGTCAGTTAGAGAGGCAAGCGACGAGATATCAGATAATTTCAAATTTCTGTGAGCTGAACAGATCTGGCTACAATTTGGTACCTACATACATACATTCATAACATCACGCCTGTTTCCCAACGGGGTAGGCAGAGACTATGGCTTTCCACTTGCCACGATCCTGACATATCACTTTCGCTTCTTCTGTCGACCCCTACCAGATTGTCCATTCACTCTCGCCTTATAAATCTCTTTTGTCAGTCTGATTTCATCCATTCTCCCCACATGTCCGAACCATCTGAGCATCCCTTTCTCTATCTTAGTCACTACATCTTCTGTCAAACCGCAATGTTCCCTAATCACACAATTTCTTTCTTTATCCATCATTTTATCACAGGGGTGGAAGTCTGAAATAAAAATTAAAATACTTTTCATCCCTGGAATATGTTTCTACGAAATGCTGGAACGGTAACAGAATTCCACGCGGGCGACTGTTTACTGACTAAAACCACACGATGCCTTACAACTTTCTACGGTTGGGAGTCCCGGGTAAGCCCTTGGAAGGATGTCCCAGGGTTCCCGGCACGGAACTACTAGCTTTATTATGGGGATAATGAACCGATACTAACGCTAGGAAGTAACGAAAATAATCTCGCCCAGAGGTGAGCATAGTTCGAAATAAATAAGGTAACACGTACAAAACAATAGATATTTACTTAGATTATTTGAAATTGGTGTTATTATACCTACACTATGTTGCAACACGTAATGATTCTAAGTAATAAGCTACGATTTTGTGCAGACGTACTTTTGTATAGATTATTGTACCTACGTCTAAAACAGACGTTGTTACTTTTAACAAAAAATTCTACTCAAAAAAACAATAATGGCGCCCGTGAAAAGAACATAAAAACCAGCGAAAATCATAGAGAAACCAGTAGAACCTATCTACTGTCCTTAAGATTAGGGTTCTTCATAATAGAGTTATGTACCGACCTGTAGGCGTTTAGGGAAAAAACTGCGAGCAGTCATGCTCTTGAAAGAGGCGGCGGGGCGGGAACGGAAGAGAACTCTCCCACTCAAGTTCCGCAGTCGGCGGCTTGGGCGCGCTGAAGTGTCTTTGCCGAGGACTATCGGCCTCCATGACATGGGGGCCTGAGAATGGTGAGAGGGCAGCTCTCCGAACTTACCAGCCCATGACGTGAGGGACAGCAGCGTGACGTGAGGGATTCACGCACGCCCCCCTAAGAAGCAGGATCACACCCAAAACCCCCCAAATCGCAGGATAGCATCCCAAACTACCCCCTAGGCGAGGCCGCAGTTGTAGCCGTAGGTCTGTTGGGAGTCCTGGGACATCCTTCTGAGGGCTTACCCGGGGCTCCCGACCATAGGCAATTGGTCGTTACGTGAGGTTTTTTAGTCGTTAGGAGTCCGGCATAGCATCTATGATGGATTTTTCCTCACATTAAAAAAAGGCGTTAGGGAAACCAAGCTGGGAGATCATTCAACAATCAAAAACTTCAGGTTGGTTATAGGACATCCAGAAGTCACAGGGGGATGTTCACATGAAGTTGTGTTTACACAACAGTCATTTACAGCAAGTATATTACTAAGGTAGTAAAGATTATTGTCTTTTCTTTGCATACAAGGCTTCGTGGCAAATTCTTAGGTTATTGACAGTGACAATAATCAGACGTTTTGACTTTAAACTCGTAGTCTTTGAAGGACAAACGTTGTTCTGACTAAGAAGCGAATGTCCTTTCGACGACTTCTATAATTATAAGAAAAATTATGTAGATACAATAAATGCTACACTCATAATGATTAACAAAAAAAAATAAATTTCAAATCCTGAAAAATAAAATTTAGGTACTTAGTACAAAGTAATATGTATTTTGATTTATCAGATTTTATTCAATACTAGCTGAGCCCGCAACTTCGTTTACGTCACATAAGGTGTATGAAAGGAAAGGTATTTCTTCATCAGAGTCATCAAGTAGCGTCTGAAACTGCCCTGTTTGCTTAATCATAAAAGAGCTTAATGATTAAGTCTATTTTAAAAGAATTGTTTAAAAATAGTCTTAATCATTAAGCTCTTTTATGATTAAGCCAACACGCCAGTTTAGGTTCACTCACATTCAAAGAAACCCCTACAATTAAAATTTTCAAAATATTTGATCCTTAAAGTGTTATAACTCTTTTATTTCTAAACCGATTTACATAAAACAAACGCTAAATGTTAACTGGAGCAAACTTCAACACAATAAAAAAAACCGCATTGCAATCGGTTGAGCGGTTACTGAGATTAGCGTGCACAACCGTACAGACAAACAGATATACAGACATACAGACAAACAGACAAAAATTCTAAAAATCATTGTTTTGGGTTCTATTGCGTTCATAAAGCCCCCCTATAATATTTTTTCTTATTTATCTTCCATGTACAGACAGCGACCTGTTACGATTTTATTATATGTATTGATCATATTGAAGTCGGCGTCAAGTAAACTTATAGATCTAGATAGGTATTATTCATGCCACCAACTTCAATATTATATTGAATTAAATATGATAAATCAAAATACATATTACTTTGTGCTAAGTACCTAAATTTTATTTTTCAGGATTTTTGAAGTCGGTGTAATTTTTAATTATAATTTTTTTTTTCATTATTTTAAGTGACGGGTGAACCGAAAAATATATCTATCTATAATAGGTGAAAGTTCTCATCAATACAAATCAATCAAGCCCAAACGCAAGGTGGCTGCTTTCAATTGCTAAAGAATTCCCTCGACTGTCTTTTGGTTCCATCATCAGATCGACTCCAGACCTTCGTTAAAATTGTAGTACATTAAAGCTTTGAATTAAAAAGTTAACAAACGCACTAGTAGTCCCTATAATTTTTGGTGGTTGCCCTCGATTTCTCCAGGATCCCGTCATCAGATCCTGACCCGGTGAAAATAGGACTACCTCAGAAGTGAACCCTATTCAACGAAAAAAAAATTATTTGAAATCCGTCTATAATTGACGGAAATATCGCTAAACATACATAAAAAAAACATACAGACGAATTGAGAACCTCCTTCTTTTTTTGAAGTCGGTTAAAAATACAAAATAATTTGTTTTAATATTTAAAAAAAAAACAAATTATTTTGTTAATATTTGAAAATAGATTTTGTTTTTTTTATACTCAGTGAAAATTTAACGATGAAACGGATTTACGGTTAAAGTGTTCATGTGGTTTTATTTTTTTCATTTTTGTAATTGTTTTTGACTGATTCACGTCACGTGATGATGTTTGAACAAGTAGTTTCGAGACCCCTTATTTATGTACTCATATACCCCCTTCCCAACTGTCCGTGGGCGCAAAAATTGATCCAAGCTCAAAAATAATTCGTGTAGCTTAGCCTGTCAGAGCATTGCCCCTGTAAAGCTAAAATACCTATTATACACAGAATCGTCACACAGATCATTGCAATTACACCTCTTGTGGCAGCTGAAAGAAAATCATTGAGTCTGAAGCACGTGTATTTAAATAAGTACGTACCCATACAATGTATGGTAATAATGGACGCATTACTGACGTGTTGTTCTCGTGTACCTATATTCAAATAAGTTGAAGAATGGTGTATGACGATACAAATATTATAAAGAGGAAAGATTAAAAAGAAAAAAAAAGATTAAAAGAATAAACCCAAAAATCACAAGACAGATATCAAAAATTCTTTTGCCATTATAAAGCGACATATTTAATACGAATAGTGTCGCTAATAATTTATTAGCGAATAACATCCTACTAATCCTACTAATATTATAAATGTAAGTTGTGAAGATGTTTGGATGTTTAGATGTTTGGATAGTTGGATGTTTGGATGTTTGTTACTCAATCACCTCTAACGGCTGAACGGATTCGGCTGAAATTTAGTAGCTTTGAGCTTTAGTAGATTATAGAGTCTGGAATACCACATAGGCTACTTTTCATCCCGGTAATATGTTTCCACGGAAAGCGGGAACGGGTACCGAATTTCACGAGGGCAAGGGCGCGAGCTTCATCTAGTAAGCTATATTTTATTCCTGTATTCCCACGGGAGCGGGTACTACGCGGGTAAAGAGCCTGAGATCCACTAGTTTGTGATAAAGATGTTTATAATAGAAATCTACCATTACTTTTCACCGACACGCTTTGATTCGATCACTCTTACATCCCCGGGTTCTTCAAGCGGAGCGTGAAGAGTCACATGGGTCGCCAACTTGAGGAACACTGTCTATAGTCTTGAGCAGTGGCGGCTGTACCTTAAGTGCGCTCGTGCAGTGAACCACCAGCTCAAAGGATTTAAAAATAACAAAATTTATTAATTAATTACTTACAATTAGGTATTTACCTAACACTTATTCTTTAAACATACAAAAATTCAAAACTAATGACATGTCTAATTATTATGACAAAACAATTTAAGCTCTTTGCTGCACTACTAAAGCCTAGATTCCCTGTAACAAAAATCGGCGTGCGCTTTCCCGAGTGCACGAGGGCTGCTCATACAACTTGTACTAGATACGAGCTAATACGCCTGGCGCGTGAAACAAAACATCGTTCATAGAAAATGTACCGGGCAATGAGTCGCTTTTCGTGCGCCGCACATTGGTGCAGGGGCGGAAAAAAGTATTTTTTTTTAACTTTGTTTAAAACGTCTACAATTTGGTACTCATATACTAGAATAGATATAGAAACAAGTTCTATAAAACTTACGACTACATTATGAGACATTTTAATTTTATGATGTAAAAAAGGTGGGTGATCGACAATTAACAAATTTTATGCAATTAATTGTGTTGTTTCAAGCATGTGTAAAACAGAAATATTAGTATACTTCGCTTTTATTCTTTGTTTAATCGTAGCTCTATTGTGTGTAATTAAATAAAACGTATAAATATTATATGATATAATGAGTATTTACTTGTAATTACACTTTTAATGAAGTAGGTAATTTGAAACCATTTGTTTTGAATTATGAGACTATAACTAATCTCCGTTACCGACCGTTAGACATTTTTACACTGAACGACATTCATTACACCCTATAGATCATATATACATCAATTTTAGCTGCGACTATCTGCGACCTTGGAAATACCAGGTCATTATCTAATGCAGCTCTTAACGGGGAATAGTGCAATATATTAATCATTAAAATCACTAATAAATATTAATCACCTATTGTTATGAAACTGCCGAACTATATGTTAGCTTGTACAGCTGGTATAATATGCCGAATACAGTGCACAAAGTCTTAATGCATGGCAAACAAATAATAAGTGCTGCTGTCTTACCCATTGGAATGTTATCGTAGAAATCTCAAAAAGCACGTAACAAATACTACTGTAATTATAGGGTAGGTCATTTAAGAAAATGTTCTGGTATATCCTGTATAGAAAACTTAATACTTATCTCAGATCCCCATATCAACAGTTTACGTGCAGTACCTTATAAAAAAAAAACTATCCACTTCATGAAGACGCCTAAGTTCTATTAGCGGACAGCACCCATCTATAAACCTTTTTATCTGTATTTATTATGTACCTAATTAATAAATATTTATTTATAATTCTGCTTAAATACTGTATCGTGTCTTTCGTAACGCAATTCATTTAAATATATATTTTAATATATTATATTTTAACATGTAAAACCATATTGTACCATGCTAAAAATATTTTAACCGCCCCGATTTCCTATAATATATTTATGTATATTATTACACTTATACATTAGTTTTATCATTTTATGAAAGTTTTATAGTTATATGCAACGTATTTTCAGTTACAAATAATATTTTCCGCATTCCCGTACTACCTGCACCACTGTGCGCCGCACGCACTCGAGCAATCCGAAGATTACCGAGAGTCCTCGATGTTTTGTTGATGACGAAATTCGAATTCTCCCGGAATTATTTTGCTGTATCTGTGACGCGTTAAATATGTATTGAATGTTTTGATTTTTAAATTGTTAGTTGTTTTATTTTGTTCTTAGTTCTATTCTATATTGGATGCAAAGTGTCCACACACTTTGCATCCAATATAGAATAGAAATTGTGTGTGAAAATGAGCATAAACAATAACTAAGTACCTAAGTACTTAAAACTATATAAAACTTTTCAAAATAAAGTTGATAGGTATAAAATTAACGCTTACTAAATTTAAAACAAGAAAGCAGGTAAAGTGCACCACCAAATCGAGGACCCACCAGCCGCCACTGGTCTTGAGAACTGTTAGAGTGACCCTCAATTCGCTAGCCATAGAAGAGCAGCTATGGATCTGCATCTGGCAGGCGGCGTCATTTAGGCGAACTAATATTTTTTTTAATCTGTGGATCTGGGAGTATCACACAAAGCTGCACCTGCAAAAAACAAAATACAAGCTACTATTATCCATTGGACTTATTATCATCAAGATAACAAATTACTACGGTAGTAAGATAGTATCACAACGTAGTTATTAGAAGGAAAATAGTAACATATTTTATACTCCTGCGCACCTATACCTACTATACATGCCAAGATATCGATGTATCGAAGTTCAAATCGATAGTATCGATGTTCTAGATACACCTGACGACTTCATCGATAGTATCATTAATACTGACGCAATATGCATCGTAGTTAATTGTATTGATTCAATTGACGCATATTTTGCTATCTGTACTAAGCTAAATGCTCGACTTCCGAGACGACCAGCGTGACGTGGTAGTTTCACGAACGCCATACTCCCCAAAGACGCGGTGTTTAGTAAAGATGATCAATTTCGGAACGCACCTATAATTGCGTTAACTTCAGAACGAACGGGCGTTCAGATTCAGAGCGCGACAAACTTCACTTCGGTTAATACACTTCGTAAAAACGGTCGGCGTAGAAGTAAGATTTTGAGGTTAATCTCGTGTACTGGAAGCACGGCGAAGTTACCACATCGGTGTGATAACGCTCGAACAACTTCCTAAAGACGCGGGATAGCACCCGAACCCCTCTAGGCCGCAGTGGTGGCCAAGGTCTGTTGGGAATCCTGGAGTCATCCTTCCGAGGGCTTACCCGGGGCTCCCAACCGTAGGCTTAGGTAGGGAACGTGAAGGTCCTTAGTCAGGCATAGCATACATGACGGATAGGGGAGACCGGGACTATAGGGGTAGGTAGACTAACTATCAATAACTCGGTCAAAGCAATGGCTTGGAGCCAACCGATGACACCCGAGAGGCCGCTACCTCTCCCCGCTCAGTCATCAGGAGCGCCGTGTCGCGCACGCACGCCGTTTGAGTGAAGGAAATTAAAGTTCAAAAATAACGTACGTACTACCCGTTCGCTCTAACTTTGCAGCTGGCGTAGCGGCGTATACCCGAATTGTTAATTAGACGAAGTAAATTGACAGTAGCTAATGTCACTTCGTCATAGAAAAAAAGCAACATTGTATGAAGAAGTGACATTAGTTGCTGTCAATTTACTTCGTCTAATTAAAAATTCGACTTTACTATGGAGCCGAACGGCAAAGTTAGAGCGAACGAGCAGTAAGTAATTATTTTCATCGTAAGGTTTTTTCTAATAATGCCTATTTATTCATGGTTACTGATTGTCAAAGAATTTATAATGGATGTTTGATTCATGTTCTTTCTTTTATGTATGATGTTATTTGATTTCTTAGCAGTTTTGTGGTTATGTCATGTGATTGAAAATAAAAATGTGGTTCGGGGCTAGTAGACTAATGTATAACGGGGCTGGATGACCAATAATCGTACATTAAAAAAAAAACATGAATTAAACATCCATTATAATTTTGTTGACAATCAGTAACCATAAATATTATGGCATTATTACAAACCATTACGATGAAAATAATTACTTACATATGTTATTTTTCATCTTTAAATTCCTTCACTCAAACGATGTGCGTGCGCGACGCCGTACTCACGGTGATTTATTGTATGTGTGTTTTATTTTCAATAAAAAATAATGAAAATAATAATTGTTTATGTATGTTGCCCCTTTATCCTATTTCCTCGTAGATTTTGCCTTTACAAGTTCATAGGTCAACTTACCCCAGGCGAATAGTCAACCTACCCCAAGCATGGGGCAGGTTGACCAGTTTTTCTTATTGTCTAAGATCTAGCCTGTACCCTATATTATAATGAATTAAGTGCTTTTTGCTATATTTTTTCAAAGCCTAATAGTTAACCTATGAAATAAACCTGTTTTTGAATTAATATTCTATAATGAAATAAAAATATAAGCCTTTAAGCTGAAAACTAGTCAACCAGCCCCGGTCTCCCCTATTCTACACGTAAAAAAAATGCTCGGCTTACAACCAATTTCCACCAAACATTGAGAAATTGTGTAAAATTATATGCAGAAAAGTAATTTTGAAGTAAAACTTCTTTAGGCGCGAGTAGGGATTAACTCAGATTTTTTTTCTGACGGAAGTTACGCCTACTATTTGAATTTTGAATAGCAGAAACTATCAAAATTCAAATAGTAGAAAAGTATTTTTGAAGTAAAACTTATTTAGGCGCGATTAGGGAGTAACTCAGATTTTTATATATTGACAGGTAACATTTGATGCCGTCAATAGCAAAGAAGTTTTAGTTCAATCGCGCGTAAAGGTTACACGCACACACTTTTATTTTTCTTTTTTCTCTCTCTTTTGACTCCGCCGGTTTTAAATGCAACAGGACCTAGGAGAAGGACTACTTTAGAAACTGGTAATACAGTTTTTTTTAATCTAGAAAAGACCTAAGCTTGCCTTTTGAATCACCCTTTTTTCCGTAAACGATTAGTAGTTTTTATTTCTGGGGACACGGTAGAGCCCTGCCAACTCGAGTTAAGTTAATCGCAAAGATACAAACATACGCAATAAACACCTCCATTATATACCACGTAGAACTGCACAATCGATATAGCAACTGTTTTCAATCGATTATTTACCGTCTTCAGTAATAACTTAACACACAAGGTAACTAGTTATACAACTGATTACATTATTTGTCTATTGTAGTCGGAAACACGACGTGGTACGTCAGTCTATTCATCTTAGATGGCGCCTAGATACGTGTAGAGTGTAACAAACATATTTATTAGTTAGCGGTAATAGACGATAAGTAAATCATCATCATTCGGACGTTAGTACCGGTAAGCTTCTTAGCCCGGTTTAGGTTTTCCTACTGTTAGATTTATAGCCCATATCATAGTCATTGGTAAAGGAATAAAGTCTTTCTTTGACTTCTTAGCAGGTAGGAGCAGGCTAGAGGCGTCTCGAATTCGAAACCCATGTCAAAACAAATGATCCACAAATGGTTGTTTTGAAGTGTGGATGTTTTCCATGTAAAATGTCAAAGCTATTAAAGATAACTGACGACGGCTGACTGAAGACGCATTCATTGTTATGCAGACGACAGTACGGGGGACACTTGTTACACAGGCCGCCCCGGTATCTCTCGGGACGCAGTGGAAGAAAGTCGTGAACAGCTTGTGTCTGAAATCGAGGCTACTCTTACTAGAGTGTCCGATTGGGGTAGACAAAATCTTGTTCAGTTCAACCCCTCCAAGACACAGGCGTGTTTCTTCACCGCTAAGAAAGCCCCAATTACTGTAGCGCCACAATTCCAGGGCACATCTCTTTCCATCTCTAAAAGTATAGGGATCCTTGGTGTTGACATCTCCAGTGACGTTCAGTTCCGCAGTCATTTGGAGGACAAGGCCAAGCTAGCGTCCAAGAAGCTCGGTGTGCTCAACAGGGCGCGGCGGTACTTTACTGCGGCGCAAACACTGCTTCTCTATAAGTCGCAAGTGCGGCCACACATGGAGTACTGCTGTCACCTCTGGGCGGGGGCACCTGAATATCAGCTTCGTCCATTTGACTCGGTGCAGAGGCGAGCTGTGAGAGTTGTCAACGATCCTTTACTGACAGGTGGTGTTGAACCTCTTTGCGACAGGAGAGACTTTGCCTCCTTATGCGTGTTCTACCGCCTGTACAATGGTATCTGCTCTGAGGAATTGTTTGACATGATGCCCACGGCTACGTTCTATCATCGCACCGCTCGCCATAGACTGGGATTTCATCCTCACACCCTACGTCCGGAGCGTTCGAGCACGGTTAGATCCGATAGGGGATTTCTTCCGCGCACGCTTAGGTTGTGGAATGATCTTCCTGCCTCGGTTTTCCCAAACGCCTACAGTATGGGGTTCTTCAAAAGGGGTCTAAGAAGGTTTTTACAGGGTCGGCAGCGCGAGTGTGGCGCCTCTGGTGTTGCAAACGTTCATAGGCTGCGGTGACCACCAGTCCTCCTGGTGGGCCGTATGCTTGTCTGCCACCTTAGTGGTATAAAAAAAAAAAAAAAAAAAAAAAAAAAAAAAATATGAAGATTGAAAAGTAGTTTTCCTTCGTTACGTAGATACCTTTTCCTAAAATTCTAAGTCTAAGGTAGTAAAAGGACGTAGCAAAACCTATGTTTGGGAGATTAAAAAAAATGCGTTATTGCATATTCAGTACTAAAAACAAATAAAAATAGTAAAGTGTATTCAGTTTTTTTTATAAATAGATTACCTATAACTACATCTGATATCGTAAACTACCATACTATGATAATAGGTACAGCTTTGTTGTGGATTTAGTCCACTCAATCAATGCGTATCAAATAATCCCATTCACCTTTATTTTGTTAATGTTGTGTTTTGACTTGGCTGACATGTTTTATGCGTTAATATTTGAATTTGATATTTTCTTTATAAATATTGTGGAAAATTCAAATTAACTATTCGCTAAAATTTTCTAACTTTCAAAATGTCCTCACCAATACAGAAATAAAGAAAATAATTAGTGACCGACCGAAGTTTCGGTTTCGGTTTCGGTTTCGGCCAGTTTCGGCCAAAAAATTGAGTTTCGGCCGCAGTTTCGGTTTCGGCCAAAATGGGCCAAAACTTTCGGCCGGGCCGAAACTCACGTGTTCGTGAATTTTGAGTGCCTGGCTCTGCTTGTGACATGGTTGGGGTCAGCCCAACCAGTTAATATGTTACTAACCTAAGATTTAGAGACTTATAAACGAATTCCAATCAATAGTTACAATAATACATTTTTTTTCAAACCACAGGCAATTACAATCATTGACAAGTATGAGACAATTACCCCTGTGTTATGTCTTTGACCATCTCGTTAGGGTCCCGTCCTTACTTTTTGGTTACGGGATCCTAAAAAGGTGATCTAGCACATTTCATGAACCTACCCCTTAGTAGTCGGTTCCGTACAAAAAGGGTAAAAACAGGGCCGCATTCCTAAGACTTCGTTGGTCGTCTGTCTGTCTGTCAGCAGACTGTAACTCATGCACCTTGATAGTAAAACAGTTAAAATTTTCACAGATTTTGCTGCTATAGCAACAAATAATAGAAACGGATAAAATAATATTATAAAAGCGGGCCCATGTAACAAACGTGATTTATTGCTGCTTTTCTTATATGGAACCCTACCTGCGCGAGTCCGGCATGCTCTCCCTATCGTTGTTCAAGAGTTATCCCACTTCTTGGGGGACCGTGCGTGAATCTCACGTCACGCTGTCGTCTAGGACCGGCTCACAGGAAGAGGCAGCGGACTCCCACTTACTCCGACTGGAGTTCATGGCTCGCACCATAGTCGTCAGCGAGAGAATGTCCACGTCCAGACCTGCCGCGAGGACCTGGCGCTGCTGCGCCCACGCTGTGCACTCCACCAATGTGTGAAGCGCTGTGCTCCCGCTTCGCTCCTCGCAGTGCTGGCACTCAGCCGTGGTTTCCCGGTGTATTCGCCAGAGATAATTAACGAAATTTCCGTGCCTGTAAGCATCTGTGACAAGATCCCGATAGCCGCATTGCTGGCTGTCGGGATCTCCGCCCATACGGGGGCCCCGTATAGGGCCATGCACCCTACTGTCCCAAGGTACAGTCTCCGCTCAGACGTCAGACGCTCCCTGCAGGAGACTCAAGCGTTGGGTCTCCTGATATTGGCCAACAACCGCGAGAATGCGACTGATGCCTTCAGTTTTGGGACCAAACTTCGGAACTGGTATCTAAAGTTCCACCGGCTATCGAGTACGAGCTCCAGATACGTCATCGAGGGCTCAATGCCGATGCTGACGCCCCTTACATGTAAGCTGGATCCGACAGGTGGCCCCTTCCAAGGTTCCAAGGCACAGAGCCTTGGATTTGTGAAGGGCGACCTGAAGACCCAGACACCGTATTCGACCCACCACAGGAAGGTATCGCGATGTTTTGCTCCTCGCGCTGTAACGAGGGTGTTGTCGGCCTAACACGTTACGCCGAAAAATCTGAACAACGGACCACGCAGCGCCAATCGTAACCGATGTTCCACAGAAGCGGTCCTAAGACCGATCCCTGTAGAACACCAAACGACACATATCACCGATCCAGCCCTAGGCAGCTCTAGGAAAGATAGGCCCAAACAATTTGACGGAGGAAGGAAGGCATATCATGGTGAATAAGCGCCTTCCTTAACGCAGCTCCAGGGTCCTTGCCCTGGAGCTGCGTTAAGGAAGTGCTGAAAGCGTTGGCGATGTCAAGACATTGCCAGCACCACCTTACCCTGTTCTGTTGCCGCTATAACAAAAAATACCTAGTAAAATCAGAAAAAAACATCCACACAAAACAAACGTAATTTTTGTGCCCATCTTTTGTAACGGAACCCTCTGTGCGGGAATCCGACTCGCACTTGGCTGGTTTTTTTTTTAATTTTTTTTTTTCAATATGAACACGAGAGTTTGGTTTCGGCCGAAACTGACCCTGGGGCCGAAAGTTCTGTTTCCTTTTCGGTTAAGGCTGGAAAACCAGTTTCGGTCGGACACTAAAAATAATTTCATGTTTTGGCCTGAGAGATATACAAATAAATTACTGTTATTCACGCAGTTTCAACAGCGTAATTCCCGTTCTCGTGGGAATAAAACATAGCCTATAATGTAATCCAGGGGTAGTACGGCTTCCCAAAAATGAAAGAATTCTCCAAAATGGCTTTTTGGCAGTCACTTTAATCCCAACAAAGAAACAATCAATAAAGTGTTTTCTTTTTCTAATATTGGTAGATAACACAAAGTAGTCAATTATGATCAAATTAAACAATCATAATGTACTGCTGGACGTACGTAGGCCTCTCATATCACTATGATGTCAATAACTGACAATCGCAATGTCAGAATAACACAACCTACATGGAGGCAATACAGACAATATGTATGCAAGAATGCCACATTTACCTACATGAGGGCATTACACCAGTACTCAAAAATGAACAAAACTTGTCATACCAAACAGCAGACAAGCGTTTCTTATTTTCACAGTATGAATGACATTCAAATATAATGAATGACGTACCCATTCATAAAAATTGAGGTGCCACTTGCATTTTCCCACGTAAAAAGTGTCAATCCATTCAAGAAAATACCGGTTATATTGTCGAGTTTAAAGTGAATTTTACAGAAATGTAGGAGATTTAGTGTGGATATATTTGACCTAGTAATCGTCGAAGGGAAAGGAAAAATCAGTATTGCCTATTATAGCCGAAATAGGAAAAGATCTTAAGTTTATACTGGGTGTAACAAAATTACCTTTCCAAATTTCATGCGATGGCTTGGCATCGGAAATCAAATACAAATAATTAATAAAAAAGGGGAGTAATTTTTTTTTATTTTTTGTCGAACATTAAAAATTCATTTTTTACCGCGGCAATTCGAGGTAACATGGTCGCCGCCGTGGCAAAACAAACACGGAGCACCCATCTGGCTGTCGTTGTCGCTTTCTACTGCTGCTCAGTAGCGATAGAAAGGGTGAAAATGAAAATTTATAGGACCTTTAAAACGGATTTACGGTTAAAGTATTCATGTGATTTTTTTTCTTCATTTTTGTAATGTTTCTTGACTGATGCCACGTTACGTAACGAAATTTGGAGAGTCAATTTTGTTACACCCAATATATTTGGCTCATTGATAAGTGTATTCATTTTTACGTTGTGATCGCTGTTATGTTGCATTCCTAACTTTTTAATTGAACTATAATCCTTTAATACAGTGATGGGCAAAGTACGGCCCGCGGGCCAGCTCCGGCCCGCGGAAGTATTTAATCCGGCCCGCCGACGGTCCTTCGGCACCTGGTTATATGGCCCGCGATAATTATATTTTGACGGTCCAGAGGTATTATGTAGATTCTACTTTGTTGAGCAATTAACACAGGTGAAGACGGTGAAGTTAACAGACTTTTTCGACCATTAAATTGCTGCACAACTCAATCGCAAACCGACTTACTGTTGAACACCTTTTAGTGCTGCTAAATTTACTTCGTCACAACACGAATTTGCATTTGAAATATGGCACATAAGAAGCAATTTCCTACGTCCTACACGCCCACCATGGCATGCAGGGCCTTACGAGTAGGTACCAGTTAAATTCTAATTTTTAACGTTTGTGCAAGTGTGTAAGTTTACTGTATTTTTTTGAGAGAGCTGAAATTTTCACAGATGATGTATTTTTGTTGCCGCTATAACAAAAAATACCAAAATCAAAAAAAAAAGGAGGAAATTAAGGCGGGCTCCCATACAAAAAATGCGATTTTTTTTTTCATTTTTTGTACGGAATTCTCTGACAAAGAGTCCGACTCGCACTTGACCGGTTTTCTATAATGGCCCTCATCTGATATTTCTTAATTTTTCTGGCCCCCCGTTAAAAATGTTTGCCCACCACTGCTTTAATATATACTGTGTTGAAACGTCAGAAAATAAAAAATCTACTTTAACCCTCGAATTGTAAATTTCGCACAGAGCTAGAATATTAAGCGTGTAAGAGCTATCTTTCAGTCTTAACTTACATCTGCGGTAAAATTCTTAATAGTACTATCCTTAATTCTACAGAGAGATACAATTTTGAGCGTGTTATTGCGTCATAACCTTCTTCTACGATCAAGTTCTACAAAGAGCTATCCTTAATTCCATAGATAGTTAACTATATATAACTGTAGAGTTGAATCTACAGAGAACTACAATAGAGAGAACGTGTACTCGCTGTACTAAGCTTATTCTGCGATCAAATTCTACAACGACCTATCTTTAATTCCACATCTCCTGTCACGATGTTTGTCCGCGATGAACTCCTAAACTATTGAACCGATTTTGATGAAATTTGCACACCGTGTGCAGTTTGATCCAACTTAAAAGATGGGATAGTTTTTTTTTTTGGAAAGCCTTATCTACGACCGGAAATAGCGGGTTACAAAAATCTTAGCCACAGCAACGCGTGGCCTGACCCTTTAGTAGAACTATAATTTTAACCGTGCACTTGTTCTAATAATCTTCTACTACGAGCTGTCGCCATTTAGTCGTGAAATTTCATAAACAGCCTCACATAATATAGTTCGTGACACGTTTTTCTATGTACCACTGACACATTTATCTCCATATATCAACATTCTGACATAATTGTGATAAGAGGCTGACTTAGTTTCTCCAGTAGGTACTTGTTTAGCTAGTAGGTACTGTGAAACAATGTGCCTGCGTATTTTGTGTAATATGTCGTATTTGTTAACTGATAGTGTAGATGGTTAGAATATGCTTGGTTTGTTGGTTGTGTATTTCACATGAATATGGATGTGTGGATGTTGGACTCTATCATGTTCAATAACACAGGCTACTTTTTGATACGAGAATTTGGATCTCAATCGTTTTACGAATACTAATAAAAAAACATTACACTTTTCGACGTTCTAAGAGATATAATAAATAATTAGTCGTGTGTGAATATCTTTCATTAAAATAAATTAAAATGAATCCTATCCTAAATCAAAATGGGTCCGTGTAGTTTAAGAGTCCATCGCGTACAAAAATCTTGACAGTATATTTTGTATGCATATAAAAGATATATTATCAATTTTACCTTCGTCTTTATGATCTTGGCCATTTTAACCACTTTTACTGTGTTTCCACAACTAAATGTATGTGAAACTATAGTTAAGCTTTAACTAAACCATTATGCCTGAGCAGGTAATATATTAAAATCTGCATATACATATAATTCGTGCCGTAATTTCGCTATAAAAATATTATATTTTATCTTTACGACAATGATTTCATATTATTTTTATGATAATACCTTCAAGTGTCACAAAAACATTGATTCAATTGTCACTTTAATTCCCAACTCCTTCCAGTTTTGCAAAACTTCCATCCATTTGATTTTCTTTCAAATTTTTTTGCTAGTTTCTACAAAAACAATAAAAAAATAATTATGCAATTTAATGCTGTCTTTCTCAAGTTATGACGTGACCAACTGCAATAGAGATTCCTTTTTTATAAGAACTTCAACTTGGCTTTGCCGCGTTTTTGGCAACCATGACCAAAATATAAAGTGCCCTCCAACACGGAAAGACGCGTAAATGGATATACCAATAGCGGTCACCCATCTTGCGCAGCTATAGCGTGATTATGCTTAACCCAATGATTGTTTCAAGGTCTAGGGGCTGGGAGTGGTATTATAAAAGCCATTTAATTATTTTATTTACTACGGTTCATTTAGACTCGGTAACAATAGTTATGCCATTAAACTGAGCGCTTAAATTTAATAATAAATACATTTTTATGACATTCATTATTATGACTGAATGGCGATTTATTATTTAAAAATACTTACTAAGGTTTTTTGACATTTGTGTGGTGTGTATGTGCGTTCGTGCGTCCGCACTACTCGCGCCACTGTAATCCTCAAACGTCTTGAAAGATCTAAGCGATGAAGATATATTATTGTAGCTACATGCTTATCATCCGCTAATGGAAAAATGCAGGATTGGAAACGCAAACAGAAAAACATTAGCTGAGAAAATTTCAGCTGTCTAGCTATCACCGTTTATGAGATACATCCTGGAGACAGACAGATGGACCACGGGCTCTCTGTAATGGGTCCCGTTTTTACCCCTTGTGTTTGAACCCAGGAAGGAAACTGTGCGACATCTATACTAATATTATAAAGAGGAAAGATTTGTTTTTTTGTTTGTTTGTTTGTTTGTTTGTTTGTAACGAATAGGCTCCGGAACTACTGGACGGATTTGAAAAATTCTTTCACTGTTGGGAAGCTACACTGTTTGCGGTGAACATAGGCTATATTTTATTCCCGTATTCCCACGGGAATGGGAACTACGCGGGTGAAACCGCGTGACGTCCGCTAGTTTTGAATATAGATAGAGTTGATTGATTGAATATGTTTATCAAATTTCCTGGTTACCATTGATCCTCCCAATTAACATCAGACGACTCTGTTATGTACTCGTATGTAGCTAATAACTAGCTACACCCTACGGCTACGCTTGTGACATGCTACAAACCCCGTAGCACTTAGTAAACTCATACATGCCCTATTATTAGTATAATGCTAATTTATAGTCCTGGGACATCCTTCCGAGGGCTTACCCGGGGCTCCCAACCATAGGCTGGGCGTTACGTGAGGTTTTTTAGTCGGTAGGAGTTCGGCATAGCATCCATGATGGATTTTCCCTCACGTTAAAAAAAATCCTAATTTATTATTAGTGTCCGACCGAAACTGGTTTTCCAGCCGAAACCGAAACCGAAACCGAACTTTCGGCCCCAGGGTCAGTTTCGGCCGAAACCGAAACCGAAACCGAAACTCACGTGTTCATATTAAAAAAAAACCAGCCAAGTGCGAGTTGGATTCCCTCACAGAGGGTTCCGTTACAAAAACTGATTTTAGTAGGTATTTTTTGTTATAGCGGCAACAGAACAGGGTGAGGTGGTGTTGGCAGTGTCTCTTGACATCGCCAACGCTTTCAACACCTTGTCCTGGAGCTGCATTTGGGAGGCACTTATTTACCATGGAATACCTCCATACCTCCGTCAAATTGTGGGGGCCTATCTTTCAGGCTAGGTCGGCGAGATGTGCCGTTCGGTGTTCCACGGGAATCGGTCTAAGGACCGCTTGAGTGGAACATTGGTAACGTGTTACGTTCACGTGCGTAACGAGCTACGACGACACCCTCATTACAGCGCGAGGAGAAACGCGCCGAAACGCAGCCCTAAAGGCCACCTGCGGGATCTAGCTTATATATAGGGGGCATCGGCATCGAGCTCTCGATGACGTATCTGGGGCTCGTACTCGATAGCCGGTGGAATTTCGGATACCGCTTCCGAAATTGGGACCCATAGCTGAGGGAGGGGGGTATCAGTCGCACTCTCACGGGTGTTGCCTAATATCAGGAGACCCAACGCTCTTCAGGAGACTGTACCTTGGGATCGTGCGGAGCATGGCCCTATACGGGGCCCCCGTATGGGCGGAGATCCTGATGACCAGCAATGCGGCTAGATTGCTTAGCCCGCAGAAGGCGACGTCTGTCAGGGTGATAAGGGGATACCGCACGATCTCAGTTGAGGCGGCATGTCTTCTAGCCGGGACCTCTTTGGGACCTGGAAGCGAGGGCCCTTGCGTCATTGTTTTAATGGCGCAAGGAGGCGCTGGTCAGGGCCATAGGCCTCTTCCTGTGAGCAGGTCATGCTCGTGAAAGAGACGGCGGGGAGGAAGCGGGAGAGAACTCTCCCACAAGAGTTCCACAGTCTGCGGCGGCGCCCCATACTATCAGCCTCCATGACTGAGATTCATGCAGGCCCCCCTCAAGATGCGGGATAACATCTGAACAACCCCCCAAAGACGCGGCCGCAGTATGTATCATTCCGAGGGCATACTCAGGGCTCCCAACCGTAGGCTGTTAGCTACGATACGCGTGGTTTTTAGTCAGTAGGACTACTGTACAATGAAAATTTTAGGCCTTTAACTGGCACGGTTCCAGCGATACAACCTCGTGACTAATACACAGACTGACAGCTACGCCTCATGTCTCGTTAATAGGGGACCCTTTAACCCCTCCGTGCGAGAGCTCGACTCGCACTTGGCCTGTTATTTTTTCAATAGGTGCAGCAAGTTCCACCAAGTGCCATCAATCAACGGTAAAAATCTTCTCAAGTGTTCATTTTAGAAATATCTCCACCTAAAGATGATCTTTCTTTCTTTTACGTGTGAAAATTACTTATGGATGCTATTGCGAACTCCTACCGACTAAAACCACACGGTGCCCTGCTAGCTTTTGGGTGGTTTTTGGCTACATTCTAGAAGTATATAACTAAAACTGGACAACAGTGAGTCGGACTAGCGCACGTTGGGTTCCATACAAGAAAAGCGGCAAAAACAAGGGAAAAAACCCTATCACGTATGTTATGGGAGGCCCCTTTAATATTATTAATTTTTCTATTTCTATTATTTGTTGCTATAGCGGCAACAGAATTATTACATCATCTGTAAAAATTTTAACTATCTATCAGTGTGCATGAGTTACAGCCTGCTGACAGACAGACAGACGACCAACGAAGTCAACGGAACTGACAACAAAGGGGTAGGGTTATGTAAAGACCTAGATCACCCTTTTAAGATTCCGTAAAAAGTGTATCACTAAAACTATTGATTGGAAGTTCTTTGTAAATCTTCGGTCAGTAACATATTAACTGGTTGGGCTGACCCCAACCACGTCACAAGCAGAGCCAGGCACTCAAAATTCATGAACACGTGAGTTTCGGCCCGGCCGAAAGTTTCGGCCCATTTTGGCCGAAACCGAAACTGCGGCCGAAACTCGATTTTTTGGCCGAAACTGGCCGAAACCGAAACCGAAACCGAAACTTCGGTCGGTCACTATTTATTATTATAAATTTGAATGACTTTTAAGGTGTTTGTGTCCATCGCGCAATATCGGATGAATTGTTGAGACTGAAATTTGGTAGGTACCTACAGGGATAAATCTGAAATCAAATGTAGGCTAATTTGCCATTATTTTTCAATAATTATTAATAGGTACTGCTTTACTCCCTTGGGTAATAAGAATAACACAATAATGCATTGCTTAATGATACTTCCGAATACTTCTTACTAATATTATAAATGCGAATATTTGTGAGTGTGGATGTTTGTTACTCTTTCACGCTCGAACGGCTAAACGGATCTGGCTGAAATTTGGTACTGGGATACATTATAGTCTGGAATAACACATAGGCTACTTTTTATCCCGGGAATAAATTCCCACGGGAAGTGAAAATTTACGCGGGCGAAGCTGCGGGCATCAGCTAGTAGATTATAAATGTGAAAGTTTGTGAAGATGTTTGGATGTTTGTTACTCAATCACGCTCTTACGGCTTGACGGATCGGGCTGAAATTTGGTACCTGGGTAGATTATAATCTGGAATAACACATAGGCTACTTTTCATCGTAGGAATCTGTTCCCATGGGAAGCGGGAACGCGAACCAAATTTTACGCGGGCGAAGCCCAAATAAAAGTTTTTTTGTAATCGATTCAGTTTCAGAGCTCACAAAAAAACAACTATTTCCTCTTATTACTCGTATTAGTATCTGTATTCTACAACCTTTTCACACTACGCGTATGACAGGGAGTACAAGCTAGTGTACAAGTATATCTAAGTGATCAATCACGACTCTATCAGATTACGTTATCGTATCTTTGACGCACTAAAGTCTGATCCTAATTTTGAATCTAGCACAGTTATTTTTGGGTAGGAAGTTTTTTATGCTACTGCTAATCTTCTAAACTAATTCTTGTTTCTCAGCTTAAGTTTACCATAGTCAAAGCCCGTTTATATAAATAGGAAAGATTTGATTGTTTGTGTTTGTTTGCATCGAATAGGCTCCGGAACTACTGGACCTATTTGAAAAAATCTTTCACTGTTGGGAAGCTACATTCTTTGCGACGAACATAGGCTATATTTTATTCCCATATTCCCACGGGAACGGGAACTGGGTAAAACCGCGTTACGTCAGCTAGTCTTCTATATTAATACTTGTATCTGAACCTAAGTTTACCATAGTCGAAGACCGTTGATTTACACAAACATATATTAGGTATACTCTTACATTAGCACTTAAAAAAATTAATAAAAACAAAATTCAACCTTCAGTTCAAAATATGGCTGGTATAAGAAGAGCTAGAAAGAAACTTGGCGGTCTATTCTTTTTAGTGCTCTATTTACAATAATATTATACAAAATCTCAATATTAATTATAAAAACTTGATCAAGAATCCAGCAGATCAAGCAAAGAATTTCCAGGTTTCCTTAGCGAACAAATAATCATTAATTGTACTTAAATTTCCTTACTATTCTTATTTACATTTTTGACAGAGAAACGATCTTTTCCTAATCCCTGCCTAATTTCCATCTAAATTGGGGTTGCCCCGTGTGGCGACGGAGTCCTGTGTTGCGATGGGTAAGAGTACAAAATGTCGCCACCCCAATACATCCCGAGGATCGCGTAAGAGGTGACTAAGGGAACACTTTTAAGATCCTTTAGGTAGTGGAAGTGCACTTACCTTGAACTCTTGTTGCTAGGTAGGCGCTGCTCCCAGCTTTGCGTTCGGGGTCTTGATTCACGACCGCGAAATATGCACACAGGAGTTATAACCGTAACTCTCGAGACTGTGGCTGATGATAAGCGATGTAGCGCGATATGATGGGTAATCACAGCGGCCGATAGCGGAGCGGAGCGTTAAGAGACGGGTGCGTGCGTATCTTCCAATAGCTATGGCGGAATGTGAATGTAGGAAGCGGGCGGGATAGTGTTGCCATAGACAATACACAAAAGTAAGATGCGTTTAGTGCGTGAGTGTTGACATATAATAATTATAATAAATACCATTAAATACATAAACTAAAAAATATGTATGCGTCGGTACTGGCGCATCCAACTTCGGGGGGCTTAGAGGATTCTTCCTCTACATTGAGTAAACAAAATTTAAAAATATAAAAGGAATGAAAACTTATGAACTAAAAATAATTCAAAAGCGTAGGAGTTATTGCGTGGGTAACGGGCAAAGCCGAGTTACAGGACGAATGTATTCACCAGAAGAAGTCTTAATTCTGACGACTCTAATTACACCATCCTTCCCGGGAAACACCTCTGATACAACCGCGAGTGGCCACGATAAAGGATGCGTATTGTCATCCTTAACAACAACTACTGTTCCTATCGTCACAGGTTTGGACGGCATATTCCACTTATGTCTAAGTTGGAGAGAGGTAAGATATTCTTTGCTCCAACGTGTCCAGTAACTTTGAACAATTCTATTTAATAATTGATAGCGGGTGAGTCTGTTATCTGGTAATAGGGGTTCAATGTGTTCAGCGGGTAAATATTTAAGCGGAGTAACATTAAGAAAATGATTAGGCGTTAGGGGGGTTGGATCCGATGGATCCGAAGAAAGTATGCAAATCGGACGGCTATTCAAAATGCCTTCAATTTGCACCAATATTGTACTGAATTCTTCATAGGTGAGTATTTGACTCCCGATAGCTTTAAATAAATGAGACTTAACACATTTGACATTAATTTCAGGCAACGAATTAAAATTGGGCCCGAAAGGTGGGCTGTGCTGAAACTGAATCTTATGTTGAGTTAGATATTTATTCAGATCATTTTTATAATTAGTGGACTGTATAAGCGTGTAAATTTCGTTCAATTTTCGTTTCGCACCTATGAAATTAGTGCCTCCATCGCTGTACAACACTGAAACAGGACCCCTGCGTGAGATAAAACGTTTAAAGGCAGCGAGAAATAAATCTGTACTAAGATCACTTACTAACTCTAAATGGAGCGCCTTTGTTGTGAGACAGACGAACAAGCAAATATACGCTTTATGACTTTTTACTCCACGACGCCTTATGTGAGTTACGTAAAAGGGTCCCGCGTAATCAACTGCGGTATGCACAAACGACTTTACTTGTGAAACTCTAATGGATGGAAGATCACCCATAGGTGGAGTTGTAGAACGAGGCCTAGCTTTAAAACATAAATTACATTTATGTACTCGTTGGCGAATCAAATTTCGTGCAGAAAGAATCCAATACTTTTGGCGAGTCAATGCTAACACTAGTCCAGGACCGGTGTGTAAATTGTCGGTGTGATAGTGGTCTACTAAGAGCGACACTATACGTCCTTTAGGTGATAGCAGTATTGGATATTTTGTATTGTAATTTAGTTGAGAATGAGTAAGTCGACCACCTACTCTAATTAACCCTTGTTCGTCAAGAAAAGGGTTGAGTTTTAAAATAGCCTGATTTGGACAAATTTTAGTAGCCTTAAGTGCTTGTAATTCTACCTGAAAATACTTAGACTGATCGAAGCGGACCGCATAATATTCTGCGTATTCTAAATCGTATACAGAAAGTATACCGCGGGATTTGAGAATCCTTGTGAAACGTAATACATAAACCAGTGAACGAATAAATTTTACCCAACTCGAGCAACGCTCGGCAAGTTCGTCTATCATGGGAACGTGATCGGAGACAGGTATGGTATGTGCATGGAGAGAAGCTATTTTAATTTCCGGTAATTCTGTCTTCTCGTTATGATTGATTTTATATTCCTTCACAGGCCATGCATTTATAGGTGCGGACAGCCATTTCGGCCCGTGAAACCAAAGATAGTTATTTATTAACCCTTTAGGTGTCACAGGGCGCGAGACTATATCGGCGGGATTTTCAACCCCACGAACGTGATACCAATGGGAAGCAGGCAGATATTCATTTACCTGAGCGATGCGATTAGCTACAAAAGTTTGAAACTTATGAGCGGGAGAGTGAATCCAGGTAAGGGTTACCGTAGAATCAGAGAATGCGAATATATTGTTTATTTGACACCGCTTATTAAAAACAGTGCGCACAGAATTAATTAATTTTGCGAGTAAGACCGCCGCGCAGAGTTCTAAACGCGCTAGCGTTTTATTAGAATCTGACACTTTGGATTTAGCGGTCAGTAGATTCACATTAAGAGCGTTTCCGTTCTCAGCCGTTTCTATTCGTACATAGATAACAGCACCATAACATTGCTGGCTGGCATCCGAGAAGCCTATTAGAGTAATTCGACGAGCGGATGTTAAACCTATATGTCTCGGTATTTTTATTTCAGATAAACGCGACAACTCCCTATGAAAGTGTTTCCATTTAGACAGAATGCAACCCGGGACCGTCTCGTCCCAGTCCAGTTGTAATTTCCAACATTCTTGTATAAGCAACTTCATGTATGCGACCACTGGACTGATGATTCCAAGCGGATCGAACAAGCGCGCGGTTACGGAAAGGATCGAGCGTTTAGTGCATGTTAAAGGCATGTCGATCACTATTTTAAAGTTAAAGGTGTCATCGTTAGGTTGCCATTGCATACCCACGATCTTAGTGTCAACATGAGGATCCTCATCAAACTTGACAGCGAGACAGCTCTTATGAATTGACGGGATACGTGACAATAGGGTATTGTCATTAGAGATCCACTTAGTTAAGTTAAAACCTCCAGATTTAAACATAGCGACCATTTCCCTATAGGTGTCTTCAGCTAAATCTACATTCTCTATGGAACTAACGTAGTCGTCAACATACATGTGATTGTCAGCTTCGTAAGCCGCCAGAGGATATAAAGCGCGACAGTCTGACGCGAGCTGGTTTACGACTCGCATTGCCAGGAAGGGTGAGCTGGAGACGCCAAAACAAACGCGGTTGAAATGATAGCTTTCAATAGGAGAATTGGAATCGAACCTAAATAATATTCTTTGATATGTATGATGATCTTGAGTAAGTTTCACTTGAAAATACATTTTTTCTATGTCCGCGGTTACAGCAACCGGGTACATACGCAAATTGAGAAGCAAATGAAAGATATTGTTCTGTAATATTGGTCCCGTATAAAGCAAATCGTTAAGCGATTTACCTGACGTGGTTTTACACCCAGCGTCTAAGACCACACGCGTTTTAGAGGTTTCTTTGTCAGGGCGATAAACGGCCCGATGCGGCATATAATAAACTTGAGAGTCTAGAAAGCTATTTGACACTTTAGTGAGATAACCTTGATCAATATATGTTTGAATAATGGCATTATAATCGTTGCGTAAGTTAGAAGCGTCTAACTTTTTTTCTAAATTTAAAAACCTGCGTTTGGCGATTGTGTACGAATGCCCTAGCTCACTGGGAGGGTATTTAAAGGGAAGACTAACCGTATATCTACCGGTATCGTCGCGTGAGTACGTAGACGAGAACAGCTTTTCACATGCTGCGTCGTCCGTGCTAATGTGCTTCTTATCTGGCACCTGTTCTATCTCCCAAAAGCGTTGCGTTAATTGTTCGAGAGACACATCTTGAGTGTGACATAAGAAGGCCTTGTCGGACACGGAGGAATGAGACATGCGATCGCGGGGATGCTTGTTTGCCACTAGCGAATAAGGTAAAGCATGCGCCTTTCCCATTGCGACGTATCCGAGCGTGGTTTCTATCGCGATTACTGATGAGGTTGGGGATGTAATTTTTTGCGACCCTAAAATCATGGGGAAGAGTTCATTACCTAACAAACAATCTATACCACCCGGAGTATAGTATCGTTCGTCAGCCATAGGTAAATTTTGTAAATGGGTTAATTCCGCTGTATCAATTTCCACGTTAGGCAAAAAATCTGTAATAGTGTCTATAACCCGTGCACTAACCGAATAAGAACAGCGGGCATCAAATCGCGAATATATTTTGAAATGCGTAATTCCATAAGATTGGCTTTCAAGTTGACCTATGCCTTTAATGACAGAAGGAGCGTTAAGTATGGTTAAGTGCAAACGCTCACAACAAGACTTCGTAATAAAGTTACTCATAGACCCTGAGTCCAAAAACAAACGTATACGATCCGATTTATAATTTGCATATACACAAGCAGTCGGCAACAAAACCGTGGTCGCGCTGCTTGAATTACGCGGCGGAGGGATCACAGCCGATAACGACGCGATATTGCCACTATGTGACCGCGCCTCCCGCGAGTGCGAGCGGGACGGATCATCTGCCGATGACGCATGAGTCGACATGGAATGCTCGGACGGCGCAGTAGACGCGTTTGCCTGCCTCGATGCGTTGCCGGTAGCATGATTTCTTGTTGAATTTGATGCGTTCAAATTATTTTTATAACACAGTAAACTATGATGAGACCGATTGCAAATCGAACACCTATTAACAGATCTGCAAGCACTCACGTGATGAAAACCTAAACAATTAACACAAAAGGAATGTTTACGAACTATTTCATTTCGCGTTTCAACAGTCTCTTGAATAAAATGTTGACATTTGAACAAAGGGTGAGCGGAATTATTGTTACATACGATACAATTTTTTATGTTAGAAGTATCGACTGATTTCAAATTAGTAGGGCGGGTTTGCGTAAAAAATGACTTAGGTTTATTTAAATGAGAGGCGGTTGAACTCCGCTGAGCGCGATAATCACCTTTTTGGGAATGTGATGGTGAGCGGAGCGTTTGGAGTTTGCTTTGTTCTGTCAAAAATGTTTTGACGTCACTATATGTAGGTACACTCAAATGTCTATGAGATTGTTCAAACAATTCAAGCATAGGTTTATCAAACTTGCTTAATGCTAAATGAGTTATTATGAAATCTGATAAATTTGTGATAGGTAGACGCTGCAGAGCTGCTTCAGCTGAACAAAAGTTCTCCAAGATCTGATCAGCCGATTGCCCTGGCTTCTGGTGTAACATTTGTTCTAAATAGCACGACGCCTGAACCCTGGTATCGTGGTATTTAGCCAGAAGGGCTTGCCAAATAACATCGTAATTTTGTGCGGTAGCAGCTATGCCTGAACAAACAGTAAGTGCCTTACCCGAAAGGCAACCTATCAAATATTGAACCTTTTCGGCGTTGGTGAGACGAGTATTCGTATGTATCACACTACAGAAATTTTCATAAAATATAGGCCACTTACCATAAGTACCATCGAAACCTGTGAGTTTAAGTGGGGGTAATTTGATATTAAAATTATCACTTTTCTTTTTATCGTCGAGTTCTTGTCTCAGAGTAGTTTCCGTTTGCTTTATGAAACAGTATAATTCATCAAATGTATTAAAAACACTATAACTCGGCTGTACCTGCGGATTATCTTTTAATTGTTCAATTAACAATTTATCGATAGTTTCGATGTAATCCGATCGGGTTTTATCGATAGATTGAACCCGAGCGAGAAACATCATGCGTACTGTTTCATCGGTAACCTTGAGACTTAAGTTGTACACTTCTTGAACTATGTGAAACAAACTTTGTTTTTTGTATTCTAAAAAATTTATCATGACCTGACTTTCGTCTGAACTTTTACTATGGGATTTGTCTTTAGAAGCCATGATAATATAATTGATACGAGATACGAGTATGTATATAAGTGGGTAGGTAATAGAAATATTCAGCGAAAAAGTATAAAATTCGAACAACGATCAGCTGTTAGCTTAAATCAGCTGTTTGCGATAAAGTATTCAGAGAACAAACCCAATATGGAGTCTGCGTAACAATCAGCTGTTAATCGTTTGAATACCGTTATGTATCGGCTGCGTTGCCCAGTACCGTCACAATAAAATAAATATATGTGGGTATAAAATTAACGTATAAATATGAGTTTTATCTACGATTACAATTCGAAAGATAATATGAAATTGTAATGAAATTGGGGAAAACTACGTTAAATTTATGACGGTTGAGAAAATTGTTAATTTTGGATTGTCCGTTTTACTTTATGCCAAAACTCCTAATTACCAAAAAATATCAAAATGATTGCCTAGAATCGGACAACCGGACTAACATGGCCAGGATGGTCCAAGTCCTGGGTAGCGATAATTTCGGGGGGCGCTACCTGCCAGCGGGTTGATTATATATAGGTAAATATGATTATGATAAATAGCGTAAATGCGTTATAGAATATGAGTACTTATGAGTAATATAAAATATGCGGTGTGAAAAGATAATTAACTTTTCTAATGCGTGCGGGTGGCGTTAAATATAATATTTGCGTTGAGTATTTATGAGTAATATACTAAATATATATATGCGTATGCGTGAATTTAATAGGAAAAGAGGTAATTAATATTATTAGTAGAAAGAATGCGTTAGATGGAATATCCGGACGGAGGACCACACTTGGAAGTGCACTTACCTTGAACTCTTGTTGCTAGGTAGGCGCTGCTCCCAGCTTTGCGTTCGGGGTCTTGATTCACGACCGCGAAATATGCACACAGGAGTTATAACCGTAACTCTCGAGACTGTGGCTGATGATAAGCGATGTAGCGCGATATGATGGGTAATCACAGCGGCCGATAGCGGAGCGGAGCGTTAAGAGACGGGTGCGTGCGTATCTTCCAATAGCTATGGCGGAATGTGAATGTAGGAAGCGGGCGGGATAGTGTTGCCATAGACAATACACAAAAGTAAGATGCGTTTAGTGCGTGAGTGTTGACATATAATAATTATAATAAATACCATTAAATACATAAACTAAAAAATATGTATGCGTCGGTACTGGCGCATCCAGGTAGAGAAGGAAAACTTGAAATGAAACCCGGTCGTCAGTAAATTGATAATCGTTAAGTTGAATGCCTTATGGGCGGTTTGAAAATTTCAACGTTTGACCTGCGCCTGTCCATTTCAACACGGCAATAGGCTCACCACCCGTTACATGGGACATAAAACTATAAGGTGAAATGTGGGCGTATACTATGCCTCTGCCTATAAAGGCGTGCGTGACTATAATATAATTATGTATGTATGTAAATTGGGGTTTCCGATCGCGTTTCTCTAAAGTGGTATCACTTCCACTGTTGACATAGCACAGGGTTCAATTATTATTAGTCTTTGTGGTATAAAATAGTAAAGTTGAAAATTGTGAAAGCATTTTTTAATTGAGAGAGGTTCAGCAGTGATTGATTTATTCATTCGCGGGTTAAACGATTGACTTTGTAAATCACAAAAAAAAATTTCAGTTTTATCTCAAAACGTAACATTTTTTATACACATTACAATACATTTTTGTTCTTGTTTTTAAACATCATAATCTTGAACATAAAAAGAAATCTTTAAATATAAATTGCTATAAATGATTTATAACTATTGTTATCCCACTTAAATATAACATTATAAATTAAGCCACCCGGTTTATTTTTGGATTATTTTATCAAAAAATTGTATTAGTGATTTAGTTAGTAAGTCCTGCGTTAATACTTTAAATTAAGGTTGAGTTAGATTAACCACTATCTGGTTATTAATCAAAGCTTTATGTCTAATTAATCCCTTGCATCGAACTAAACAATTAGCGTCTGACGTAGGTATACGATGCCGAATTTTCCATTAAGAATTCTAATTAATTGAATACAGGATACTGTAAGTCCGATAAAATTGTAAATATATAGATAGTTCTTTTATTTACATGCTAGTCTTATAGTTACGTATTTATCCCCGAAGGGGTAGTCAGGTAAAACTAAATAAATAAGCAGGGCCGTCTTAAGGCTGTACAGCGCCAGGGTGCGAAACTCAGACTGAGCCCCCCCCCCCCCCCCCCAATCAACCAAAAAGCTCAATACATTTTTGATGTTTCACTTCTTTTTCTCTAAGATCTGTACTCTATATATATGTATAATGCTACTGCTCCACCTGCGTTAACATTAATGTTGATGTCCAACTAGTCGATAATTAAGGCATTAAGAATGCGCTTTGGCTACATTATGGTCACAACGGGTTTACTAATGTTTGCCATAATTTAATATGCCATAATTTCATATGCCATACTGGTATTTGCCATAATTTCATTAGAAATAACGCTTCAGTTGCCATAATCGTGAAATGACATAAAATGACTTTCACTAATTCCATTGGTCATAATCGATCAAGTGTCATAATAATTTAAAACCATAAATGTATTTGCCATAATTTTCGTTTTCAATAATGCCATTTTCTATAACTTTTATTCACCATAATATAAATAAAGATAATTTATACGACACAGATTTTTTATTCACAATTGAACCTAAAACTAAACCTCATAATGGCGTCTACTAACCGAGCTCGACGGAGCCCCGCTTTGCGGGGCTCCTACTCTGGGTGGTTTAAAAAATACCACGAAGACTAAGGCGGGAGCTACGCTTCGCTTCGCATCCCCCTTAGTCTTCTAACCTAACCTATCCGAGTCGGATTGCACTGAGTCGGGCTGTTAAGAATAATTAATTTCGACCTAACAATATTATGTATTATTTTCATAATTAAATCAAATTTTGATTATGTCAAGAGTCGATTATGAGATGTGTTGCTTATGGAAACTAATTATTATGATATATATGTTGATATAGAAAGTCATTTTATGGCAAACGAGCGGACGTCACGCGGTTTCACCCGCGTAGTTTCCGTTCCCGTGGTAATACGGGAATAAAATATAGCCTATGTTCACCGCAAAGAGTGTAGCTTTCCAACAATGAAAGAATTTTTTAAATCGGTCCAGTAGTTCCGGAGCCTATTCGTTACAAACAAACAAACAAACAAAAAAACAAATCTTTCCTCTTTATAATATTAGTATAGATAAAAGTTATCACTGTTGAGTTGTTAAGGCAAACATTATTACACAATAGGTATTATGATTGGGGATGATTATGGCAAACAATATTAGTGCAAATGAATTTATGAAAAACGAGAGAAGACCGTCACAACGCCGTTGGAGTGGATTAATTCAAGAAGTTACGTTACGCGCTAACACAAGATGGAGGTTGAACCTAATCACACAATGGGGGTATAAGGGGACTAGTTTAGAAAAAGACGAAACCCCGCAAATGAAGGCGTTTTTTGTCCACCTATGCAAACGCAAAATAATAGCCAGAAATAGATTTTTAATCTTAAAAATCGGTGTCAAAATATGCTTTGGTTGTAAATTTTATATTATTTATACATACAAATGAGATGGCGTTAACTGGCGATAATGTAGCCAACATCGCTTAGCGCGCAAAACTAGGTACCTGCTAAAACCCTTAGATGTGTCGAAAAAAACCGACAGCCCGAGCTATCGCTTAACGTTTAATGCCATTACTAATGCCGTTTGCAATTTACCACGTTAAAACCTTGGCCACATCTACGTTGAAGTGCTATTATGGTGTTAATTTACTCGTTATGACGCAGGTGGAGCAGTAGGATAAACGTGAATGTCCTGACTGAATGATAATCAACGCACATCCCAAACCGCTGGGACTAGAAAGTCCATATTTGGCAAATAGGTTCCTTGTATGGTCTAGGGATCCACTAAGAAAGGATTTTTGGAAATTCCACCATTAAGGTGGCAAAAATTACAATTTACACCCTAAACTCCTAATAATAGAGGCCATTTCGCTTAAAGTGCGGACGCCAGGCGCCTATGTCAAAGGGCGCATCAAACGTCTTTGGAATGGAGATATTGCCGTGTGCGTCTATATTAATATTATAAAGAGGAAAGATTTGACTGCTTGTTTGTTCGTTTGCATTGAATAGGTTCCGGAACTACTGGACCGATTTGAAAAATTCTTTCACTGTTGGGAAGCTACACTCTTTGCGGTGAACATAGGCTATTTTTTTTAATTCCCGTATTCCCACGGTAACGGGAACTACGTGGGTGAAACCGCGTGACGTCCGCTAGTGTTAAATAAATTGAATTGTTATGTATATCGAAATAAGATCTATCTTACCTTGCATATTTTGAGTGGTATGACACGTGCCCAAAGGCAAAAGTGACAATAATACAATGATAATTTAATATGGGTGATGCCTATATTTTTATGCATGTAGGTGTTTATTTGACGTTAGTTTACGAAACGGGGGAATGGCGTTAATATTGTACTTATGAGTTAAAGTTTAATTAGGTAAGGAAATATCGAAATGTTTAGAGCTCGGCCTGCGCCCCCTCGGGCTCGGCGCCCGGGTGCGGCCGCGCCTCTGAACCCCCGGTTAAGACGGCCCTGATTATAATCTTTACAAGTTAATATAAAAAGATTGTGTGAAATATTGGCCGAATATTGTTGAACCTTGAAGAGAATGCAAATATATAATTGCATTAAACCTAAGTACTAAGTAATATTATACCTATTGTATAATACTAGACCTCGTCTATTTAATAACGAAAACTTAACAAAACATTACGCCTTACCTTGGCCTTTCAATTATGTTGTATTTTTCCAAGAATAGATGAGACAAGACAATCGGCTTAAGCCGTCCAAGATTATTATTATCTAAATAATTTGAGTAGTAAACATGTGTATTTGTATAACCTAAAATTTATATAATCTGTGCGTTGTTATATATTGAGACTGTTTGGGTAGCGAATGTTATACGGCATTTATGTCATTTATAACGAGCAAAGAATCCATATGGTTTTCTACACGTGCGTACCAAAGTACGAAAAAAACTTCAAAAAATCACGTTTGTTGTGTGGGAACCACCCTTTCTCTGATATGTTGTTATAGCGGCAACTAAAATAGATCATCTGTAAAAATTTGACGGACGGACAGACAGACAGACGAACAGCGAAGTCTGATGAGTAGGGTCTCGATTTTACCCTTTTGGGTACGGAGCTTCAAAAAGGAGCATAGAATAAATAGAAATAAATCTGTTTAAATCGTAACCTACCTGAATTTCATTGGACAATGAAATGAGAAAGTTTAATATGGATATACTTACTTCTACCTTTCAGGATAAATAGGTGATATGGTACTGTAAGGAATTCCCCTACGTCACAAAATATTTAAACTAACAACAAACCAGTCTAATGCGAAACGAAAGTGAAAATATTTTAAGTAAAGTGAAGGATATTAGATTTTATATTAAATATTTGTTCGCATAAACTTTGTCGTGATAAAATTCTTATCAAAATTTTAACTCTACGAGGCATATACATCATCGTCCATCATCTTGTTTGACGTAGCTTTACACTGAAAATTGTGTGCCATTCTGATTCGCTTAGGCAACGGGTTAGCATGTTAGATAAATGTATACATTGTACTATAACTTTATATAAATTTAAGTTATATAATTCCGTTATGTAACGTCTCGTAGTAAAAACCCGTCAATGAAGTAACGTAGTGGAATAATTGTAACGTCTATAGCTCCTTACAATTAAAAATAAAACATTCTATTTTTAAAATATTGTTTATAATAGTTATTAAATAAAAAAAAGATACGTACTGCTGTGAATGCTGAATAGAGGATATTCCGTACCTATTTAAAATATTACCTACTGAAGTATATTTTTTAAACCAGTCAAATAATAAATATCAATGAAGTTTAATCATGTAAAGCCTTTCTTTCCTTGGATTAGTTGCGTAATAAAATAATACAACAATAATCCTACGATAATAAACCTCGAAAAAATGTAATAATCCGATTATGCAATTGACAAAGCGCCTAGATTGACGTGATTCTTGTTTCATTTCAGCTACAAACCTATATTTAAAAAGTGACAGTGAAAATTATCAGTATTAAATGACCAAAAAGTGATTAGAAATGTGTTTAAGGTACAGTGAACGATAAAAGTGATAATGTCAGTGAGGTGACGAGAGGAGCGGCCGTTGGGCTGACGTGACGTCAACGGAAACATTCCCCTACTAAAAATTTTATCCCAGGGCCCGGTTGATAGCAGTAAGGATATCTGCAAAATGACCAAGGGCCCTCGGAAAGTGAAGCTAGTCATTGTAGTCAACAATAAGAAAGAGTGAGTACCTTTTTCCAATATTTTTTTAATCATACTTTTCGTTACATAAAAGAAGTTTACTGATAAATTTCCTGGGGTAGTTGTGTAAAAAGACTGAAATAATTCAGAGCCTGGTGTTAGGATGGGGGGTGGTTAAAGTTAGGATAAATGGAAAAGTAGACCATGAACCACTAGAATAAGAATGCTTGAATAATGATGGTGGGGTGTGATATGAGATACACAGATGAGGGAAAGGGGGGTGCATTAAGCTCACATCAACCTCACCTGCCAATGATGCACCGTCTGACCAGCGAAGGCTACGGATCCCTTTTCGCTTTCGTAGGGTCAGTTTATGTTTATATGTATCTCGTTTAAACTAATTTTCGTTGGTAGTTTTTATGGCAATGTATATCATATATTTTTGTTTTAGATTTATCATTCTCTTAGTTTAGAAGTTAGAGAGGGGGACACACATTTTTCCACTTTGGAAGTGTCTCTTGCGCAAACGAAAAAAATGATGTTAGAAACCTCCATAGCATTTATTTAGAGTTTCAGTTCTGAGTATGGGGACCCCCAAAATTTACTGCTTTTTTTTTAGTTTTTATATAAGAATCTTAATGCGGTTCACAGAATACATCTAGCTACCAAGTTTCAATAGCATAGACCTAATAGTTTCGGAGAAAAGTGGCTGTGACACACGGACGGACAGATAGACAGACATGACGAATCTATAAGGGTTCCATTTTTGCCATTTCGCTACGAAACCCTAAAAAAGGCACGAACGTGTAATTGACACATTGATTTTATATGGATAAGCCTAAAGCTATTTTTGAAATGAATTGCAGTTAACTTAGATCATCTAACCACAGGATGCGCCTTACTTAAGCATTGTTTTCTGCCATTGCACATGACCATTTGGTCTTTACGCTTTATGAAAAGCCTGTACATAAGTACATGATTTTATATGATTAAACTAGTACATTACATTGTAGTTGACTGTACAATAACAATTAACACACAACAGCCATTACGCGTTTGTCGATTAATACATTTTTAAATGCAATGAAATTTTATATGTCTTTGTGTTTCCCCCTTCACTTGTATGAAAACTGGCAGAATATTTTTGTATGCGGTGGTTCGCAAAGGCTAGTCCCGTGTTATATGGTCTAAGGCAGTTAATAATTTCAACACCCAACAGGTAAATAAATTACTACTAACTAGGACTTTATGTGTAAATAATTTTATTAAGTATAAAAACTACGCAATTAAACGACTAACCTGTCATCCTTGGCAGCCCTCGGAGAACCGGACACAAGCAATTTTCTACCCATTATTTACGTAATTAAGATGATTTTTCGATAGCATTTGCATATAATGGTCTACTCATTCATTCATCTTCTTCATTCATCATCGTGTGTAGTGTCTCAAGGTTGTCAATATGTATAGTAGAACTATGTACCTTGGTGGCGATTCTCGACTATATCACTAGAATCTTTTAACGGACATTTACTAATAAAATGTTATAATTGACTCCATTATAATATTTTGAAGGCAGGCAGGAAGGAATCCGCTCAACTGACATGACCAGACTGAGTTTCTTGGGGTGTTCTTTTCAGTCTGTAGCATTTCCGAACCCCCGGTAGAGTCACAAAAAATGTGACAACCCTAAATTTCTTTTTTTAATTGCAAGGGGAATAAATGTTATTTTATTTGATCTGACGCCAATAAACTGTTGTGCGGTGGCGAGAAAATAAGTAAACACGAAAAAAAAAATTGAATAGAATTGGAATAACACCAGAACCTCTAGGTGAAGCCTCGATGGTAGCCAAAGACTGAAGAGTTTAATCTGGTGCACCGGGGACCGTGCGGTTTTACTCGATTCGAGCCCGACATGACATCGGTGTAGTTTCCCACATCAAAGATAATTATAATAGTATTACATACAGATCGGCAACTCCCTGTCGCGCCACAGCTGTCAGTAGAGTTGACGTGCGCGTTGACGGACAATTTGCTTACATTTTATTGATCACACGCACACATTCAAGCTGGAGTTTCCGCCCTATGCCCACATGTAAAGAAGGCCTCCAACTTGACTTAGCAATTTCTATATGCGACCAGATATCTTGGGAAAGACCTATTTCAGCAGCTGATTACGATAGGCTGATTTGATTGAACGATTGATATTTTGTCTGGAATTTTAAACTTAAGTAATTAATAATTGATTGATTGGTGTTCAGGGAGTTTGAAGATGGCACATGTAACTGAAAAAGTAAGAGGAAATCGTCTGTATTAATATGGGCAAGTGATGAGAAGGGATGAAAGTCATGTAACGGGAAGATCAATGAATTTGAATGTTGAGGAATGAAGAGCTAGAGGAAGCTCAAAGAAAATATTGCTGGTTTTTTTTTAAACTACTCTAGCGGATGTCACGCCGTTTTATACCGCGTAATTCCCGTTCCCGTGGGAATATGGGAATAAAATATAGCCTATGTTCACCGCAAAGAGTGTAGCTTCCCAACAGTAAAAGAATTTTTCAAATCAGTCTAGAAGTTCCGGAACCCTTTTCGGTGCAAACAAACCAACAAACAATCAAATCTTTCCTCTTTATAATATTAGTATAGAAGTATAGATGTGGCAGACAAGCTTACGGCCTACCGGAAGGTTGGTTACCGTAGCCTATGCACTATTGCAACACCAGAGGCGCTCCACACGCGCTGCCGATCCTTGCGCAGATGGTTGGACCCGCAGTTGAAATTTTTCAAGCCGCCCATAAGGCCTTCAACTCGGCTTAACGTCTGTCATTTTTATGGGTTGTGTAAATAATGATTATGAATGTGAAAAGAGTGAATTTATTATGTGTGTAATATTAAATTATTATAATATAATAAAAAAAGAGTGAATTATAAGTTAGATAATTAGATAAAAACTACAATTTTTTTTGGAGTGCGATTTGACCTATGACATTTGCCTACTACGCTACCGAACTTCAAAATAAAAATTTATAAGTAAAATTGATCGAATAATGTAATAAATAATAGGCTAGAATGGAATCCAATGGAAAACTTTATAGCAGGCGTGTAACACACGTGTTAAGTTATTATAAGGGCCTTATGTGGGTCTAGGTTCACTCAGGGTCGATGTCCATAACTAGTACATTTCAAATAACATTAAATGTACTTTAATAAGAGGTCTGGTTATTTTTTATATTATTAGCAATGCATAGATACAGACAGATTTAATAAATAAAAGACGTATCCGTAAAATGCCTTACGTAATAAAAAAATGCATTTGCATAATAGGTCCTTTAAACCCTAAAAAGGGACTATTCTTGAAATAACTTATTTTTCATAGGATTATATTGTTCTCATAATACATAGTACCGTACTAATATTTCGGCCCGGGCACCGCCGACGTGTCTTTGCCGAAGACTATCGGCCTCCATGACCGGGGGCCTGAGGACGGCGATAGAACTGCTTCCTTACAGAAGCAGGCCCATGACGGCAGCGTGACGGGAGGGATTCATGCACGCCCTCCTTAGAAGCGGGATCTCACCCGAACCCCCAAAGACGCGGGATAGCACCCGAACTGCCCCCTGGGCGAGGTTGCAGTGGTGGCCGTAGGTCTGTTGGGAGTCCTGGGACATCCTTCCGAGGGCTTACCCGTGACTCCCAACCATAGGCTGTAGTGCGTTACATGAGGTTTTTTAGTCGGTAGGAGTCCGGCATAGCATCCATGATGGATTTTCCCTCACGATAAAAAAAACCGTTCTGATATTTTAAAATGGAAGAGGTTTGTTTGTTTGTTTCTTTCATTGGTTGTAAGCAAAAATCTCAGAAACCGACAATCAGATTTGAAAAATATGTTATTATGAAAAATTAATAAGTATTTTGAAAAAATATTCATGTCTGATAGCCGGTATAAATATATTGAAGACTAGCGAACGTCACGCGGTTTCACCCGCGTAGTTCCCGTTCCCGTGGGAATACGGGAATAAAATTTAGCTTATGTTCACCGCAAAGAGTGTAGCTTTCCAACAATGAAAGAATTTTTCAAATCGGTCCAGTAGTTTCGGAGCCTATTCGTTACAAACAAACAAACAAAAAAACAAATCTTTCCTCTTAATAATATTAGTATAGATTAGTATAGACTAGGTGGATCCTAGGCTGTAACTCTACGACGCTGTCCAGACAGGGCTTAGGATTTTTCTTCGCCATGACCTCGTTACCTTAATCACCAGGTGCACCACTTCAATGAGACGTATTTTTTTACTAAAATCTTTTTACAAATATTACAAGATATCAATAAAGATTCGCACCTATAGGTCAATTGAAATTGTAATTCGTCTGCTGATCGAAACGATACGGGTTCGAGAACTGTGCCGTGTAAAATTGCATGGAGTTAAATATAATTATATTTTATTGAGATAAGATGTGATTAATTGTATATTAATCTTGTGTTTCGTCACTTCCTATAACGTCATATTTCGAACGTAAAGTTTTCAAAAATTTTGTCATAATGGTTGCCTTCACCATATTAATGTAATCTTTATGCCAAATTTGAGCCAAATCCGTTCAGCAGTTGACCTGTAAGCAGCCTCGCACTTCATTACGATATTAGATATCAAATCTTTCCTCTTTATAAAAACCTGTACCCTTTAGCCAATTTTGTACCTGATTTCTTGACAGTTATCATTAAGAGCCTACCAGACGCCAAATTGTTGAAAGGAGATAGAAGATATACATTTTAGCGTGCAAGACAAAGAGCGATGCGATCGGTTTTTGTGCGTTTTTAACGAAATTAATTAATTATAAAAAAACTATAACCAATATTAAAAAAGTGGTCTAGTGCAAATGAAGATTTTACTATTGTCTTTCTTATAAATATTTTTCAACACAACAATCTATCGAGGATTTTATAAGCAATCGTGTTTTTAGCCTAGTGAGTTTTTAGTTTATGAACTGATGTTGTCTGTGTTAAAATTTTAATTCATTAGGCCTCACGAGTCCTGAGATCTAGATCAAGGTAATAATAGTCTATTTGGCGTCATACAGACTCTTAATGCTCCGCTTCTTTTTATCTTAGAGCGATGTAAACTAGCCTAAAGCCTTCCTCATTAATGCGCTAACTAATTAAATCAGACGAGCATTTCACGAGATTATCGCATTCAAATAAACAAACTCTTCAGCTATAGGTAATATTTGTAAACTATACATAAAGACGTAGCGGATGTCACGCGGTTTAACCCGCATAGCTTCCGTTCCCGTGGGAATACGGGAATAAAATATAGCCTATGTTACTCTAGGTGAATGTAGCTTTCCAATGGTGAAAGAATTTTGGAAATCGGTACCGTAGTTTTTGAGTTAAATCATTGCATGCATTACAAACATACAATAATAATTTTTTTTTCCTCTTTATAATTTTAGCGTAGATTAAGCTGCACTCAATAAAGGCTCATGGAAGTTATCATTCACCTTCAAAAACATATAAGTGAACAAGAAAAATACATGAACAAATGAATGAACGAATGACTATTATCATTCCCACAGTTGTTGGAATGATGACGATTAATTTATTAAATGACGTGTGGTCCAAGTGACAGGCGGCCGCGATGTAATCATAATCCACACGCGATCGTAGTGTCTGTACTGATTATGCTAATAGTTTGTGACGTATTTTATGTAGTAACGATAACGGCAACGGGAGATAGTGCTGTTGCTTTTCGTTTCATTAATAGATAAAAAAACTATTTTAAAGTAAAAAAATTCAAATGGGTTCTGATGCGACTTCAACCTGTAACCTTTATAAATAGTTGTATTAGTATGAAATAAAATTTTGTTTTAAAAAGCATACTAATTACTTTAAATTTTATCCATAGATCAATTAAGTTGAGAATTATTGTAATTTCGTTAGCACTGAAATGCAGTTTTTGGACGCAACGGTCATGAGTTTAAAGATGAGGGTCATTAGATTACTGATCATAAAATGTATTGACCAAAGAAGCAATTATTTCATAGGGGCCTGGTATTGACCTAGACAATATTTCCTCCCTTTTTTATATGACAATTACAATAAAATTATAATCAACTCAATTGTGTACAGTAATAAATACTTATAAAAGTTAACAATATCAAAATACTTTGTAGACTTTTATAGAAAAAATTGCGAATTATAGAACTGGCTGTAATTCAGCCACAAACTGTTAGCTTGGCGAGAATCAGAAGCGGCAATATTATTTGACACAGTTCGTTAAGATCGTTGATTTTTAATTGTTTCAAGTAATACTCATTGCGAGGATTATAAGATATCTCGATGTTTTATAATCTCTACAATACCGGGTGGCCTATATTTTTGTCATGCAATATTTAAAGTTCTATTTTACAGCATTATCTCGCTGCTGCGGAATGTATTTTTTATTAAGAAAAACAAATGCTTTTGAAGTATTCTGTGTGAGGTTTCAGGTTAAACCAATACATTTTTCGGCATTGGATGGCCAGTACGCTTTTCTAAACTTTAAACACGGTTTGAATACACCAAACTCATGAATGATATGCCGGACTGCCACTGACCAGTACCACATGGTGCCCTGTGCCTACGGCCACGAGTCTAGGGCAGGCCCTCGGAAGAATATCCCAGGGTTCCCAGTAAACTTTGGCCTCAACCGCAGCATCATTTCGTCTTTGGGGGTTGGTTTGAGTGTCCCTGTTTTGGGCATGCTTCTGTAAGGACGGTCAATTCAGCTGCATAAGACGTTAAAACAGGTTAGGTTACAATCCCGATACTAAAATAAACTTTATTTCACACAAACACAACGTTCACAATACCGATTGCTAAGACGAAACTTCATAAACACAGCTATCAAAATTAATTAAACTACCCAAATCTAAATTTCCAACGATCCGTAAATAATCAAAAGCGATTGCACAAATTCACGATCTCATCTCACGGTGAGACCTTCAAATGGCAAATGATGCTCTTCCTCTGACCAAGGACATTGGTTGCGTGAGAGTGGTGCTCGACGGGCCGTGACGTCCACGCTTCCGTGTTCAACCAATCATTATCAGCTGTTTAGGATGGTCATACTCGTTTGGCATCTTTCTATGTAGGTATATAAAATTAATTGATGTCGGTTAGTTCTTTGAAACTCGGGAACGGTTGGATCGATTTGGCTAATTTTAGTTTTAAAATATTTGTAGATGTCTAGGGAAAGTTTAAAAAGATTGAAAAAAATATGAAATAATAATTTAAAATTACAGAAACGAAAAACAGAAATTCTGAACCTTTCACTACTATAAGGTTAGAAAAGTACCCGTTTTTTCACAGAAACGTGTTCCCAGGATAAAAAGCAGGATATAGCATGCCCTTTACCAAACTCCATTCTATCTCTGCCACATTTTATCAAAATCGGTTCTGCGGTTCAAACCTGAACCACAGTAGCCTAAACGCTTATTTAAGATACACCAGGTACATACTCTCCCTTTTATATTTTAGTGAATATAAAATTCATTTTAAAGACGCTTTTTTTTAACGTCAGGAAAATCCTACATGGATGCTATGCCGGACTCCTACCTACTAAAAATCACTCGTTTCCTACCTAATGCCTACGGTTGGGAGCCCCGGGTAAGCCCTCGAAGGATGACTCCAACACACCTCCGGCTATCAATGCGGCTCCACCTAGGTAGGGGGGGTTCGGGTGTTATCTCGCGTGCGGCGTTGGCGTGTGTGAAACCCTCACGTCACACTGTCGTCTAGGGCTTGCTTCTCGGTGAGCAGCCCCCTCATCGTCCTCAGGCCCCCGGTCATGGAGGCTGATAGTCTAACCCTTACGTCTATCTTTCGTCCGCTCCCGTCCTTGCCTTACATCCAGCAAACATTTAAAAAAAAATCAAAATCTACTTTTGATTATAACCCATAACCCACAAATAGATTCACAGAACGTGCATATATTTATCCCGCACGCATATATCACGTAATAACCAAGTGCTTTAATGACGGGAAGTCGAGATTTCCGCGACTAATACCAGTCATGTCCCACCATTATTTGCTGATGACATTCCACGTCATTTGTTGTCGCTACGTCATTCTCATCGCATAGAATAATGAGATAAATATTTGTCAAGGTGCAGTAGAAATAGCTCCAAATAGAACATGAATTTTTTTATAGCGCAAAGCTCAGACACCCCAACTAGAGTATCGCTTCAAAATCTTACTAATATTATAAATGCAAATGTTTGTGAGTGTGGATGTTTGTTACTCTTTCACGCTCGAACAGCTGAACGGATCTGACTGAAATTTGATGCATGGATACATTATAGTCTGGAATAACACATAGGCTACTTTTTATCCCGGGAATAAGTTCCCACGGGAAGCCGGAACGGGAATAAATTTTACGCAGGCGAAGCTGCGGGTATCAGCTAGTATAGTATAAAAAAGATTAAATGAAACTAACGAAAATTGAGAAAGTTATGCGCCTTTCAAGTTGTTTAGTTTTCAGGTTTTTTTTTGTTTAACGTGAGGGAAAATCCTCATGGATGTTATGCCGGACTCCTACCGACTAAAAAACCTCACGTAACGCCCAACAGCCTATGGTTAGGAGCCCCGGGTAAGCCCTCGGAAGGATGTCCCAGGACTCCCAACAGACCACGGGCGCCACTGCGGCCTCACCTAGGGGGTAGTTCGGGTACTATCCCGCGTCTTTGGGAGGGTTTCGGGTGTGATCCCGCTTCTAAGGGGGGGAGGAGGTGCGTAAATTCCTAACGTCACGCTGCCGTCATGGGCCTGCTTCTGTAAGGACGGTTAGCAACCCTCTCACCGTCCTCAGGCCCCCAGGTCATGGAGGCCGATAGTCTTCGGCGAAGATTACCCTGTGGGTACGAAACTCTAAAAAGCACCTAACCTATTTTGAACATTGAACAGAAACAACATAAATACAGAATATTTAAATGTTATTGAATGTCAGACCGAACGTCATAACCGAGTATTACCTATAATATAATTGTAATTAAAATTAAGCTTTGAAACTAAAATATATTTAGTACCGCAATAAAACTGTAATTTGCATCAATACGAGGGCTATTTACGAAGGTAATAGAACAATAGTTATTGTCGTTACCCGTGGGAAAATTAAATGAAATCAAAATTTTATTACTAAATGATAGTGTGGTATCATTTTTAAGTACTTTCGCCTCTTTATCTAGACCGTAAATGATAAAACTGGAATTTTGATACGTTTGTTTCTATTTTAGTTTATCTAACATTGATTAGTTGATTGATTTAGTTTTTGTTGCTACTGGGAAAATTTATAAGCCCTAATAAATATTATAATTGTGAAAGTAACTCGGTCTGTCTTTAACGCTTTCGTACCTGAATTACTAAACCAATATTGCTGACATTTGGGGTAGAGATAGAACAGAGCTTGGGAAACGAAATAGGCTACTTTTTAACCGATATCAAAAAAAGGAGGAGGTTCTCAATTCGTCTGTATGTATTTTTTTTTATGTATGTTAAGCGATATTTCCGTCAATTATAGACGGATTTCAATTTTTTTTTTGTTGAATAGGGGTTACTTCTGAGGTGGTCCCATTTTCACCAGATCAGGATCTGATGAAGGGATCCAGGAGAAATCGAGGGCAACCACGGAAAATTGTAGGGACAACTAGTGCGCATGTTAACTTTTTAATTAAGTGCTTTAATGCTTTACACTTTAATGAAGGTCCAGACCTTCTTTTTATACTCTATCATCAGATCGACGCCAGCGTCGATCTGATGATAGAGTCGAAAGACAGTCGAGGGCATTCTTTAACAATTTACAGCAGTTATCTTGTGTTTGGGCTTGATTGATTTGTATTTTTTTGTTGAATAGGGTTTACTTCTGAAGTGATCCCATTTTAACCAGGTTATGATCTGATTATGGGATCCTGGATAAATCGAGGGCAACCACCGATAATTATAGGGACAACTAGTGCGTTTGTTAACTTTTTAATTCAGTGCTTTAATGTACTACAGTTAATGAAGGTCTGGAGTCAATCCGATGATGGAACCAAAAGACAGTCGAGGGAATTCCTTAACGATTTACAGCAGCTACCTTGTGTTGGGGCTTGATTAATTTGTATTGATGAGAACTTTCACCTAGATAGATATATTTTTCGGTTCACCCGTCACTTAAAATAATGAAAAAAAATTTTTCAATAAAAAATACAACCGACTTCCAAGAAATCCTGAAAAATAAAATTTACTTAGCACAAAGTAATATGTAGTTGATTTATCAGATTTTATTCAATATAATATTGAAGTTGGTGCCATGAATAATACCTCCCTAAACCTATGAATTTACCTACTTGGCGCCGACTTCAATATGATATTGAATAAAAAATCAGATAAATCAAAATACATATTACTTTGTGCTAAGTAAATTTTATTTTTCAGGATTTCTTGGAAGTCGGTAGTATTTTTTATTGAAAAATTTTTTGATTTATCAGATTTTGTTCAATATAATATTGAAGTTGGTGCCATGAATAATACCTACCTAAACCTATGAATTTACTTGGCGCCGACTTCTATATGATATTGAATAAAAAATCTGATAAATGAGAATACATGTTACTCTGTGCTAAGTAAATTTTATTTTTCAGGATTTGTTCGAAGTCGGTTGTATTTTTTATTGAAAAATTTTTTTGTCCCAGAAATAAGGTTCCGTGAGAAAGTAACCTCACCACGTTTTTAAAAAATTATTTGTATTAAATCAGTAATGACTTCCGAAATAGCAGTGAAAAATGCAACTTTTCATAGACGGAACTTGAATTGTGGCTTGCCTGTTTTGGCTTCTTTTTTTTTAAGATGAAATTGGTTCTAAATTTTCTTTTGCACTTTAAAATAAATTGTTAGGTAAACTTGGCAAACTCTTGCTTTTTTATTCACCCATAGCCTTAATTAGCAGTAATTTATTATATCCTTCTTACTCGTTTTATCAACTAGACCAATAAATATCTTGCCCTTTCTATCCCATTGGAATTCTCTCCCAACCAAACATACTCATCACATCTTGTATTGACCCTAATCTTTTCAATCATAGTCTATGGCGATGCGTGCTATCGCGACCCGAATACATTTATCTGCTCAACAAACTTGACCGACTTCACAACAATTGCTATTGATTTATCTACAATCTGCCGAAGTCTGATATTGTCATAGAAAAGATCTATTAGGTACTACGGCCACTCACGCGACTAGTAGCGAGGGAAATAGGCAAAGACGTAGTGGAGCAGCACGACGATTAAAGACTCGTCATGCTGTTCGTCATGTCGTGAGTAAGCCAGTCGCCAAAAGGAAAGGCAATACGACAACGCGAGTTGGGGAGAGTGTGGCTGGTAGGGCAAAATTCACTGCAACCGACGCGGAGCACTACGAGAAGCATTGTGTATTTGACAGCGGCGAAGGCTGAATTTTTTCAAAAGGAAAGCCGGTGAAAAAAATAATATCCAGTTGGTCACACCTGTAGTGTAGGTATTTTGCGTATTTATTAAATGGTGGCGCGCGGCGGTGTAATGCCTTTTGTGTTTTGTTTGCCACCTGTACTTTACTCGTAAGATCCATGTATTTAATTCAAAAAAATGTCTTAGGTGCATGATAAATTGACTTACAAAAAAGTATCATAAATTATCTACTGATGACTAAAAAGATATTCAAAGAACACCGACCATTCCTGGCCTGAGTGCGGACAGCAGTTTAGATAGTAAATAAAACAAGCAATTATTATCTTTTATTATGTAATAAATATTGATGACAATTTGGTTGCAGCCAGCTATTTTATATTAAAAACATAATTTGAAAATATTTGTATTGGTTTACTGCCAACAATCAAAATAATCCTTTAATTGACACTTTGTATTGTATAATAAAAAAGCCTCCTTAAAAATCGGGGAGAAATAAGTCAAAACCGGTCAATACTGATTAATTTTTGAATTGAAAAAATGAAAAATAATATTAGTGATTAGTTAATTGTTAACTTAGCATACCAGTATAACATAAATAATCAGTATATTTTTAAATTAACAAATACGTTTTAATAAAAGATGAAACGTATTGGGTATTTATGTTTTCATATTCTAGCAACACTAAAACTGTCAAGCTGTCAAAATATTGAATTATTTTAAGTCAATTGAGTGCATTGTTTTGTTATTGTTTACGTTCGCAATATACTGTGACCATGGCTTGCTTTTGGACCCTGTACACCCTTCAAACATTATCCCTGGCATTTCTTTGGATGTTGAACCCGTTACACAAGAAATCCGGCGCCAATTGAGCATGAATAGTCGCTACAAGTTTCGATTCAGGTCATCACTACATAACAAACAAATAAGTGTTGATGCAGAACTTCCCTTGTGAGAATTAGATCTCATGACCTTAGCACAGATTCTGAACGGGAGAGCCAAATAAAAACTTTAATCTTACAATGGATTAAACCACTCGAGGTAAGTTTTTTTTTTGTACACAAAGTTACCATTTGATAAGTCATAAAAAACTTTGTTTTATTGTATACTTTTTACCGGATTGGCAAACAACCATACTACAGCCAGTATGCTTGACCAGACACGTAAAATATAAAAACACAAATAGATAAGCCGTGCCTTACAGCATTAACCCTTAAAATAACAATTAGGACTCCGCCTGATTCCTTGACTTCATCATGGTGTAACTTACTGAGTCAAAAGTTAGTTACAGCATGATGACAACTTACATAATCTTCTGTATAACAAAGTTTTTTAAAGTGAAAGAATAATTAATATAGGTTACATGAGTTAGTCAGTATCTGTGGTACTAGCTGGTTAGGTTGGATGTAGATAATTTTGGTCCTTCTTACAACATTTACCAGTAACAAAGTAACAGTATTCTAACTATTCTTCAATGCCTTTTTGTTGTGGCTGGTAGGTAAATTATTTGCTATGTGAAATCATTATAATAGTATATGATGAATATAATCCAGAGGTAACCTCTCATTTGCCGCTTTAAAGAGAGCTGCTGATTACCAATCACATTGCTTTTTCCCTGATATACTGACATAAAACATTAACCGAATAAGTCTTTGAAAATAATTTTAACAGAAGCCGGATACAATTTATGAACACTCATGTGAAGAATAGAACATGACTGTAGTATTTCCACGGTGAACATACAATATTTTTATTGTAACATTCAAATGAGAGCTATACTGTTATGTTAAACTGGTCTTGTCACATACCAGATAAAAGAAAGAGAATCATAATATGATTTGCAATGATACTGTTGAAGTGTGTACAGTCACAGTCAACAACAAATTACTTACTTTGCTTTCAGCCGACAACTGCACATTATTAAAAGTGAAAATACAAAGTAGTAGCTATATGTATACCTAATCAAAAGGACTTAATTTGTGTGTGCATAATATGTGATAATAAAGGATATTGGCAATCTAGCTAGCCATTAAAGATTATTTTTGCATTGAGTGTTGGACTATGGGTTGTTGTGCTCATGTTAATACTCCCGAATTCTGTATAATTGGTAATTAAGTTAGCAAGGTTTTGTTCTAAAATACTCCTTCAGTTCAGTTCTAAACAAGTTGTTAATAACATACGAAGGTGATAATGACGACAGCTGAACATAAAATTGTGAATAAAATATCCAATTTCATTTTTTTTTTTTAAACTATCTGGCTGCTCAGCAAACCATATCATGGGTTTCTACATTGTTTCAGCTACCTAATAGCAGTATTTTTACCGCCGTAAAGAAATGTCCGCATCTAGGCCAAAGTCCCATACAAAGCTGCCGGTGTCCTTTACACTAACTGAAAAGGTCTTAACCGACCTTAGGTGTAAATAATAGACTGTATATCCTTGTACTAAATTTTTTTTTATTAAAATAATATTCACAGCTATATATGTCTGCTCAGGTAACGAAACCATACCGCGATCTAGATACTATATACAAAAAAGTGATGCCATCTAGTTACATATTTTGAACTAAAACCTGACTTGAACACTAACCATGTTTTGAAATTATTCTACTGCTCTCTGCAAGCTCATACCTACCTATTTCAAATTGTCTCGATTGAAGTTAATTGAAAATAATTCATAAATTTGGGACTTAGACGCGAAATAGGTATAGGTACTTCTAATGTTTTTAATAATATGCATGTACTAGCTAATGCCCGCAGTTTCACCCGCGTAAAATTAGTTCCCGTGGGAAGTTACTCCCGGGATAAACAGTAGCCTATGTGTTATTCCACACTATAATGGATATCTGTATCAAATTTCAGCCCGATCCGTTCAGCCGTTCGAGCCTGAAAGAGTAACAAACATCCACATTCACACTCACAAACTTTCACATTTATAATATTAGTAAGATTTCAAGTACCTATAGAGTATTAAAAACCGCGATATTTTACAATACAAAATTGAAATAAAAACATACTTCTTATCTATTTTTTCAAAAATATCTGACAAAGTGATTCTATGGAACAAAACTGCTTTATTATGTTATAAACTATTAATGAAACATTCAGCCAAAATAAAGATTATTAGGTATCCCAAGCCATTGAACTAATATCACTAGCGTATTCTGAGATACCTACTTGATAAATATAAAAAAAACACTGACCTTTATTTTTTATCGAACCCGTAATACCGAAGGCCTACGTCCATCAGTGAGCATTATGTGACTCCAAAACAATAATCATGTGTACAGAAATCACAACAAAATACAGAACACAAAACACAATTTTACACACTTTCACGATGTATTTAGTACTTGAAGTAGATAATTATTTATAATTAACTAATAAACAGCACAATACTTTACAAAGTCAATTGAAACTATGTTATGTTTTATTATTATTCACGGGAAACGCATGTGAAATGAAGTAATAACAACACATCAAATTAAAAACACACTTCGATGCAAAACGTTTCGACGTGCGTTAGGTGCATTTAAATTGGTCGAGTTTTCAAGTCAAATACGTTGTCCTTTTCTATTAATATGACTGTCTCAGGTGTAAGCCACGAACTCATGGCTTACTTTAGGCGAAAATCCACGAATCAAATCTTGAAAAAATGTGAGAGAATAGGACGCATATATACATTTGCGTAGTACTAACGAAGCAGACGCAAAATGATCAGGAAGCCGGGCTTACCGCGTGATGTCAGAGATAGGGTCTTTGAACTTTGACTCGAAAATTTATTGCTATGACTTTTGTAGCAGGGGTTGAGACGAAAATGCCGACTTACCATGTAAATTTGCAAATATTTTTATATTTGAATGAGTGTTCGAGAATATATAATTGTGTTTATTAGTTATGAGTAAATATTACATGTCACTGCCCGATCTGAAAAGGGAAGCCACAAGGAATGGGCTTCTATGGACAATTCGCCACTGGTATTTGACGATATCAGACTTTAGGAGATAGTGCGGGGAATGCGAACGCTCTTCCCTCATTCTGGACAATACCTCACGCCTGCAGGCTAGACTTTGTCCAGAGAAAGTGTACTATTTCAATTTTGTCGAAACATAATCGTAATCGCAGCTCAATACTTACTATCAAGTTGTACCGTAGTAACCGCCGCGTCGCCTGTGTCGGTTTATCCTTCCGAAGGCGTACCCGTGGCACCTGGCCTTAGGAAGATGGCAAGGTATCGTGTGGTTTTAGCCGGTAGAAGTCCGGCACGGCATCCATGGATATTTACACACGAAAAACAAAAAGAAGTACCGACGCGTCGCCTTTACATCGAGCCACTATTACGATTCTTTTCTGACACGATTGAAATAGCAGACTTGTGCCCTAGAGCAGCTGTTCCCAAACCATGGGTTGCTGTGCATCAGCGCGCAGCAGGTCGCGAGCGAATGAGCCCTGAAACGCATAAAGGTACATAGAGCCTCCACGTCTTTTGAATATTCTTTTCTCTAAAACAGAGGAGAGGTGGGTCTCAAAATCAAAAATTATTGTTAAATAGGTCGGAGTCCAGTCATTTTTGGAAACGACTAGCCGAAAGTGTGTTATTCTTCGGGCCGTCACGCAAGGTGTGACAGCCACTTTCTTGTGGTGACCAGGTTCTTTGCTCCAATCCTATCGTTTATGTCAAAATGCGCTACGTCTTCTATTCTATGTGCAATGTTTACAAAAGCTGTGGATATTTTAATTGGATTAAATCGTTCTTGTGTCTGCGTACTTTGAAAAACATGTGAAGCCCATGAGCACGGCTTAAAAATATTCATCAGCAGGTAACTAGTTCATAGACTACGGCAGCAGTTTCATTCAGACGTGCCATGTGCTTGCTACTAGTATAAAACTCATTACCAAAAAAACATACAAGTTTCAGACATATTTCTAAAGCGCATTGTACTCTCAAGGATATTTTAACATAAGTTAGCAGTAAGCCTCTGTAAAGTTATGTGTGGCGTCATGCCCTTACGTACCAGGCTCGTTAACTTGAACATCACGCGTCTTTATATTGAAATGGTAAATAGATTTGGCGTTTTCAATGTATGTCGCTGTAGTTATTATGCAAGGTAAACCTCGCTTTTTGGCTGGAAAACGGCTGTTGCTAAAGTAATTTATATTATGTAGAGGTGTATTTCTTTCTTCGAATCCCGCGATTCACACTATGTAATGAAAGTGTTCCTTTGTGGCAGGTGTGTGGGGGTAGAATTCTGTGTAGCAGTGAACTGCCAAAACTGATTTGGTTTGATTGACAAACGAAAGCCCGTTTTAACCCCTCTCTATAAAATAGATTGCAGAGGGGCTTATGGCGAGACTTGTGTCTGTAGTCTGTGACTCTGTTGCATTAAATTACGTCACTAGATCACGTGGATCATCTGTTCAAAGTTTGAAATAAAACAAAAATGACAACGTCAATCGGATTGAACTTTCACTTTCACAATAAACGTTAGAGGGGAAGTCGGGTGAGACCGTCTCACGGCTTCTTGTTTTAACTTGTAATGATTTTAACTAACTTAACTCGCTCTCAGTGATGAAAAGTTATGGACCACTTCAATGAAACACTATCATACCCAATTTAAATTGGTGGCTTTAAGATATGCCTTTGGACACTTTCTTGAAAATCCCGAAGATGCTTGTGTTGCACCTTACATCAAGGAACTATTTATCTTCTAACATTCTCTAACACAATTCGGTACGTGCGCAGATCCATAGGCCTTTAATTGTCAGATAAGTTTCCAGCTTCGCTTGAGTTCTACAGACCTTGGTGATAACTCTATCTCTAATCTAACACACATCAATCAAACGATATCTATGGAAGAATAGATTCACCATCGATCATACTATGACCTTCTTATAAAAAATCTCTTGCAGACACTTATGCGCTTGCTTTTATATAAAACTAGCTCACCCGCCCCGGCTTCGCACGGGTGCAATGCTGATATTAAATACATATAAACCTTCCTCTTCAATCACTCTATTTATTTCGTAAAAACCGTATCAAAATCCGTTACGTAGTTTCAAAGATTTAAGCATACATAGGGATATAGGGACTTTTTTTTATAATATGTAGGTAGTGGGTGTCGGTTTTGCCAAACGCCTACAGTATGGGGTTCTTCAAAAGGGGTCTTTAAATTTTTCCAGGGTCGGCAGTGCAAGCGTAGCGCCTCTGATATTGCAAATATCCATTGGCTGCAGTGACCACTGTCCATAAGGGTATGCTAAAAAATGGCTTTGGTGTCTCTATTAATATTAACTAATTGACAAGAAGGATTGATGAGTCATACGGATGCCCTCTGGGCCCAAGCCAGCTACATCTGCGAATGAAACACCTGCTAGTAAACGGATGCTCTCGTGTCGAGAAGAAGGAAAACTCGAAACCAAGCCGGTTCCAACCCGTCTGGCCAGCATTGCAGTGGACTACTATAGGCTTATTGAATTGAATGGGTCCAGTGCTTTCTCACTTAGTTTTCTTAATACCGTTGTCCCTCATGCTTGACTCATGTAAACTATTAAAACAAATGACCCCAACGTATTAGGTATTCTCATAGTCATAGCCATGGTCATAGCCTATTAATAGCTTTACCATTACGAATACAAATCGTACCTATTTACTGCATAACCTCTTCCAATGCTATAAAAATTCGCGAATGTTACGATGCTGCGCACGCGTCGTTTCGTGATGTGCACGCAACCTAAATATATTATTAATTTGTAGAAATGTTGGGCCGGTTCGTGCGGGGTCACCCGGAGCATAAATACGGATTTGCAAACTTTTATATATGCAAAAATCTTTTTGAGCGTATCGCCTCTGTTGCAAACGTCCAAGGAGACGAGCTTACGGTCCCTCTGATGGTTTACCATCCGACTGTTCTTCCTATCCCACCCGGCCATCCCCCCTGGGTGGGAAAAGTGGAATATTTTTTCGACTTTGGGTGTAAGGTTGGTTAGTGAGGGGCAGGGAGTTGTCTATCTGTATTTACCTACTACTATTATATTTTCCTTAGGTATATACAGATTCCCAGTTAGGATTATTGGTTTTTCAAAAATCTAATGATGAGGTTTTCAGTTTTATCAAAATCGGGCTCGTGACTCCTTTGAGCATTTTTAGCTATTCCTTATGGTTTCGGATTTGGCCATCCAAGCCCTGTTCAAAAATTCACCCTGTATATCAAATGAATATCCATTACATTAAAAAAAATTTAATGAATTTCAACCGCGCGTCTGAATAAAAACAGGATTAAATAAACTAACACACATTTTGTAATGTCACCGTGTAAATGTTGCCAACAATATGGTGTTGAAATTATTTTAAACTTTTTTATCTGACATGTACAAACTGTAGATAAAATCAGCTGATTCCCTTCTCAACCTGTGAGGCTGAGTTACACAGATTGTGTGGCATTCACAGATTAGATATGGTCAAACTGACATTACTGACAGTTATAGCGACTGCCTTGGTGGCACAATGGTGATAGTTTGCGACAGTTTTGCTGAGGTTTTGTGGTTGGAAGAAAAATATTTTGTGGGTTTCGCAAATTTTTGTTTCGAAGTTTGGTTGGTTTTCTATGTAAAATATGAATCTAAATAAGATAAATATATTTAAATATAAATATTTGTGGACACATCACATAACATTGTCTAGCCCAAATTAAGCTAATACAAGCTTGTGATATGGGATCTAGACGACTGATAGACATACTTTGTATACTTCTAAATACATACGTATATACATAGAAAACAACTAAAACTCAAAACAAACATTTTGTGGATCACACAAATATTTGGACCGACCCAAGATTTATCAGTCGTCTAGAATTCTAGATCTTTCAAGCTTGACTTTACTTACCAATAAGCATTCATAACGTGTTAAGAGGTAGGCAGAGGCATACAATACGCCCACATTTCACCCGCTTGTAATTTGACCCACGAAATAAGTGCTGAGCTTTTTCCACCTTGAATCGACAAGCACAGATTGTGATTGCCTGCTGTTCAAAATGTTCTCTAGCCGCCCTGCGCCCATAAGGTCTGTACTACTATTACTCTGCCGGGCCCAACAGTCTCCATACTTTCCAAGCAAAATAAAAGCTCAAAAAATTAAAAGCCACAACACTCACCCATCTTAGTATCGACAGCAGCGTAAGATACTTAACAAGGTGACAGTTTACAGTAAAAGTTCAGAACAAACAGCATCTCTCATTTACAACCACTGTCATACCAACTTAAATGTGTGAATGCGTTATACACATAATACATACACACATACATAGGACCGCAACGACAACGAGTCAACCTTGACCGTTAATTCTCTCAATACCAACACGAGTGCTACACTTACGACTATTTTGACCCCTATTATGTGTTATTGGGTCAATATGTTTGTTTTACATGATGGTAGGAGGACAAACCTTTCTCTGGAGTCGCTTCCACTCGTTATAAGCGACTTCCAAACCCTTCAGTTAGGTAAGAGTACAAACCATAGGAAATCTATACATTTATTAAAATGATAGAAAGTCAAAACTGTACATTGGAAACATTAAAAAAAACTCGCTGGGTGTTCAACATAAGATACCGAAGCCGAAAATATAGTTAGAAATTTTTTGTCTGTTTGTCGGTTTGTCTGTTTGTTTGTTTGCTTTGCTTTGTCCGGAAAGATCTCGAAAAGTACTCAATAGATTTGATTCAAATTTTGCACAAATATTAACTAGGGGTAGGGTCTTCAAATAGGCCATATATTATCACGCTAAGCAGAGAGCAATCAAATTGGTAATTGTAACATAATTTTCCCGCGTACGAAGTCGCGGGCTACAGCTAGTAACTTATAGATCGATCGAGTTTGCGTTCGCGAGATATAGAGCCTTAACAAACAGACGGACGAAATACAAAATGATTCTATAAGGTTTTAGTATTCCCTTTTGAAGTACGGATCCCTGCAAAACCACTCTTTCATGCAGTAAAGACTGATCATTTGCCATATAAAGATAAAGGATGTTGACACACGCAAGCGTCGAACCTCGGACTCAATCTACGAATAATGTATACTATAGAAGCATAATTCGGCTCAAAAAATGGCTCCACCAAATGGGGACCGCGGAAGGCGTTGCTTAAAATGGGGACCGCGCGACACATTTAGTCCGCGCTGTCACGCATAGCGTTCGGTTGTGTCACCGGAACCAATCTGTCAGTGATTTTAATGGTTTTTTCGCGTTAATTATATTTCAAATATGCCTTCGTGTGTTCTGAAGTGGTGTAGAAACCATACGGATATGAAAAACGCTGAAATCACCCTCCATAGGTGAGTAAATATTCATTTTAAAAACACATACTGGTGACGTTGAAAAGTGTTATGCAACATGAACTCAATTCGAAAATTCAATTATTTTTATGCAGTGTTTATAGTATGTTAAGCGCTAAGGTAATATTGTTAGTACGATATTATATTAGTAGGATGATAATATGCATAGAAATTAAATTATAATTTGAATTTCACGGATTCCCAACAAATGAAGTCCAGCCTGAAAAATGGGTAAATGCGATTCGTTTGAAAAGAAATGAACGTAATTGGATGCCTAGTCAGTACAGTAAAATGCGCAGTACAGTAACATACACTTTTAAACTAATGACATGTACACACTAAATAATGGAAAGGTTAAGCGATTAAGAAAAACTGCGGTGCCTATTTGTAGGTACTGTAAGATATTTTATATATGTATTTGCAATTAATAAAAAGAAGTGTTTAGCCAATATAAAAGAACGAAATGACGTCACGAAACCCCTTAAAGAAAGCCATCCTATAGAAAGCAATTACGACGTTATGTTGTTAAAAGCATAATTTGCTAAAAAGGAGTCTTTACCAAATTTCAACCGCCATAAAAATTAAAAAAAAACTAATTAATTTTTCCGAGGCACATAATTGTAAAAAAAACCGTAACCGTTTTTCATTTGTAGGCGTATGTTGTTCAATGAATAGAAAAATAATAACTTTCTATTGATTGAACTTATTCAATAACAAGCTTTCTTATTATTGTATAACACCGTCCACGTTTGCCGCTTCGGGTGGGGCGCCGAGCCGCCGTGACCTTGGCGCGACCAATCGCGGGCAAGTGTTGAACTATGAATGTGTGAGTGTTGTGTTTTATTGCTGTATTTTAGTATGGGTAAGTTGCTCCAAGATTTTGGCGGTAACTTTATAGAAGTTACATTTCTATAGTATACATTATTCGTAGGACTCAATACACTTAGTACTTCAAGCGATTCATAGAAATGACATTAATCATGTAACATCACGCTAACTTCACATGAAAGACCTTGATGCGCGCACACATTTATTTGATCTATTATTTTATTTATACTTATGTTACTTATTCTTTAAAAAAATCGGCCAAGTGCAAGTTGGATTCGCCCATGAAGGGTTTCGTAGCAGCAAGTAACATAATATAAAAGTTCTTATAGTTCGTTGTAACTTTGATTGATGTTTTAACACGTTCGCAGTGGTAGTGACTTTTCTATCCAAAAATTGCGGTTTATGACGTATTAAAAAAAAACTACCAGCTGTATCTCGTTCAAACTAATTTTCTTTGGTAGTTTTTATGGCAATGTACATCATATAATTATGTTTTTTAGATATATCATTCTCTTAGTTTAGAAGTTAGAGGGGGGGGCACACATTTTTCCACTTTGGGAGTGTCTCTTGCGCAAACTATTCCCTTTAGAAAAAAATGATTTTAGGAACCTCAATAGCATTTTTGAAGACCTATCTATACATAATAATATATTTCGGGTCTTTTTAGCGTAAACATCTAACTGTTCTAACCTCTCGACGTTTCGGCTATATTGCAACAGCCGTGGTCACGAGTAGACCTATCTATAGATACCCGACACTTACGGGTTTGCGGAAAAAAAAAATTTTGAGTTTCAGTTCTGAGTATAGGGACCCCCAAAATTTACTGCTTTTTTTCTAGTTTTATATAAGAATCTTAATGCGGTTCACAGAATACATCTAGTTACCAAGTTTCAATAGCATAGGCCTTATAGTTTCGGAGAAAAGTGACTGTGACACACGGACGGACAGACAGACAGACAGACATGACGAATCTATAAGGGTTCCGTAGGTATATTCTACAGGACCAGTACCTACTAGTGCGTTCTATCAGTTACGACCTACGGTGCCGAGACACGGCTACTCACAGTGGGAATCGTCCATCCCCTTAAAGTTGCGCAACGAGCAACGGAACCAGCTATGCTTGGGCTGTCTCTAAGGGATATTTGAAACGATGTTATCCATCAGAGAACCAGAGTGGTGACCATAGCTAGCAGAGTATGCGTTTTGAAGTGGCAGAAAGGGTAGTTCCAATGCATGTGTATCTCAAGGGCCGAATAAAATTTCTTTCTTTTTTCAACAAATTAATAGTAAATTCTGTATTGTTCCAGTCCCCCCACATTCAAGACCCTGACGCCGACATCTCGCACACAGCTGAAGCAACAGTTAATGAGAGAGCATGCACAGGAGCAATTGCGCAGAGAATCTTTACAAGTTAGTATTATGTCATTTGGTTACCGTCGCTTACCGTTTGAACTTATTCCCGGGATAAGGAGTACATGTGTTATTCCAGATTATAACCTATCCCTGTATCAAATTTCACCCAGGTCCGTTTAGCCGTTAGAGCGTGAAAGAGTAACAAACATCTTCACAAACTGACACACTTATAATATTAGCAGGATTTGTAGGATTAGGAGTGGAGACCGTGCGTTGGTACACGTGGAGTAGGACGACCACCTGCCAGATGGCGGAGGAGCAGGATCGTGTGTTGTGGCTTAATTTGAGTGAGGCCTGTGTCCAGCAGTGGACTGCTGTAGACTGATCTAATTATTTGACTCCACGTCTTGGTCTCTTTATGTGCAAAAATCAAATCTTGGACATCCTTCCGAGGGCTAAACTGGGACTCCCGGCCTTAGACAGTTGTAAGAAATCGTGTGGTTTTAGTCGGTAGGAGTCCGGCATAGCATCCATGTAGCATTTCCACACGTTAAAAAAATCCACTATTTCATCGATTCTGTATTTGTAATCATAGAGATTCATGTTAAAAATTTTAACCATGGAACACCCAGGTGGACTAGGGGTACAAAAAGTTGAACTTAAAAGAGCAGTGGACCAGAGAATGAATTGTCACTGAATAATTTGTCAAGAATAGACGTGACTAATATCTTTTGAAGTTACTCACGATCCTACCTTCTAAAATATTCTATTGACAATTCAAAGGATTTAGATTGTGAAATAGCAAACGTCGCGTCTAGTCTACATTCTACAATATGTATGTCCTCTGAATCATATTACTCACAACTAAAACAAATACCCTAAACAGTTAGCATCCTTACCTAATACAGTAAGTCGCAGACAAATAACAGTTGCGCATTGATATGATATCATACTATCTTCTAATTCACTACTAGATTAAACTGGTTTACTGAGGTCTTTACCATTTGCAAGTGGTTCTCCTTGCTGACTGATGGACGAGGTCATGGCGAAAAGGACAAAAACTCAAAACCGAGACTAAATCAGATGGCCCATCCCCCTCAATCAGATTCTGTTACACAGATTCTACTTATGACAGATTTTGTTTACGGTAGATTCTGCCGTCGACAAAATCTGTCGTAAGTGGAACGACATCTTCTTCAAGAAGGGTCTTAGAAGGCTTATCTAGGTTCGGCTAAGCAAGCGTAGCACCTCAGGTATTGCAAAGGTCCAAAGGCTACAGTGTCCGCTTTCCATCCGGTGATCCCTTTACTCGTTCGGCCATGTAAATAGTAAAAAAAGACAGTTACCTTGATGGGAGACACAGTAACTTATAACTTATGTCTGTGTATGTAATGGAGCTGATGATTGTTCCAGGCACAACAAGCAGGCCAGTCCAAAGACAATGAGGACAAGAAGAAGTCACCTCCGGCGGAGGTGCCGCGGATCACGCCTCACGTCGAACTACCTCCACAAGTATTACAGGTTGGTACATCATCCATATTGCACCAGGTCTTTGCCGATCACTTATGCAAGGAAATGTTATAGTCCCACGTTGGGCGCCAAAAAGACATATTTACCCATTCTCAAAAACTAATTTGAGCTTATACTATAGGCTCTAGGCAAGTGATAAACATTATTTAGGCACACATTCGGTTTTCTAATTAGTTTTTCTGATCAGGAATTCAGAGTCGGAATTTCTAATGACTGGCACAAACCTCCATCGTCATGGCGTTAGTTTAAGACGACTGTTTGAGGTAGCTTTGAGAACATGTTAAGCCGGTGACAACAGCTACTGGTATCATAGTGTTCATAAATTCAAGTTTTGCTGAAAAACGTTCAATTCGCTACTCGAATTTGATAATTTGATCATGGTATACAGATGAATGAACGTGTTCATAACATTGAAATACAAAAAATCCTGAATCACAAAAGGTGTACTTTTCTAGTAATTTCAGCTACTATAAAGTGTACCCTGTGTTTTGCAGGTGCGAACAGTTCTGGAGAACCCCACCAGGTATCACGTGATACAGAAACAGAAGAGTCAAGTGCGCCAGTACCTCAGTGAATCGTTTCAACCTCAAACACAGGTTAGTACAGAAATAAGGTCACAATACTACCAACATGGATATACCTACTCATATAAAAAGTCGAAACTTTCGACCGACGACTTTGTGGCTCTAAAATAACTACTAAAATCTCTTTGAATCACAAGTAACTACGTATTTTTTTTTTTCTCCAATATCAAAATGATGAAGCCATGGCGATATGGGGAGATTAGTCGGCGTCCTTACAGAACCAGGCCCAAGACGGCGGCGTGACTTAAGAGTTTCACGCACTCTTCGCGTCCTAAGAAGGGGATTTACCTCCAAAGACCCAGGATAGTACCCAAACTCGTAGGTGAGGCTGAAAGTCTGCCGGGTACTTGGGACGGCATCTAAAAGCTTATCTGGAAATCTCCGCTATAGGCAGTTTGGAAGGCATCGTGTGGTTTTAGTCGGTAGTAATCCAGCTCAACATCTATGAGGCAGCAGTATTTCCACACGTACAAAAATAGTTACGTATACTATAATTATTTTCTAATTATGGAGGAGCAGCAGACTTGACACCGCACTGGAGTAAAGTTTACTCTTCACTAACAGTGTTTTGTCAAGTGGGTTGTGCACTTTCAAACCATTGCTTAATGCACTTAAAATCATTCACTGACTTCTCAGTCACTATGGATTCTGGAAGTTTTTTCCAAACAGAAATAATGCATGTTTTTGTCGTGTAAAAACCCCTCATGGATCCTATGCCGATCGAAATTTTATCGACTACAACCACCCGTTCCCTACCAGTGCCTATGGTAGGGAGTCTCGGATAAAACATAAATAACGCATAGAATATAAATCCTCGTCTCCCTTTACCAGGTGTCAGGTCGGACGGCACAATCGCCGGCCCAGTCGGCCCCAGAGCTGGGCACGCGGCGAGCTACTCCCGCGTCTCCAGAACGACCTTCATCCAGCCTTCGGTCGCCCACGATACCTTCCGCTGCGAGTAACTCGGAGGTAAGTTGGCTAAAACCATGTCTCATATGACTGGCTCGTTCGTTTAAGAGGGTATTATTATTTGTACCGACAAAATTATCATGTTCCAGGCGGATGAATTCCTAGAAGATATCCTATCCCTAGATGGAGGGGGAGGCGGTATGTCGTCATCCGGTCCTCCTTCAGCAGCCAGTTCTATTGCGGGTGACTGCGCGCTTCTCTCTGACGCGGACATGCACGCGCTCGCTAAGGATCGGCAGAAGAAAGACAATCATAATATGAGTGAGTATATCTCCTACTAGAACTGTCTAGGACGGATGTTTCTAGATATCTCCTTTTTGCTTGAGAAATCACCAGGACCTAATGGATGCCATGCCGGAATTCTACCGACTAAAACCATATGGTGCGTTGCCATCCTGTCTAAGGCCTGGAATCCCGAGTACGTCGGAAAGCTTTCTAGATGTCTTTTAGGAGTATCTGCGTCAAATATTGCTCTCACCTTTGATATGACTTCGCGATTACTAGACGTGCTTGACGATATGCAAAACCGTGCAATCCGAATTTTTGATTGTCCTGTGGTGAGGAAGCCTGAGCCGTTGGTGCTGCGTAAAACTAGCAGCATTTTTGGCTGCACTCTACCTAATCCATCACGGTGAGTGTTTTGAGGAGCTCTTCAACTTAATTGAACCTTTTCGATCCCGAGCAATAGTGCCACTCTCTTACAGTGGAGAGAATCTTCCGCCAGAGCCGAGCGATCAAAAGATCGTTTCCCTGACGAACTATAGAAATTTGGTAACACTCTACCAGCGCACTTGTTTCCCTGCTCATACAATCCCGGGTTCTTCAAGCGGAGCATGAAGGGGCACATCATAGGGCCGCCAACTAGATGCCCGCTATCAGTAGTATTGTGGACTAAGAGTGGCTTGACAACTTGGGGGTCACTATTGCTAGTATTGTGGATGTGACTCACAATCGGTTTTCGCCAGCATTCTATACAACTAGTTGCCGTATCCTAGCCAAATGCTTTTAAACTAAAACCATTACATTCTTAATTTCTCTTCTCCACAGTTGAAAGACGACGCCGTTTCAACATAAACGACCGCATCAAAGAATTAGGAACCTTATTACCTAAAACAAACGATCCCTTTTACGAAGTTATAAGGGACGTTAGACCCAACAAAGGGACAATATTAAAGAGTAGTGTGGATTATATTAAATGCCTTAGAGATGAAGTGAATAGACTGAAGCATTCGGAGCAGAGGAGAAAACAGATTGAATTGCATAATAGGAAACTTACTTTACGAATACAGGTATGTTGATAATTTAGTTCTGTTAAGTAGCACAGAATAGTCCTTGTTAGGCAAAAGGCAGAAGCTCAAGTTCCGTCCGAACCAATTTTACTCAGTCTTATTAAGTGAACCAAAAAGGCAAAAGTGTACATAATTATGAGTACAAATTTTCCTTTGAAATTTTTGGCGGGGAGGGGGGCTATTGATCAAAATGTGTACACATATTATGACGCTTATCGAATAATGACGTCAGGCCATCAAATCCAAAAGTGAATATTGCGTAGATTTTCTTAGTGACAGGAGAGACTTTGCTTCTCTGTGTGTGTTCTACCGCCTGTACAACGGTTTGTGCTCTGAAGAATTGTTTGATATGATGCCTACGGCTACATTCTATCATCGCACCGCTCGCCATAGACAGGGTGTTCATCGTCACACGTTGCGTCCTGAGCTGTCGAGCACGGTGAGATCTAATAGAGGCTTTCTTCCGCGTACGCTTAGGTTGTGGAATGATCTCCCTGCTTCGGTTTTCCCAAACGCCTACAGTATGGGGTTCTTCAAAAGGGGACTTAAAAGGTTTTTAAAGAGTCGGCAGCGCGATTGTGGCGCCTCTGGTGTTGCAAACGTCCATAGGCTGCGGTGACCACCGGTACATCTGGTGGGGACGGCCCCATGCTTGTCTGCCACTCTAGTGGTATAAAAAAAGAGATCCATTAGAAATCACTAGTTATAATTAATTTATGTGAACAGTAAAACTGGATTAGCTGGAGTATTTGCTTTCTCGGTTTCACTGTCTTGTTCGATGAGCATCTGCTGCCTTCAGTTCTATAATCTGAGCCTTTATTTGCACTTGATTTACACTATTTGACTTCTAAGATGACTGTCTCGGCGGTTGAATCCTGGGTTCGATTTTGGGGTCGTTCCAAATATTTGTGTGATCCACAAACTGCTTAGTCCAGATTTTATGTATTTTCTATGTATATAATTTAGAGATACACAAGTGTCTTTCAGTAGTCTAGATCCCTCAGCACAAGCTTATATTAACTTAATTTGGGCTAGACGGTGTTGTGTGAGAATACCCTGCATCCTTCCCAGGAGCTCGAGCGCCTAGCCCGAGTGCACGGGCTACCAGTGTCGGCGGACGGCACGTGGGAGCCTCACGAAGACTCCGCCCCCGAGGCCGAGCCCCCCGCGCCGCTCGCCGCCACCCCCACCAGCCAGGCCGCCACCCCCACTAGTGTTCCAGCTCCGGTAAGTAGCCTCTACAGGAACTAGAGTACCTGCTCGGTTCTACTGACATAGTTGCTTCTGTGAGGCTAAAAACGCAACATTGCATGTTTCATTCACTACCTAATTAATTTGCAGATGCGCACAAGAAATACTAAGGCCGTGCAATGGTAACATGATTAAATGTGACGTTACTACTTCGAAAAAATACGGGGATGGCTTGAGATGATTTTGATTTCATGTTTGAAGTCTTTGTGTTCCCATGCTTCTTCAGTAATCAGATAATGAAACGTACAATGTTGCCTTTTTAGGCCTGCAGGTTGTATTTTTGTCTGCTCCAGCGGGGATAGTAAAAGGGGAAGCCGAGATCACGCGCTATGGAAATGTTGCTGCTACTACAAGAGTATTTGATGCCATCTCTATAATCTCAGTAAGGATAAGTCGAGTCCCGATTTCAGTACGTGGCAGAAAATTCGTCTTCCAATAGGTCATAAGAACTATCTTTCTATTTCGCTAATGTTTGGGTATACGGCTTGCCCGTATCAGCTGAAGAAGCATGGGAGCACAAAGACTTCAACCTCAACGCTAGGGAAGTCTCTGCATCTCCTTCGACCTATCCTAGCATGCAGATGGCTGCCCCCACTAACGCCCCAGGACACCTGCCATATATGAAACATCGAAATTATTATGTAAAAATACAAATTCAAAATTTTGACGTTTCCGTCTCGGCAATGCTCAGTTTAACCCTTGGCTACAGGTAATTCACCTCAAAACCAAAAATGTTGTTATCTTGGGTTTTTGTTGACAGGAACTGGTGTTACCCAAGACAGAACCTGGTACCTTAATGGAGTTTGGTGAACAACCGCCTGACTTGCTCCGAGACATGCCTTCTGCAGAGTGTCTGTCTGCGCTGGACGCTTTAGGTAAGGATGAACTTATGGCTTGTTCTAGAGATTTCGTATAATGCGTAGTTATTTGAGAAATAGCTATTTCTCAAGTGAAAATTCCTTTGTAGTTTTGTGACCGATTGTGGCATTTTCATCAGATGGACTTATGTATTAGTCCTAGGATCAAGACAGGAATGCATAATTCACTTTTAAATTATGCTAAGTCTGCCATTTATAGGTCTAAGATTTACATCCCGGATCGACACGACAATAGAGTCAGTTTATTAAAAACTTTATTCAATAAATATTATACAGATGTTACGAATACAATAAAGCATAATAACTACTTTCAATAAGAATAGAATCGGTAGTTTTGTAATGATGTTAACGTCCTTAAGTTATCCATTTCGGATCAGGTCCAACGATTCTATTTAAATTTAGCCTTTTTTGCTGCCCGCCTAATAGAAATTCCTGACGATATCCAGCCATCTTAGTACTATAAATCATGTCCTATCAAGTCTGACAGCGGTATATAAACATTGCAGACGGTCTAAAACTAGGTTCGTGTTCGCCTCTGTCGCGCGACGACGGGCTCTCGCTGGGCTGCCTGGAGCCCGACCTGTGCCTGGAACCTGGCACCGACCATCTCTTCACTCACAAGGATATTAAGGTACATATTGACGTTTTTATTTTTGACTAGCTATCCCGCAGCTTCGCCCGCGTAAAATTTGCTCCCATTCTAGCTTCCCGTGGGAACTTATTCCTGGGATAAAAAGTGGCTTATTTGTTATTCCAGACCATAATCTATTCCTGTACCAAGTTTCAGCCAGATCCGTTCAGCCGTTAGAGCGTGAAAGAGTAACAAACATCCACACTCACAAACTTTCGCATTTATAATATTAGTAAGATTTGAAGCGATCGAGGCCCCGCGGACTCAGTGTTCTGTAATCGATCACTGCAGTAAGCAACATTGACTATGGCCGGTTATGAATGGGTGACCATCACGTGACCACTTTGTGACAGTTATTTGTGAACATTTCCGTGCATTGGAAGGCACGTTAACCGTAGGTCCCGTATGCCAGTAAAGTGGCAGTCGTTAAGTCAAGTTGCAGGCCTCATGGGCGACTTGAAAAATTTTAACAGCGGGCAGTCACAACCGGCGCCTTTCCATATCAACACGGCAATACGGCTTACTACCTATTACGTGGGATAAAATATGAAAGGTGAAATGTGGGCATGTAATATGCTTCTGTCTACCCCTTCGGGGATACTGGCATGATCATAATGTATGTATTCATTTTTGATCTGGAATTATTTGGTTCGGTGTGAATTGGATTTTATAAAACGAAATAGTTCGTACTAGAGTGAAACAAAAGTCTTTTGGCTCGGTGAGAAACGATTGAGAAACGATAAAATGATTTTTTAAGCAGAAAATGTTTTTTTTATAACACCAAGGTGGCAGACAAGCATACGGCCCACCAGATGTACCGGTGGTCACCGCAGCCTATAACGTTTGCAACATCAGAGGCGCTACACTCGCGCTGCCGACACCCTGTAAAAACCTTCTTAGAAACTTCTATGTTTAATAGAATTTGACTGGCCTCTTGATTTAGCGGTTAGATAATCTGACTAGGAAATTGGAAGTCGTAGGTTCAATTTCCAACAATATTTAATCTTTTATCCAAGCCAACTGTTTTGACCTTTTTTATCACTTTTTCTGAGCGAGAATATATTGAGAAACCTAAAAAATACGAACCTTAAAATGACCATTGTATTCTCTCCACAGATGCGACTGTCTCCAAGCCCTGGTCTCCTAGTGGGAGGTGAAGACGAGGATGCTGTACTCAATCTCGCACAGATCGAGGATCTCATGGATGATGACTCACATAACCCTGTCACGTCAGGTATGTAATTCTGATGAAAAGTGGTCACTATATATACTTTATACTTTAATATTTTAAAGAGGAAAGATTTGTTTTTTTTTGTTTGTTTGTTTGTAACGAATAGGCTCCGGAACTACTGGACCGATTTGAAAAATTCTTTCACTGTTGGAAAGCTACACTCTTTGCGAACGAACATAGGCTATATTTTATTCCCGTATTCCCACGGGAAAGGGAACTACGCGGGCGAAATCGCGTGACGTCCGCTAGTAGTTTATAAAGGCGTGCAATTGGCAGGGGTTTTTTTTTACACTATAAAAAACTTTGTAATGCCTGTTGTAAAGAACTCCGTACTGTAGTAAATTGAGGAAAATTTTAAATTAACTGGTATAAGTACTAATGTCTAGAACTCAAATTTTTGACTGTTTAGGCGATCAAGAGGCCAGATCCTGAATATCAAAAAATGACCCTCAAAATACCTTAAATTAAGGTGGCATTACATTACAATCAGGGTAAAATCAACAAACGTAAAATAAATGTAGGTAGATATAGTTCACAAAATTAAATTACTTTTACACGTTTCACAAAGATTATACCGTGAGACGTAACCGGTCTGGTATATTTAATAAGTAAGTTATGTGCAGCAAGTTCCACCAAGGGCCATGTGATCCACAATGTGATCCATAAATGTTTGTTTCGGAGTTTACTATAATATTATATCTTTGTATTTAGAAACATATAGGTATGTATATCAGTCGTCTAGATCCTATAGCACAAGCTTATATTAGCTTAGTTTGGGCTAGATGATGTTGTGTGAGAATGTCCACAAATATTTATTATCATTTGTTTTCTACAGGAGACCCCATGCTGTGTTCGTCGCCCACATCCCAGCTGTGTCTGTCAGCCGTGGTGGCTGAAGCGGCAGAAGCGGCCGAGAGGACCATGTCCGCCATGTTGCAAGATGACGCCGCGTCTTTTGCGCACACTGGTAATATATACTTCATGGTATTTGAAGCGCTTGTGGTCCCGCGGACTCAGTGTTCTGTAAACGATCACTGCAGTATTTACTTTGGCTGGTCATGGATGGGTGACCATCCATGTGACCATATTGTGACATTGATGTGAGCGTTTCCGTGCTTCGGAAGGCACGTTAAGCCGTTGGTCCCGGTTGCCAGTAAAATGGCAGTCGTTAAGTCAAGTTGTAGGCCTTTAGGTATAGGCGGTTTAAAAAAATTTCAAGATCAGGCAGTCACAACCTGCGCCTATCCATTTCAACACGGCAATTACGGCTCGCCACCTATTACGTGGGACAAATTCTAAAAAGGTGAAATGTGGGCATAAGTACCTCTGTCTACCCCTTCCCTTCGGGAATAAAGGCTTGATTATAGTATTCGGGACTTCACTTGAAATACTTTTTACTTACATGCACCGACGTTTCGAACACGTTGCAGCGCCCGTGATCGCGGATGGACTCAGACGAGATTCGACAAAATGAAATTCATGTTTCATGTTTTTGGTTGATTCTCGCCTCAGTCCAACCGCTTACAGTATTAGTTGGGTCACAGAATAAATTGAGACTAAATGATCAAAATCTGGTATTGCAGGAACATCACTAATGTCAGAAGCTGGTCTCCTGTCACTTGCAGAGGGATGTCTTCCAAGTCTCCTATTGGGAGGTCCACATCACCACGCGCCACACTCACCGCATTCGCACCCCAGACAACATTGTTTTGATATGGACTTGGGTGCATAACTACTAACGCCATCTAGCTCATTTACTGTGAACTAGGTAGTGTTAACATGAAGTAGACTTGAATATTATTATGTATGAAAGCGACATCTATTGACGGATAGAGACTATGATGAGACAACGCCATCTTTTGAAACTTGTAAACTAGGTAGTGATAACATGATGAAGTAGACTTGAATATTATGTATAAAAGCGACATCTATTGACGGGTAGAGACTATGATTTGACATGGCCATCTTTTGAAAAAATATGGAACTAAAGTTACCAGTGACATCTATGAATTTGTGTGCAGAACTAGATTTCTTAAGAAAAAATATTAATTTTTAACTCCAACCATATTTTCTGTAATTATTTGAATCATAAATAATATAAAATGAAACAAATATAGACAGTAACTTTTTCCTGGTAAGTCTGTAACAAAGTGAAATCCTACATAGCCTGTAAACAATATTTACTTAGTTCTAAACCGTACTAAAAGATGGCGTTGAACCCAATGACTGACTGACTAAAAATGTTATTCTTATAGTTTTCATAACTGAAATTGAAATGATCAATAAATAAAAATGCTAGATTTTAATATCTTCTAAGTACGACCGGACGCACTAACAAAAATACTTGGAGATTTCTTGCGTTAATAAATAAAGGATTTTGAAGACAATTCCATTTCACAATAGGATTTTACTCAACTGCGTGTCGAAAGTTACCTACTTATGAATTTAAGAATTAATATTACCATATAATATTATACACATGAAGCATGTAACCCAACCGGATTATACTCTTAAATTTTGTCTAATGTGTTATCAATACATATAATAAAATCGTAATAGGTCGCTGTTTGTACCTACATTGAAGATACTTATTTAAGAAAAAAGTTTATAGGGGGGCTTTATGGACGCAATAGATTTTAGAATGGTCTTTAGAATTTTTGTCTGTTTGTCTGTACGTTTGTGCACGCTAATCTCAGCAACCGCTCAACCGATTGCGATGCGATTTTCTCTAATGCGTTGCGGTTTGCTCCACTTAACATTTAGTGTTTGTTTTAAGTCAATCGGTTCATAAATAAAAAAGTTATATCAATCTAAAGATAATGCAGCGTACGAAGTCGCGGGCTACAGCTATTAATGAATATGGAATGCTCTTTTTTAAACTGAAAATAGGCATCCAATTGTCTTACAAAATTTAAGTTTTATAGAAAACAAGACATTTCGTAGATAAGACTTCTCTTTTATCCCATTATTTATAATGATGAAAACCGTTCGATAACATAATCTAATAATCTCTTCGTGTATGCACACTACAGGTCATTTGTTATAAAATTCAGTTGGTCATTTTTGATCAATATGTCTTTAAAAAACTTGTAAATGCTCTTGAAATATTATACTTACTTATTACTAAGAGACATAACATTAATTATGTTCCTATTACTATCCACATAATATTCACACGACTGGTTTCTATAAACTACTTACCTATTTATTTTGTACAAATTTAAAAAATGTTTACCATCTTTCGTTACTGAATTTTGAATACCAGCGCGGAATATAAATAGTACAAAGAAAATTATGAGTCCAGTGATTCTCAAAGTAATAATGAGTGACCCCATTGTGAATGAGTTAATACAATTTGAACCCAGTTGCAACGCCAAAGAGTTCATTTTCTTGTATAAATAATTACTGCTGGACATTATGTGGGTACTGCATTGCCCTGACTACAGAAAATGTAGTTAACAGTTATTATGAATTTGAAATCAGCATTATTCTTAATTGAAACTGAACGTCTCGCTACCGAACCTAGGTCCTACTTATAACGTGTCACGGAAATCATGTTGTACTTTGGGCAAAGGATATTATGTAATATGATTCAGAAATTATTTTATTTTCTACATTTTTACGTGGTTTTATTTATTTTATTTTATTTATTTCATTTATGCACACACAAGTATATAATAATATAGGTATAGCAGGAAACTTAGGTACAATGGTACTGCTTATTTCTAAAAGAAATATCTCCCAGCAGACCGGCGAGAGGAGAACATGAAATAGGAAAAGAACAATTAAAAGTGTGTAATTAAAAAGAACAGGATAGAAATGGTATAACACACATACAAAAAAATGGAGGCAGGTTTAACTATATAAATATTATAATAAATATTTTAAGATAAAATAAATAGGGTACAAACAATAGGTAATGTATAAATAATGTTTAAATATACTTTTATAATTAATAAATACATAAATTGGTATATATAAATACATAAATAAATATATACATAAGTTACAAAGTTGATAAATAGTATTCACGGACTTTCTTTTTAAAAGTAAAAACAGTTTTGCTGTCTCTGATGACAGGTGGGAGTGAGTTCCACAGTCTGACCGCGTGCACCGTAAAGGAATTAGAGTAGAAATCAGTTTTATGCTTGGGAAATCTAAGATTAGAGCGTAGGTGTGATCTGCAGGGAGCATCAAGAGAGCGAAAAAATGAGAACCGCTCACTCAGATAGGAAGGAGAAGAAGGGTTGTGGAGGATATTGAAAAGAAGGCAGAGGATACGATATGATATGATATGATTTTATATGGTTACACAAATTACACCACTTCAAATTTCATAAAATATTGATTGAATATACTCATAAAAGATATTCAAAAAAAAAATTAAATCAATATTTAATGCGGCTTCGCATTTATGTCCTTTGCCCTCTGTAGGTACTTACTATTATTATTTTTTCGAAAAATATCATAATATTTCTTAAGAATTTATGATTATGACCGTTAGATATTATGCTTTGAATTTGGAAGTATATTTTGTACTGCTCGTTCGCTCTAACTTTGCCGCTCGGCTCCATACTAAAGTCGAATTTTTAATTAGACGAAGTAAATTGACAGCAACTAATGTCACTTCTTCATACAATGATGCGTATTTTCTATGACGAAGTGACATTAGCTACTGTCAATTTACTTCGTCTAATTAACAATTCGGGTATACGCCTCTACGCCAGCGGCAAAGTTAGAGCGAAAGGGTAGAAAGTTGTTTATTACTACGATAATATTTATTATCAAATTTTCCTATGATTTATGAATGTTACTATTTGATCCAATAATGATATTTTTAATAATGTACAATACGTAGTATAAGTATCAACATAAAGAGTGTATAAAATACACTAGTTATACAAATAAGTTATTAGATATACATAAGTCCAGCAGTATTGATTATTAAGATATATTTGCATTAAGACGACTAATAAAAGTTTTTAAGTGAATGTGATGCAGTAGTTACCGATTACATACTTTGATAGATGCATAGAAATACTTCAAAGCCCTGTTCTACCTACTCTCTTAGAGCGGAAATTTATGAAAATATTTATTTCAGTTTCTGCCAATAACTGAGGCCGCTAAAGGTTTCTAAACCTTAAAATGTCGAATTCTAACCTCACAATGTCAAAACAATGAAACCAACTATGGTTTTGAAATTTTAATTTTATATGCCAGATTTGAATCAAATCCATTGAGCGATTTGAGCTGTGTCTTGATAGATTAGTCAGTCTCGGTTAATTGACAATCTTATCAAGCATCTCAAGAAACGTAAGATGAATAAGTGCCAAGACCACTTAGTATCAAAATGTTGAGCGAAATTAAACAAACGATATATTTTTTATGTATAATGTTATCATGTTGATGTTTATTTTTTAATACTATTAAGTATTTGGGCTCAAATTGATGTATGATAATATACCCGCTAAAATACCAGAGCTTTTAACTGGTATATTTTGAGGATTCATCTTAGAGTTAAGCTCAGATTGTAGTTAAACTCCTTTGAGTTCCAATATCTGCTTTAATTTCTTTTTGATCTGGCATATTTTGCCGGTTTTGTTGACTACTTAACTAATTTATAGTACAAGTTAATGTTTTATAGGCTGTATATTATACAGCTCAGCCATTCGTAAAACAAATTTGTATTACATTGTAAAATATATACAATATTTATACAAATGTATAATACAATAATAAGAGGTGTTCTATTTTTGATAAAAAAATATATAAGCACAAACTTATGTTATTTAGATGGACCATTTTTTGTACAGAATTAATAATTGTGATATAAAAAATAATATTTTTAGATGATATTTATCTAGTGCTACAATATATTTTTTGTATATAAATAAACTTAAATGTTATTTCACAAAGTGCCTTGCTTCTTTAGCGTATGTAGTAGGATTGCTTCTCGAAAATTATTATTCGATTTTAAAATGTAAATAGTTGTTGAAAACCTAACACTGGTTACAAAAACACTTTATTGTTAAGTTTTTCTGATGAATTTACGATATTTCAAAATATATTATTAGTATTTTTTGAGGATATGTTGTGACTAGGTCGACTTATGAATAAATATTTAGACTTAGTTCTATTCTGTGCCAGACTAATTAAAATGTTAAGAGGAATGCTTAGCATTTCCTCTAAAAGGTCTGGTAGACAAAATTTTATGCTATCGATTATTCCTATATAAGTGAAACCAAAAGATCATAGATTATATCAGTCAGCTAAATCGTTTAAAACTAAAAATATGTTTAAAAGAAAGCTGTTACAGTTACCAAATAAAATACTTAAATTAAAATGTAACGGATTTCTTTTTCCATAATTAAATCTTATGTATTTAGGTGACAATGTGCAGCAATATAATATAATAATTTAACGAACAAAATGTATTTTCTTAAAGTAAGTGAAATTTTCGAAGAATACCGCGGAGTAGTGAGCTTTGTCGTTAATTGTTAGTTATGATTTTGTTAATTATATTTGAATCGTGCGCATGTGTAAATGTATTTCGCTCGAATTAGACAATATAGTTAATTAGACAAGTGATTATTTACAATAGCTGTAATGTTATATTCTTGTCTAGAATTTTATTTAGATTTTCTTCAATATGTGTTAAACCTTTCAAGTTTAGCATGGAATCAAGTCACCTGCTTGACCTAATGCTTTCCCAATCATTTTGAGAAGGCCTGTACCATGCTGACTGAGTTGCTACAAGGTTTTGTTTCGAGTTTTCCATGAGCCATGACCTTGTTCTTTAGTCAGCAAGTGTACTACTGACAGGCAAATTTAGATCACAAATAAAATAAATTTATTTTATTTTGTTCTAGATAATTTTATCTCAGAACTTTGTAACGCTCTAAAGATGACCATGATATTACCACTGCATATTATTTACTTAAAAGCTAAAAGATCAATTATATTAATTGACAACCCTATAAACGTCTCAAAAGTGTGAGATAAAAAAGTGCCAAGACCCCATGGGATCAAAGTGTCGAGCGAAACCAAACAAACACTATATTGTATGAATGTTATTTAATATTGTATGAGATTAAAAAAATGTTGAAGTACAAAACGTGAATATCAATGAATTTACGAGAATATATTCGTCTTTTATTGGTTCTAAAACCCTACTTGAGTATGTGCTAGATTAGATTTATTAAGGGGCGCGTCCGCTAAATGCACAAAAAGACATTTAGGATTTTGGAAATATTCAAGAACTTACTTCATTAAATGACACTAAAATGGAACCTTAAATTCTTAATAGATGAGACTACATTAACACCGTGCGCTTTTTACAAAATAATTATTTACTTGCTAAAAAACCTCTGATAATCATCGAAATGTACCTTTGTCAATTTGATTATTTCTGCTATTTCGATGATTTTTAATATCTTTGAGAGGTGTTTTTTCTAAAGTAAATAATGATTTTGTAAAAAGCGCACGGTGTTATTGTAGTTTAATCTATTAAGAATTTAAGGTTCCATTTAAGTGTCATTTGATGGGGTTCTTGAATATTTCCAAAACCCTAAGTGCATTTTTTGCGGACTAGCCCCATAGGAAGATGAGAAAATGGCGCAACGTCTTTTGGGGGGGCTACTGACTTTCACAGGTTGAGGTCTACTGGCAATTTGTTTTGAGCGGTAATTCGCAGTATTGCAGACTCCTCTTATTAGGGTTCCGTACCCAAAAGGTAAAAAACGGGACCCTATTCATGAGACTTCGCTGTCCGTCTATCTGTCTGTCCGTCACGAGGCTGTATCTCAGGAACCGTGATAGCTAGAGAGCTGAAATTTTCACAGATGATGAATTTCTGTTGCAGCTATAACAACAATACTAAAACTAGAAAAAAATGGGGGATTAAGGGGGGCGCCCATACAACAAACGTGATGTTTTGCCGTTTTTTTTTGGTACGGAACCCTCCGTGCGCGAGTCCAACTCGCACTTGGCCGGTTTTTGTATTTTTTTTTCTTCTAATACAGTACAGTGGCTACAGAGGGGCAAGTGCGAGTTCCGGCGAGCGCCTGTCGACATTCACGAGTGAGCGCGTTATCGCCGATTTGTATGGAATCGAGACAAGTTCCCGCGTTTACAGCTAGGTGGCGGGGTCTCGATTCCATACGAATTGGCGCGGCGTGAATGTCGACAAGCTCACGCAAAAACTCGCACTTGCCCCTCAGTCTACAACAGTGCAGTAGTTAAGGAAAGTGAATAAAGGAGTGAAATGCTTCTTTTCTTTTTTTTCACCAACTCCACCATAAACTTCAAAAACGCTTCCGTTACCTTTCTGGGGCTTGGCTAAATAAATCTTAAGAGTTTTTTTAGATTTCAATGGATAAGACTGCTGTTTACCTAAAGACTTGGCTTGACTTGACATGACTTTGAAATTTATAAGGGTGGTAGTCATTAAGCTAAGTAGGGGTCAAGGCGTGACTAAGTATGTTGTGAAGAGCTTTTTTATCGCGTGGTGTGGGCATCCGGACTCGAAATCCACTTCTTCTTGGTGTGTTGCAACGGGAATGAATACAAAATGTCGCCACCCCAATTTATCCCGAGGGTGTCGTAAGAGGCGATTAAGGGAACACTTTCGCAAAATGATTCATTGCGTAGAGAAGGAAAACTCGAAATGAAACCCGGTAAAGTCAATTTGAAAGCCTTCTGGACGGCTTGAAAAGTTTCAACTGGGGATCGTCACTACCTGCCCCTGTTCATTTAATTCGGCAATAGGCTCACCGTCTATTACGTGGGACTTAAAACTATAAGGTGAAATGTGGGCGTATATGCCTCTGCCTACCCCTTCTTCCCTTCTTATGGGGATAAAGGCGTGACTAAATGTATGTATGTATCTTGGGGTATGAGGTGTCCTTAACCAAAGATAACCTTAAACAATGACTCTACTACAATGGTACTACGCGTCCAGCTTAAAGAACTCAAAATCTCGACAAACGTGCAAAATGAAAGGAGATAGGTACTTACTTCAAAGTTGACACCCAATGGGCACACCTAACTTAAAATGGTGTAAAATTTCACGCGTGTCTTCTTCTAAGTCACACTTTCACGGCTATCAATTTCTTTAAACTCATGCAAAAGAATTGAAGAACCCAAAAAAATCCTGCCTACATGATTTTTCCAAGTCCAAGCTTGATTCGTCCAAACATTAAAAAAAAAAAAATACCTATAACATACATAATGTAGGTTTACTATAAATCCGACCCACAACGATACTGCCCCAATTTTCAAACTCTCTATTTAATCAATACTCAGTTTGACCATGCAAAAATCCTTATTAATTCAAAATGTCGCTTGCATAAAAACTATCGTTAATTGTATTCGGCACACTCCTGCGAACACAATGGCGTGGACCTGCGCAAAACGCATTTCCCCCCAAAAACTGAATTTGGCAACAATTATTTTTATTCATTCAAACTAGGAACACAATGGAGCGTTTCAAATTTCGAACGAAATTTGCGTTTTTGCATAAAATAGTAGCGCGAGCCGGCGCGTGCGCTTTGCCATTAAAATGTGCAGTGACCACACGTTGGTAAAAGGTAAATAGTATTTATTTTGCGCTTCTTTCTCTCATAGAAGTCTTAATATTTTTGTATGATAATGATCTAATAAAACAATATATTTTTTGACATTTCACACAATGCTATGAGCTTTTATTAGAAAGAAAGAAAGAAAGAAGTATTTATTTGGTGCAAAGTAGTAACACATACGACATACATCCGTTTACATAACGAGAAGTACTTAAAACTATACAACTATACAAACAATAACACTTATAGATACCATTGGAAACAGAAGCATGTTCGCACTTCTGAATAAACATACCTCCAATCCCACAAGGTCGACAGAATGCAAGCAATAACGCGAAAAACAATTGCACCAAATGGGTGTCCAGTTCAGCATGTGCCAGGTGGAAACCTGGCGCTGGTTTTCAACTGGAACCCTTTTGGACAGTGACACACGGACGCCGAACCGTCGAAGTCGAGTGTAATGCCTCTGTAGGTGCAGATAGAGGCGTGTAAAAGCAATGTACATTACGTATATAATACATAATATTAAAATGATACTAATTATACTATAGTCCAATAATTTAAAATTAATATAAGTACAGTAAATAAATAAAAAACAATGATATGGTCACCATTCAAAGAGTCCACTATGTAGATATCAGTATGAAACAATTTGTTATTGTAATAATAAATATACTTATTTAAAATATAAACAATAAGTTAAGTATAGATATGTTCCGTACCCACCCATTTATATTATTGAAATATTGGAGTTAACGTTATCCAGCCTCCCTTGCGCTTCCAAGAGAAACATCGTAAGCGTTTTCTAAACGTGGATATCGTTTTAATGGATCGCAAAGGAGGGGGAAGATTGTTCCATATTTTAGAGGCCGAATAACGAAAACTACCCCTGAATGATGCAGATCGATGCCGTTGTATTGACAATTGCTGAGAGCACTGTCTTCTGTGAATCTATTATGAATCTATTCTACTGACAAACCATTAATGTAAAGACGGAAATTCTTAGAAATTATTCTTCATATAAATGCGTCCCATAGCGCTTTAGGTATGCATTCTCCTGTGCATTACGCTGCGCTGCTTCGGCTTGTATCACTCAAGCTCCAAATATACTTACATTAATTAATTTTAATTACATACACCACCTTTAGCAGAAATTAATTTTAAAGACTTACTTCGTCATCATGTCATAGAATGCAGTTTGTAATTGATATATATCATTAAAGAGGCTTTTTTTACATGTGGAATCCAAATGAATTAATGGAATGCTCTGCCGAATTCTTACTGGTGCAAACCACACACTGCCCTACTACTGCCTACATTCGGTAGGCCCGAGTAGCCCAAGGATGTTCCAGAATCCCTGCAGACTTTGACTACTACCACAGCCTCGCCTAGGTATTTAGGTGTTATCCTGCGTCTTACGGGGTTGGTTTGGGTGTTAACCCGTTTCTTCGGGCGTGGGGCGTGCGTAAACTCACGTCGTCACGCAGCTCACTGTCTTGGTTACAAAGTGGCTTATTCTTTTGAGACTTATCCAAATTATTCACAACATTAGAGACACCCTACCGTCCTTTGTAACTAAGCATATATTGTTACAAGCGATTGATAAAAGCGATACAGTTTCCGAGATTCTATTTTTTTTCTCCACAAAAATTTTAATGAATTCCCCCAACAGTAATAATAATTGTGACATTCGCATGAATTCGTGTCGTGTTTAATGCACTTTTATTTCACGGATAACACATAAATCAATGAAATCCCATTGAAAATGTTTTAGGGTGACTTTGGTAATATTAAAAATCGAATTGATTTCTGAATTTGTGAAACTTTGACAATCATACGATTTCCTTTTTTTCTAATTTATCTATTTGCGCTTAAATTATTAAAAAAAAATTAACGCCAAGTATTATACTCGTATTGTCTCTCCAGTTTTGAGGAATAAGACTTTTTTTAACCCCGACGGAAACCGGAACGGGGTGTGGGTTTGTGTTTGTGTGTGTTTGTAAGTCTGTCTGTGGCATCGTAGCTCCCAAACGGATGAACCGATTTTGATTATGTTTCTTTTGTTTGGAAGATGGGTTAGGGGAGAGTGTTCTTAGCTATGTTTCATAAAAATCGGTTAAGCTATTTCAAAGATATGAGGGGTGAAAGTGGTGATGACAAATTTAATTTGTTCAAATATACCCGTGTTGGGTATCAAATGATACCGCAAGTTTTATGAAAATCGATTTAGCCATTCGAAATATATGAGGAGTGGAATGTATTTCTAATTCTGTAACACACTCCGCGCAATTGGCATTAGCTCTGATCAATTGTTAATAGACTATACGTATGTTGATATTAAATAATGAATTAGCTATTATACTTAAGTTACCCCTATAAAAAGAATAAAATAATAATTAAATTAAAAATTTAAAAACGACTCACAAAAAAAGAACAATAAAAAAACATGTAAAAAGTAAAAAAAATAACTATTATATTATGATTATGACCTATCTACCCTAAGTATTGAACCTTTATTATTATTATAGGTAGCTATATTATTGACGTATTCATATTTTTAACTAACAGTTTGTCTCGTCGGCGTCGTCGGGGGAACCGCTCTATACCTAAACAATTGAGCATATCAAGGAACTTCAAGAATATTCAACGACTACGCGCTAAACATCTACAGTTAGGATCTTGCGAGACAGACGTACGATTAGATTATGATTAGGTGAGACGAGTAATTTTTTTTTGAAAGTCCTACATAGTTGCTATGCCGGACTCAGACAGCCGACTCACCGTCCTCAGGCCCCTGGTGATGGAGGTCTAAGGACTTGGGCGAAGACAAGTCTGCGGCGGCGGCGGCGGCGCTGCAAACTGCGAAACTCGTGTGGGAGAGTTTCCGCCTCTTTCCTGAGCATTACCTGCTTGCAGAAAGACGCAGCAGAGTCCCACTTATTCCCGCTTCAGATCATGGCTCGCACCATGGTCTCCAGCGAGTGAGTGTCCACATCCAGACGTGTCACGAGAGAGTGCACTCCACCAATGTGTGGAGCGCTGTGTCCGCGCTTTGACTATTAAGGCTGGCCAGGGTTCCATGTCTTTGCTTTCAAGGATACACACGGCTGTTCTCATCGGTGTCTCAAGCCTGTATCTTAGTTAGACACGGTGCAGATCCGTTAATGAGCTTTGCACAAGTCAAGATATGACTCTTTTTTTTAACGTGAGAGGAATAACATACATGAATGCTATGCCGGACTCCTACCAACTAAAACCCACACGTTTCCTAGCTAATGCCTGCGGTTGAGCCCCGGGTAAGTCCTTGTAAGGATGACCCCAGGACTTCCAAAGAATATGGCTTTATATTTCGGTATACGAAAAAATTGAAGCGTGGCCCCGCGGACTCAGTGTTCTGTAAACGATCACTGCAATTTAAACAACTTTCACTATGGCCAGTCGCTGTATGGGTGACCATCTATGTGTCCACTTTGTGACAATTATTTGAGCGTTTCTGTGCTTTGGAAGGCACGTTAAGCCGTTTGTCCTGGTTGCGAATAAAATAGCCGTGGTTAAGCCAAGTTGAAGGCCTTTTTAGGCGGCTTGAAAAATTTCAACAGCAGACAGTCACAACCTGCGCCTGTCCATCTCAACACGGCAATGCGGCTCACCACCTATTACGTGGGACAAACTCTAAAAAGGCGAAATGTTGGCAAATAATATGCCTCTGCCTATCCCTTCGGGGATAAACACGTGACCGTATGTTTGTATGTATAGGAATAAGTTCTGAGACGCATTGTGCCTCTGGTCCTGGCGTGGATTACGTCTATAGACTACGGCATTAGGGTAACCCTTCTATTGTCTGTTACCAGAGTAGTGACTAAAATATTCCCACTTTTCATAGTGCAAATGATGGAAAAATGATTTTGTATCGTTTTAGGGCGAGGCCGCACTTGCGGTTATCGCGGCGGTTTCTAACCTCAAAATGTCAAAACATTGACTTGATTTCATTGATTTTGACAGTTTGATGACATTTTGAGGTTAGAAACCGCCGCGGAAAAACGCAAATGCGGCCTCGCACTTGCAGTCCAAAAGTGACTGAAAATAGGGTGTATATTGATTTGTTCCTCTCTCTAAGAAAAAAATAGGCATCATATACCTCCATAAACTCTATGTAAACTCTAGCAGTAAACTCCTTGCCACATATTTTTATAAATTCTCCATTGTCAAATAGACATTTTCTGTCAAACGATGAACATTTGTAAGCGCATCTTGATTCGAGACCAAAATATATAATTTGAACTTTGCACAATGCTGGCGACGCCAATTCCTGCGGTGCCAACGATTCCTCTCCCAGATGAACTTAAGCCACAGACTTTGGTGAAGGTTGAGTCGACTCCAGCGACGGCCGTAGATGCTTTGCCTCAGGTAAATTCTTAAGTTCTAGAAGGCTACCAGGTTAAAGAACAAAAACTAGTTTAAAATCTGATAACTGTGTAACTACTGAACGCATTGACATATTCTTTCTGCTATAGGAAGTCTAGAAGAAATTATTTAGAAGTACTACAGGCTATCTACCATAATGAAGCTAAAATAAGCTTGTGTTATGAGACGAAGACTAACTATAGATAACTTCATCCCGGATGCTCGATCCGCACGGAATTCTTTTGCTGTTTCCTTCTGTTGCTTCCCTTGGAGGCTTATTCTGGAGATAAATATTATTCTGTGTTATTACAAACTATTATCTATACTTGTGCCAAATCTCTGAACCTGTACTATTCTGCCACATCCGTTTCTGCCGTTAGAGCTTAAAAGAGTAACAAACAAGTATACAGTCATACCTACAAACTTTGGCGTTTATAATGAAATGAGTAGTAGAAGGTAAGGACTGTTGGGAGTTCTGGGACATCCTTCCGAGGGCTTCCCCAGGGCTCCTAACCACAGGCTGTTGGGCGTAACGTGAGGTTTTTAAGTCGGTAGGAGTCCGGCATAAGTATGACCAACGAAACTACTAGTAAAGTATCGATGCGTAAATAATCTCTGTCTACCCTATAACCCCCTTTTTTTTAACGTGAGGGAAAATCCATAATAGATGCTATGCCGGACTCCTACCGACTAAAAAAACCTCACGTAACGCCCTACAGCCTATCGCTCCGGGTAAGCCCTCGGAAGGATGTCCCAGAACTCCCAATCCTATAACCCCTTGGGATTATAGGAGTGATTGTATGTATCCTTTTCTTTCAGGAGATAGTTGAACCCCATATCCTAAACGAGCTGAAGACAGTCGGCCGCCTGCAGATCACTAAGCGCCTTCACGTCAAGGATGTCCTCTGTATGCGTGGCAAGAGAAACCGGTTCTTCGTCAAGACTCCAGATCATAATCTTGTTTACACTGTTGAGGAGGAAAGCAAGTAAGATCCAAAACTCGTCACCAGCTTGCAGTAAAGTGCAGTTCTGAGGCACGCCAGCTTTGAGAAATAAACCATTTAGGTCAACTTGGTGGAACTTGCTGCCCATATATTTAAAACACCTCTGGTACTGTTCCACAATAGTAAAGCCTTGGAGACCAAAATTGGTTAAGGATCCAGGGCTTTCCATGGTTTGTCCCGTCCCCGGACGGTCCAGGACGCATCATTGATGGTGTACACTGAACTGTAACTTAAAACTTTATTTAGTGATGCTATGGGTTTCTACTTTATTAAAATGCATGCTTTTTATTAACCCATCTGGCCAGTACTCGTAAATTAGGAACAAAAACTTCGTCTTGATGAAGTAGGAGAGCCCTGTGTCCAACAAAAGACTCCTATATACTCTCCTTATCCTATATACTAACAGTTAAATTTTCTCTTATACAGTTGGTGGATAGGCTACCTATGCTACAGCCTACGCCCTCTCCAGCTCCACGTCACCAATTCCCTCGGCAGGGAAGTCATGGTCATCAACAGACCTTTCGCCTTCACGTCCCGGGTACTGCCTTGCCAGCTTCAGACCCTGGAGATCTTCTCTCCCCCTGGAAACCTGATAGGGTCTATTCAACAGCAGTGGACGGCGTTCAGGCCTCTGTATCTGGTGTTGAACGATAGAGGTGATCATGTTTTTTGGATTCGTGGTGAGTTTTATGAAAGTTTCAATACATTTTTGTGATTTGGTAAGACGATTGAGGGGCAGTGATGCCATCTCATTCTGTGGGATAAAATCGTAAACCGAACTATTCAAACATATTGTGTACAAGTGCCGTTTTTTTTTTCTTTTTTATACCACTAAGGTGGCAGGCAAGCATACGGCCCACCAGATGTACCGGTGGTCACCCTAGCTTATGGATGCTTGCAACACCAGAGGCGCTACTCTCGCGCTGCCGACCCTGTAAAAAACATCCTAAGACCCCTTTTGAAGAACCCCATACTGTAAGCGTTTGGGAAAACCGAGGCAGGGAAGTCATTCCACAACCAAATATGTTATTCAATATATCAAACATATTGTCTCTGTTGTGTCAGTTGCCGGATATTTCATAAATGGTTAAGTCTTTTTTCCCTAAGACGAAAGCAGAGGATTACTCAGCTTCCATAATATTATATTGTACGTATAGGTAGTAAGCATTTGCCGTGTTGAAAAGGACAGGCACAGGTTGTGGCTAACTGCTCTTAAAATTTTTCGATGCTACTGGCAGCCTGAACCAATGGCTCAGCGCAGCTTCCGAAGCACGGATAAGCTTGTAAATGAAAGTAATTGTTACAAATTGACACGTCATCCCAAGACTTATGAGATGAAGAAATTCACCAGTGTCGAGTATGTCTCGCTAGCTTAATTCTAAACGTCTATGTCCCAGCAAGATAGAAGATGAGGGTTCGAGTTCAGCTCAGGGCTGATAATTTCTGTTCATATTAAATTGATGTCACAACGTATTCATCTGGCTGATGTCTGAGGACCAGACGTAGCGAAAGATATACTGAGTCAGTGGAGCTAGTCTTTACTCCAGAAAGCAACCTTTTGCCTCAAAACTGTCGATTTCAACTGACTTTTGACGTTTTATCTGAACTAAGCATGATAGTGAGCCTTAATCCTTAAACCCCGCCTAGCTAGTAGCTACTCATGACGAAGTGCTGATTCTTGACCGCTGCGTAGAAATTTACTGATAAAATGTCATTTGTATAGAAACAGCAAAAGATATGACAACAGACATTTTTGCAGTAAAATTTCGTCTATATGCTTTCAAGTCGTACGGTCGTGAATCGACGCCGCGGATGCTATTATGGCGATAAAAGAAGAGAAAAAAAAATTAAAATGCCTACTTATATTTGTTTCTAAGGTCCTCTGAACACACTGAGCTGCTTCAGAGACGTGCAGTTCCAAATCGAGAGAGCAGACGGCTCCCAGGTCGGCACCACCCACAAGCGCTGGCAAGGGATGACACATGCCTTGTTCTTTGCGCCAGTTATTGACAGGTGAGAAAACCAAAATCGACCAAAACCATCACTTATTTTTTGTGTAGAGATCTTTAGAAAGTTTTACCAGTTACCCAGTAAAGTGCAATAACGAAGTCTAATTTAAGACTTATGTATTTCCTCGATACATTGGAGGGATTTTTTAAACATCGAGTCCAAATAAAGATAAAACAAGCTTGTGCTATCTTTAGAAATTAGAGAACTGATATGATAAACACCACTAGCGTATCACACACAATACACTTGCAAGAAAAACTTATTCTATTATTATTTCTTTTTATTTAGTTAGATTTCGGTATATATTTCGTAGGCAAGGAAAAAAGAACGGATTATGAAAGAAAAACTATGATGAGCGCTCCACATTCACAAGAGAATCTTGTGAGAACGCGAGAAAATCACGAGAAATGAGAAACGTGGAGCCGATTCTCAATGTTTTTCGCAAATTATTGCCATGTTCTCGCCTTGTTCTTTGAATGCCGATTCAATCTAAAGTTCTTGGCGAGATTCTTGTGTGAAGACTATAGTATTCACACAATACTATACTATGCTATCTTCACGCCAAATCCCTTGCAGGGTAGGCAGAAAGAACCGTGCGCCACACGGCACGGTCCATACTCACCTCACTTGCTTCTTCAACTTTCATTTTTCTTTTCATGCATGCACGTCGGTTCCTTCGGCTCTTGACACCACCTTCAACTAACACACGATTAATTTGGTCGTGGTAGGTGTGTCGTGGCCTTCCCCGACTCCTACGTCCATCTAATTTCGCGTTGTATATCTGTTTTGTCATTCTTTCATCTCCCATTCGTTCCACATGCCCGAACCACCGTAGCATGCCCTTCCTTACTTTAAGACCAACTAAAGTATAGTAACTAACTATAGTATAAAGTTTTTTTTTATTAAAAAAGACACTGAGTGGCCGTGAGTTTTTATTGCCAGGTTCTTTTCTCTCCGGCTCTACATATTGCGTTGCGAATGTGACAGCAAATCTGGCAGAAAACGTCTGTGTTAATGTCGAAGCAATCATTTGGACGTTCATAAGCGTTACATAGTGACCTATTCTACGAGTATCTATGTATTTACAAATATATAAGTATGTCTATCAGTTTTCTAGATCCAATAACACAAGCTTACATTAGCTTAATTTGGGCTACATGAGGTTGTGTGAGATTGTCAAAAAAAAACCGATATGAATAAAGATGTTTCAATTTTCATTTATTTTTAGATTTGGCGTATCGTTCGAAGAAAACTTAGGAGTAGAAGAAAAAGCCTTAATAATGGCTGTAACAATACTACTGGATTATATGTATTATGATTCGTGAAGTTTGAGAGAGAAGAGAATGGAAACATACGTTTTAGTTACATACTTATATTTATTTTTATTGACCCTTGTCCAGTTATTGACACTTTGAATTTGACCTTTGGTTACATAAAGAAAAGTTGAACATCTATTCTATGCTTTAGAATCATTGTATATTGAGATAAATTGTTAATTATTTATTGGAATTTTCAAAATAAACAATCAAGTACCTATTGTAAAGTGGTTTGGTTTATTTTTATTGACCGTGAGGGAAAATCCTTCATAAATGCTATGCCGGACTCCTACCGAATAAAAAAAACCTCACGTAACGCCCAACAGCCTACGGTTGAAAGCCCCGGGATGTTCCAGGACTCCCAACAGACCTACGGCTACCACTGCAGCCTCGCCGATGTGGTTTGGTCTTTTAAACTACGGTGATGTCGGACAAGCACAGCCCATGAGCCCACCAGATCAAAAGCGGTTATTGGAGTAATCGTGGGACGTTTGCTTTCCCAAAATTTGACCTCTTTTGGTTACTAGACCTTTCATCCAAGTCTTATGCCAAAACGTTCCTTTCCCGTGGCTCTAACGCTTGGCACTACCAGTAGCGCTAACTCGCTAATTACGCGAAGTAGCATCAAAGCTGAGCTAGGGACCATTTTTGTCTCATGCGGGGATATCAATGTTATCTGTTTGCTATACCTAAGTACCTAATATATCATGTATTACTTTTATTGTGTCCTTGCTGAGAACAAAATAAATTATTCTTCTTTCTTTCTTAGTGTCACGGGAAATTTTAGTTTCCCGTGACACTACTGGAAGTGCTGCGGGTAATTGTACATTTACTTTGACACTACCTTTTGCCAGTAGTGCCACGGGAAATATTATTTCCCGTGGCACTACTAGCTTTGCGAAAACAAAACAAGATCGCCAAAACAAATGACGTTTGCCTTACCAAAATTTCGGCTTGGTTACTATATCGATGTCTTACCAATATTGTTACAATCACGCTTCCAGTTGCTAATAAAAAATATTAATATAATAAAATACACTCGTGCTACAGAGCGAGCCCTATTGAGAAGGAGACGGACGGACAAGCGCTAGTCCCTGAACCATTTTGGCTCCAAATTGGTACGTATTATAATGTTGGCATCTTGGATTATCTCAGGGATTATTCCTATTATTGTATTCTCTTTGATTCCTGTAGAAAACGGGTACCGGAAAACTTCATCGCGCGGGCAGAATCGCTCGCATCATCTATAAACGAACGATGAACGTTCCAAAGACGATCTATGACTTGAAAAGTCTGAAGTTAAGTCAATCTCAGATCGAATCAAAGTAGCGCCAATGTGTGGGACTTTTTTTGCACGTGTGTGCATTGACTGTGTGTGTAGGTACACGTGAGTCTTGTCAAGTCACTTGATCGTCTTTGGAACGCAAGTGACATTGGTTAATACAATCTCATTCGTCGATGGTCAATAATAAACCCAGTAAAACCACTTCGCAACTGTATTACAATTAATATAGGAAAAAAATAATTGTAAATCGATACACGGATATTAATTATAATACTTTGACATTAAATCTTTGTGTAAGTCCATAATAAAAATCTAAGCCCATAAAATGCAAAACATGAAAAAAATACGGCACACGAATTTCAATCTTATTTACATCTCTTTATTGGTCATTATACTTTTAATAAAAATTCTCGGACATGAATATTGAAATGAGGGGACATCGTTCCGCTATACTTTAAATGCATTTCTCCATTTTGAGCACGAAAACGACAAAATTCCCCTAAAAATATTGAATGTCCCCTATTTGCATTGTTAACTTTTTTCTCGGCAGATGTCCAAGCGTAATGGCGCGAATTTTTGACAGCTCGCATAATTTTTACCGCCAACTGAAACTGTTAAAAAAAACTAAATTATAGGGATTTTATCCAACCCTTTTTCCAAAGGATTGGATTCGATTATTAAAAAATTGGGTAATAAAAGGGTCTTTTTACTCAAAACGGGAAAAATATATGTAGGTCACTGGGTGTTCGTACGTACTTTAGTGAATTAAAGTTTTTTTTTATCAGGAATAACAATGCGTAGCCCGTGCATGTCTCTTTTCAAAAACGGAAGGGTTTTAAAAATCACAATGCCTCTTTATAAAATGATTTAGAGAAGTTTTTTGACGGCAGATTTACGAAATTACTATTTTTTGTTAAAAAAATGTACTTTTTACTGTTTTGTAAATAATAAGGTCGCAGGAACGCGTGGCGGAGTGTGTCGTGATTGATCGTGTATTGTATTGTTAGTTTTTATTAAAAAAAAAAGAAAAAAAGCGACTATACAGTCGTCAACATCGGTAGCTTTGTACAAGTAAGTAGGTATATTTCCTTAACCTATCGAATATTCTGAACGTGAATTAAAAACAAGCGAATGTGTTTATATTGGTGTTCTCTTTCACACTATGGCTAAACGGATCTGTATTTTTTTTTGGTACAAAACAGGATTTCGCGTGGCACAATTCTACATACATAATTATGGTCATGCCTTTATCCCCGAAGGGGTAGGCAGAGGCATATTATATGCCCACATTTCACCTTTGTATAATTTGTCCCACGTAATAGGTAGTGAGCCGTGTTGCCGTGTTTAAATGGACAGGCGCAGGTTGTGACTGCCTGCTGTTGAAATAAAGCCTTTTGAAGCGCTCGTGGCCCGACTCAGTGTTCTGTAAACGATCACTGCAGTAAGCAACATTTACTATGGCCGGATATGGATGGGTGACCACCACGTGGACCACTTTGTGACATTTATTTACGAGCGTTTCCGTGCTTCGGAAGGCACGATAAGCCGTTGGTCCCGGTTGTCAGTAAAATGACAGTCGTTAAGCCAAGTTGAAGGCCTTACGGGCGGCTTGAAAAATTTCAACTGTGGGTCGTCACAACCTGCGCCCGGGTCGGCAGAGCGTGTGTAGCGCCTCTGGTGTTGCAAACGTCTATAGGCTACGGTTACCAACCTTCTGGTGGGCCGTAAGCTTGTCTGCCACCTAAGTAGTATAAAAAAAAAAAACTTAGCTTAACGACTGCCATTTTACCGGTAACCGGGACCAACGGCTTAACGTGCCTTCCGAAGCACGGAAACGCTCAAATAAATGTCACAAAGTGATCACATGGATGGTCACCCATCCATGGACCGGCCATAGTGAAAGTTGCTTACTGCAGTAATCGTTTACAGAACACTGAGTCCGCGGGGCCACGAGCGCTTCTAGTATTAATAAAAGGTTTCGGTACCTTTACTTTCCTCGACGTTTCGACAGGGTGACAACTATCGTGGTCCCGAGGCGACTGATGAGCCGCCGAGTACATTACAAATTACGCATCAAGACCACGATAGGTGTAACCCTGTCCATATTTTTTTTTGGTTTTTGTACGGAATAATTTTGTACAAAAACGCGAAATCCTGTTTTGTACAAAATTATGTGTTCAACGTGTGTTACTTAGTTTAAAACAAATGAAGGGTACAGGCAAAGAACAGGGTATGTCCAAAAATGTGATTTTGAGAAAAACGCTCTTTAAAGTTTAGAAGTATCGTATTTTTTATTGAGATCATTACAAGTGTCACTCAGTTTGTATTGGACAATCCTTCTTCTTTACTGGTTTGTTACGGACATTCCTTGTTCTTTTCGCTTCGGTCATAAACAAAAACGCCTTTTTAGCACCATCTAGGGTAAACCACCCAATCGTTGGCACTCCTCCAATTATTGGCACTTTAGGTAATTTTGCCCATTTCTAACAGAAAAAGAATGCTATTTTACTTTTTAATGCATACCTACAACTACATAATGGGCAACACCGAACTGAAATAAACTAGGTTTCCCTTATTTTTCGAAATATACTCTTAACTAAAGTGCCAATAATTCATTCTAAAAGTGCCAATAATTGGGTGGTTTACCCTATTTACTTTTTTTTAAAGTTTGTGATTGGAAACTAGACTACCATAGACAAAGATTTGATTTCAATAAAAAAGAGAAAAATAAAAAATTGTGACATTCCCTGTTCTTTGCCTGTACCCTTCAAATGTAAACGTTCCCATGGAATACAAAAACGGGAACAGAACTCATCGCGGGCAGAACCGCGGACGTCTTCTAGTCTATCCTGTTAATCTTAGAATATAGAATCTCCTGCTAATCTTCTTAGAATAATATAGAGTCTTAGAACTATATTAGAAAAGAATTATATTATCTTAGAAAATATAGAATCTTAGAATATAGAGTTTACTCTATAATGTATAATATATGTGAAAGTTTGTGAAGATGTTTGGATGTTTGTTACTCAATCACGCTCTAACGGCTGAATCGATGTGGCTGAAATTTGGTACAGGGATAGTATAGTCTGGAATAACACATAGGCTACTTTTATCCCGGAAAAATGATCCCACGGGAAGCGCGAACGGGAACCAAACTTCACGCGGGCGAAGTCGCGCGCATCAGCCAGTAAATCCATAAACAATAATGTACTTCAACAACAATTTAATCTGAGCAGCTGGGACATCCTTCCGAGGCCTTACCCGGGGCCCCCAGTAGGCAGTGATAGGGCACCGAGTGATTTATAAATAAAAAAGTTAATCGGTAAGTATCCATGAGTCTGGCATAGCATCCATGAGAAATTTCCACGCGTAAAAAAGCTTAAGATCTTCTATATACATTCTAGGATAGAGATCAATTCGCCGAGAACTATCGGCCTCCATGACCGGGGGCCTGAGGACGGTGAGAGGGCTGCTCACCGTCCTTACAGAAGCAGGCCCTAGACGGTAGCGTGACGAGAGGAATTCATGTCCGTCACCCCTGAGAAGCGGGATTACACACGAAACCCCCCAAAGACGCGGGATAGCACCCGAACCACCTCCTAGGCGAGGCCGCAGTAGCGGCTGTGGGTCTGTTGTGAGTCCTGGGACATCCTTCCGAGGGCTTACCTGGGGCTCCCAACCATAGACCGCTGGGCGTTACGTGAGGTTTTTTAGTCGGTAGGAGTCCGGCATAGCACCCATGATGGATTTTCCCTCACGTTAAAAAAAAGTTAGAGATCAAACAATTGTCTATAAAGGTTATAGCCACTTTTCTGCGAAAAAATTGCCCAAATCTCTAGTGTTATCAGAAATATGTAACAGTACGACGGTAGGAGGTCCTGGTTCTGTCCTGAATATTTTCGTTTTTACGCCACTAGGATGAAACATAGCACTTGCGCAATATTTCAGACAATGTGAACCTATTATCACAAGTATCGCGTCATATATTTACGTAATATAATTACAATAACATAACATTATTATCAAGAATATGACACACAGTCACTATACAGATACAAATATTATGACACAGTATTGTGGTTTAATAGTGTCGTAGCGGGCTCTACGAAACTGGGAAAAATATAAATAACTAGCGGACATCACGCGGTTTCACCCGCATAGCTCCCGTTCCCATGGGAATACGGGAATAAAGTATAGCATATGTTACTTGGGGATAGTGTAGCTTTCCAGCACTGAAAGAATTTTTCAAATCGGTTTAGTAGTTACGGAGATTCGCACACTATATGCACACTCAATGAAATCTTTGTTTACATTATTGGTATAGATTATCTTTACATACATACAAATAAATAAAATTGGAGTGTCTGTTTGTAATATTAAAATAACCGCTTTCTACTACATGACATGCATATGAATGTATACGGTACACATACCAAAATATATATTTTTAAAATTTTTGTCTCTCTGTCTGTATGTCTGTCTGTTTGTTCCGGCTATCTCTGGAACGGCTGCACCGATTTGGACGGGACTTTCACTGGCAGATAGCTTATGGTAATAAAGAGTAATTTAGGCTACTTTTATTTTAGAAAAAATCTTTTATTTTAGAAAAAAAATGCCAGAAACAAAAAAAAAATAAATAAACAATTTTTTTTTATTAAGTACAGCCCACGCGGACGAAGTCTCGAGCACAGCTAGTAATTTATAAATTTAATCTACATAGAACAGACCTACCAAAAGTCCAAATTGTTAAATAGGGCACCTTCAAATCACCTGCTTCAAGACCTTCACCTGCCAGAAAATGGCGCGAACAGGAAATTTGACAGCGCTAAGTTTAAAAAGTTTTGTAAAGCTATCTAATAAAACACTTTAAAATAAAAATAGCATAAAATTTTTAATTTCCCAAGTTCGATGAGTTCAATACAAAAACGAAGCGTGTCCGCGCTATCAGCCGTGGGGTTAAAACGCGTGTAATGTTGACACTGTCAAACTTAACCCCTCGCCTGCGAACGCTATGTTTTGTCATGTTTTTTTAACATTTAACCCATTTTTCAACAATTTCACTGAATTTCCCCCATGATTACTTTGACAGATGCGACATTGGTCGACCCTTTTGCTACGCGATTTTTAATGGATGTCGATTTTTTTTACAAAAAAAGCTCATTTTTGTCAAGTTTTTTTTTATTAATCTAAAGCCGACAGTTGACGCGGATATAATCTTTAATTAAGACTATTTTGGCGGAGATTTTTTCAAGTTGGGGTTGTTATTGTATGATTTATTTATAGATTACATTGCTGACTGAGTTAGTCACTCATTGTAAAGGTTTTATATCAATACGAGTTCAATTGTTTTAATAATTCGAATTTTAAAGGTTATTTTCTACGGAATTAAGAAGGAAAAAGTAGCCTATTAAGTACACTCATTTGCAAAAAAAAACGGGCACCTAAGCAATGAACCATTTCAAATGTTAATATTGCTTTGTTTGAAAATTAAAGGTAGTTTTATCCTCACAATTTGGTAAATTAATAAGAAAATAATCGTTTTCATCAGTATTTCATTAAATTTTGTTACAATTTATGGGAAATAATGCTAAACCTCCTTAGTAGTGTATGTTCGCTAGTAGTGCATATGCTCATGAAGTAAAAATAAAACAGTATTTTTGTTTGTTTTTCTTTAATAAAGTACCTAAAAGCAGATAAATGTTTAGTATCGAGTGTGACCCCCTCTAGCTAAAATCACAGCTTGAATTCGTCTGGGCATGCTAGCGAGTATAACCCGGATACTTGCTTGCAGAATACGTTCCCACTTCGCAGTAATCACATTCTTGAGCTCTCTGATGGTCTGCGGAGCCGGGTGTACTGATCTCACACGCCGTTTTAGAACGTCCCAGATATGTTCTATGGGATTGAGGTCGGGACTTCGAGCTGGTCAATCCAAACGACGAATGCCGACCTCTTGCACAAACGCATTAACATCGCGGGATCGGTGGGCGCGAGCATTGTCGTCCATAAAAATCGAGTCTTGACCTAGAGCGGCCAATGCGGGTTGTGCATGAGGAATTAGAACTTCCGTTATGTATCGATGCCCAGTCAGTGAATCGTTTTCAATGAAGACTAACTCTGTACTTTCCATTGAATTTATTCCTGCCCAAAACATAACAGAGCCCCCACCATAAGGTGTGATTTCTTCGAAACATGCATCTGCAAAGCGCTCTCCTTGTCTTCTTAGCACTCGCCGACGTCGATCTTCATCGAACAGAGATATCCTGGCTTCATCAGAGAACAAAACCCTATTACAATCTTCTTGAGTCCACGATTCACAATTTCTAGCGAACCTAAGCCTGTGAACTCTGTGCTCACGGAGTAATATGGGGCCGCGGGCCGGGCGGTGACTGCGTATATTGGCAGCGAGAAGCCTCCTCCTGACCGTCCATAGACTAATATGCACATTTCTTACTTCTTGGAGGTTGTTCTTAAGATCCACATACGAAGATTTGCGATTTCTCAATGGGCGACTCACAAGAAAACGATCATCCCGTGGTTGGGTACATGGTTTTCTTCCAGAACCAGGCCTTCTTCGACGGAACCAGTCTCCTGATATCGCTGCCAGGTCCTTTGGACCGTCGAGCGACTAACATTTAGCCTCCTAGCCACGAAACATTGGCTGCAACCCTCTTCAAGCAGCGTGATAATTTTGGTAGCTTTTACCACTTTATCTACCATTTTTGATACAGCCAAACAGCAATAAATAAAGCTTTGACAGTCAAGTATATGAAATTAATCGATAAAAATTGAATAAAAGTTGTGAAAGTCGATGTTAACTTCTGGAACTTCGCGCCAAAAATGTAGGATAAAAAGGGGTTTTCTGTAAAAATGAGCATCAAATGAAAATTTGAATTTAGAACGTACTTTTTTAAATACCACGGCATTTTTAAAACCGGCCAGTAACGTGTACAAACGATTGAAACCTTTTTTGGTATTGTATCTTTTTAAAGATGAATGAAAATCAAAACCGCCCGTTTTTTTGCATATGAGTGTATAAATGTCAAAACGCAGGTGACTCACACGGTAGATTTTATTTAGCTTGTTTTTTTATGACACGTGACAAATTTTTTGGCTTGCAGGACTCGCTAGCTGAATATATACCTACTCTTTAGCTGAAAACTGAACATGGCATTCAGAGGACAGGCTCACTAGCCATGTCTGATGGCAGAATGCCAAGAGGGTGATGGTCTTCACACTGTATGCTTCCTTACCAACTTTACAACAGCGAGTGACTTAATATTTTTTTAAAAATTATGCTCTTTGACAAGTAAAAAAATAAACTAAGTAGGTATATTGTCAAAATTGTTGTGGCTCTACTGAGGGTTCGCAAATGCTACATACAGAGAAGAACACCTCAAGAAATTCAGTCCTTTTTTCAAGAGCTTAGGCTTTTTTCAAGAGCTTCCTTCCGCGCACTCTTCGTAGATCGTTAAGAGATCTCCTTTTCCGATTCTCCTATACGCCTACAGTATAGTTCTTCAAAAGGGGTCTTAGAAGGTTCTTGCAGGATCGGCAGCGCGAGTGTAGGGTGTTTTAAAATTATAAAGTTTGTTTATGGCAAGCCCCATTAAATATTATTTTTTCTGTTTTTAGCATTTCTTGTTGTAGCGCCAAAAAATTACCGATATCATCTAGCTATTACGATTTGTTTGATACACAGACGGTGTACGATCTGGTGACGGACAGACGGACAGTTATAGAGTCTCAGTAATCGAGTTCCGTTTTTACCTTTTGAGTACGGAACACTAAGAGTTCTTCCCCTTACCCTAAGTCATCTCCTTTTCACTACATTTACACACTACGAAAGGAGATAAACACCTATAACAGACACAACACACAACAGTTTGTCAAAAATCGTGACTCGTACGCATAAGACTGAGAAATCTTTTCATACTCTGATTAATAAATGACTAACGGACGCCATACGGTTTTACCCGTGTCGTTCCTGTTCCCGTGGGAATACGGGAATAAAATATAGCCTATGTTTACCGGGAAGAGTGTAGCTTCCCAACAGTGAAAGAATGATTCAAATCGGTTGAGTAGTTCCAGAGTCTATTTGATGCAAACTAACAATCAAATCTTTCCTATTTATAATATTGATGTAGACAAATTTTAAACAATTGTTCAAGTTTAATACTAAACCGGCTTAACTTTTGTTTCACTGTCCGTCTACGGATAGCGCTGCAGTTATTTGTTCGTCTTTTGTTTTTCTCTGTTATTTTTATAACAATCTTTTTGCAATGAGGGTTAGCCCGCTTTTTTGCGGTCACCACCTCAATGACGGCTCTCATATTATTTCTCATTAGAAAGAATGAATAAACATTCAATAGTAATACCATAGATTAAATAATACTAACTCCATGTAATACGCCAAACATTTACATTTAAATGCGTTAGTAAAGATGAAAACACTTTATTTATTTGTATATTTAATTTATTGAATACGGTAGAAATGCTTCGTAGTAATTAATGGAAAACAAATACACAAACAACAGACGGAGCTAGGAACATATACCGACCGCAAACCACATTGTACCACTTACTATTAATTCTACTTATTATATTCAACTCAAAATATATTACACATACTTATCAAAATAAAATAACCTAAATTTAAAAAAATCCGCCAAATAAATGACATTTCTATTCTTTGGTAGTTATTTTAAAAAAATCATATCACAAAATGTTGCTATCTCTACAATGTTATATTTAATCCTGATATAAAATATATTATAATATTCTAGACGGATTGTTTTCTTTTTTTTCGGTAAGTGATACAAGATGGCTGCGGCATTAAGTTTGGCTTTCTCCTAAAGCCAGAATATAATTCTCTTTATATATTTTTAAATAGTATTCTATCCAATGTGGACGCCAAAAGTTAATATCTTTACCAATGTATTTTATAATTTAGATATATACCAGTATTATATTTCTTCGCCTATTTGTGTTTATTACCTAATGTATAATAATAATACGTGTGTGTATCTAATGGTCATCCACATTAGTAAAATTCTTTATAAAATAATTTGACTAGAAACAACACAGTTTTAATACAACTCGAAAAATTATTTTTATGTTTTAAATATACAGTCGCACTTAAACACAATCTAGGAACACTGACGACTAGAACGAATTTCACTGGAATTAAAAGGAACTTTTATGAGATCATAACTGTTTTGTCAAAATCAAATATATTTTTATAATAATAAACCTCTTCAATATTTGAAATTGACAAAAATAGTAACAAGGCAATCTGCCGCTAACTTCAGACCTCTCACAAAATATTTTAACAACGATCTGAAGTTAGCCTCGAGTGCATTTGTTAACTTTTAAAAATTATGCACTAAGTATATTATTTACTGTACATTATTATTATATTTGCAAAAACATTTTTGGTACTTTATTTTATAATGAGTCTACTTTCTTCTCTTCAATATTTTGCAAATATTGAAATCTATAAAACCCAAATTGTCAGTAGGTAAGTTTTGTATAAAGCACATAGTGGTAATATTTTCAATACGTATTTCGGTTTCATATAAACTAAGTATTTTTACACTTGTCTTGATAATTGTGATCACATTTATTATTAATTATTATGAAATAATAAACATTTTGTTTGTTTCATTCGATCAGAATCAAGAATTAAATGTGATTACATTACCAACTCTAAAAATACAGTTTAATGCGAGTAAAATAAGGATGTTTTAGGATTTTTTATAGTTTTACATTTTATAATGATATCAGACATGTATTAAAACAAACGCTGACTAGATACAATAAAATATCTAATGTACGTACAATTCATATTATTTTCAGAATGTTCATGTTAAAGCAATGCACATTTAATCATCAATACGATATTTGTGGTATCTTCTCATAATAGTATTACATAGATATTTAAAACATATACTACCTATAATATTATATGAAAAAATAGTAATTATAATAAGCATTTGTTGACAATAATATTTTTTGCAATTATAATAATGGAAGTGAATATATAAAGTCGAAAATAATAATACGCATTATTATTTTCACGTACGGTGCGACTGTATCATCTGTGTGTTCAAGCGTTGTACAGAAGTGGATATTGTTTAATATTACTGCACACTTGCAAACCTCTCAGCTACACTTAATAATTAATTTGTACTGTTTTATTAGTTTTGTTTACCAACCTCCGATACCTTGCATTCTTGGTCAACAAATTTGTACTATTGTTACATTGGTGAAGGAGCTAAGATGGGATATTTGCCCATTGGTACATTCAAAAAAAATCAAACTATCGTTGATTTTGATTTCTTGTGCTTCGTCCGTTATTATAATTTCAGTTAAAATAAATTGACTAGAATTTTTAGACTAGAAAAAATAATTGAATACATTCGAATTCTTCTGAAATCACTTATGCTGTTACATATTTTTTAAATAATGACATGTTATAAATGCGTAAAATTTGCCATTTGCAGATGTTTTAATAGATTACTTCCCTCTGGGTGGAGTTTCAAAATTCTTCAATAGACGACCTTTATATACTTTTGTCTCGAAATGCATGTAGATTTTTTGTGTATGTGAAATAATACTTTGTGCTATAATTTATTTAATCAAAATATTCTAAAAGACCTTAAGAATTTAACAATACTAAGTGTATTGTATTTTTAAAGGCAGTGACTATATTAAAATTAAACCTAAAGTAAAGATGCTTAATAATTTAAATTAAGTGGTAAGTAATTTAGTTGAAAACTGTAATGAACCTTATTGTGTTATGATGACAGAAAAAAACAGTTGAACAAAATGATAACCTTACTATTAGATTTAGATACATTATATTGTACCACAGATAATATAATATACTTATTGTATAATTGTACCATGCAATCCCATCTCAACTACGACCCCAATATTTATGATCTTCACTTCAAGTACAACGCAATCAGGAAACAAAATATTTCAACATAATTTTTTACGTTTTTTTTTTCACTACATCGATGACTTCGATCTTAGCGATCGTCCACTCTCTTCATATAATAAAAACTCGACATTCACTCTACATTGTTCCACGAATGCACATAGAAAATGGACGATAACCTGAGATCTTACCACGCGTACAATTGTATTAATTTTTTTATTATTTAAAACGTTATTAATAATATAATTTGTTGTATTGCGCGCCCGCGCCTCGACTCCGGCAAAGTGGTTTGGCTTTGTATCCGGAAGACTGGTAGGAAGATGGATTCAAAGCAATCTCTGAAACTTTGGAACGTAAATAGGAATCAATATTTCGGAACTATAACCTAGGAACTTTTAAGTCAAATTTGTTCAGCATCTTGGATATATTTTGCTCTATTCTTGAATGTTTTTTTTTGGTCTTATACTTTTCTTGCAAATGATATTGCGTTTTCCACAGATATTTATTGTAGAACAGCCCTTGCAAAACCGTTTCTGATTTCTTTTAATTAGGGTTACTAAATGTTAAAATAGTATGTATTTACTATATTTTGTCATAAGGTTTACCCTGATAAAAATCACATTTATTATCATAATCAGGTCACTATAATTATTTTTATCTGTCAGTTTCAATCCCGGAGTCGTTACGGGGGCGACCTCTAGTTTCTTTATAATTAAATTACAACTTACGTACATACATAGGAACTTTCTTTAGAAGCTGCATGGTTTGTACAAGCTAACTCCCACACTGATCTATCAATAATGAATTATTTAAACAAATTTGTTACCAATTTACCCATAAAATAAGTCTTGATTATCAAGATAATAATATAAACACGTTCCGCGTCTCGTAGCGCTCTGCTGAGGTAGATGGTTCGTAGCATTCAGTCTTTTAAAAGGTATTTTGTAAAGTCTTTATAAAACGTATAATTATTATAAACGCTGTGTTAAATAAAATTAAAATCGGCGAATAGTGTCGTATCGTGTAGGAGTGCGGAGCGCTGCGAGACGCGTGACGCCAGCAGTAACACATTATGTTTACGATTACAATACAAATAAGTGTATAATGTTGCGTCCGCAGGGCGGCGGGCGCGCCGAGCTCCGCCCGGGCGCCCAAACAAGGACCCGTATTATATTGGTGTGTGACACAACTAAACCCGTCTCACCGAGCCCCACGTCCACTATCTAATCAAATTTTAATACTAAAATTACGTTTAATGTTGATCACTGCCCAATAGTACGTATCTTTGTGCTTTAAGTCACTCGTAGACAACAATAAATAGTATCGAGTAGCTAACATGAGCGCGCGGCCTCCGTCCGACGCGACGTAGTAACGCATTATCTATATTTTTGTACTCTATTGTAACTCCAAAATATAATTTATACAATAACAGCTAATATAAAAACTAACGGTGGTGAGGTAGAGCGGTTGCGGCAGTGGCGCCTGCCCAGTGATCAACATCGCACCGGTAGCTACGACGCTATCGTGAGTGCGCACTCACCGATATATTATACCATTAAATAATAATTACTCCTAGGGTGTATTTCTTCTCCCGAACGAAATCGACGTTTCATAAACTCGTCTCGGACCGACCCGACGGAACATCGAGGAGATAATAATAAATAAACGAATTTATAAGCGGAACGTTTCACATATCACCCGTTCAATATAATTCTCAATATATGAAGTTAAGACTCTGCCAAAAAAGAGGCCGGGGGCCGCCGCGCGGTGCGGCTCTCGGGCGGGCGGCCGCAGACGGCTTCTCCCTTTACAAATTACATCTCATAATATTTCAGCAATCGCTTGAAGGCACACAGCGTTAAATGTAGTTAGTAATGTTCAGCGATCGTAGGCGCGCGCGCGTCGGTGTAATCTCGGGCGCGCGCGCGCTCACAGCGGCGTCAGGCGTCGCGCGTCGCTCGTCACGCGCCGCACGTCACGCGGCGCGCGTCGCGCCCGGCCGGCTAGGCGGGCGTGAGCGTGAGCGTGACGGTGGCGCGGCGCGTGGCGCGGCGGCGCACGGGCAGGAACACCAGCGCGGGCAGCAGGCTGAGCGCGCCGCCCGCCTCCTCCAGCACGAAGGGCTGCATGGTGAGCGGGGCCTGCGGCGCGCGCGGCACGGCCAGCAGCGCGCCCGCGCCCGAGTGCGCCGCGCGCAGGTGCGCCTCCAGCGCCGCGAAGCCCTCGGCGCGGAACTCGCAGCGCGAGCACGAGTACGTGGCGTCGCACTCGCTGCCGTCACCACCCTCCACGCTGTCGGGCCCCACGTCTCCGGGATCCATCTCACCGCCGCTACCGCTGCTCGGCGCCTCGGGCGGGCCGTCGGGCTCGTTCGCGTGCTGCTGGGCGTGCGCGCGCTCGTGCGCGAACAGGAACGCGAGCACGTCCGTGGTGAAGGGGCAGTAGGAGCACGCGTATGGCTTGTCCCGCGCGAGCAGGTCGAGCGGGCGCGGCGGGGGTGGAGGGGGCCGCGCGGGCGGCGCGTGCTCGGCCAGCAGGTGCGCTCGCAGGGCGCGCGGGCCCCTGAAGCGCCGCGCGCACAGCGGGCACGGCTCGGCGGGCGCTGTGGCGGCGGGTGCGGGTGGCGCTGGGATACCGTGCGTGTTGTGTTTGTGGACGCGCAGAAAGTACTTGCTGCACAGCTCCTTGTGGCAGATGTCGCACGTCACGCCGCCCAGCTGCGTGCCGCTCTCGAGGGAGATTCCGTGCATCCGTTGCATGTGCGTCCGCATGAAGTACTTGTTGCACAGCTCCTTGTTGCAAATTTCGCAAAAACTGGAGCCGGAGGAGGAGGCCCGTCGGTCGTCCTGCGGCGGTGGTGAGGATGACTGCGGTCGGGGCCCGGGATCGTTCGGCTCGTCCGAGAGACGTTCGGCGGCGAGCTCGTTCAGTTGGGATATCATCGTCTGAAGTTTGCGCAGCTCCTCGCTCGCCGAGCCCGGTGACGAGACGCCCCGCTCCTCCACGATTAGATTCAGCGGACTCGTTTGTCCGTCTCGAAGAGCCGCCTCCAGTTCATCCTCGCACTCCCGTTTGACTTCGGCCATTTCTTCGGGGTCCAGCTGCGGCGGTAACGAGTGGGACCGCGGTGGCGTGTCGGGTGGTGGAATCGACAGAATGGGTGGTGTGGCCAAGGGCGTAGCGAGAGGTGTTCCGAGTGGCGTGCCAAGTGGGCACGCCGGTGGCGTAGCCGAGGGTGGTGAGTGGTCGAGCATTGGCGACCGCCTAGCGGGAACGCCATGTCGTCGCTCTCGATGTGTCCGAAGGAAATATTTGTTACAATATTCTTTGCAGCAAATTTCACAGAAAGCCTCAGGGTTGATTACGCCAAGACGCCGTAGCGCCTCGGGCTGGAAGCCGGCTTCTCGTGCTCTTCTGGCAGAATCTGGCGAGAGTCTTCGTGGTGTGCCTCCTGATTCTTCGTCGGAAGCTCGTCGAGGTGGTGAGAGCTGCGCCGGCGGTGGTGGGGCCGGCTGCGGCTCGCCTCCGTCGTAAATACCGTGCTTGTTTGCACGGTGCGTCTTCAAAAAGTATTTATTACAGAATTCTTTACAACATAGGTCACAGTACGCCTCTGGATTGAAAATCCGCGGTGGTTCGTGGCGGGGTAAAAGACGAAAGGCGGCGAGAGGGTCGAAGGCGGGTATTGCTAACTCGCCAAAAGCGAGCGCGCTCTTGTAAATGTCAGCCATCTTGGCGTGAAGGTCGAGCGGTGGAGGTGCGAGGTGCTGCGGCGTGGCGCGCGTGGGCGCCGCCTGCTTGCGTCGCTTGCGGCCGGGGCTGCTGCCGCCGTTCTCCAGGTCCAATTCGCGCTTCACCGCCGGCGCGACAGACATCGCGTCACCGCCGCATCTGGAAGAGCATACAAAAACATGTTATTATCATTGAACTAAATTTTACTAGCGTAGTATTATGCATACTATCGGGAAATACGAAACATTTGAGGAATCGTTACGCTCGGTATGTCAAAATTCAGTCAATGTTATGAATATGTAAAGAGTGAAAGTTTATCAACACATTTATTTTATCTTATTCTTTAGGTTTTAGTTACTTCTTTAAACATAGATAATATAATAATATTGCTATACTGTACTTGCTACATGTCCGATCAAAGTACTTTATTTGACAATATGTAGGCACACGGTTATATATTAAAATGTCAGAAATCATAATCATAATTATAATCGTAATGCCTTTACTTAAAATATCTTAGCACAAAAACCCCGAATCGAAATAACTTATTGAAAACTGCCAGCCCTTGGATCACCACTCGACTCTACCAGGCGCTATTTCAAATTCCTAAAAAAGCTATGCGCATTGGGACCCTGTGGACCTAGGGATTTTTATGATTGAATATTTTAGGGTTAAATATTTAGTCAATTTAATTTTTCGGCTTCGGTTATATGACCGTAAGGTAGATATTTTAAATTATTTCTATTACATACTTGACCTTTTGAATATTGTCCTTTTCATTTCGGGTATTTTGGGCCCTCACTCAATATTTAAAGTACAGACATTATGATTTCTGACATTGTAATAGGTAACCAGGTACTTTGCGTACTCTTTAAAAAAATATTTGAATTAGTATTTGATATGAGATGTCATGGGGAGTGTAGGGTAAAGAAGTTCCCGTTTCCACACTTTTGACATTGTGGAAATTCTGCAAGATTGTACTTGTTCACGTTTATAACCACGTTTCAAAACAACTATCAAAATAAATAATAGTTTAAAAGTATGTTTAAATATATCACCAAGTCGCCACTGCACATGTGTGCAAAGTTTACATTTCATTATTTTGCATTTCTTTTTTACATATAAATTACACTATTTGAAACGGATTGTTTTGTCATTAAAGGCGGACTCGGACTATAAGCAAATAGAAAACCCTTCTTTCATAGAAAACTTTGATTAGGTTAAAATATTGCAAATTTATTTTTACCCCCATATTCTATTTTGCATTTGGTCTTCAAACTCTAGAATTTGAATGTAAAATGGAAAGCTATCTCAGAGATTTTTTTAAATTACATATTTTGACCTAATCAAAGCTAGAGAAGCGATTCTTTATATGTATTCCATCAACAGATAAACATCAGCTTACACCAACTTTATAAAATTCTTCGTTTCTGAATTTGTTTATTATGATATTTTATATGTAATTATTTGTTTGTTTTGTTGTCCTATTTAATAGTTACTCATATTGCGGTTATGATTACAGTATTGTTTTCAAGGCACAACAATCACTTCTTATTTTTACTGAAATACCTATTAATTGTTAAGTTATTGCGGTGTTATAACGAACTTGTTGTTAGAACTAATTAGACTATTGTTATGAGTATTCACATAGAAAATGTAAAACCAGTTTTAAAACTATTGAAGTCAAATTTGCATTCAAACATTTCACTACTGCCTAAAATTTGTTTTAAGTTATAGATATGGATTTTTTGTAATATTTTAAAATAAAGTGAAAAAAAAACAGCTTGGCCCAGACGGGACTTGAACCTGTTACTTACCCTTTATATTAAAATAATATGAAAAATTTAGCTTAGGTACTTATTGCTTTAGTATTTTATCTCGGGATTTTTTTATCTATAATCTTATTTGAACTGCCAATCTATGCACAAAAAACTCTATGCCATTTCTACCCAAGAACATAACTATGAATAATTTACATATTTACGAACTTTCAATTTTTTGACAGTGAAAGTGTAACATTGCTTGTGTTGCAAACAGCCATAGGAAAAGATGACTTTTTTCTGCCAACTCAGTCCATATCAACACGGCAATACGGCTTACCACCTATTACGTGTGACCAAATCTAAAAAGGTGAAATGTGCCCACATTTATATGCCTACCCCTTCGAGGGAAAAGGCATGATCATATGTTATAAATTAAAAAAGTTATAACACTTGAGAATCAGATATTTTGAAAATTTTAATTGTAGGAGTTTCTTTGAATGTGAGTTTAAATCTTAACTGGAGTGTTGGCTTAATTATAAGAGGTACTGAATTGTTTTAAAATAGACTTAATCTTTAAGCTCTTTTATAATTAAGCAAACAGGGCAGTTTCACACGCTGCTTGATGAGTCTGATGAAGAAATACCTCTCCTTTCATACACTTTATGTGACGTAAACGAAGTTGCGGGGTCAGCTAGTATGTTATAAATTAAAAATAAACAAATTTCCCTACCTACTTTACTTTTCTTAATATATGTAGTTACATTACTCACATAGGTAAGTAGATACATACATAAACAAAATATTATTTTGCGTGTAACATGTTATACTTAAATACAGTGGCGTGTTATTTTATGATTCTTGAAGGAAATTGCGTATTATTAAATGAAATTACATTTCTTATAAAATATTTTTTCACAAAGTATCATTGTCGACTCGAAACCTATTTAGGCAGACAAATAAGTTTTTAAAATATGGCGCAGGTATGTTTTTTTTAGTAATATGGAATTTAGAGTTTCATTAAATATTTGTTAATTGGAGGTACCGCGAAAATCAATGATATCCTTAAGTGCATGTATTTAATTTTTTTTTTTATCAATTATTATCTAGTCAAATATAGTAAGTATCTATCTACTTATTTTTTTTATCAAACTTACAGTAAGAAAAATAATTAAAGTGAGTGCCATTTTATTTTGTACGGTTAGTAGATACCTAAGTTGGTCTAAAATATTGTCGAAATTGAGTCGTATCGGAGTTTCATGCTGTCGAAGTAAAATCTTGTTTTAGAAGGATTTGACGAAATTCAGTTTGGAAGTCATATCTCATAATTGTGTGGTAAGTTAGATGAGGGCAAATACTATTTTATAAAATAAATATTTTAAAATTTCTACTAAGTAGTTGCCGAATGAGTTATCCACAAAATCATAATTTAAATTTGAACAAGAAAACCCGGCAGTTATGAATCTGCTAGATATATGGAAATTATTAAAAAACCTTATGAAAATATCCTATCTCACAAGTAAAAACAAAATACCTACGTTGAAAAAAAATCCTTAAAATAGTATATTTAGGCACCTACTTAGTTTCGGAGTTCATATAGCGGATAATCTTCATGAACTGATAGTATAATACAAAAAAAAGGTAGGTATATAAATCTGTTTACACAGTTGTTAGAATTTAGCTCTGCTTAGGTACTAATAACACAACAAAATATTCTATACGTATCAAAATCAATACTCGAATTATTCTAATGTAGTGCTATCTAAATTCTAATATGCAAAAGCTTACCTATTGCTATCTAAATTCTAATGTATGCAAACGTTCCCACATAAAATATATTTTGTTTATTGGCTATCTCACCTAGTACTCTCCTGTCTAAGATCTACAGCCTCCATAATTATCACTTAGTTCTTATCACCATCACAAATCACACTTAAAACCACCTCACGCACAATCACCTAAAAAGTTCACATCGATCAAAAATAAGTTCGCAATAGTTCATTCAATCTTTTATGCAATTCTTAGCATGTGTTCTGTTGCGCGTGCGCTCAAAACTGATGTTTTGAGTAAAAACGCGTGCCGTGTATTTCTTTTTTTTTTTGTTAGAAATATAGCAAAAATTGTATTCCCCACCCGGCCACCCCAGCCGAGTCGATTATTTGACAAGGGGCCGGTGCATTACCCCATAGTCGGGGCTTACATAGCGCAGGTTTTTTTATTATCGTTTAAGTGCGAAAAGAACGTACTGCTCGTTCGCTCTAACTTTGCCGCTCGACTCCATACTAAAGTCGAATTTTTAATTAGACGAAGTAAATTGACAGCAACTAATGTCACTTCTTCATACAATGTTGCGTATTTTCTATGACGAAGTGACATTAGCTACTGTCAATTTACTTCGTATAATTAACAATTCAGGTAAACGTCTCTACGCCAGCGGCAAAGTTAAAGACTCTATCGTCTCAAAATATTATATAGTACTAACTACTTATACATAGTATTTTGTGTGTATTGTCTTGTATATTAAAAAAATATAGGTAAAAAGTACTTTCTAAGATAAAAAAAAGGCAATGAAAGTGTATTTTTTAAAGTCAGTTTGTTTCTTTGTTTCGGGTAAAAAGGGCCAGATTAATTGCGACAAAACTTTCATCGGTAGATAGCTGATGTTACAGATAATAAATTAGTCTCGTAATAAGACACTTCACGCGTACAAAATCGCGGTCATTAGCTAATCATAATTTAGGAAGGGTAGAAGTGGGTGGTAACTAATATAATTAGTTTCATCATTTTTACAATCATCGTTTATTATTTTCTTAGGATCACTTTCATTTGAACTTCATTTTCACTCTAGTGTTGAATGTTGAATTTGGTCCTCCTAGCAAATTCTACGACTGAAAAAATAAAGCTTCAGTTTCTAAATCTACTCCGCATGTAAAAATAAAATATAAATATAACCATCAGGTTACGGCATTTAGTCATCTATTCTAATATTATAAAGAAGTAAAGTTTGTGTGTTTGTATATTTGTTAAATTGTAAGGGGTAATCTCGGGATCTACTGAACCGATTTTAAAAATTCTTTCACCAATAGAAAGCTACGTTATTGTGGAGTGTCATAGGCTATATAGCATCACACTACAACGAATAGGAGCGGAGCAGTAATAGTAAATGTTTCAAGAACGGGGGAAAAGTTATTCCTTTTGATAGCTTCTTTGCGTGTGCTGCGTTAATATTTATAGTTATGTAAAAAATATGTACCACAAAATTTACTCTCTTAAAAAAAGTTATAAAAAAATTTAGCGATAGCATGTGTCTATCTTTGGGTTGGAGCGCAATAACCATCTTAATGGCAATCAATTTTTTTCTACAATAATGCCACGGGATACCTCTTTCATAAACGAAATTGTTTTTAAATATAATGCGACTGGAATACACGGGACGAGAAACCTTTCTCTCTCTCTCTCTCCATCTCACGTAGTATAGAATATTAACGACGAGACGCTACGGGAGTACTGCACTACAGTAATACTCTCTCTTATGTGGCGCAAACGAAGTTGCGCGGGTCAGCTAGTCAAATATACATCAAAAAAAATATTTATACTTTTGCACAAAAATACCAAAAAATTAAGAGACGAATTTTCAAAATAATTTAATATCACTACGCAAAAAATTATAATTATAAATAATGTAATAATTTCTTATTTTATTATTAATAAAATATAATAAAATAATTTCTTACAAAAATTATCACGCATGTAAACCACGTCTAACATCAAATAATACACATTGCTTTCCAAAATTTTGGAAACACTATCATAAGGGCGATTCCGATCAAACAATTTCCGTCCCTTTCACTCCTAACTGAATTCCCTATTTGTTCCCTCAATCAAATAGTTCTATCTCACTCTATGATAAATATCTAACCATCATTATATTTATGGAGTTATAAAACTTTTAATGTCAATTTTTATTCTTTGTTTAGTTTGAAACAAAAAAAAACCTACTTATATCTATTAATGTCTAAACACTATTTTTATATCGTGGCTTTTAGACTCTTTAGTCTTTAAATCCTATCGCGTCTATTTAATATATTGTTATATTTTGCTTTACTCTCTCTCTAGTTATATTTCATGCTGATAGAGTCTATATTACATGCTGATACTGCTGCTGATAGCCGTGCTAACGAGTAGACTACTACCAAAGTAATGTGTCTCCATAAAAAAGAAAATTTTATTTTCGAAAATAATTTCTGCCTGACTGATCATTTCTGCCTGCATAGAGTGGTTTGGTACTGATAGGTAAAGTACCTGTGTATTGTATTTTTCATTTTATTATTTCGCAAAACATACCTTTCTATATAGCAATGAGTACTTATACATGACGCTAAAACCATTGCAAGCTGTTATAAGGTTACTCCCACTCGCTACCTCTTTTATTTATTCTGCTACGAAAACCGAAAATCAGTGTTCAACGTAACTTATGCGACGTTTGTAATGTAACAGCACTCAAGTTATTAGACATTTTTAAGCTACTACCCGTTCGCTCTAACTTTGCCGCTGGCGTAGAGGCGTATACGCGAATTGTTAATAGACGAAGTAAATTAACAGTAGCTAATGTCACTTCGTCATAGAAAATAAGCAACATTGTACGAAGAAGTGACATTAGTTGCTGTCAATTAACTTCGTCTAATTCAAAATTCGACTTTAGTATGGAGCCGAGCGGCAAAGTTAGAGCGAACGAGCAGTACCACGTCTTTTGTCACATGTGAAAATCCCCATGACTTCTACCCACTAAAATCACTCTGTGCCCTACCATCAACCTTAGGCCGGGAGTCCTGAACGATTAACGACTACCATATTGCTGGTCAATCAATCAAATCAGCCTATAGCAGTCCACTGCTGGACGTATTCCTCTTCCAAATTTCGCCACAACACACGGTCCTGCGCCTTCCGCATCCAGTCAGTCCCTGCTACCTTTATCAGGTCATCGGTCCATCTAGCGGGTGGACGTCCTACCCCACGTGTACCAAGCCGCGGTCTCCACTTCAAAACTGTTTTGCTCCACCGACCACTTCAAAATGCATACTCTGCGAGCTAGGCCACTGTCCCTGCCACTTCAAAATGTCTGCGAGCTAAATGTCGATCACTCTGATTCGCTGACGGATAACATCGTTCCGAATTTCATCCCACAGAGACACTTTAAGCATTGCTCGTTCCATTGCATGTTACTAACCGGGGCCAATGGCTACGGTATATAAACGGTCATCCATTTCAGCACCAACCGTAGTGCCAAACGTGCTTAAGACAATGATTGTTAATAGAATACTAGCGGACGTGACGCGGCTTTACCCGCGTAGCTCTCGTTCCCGTGGGAATATGGGAATAAAACATAGCCTATGGTACCCGGGGATAGTGTAGCTTTCCAACAGTGAAAGAATTTTTCAAATCGGTTCAGTAGTTTCGGAGCCTATTCGATGCAAACAAACAAACAATCAAATCTTTCCTCTTTTTATTATTAGTATAGAATCTATACTAATATTAAAAAGAGGAAAGATTTGATTTTTTTTTAAATAAATACATTTATTGTTAAAAATTACAGAGAAACATAAATATTACATATCTAATCATAATCATAATCATAAAATCATAAAATCGTTTATTGCCAAAAAAAACCACGTACAGAACAGCTGTTAAATCATCTTATGGACTAAATAATTCAGATACAGGTTATGGCAAAAGGTTGCAACTCAGCGAATGCTTCTTGTCAGTATGCTAACAAGTAGCGCTGATTTTCAGTTGCACCATAAAAGAGTTCAGAAAAATTAAAATTAGAATACAGAAATATATTCTATACACCAATCGAAAAAATACTAACATATTAGGACATAATTCCATAAAAAAAAACAATAAAAATTGTATATTATACAACAATCAGAAAGTGAAAAATAAAATCAAACATATTATCTCATATTTATAGTAAAGGCGTGCGCGCGTGTGTTTGTGTGTGTGTTTGTGTGTGTGTGTGTGTGTGTGTGTGTGTGTGTGTGTGTGTGTGTGTGTGTGTGTGTGTGTAATTTTGAGTCTTTCTTAAAAATAATATTTTAATTTGTCGTCAACCATGTAGCGTTGTTTCAAGTTCTCAGCGGTACGTTGTCTCCTTAGCAGAGCACTTTTGTATTTGCTTTTAAAATACGCTCCACTCACTTTTAGTCGTAGTGGCGGTGGAAGGTCGTTCCAGATATTTGCCGCAGCGAACTTGAAACAACCTCGGTAGCGAGAGGTTACGTGAGATGGGATCGCTAGAAGATTCAGCATGCATGCACGAATACTTCTACTATCGTCTCTTGCCCAAGCAAGTTTTTCAAATAGGTACTCAGGCCTTTTACTCCAAATTATATTTTGAATTAAGCAAGCGTAGTGTAACTCCATTCTTGCCTTCATATTTAAAATCCCTTTCTTATTAAGGTAAGGTGTGATGTGATTTCTTCTAGGTACGTTATAGCAGAACCTAATACAGGCATTTTGTACACGTTGTATGGCCCTGTGTGTGTATGCGTGTAGTCTACGACTAAAAACGGGACTGCAGTAATTGAACAGGGAGAGTACGAGAGAATCTGCTAGGAGTAGACGAAGATCTTCAGTTATATATTTTCTTATTTTATACAGGGTTTTTAGTCTGAAAAATGCGTTACCTATTTTACTATTGATGTGTTCAGTGTACTTTTGCCCTTCGTCAACAACTAGACCCAGGTTCCGAGCAGCTTTGACTTGCTCTATTACATTGCCGTTAATTGTGATTTTTTCATTGCATGATAGTACCCATTTAATTTGATTTTTTGTTCCTAATACGAGCATCTGAGACTTTAAGGGATTGAGCGCTAGGCAGTTTCTTTTTGACCAGTTTGATATGCTTTCTAAATCCTTGTTTATGTTTTTTACGGCTAATTCTGTATCTTCTCTACCCCGAAATGAGTAGTATAACTGTGTATCGTCGGCGTACAGGTGATATTTACAGAAATTTATACATTTTGGTAGGTCAGCAGTAAATATTGAAAAGAGAATAGGACTTAATAGAGAACCTTGTGGCACACCGCGCTCATTTGGTTTCAGGGCAGAATACTTTTTTTGACCGTCACTGCTGTCGGTTACTACCATTTGTTCTCTACCAAATAAAAAGGATCTGAACCATTGGCATGTTTTACTCGAGAAACCGTAATGCTGTAATTTATTAAGAAGTAGTTCCGGCATAAGACAATCAAATGCACGAGAGTAGTCAAGCAATACCATGATACTACTTAGACCATTATCAGAAGCCTCTGTCAGGTCGTCAGTTATGTTTAGAAGCGCAGTCTCAGTACCATGACTCTTACGAAATCCTGATTGGTATTTAGGTATTATTTTGTTTTCGTTCAGAAAATTTAACACTTGTTTCAGCACGACTTTCTCTAAAACCTTTGATAGTACTGGTAAAATCGAAATTGGGCGCAAATCTTTGAGTTGTTCTACGTGATTTTTTTTAGGAATTGGCCTAACTAAAGCTCTTTTCCAGCATGTAGGGAAGCTTTGAGTTGCAATGGACTTATTTATAATGTTAGTGATAATTGGTAAGTTACATTAATAGTAAGTAGTATCATGTCTATATTTAACTTATCATGACTTACAGCTTTCGTTTTAATAGAATTTAATATTTTGGAAACTTCTAACTGTGTTGTTGTTTGGAGATTAAAAATTTCATTTAGACTAGATTCACTATTGATGTCGAATACTGCATTTCCGTCCATGCTTGAATTATTTATAGGGGGTAAGTCTAGAAAATGGTCGTTGATGTTATCTGGATTATTTAAGAAATCTGGTATACTATTTGTAATGGTGGCACGGGGCGCAATATTTCTTTTTAAATTTGCCAGAGAGTGGCTGGTTTGTGCAGCATACTATTGACGGAGCTATTAAAATACGCTACCTTCTCTCGTTCTATGGCTGATGTAACAAGATTCCTGAGATCTTTGTAATATTTGAAAGCAGCATCTGTTTTAGTTTTATGTGCTTTTACATACGCTTTGTCCCGTAAATTCATCATAATCTTAATGGTATCTGTGAGCCATGGTTTCGGCATGTCCTTGTTAATAGTTCTTTTTTCCGGTGCATGAGCGTCAAAAAGTAATATCATGTAGTTATTGAACATATCTATATATACACTATTACTATCTAAACTAAACCAATAAATATATTAAAGATTTGATTGTTTGTTTGGTATAGATAGATAGACAAATCTAATAGGGCTGCGAGCGCTTCAAATGTGGTTGCCATTGTATACAGTTTACTAATCTAGATCCTGGTACCTTCTTAATAAAGTTGTATAAAAAAGTTAGACTAAAATCATGTCTCGACGTCAATCACATCATGCTATGACGGCATAAGAATTATAAGATACGCCCACACTTCGTCAGTAACCACACAATATTTCGATAAAGCTCACTGCCTCTGTGGCGCAGTCGGTAGTGATACCGCCTGCGGCGCTGGAGGTCGTGGGTTCGATTCCCACCGGAGACAAATACTTGTGTGACCCATAAATGTTTGTCTCAAGAGTCTGGGTGTTTCTATGTATAATATGTATGTATTTAAAAGTATATAAGTATTAATATCCGTTGTCTGATACCCATAACACAAGCAGGTTATTCCTAGCTTATTTTGGGATCAGATAGCGTTGTGTGAGATGTCCGTGAATATTTATTATTATTATTATAAAGCTTTGCAACTATTATCATAAAACCGCATTTAATCCATTTAAAAAAGGTGCTACAGATCACTGACCTAAAAAAATACGGACGCAATTGTGTGACCTGAAAAAATAGCCGGAACTGTCACAATTTGTTTTACGAATTAAACTTCTGCATACTCGTAGATACAAAACTATGCCAAGCTGCCGCCATTTCCGTAAAAGAACTTCTCTCCATAGACCAGACCAGACCAGACAAGACCGAAACAATGGTCGGTCTTGTGCCGCTAGTATACCGCAGGTCCCGCTTACACCACTCACCACTATTGGGAGTCATGGGGTATCCTTCCGAGGGCTTACCCGGGGCTTCCGTAGGCTGTCAGGTAGGATACGCGTGGTTTTAAGTCGATAGGAGTCCGGCATAGCATCTATGTAGGATTTTCCTCACGTTAAAAAACCACTCGCCACTAACCTTGTGGCCATTATTTTGTGTGCCTAATAAATACGATTTCCTTTCTTTTGCTTTCTTTCACTCGAGTTTCTTTCTACCTCAACGGCTGTATGTTCTGCTGGCAATGAATTTCTCAGACTGCTAATTAACTCGGGAAATTGTTTCAGCTTAGTAATGTAACCCGGGTCTTTTTTTCTGATTTCTTTGGTACATATCCGATCACGAAGTGACTATCAGAGCAATAGCCCTTCCTATTACCCTCAGAGTGACAGCAAGCTTCTCAATAGGACCACATTTCACGGCTTCACTAATCATAAGTTAGTTTTCCGTCCGTATTTCGTTTAGGTTCGTACCTCAGAGCTCTATATTTTTAACACAATAGGTACGCGGCAAAAGTTCAGGCGAGTCGAGGAGGTACTATTTTGAATTTTTGGACATAAACAACCGCGCTCGCTTTTTCATCACAATTTTTGTAAGAAAATTCAAAAGTTTTATATTAAAAAGTCTAAAAACAAGTTTAATTAGTTGAAGAAAGTGGATGGCTCGACATCAATTTCGCTTATTAAAGTACTAGAAGGTTTCTTTTTGTTTCCACGTTGAGATATTCAGAAACACGGAGTCTATACATAGTCTCTTCAAATTCATTTTATTTACGTTTTCCTTCAAACTAGTCTACGGCTTCACTTGTAACGTGCTAATCATGACGTCGCTAGCTCAGTGCTCTGTGTATCACGACGCGGTTGGTTCTGAAATGCAACATGGGTGATATGTGCATGTGCCTGACTCTTACCGACGACGGTTTTACACACAGAGGTACTTCCCTAATCACCCGTGCCCGATAATTATCTGTAACAACCTTAGACCATTTGACACAGGACCCGCCTTACTGAAGCATTCCCCTCTGCCAAGGCAATAGACCATTCGGACTAAGAGGTTTATAAAAAGCACTTGAGAATCGATTGATTCACTATCATATTCGACATACATCGGCCTTAATCTGAGGATGCCATGCGTTCGCACACAGCTATAACGATTATGATAGTGAATCAATCGATTCTCAAGTGCTTTTTATAAACCTCTTAGTCCGAATGGTCTATTGCCTTGGCAGAGGGGAATGCTTCAGTAAGGCGGGTCCTGTGCTAAATAGTCAAAGGTAACAACTGGTTGGTCTCCATCTTGGTTGCTCAAGTCACCCCTTCCTAGTCTTTATAGTTTCCTGGTGGAGCTAAGACCACAGAGCCTCGATTTCTCGGAGCGTAGGCCCATGGCCCCGCTCCAGCGAAACCCTACGCCATTTAAACAACGACATAAGGGCCCTCACTTTAAGGTCCCATTAAAAACGTTCCAGCAAGGAACCGCCTCAACCTCAACGGAGATCGTGCGATACGCTATTTATTTTTAACGTGGCGAAAATCCTACATGGATGCTAAGCCAAACTCCTACCGACTAAAAATCACACGTATCCTACCTAACAGCCTACCGTTGGGAGCTCCGGGTAAGCCGAAGGATGACCCCAAGACTCGGTACCTACCCTCTTAATTGCAAAACAGTTTGTTTGATCATACGAAAAGCATACGGTGGTCGTTGCCCTACCACTGCCTACGGGGTGGCGCAGTCGGTAGTAATACCGCCTGCGGCGCTGGAGGTCGTGGGTTCGATTCCCACTGGAGACAAATATTTGTGTGACCCATAAATGTTTGTCTCAAGAGTCTGGGACTTTCTATGAATAATATGTATGTATTTAAAAAGTATATAAGTATTAATATCCGTGGGCTGATACCCATAACACAAGCAGGTTATTCCTAGCTTACTTTGGGATCAGATAGCGTTGTGTGATATGTCCGTGAATATTTATTTATTTACGGTGCCCTGGAATATGACACACCCTGAGGCTCATTTGATTCCAATAGATTCTGCCAATCCAATTTTAGAGATGAACTGCTAAGAGTCCCGTCTAGATCGTCTTTCCATGAAGACAGAACCGCGGGCTATCACCATTTTAATTATAATTGCAATATGCGAATAAATTAAAATATTTTAACGAACCTGAATCCATTCAGGACGAATTTTAATTAAAATTATTAAGTGGATTTTTCGAAATGCGAACTTTTTCTATGAATCGTTTATTTTTTAAGTTCGAAATGAAGAAGTAAATGTACGACCCTGAGGGCTTTTTTTTTTGTTTAACGTGAGGGAAAATCCTCATGGATGTTATGCCGGACTCCTACCGACTAAAAAACCTCACGTCACGCCCAACAGCCTATGTTTGGGAGCCCCGGGTAAGCCCTCGGAAGGATGTCCCAGAAACCCTGAGGGCTATTCCTGCCAAGTAAATTCCGTATAAATTGTGGTGGTTGACATTTTTGACAGTTTATTTTTAACGTTAGGAAAATCCTACATGGATGCTATGCCGGACTCCTACCGACTAAAAACCACACGTATCCCACCTAATGCCAACGGTTGGGAGCCCCGGGTAAGCCCTCAGAAGGATGATCCCAGGACTCCCAACATTTTTGACAGAGTAGTAGAGTAAGAGCCCATGAACCCCAGACCTTCGTTATTTTATAAAAGCTGAAAACTTGTCAGCGCATGCTCCCAACACAGGTAACGAACGATGGACCATTATGAAGTTTGGGTTACCCTGGCTTTGGCAGGTAAACGGTGCTAAAGATGTGTAAAATACCGATCTAAATTCGTCAAATTATAAAGTGTGATTTTTGGTATAACCTTCAGAATATTATTAAAAATCATGTCATTAATTGCCAGACACTTAACATCGTTGCAACTCCTTGCCAGACACCCTTAATGTTCATGAAATTACAATTCTACTTACGTTATAGTATAAACACTGATTTTTATATATAATACTTGGGTAATAATTAGATAATGTTTCCTCATTAGCCAGACATTTTTGATAGTTCCAACCCTTTGCCAGACAAGCATGTAGGATAGCAGTAGGAGCGAGCGCGAGGTAGTATAAATGGGTGGACAGTATATATTTTCTGTTGACTACGCGCCCGGAAGGTTCTTGAGATACAGCCAGGTGACAGACAGACGTACAACAAAGTTTCAGTAATAGGGCCCCGTTTGTACAATTTGGCTACAGAACCTTGAAAAGGTTTTTATGATACGAACGTGATTTAAACAAAGACTTCTATATAAACTGAGGTAGACGCGCCGTACTCTAACAAGCGAGATTTCAAAAGCAATCCTCAAACACACACATTGCTGAGACTACACTCACTTATAAATACTATTTACGTAATTGTCACCACACACAATAGCAATATACGGATAGAACAAGAGTAAAAGAGAAGGCGTATGGACTCCAATTGCAAGTCGAGTACCTACTCTCGAAGTTTTGACTCACAACAGTGCGAACAACGCTGCTAATTAGCGCAGTTTATAGGTTTCAAAAATCGGTGCGTAGGGCATGTCTACCTCATTTTATATAGAAGTCTTTGGATTTAAAACGTATTTCTTATAAATAAATATCAGGGAAAATCATTTCATCAAAGTTCACAACTTTTTCCTAACATTACAAGTAAGTAAGTACATAATTCCTGTTAACAACTCTGTAACTGTGTAATCTTTTCTATACGAGTAATATTATAAAGAGGAAAGATTTGATTGTTTGTTTGTATCGAATAGGCTCCGAAACTACAGGACCGATTTGAAAAATTCTTTCACTGTTTGGAAGCTACACTCATTCCGGTGAACATCCTACTTCCTACATAAATGTGAAAGTTTGTGAAGATGTTTGGATGTTTGTTACTCAATCACGCTCTAACGGCTGATCTGGAATAACACATAGGGTACTTTTCAGGCCGGGAATATTTTCCCACGGGAAGCGAGGACGGGTACCGAATTTCACGCGGGCGAAGCCGCGATCATCATCTAGTACGCTGTATTTTATTCCCACGGGAACAGTAGCTACGCGAGTGAAACCGCGTCAAGTTTACTAGTAAAACATAATCATATTATTTCTTTCGTATTCCCAAATTACTATCACAATTCGCCTGACCTGGCATTTATTTCCCAAAGTTATTATCAAAAGTGGGACATCAAGGTATCTCGGCCTGTCAATGGACGCGATGGACTAGCCTCGCCTTATGACCTATTTTTGTTAAGCAGTGGCCTAAGACGTATTTAGGCGTCCCAAGACGTGTATGGAAATTCGTAGGTAAGCCTTGATGGTTAGTTGGATAAGTGTTTGGAGCAAGGCATCTCGGAAGACGCAGGTTTGAGTCTTGCTCAAGCAAAACCAATAAATTTGTCATATTACAATTTACGCCTCGTCGTGAGATGGGAAAGTGTTGCCACCCCAAATCATCCCAAGGGTGTCGTAAAAGGCGACTAAGGGGACACTTCCGCAAAACGATCCATTGCGTAGAAAAGGAAAACTCGAAATGAAACCCTGTTGTCATTAAAATAACAATTGTTAAAACAAGTTGAAGGCCTTATGGGCTTGAAAATTTTCAACAGCAGGCAGTCATAACCTGCGCCTGTCCATAACTAACTGTCACAAAGTTGTCACCTATCCAAGGACCAGCCATAGCAAATGTTGCTTACTGCAGTGATGAAAGAAGACTGAGTCAGCCACAGGCCACGAACACTTTAGAACTAGATCAGACAACACGATGCCTAAATAATCCCATCTACAGGACGATCACAAAACATCGCCGTTCAATTCCACCCAACTCAATATTATTCATTCACAATTTTTTTCGAGTCAAGTGCTATATTTTACTGCGGAGTCGTTAACTTTGAAATATCGGTCGCGGGGAGGGGTGGTGGGCGGAGGGTGGTTGGCAAATAAAATAAAAATAAAGGCCGATTACGACCGACATTTTATAATGGACGACGAAATGACATGCGGGCGCCGTCGGGGCGCGAGTTTAGTGGAGACTCCCGAAATGTCAGAGCGCGATTTTTTTTTTCGGTACAATTTTAAGCTTTGTTTTATTGTACGGAACTACTTTTGTAGAAAGATCTGCTAGGCGTTCTTTGTTAGGTCTGCAGTGCGTATTTTAAAAGTTCAAGGCTTTTTTTTTCAGTTCGGTGAGAACTATAGGCATTAGAATACGGCACAGTTAGAGTTAATTTGCTTGATCATATTTAAAAAAGCCATGTAGAATTGAATATGCTGGAATTATTTATTTCGTAGAACAAATCAGATCTTAAATCATAACTTTCAAGAATGAAGGTGTTATTAAGTAAACCTTATTGACTGTATAGAAGTTTAGTACCTATAATGTGTAGAATTTGTATTTTTCCTGAGGTTGCGACTTTATGGGCGTAAACTTCAATAGGTTGGTAGAGCATTTCCTCAATGCGACGGTCTCACCCGACTGCCTTTCTGTGAAAGTGAAAGTTCAATCCGATTGACGTTGTCATTTTTGTTTTATTTCAAACTTTGAACGGATGATCCACGTGTCCTAGTGTCGTAATATAATGCGACAGAGTCACAGCTACAGACACAAGTCTCGCCATAAGCCCCTCTACAATCTATTTTATAGAGAGGGGCTAAAAGGTATTTAAAATCATTTAAACACTGTTGGGGATAACGTTGCTGAAGCGTACCTAACTTATAAAAATAAAATTGATTCTTTCAGAATCTTTCACATGTCTTTAAATTGTAATATGAAACCAAAATAACTATAGACCATTGAAAACATGATGAACCAAAATACAAAAGCGACATACATAGCTAGTGTAAACAAAACATGTCAAGAAATACAAGAAGCCGTGAGATCGTTCTCACCGGACTGCCCCTCTCTAACACGTTAATTGTGAAAGTTCAATCCGATTGACGTTGTAATTTTTGTTTTATTTCAAACTTTGAACAGATGATCCACGTGACCTAGTGACGTAATTTAATGCAACAGAGTCACAGACTACAGACAAAGTCTCGACATAAGCCCCTCTACACTCTATTTTATAGAGAGGGGCTAAAACACGGATCTTAACTGTTTATACCAGCAAATGAAACCGTTACCTTTGATAATGCCCTAAGGTGAAACTGGTCACATTATGTAAAATTAAAAAATAAATAGTTCAAATGTGAGTGAATAATGAAATAAATAACTATTCACGGATATTTCACGCAACGCTATCTGATCCCAAAGTAAGCTAGGAATAACCTGCTTGTGTTATGGGTTTCAGACCACGGATATTAACACTTGTATAATGTTTATAAAAACATACATTATTATACATAGAAACACCCAGACTCGTGACACAAACATTTATGGGTCACACAAATATTTGTCTCCGGTGGGAATCCAACCCACGACCTCCAGCGCCGCAGGCGGTAGCACTACCGACTGCGCCACAGAGGCAGTCCAAGCCATTCTTACCTGCAAATTGGTATACCAGCTGACTAAAAAGCTTCCTGGGGTAGGTAATCCTTACGAGGTCGTACCGAGGACACCCGCACATAGGCTGATAGGAGAGCACTATGTGGGTTTAGTCGGTAGAAGTCCGGCATAGCATCCATGAGGATTCCCACACATTAAAAAAAATATGTAAAAGGCTGTAACGAAGGCACGATTCAAAGGCTCGTGAAGTTGTACCACATAGAAATTAAAAAAGAAAACCGTGAGATCGTTCTCACCAGACTGCCCCTCTCTAACACGTTTATTGTAAAAGTGAAAGTTCAATCCGATTGACGTTGTCATTTTTGTTTTATTTCAAACTTTGAACAGATGATCCACGTGACCTAGTGACGTAGTTTAATGCAACAGAGTCACAGACTACAGACAAAGCCTCGCCACAAGCCCCTCTGCACTCTTTTTTATAGAGAGGGGCTAATTTAAACTCTCATAAACTTATCATAGTCGCTTACATTATCTGTCTAGCTTAGCAAAAAGGTAGAAAATAATAACTTAATAAATAAAATACGGTATATTTCTTACGTTATGGTTACGTTAGAATGTAACAATCCAATTTCAGTCCTATAAGTATAATACGAGACAGCATTTTGAAAATGTTGCCAATATACAAAACTACCTGACCCCGCAACTTCGTTTACGTCACATAAGGTGTATGAAAGGAGAGGTATTTCTTCATTAGACTCATCAAGCAGCGTGTGAAACTGCCCTGTTTGCTTAATCATAAAAGAGCTTAAAGATTAAGTCTATTTTAAAATAATTCAGTCAGAACTGAATTGTTTTAAAATAGTCTTAATCATTAAGCTCTTTTATGATTAAGCCAACACGCCAGTTTAGATTAACACTCACATTCAAAGAAACCAAACCAAAACAATTAAAATTTTCAAAATATCTGATTCTTAAAAGTGTTATAACTTTTTTTATTTATAAACCGATCGACATGAAATAAACGCTAAATGTTAAGTGGAGCAAACCTCAACACAATACAACAAAACTGCATTGCAATCGGTTAAGCGGTTACTGAGATTAGCATGCACAACCGTACAGACAAACAGATATACAGATAACAAAAAACAGACAAAAATTCTAAAAATCATTGTTTTGGGTTCATAAAGCCCCCCTATAATATTTATTCTTATTAATCTTCTATGTTCAGACAGCGACCTGTTACGATTTTATTGTTATATTGATTGATTGATATTAGTTCCGTTTCAAGACTTCTTTGCCAAGTTGTAATCAAAATGTTAATAAGCACTTTAAGGTGCGAATATATTTCCATGAGTCCGTTTTAATTTAATCCAAGTACAGTTATTTTCGTTGTATTGATTGATTGATGTTAATATTTCACGCAAAATAGCACAGTGTCACGCATTTACAGATTTATTTTTGTATCAAATGTTTTAGTTTTTATTCGAAGACAAGCCCTTGTTTCGCCTCAGAATGACAATGTAACATTGTCTTGAAATTAGGAATTTTATTTCAATACTAGAGGACGTCACGCGGTTTCACCCGCGTAGTTCCCGTTCCCGTGGGAATACAATATTTTTTCTTCCATAAGAACCTTCTCCTGACAACACCTTACACAACAAAAAAAGAATTAGTGAAATCGGTCCACCCGTTCTGAAGTTAGATAAATAAAATTTTCGTTACACAGAGCTTTGTTTCAAAATTCTCCGAAACAGCTTGACCGATTTTCATGATTTTTTGTGCATATTATTATGTGGCAAGTCCGAGAATAGGTTGTAGGTAGGCTATATTTTATAACTTTAGGAGGTAAATATGCTCTGTTATGTGGCAAAACAATACTAGTGAGGTCAGGTTCAGCTAGTATTAATTACGTAAGATTATTACTATAATATTCTTCTCTGCGCGATGAACAAAATTTCATGTCAAAAATTTATAAATTATTATACAAACGCCATGTCCACGGATTTTTGTTCACCATGACATGTCACAGCATATTTATATTCAATCACACTGGGGCGGGTGACGAACCCACCCCCGCCAGGTGGCAGCCACTGCGCATTTTCGAAAATTATTTTTATAATTGACATGTATGACCGACACCGGCCTAGGGACTTTAAAAATGCGTTTTAAATTTTTGAATTTATGTTCAATATTATTTTTAAAATATTACATTTCTGCGGAAAAGGGGCCCGTCCGTAAAAAATGCACTTAGGATTTTGGAAATATTCAAGAACTCACTTCATTAAATGATGTGTTCTTGTAGTCTCATATACATATTAAGAATTTAAGGTTCCATTTTATTGTCATTTAATGAAGCGAGTTCTTGAATATTTCCAAAATCCTAAGTGTCTTTTTGTGCATTTACGGACGGGCCCCATGTAAGTGAGTGCGTTCATGCGTCCGCACTTTTTGGTCGCCACAGTGATCAGAAATGCAGAAGTGTAAACAGTTTCTTGCCGTTCTCCGACCAGACTTTATTTAAATTGAAATACCTACTATTAAATTACATGACCTAATTAGATCTACTCTATTCAAAATGGCTTCTTTAAAATGTCAATGTTAAATAAGTAAATTAGAATACGATAGAATACGTAAGGAATCCGTATGAGATTGTGCTCGCCCATCCGTCAATAATCTCGTTACTTGACAAAATCCATTTTAATAGTCGTAAATCTAATCGCCGTTAAATTTATAATTTAAAACCAAGGCCGCCATTTGCACAGCTTTATGCAATTATGATTTTGATCTACACTCGAGAGCAATGAATCCGGGTCACTTAAAGAATGTTAAAAATCTCGGAAACTAAAAATGATAGGTTAATGCAATAAATTGTATTTAATAGACAATGTAATACTCCTTAAATGAAAGTAAAAAAAATATGAGTCACCATACATTTTATTAACACAAAATTACATAAAGAAAAAACTGCTGATCTCTCCTTAAAACAAAAATAGGAAACATGAAATTTTTGAACTTTATTACGATTTTCTTGAATTTTAATACTTCGTATTGCCTCCTCGTGCTTCCATTACTGCGTTTACGCGGTTTGGCATGCTGTACACCAAGTTCCTTATACGATTTTGGGGAATATTCTCCCATTCCTCTGTGAGAGCAATTTTGAGCTCACGAAGCGTGATTGGGGGAGGGTTTCGTTGTTTTACGCATCTGCCTAGCTCGTCCCAAGCATGCTCGATCGGGTTGATATCCGGGCTGCGCGCTGGCCACTCCATACGAGTAATGTTCATCTCTTGAAGGTAGTCATTCACAATCCTACCTGTATGAGGTCGGGCATTGTCATGCATAAATATAGCATCCTCACCTAAATTGACCATAAATGGACCAACGTGATCATTGAGGATTTCTTCCACATATCTTACGCTAGTTAAAGAGCCGTTTTCTATGATCACCAGCTCTGTGCGACTTTCAGAAGAAATTCCGGCCCACACAAGTACAGACCCACCACCGTAGGCTACTTTTTCTTCGATGCATGCTTGCTTGAATCTTTCCCCTGGTCTTCGATACACTCTGTGTCTTCCATCGTGCTTGTAGAGCATAAATTTTGATTCGTCGGAGAACATAACTTTTGACCAATCTTCAATACTCCAATTTACGTGGCTCTGGGCATACCTTAGTCTCGAAATACGATGCCCACGCTCCAGTTTAGGGCCGTTTGCAGGTCTAAGGGGTTTTAAGTTAGATTCAGCAAGCCGACGTCTTACTCTCCATGCACTTGGGTTACTTCCTCCGAGGCGTCGAAACTGATTGGTGAGTTCAGTTCCTGTGAGAAAGCGATTTCGAAGCATGGTGTTCACCAAGTATCGGTCTTCTCGTGCTGTGGTACACCTAGTTCTGCCCGTTCCTGGTCTGCGTAGGTTAGAACCAGTTTCTTCGTAACGTCGGAGAACTCTTTGTACTGTTGACAGCGACACACCGACAGTCCTGGCTGTATCGCGCTGACTCCGGCCGGTTTCCAGCATTGTAAGTATTCTGGTGCATTCTTCAGGCGTAAGCGACATAATTTCAGCTTGATTAATGAATATAGAGCACTATCAACATGGTTTATGTACCCACATAAATGACAGATTACAAACAAAAGCAACACCAAATGCTGTAATTTCGTAGTTCCATCTTCGAAAGTGGCCCTTTTTCAAATTTGATTTTTTTATGATATAACTTTACAATAACTAAGAAGTTTTAATACCTTCATTTAAGGAGTATTACATTGTCTATTAAATACAATTTATTGCATTAACCTAGCATTTTTAGTTTCCGAGATTTTTAGGATTCTTTAAGTGACCGGATTCATTGCTCTCGAGTGTAGTTATTTGAGGTACCTTTGTTAGTACCTACCAACAGTAAAGTTTTACTTACATGACTAAAGTGAAATTTGTGCAAATGGCGGCCTTATCGCTTTGAGCAGTTTGTTTCTTTTTAGTAACCTTAGAAGTCAACAGGGGCAATTAAAATGAACATAGGACAGCTGTTATCCTGATTTCATCTTTATCAAAATGAGAGAGAAACGATATGATTGTCATATTTGCTAGGTGCGATAAGTGATTTATAATTGTTATTTTTTTTATTGATGTGCCTCATGAGGCACATCAATAAAAAAAATAACAATGAGGCCATTATTATCATTTTAATTCTTTTAATTAGAATATAACACATATACTCACATTCACATTTCAAAAACTATCAATCCAAAACATTTTCACATTAACAACGTACAATATAAAAAAAACCACAAAAACAATCGTAGCAATCGCGCAATGAACTGTGTAATATCTTTCCATTCGTGTCAGTATTGTTGGCGACCCTTCCTTGGGTGCGGGGGTCACAACATTGGGTCCGTGAACTTTACAAGACATTGTGATAATGGACATCGGTCTTTTGTCCCTGTCGTGCGATTTTTTGTAGTTTTTCTGAACTAGCCATTAGGTCCGTTGTACTTAGACTTTTTACTGGTTTAAAAAAATTGAGGATTTTTTTAATGGGCAGTGTTTCGATCTGATAGTCTATGTTGATTTAATATTTCGTTTCTACTAAAAGTGTGTTTTGGTATTATGGGAATGAATATACATTTAAAATATCAAATCTTCCCTACTAATATCACAAAATGTGAAAGTTTGTAAAGATGTTTGGATATTTTAGATCTCACACTCAATCACACTCTGACAGTTGAACAGATCTGGTAGAAATTTGGTATACAGATAGATTTGTAATCTGGAATAACACATGACTATTTTTTATCCTGAGAATATGATTCCTTGGGAAGGCACACCCTAGTGCTTACAATAAAACTAGCGGGTCCTAAATTCAGGTAGGATGACAGTAGCTTTACATAATAGTGAAAAAATACGTTCCAGGAAGCTATAAACACAGGTTTTCAATTTTTTTAAAATATCGAATGCAACGTAAATACAACGCTAAGATTAAATGATGTCAACGAAAAGGATACAGGCAACCTTTAAAATGACATTTATTCATTTCAGATACAACGTCACTGAAATCCAGTAGATAATCCTGAATGACAAAGTTACGCGGCCTCGGCGATATAAACTAGGTTTATATGTATCAAAATAACCAAGGACACAAGCCTTGTTCAGACAACGCGACTTTATACGTCTGGTCTAAATTTTAATTTAACAATAATGATAATAATTTTTTATTCACTATAAATGGCATGGTACATTCAATATAATATCTATAATAAACATGGTTGACAAAATCTTTGTAGATATGAATCCTGTCTCTCAAACTAGGTTATAACTGTATCTTGAGAGACAAGTCTTCGGCCATGCGATGACAGTACATTAGTCAGTGCGTAATGTACCAATGTCAATGTGGTATCCGTATAATACAATACCTGCTGACTTTCAGAAGAGTTCATGGCAAAGAGAAGAGAAACTGGAAACAAAATAAAGTGTAGAAAATCCTACATGGATGCTATGCCGGACTCTTACCTACTAAAACCACACGTTCCCTAGCTATTGCCTACTGTTGGGAGCCCCGGGTAAACCTTCGGAAGGATGAAGGATTGAAAACAAAACCCTGCCAACTAGTCCGCCTGGTTCAGTAACGCCTTCTCAAGATGACGGTAAAATTATTTTAGAAGAAATTTGGGATGGAGAGACCTACGCTAAATTCAATTCAATTCAATTCATTTATTTCAGACTAATGTCCATATATCTCATCACAAACATCATAGCACAATTAACAAATAATAATATAACTGTAAATAATATAATAAGATCAAAAATAATAATAATAATAACTGTACAGTAAGTAATAATAAGTATGTCAATAAAATAATGTATTATGCAACGTCAAAATAATAATAATAAATAATTGTAGTAATAAATAATATCTAGTAATAAAAATACTTAACTTATTTATTGCATGAACCTATGCATTGCCACAATATAGTAGTCTAGAGGTCATCAATATCTTCTCTCCGGCATTGTAACAGAAAGGTGCCTTTCACAACAATGCCGAAGAAAAGAGCAATCCAGTCTAGATGCAATCATCATTAGGACCCTGTTGGAGCTGGCCCGTACCCTACGCACCAGTGAAGCTGCACGCGCACGCATGGTCGCGTGGAAACATGCAGTTCGCGCATCAGCGAACATCCCCGAGGCGCTGCAGTGTCGGGGCAGCCCCAACAACATCCTAAGACTGTTGTTATACAGGACGCGGAGGTCACTGTACCGTTTCTTTGTGTAATTAGCCCACAGGCTGCAAGTGTATAGAGATGTACAATACGCTCTGAAGAGCGTAACCTTAACTTGAGCCGAGCAACGTGCGAACCTGCGGGCTATCATGTTCGCTCTGATCGACAGCGATCTCCGCTCCCTGTCGATGTCCTCGTTATCCTTTAGATCGACGGTGACAATATGCCCAAGGTACTTAAAATTTTCCACTCTGTCTAGAGGCACACCGTTTAACAAAATAGAAGGCAAATCGTACGGACAATTACCTCCCGCCTCAAACACCATCCATTGACTTTTCTTCGCATTGTATTGCAGGCCGTGACCACATGCATATTCCTCGCACGTCTTCAATAACTTTCTGAGACCACAGACCGAAGCACTCAGCAGCACCATGTCATCTGCGTAGCTAAGGTTATTAACACAGACACCATCTATATGACAACCGACATGTTGACTGCTGAGCGCCTCGATCAGGCCATTAATATATAAATTAAAGAACGTGGTAGATGTGATTCCACCCTGCCTGACGCCACACTCTAGCTTGTATGGATCTGACATGGCCCCCGCCCATCTGACGCTGTTGACCTGGTTTGCGTACCAGTACTGTACAATGGCGATTAGTTCCTGGGGCACATTAATATCCTTTAGCTTTCGCCACAGCAGGTCATACGAAACCAGGTCATATGCCCTGGACAAGTCGAGGAAGCAGGCATATACCGGCGTTTTACGATTAGTGTAGTATTTAACCGTCTGCTTGAGGCATAGTATAGCACTTTCGGTTGAAAGACGAGAACGAAAACCAAACTGGTTATCGTGCAAGGTAACTAACTGATTTATCTGTGCGTCAAGCAAACGATCAAACACCTTCGCTATAACGGTAGCTAAAGAAATAGGCCTGTAGTTAGATTTGTCGGTAAGGTCGCCAGTTTTATTCTTCACTACAGGCACTACTACCGTCCTCATGCACTCTTTAGGCAGATAAGAATGGCTCACACACAACGAATAGAACATGGCCAAAGAGACGACTGCTATAGTCAGATTTGATTGTTTGATTGATTGATTGAATCGTAACGTCAATTCTGATTTAACCTATACATTTTTATTTTATGATAAATAATGAAACTCGTAAATTGTACGCCTTGCATGCCTCTACCTACATATACGGGCTAATCACGTATGTGTAGAAATAAAAAAGACTTCTAGGCTAGGGTAAGCTATAATGGCGTGCAAAACGAAACCTAACATGTAATAAAATGCCTGAAACACGAGCTATTAATTTTCAAAATACATCTTTCGTGAATAAAATAATTCAATTCATTCATTTTTTTCTTTCAAGTAAGTATGAGTAATTAATGAAACACGCACACAACTTTATTACATATAATTATGACTTAAATTTTTCAATGCGACACAACAATTAACTGCTTTGTGGCGACTGAGGATAAGGAAGGCGAAGGAGTTTCAGTATATACCTACACATTTTTGATAAAACTCAATGAAACAATAACACCTGGTAAATATCCTGTCAATAGTTAAATAGTGTATACAAATATAATTTCTAAATACATACATAGAAAACATCCAAACTCCGAAACAAAACCTTACAAAACGCAAATAAAATAGTTCGATCCAGAGACCTCAACTTATCAGTCGCATACATTCACTACGCAACAGAGGCAGTACTCGTAGGCGACATTAAAATCGCTTGTCTGAACAAGGCTTTATAGATAAAATCGGGCGACGTCGCGCCGGAAACCTAGCTAACATTGTAACGTACACATGGTCGTATATCGCGCGTGTCAACTCGACCGGGACGTATCGATTTTGTGTCGAAAAAAAATGGTTTTTTATCTTTATGCTTAGTTTAAAGATAGCGAGCGATAAACGAAATTAAAAATGTAGTAAATTATTCATCGATTAGGTTTTATCGAATTGTAGTGGAAGTTTGGTCCCATTGCGATGTAGCTTATCGAGGGTTTATAAAAAGCTTGAGACGATTTTATGGACCGTGCACTTTCTGCGTATATTTCGTTCGCTCTAAGTTTGCCGCTGGCGTAGAGGCTGGTGTAGAGGTGTTGTATGGGAGGCAACCGGCAAACGTAACCGGTAACATAGTATGTTTTTTTTCAAATGCTGGAACCACAGATTATAGAACTATAGGATGACAGTTACTAAAGTAGAAAGTGAGGCCAGGAAAGCAAAAATGTAGTTACTCTATCCAAAAATGAGTACTGCGTAGACTCCCTAGAAGTGAATACGTGTATAGAGCCGTCATAATATAATAGCATTATCCCTACTAATATTATTAATGCGAAAGTAACTCTGCCTGTCTTCTGTCTGTCTGTCTGTTACGCTTTCACGCCTAAACGGCTGGAGCGATTGAGATGAAATTTAGTATAGGGATAGTTCGAGACCCTGGGAAAGACATAGGCTACTTTTTAATCGGCTGCGCAAAAGAAGGGTAATGATTTTTCGCAATAACAACTTCTACATGGTCGAAGTCGTGAGGAACTGCTAGTTTACGATAATTGTGAAATCAATCGCTACGTGTGAACAATGTTTAGCACAGTCGCGTTAGTACTCACTTTTGAATTTAGAATTTGCTTTCTTGACCTCACTTTCTTGTTCGGTAAGCGTTATCTGTCTTTAGTTTGAATTTAGAATTTGCTTTCTTGACCTCACTTTCTTGTTCGGTAAGCGTTATCTGTTTTTAGTTCTGTACTATGTGGCTATGGCATACAAGCATACAGCCTGATCGAAAGTGGTAACCGTCGCCTGAGGACGTATGCAACAACAGAGGTATTATTTACACTTTACTGTGGCTGGGCTACTTCTTTCCCGGGAAATGGACACGGTAAACTTTACCCTGCGGACTAGTTATTAATATATTATACCGTTATTCTCTATATATTATAGCTATGTCATAAAACTGTTGTTTCTACTTATTAATGCGCCAATGGGCGGTCAACATGCGATCGGATTCATTCAACTTTTTAAATTCGATTCTAAATTTATTATAACCTTTTCTTTTAACTTTTTTTTATATGTACGACATTGGGATCACGAAGGCTTTGTATTATCGTCATACTAGTTCATGCCCGCAGCTTCGTCTGCTTGAAAATTTGTTCCCGTTCCCACTTCCCATGAGAACCTATATAGACTATGATCTATCCCTGTACCAAATTTCAGCCGGATACGGTCAGCCGTTATTTTTCTTGTTTCTTTTTGTTTCTTTCTTTTTTCCGTTAGAGCGTGAAAGAGTAACAAACATCCACACTCACAAACTTTCGCATTTATAGATACGTGCGTCAGGATCGGTTCATTTTAGGCGTAAAAGATAATGCTACCTCTACATTACTCACAAAGTTGAACGAAGTTGGACGACTACGATAGTGTAGGGGGGCACTTCGGTGTACTTCGTCAATTTTTTCTTTGCCCCGGGTGACTTCGCCGATGAACTTCTTTTAACTTCGCGAGTAATGTAGAGGAAGCTTAAGAATTACTTTCGCATTTGTATTATAAGTAGGAATGACCGCAGCTTCACCCGTGCGTTGAAGTTTTTTACAGGAAGGTTACTTTTTATCCCGAGAAAAATCATTAATCCAACAATAATAAATCCAAGGTGTATTCCTATCTGTATGTATACCAAATTTCAGTCAAATTGCTTTAGAAGTTGAGCATGATCGACTGACGAACATCTTCACATACTTTCACACTTTTATTATTAGAGTAAACGTAAGTAATTAGTATCATAAGAATGTATAATATTTAAAACATTAAAGATTGATGTTAAATACAATTACTTCAAACGGGTAATGTACCCTACCTAACATTGCTGTGCCCGTACAGGGTTTCATGTTGTAAGTACCTTATCTATAAGCAACAACTGTATGTACACATGAATGCAATAAAGAATTGAATTGAATTGAATTGAGTAAGTAGTAGGGTATGATGTTTTTCTATACCTTCTATTCCTATGGGTATCCGATCGATATGACATGGGCTGACGTGTAACCGTCTTTTAAGACAATATTTCACACAATTTTGGCAGCAAACAGCATGTTTTCATTTACCGATTTGACTTCTTAGGCCTTTACCCAAAATGTGGTAGAGAATACTAGGTAATCAAATTTCGTTGTCATGAACTCTAGGCAAGAGGCTAGTACGAAAATAGTTATAAATACAAAGAGTTTTGCAGGTACTTATAGTATTTAGCGCCTATATAAGATCTGCCTCTGTGGCGTAGTCGGTAGTGATACCGCCTGCGGCGCTGGAGGTTCTGGGTTCGATTCCTGGGTCGGTCGATCCAAATATTTGTGTAATCCACAAATGTTTGTTTTGGAGTTTGGGAGTTTTCTATATATAATATGTATGTATTTAGATTAGAAATACATAAGTATGTATATCAGACGTCTAGATCCCATTGCACAAGAAAGCTTATAAGTAGCTTAATTTGGGCTAGATGATGTTGAGAGAATGTACACAAATATTTATTATTATTAATAATAAAAGTTGAAGAAATTTGTTGAAGCCCATATAATCCTCGGAAAATCTTTCGAGGGCTTACTATAGCTCCCGGTCGTAGGCAGTAATAGAGCCTCGTGAAGTTTTAGTTGGTAAGAGTCTGTCATAGCATTCAGGAGGTATTTTTATTTATTTATTTATTTATTTTAAACTTTAGCACTAAGTACAAGGCGGACTTAATGCCTTAGGCATTATCTACCAGTCTACCTGAGGGTGATGCAGAGATAACATTAGGTAGGTGCTCAGGGATATGTCGAGAGCTGTTTACAAAATAATTCAAGCCGTCATCGTCATATTAAAGTACAAAAGTGATTTTACATACATATATAAATACAAACAAATCTACATAAATACATACATAAATATATATATACACACATACATACATACGTACATAAAAAAAAATACATACATAAATAAACATATAACCAAAAATATCATAGATGAGATAAAGGGGGAAAAATAGATTTGGTAACAATGAACCTTAATGATATTTCAGTTTTAGAGCAGTACTGAAGATTGTAGCGAAACTGCCAAGATTCTTTCCTTTACGGTACACTATAAAGTAGCCGTACTTTCTCCTTGAAGGATTCCCTACTAGTGGCTAACCTAACTTCAAGAGGGAGAGCATTCCAGAAAAGAATGGACTGAACCACGAAAGAAGAGTGTATAAAATCAGAGGAGTGAGAGGGACAACGGAGAAGAAGGTTTTTAGATGAACGCAAGTTTTTGTTATGATTAGAACATAGCAGTTGAAAATAAGGAGTCAAGTAAGTAGGAGCATGAGGAGAGTGTAGTATTGAATAAACCATAGTCACCGCACGCAAACTACGCCGGCGACGTATGGGCAACCATTCCAGCTCGTCCCGATAAGCCGAGACGTGATCGTATTTTCGGAGATTGAAAACAAATCGAATGCAATTATTGAGAAGTCGGTCAAGCTTATTGAGCAGATCTGCATTCAGGCCAAAAAGGCACACATCACCATAGTCAATAATGGGAAAGATTATCATCTGCACAAGCGTTATCTTGGTACTAACAGGAAGAAAGTTTTTGAGTCTGTAAAATGCCCGTAGTGTTCCAGTAACCTTCTGGCTGATATTACTAACCTGAGCACGCCAATCAAGAGTGGAGTCAAGATACAATCCCAGGTTCTTAACAGTAGTCGTGACGGGGATAGTTAGGGATAGTATTTCTACTTCTAAAAAAAATTGTCCACATTGTTAAGGGCTTCAGCAAACTACTGTACAGTAGATAGAAATCGGGCCAACGTATTTTAATGACATTGCCAAGTCTACCTGTCAACGAAATTGACAGCTGCGGAATCTGACATTCCACGCCATAGATTATAAACTGTTCTCATATCATTGTATCAGGTCGGCTGTCCGTCCTCAAATCATACCTCCCCTCCCCGAACAAACACAAGCGTATATTAATCTAATCACACTCCGTTTCGCCAAGAATGTGTGAGTACGTCTTTAATAATATCTGGGGGGTTGAACACCCAGGGGGTGACGAGGTGGAACCCCACCCTTATACTAGTGAAAAAATATATCCTAAGGAAAACAATATTATAAATTGGACGCCGCGTATGTGTGTGCGTTGTATAAAAATGGCGAATGTTTCCTTCACATGTCTTTTTATTTCATTTTACTTTATTTTATTCCTTATGTGATGTATTTTTTTTTTTTCACTTTTATTATATTTTCTTTGACGCAGAGAGGATGACAATGTCGCCGAATCGAATTTTCGTCGACGTCTACATTTGTCTCGCTCGCGCTGTGAAATTAACATTTCGCCTTAAAATATGCTTTTTTGCTTCAATATTACGTATTCCGCGTATAACAAGAATATGTACAGAATCGTTTTGTGTAACAATTGTATGTGATTATTTGAGAACAGAGATATTACGATGGCGACATGGCGGCGACGAGAAAGATGGTTCGTTGGGAATATTTAAGTGACTTGCAATCACTGGGAATGGCTTTAGAGCAGATATTAGCAACTGGCGGATTGCAGTTCGAATCCGGAAAGCAGATAGTCCAGCCTCGGACCGCCGAAATGTGTAATAATGTACAGGTGGATTAGTACAATCAGATGAACCAATTAGGGCGAATTCGACCAATACTGAAGTAGTCTAAATCAGTATAGTTACCATAGTTACGTCTACTTCAGTATGTTTACCCATAGTTTACGTTGTGCTTATAAGTCGTTGGTAAAATGAAAAATCACTTTACTTTTAGTATAAGTACAAGTTATTTTCTAGTAAAGTCTTACACCGATTTTGGTCGAACCGCTCTCAGTTGTACTACTGTTTCAGAAGTAAATGAAGTACACTTTTCAACGCAAGACAAACCAGGTATGTCTTTTCTTAGCTTAACAGCTGCTGCATGTTTTATTAAAATAGGTTAAGCGGAAAACTGAATACATTATGAACTCTGATTTACTAGAGTCGCTGTACTGTGAAGAGGTCTGAGTAAGCTGGGTGTCGCGTCGTTTTGGTTCCGAGGTTTCTGTGGGATAAGTAAATTTCACTCGCTTATCCCTACTAATAAATGCGAAAGTAACTCTGTCTGTCTGTCTGTTACGCTTTCACGCCTAAACGGTTGGAGCGATTGAGATGAAATTTGGTATAGGGATAGTTCGAGGCTCTGGGAAGGACTTAGGCTACTTTTTAACTGACTGCGCAAAAGGAGGGTTATTATTTTACAATATAACGACTCTTACGCGATAACGACTTCTACGCGGTCGAAGCCGCGGGGAACAGCTAGTTTCTTATAAAAATCATTTTGGCGAAAAAGGTAGGCAGCTAATACTTGTCCCACATAAGATCTCGAGTTGACTGTTTAGTAAGTAAGTTAACCCTCTATCACTCAAGAAATGGGATTTAATTGATTTTTTGTATACAAATTGACATCAAAAAAATAAAATACACGTATTTCTGGATTTTTTAATTTTTTAATTATTTTGGGAAAAAACTACAAGAATAGGGAATGTTGCCTGCAGGCAACACTGCGGCAAGTGGCCATAATTTATGAGCATACTGTGTATTAGGAAAGATGAAAATATCTTAGGCATTTTCTGGTTTTGGTGTAATATAACGCTACCCCGGATGTCTCGTGCCATACATTGTGTAAAAACTGCGGTCAGTGACTAATTCGTCTCTTCTCGTCGCTTTTGGTAGTACATGCTGAGCAGGTCATTTTTGCTTTTTAGCTTGAAACTCGTTTTCCAGCGTCCTCCGTCTAGACAAACTAAGTTTTTTATTAAATTCATAAAGGGCCCTGAATGGACCTACTGGCGCATCCCTCTTCTTACAGCCCCGAGTTCTTCAAGCGGAGCGAGAAGAGGCACATCATAGGGCCGCCAACTTGAGGACTACCGTCAATTAGCCATGTCGCTTTTGCGGATCATATTTGCTCATACACACAAATGTCCACTTCCTATACGAATCGACTGTATGCTATATTCAAGAAGTCCGCTACTGGACATATCATGGTCCGGATTTTCTCTTGGAAAATTATTATTATTGTTGGTGAAGCGCAAAATTTGATGGATTTTTCCAAATTTGTTCGACGTCATTGTTTCGTTTGGAAGAAGGTTTCCAAGTATAGGGCTCTAGTGGTAACTCTAGTGAATGTTGACCAGATTTTAGGTATACCTCAGCAATGAAATTATTGCCCTACGACAGACTTATGTAATAAGTCCTGTACGATTTTTAGAACTGGATAAAACTTTATCTACTCAATCATTTACGTGATAAGTTATTGTGAGAAGAAACAGGAAAAAACTTGTTTGGGTGTGTCTAACTCAAGTAGATCTCTCGATCAGGCTCTTATTTTTCGTAACTATGAGCTCGTATAAGCTGTTCTGGCAGTTAATTCTAATTGTTTTTGCTTTCCAGCCTAAGTTCAGCTAAGCAGGCTTTCCTGCAGCATCTTGTCGAGTTCTCTTGGCTTGGAAGGGTTCTGCAGTACTGTCGTGTAGCAATGCAGCTTTCCAACTAGAAGAAGAACCTTCATCATTACATTATAGGGTTTTATTATCGATTCTACATCAATATCTCTGGATCCTCATCTTCGAAATTTTTTAAGTCAGGACCAAAAACAAGTTTGGCAAGGCTATCACCATTAAAATATAGACCTCCTTCACTATCAGAAGCATTGTGCAGCACAAGAGTTGATGTCATTGTTGCCAAGAAACTTCTACGAGATATTCTGAAACACAGTAAAAATACAATGAACGGGCTAAAACTACTAAAAATCAAATTTCAACATAAAAATTGTCAAAAACAATATTGTACAGTATAATTACGACACTTACCTGTCTAAGTTTTCAATAAAAATCTTAAAAAACAAGCAGCATATTATATTTATCACACTTTTAAATCGGAGTCGACTGCTACTTTTCAAATGTCTCAACCGCCGAATAATAAATATCGATTTGCGAAAAGTTATGCCACCATTAGCTGAGAGTGTAAACCAACAGCTACAGTGCGTAATTATATTAAAATGTCAAAAATATGAATTTTGTAGGCAACCAAACGGTATGTAGCCTACAGTCCACACTATGATACAGAGGGTTAAGTCGGACTCGCGCGTCGTGATCAAAAACCTGCAAAAAATCATACTTATTCGTTGTATGGGGGCCCCTTTTTCCTAATTTCAGTATTTGATTTCGTATCCACAATAGAAGCACGTCAACTTTCTAGCTATCACAGTTCCTGAGATAGCTATAGCCTGGAGACGGACTAACCGACAGTGTAGTCTCAGTATTTGGGAATAGCACAGTCTAAGTAGGTTTTTTCTATTTATACTGTGGTAATAGGGTTCCGTTATTTCCCTTTTGGATACGGACCTCTAAAAAGGATACAACAAACTCACAGATAGAATTAAATATTAAAAAGTTCACCTAATGTCATCATGTCGATGTCAGTCATTAGCAAGTAAACTTTCAAAGTAAAAGTTACATTTTGTTGAGTACACCCTAAGGTAAACATTCCCAGCCCCCCCCCCCCCCCCTAAGAAGCAGGATCACACCCGAAACCCCCAAAGACGCGAGATGGACATCCTTACCCGGGGCCACTAACCATATGCTGTTGGGCGTTACGTAAGGTTGAGGCATAGCATCCATGATGGATTTTCCCTAATGTTAAAAAATAAAAAATGACCCAAGGGCTGCCAGTTTTCTCGCTCATAGAGGTCTTTATAGAGGTCCGTATTGCTGTTCAAAGGGGGAATGCTGCTAGTCTTTTGGGCACAATGCCACGGGGGCCTTATTTAGGTTTAGTTTAGATAGTAATAATGTTAATATAGATATGTAATAATTATGTTTCTCTGTCATTTTTAACAATAAATGTATATACTATTGCAAAAATAAAAGGAAAATATTTCTAGGTCACAAATAGATATTCTCTTTTACCGTTTACAAGTACTTTTGTGTTCTCCTGAATATCGATGTTCCAAATAGGTACATGCATTTGGAACATCGTTATTCAGGACGCGGTCAAAAGAGTGTGCGAAAAGTGTTTGTAATATTCTGCCTCTGTGGCGCAGTCGGTAGTGATACCGCCTGCGGCGCTGGAGGTCGGAGTTCGATTCCCACCGGAGACAAATATTTGTGTGACCCATAAATGTTTGTCTCAAGAGTCTGGGTGTTTCTATGTATGATATGTATGTATTTAAAGTATTTAAGTATTAATTTCCGTGGTCTGATACCCATAACACAAGCAGGTTATTCCTAGCTTACTTTGGGATCAGATCGCGTTGTGTGAAATGTCCGTGAATATGTATTTCTTTATTTATTTCAGTGTGTGAATTATTACAATAGACGTAAATCTTTAAGCTCTTCTCTCCATCTGTCTGTCTGTAGCTGAACAGTTTATATTTTCACCGATTACGTGTTTCTGTTGCCGCTATAATAAAAAATACTTTTTTTTATACCACTAAGGCGGCAGACAAGCATACGGGCCACCAGAAGGGTTGTGGTGGTCACCTTAGCCTTTGCACGTTGGCCACACCAGAGGCGCCACACTCGTGCAGCCGGCCCTGTAAAAACCTTCTTAGACCACTTTTGAAGAACCCCATACTGTAGGCATAGTAGCATATAAATTAAAAACATCTACTAAAATATATTTTTAAGGGGGGCTCTATCACGGCGTGGGCGCAACAGCGCCAGGTCCTCGTGGTGGGCCTGGATAAGCGGGATCCCACCCGAAACCCCCCAAAGACGCGGGATAGCACCCGAACCATCCCCTAGGCGAGGCCGCAATGGCGGCCGTGGGTCTGTTGGGAGTCCTGGGACATCCTTCCGAGGGCTTACCCGGGGCTCCCAACCAGAGGCTGTTTTATTTTTTTTTTTTTTTTTATACCACTATGGTGGCAGACAAGCATACGGCCCACCAGAAGGACTGGTGGTCACCGCAGCCTATGAACGTTTGCAACACCAGAGGCGCCACACTCGCGCTGCCGACCCTGTAAAAACCTTCTTAGACCCCTTTTGAAGAACCCCATACTGTAGGCGTTTGGGAAAACCGAGGCAGGAAGATCATTCCACAACCTAAGCGTTCGCGGAAGAAAACCCCTATCGGATCTAACCGTGCTCGAACGCTCCGGACGTAGGGTGTGAGGATGAAACCCCTGTCTATGGCGAGCGGTGCGATGATAGAACGTAGCCGTGGGCATCTTGTCAAACAATTCCTCAGAGCACATACCATTGTACAGGCGGTAGAACACGCATAAGGAGGCAAAGTCTCTCCTGTCGCGAAGAGGTTCAACACCACCTGTCAGTATAGGATCGTTGACAACTCTCACAGCTCGCCTCTGCACCGAGTCAAATGGACGAAGCTGATATTCCGGTGCCCCCGCCCAGAGGTGACAGCAGTACTCCATGTGTGGCCGCACTTGCGACTTATAGAGAAGCAGTGTTTGCGCCGCAGTAAAGTACCGCCGCGCCCTGTTGAGCACACCGAGCTTCTTGGACGCCAGCTTGGCCTTGTCCTCCAAATGACTGCGGAACTGAACGTCACTGAAGATGTAAAAACACCAAGGATCCCTATACTTTTAGAGATGGAAAGAGATGTGCCCTGGAATTGAGGCGCTACAGTAATTGGGGCTTTCTTAGCGGTGAAGAAACACGCCTGTGTCTTCGAAGGGTTGAACTGGACAAGGTTTTGTCTACCCCAATCGGCCACTCTAGTAAGAGTAGCCTCGATTTCAGACACAAGCTGTTCACGACTTTCTTCCACTGCGTCCCGAGAGATACCGGGGCGGCCTGTGTAACAAGTGTCCCCCGTACTGTCGTCTGCATAACAATGAATGCCGTCAATAGACAACATGTCATTGATATGCAGCAGAAACAGAGTAGGGGACAACACTGAGCCTTGTTGGGCGTTACGTGAGGTTTTTTAGTCGGTAGGAGTCCGGCATAGCATCCATGAGGATTTTCCCTCACGTTAAGAAAAAAAAAGGGGCTCTATGGTTTTTTTTTCGTTTTTAGGAACGCAACGCATCGTACGCGAATCCGACGACACCAAGCTGTGTTTTTATTTCAACGAAACGGACTCAAGGACCTTCATTAGTAGTGAATAAGTACCTAATACTGATTAATAAACCTACTAATATTATACTATACTATACTATCTTCACGCCAAATCCCTTGCGGGATAGGCAGAAAGAACCGAGCGCCACACGGCACGGTCCGTACACACCTCACTTGCTTCTTCAACTTTCATTTTTCTTTTCATGCATGCACGTCGGTTCCTACGGCTCTTGACACCACCTTCAACTAACACACGATTAATTTGGTCGTGGTAGGTGTGTCGTGGCCTTCCCCGACTCCTACGTCCATCCACTTTCACGTTGTATATCTGTTTTGTCATTCTTTCATCTCCCATTCGCTCCACATGCCCGAACCATCGTAGCATGCTACTTATTAGTAAATGCGAAAGTTTGTGACTGCAGATGGCTGGATGTTTATTACAGGCTGAACGGATTTTATTGAAATTTGATACAGGGATAGATTATAGTCTGGAATAACACATTCCCTTTTTATCTCTCGAGCTAGTTCCCATGGGAAGCGCAAACGGGAACAAAATTCCACACGGATAGAATCTCGGCCGCCACTTAGTACTGAACAATACAGTTGTATAATTCAGTTAAGTTTACATGAACACCAACATAATTAATTTCAACAATTTCACAGAAACTATCCTTCAAGAAACTGTAAACTAACAATTATTAATATTTACTAAACTTATTCCAAGGAAACTAAGAAACAAACACGTTGTGAATTACAAATATATAATATGGTGCTGTTTCTTGAGAAAATTGTGACAAATATTGTTGAGTAAAAGAATTTGCATTTATTACTTAAAATTACAGTATAATTATTACATTATATAGTCACATTATTACTATCTAAACTAAACCTAAACAAGGCCCCCGTGGTATTGTGCCCAAAAAGACTAGCACCATTCCCCCTTTGAATAGCAAGACCTATTCGCTGAGAGCGAAAACTGCCAGCCCTTCGACTCCACTAGGCGCTTTTTTCAAATTCTTAAAAAAATGACAATCTATAATATACCTACCTATAATATTGGTGCTCGGGACTTCGCCAGGATGATTTTCTGTCTCCGTTCCTGGATCCCAAAGGAACATACTCCAGGGATAAAAAGTAGCCTATGTGTTATTCCAGACTATAATGTATCGCTGTACCCAATTTCAGCCAGATCCGTTCAGCCGTTAGTTAGTATGATATAATCCGTCATGGACGCTATGCCGGACTCTTACAGACAAAAACCTACAAGTTCCCTACTACCTACTACTGCTTACGTTTGGAAGTAAGCTCTCGGAAGGATGTCCCCAAGATAATTTTGTAGGGTTTTTTTTACGTGAGTAAATTACTACCGACTAAAAACCACTCGTATCCTACCTAACAGCCTACGGTTGGGAGCCCCGGGTAAGCCCTCGGAAGGATGTTCCCAGGATAATTTAGTAGGGTGATAAAATTGTTTGTCTTGACTGTCTGCTCAATTCATGAACGCTAGCTCAATTCCCGGGAATCCCAGGCCATCCTTTCGAAGAGAAACCTGGTGCTAGATTGATAGTTAAGGACTGTGTTGTGTTAGTTTTAAACTAACACGCGTTGAACTCATATTGTATTGAAAACGGGATTTCGTGTTGAGTCGCCTCGAGACCACGACAGGTGGGACATCCTTCCGAGGGCTTACCCGGGGCTCCCAACCGTAGGCTGTTGGGCGTTACGTGAGGTATTTTAGACGGTAGGAGTTCGGCATAGCATCCATGTAGGATTTTCCCTCACGTTAAAAAAAAGGTGTAGTCTTATCGAAACGTCGGGAAACAAGCGGGTGCTGAAAACCTTTATTTAATAGTAAAATAGTACCGCGCGAAATCCCGTTTTCAATACAATAATATGTGTAGTTAGTCGTTTCAAGTCTCGCATCAAATCCGCGGGGATTCCCACATGTTAGCACAGAAATCAGAAAAAAGCTTTTTTCTGATATCTGTGTGTTAGACAAACGTATATTTCAAATTCTACATTCTATCATTATGAATCAAGAAGTTTGTAATGATGTTTCTTGCCCTAACCTCAGAACTTTGTAGGTATATGGAGTTGGGAGTCCCGGGACATCCTTCCGAGGGCTTACCCGGGGCAACACAACTATAGGCTGTTGGGCGTTACGTGAGATTTTTTAGTCGGTAGGAGTCCGGCATAGCATTCACATAGGGTTTTCCCTCACGTTAAAAAAAATGTATATAGATAGCTGACACATAGTCGATTAACACAGAGTTTCCTCATTTAATCTATTTTCATTGGGAATAAGTTCTATGACAAATGGATAAGTAAGTACAAGAAATAGAATAGAATAAACTTTATTTGTACAGTTAAAAACAAGTTTACAATAATTTTAACAGAATGTTGTACAAAGGGCGGACTTATCGCTGTAAAGCAATTTCTGACCGGCAACCTTGGAAATTAGTATTAAAGTTAACAAGATATTTGTACCATGTATTATAGAGTGTTTCCGATATTATGGCAATGTTGCAAGCGCTATGATCACGGAGGAATTCCTCCGAGCTGTGCCGAAATCAGAAACACTCATCATACCTAGTAAATATCTCGTTAACTTTAATTCGCATGTTAGTGACCATGGAAGGTTATGAGAAACCTCCACGAGGGACGCCGGAAAACCGCGATAATAAAGAACAATAAAAACCGGCCAAGTGCGAGTTGGACTCGCACACGGAGGATTCCGTACCAAAAAACGACGTAAAATCACGTTTTTTTTTGTATGAGAGCCCTCCTTTAATGTCCATTTTATGTTATAAAAGTTATTAATATATGAAAATGTACAGCTCGATGTTTTGTGAGCATTTTAAGCGTCTACTTGTTGCCGATATTAGTATAAAAAATAAAATGGAAAAATCTGTGAAATTTTGAGCTCTCTAGCTATCACCGTTCATGAGATACAACCTCGTGACCGACAAACACAAACAGACAGACAGACGAACAGCGAAGTCTCATGAATAGGGTCCCGTTTTTTAGCCTTTGGGTACGGAACCCAAAAAATAGTTTTGGGACATTTATAACATAGGACCATTTAACCTAAATTGGGCTAATATAAGCTTGTGCTATAAGATCTAGATAGCTGATAAGCATAACTACTACAACTACGGAAGCACTCTAACTGCGAAGCGAACATTTGCGGATCACATAAACGATTGCTCCGAAACGGGCATCGAACCAGAAAACTCAGTAACAGCAGTCACCATTCGGGCGCCGGGAAGACCCACTGCACCCCCCACAGGAATACAGGAAAAAAAGTCCTGATAGACTAGTAAAAACTTAGTAAAAAATCATATTATAGTATGTAGATGCAGAAGAACCCCCTGAAATTAATAATCCTGGATCAGTTGTACCCCATTGAAATAATCCTCGTGGCGCCGCTTACCGCAGTCTAAATATCATTTACTCTTTATACTGTGGCATTACAAAGTAAAAAACAATAACACTTTTTCTATCTGTAATCTATTTCCTTTTTTCTTTTTTTTAATGGGAGGAAAATCCTACAGGGATGCTATTCCGGACTCCTACCTACTAAAAACCTACACGTATCCTAAACTATCCTACCTAACAGCCTACGGTTGGGAGACCCGAGTAAGCCCTCGGAAGAATCAACAGACCTACTACTACCACTGCGGCTTCACCTAACCTATCTATCCCCTTGAAACTTTTAAACTACTCGACGGATTTTAATGGGGTTTTCATCATAGATAGAGTGGTTTATGTGTAAAAGATACATAGATAGAGTGGTGTATGTACAGAAAAGCCGAGCTGTAACGTAAACTAAGTAAATTTTTGGTATTTCGTCCTTTGACGTGGATTAAAACGACTTCGATTAGGTTAGAAGTTATATAATCACTGAATAGTGGTAGTGGTGGTTAAAATCATTGCTGAATTTGTATGCCAAGAACTGGCAGAACATATGATACCATATATGTAATACAGAATATATTATATAATCTGTGGTAATACCATCATGAATGTCTTTTAACTATGTTGTTATGAGCACAGCAAGACTATACTAATAAAAAGAACAGATTTTTTTGTAATCGATGAACTCTGAAACTACTCAAAAGATTTTTAAAATTCTGAAGTAAGTAATATAGGTTATGTATCATTATCATCCAACGGTGCGGAGCAGTGATAGTAAATATCAACAAACCTGGCAAATTTCCATACATAATGCGAGCATATATGGATTTAATTAATGCTAGGGTTCATAGTATTACAAGCAAAGCATTGGGCTACAACTAGTAAATAATTCAAAGAATTATTATTTATATCAAACAGACCAAACAATTTACATTTTGAAGAAATACTTTGAACGTGCCGTGTAATTATTTCATAGCGCACGTAAACGAACTGAAGGACATCCTGTGGCGACTGTGGTTGTCAACAAAAACATCGAAACCACAAATTGTCCGTACGTAATTGGTGACAGGTTACGTGGGCGCTTTTCGAAAACATAATTGCCGCCATCTTTTGAAAAAAAATTTGACGTCAATAGACATGTGTAGGTACGAGGCGATAGATAAGGCATTGTTATCATGAAACAGTTAAAATACCTATTTAAAGAGATATTAGGTTTGAAGCTACTAACTAAAATACCTTAAACCTAGGTTGTAGGTACCTATATTAAGTAAACTTAAGCTATGTATTGAAAACGAGTGCGCCTCGCCATCAAACACTACAGTTTGGCGAGGAAATGTGGGAAGAACGATTATTGTAAAGTTTATTTTGAATAAAAAAATAAACTAACGAGGAGTTTGTAAATTTTTTTTACCACCATAGTGGCAGACAAGCATACGGCGTCCCCAGATGTACCGGTAGTCACCGCAGCCTATGGACGTTTGCAACACTCCCCACACAATCGCGCTGTCGACCCTGTAAAAACCTTCTAATTTAAATAACGAGTACATAGGTGCCGTATATGGAATACTCCAGGAGCCCAATATCATCATCATCAATCAATCGTCAAATCAGCCTATGGTAGTCAACAGCTGAACGTAGGCCTCTCCCAAAATACGCCACGATACACGGTCTTATGTGCCTTTCGCGTCCAGACACTCCCTGCTACCTTCTGCATTGTATGGCATGCATCACATCAAATGGGTATAGCAGCAGGTTCGAAATTGATATTTATTTTTTTATTGATTTACTTGCTGTTCCCCGCGTTAAAAGTAGCCTATGTCCTTCCCAGGGCCTTGAACTATTTCTATACCAAATTTCAATTCAATCGCTCCAGCCGTTTAGGCGTGAAAGCGTAACAGACAGACAGACAGACAGAGTTACCTTCGCATTTATAATATTGTAGTAGGGATAGGGATTTACTGAAGTACTTGAAATATGGTAGGTAGTTTTTTTTTTACTGTTTTTTTTACTACAACTACAGACGCTTGGTCCGTACCATTTTTTAGTTATAAATGTTTATAAGTGTAATTTAAATTAATGTCTGTCTCCGCGTTAGACAAGCGTGTACAAGTACATTACAATGGTAGGTAGTTTACACAGATCTATAATGCAGCGAGTGAAATCATAGTACCTACATACTACCCGTTCGTTCTAAGTTTGACGGTCGCCTCCTCTACTACGCTTCAACGCCAGGGACAAACTTAACGCGAACGGGCTTAAGTTAGTTTCTCTATAAACCCCACAGGTGTGATACCCAAATTCTACAATAGCTGTTGAACTATGAACGAACGATTGCCGAATGACCCTCATCTAAAAATGGTGTGCCTGAGATAAGTCTCTACTACCCGTTCCCTCTAACTTTGCCGTTGGCGTAGAGGCGTATACCCGAATTGTTAATTAGACGAAGTAAATTGACAGTAGCTAATGTCGCTTCGTCATAGAAAATAAGCAACATCGTATGAAGAAGTGACATTAGTTGCTGTCAATTTACTTCGTCTAATTAAAAATTCGACTTTAGTATGGAGCCGAGCGGCAAAGTTAGAGCGAACGAGCAGTAGGTCAACAGACGAGGTCACTTAACCGAAGATCTTTGTAGGGATCTATTAGCACTTATTTGAAACCTTAGTAATCTACAGTGATATTATGAATATGATAGCACCTGAACCACTCCCCTAGGCGAGGCCGCAGTGGCGCCCGTGGGTCTTTTGTGAATCCTGGGACATCCCTACCTCATGTTAAAAAAAAAGTATCACAAAGGCATCTTTGGTGAATTTACCTGGATCCAAAACACGTCTGTTAAATCAGAACGATATGTTCAGGAGTTTTGGTGAGTATTCGCAGCGTCAGTCAAAATTTCAACTCTAGCTATCACTTTCCTGAGATACAGCTTCGTGACGGACAGACAGACAAACAGACTATAATAAATAATCTTTATTGGCATACAAGAAATTTACATGACTTACACTATATAATACATCTCTCAATTTTTTTGCGCCAAAGTTACAAAAACTATATTCCAAACTAGGCGAGTGCCTGTATTTTGGAAGACTGACCACGAAGTCTCATGAAAGGTCACGTTTTTACCCTTTACGTACGGACCCCTAAAAATTACATCACAGCCAAAGTCACAGTTCACAGTTAGTATAAAATAAAACCTCAATTGTAAAAACAGTAGCTCTCCTTGTAGCACGGTAAAAAAATAGTCTTGTAAACATATAGGATGTAGTTTTTATAGCAAGCGTCCCGGCATGATCGGTTAAATGGGGTATTTACCCTAAATAGGGTTGTAACGCTCGGCCCGTAAACGGTCGAGTCACCTGACAAGTTTTGCAATACCGTATTATTGAATAGTTTTATATTTTTATGACAAAAGGTGTAAAAGTATTCTTCAAAATGGAGGTAAGGTTTTGAGTCGATGGACGTTTACAACACTATGGGTTCTAAGCTTAGATCATCTAACCACAGGATGCGCCTTACTTAAGCATTGTTTTCTGCCAAGCCAATAGACCATTTGGTTTATTGGCTTTATAAAAAGCACTGTACATCAGTACATCATTTTATATGATTAAACTAGTACATTTCATTGTAGCTGACTGTACAATAAAAATTAACACTCAACAGCCATTACGCGTTTGTCGATTAATACATTTTTAAATATAATGAAATTTTATATGTCTTTGTGTTTCCCCCTTCACCCGCTATGACTAGCAGAATATTTTTGAATGCGGTGGTTCGCAAAGGCTAGTCCCGTGATGTATGGTCTAAGGTTCTAAGGCTTCGGATAGGATACTTATCTGCCATCTTAATGGTATAAAAATATAGGCCAAGTGCGAGTCGGATTCGCGCACGGCGGGTTCCGTACCAAAAATCGGCAATGCATCACATTTGATGTATGGGAGTCCCTTTGAAATACATCATCTGTGAAAACTTCAGATCTCTAGCTGTCAGGGTTCCTGAGACACAGCCTTGGGACAGACAGACAAACGGACGGACATTAAAGTCTCAAGTATAGGATCCAGTTTTTATCCTTGAATAAATAAATAAAATAAAATTAATATTTGTGGACATTCACACATAACATCATCTAGCCCAAATTAAGCTTGTGATATGAGATCTAGACGACTGATATACATACTTATATATTTATAAATACATAGATACATATTATACATAGAAAACACCAAAACTTCGAAACAAATATTTGTGGATCACTCAAATATTTGGACCGATCCGGGAATCGAACCCGGAACCTCAGCGCGGCAGGCGGTATCACTACCGAATCCGCCACCGAGGCAGTCAACGGAACATCAGTCCTTGGGAACCTTAAAAGACGAATTTCTTTTTCGTGAGGCGCCCGACGCTTAATGAATAGGTTGACACCGGGTGGGTTTAGCCCGTTCGAAACCACACGGGAAAAGAAAACGTATGTGACTGCCTTCCCGGTCTCGTATTCGAATTCCAGGTCGAAGTTCTTGTGGTACGGAATACGGTAATGGAAAGCGGGCTTTTTATTTTCATCTGTAATCCAGACTGTTAGCACTACAGTCAGAACTCGCCGTCCATCGTTCTAACAATTAATTCTTACCATTAGGTACCTATGAACTTATTGATAGTACCACTTTTTCTTTGTCCATTACACACGTTCGTTTGGGTGGCTCGGCCCTCCCGGAATTTACGACTTCGGAGTATAGCAATCTACTGCACTCATCACCAGAAACATATGTACTGCTTTCTTTTTTAATGTACCTCTGTATTTTTGGAGAAAAACTCATGAAAAGGGGGCCGGGCCAACCAAACGCTTTCAGCTCGGCCCCCTTTGTAACTCGAAAAATATACAGCCAATTAAAAAAAAACTTGAACTTGAGAAATGTACCCCGGTATCACGTTATACGTTCCGAAACAGATATTGTAAATTCGTAATATCAAACGATATGTCGATGTAGAAAGGGGGCCGAGCTGAAAATTTTTGATAAGAAAATACGTACAGAAGGACAAAATAGTTTAATTAGAAAACTATAAATATAGAATCTACACATGGTACATATCATATGTACCGCCTTAGTTTCTCATAAAACTTGCTAAATTTAAAATAAACACCAACCTCAGTTCGTTCAGCTCGGCCCCCTTTAAACGCCTATAGTTTCTAAACTATGACATGTTTAATTACAAAAAACTACTTCCTGACTCATATAAAGGAGTACATTTCTTCTAAATAAATTAAGATTCTGTGGAATTAGTATTTTAAAAGATAAATGGGATCGAAAATATCTTACAGGATAAATGATAAGGTGACCATGATTTAGAAAATAGTATAGCTAACTGTAAAATTGCGAAAAGTTTGTTTAGCCGAATGTTTCTTTGCCAAATGAAAATTTGGGAAACATACTTTGGCATGTGACACTTTGGAGAACGTTTTTTGCCAAACATAGGTAAACCGCGTAAATCGTTAGTATTTAGTATGCAGTATGTAAAGTACCTAACCCTACATAAATGATAGTATGCCTAAATGATACAAAAAGAAAATCAATAAAATAAATCACTTTCGTTAAGAACTTCAAAAAACTCCTGAATCCAGATGTTTAGATTGAGGAGCCACTTCATAAATGTAACTTATAAACTACAAGTGGACATTACGCAGTTTCATCCGCGTAGCTCCAGTTCTCGTAGAAACACGGGAATAAACAATAGCCTATGTTCATTGGGAAGAGAATAGCTTCCCAACAGTGAAAGAAATTTTCAAATCGGTCCTGTAGTTTCGGAGCCCTTTCGATGCAAACAAACAATTAAAAATTAATAATTGTTTCATTTAGTTTTTCTTCGAACCGATCACAGCAGCAGCCAATGTAAGAACGAGTGTGGTGAAGCCATACTGTAAGTACATACCTACTCTTCGTTCATTTATCAGTGACTTGAGTACTTATTTTATTTCATGAGAAGAAGACATAGGGGCTAACGGTATAATTAAATGGTAAATACTTATACAGAATCCATTCTAGCATTTGCAGACATCCTCGCAACAAAACCTTGTATGTAAACAAAATTTAGAAAATGGTACTATAAATTTGTGGGTAAATGTCATAGAGTTATATAAATGACGTACCAGATTTACCTCGTATGAACCAGGGCTTGCTTTAGGCGGGGAAATCATCGATATAGATAAGCCATAACTTTATGGGGGAAATAAATAGTATCCATTAGGGACATCTGAAACAGTGCCTTTTGAAAATCTTGCTCTGGGTGAAGTGATTTGAATGATATTATATTCGTCATACAGATTTGGTCTTACAAAAATCCCATGTATCAAAATGTCCGCAGTGTCAAAATCTCCAGTTCTACAAAATGACCGATAATGAATGTCCAGAGTATCAAAATATCCAGTGTATCAAAATTACCGGGGTATCAAAATGACCGGAGTATCAAAATGACTGGAGTATCAAAATGAAAAGTATGGTTTATAACTTAAGGCTTTGATAGAATGAAACACTTAAAAACACGCTCTCTCGGTATAATTTGTAAATTTAGGGCTTGAAACACTTAAAAATTAAACTTAAATTTGAGGTAAAAATGTTTTGAGTACAAAAAAAAGTAGTTAAGCTTACTTTTGTAAAGTTAGTTTAAAATAAATAATTTCTATTTGGACTTTTTGTAAAACTGGACATTTTGACACTCCGGACATTTTGTAAATCTGGGCATTTTGACACTGCGGACATTTTGATACATGGGAACATGAAGCTTACTTTTGTTGTTTATTAATTTAAAGATTTACTCAATTTATGCAGCTTTTTATTACTAATTTTCACTGAAATCATGGTCACCCTACACATACAATATGATATTTTCGATCTCATTTATCTTTTGAAATACTAATTTCACAGAATCCTAATTCATTTAAAAGAAATGTACTCCTTTATTTGAGTCAGGAAGTAGTTTTTTGTAATTAAAAATGTCATAGTTTAGAAACTATAGGCGTTTAACGGGGGCCGAGCTGAACGAACTGAGGTTGGTGTTTTTTTTTAATTTAGCAAGTTTTATGAGAAACTAAGGCGGTACATATGATATTTACCATGTGTAGATTCTATATTTATAGTTTTCGAATAAAAATATTTTGTCCTTCTGTACGTATTTTCTTATCAAAAATTTTCAGCTCGGCCCCCTTTCTACATCGATATATCGTTTGATATTACGAATTTACAATATCTGTTTCGGAACGTATAACGTGATACCGGGGTACATTTCTCAAGTTCAAGTTTTTTTTTAATTGACTGTATATTTTTCGAGTTACAAAGGGGGCCGAGCTGAAAGCGTTTGGTTGGCCCGGCCCCCTTTTCATGAGTTTTTCTCCAAAAATACAGAGGTACATTAAAAAACAAAGCAGTACATATGTTTCTGGTGATGAGTACAGTAGATTGCTATACTCCGAAGTCGTAAATTCCGGGAGGGCCGAGCCACCCAAACGAACGTCATTACACTCAGTAGGTCCGCGGACAACAGATCTATACTAATATCAACTAATATTATAAAGAGGAAAGATTTAATTGTTTGTTTATTTGTTTGCACCGAATAGGCTCCAGAACTACTGGACCGATTTGAAAAATTCTTTCAATGTTGGGAAGTTACACTCTTTGCGGTGAACATAGGCTATTTTTTATTCCCATATTCTTACGGAAATGGGAGCTACGTGAGTGAAACCGCGTGACGTCCGCTAGTATTTAAAATATAGCGACAACCATGTTGTATCAAAATTGGTTCAGCAGTACTTCTTATGTCAGGGTATTTTCTTTCATCTTGTGCACCAGAGTCTTGTAGATTTATATCTATCTAGCGACTTAATATTACTACCAGATGCGACTTTATTTCTTCCCTAGAGTGTTTTTCTCGGTCAATGATCCAGCCCATTTACGCAAGATCCTGTCACGTACATAATACGGTATCTAGTTTCCTTTGTAGTCATGTTGTTTTGTCAAATAATATTCCTCATAAAACCATAACAAGGATACATACAGACGTATTCACAAAAGAACTACATCATATATTAATTAACGCAAGTTGAACACATACCACATACTAACAACTAAGTATATTGATTTTTTCCACCACCCTAAGAGGGCCGACCGATGCGAAATTATCGAAATCTAACAAAAGCATCCCGTATAGAAACTGGTAAGAAAACTAATAACCCGTCTTACACCACCCTGTATACAGCACACACACATGAAACACACACGCAATCACATGCACGTATCTAACGCACACACGCGCTCACCAAAAGTCTAATTATATACGTCCACGAAGAAAATAAAGATTGGGGAAAAATTTTACAAGAAACAAGTGCGTCGGACGCGTGGGGTGGGGGACTGACCGCTCCCCGTCATTAAGCCCCCTTCCCACCCGTCCGCGACCCCCTAGGGGGGCTAGTTCTCCCCTTGGATGTTTAATAATATGAAGAATTGGAGATAATTTGCGAGAAACTAAATAAGAAACGTCGGACGAAAATTGAAAGGTCCGATGTGTTGGCTTCCTTTTCTAGCGGAAACGGTAGTTCTACTGTCAAGCTTGGTATAATATATCTTGTAAGGGTCTAAATTATAATTATTTCATTTGTTAAGGCTGTTGCTAATTATAATGTCTTAGTTTAGCACCTTCTTAGGTACCTATATCTTTTAAGGTTATAACACAAGAATGCCTGAATTACAAGTGTTTTTATTCTACTAGGACAACGCTAACTAGAAAGGTATTTTGACCTTAGATGTATTATGTACGAGAAACCATTTGGCAGTTGAAACTCAACAGAATACTACTAACAATATAGCTCTATGCACTTCATCTCCATGTAAACTTTAACGTCCATTCCATTCAAAATCCATTCTCTCAATTTTTATCAAAACACTAGCAGATGTCACGCGGCTTCACACGCGTAATTCTCGTGGGAATACGGGAATAAAATATAGCCGACGTTCACCGCAAAGAGTGTAGCTTCCCAATAGTGAAATATTTTATTAAATCGGTCCAGTAGTTTCGGAGCCTATTCGATGCAAACAAACAAACAATCAAATCGTTCCTCTTTATAATATTAGTATAGATATAGACAAAGTTTTTGTTTTACTTATTAATACGTATTCAAGTAGGTACCCAAATTATCTAGATCCTATAGCACAAACTATAAACATATTAAAAATAAGAGTAAAAAATTCACGTTCACAAACAACTACGAATTAGATAAAAATAATGTCTTGATTTCCATCATTACGAAAATGTTTGAGGGTAACTCAGAGATACAAATAAATAGGTACGTACATAAAATCAGCCATACTTCTAGTATTATGTACGTCATGAAGCTGAATCTTAGGAACCGTAATAGCTAGAAAGTTGAAATTTTTACATGACAACAAATATTAAAATCAGAAAAAAATGGATGCATTAAGGGGGGTTTCCATACAACAAACGTGATCTGCTGGCTTTTTTTGGTACGGTAACATCTGTGCGCTTTTTTTTTGTCTACTTATGACGACAAAAAGTCATTTTATTTTTCGTCATTTTCTGAGGCAGGCCCCTTAATTTACCGACGAGATTTCAACAACTTATTTGAACGTAAATTCAATTGAACGAAAATGTGATTCATAGAGTCGACATTCATTCATAGATCCTACACAATCTTTGAATCGCATTTACGAATCTATCCAATTGTGTATTATATAAATATTCACGAAAATTATTTAAACATCGCCATCTGATCCCAGAGCAAGCTAGGATTGACATGCTTGTGTTATGGGCAACGGACAACGGATATTAATATCTACTTATAATTATGTAATACATTTTTAGGGTTCCGCACCCAAAGGGTATAGACGACCCTTTAAATATACAACCTCAGAAAATACGAGTCTAAGACGGAGAGATGTCTTTCGTAACACAGGACTTCCTAGCACGGGAGGCATCGATCCATAAAAGGAAAATTCTCTGTTATAAGCCATAATGCTTTTTTTTAACCTGAGGAAAATCCTCATGGATGCTATGCCGGACTCATACCGACTACAAAACCTCACGTTACGCACAACAGCCTTCGGTTGGGAGCCCCGGGTAAGCCCTCGGAAGGATGTCCCAGCAGACTCCCAACAGACCTACACGGCTAGGGGGTGGTTCGGGTGCTATCCCGCGTCTTTGAGGGGTTTTTGGGTGTGATCCCGCTTCTTAGGGATCCCAGAGCAAGCTAGGATTAACCATCTTGTGTTATGGGCAACGGACAAAGGATATTAATATTTATAATTATGTAATACATTTTTAGGGTTCCGCAGCACCCTATTCATGAGACTTCGCCCTCCGTCTGTCTGTCTGTCCATCACGAGGCTGTATCTCAGGAACCGTGATAGCTAGAGAGCTGAAATTTTCACAGATGATGTATTTATGTTGCCGCTATAACAACAAATACAATGAAATCATAGAATTATGAATTACATTTTCACAGATGAATATAAATAATATCAAGGGATTAAGGGGGGCTGCCATACAAAAAAAGTGATTTTTGCCATTTTTTTGGTACAGTCAGCTGCTGAGAAAAGGATACAGGGCCGTCCTGTAAGCATTGACTTTTTCAAAAACTCTTTCATATATATTTATGAAATTTGCTATAGTTATTAAATTTGTGCAATTCTATAACTATACAAAATGTCATAAAAATATATTTAAGATTTTCCGAGAAAATTCAATTGTTAAAGGGCGGCCCTGTTTACTTTTCTCTGCAGCTGACTGTACGATACCCTCCAGGGGCGAATCTAACCTGCACTTGATCGGATTTTTTTTGTAATGAAATGATCCTTGCGTGACTCCGGCAGCCTTTTGCCGGTGGATTTATTCATTATTTAAATTTGGTTACCATGTAGTCCATGTCAGTCTTGTCTTAGCCTGCTTGTGTTAAACACCTCAGCAGTGTTGAAAATTAAATATTAATCATAATCATAATCATAATCATAAAATCGTTTATTGCCAAAAAAAACCACGTACAGAACAGCTGTTAAATCATCTTATGGACTAAATAATTCAGATACAGGTTATGGCAAAAGGTTGCAACTCAGCGAATGCTTCTTGTCAGTATGCTAACAAGTAGCGCTGATTTTCAGTTGCACCATAGAAGAGTTTAGAAAAATTAAAATTAGAATACAAAAATATATTCTATACACCAATCGAAAAAAAAACTAAGATGAACGATGATTAATAAGCCACAGTTTCACTTTCGATATGTATGCCTGTCTGCCATCTCAGTAGTATAAAACCAAAAGGTAAAGACGGGACCCTATTGACTTCACTGTCCATCTGTCTGTCTGATCATCATGAAGCTGTATCTCAGGAACCGTGATAGCTAGAACCTAAAATTTTCTCAAATGATGTATTTCTGTTGCCACTATGACAACAACAAATACTAAAATTCTAAAAAAAAGGGGGATTAAGGAGGCTCCCATACAAAAAACGTGTTTTTTTCCGCTTTTTTGGTACGAAACCCTCTGTGCCCTAGTCCGACATGCACTTGGCTGGTTATTTTTCTGACAATTATTAGTTCTGATGCGCTCCTTTTTATTGTAGCAAGATGATTTGTTCTTACTTCAGAATAAAAGCTTACTAATGGCGACAGATTTTTTGAAATCGGTTCAGTTATTCCAGAGCTTTATTATCACTGAGTGATCATAGCCTATAGAGTCTTTAGACGTTTGTCTATATCTCTAATATCTTTATTTATCTACACTCGAGAGCAATGAATCCGGGTCACTTAAAGAATGTTAAAAATCTCGGAAACTAAAAATGATAGGTTAATGCAATAAATTGTATTTAATAGACAATGTAATACTCCTTAAATGAAAGTAAAAAAAATATGAGTCACCATACATTTTATTAACACAAAATTACATAAAGAAAAAACTGCCGATCTCTCCTTAAAACAAAAATAGGAAACATGAAATTTTTGAACTTTATTACGATTTTCTTGAATTTTAATACTTCGTATTGCCTCCTCGTGCTTCCATTACTGCGTTTACGCGGTTTGGCATGCTGTACACCAAGTTCCTTATACGATTTTGGGGAATATTCTCCCATTCCTCTGTGAGAGCAATTTTGAGCTCACGAAGCGTGATTGGGGGAGGGTTTCGTTGTTTTACGCATCTGCCTAGCTCGTCCCAAGCATGCTCGATCGGGTTGATATCCGGGCTGCGCGCTGGCCACTCCATACGAGTAATGTTCATCTCTTGAAGGTAGTCATTCACAATCCTACCTGTATGAGGTCGGGCATTGTCATGCATAAATATAGCATCCTCACCTAAATTGACCATAAATGGACCAACGTGATCATTGAGGATTTCTTCCACATATCTTACGCTAGTTAAAGAGCCGTTTTCTATGATCACCAGCTCTGTGCGACTTTCAGAAGAAATTCCGGCCCACACAAGTACAGACCCACCACCGTAGGCTACTTTTTCTTCGATGCATGCTTGCTTGAATCTTTCCCCTGGTCTTCGATACACTCTGTGTCTTCCATCGTGCTTGTAGAGCATAAATTTTGATTCGTCGGAGAACATAACTTTTGACCAATCTTCAATACTCCAATTTACGTGGCTCTGGGCATACCTTAGTCTCGAAATACGATGCCCACGCTCCAGTTTAGGGCCGTTTGCAGGTCTAAGGGGTTTTAAGTTAGATTCAGCAAGCCGACGTCTTACTGTCCATGCACTTGGGTTACTTCGTCCGAGGCGTCGAAACTGATTGGTGAGTTCAGTTCCTGTGAGAAAGCGATTTCGAAGCATGGTGTTCACCAAGTATCGGTCTTCTCGTGCTGTGGTACACCTGGTTCTGCCCGTTCCTGGTCTGCGTAGGTTAGAACCAGTTTCTTCGTAACGTCGGAGAACTCTTTGTACTGTTGACAGCGACACACCGACAGTCCTGGCTGTATCGCGCTGACTCCGGCCGGTTTCCAGCATTGTAAGTATTCTGGTGCATTCTTCAGGCGTAAGCGACATAATTTCAGCTTGATTAATGAATATAGAGCACTATCAACATGGTTTATGTACCCACATAAATGACAGATTACAAACAAAAGCAACACCAAATGCTGTAATTTCGTAGTTCCATCTTCGAAAGTGGCCCTTTTTCAAATTTGATTTTTTTATGATATAACTTTACAATAACTAAGAAGTTTTAATACCTTCATTTAAGGAGTATTACATTGTCTATTAAATACAATTTATTGCATTAACCTAGCATTTTTAGTTTCCGAGATTTTTAGGATTCTTTAAGTGACCCGGATTCATTGCTCTCGAGTCTATTACTAGAGGACGTGACGCGGTTTCACCCGCGTAGTTCCCGTTCCCGTGGGAATACAATATTTTTTCTTCCATAAGAACCTTTTCCTGACAATACCTTACACAACAAAAAAATAATTAGTAAAATCGGTCCACCCGTCCTGAAGTTATGCGCTACCAACAGATTTTGCGATTCATTTTTATATATAAGAAGATATTAAAAACTAGAGGACGTCACGCGGTTTCACCCGCGTAGTTCCCGTTCCCGTGGGAATACGGGAATAAAATATAGCCCATGTTCACCGCAAAGAGTGTAGCTTCCCAACAGTGAAAGAATTTTTCAAATCGGTCCAGTAGTTCCGGAGCCTATTCGTTACAAACAAACAAAAAACTAATCTTTCCTCTTTATAATATGTATTACGTTATAGTACCTATAGATGAATCCCTATTTCCTTGGTCACGGCATCACGCGTGAACGGCTGGACGGATTTCGCTAATATTTTTTTTTTGTTGTGTTTGTTATTGTCAGGAGATGGTTCTTAGAAACCAAAATTAAGAAAGTTCCATATTTATAGTTGTGGCAGGACAACGTCTGTCGGTTTAGCTAGTTTATTACATTCTGTATCTAATCTTCTAATGTTATAAAGAGGAAAGATTTGATTGTTTGTTTGTTTGCATGGAATAAGCTCCGAAACCACTAAACCGATCTGAAAATTTCTTTTACTATTGAAAAGCTACACTATCTCGGGGTGACAAAGATTATATTTTATTCCCGTATTCCCACGGGAACGGAAACTACGCGTGTAAAACCGCGTGACGTCCGCTAGTATAATATTAAGTGTAAACGTGATAGACAAAATTCAAGACGTATACTGACCCCTGAATCTCAGTGAGCCAATTAACAGAATATGGCGTATCGATTGGGGTACTTTAGGGTTCCGCAGACACCTCATAAATATGTAGTTTCTGTACGGAACTTGTGTTCTTAACTGGGGAGCGATTTGTGTTCGTATTTAGTCTTAAATCACACTTTTCTTGACACAATGTAACTAGGTTTCAAAAATGTGAGTAATATATGTTACTGAGAACAAGATACGAAATTTCTCTTAGTTATACTACTAAGGTAGCAAATAATAATGATGGCGGTCAGGACTAGTTATTTCCCAAGCAAAGATAAGCTCAGATTCCCATTACCCAAGCTATAGTTAGAATATTTTATATGATCTGTGCCCAAGCTGAAGTGACAGTTAAATTAGTCGGAAATTCCGGGGACATTCTTCCCGAGGAGTTACCCGAGGCGCCTAGCGTTAGACGAATAGAAACCGTGTGGTTAGTCGGTTTAAGTACGGCATGATATTCTAAGCTTTCCACGCGTCAAAAAATGACTGCTAAATAATGAAGGGAGTGACTGGATGCGGAAGACGCAGGACTGTGTGTTGTGACGTCATTTGGAAGAGGCCTACGTCCAGGAGTGGACTGCCTTAGGGTGATTTTATATTAAGCACCGTTCCTGTTAACTGTCTTAGTCGGTTTAAAAGGACCCACCCTTATTCAACCCACAAAAAAATGTGTGCGTGTAACCTTTACGCGCGATTGAAGTAAAACATCTTTGCCATTGACGGCATCCAATGTTATATTTAATAACATTCATTCGAATTTTGAGTTCACGTTTCCGCTATTCAATATTCAAATAGCGTTACTTCCATCAGAAAAAAAAATCTGTGTTACTGCCTAGTCGCGCCTAAAGAAGTTTTACTTCAAAAAGTAGGTAAGTACATATTCACTTTTGGATTTAGTATTTAAATTCTTGACCTCACTTTCTTGTCCGGTCTGTTCTATAATAATCAGTGCCTAATTCAATCGTGTGTACCACAACCGCCATTGCCATCTTCAAAACACGGAACCGTCGCATCTTAAACCCACATCTAATCAATAAACTGCCCAAAGAAACTTACTTTTATTACAAAATATTAATCTTAGCACACATAGACAAATACGATATGTATACACATACGTTACTCACACGCGTTCATCTCGTGAGCTGTAGAAAAATCTTAGTATCGGCCCCGCGGGCTGCTCACAATAATTAGTTTAACAGTGTTCGAACCCCCCACTACTCCCTATCACCCCCAAACAACCCCCTTAGTAACCCCCTATTTCGACATATACACACATGAAATTGTTTGACTGTGTGAGTGCGTCAACTATTGGGAAAATATCCCGGAAAATTGGGGAAAATTCTCGTTTGTATTAAGCTGTGCAGTGCTTGCTTATGTATTGTGTAGTTTTGTGTATGATAATCACGTATGTGATGAATTTGATAAGGCCTTGTAAGAATAAATTTGGTCGACTTGTCTCTTTGAATGTCTAACTTAATACATACATTATACTAGCGTATCTTCCCAATAGGATGGGCAGAAACCTTTGAAGAACGTTGCTATGACTCCAATATCTTGAGAACTTTGTTTCGATACTGCATCTAATGATGAAACTATGTATCTATTCGATATAATCGATTAAAATTTTTAATTCCAATACTTTTTGTGTGCCCTGGGACATCCTTACGAGGGCTTACCCGGAACTCCCAACCATAGGCTGTTGGGCGTAACGTGAGGTTTTTTAGTCGGTAGAAGTCCGGTATAGTGCGTAGTGTGTAGTGGTGGTGGTTATTTGATTTTTTAATTTTATTTTTTCTATTATACAGAGAATAGACAACAATAAATAGATTTAGTTTAAGATAAGGTACCTACTACACATAATCATATAACATTTGTTGTACTTAATATTGTGTCTGTATTGTAGCAAAATAAACTATTTTTCTTCTTCTTCTTTTCTTCTTCATAGCATCTATGAGGATTTTCCCTCACGTTAAAAAAAAACTGTTTGTGTTATTATGGTTTTCGGATCTTATTCGCGTATTTTGAGACTTCGCTATCCGTCTATCTGTCCGTCACGAAGTTGTATCTCAGGAATGTATTCCTGTTGCCGCAAAAATCAGAAAATTAATAATATTTAGGGGGCTCCCATACAACAAACGTATTTTTTTCCTTTTTTTGGGTACGGAACCTCTGTGCGCGACTCGCACTTGGTCGGTAATTTTTTAAACTTTACTTTGATGTCTCGGCAACATTACAGTAGCCGTCACGAGTCTGTCGGGTCAAGTCCGTGTACGGTCCACTACTGGACGTAGGCCTCTCCCAATTTTGGCCTATAATATCGAGAATGTTTCTGGCTAGACGGGTTGGCATAGAGGTTTTGTTTCAAGTTTTCCTTCTCATCACCATGACCTCGTCTTTATTCAGCCAGGTACACTACCTAAGCTCGTTCGTAAGGCCTTCTAGTTAGATAAACGACTACCATGATCAATGGCATCCGGGACCAACGGCTTAACGTACCTTCCGATACACGGAAAGCTCCCAAATTGAAATATCATAGACCATTACCCATCTTACGACCAATTGTGCGTAGGATGCTTGAAAGTAGTGATCTTTTACAGAAATCTTTGAGGAAAATCCTACATTGATGCTATGCCGGACTCCTACCGACTAAAAACCACACGTTCTCTACCTAATGCCTACAGTTGGGAGTCCCGGGTAACCTCTCGGAAGGATGACTCCAGGATTTCCAACAGACCCTGGCTACCGCTGCGGCCTCTCCTAGGGGGTTCGGGTGCTATCCCGTGTCTTTGGCAAGTTGTTCGGGTGTTATCCAGCTTCGGCGTGCAGCGTGCGTGAAACAATCACGTTACGCTGTCGTCTTGGGCCTGCTTCTGTAAGGACGGTGAGCAGCCCTATCACCGTCCTCAGGCCCCGGTCATGGAGGCCGATAGTCTTGGGCGAAGACACGTCTTGTCTTCGCACTGAGGAACTCGGGTGGGTGATTTCTATCCCGCTCCCTCCCCGCCGTCTCTTTCACGAGCATGACTTGCTCTCAGAAAGAGGCAGCGGAGTCCTATTTACTCCCGCTGGAGATCATGGCTCGCACCATGGTCTCCAGCAAGAGAAAACTGAGCTAGCGGTGTCACGAGAGCTTCAAAAATGTAAAGTACAACCTTCGCTATTAATCTACAACCTATTATTATAAACGGCAACCATAATATTAAATCATTTCAATTACTTTTAAATTACATGAAAAAAGCGAGTAATGGTTTATAATACGTCTCGAAATGTAGCCATAAATGTATGTAGCGTTGATTAAATACACGCAACCAATGTCGGAGGGATATACCTACTACGAAATATTAATGTACCTACTTTTAAAACGTCTACAGTATAATATTTTCGTGTGGAAATCCCTCATGGATGCTATTCTGGACTCTTAACACACGTTCCCTACCATTTTTTATGATCGAGAGCCCCGGTTAAGCCCTCGGAAGGATGCCCAGGATTCCCGACAGATTTGGCCAAAGATAATATAATAATATTATAAAAGTAGCATTTATTTATTTATTGTATCTTTTTGTGGTACATAGGTATTACAATGCATTTGCCCGCGACTTCGTTCACGAGGCGATTTTAACTAATAACCAATCGACTTATGCATAGTGCTTCTAGTAAAACATAGGTCAAGCTGTAATATCATTTTCGGTGAACCTATTTTAATGAAACATACAGCAATATTTAAGTTGACAAAATACCTACAAAATCCTAATAGTACAATTATGATCAAGCTACTGAATTTTGCTCCAACCCTGAACAAATAAACAAACAAAAAAAACAGACACGAAGAAAAAAATCATAGATTTGGACTCAGAAGCCCTAAATTAGTCGACTACAATATTTTTTTAAATTTATCTTGAATGTACCGTCACAGCCATTTTACAATTTTATAATAGTAGATATTACATACAGATAGGCAACTCCCTGCCCCTCCCTGGCCAAGCGTCCCCACCCCCGAACAACGCGTGCCGGGCAGAGATGCCACTCATGCACAGTGGAGAGAATCTTCGCCAGAACCACAGATTACTAAATAGTTACTACGTAACAGATACATCACTCCCATTCAAAAGCGACAATACCTACGCTATATTAGCCTACAAAATTTTAATAATAATACCTGCTGCTCAGAACTAGAAGAATTGTACCTTAAACACGCGCTCATAGCGTCGAGACTGTGTTGCCCGCTGTGTGAGTGACGTCATCGTAAGAATGCGCTAGGGTTGAACCTATAATGATTGTTGTAATAAAACAAATGTTACGAATCAACCATGTTTTAATACGCTTTTAGTAGGCCGACGTGTATGTAACTAACAATGTAATGGAATATAAGGAAAAAAATTATGAATGGTTTAAAAAAACCCTAGAAAAACACGCTTTCATAAATGCACGTAAAAACTAAAAATAAATTATGAATCACAGTAGGTAGGTATACCTATATATTTATATTGTTTATCTTATGCCTACCCATAACTAAAATAACAAAGAAATCTAAATTTAATGACATTACCTTTAGCGTAAGTACCGGCTATTCACCTATCTCACCCGCCATCCTACCTTACTATGTTACACACACATACATATAGTCACGCGTAGATCTCCGAAGGGGAAGGCAGAGGCATATTAGATGCCCACATTTCATTTTTTTTATAGTTTGTACCAAGTACAGGTTGTGACCCTCTGCTGTTTAAATTTTTCAAACCGCCTAAAAAGGCCTTCAACTTGGCTGACTGCTATTTTATTGGCAACCGGGACCAACGGCCTAACGTGCCTTCCGAAGCACGGAAACGCTCAAATAAAGGTCACAAAGTGGTCACATGAATGGTCACCCATCCAAGAACTGGCCATAGTGAAAGTTGCTTACTACAGTGATCGATTACAGAACACTGAGTCCCCGGGGCCACGAGCGCTTCGACTACCTATAAAACCTATTTACCTACAAATTCTATAAAACATTGAATTGTCTATAAAAAACAACAATTTTATAATACCTGACTCAAATAACTCCTTAATTTACGATTTACATACTTATCACCTACCTACTTATGTTCAAACAAATAAATGGTAAAAACATTCAAATTGATAAGATTTAAAATATAACTTTCTTCGTCTCTCGGCAATTTAAAAAACGACAAATTTTCTTTTGTTTTTGTACTATTACACCCATCCACTGCACAATAATTACGTGGTTTCGGTATTTCGAAGCGTAAGCGCGGGAAACGTGCGGTGCGGTGCGATGCGAGCGCTCAGTCGGGCGTCCGGCACATGGTGTTATCACTTAGAACTGAGCATTGAATTAAAATGTAACCAACTTACGTAGGTTCTCAACGTTGCAGTTACATTGAGACTTGTCATGATATTTAATTTCGTTTCATTATAACGTAAGAGTTTCCAGAAACACGTGGTAGTTGGCGCTGTACGCAATATTAAAAAATCTAATATTTTAGTTAAAAATTCACAACTAGATGGCGCTGTGCCTTTTTTTAAATCGCGGTATGGTTTCGTTACATAGGGTCATATAAGTAAGACTACTTTTCTGCCCAAGGTAGTTTATTATTATTTTTTACGATCTTAAAACTAATTTTTCTAAAAGATTCAAGTTTATTTAAATATATTTGTTACACTCGATTTCTAGTTCATGGCCACGTAGTCAGGAAGTTTCTTGTAATAGCTGCTTGGCACCGCTGGTGTCGTCACTTAAGCGCCAATTACACCTTTCTAAATTTAGAATCCGATATTTAGGATGTCCTGAATTCAGAAAAGTGTAATCGCATTTAGGAAGAGTAGCTTCCTAATTAGGGAACGATTTAGGGAAAGGATGGTTTCCGACGTCCTAACTGGCTAAATCGGATCAGTGTAATCACATTTCCTAATTCAGGATGCTCAGTCGCCGCTCACCGGCCGTCAAGAGCGCACGTTTTGTCTTTTACTCCCAAATAAAATGACGAGCGAAAATATTTTGGAATTATATAAGGATATGCCTTATCTATGGAACAAAAGTGATACAAATAATAATATAAACAAAAGTATAAGAAACGAAGGGTTCAATGTCTTATTAGGAATTTATAAAAAATATGTTATTAGATTGTCTCGGTAGGTAGCGCTTTCAGTAGTAGGTAATGCCGCCTGCCGCGCTGAGGTCCCGGGTTCGATTCCCGGGTCCCGGTATGCTTTTTTTCCACTGTCTCGGTGGTAGGTAGTGTAACCGCCTGCCGCGCTTGAAGTCCTGGGTTTTATTCCCGGGTTGGTCCATTTGTGTGATCCACAAATGTTTGTTTCGAAGTTTGGGTGTTTTTTATGTATAATATGTGAGCATGCACTTATTTAGAAATATCTAAGTATGTTTATCAGTCGTCTAGATCCCAAAGCACAAGCTTATATTAGCTTAATTTGGGCTAAATTTAACCGACTACACAAAAAGTAGCCTATATCCTTCCCAAGGACTCAAACTATCTCTAAACGAAATTTCATCTAAATCGCTTCAGCGTTTTAGGCGTGAAAGCGTAACAGACAGACAGACAGAGTTACTTTCGCAAGTATAATATTAGTAGGGTTAAAAAATTATATTGGGGGCATTTTGTCACACTTCACTCGACACGTCCGTCACTTGTCGCTCGTCCTCCAAAACTGATTTAGAATCCTAATTAGTGAACGTGTAATCGCGAGCTTCGGCGACTGAATTTCTTTACCTAAATCGTATCCGATATTTAGGGTTCTAAATTTAGGCAGATGTAATACCCCTTTAAGTCGAGTGACGTCTCTATCTCATAATATACAAATGTACTCTGTGGTCCGGCAGCCCTCTGCCAGTTGTATCCCCAGGGAGATGCCGAGCGGTAGGTACATAGCGCACGATTTTGAGCGAGTGACGGAGGCCTGGCCAGAACTGAGCGTTTCAAAAGATCGTTCCTCTGTCGAACTGTAAAACTTGGAACGACCTGCCCGCACACGTTTTTCCCTCATCTTACAATCCCGGGTTCTTGAAGAGGCACATCACAGGGCCGCCAACTTGAGGACCACTGTCAGAAGTGGCCCTCAATCGCTAGATGCTCCACGCCTTTCCATCAGGCTGGTGGCGACGTCAATTTGGCGTGCTGAATATAAAAAAAAACCCCCACCAGTCCCGCCACAGCTACATTATAGTTCGACGGGTGTTTTGAGGGAACATTTTTGCTTAGCCTTATTGGTCACACACATTCAAGCTCTGTACGGACACAGAGTGTTTTAGGGTTGGTGACAGAATTGAAAACGAATCTGCTGAAGACTGCATCTGTGTTTTTTTTTTTTTTTAATAGTTATGTCTTGGTTACAAGACCTTTAAGCCAGGTCTTTATTTATTATTATTTCAAGTTATATCTTCATTTTGCTTAAATAAGTCACAGTCCTCGTCCTCTAAGTCCAGTCAAAGTCAAGTACAGCCCTAAGTCAAAGTCAGTCTTCCTTCAGAAAAGCGGTGGATACATTTCTGAAAGTTTCTTTGGATTTTTTTGTCAGAAACTGCAAAGTTGCGATTCACTGCGTTTTATCACTTCCCAACACTAGTGCACGTTGTCGAACGTTTATGTTTAAGAATCCACCATTAATACACACAAAGCACTCGAAAAAACACTAATTTTGCAAATTTATAAAGCGATGCGATACGATTCCTTCCAAATCCCGCCAAAAAAGCCACTGCCTCTGTGGCGCAGTCGGTAGTGATACCGCCTGCGGCGCTGGAGAATCCTACTAATATTATAAATGTGAAAGTTTGTGAAGATGTTTGGATGTTTGTTACTCAATCACGCTCTAACGGCTGAACGGATTCGGCTGAAATTTGGAACAGAGATAGCCTATAGTCTGGAATAACACATAGGCTACTTTTTATACCGGGAATAGGTATTTTATACCGGATAGGTAGGTAGGCTTTTTATACCGGATCAGATAGTGTTGTGTCGTGAATATTTATTATTTAATCATTTGTATGGAGTTTTCGCTCTGTGCTTTGGCTATCACCGTGGCATCACCTTGGAGTTCGAGTACTATCCCGCGTCTTTGGGTTCGGGTGTTGTCCCGTGTCTTGGAGCGTGAGACGTGCGTGGAGCTCTTACGTCACGCTGCCGTCTTTTTTTTTGCCGTCCTTAGGTCCTTAAAGTCGACAATATGGGCTTAGTTTTACAAGTTAGTTTTACAAAAAAAACTTATAAAGTTTAAATTGTGCCAGAAAGCTTATTATAGCATTAAAGACTTTCTAGATGACAAGGCTGCCTGGTAGTGACACCAATGTCTCCTTGCTACATGTTAAAAAAACTGTATTAGATACTAAGATGAATTTTGGTAGGGACCGGACTGAGTTTTTTGGGGTGTTCTTCTCAGTCTGTAGCATTTCCGAACCCCCAGTAGAGTCACAAAAATTTTGACATACCTACATTTTTTTTTTAAATTTCAAAGGGAATACATTTTATTTTATTTTATTTTTATTTTCAAGATGGGGTTATTCAAAAGGGGTCTTAGAAGGTTCTTGCAGGGTCGGCCTCACGAGTGTAGCGCCTTTGGTATTAAAAACGTTCATAGGCTACGGCGACCAATTTTCCATCAGGTAGGCCGTAAGCTTGTCTGTCACCTTAGTGTTACAAATATTATTTTATTGTATGCTGAACCACATTATCAAAACATCACTAATCATTGATTAAATATGAATGACAACCAATGATATAAAAACTATAGATATTTAAATATTAGATACGCATATAGTAAGTGAATTCAAGTTTCCCTTTTTCCGCACATTCCTCTGATAGTGACTTCATGCATGATACCACAGATATTTTATAGAATTCTTTTTTCAAATTTGATAGTGACTTCATGCATGATACCACAGATATTTTATAGAATTCTTTTTTCAAATTTATAAAAGTTTAGCTGTTTTTGAAAGCCGCAATGTTCGTGTATAACGTGTCCATATATGATGCGTCTTTGATGACAACAATAAATTTATTGTATAACAATTTTACCAAAAAAAAAATTTGCCAGACAGGTTTGTATACTAAAGTGGCGCCCACATTATATAAATTCTTTTTTATAACACGTACGCAATTCTGAATTTCCCAACGCAAATAATCAACCAGTCACTACCATACTTATCTAAGCGGTCATTGCGCACGCGCCGAATACGTCACAGCACGGGGATACCCGCCATTTTTACGTCATAGACAACGATTAACATTACCACAAGATGTTGTGCAACCTGTTTCGGTATCTCTGTCCTTGTCTGACAACGGGTTATATGCTTACGGTTAGAGTGAGATAGCAATAGATACAAAAACGGTATTCTATTTTTAATTTATTCAAAATTTTAAAGTGACGTTGTTGACATTAGGTTTTTCTTTTTGGTTTATCTATTGTGTTATTTTATTTGTTGAGTGGAATTGTGTAATATATTTGCAATGTCGTTATCAGTTGGGTATGTTATATGTAATCATGGAGTAAAGAATTGATTCATATATGACACAATAAAACAGTCATGAGAATAGAATTATTGAAATCTGTTATGTTTTTTGTACTTTGTATGTATTTTATTGTAGACTAGCTGTTCCCCGTGGCTTTGACAGCGTAGAAGTCGTTATCGCGTAAAATCATAACCTTTCTTTTGCGCAGACGGTTAAAACGTCGCCTATGTCCATCCCAGGGCCTCGAACTATCTCTATACCAAATTTCATCTCAATCGCTCCAGCCGTTTAGGCGTGAAGCGTAACAGACAGACAGAGTTACTTTCGCATTTATAGTATTAGTAGGGATTAAGATTTTTAACTCATTTCTACATTTGAGCCATTTCTTCAACCTTTTCATCTTCCTCCAACTGAATGGCTGGAAGAATATTTTTTGTTTCATAGAAATAAGCAGTAGCCATTGCACTCTTCTATGCCTGTTATGAATTTATTATAGTAATAGTCACCTGATGGAAAGAATAAATATTTTTCAACGTTTGTAACCCCAGAGGTCAAATCTGCAAGAAAGACTCTAAAATCCATTTTGAAGTTCCCCATTGTGTACCTCGGACATGTATTGAGGCACGATAAATATCATTTTCTCCAGCTAATAATGATGGGCAAAATAGAGGGAAAGAGGCGCGCTGGAGCAAGAGAGAAATCTTGGTTGGGAACATCCGAGAGTGGACCAGCATTGCCAGCGTTGAAGAGCTATTTCGCTTGGCACAAAATAGAAGAAAGTTCGCTAAGCTGACGGCCGACCTCCAGTAGATGGAGAGGCACTTGATGATGATGATGATGATTGTGTAGACGTTCGGGAAACCTGAGACACGGAGCTCATTCCACACTCTAAGTTTACGCGGGAAAAAGCCCCTATCAGACACTACTTACCATACACTCACGCTCCGGAAGAAACTTGACATTTTTTAATGACAATCTATCTTAGACTAAAATAGTCTAAGCAATCTATAGATCATCGTTAGGATTCCTTATGCGTGTTCTACCGCCTGTACAATGGTATGTGCTCTGAGGAATTGTTTGATATGATGCCCACAGCTACGTTCTATCATCGCACCGCTCGCCACAGACATGAGTTAGTTCATCCTCACACTCTATGATTTATTTTTCTTTAAATTTTTATTGTATACTAGTATTTTCTTTGATTTATTGATTTCTGATTTAATGAAATGTTTTCCAATATTACTGAAACTATTAATTGTATCATCTATGTTATTGATTTACTTTCTTGTTTCGTATCTGTGGCTATACTTATTTTGTTATTGTCATGTATGTATTGTTATGTCCTTTATGATTAATGTAACTGACCTTAGAAGGCTGCTACTGAAAATCAGCGCTGCAATCACTTGCAGCATTTGCTGAGTTGTGGCCTTTTAGCCACACGTACAACACTGTGCCGAGACTAGTGATGCCTGCTTGTGCTATTTTGTAGTTCTTTTTTAAAATTCTGTTTAAGTGTTGTGTGTGTGCTAATAAATGTGATTTTCTTTCTTTCTTTCTTTCTCTACGTCCGGAGCGTTCGAGCACGGCTAGATCCGATAGGGGTTTTCTTCCGCGCACGCTTAGGTTGTGGAATGATCTCCCTGCCTCGGTTTTCCCAAACACCAACAGTATGAGGTTCTTCAAAACCCCTTTTGAAGAACTGGGTCTTAGAAGGTTTTTACAGGGTCGGCAGCGCGAGAGTGGCGCCTCTGGTGTTGCAAACGTTCATAGACTGCGGTGACTACCGGCCCTTCTGGTGGGCCGTATGCTTGCCTGCCACCTTAGTGGTAATTTTGATCTGGTGTAATTGAATGAAAGTCATCACTGCGTTGGACAACACATCAGAAAATCATATCCAACACATAGTAAGTAAATGACTAATAACATTATAGTTTCTAAGAATCAGCCATTATCTATATCTAGAAGCGCTCGTGCTAAGTGTTTTGCTAACCTATGCGTTAAGTATCGGCTACTCCTGAGATGGCTCACCGTTTGTGGTATTTAAATTTACGAGCGTTCCCGTCATTCGAAAGGCACGTATGTCTCTGCTGACGGAAACATGGTAGTCATTAGGTCAAGTTGAAAGTCTAATTGCAGAAACTTTTAAATTCAGATACCTACCTTTTTTTTAACGTAAGGAAATTCCTACATGAATGCTATGCCGGACTCCTACCGACTAAAAACTACACGTTTCCTACCTAACAGCCTACGGTTGGGAGCCCTTGGTAAGTCTTCGGAAGGATGACCCCAGGAAAATATAGATACCTAGGCGTAACACAACATTGAAGTAACGAACGCATGAATTCCCAAAGACCCGAAGCTCTAGGTGAAGCCGTACTGGGAGCTAAAGCCTGTCAGAAATCCTGGGACATCTTTCCGGGGGCTTACCCGGGGCTTCCGACCGTAGGCAGTGGTAGGTCACGTGTGCTTTTAGTCGGTAGGAATCCGGCATAGTATCTATGAGGGATTTCCTCGCGTAAAAAACGCATGAACTCGGATTAAAAGACCATTATTTAAAGCTCCAATAATTCAGTGTTGCAGTACAGTAGTGATAAAAAATGTCGCCACCCCAATTCACCCCGAGGGTGTCGTAAGAGGCGACTAAGGTAACGTTTTCGCAAAAAGATCCATTGCGTAGAGAAGGAAAACTCGAAATGAAACCCGGTTGTCAGTAAAATGACAATCGTTAAGCCAAGTTGAAGGCCTTATGGACGGCTTAAAAATTTGAACTGCGGGTCGCCGTGACCTGCGCCTGTCTATTTCAACACGGCAGTAGGCTCACCACCTTTTACGTGGGACATAAAACTATAAGGTGAAATGCGGGCGTATACTATGCCTCTGCCTACCCCTTCGGGGACAAAGGCGTGATTATATGTAGTAATTCAGAACCTACCTAATCCGAACTCGGAATCACTAGACATTGTCCAAATGCAGTAGTCCTAAGATTCGTATTCATCCTCCCAATTTACTGAACTTTGATTTTATGAACCGCCCTAGACCAAAACCCCTTTGTACAGAACTCGGAACACTCGGAAAGTCGGAACCACTTGACGGCTTAGGCATCCACAGAGGTCATAGGAAAATTGATGACGCAAATCGTGACGTCACACTGCCCAATTTCCTGCCCCGCCTTCATATAATAAAGTTGAATTGCACTTTTATTGCCTGGCCATCTATGTCGCATCATATCTACCTATTTACTTAATCTTTACTGCCTATTTTTGATGATAAAACGCGTTATTTGTTTTAGAGTTCCGTAATCAATAGAGGAGATCCATTCTCGTTGTTTGTTAAGGGCCTACCAGACGCCAAATTGTTAAAAGCAGATAGCAGATATACATTTTGGCGTGCAAGAAAGAGAGAGATGCGATCGGATTTTGTGCGCTTTTAACGAAATAAGTTAATTATAAAAAACTATAACCAATATGAAAAAAATGCTCTAGTGCAAATAAAGATTTTACAATTGTCTTTCTTAAAAATATTCAATATTATGAAAACAACTTATAACATACGAGATCTAGCTTAAAATTTCACGAAGTCGAGGTATTTTCAACACAAAAATCTATCGAGGATTTTATCAGTAATCGTGTTTCGAGCCTAGAGCGTTTTTAGTTCACGAACTGAAGTTCGACGAGTCCTGAGATCTAGATCAAAGTAATAGTCCCCAAATATGGCGTCATATGGACTCTTAAGTTTATTTGGGAATCCAGTGCACATTCACGTCACATTATTGTAGATTGAATTGATCAATCGGACCTACAAAAATCGCTACTAAAATTGGATCTTAGGGGATCTCAGTTCGAATATCTTACCAATCTTACTATCTTACTAATATTATAAACGCGAAAGTTTGTGAGTGTGGATGTTTGTTACTCTTTCACGCTCGAACGGCTGGACAGATCTGGCTGAAATTTGGTACAAGAATACATTATAGTCTGGAATAACACATAGGCTACTTTTTATCCAGGGCATAAGTTACCACGGGAACTGCGGGCATTAGCTAGTTACAAATATTTGTGGGATCCGAAGTAAGATCTCAGCTATGGGAGTCGCATACCTACAATACTACTGCGCCTGTAGTTATCTAATCAGCTAAATAGAACTGCGACCTGGATAAGGTCGCAGGCTGGAACTGGATGCGGAAAGCGCAAGACCGTGTGTTGTGGCGTCAATTGGGAAAAGCCTACGTCCAGCTGTATGATGATTTAGAATAAGAACAAAAATAAATTTGTTTTTAACAAAATTTTAATAAAAAAAACATTATTTCTTAGAATGATAATAAAAGGAGGGGAGGGGGAAAGAACCCGCCTCACACCCTCGATTCGTCAATCCTAACTTACAACCGTTAAGGATAACCCCAACTAATCGTATGGGAGGAATGACGAACCGAACTCCTCAGGAAAGGAATTTTGGATGTGGGATAGGAAAAATTACCTGTACCCTCCAGATTGTTGGTAATTAGCACTACTCCGCTTAACAATGTAATAATTTTGGATGTGCCTGTACCCTCCAGATTGTTGGTAATTAGCACTACTCCGCTTAACAATGTAATAATTTTGGATGTGCCTGTACCCTCCAGATTGTTGGTAATTAGCACTACTCCGCTTAACAATGTAATAATTTTGGATGTGCCTGTACCCTCCAGATTGTTGGTAATTAGCACTACTCCGCTTAACAATGTAATAATTTTGGATGTGCCTGTACCCTCCAGATTGTTGGTAATTAGCACTACTCCGCTTAACAATGTAATAATTTCTTAGTCAGTTACTCGTACATACAAGTAGGTAGGTACTTAATATTATTTAATCTCTAATTACACATAAGACGATACTAGTTCAATTTACATAATACTCGTAGAGTTCACTTAATGGACCTGTAAATGAAACAGGTCGCGCCTGAACTAGGTATTCCTGTGTTCTAGGCAATGTTTATAGGAGTCTTGAATAATCTTAATTTGTTTTAATTATTTGTTTGATTGATTAATTGTCAAAAATCGCGTTATTTCTGATCAAATTTTGTAGGACATAGGACAGATTGACAGAATATTATTTTTCTTCTACACAAAATTGGTGTCCAATTATACGTCGTGAGTGCGCAACTTTAGGATATTTTTTTTTAAATTTTACCCTGAAAGGTACACAGTGACGCTATTTTAAACGGCAAACAATTCCTCTTTAATGGGTTTGTGGGTGGAAGTTCAGATGTACTCTGAGGTTCTATAAAAAGTTGGAGTCCCATGGAACCCCTATGGAAATTAATCAGAAGATGAGTTGAGGGAACCCATCCAGATCGACCGTAGCGTAAGAAGCTTAATGCAGTGATCGTTTAGGTACAGAACACTTAACTAGCAGGACTTTTTTTTACGTTAGGAAAATCCTACAGGGATGCTATGCCGGACTCCTTCCGACTAAAAAATGCCTACGATTGGGAGCCCCGGGTAGGATGACCACAGGACTCCCAAAACTTGTAGGTCACCAGTTCTTCAAAAATACCCGCGTTTAGGTTGGACTAAATCTGACTAGTCCTATGCTCGTAATTTCAATGTGATATTTGAGTGCCTCGGTGGCGCATTAGCGGTGTATGCGATCACCATAAATGAGGTCTCACTTCGAATCCTAAACATAATTGTAGGATACGAACTGAGATCGTACAATTATTTTTGTGATATGATAAATGTTTGTTTAGAATTTTAGTATTGCACCACCATATATTTAGAAATATCTTTGTCTAGATTCTGAGGCACAAGTTTATATTAACTTAATCCTAAATGTATAAAAAGGAAATCTTTAAACAGCGCGTTTAATAATTTCCTATAAATCTCAGGTTTACTTATAAAAAGATCCCTTTTTTTTAACATGAGGGAAAAATCTTTATAGATACTATGCCGGACTCCTATCGAATAAAAAACCTCACGTCCAACAGCCTATGGTTGGGAGCCCCGGGTAAGCCCTCGGAAGGATGTCCCAGGACTCCCATCGGTTATATATTAAAATACCAGAAATCAAAATGCCTTTACTTAAAATGCATTAGACCAAAATACCCGAAATCAAAATACCTTAATATTCAAAATACCTTATTTCAGTACACCTTACCGTAAAATGTCTAAATTTAAAATACAAATAATTATTATATCAGAATTCAAAATACAAATTTTCAAATAACCTTAATTTAAAATACCGAAAATAGAATACAATGTGTCACTGTCACTCACACGTTTTGTTATTTGGCTTTAACTTATTTACAACCCCCCCCCCCCCCCCACCTAAGTGAAGCCGCTGTTGTAGCCGTAGGTCTGTTGGTCCTTGGGTATCCTTCTGAGGGCTTACCCGGGGCTCCCAACTGTAGGCTGTTATGTAGGATACGTGTGGTTTTTAGTCGGTAGGAGTCCGGCATAGTATCCATGTAGGATTTACCTCATGTTAAAACACTTTGATTCAGAGTTACAAAAGTACTACAGTGGGCTAACGAAAAATCAAAAAAAAATAACCACGAAGGCTAAGGCGGGAGCTCCGCTTCGCTTCGCTCCCGCCTTAGTCTTCTAACCTAACCTATCCGAGTCGGGATACTCTGAGTCGGGGTGTTAACCAATCACAGATATATAGCATCCATGTAGGATTTAAATCATGTTAAAAAAAAAGGTATTTTGTGTTTGAACATTTTAGGATAAGGTATTTGATAAATTTATTTTTTGGGTTTCGGTTATTCGACCGTAAGGCATTTTAAATTATTTATATTATAAATATTTGCCTTTTGAATATTGATATTTCGATTCCGGGTATTTTGGGCTCGGGCATTTTAAGTAAAGGCATTATGATTTCTGGTATTATGACGGTATACCCTCCCATCAGACCTACGGCTACCACTGCGGCCTCACCTAGGGGGTGGTTCGGGTGCTATCCCGCGTCTTTGGCAGGTTTCGGGTGTGATCCCGCTTCTAAGGGGGGGCGTGCGTGAATCCCTCACGTCACACTGCCGTCATGGGCCTGCTTCTGTAAGGACGGTAAGCAGCCCTCTCACCGTCCTCAGGCCTCCGGTCATGGAGGCCGATAGTCTTCGGCGAAGTATAAAGAGGCCCGTAGACGATCATGCGGCATGAAATCGTTTAGTTGCATTGATTGAAGTGCATGACATGCCACATGGTCGCCTAGAGAACACTTTACACCCGCATTGTACAACAGAAATGATAGCATCGTTTTTTTTTTATTTGGAAGGTATCGGAAAATCCTACCATTCATAGGTAGATAAGATTGTCAGAAAAAAAAGGCTAAACGCAATGATATATAAAAAACTATAGATACGTTACCAACACTTAAAAATGGCAACAAAAAAGTCAGGCAATTGCCTTAATTTTCATACATGCTACCATAGATAATTTCATAGAAATTCTTTTTTTGAATATAAAAAATATTTGCCGTTCTTGAAAGCCGTGATGTTCGTACATGACGTGTCTATATTATAATACGTCGTTGGCTAAACGTAATCATAAATCATAAATCTTTATTTGCTATTTGTAACGGTATTCAGTAATATCACATAATATTTTTTTGTAATGAATCATAAAACCTCGTAAACTAATCAACATCTCACTAATACTATAACAAGAAGCCGTGAGACGGTCTCACCCGACTGCCCCTCTCTAAAACGTTTATTGTGAAAGTGAAAGTTCAATCCGATTGAAGTTGTCATTTTGTTTTATTTCAAACTTTGAACAGATGATCCACGTGACCTAGTGACGTAATTAAATGCCACAGAGTTACAGACTACAGACACAAGTCTCGCTATAAGCCCCTCTGCAATCTATTTTATAGAGAGGGGCTAAAAGCGAAAGTTTGTAAGCGGATATCAGGATGTTTGTCTTTCACGCTCTGACAGCTGAACGAATCTGGCTGAAATTTGGTACAGGGATAGATTATGTATAGTCTGAAATAATACATAAGTTATTCCAGATCTGCAGCGCGAGTGTAGCGCCTCTGGTGTTGCAAACGTTCATAGGCTACAGTGACTACCAGTCCGCCTGAATTCCTTCCTTTTTTATGTCAAAAGTTCCTAGTCTTGGCCTGTATGTAGGCAGGAAAGTATGAATCATACCTACAAACTTCCCGGCCTGAGATCAAGATATATTGCAACAGTCTGCATCGCGCCACCAGTGTTAATTAATTAATGATACCAGTAATAAGTGCTACCATAGCTGGGCACCGTTAATCAAATAGTTAACTTCGTTAATCGTTAATCCGCTACAAAAAAAGTCAGCTTCGTTAAACGCTAAAGCGTTACATTTCGGAAGAATTAACGCAAGTTAACGTTAATCGTTAATCCGTTAATATGTGTAAAATTACATTTTTATATCGTTGCGTTAGTGAACTTAAAAAACTTATTGGATTAGGTTCTGGAAGTTAACAGGTTATGAATAAAACAAAATACATGTATAATTCAAATGTGTAATTTAATCGTCGGACATAAGGTGCATATTCCCCTTCATGAACATTAACATGTTGAAGTTCTCGTCTGAAAGCGAGGCTCGTTTTGGTGTCAAAATGTCTTTACCCGTGGAAAACAAACGTTCAACTGCAGCGCACACTCACAAACAAAACACTCGTCACTGTAAGAACCGGCGCTAAGTAATAAAATGATCAAACGAAAAAAAATTCTTCGCAGTTTTCTCACTCGCACGCGCCGGCCAAATATATCTAGTTTTGTTTTTGTTTCACGCGCTGCCGCGCGCCGCCCGGCACTTGTCATTCATTTCATACTTGTCTGAACCTGTTTTTCGCGCCGCGCCGCGGTGCCGTGCGGTAAATAGTAGGCATTGGATTAACGATTAACGGACTTCTGCATATTAACGGAAGTTAATGTGTCCGTTAACATTTTTAAAAGTTAACTTAAAAGTTAATCTGTTAATCAAAATGTTAACTTCGTTAATTAACGATTAACGGATTAACGAGTTAATGCCCAGCTATGAGTGCTACATATGGACATACTAGCTGTAGACGTCGTTATCGTGTAAAATCATTACTCTCTTTTTGCGTAGTCGGTTAAAAAGTAGCCTATATCCTTTCTAGGGACTCAAACTATCTCTACATGAAATTTCATCTAAATCGCTTTACCGGTTTAGGCCTGAAAGCGTAACAGAGAGACAGATAGAGTTACTTTCGCATTTATAATATTAGTAAGGAAGTAGGGACGAACAAAATGATACCACTACTACATTAGGACATATGGACAAATCGCGAATTGGTCCAATCGTGACGAATCAACGACATACTTAATATCTATTTCTGATAAGTATATTACATTTATGTTACACAATTTCCCAGAATAATCTTGAATCGGAAAATCAGAAAAGAAATACAGATAATGATGCCGGATTAGGCGTTCCGTAGACGACAGCCGTGTGCCGTTTCGTCGTTTGCATTGAAAATATTTACTATTTCTTGAAAGAAAAGAAAGAAAAACTATTTATTTCTGCCAGCTGCAGTAACAAAAGCGTACTTAAAACAAAATGACTGACTGTGACTGTCAACAGTGTTACTTATCTTGTCAGTGTCACATCACAACACAAGTTGTCAACATAATTTAACCTTATAGACATCAGCGTATCGCCATTTTTTACTGATTTAATTTGTATCTATTTATTTAACTGGAGACTGGCAAAATCGTAAAGAAACGATGGGCCATTCATTAAAAGAAGAAGAAATCATTCAAATCATGTAGAAAAAAATGTAGATCTAGTGGAAATGTCAGCGTCTGTCCACGCTGTCGTCTACGCAACGCCTTATTGTGGACAATCAACATAATTATTATGTTATTTTAGCTGCAGGAGATCATTCAATATCAATCAATAACTCAAATCAGGCAATCGCCGTGCAATGTTAGGACAGGCAGACAAAACGGTAAAGAAAATGACAATCTCCTAAGCATTAAGAGATTTTTTAGGAGACTTTCATTTTAGCCCCTCTCTATAAAATAGATTGCAGAGGGGCTTATGGCGAGACTTTGTCTGTAGCTGTGACTCTGTTGCCTTAATGTGGACAATCAACATAATTATTATGTTATTTTAGCTGCAGGAGATCATTCAATATCAATCAATAACTCAAATCAGGCAATCGCGGTCCAATGTTAGGACAGGCAGACAAAACGCTAAAGAAAATGACAATCTCCTAAGCATTAAGAGATTTTTTAGGAGACTTTCATTTTAGCCCCTCTCTATAAAATAGATTGCAGAGGGGCTTATGGCGAGACTTTGTCTGTAGCTGTGACTCTGTTGCCTTAATGTGGACAATCAACATAATTATTATGTTATTTTAGCTGCAGGAGATCATTCAATATCAATCAATAACTCAAATCAGGCAATCGCGGTCCAATGTTAGGACAGGCAGACAAAACGGTAAAGAAAATGACAATCTCCTAAGCATTAAGAGATTTTTAGGAGACTTTCATTTTAGCCCCTCTCTATAAAATAGATTGCAGAGGGGCTTATGGCGAGACTTTGTCTGTAGCTGTGACTCTGTTGCCTTAATGTGGACAATCAACATAATTATTATGTTATTTTAGCTGCAGGAGATCATTCAATATCAATCAATAACTCAAATCAGGCAATCGCGGTCCAATGTTAGGACAGGCAGACAAAACGGTAAAGAAAATGACAATCTCCTAAGCATTAAGAGATTTTTAGGAGACTTTCATTTTAGCCCCTCTCTATAAAATAGATTGCAGAGGGGCTTATGGCGAGACTTTGTCTGTAGCTGTGACTCTGTTGCCTTAATGTGGACAATCAACATAATTATTATGTTATTTTAGCTGCAGGAGATCATTCAATATCAATCAATAACTCAAATCAGGCAATCGCGGTCCAATGTTAGGACAGGCAGACAAAACGGTAAAGAAAATGACAATCTCCTAAGCATTAAGCATTGAACTACGTCACTAGGTCACGTGGATCATCTGTTCAAAGTTTGAAATAAAACAGAAATGACAACGTCAATTGATTGAAGGATTAAAATTTCGCTTTCACAATAAACGTGTTAGAGAGGGGCAGTCTGGTGAGAACGATCTCACGGCTTTCTTCGTCTTCACGGGTTAAAATCCCCAGAAATCACAATTGAAATGACCACCCATAGAAACAAAAACTATAAAGGGGAAATAATTATGGGCGTATACTAAGTATGCGTCTGCCTACCCCTTCTGGGATAATGGCGTGACTATATGTATATGTGTATGAAATCCCCAGAATGTTAAAGTCGGATTCAAACCGGTTTAAAATACACTGGAGCCCGAATATCTAACGGAAGGGTGTCTCAGGATTATTTGGGTGTTAGTGTTTATTTTCTTCGGCTACGTAACAGTTAAAAAATAAGTTTTGTAATTACTTGTAAATAAATAAAATTATTATATTCGACAGTTACATTTATTGTTAAAAATTACAGAGAAACATAATACATATCTTATTTTTACATTATTACTATCTAAACTAAATCTAAATAAGGCCACCGTGGCATTGTGCCCAAAAGACTAGCAGCATTCCCCCTTTGAATAGCAATACCTATTCGCTGAGGGAGAAAATTTTCAAATTCGAGAGTTATGTTTTTCCAACCTTATGACTGCCTTTGTAGTCGGTAGCGATACCGAGGTCCTGGGTTCGATTTCTGGGTCGATTCAAATATTTGTGTGATCCACAAACGTTTGTTTCGGAGTTCGGATGTTTTCTATGTATAATAATATGTATGTATTTGGAAAAATATAAGTATGTATATCAGTCGTCTAGATCCCATAGCACAAGCTTATATTAGCTTAATTTGGGCTAGATGATGTTGTGTGTGAATGTCCAAAAAAAAACTTTAATTATTAAATTCAATATTCATCTCACTCAACACTCTTGCTATGATATCCGAGTCTACAGTTAGGAATTACGGATTACATACACACTGCAACAGGATAGAGGAAATAGCTGAATTACTTCACTCTACAAAAATAACTACCAAGAATACGTCAATAGTTAAACTTGTTAATAAACTTAAGTAAAAATTAAAGACTTGTTTAGAGGCGACAACTTTCTCTTAATCGCGGATGTGTGATTCATTGCAAAGTGCCTACTTAAGATAATGTCATTAAACTCATTAATATCTATGTACAACCACTGACATCATGATAGGTACATGACTTACACATTATAACACAACACATAATTTTGCGACACTTGCAAAAACATGAAAAAAAAAATTACATTAATCCAAAGATATAATCTAAATAATCCAATCCAAGCATCAAAACCATCTTTTTTTTAATTACCTAATTCAAAAATATATTTATTTATTAATAAAACCTATTTAAGTATTCCAAATTTCTTTTATTTTGTACAGATTGAAAAGATCTAAAAAAAAAATATCCATGCTTTTACTCCTTGATTTTTTTGGAAAAAAAACTACTACAATCAATTAACCAAATTAGCATAGAGCAGTCCTGTGCCAGACGTGGCTTCTCCTTAATTATGCCAGTACAGGGTCACGCCCCTTCTGCATCCAGTCATTACCTGCGATCTTCTTCAGGTCTTAAAGGTCAAAAACTTTTTAAATGATAATTTTTCTGAATGTATTCTTAATTTTTTAAAAATTATGTTCAATATTCTAAAAAAATATACTGCTCTTTTAAGTAAAATCTTATTAGTAGACAATTGGATAATATACTAAATATAAGTTTTAAAATGATACGCGTCACTACCTAAGGATAAATGAATTTATAAAATTTTATCCTCGCGCGTAACACATAAGAAACTAAAATTGGAATACCACAATAAAATAATTTATCTAAGCCTAATGACGTAATATTTCTTCTTTTAAATACAAAAACATCTGTCTCAGTACCAATTAATACAAAATGACTACGTCTGTGACGACAGCAGATTGATAATAAAGTAGTAGCTGACTCACAAACTTACATATAAATATTAAACCTCCTAGGGTTGAATATTCATTCCAGTAGAGACACTCATAGCGTCAACATGGCGGCCAAATTCTTATTTATCTGTGCTTTTACCGCCATTATTGCTGTCATGGCCGCTCAAGATTTCGATTGTAATTGTGACGATGTGGAACCGAAACATTTGTGGGAATACCTAAGAAAGATTTCTCAAGCTACTGATGAGGATTTTAGCGAAGAGGATAAAGAAGTGTACGCGGCTATTCCCGGCTTTTTGTCGCCACCTATTGCTTGCAATTGTTTTAATAATGACAGAAGAAAGCGATCTATCGTTTCAAATGAAGTACCAGCACATAAGGTGATGGATCTCGATAAGGAAGATGTGAGCACCACTACGAAAGCACCCAAGAGACACCATGAGACCATAGACTCCCGTGGGTGTCCTTATAAATACGTAAGGATCGGATACTGGTGTGTGCCCGAAGCAGACCTTGATTATATGGAGTAAAAGTGATTCTAGTGAAAATAACGGCTCTTTCAAAAATATTTAAAAAAAGAAATGTTTCGTCGCCATATTGGAGTAAAAATACTCAAAATAGTGATTGTGAAATTAAAAAAGTAGGAATTTTATGTGCATCCATGATCTCTAATCTGTATTAAAAATTACCAGGTCACCTATCAACGCCCAGATGAAACCCTTGAACCTAGAAACTTGAATTGTTTTGGGTAAGCTAACCCTTATAATTTTGTCACCCATTATGAAAGGGGTTTTCAAAATTCCATCCCCGATAAAATGGGGGCTGGGCACATCTAACTCTTAACACTAGCTTTTAATGTTCATTGATTGTGATTTATGAGATAGGGTTAAAAACATACCATCATCTTACTATGATTTAGATACCTATATAATTTACCAGATTAGATTCGTACCATGACCAGTTATTATTGTAAGTACTGGTACGTTTTGTACCTGGTACAGATTTTCGGTAGGTACTAAATTTGACAACCCTTGGTTTTATAATATTTTTAATTATGTGCAAAAAGTATTAAACCCATAATACCTATCTTTATGATAATAATATGATGAACTTGACACTGTTCTAAGTGTCAAAATCTGCATTTAATTATAGTAAATACAGATTAATAAGTAATTTTAATTTAGAAGAATTTCATACCAAATGTATTTAGTGAGATTATTTTAATTTATATGTTAGTAAATATTGCCTAGTCGATTTTATAATTTGATTCAAGTGACAAATTGAATAGATTATAAGTAGATTTAGTTATTTATAAGTTGAAATAATAAATTAATTAATTTTAAATAACAACATAAGTACTTCTTTTTATTCAACTTGGGACTTGCATCTTCGGTTGTCTCATTAAGTTGAGCCTGATTGATCAAGGCTGCACCTGCACAAGCCTGGTAAGTCAAGCGTGATACTTCGAGATTGAGAAGCATCAGACGGGCTAAAAGGCCACATAGCCCGATTCATTTGCAGATTCGTACAAGAAATGCTTTAGATACCGTAAAATGGTAGATACCCATATAAAATTTTTCATCTGCATTTCATTTCATAACCCAATCATATCTGATTATTGATGCTGCTACTCTGAAAAATATACGGGAACGCATCGAAATGAAATGAAACAATAACAAACGCATTGAAATGAAACATTTTTGATCAGTTTATGGAACATACAATGTTGCCTTTTTAGCCCCGCAGGTTAGTGCAATGTCTGTCTTGAAAATGACTGATTTGGCCTTGGCTACTGCTCTACAAAAGACCGGGTATAAATATCTGTATATTAAGCGTAGCTTAGGTTGGGAGTCCTGGGGTATCCTTCCGAGGGCTTACCTGGGGCTCACAACCGTAGGCTGTTAGGTAGAATACGTGAGGTTTTTAGTAGGCATAGCATCTCTGTAAGATTTTCCCCACGTTAAAAAAAACATAAAAGGTGTTCCGCTTAGACAGGCTGAAGGATCAGCTGGCCTAAAAAGGCAACATTGTTTCTTTCATAATATGAAACATACAATTCATATAATTCGAAGAACAAAACATTTAAAACATTCTAATCATTTAATGTTTCATAACATGAAACATTAAATGTTTGTAAGCCCTCAGTTCTATAAAACCATCATAGGTATAACAATAAGTGCAAGAGTTTGTAAATGTGGTTGTGTCTCATTCACACACAAAAACCACGGCTAAAACCCTAACCCATTTTGGCTAAAATTAGATAGGGAATAAGTTCTTAAGTCACTGGCAATAACTAACAATATTGTGCAAAACTTAATAAGCTATTTCTTACACAATTGAAATCTTGTGTAAAATATTGTACGAGATAGTCCTAAGAATACCATACATAAAGATAATCTTATAGCTGTGAAGCGTGACTAGTGCTTGAGATACCTAAGAGATTTAAGGCTTGTATGTCCGAAAGAGACTCATCTTGGGGTGAACTTGATACTAGGAAATATTCTTCAATTTGATCTGATAAAACTATATTATTGTAATTTATTAGATAGTCTTGCTTTTTTAACGTATCAAAACACGATTAGGAAAACTTTGTTCGATCGAAATCGCTCTCGAAAAATATGAAATACTAGAGGATGTGCGCGGCTTCGCCCGCGTGAAATTTGGTTCCCGTTCCCGCTTCCCGTAGGAACATTTTCTCGAGATAAATAGTAGCCTATGTGTTATTCCAGACTATACTCTATTCCTGTACCAAATTTCAGTCAGATCCATTCAGCCGTTAGAGCGTGATTGAGTAACAAACATCCAAACATCCAAACATCCAAACATCCAAACATCTTCACAAACTTTCACATTTGTAATATTAGTAGGATAGTAGGATTGTAGGAAGTAGGATTGCAAAAATCTTAACAAGTAATGTACTTTTTTTATCTAAATAAATAAGTTTAATTCTCATAAAAACTTGTCATAAAATAGATATAGGTATTTAGAACAATATTTTACGTACTGCTCGTTCGCTCTAACTTTGCCGCTCGGCTCTATACTAAAGTCGAATTTTTAATTAGACGAAGTAAATTGACAGCAACTAATGTCACTTCTTCATACAATGTTGCTTATTTTCTATGACTAAGTGACATTAGCTACTGTCAATTTACTTCGTCTAATTAACAATTCGGGTATACGCCTCTACGCCAACGGCAAAGTTAGAGCGAACGGGTAGTATAGATTTTTTCTTAAAACCCCTCAGTTTTATAACATTAACATAATGTATTGGAATCGAATGAAATCCGGCAAAAGCGTACGCTGCAATCGTTCGAATTGCCTTAGGATTTGTCGAGGTCGAACATTGCAACCTTAAACGGAGATATTCCCATACAGCTCAGAACGGACGTTCCTATGTGCATTCCACGTATAGGCAGACCTGAATCATCACTGCATACTTTTATTTCCCTTCTTTCTTTTGTTGAAAGCCGACATAACCTTATTAAATTTTAGCTACAAGAAAGTAGTAAGTTTTATTTTTGATCTAGACGACTGATAAACATACTTAAATATTTGTAAATACATAGGTACAAATTATACACTAGCGGACGTCACGCGGTTTCACCAGCGTACGTTCACCGGGAAGAGTTTAGCTTTCCAACAGTGGAAGAATTTTTCATATTGGTCTAGTAGTTTCGGAGCCTATTCGAATCAAACAAACAAAGAAACAAACAATCAAATCTTTCCTCTTCATAATATTGGTATAGATAAATATAAGTCTGTCTTATTTGCTCTATGCAGGAAATACTCGATTCTACCAAAAACGAGCAATATTTTACAAGTCTATGCTTTGAATCTTTTACCAATGGATATTATAATAAGTAGTACTAGCTGGTGCCATTTGAAAATTTGTTCCCGTTCCTGCTTCCCGTACGAAAGTACTCCCGGGATAAAAAGTAGCCTATGTGTTATTCCAGACTATAATGTATGCCAATACCAAATTTCAGCTAGATCCGTTCAGCCGTTCGAGCGTGAAAGAGTAACAAACATTCACACTTACAAACTTAAGCATTTATAATATTAGTAAGATTAAGCAACATTTCCTTATCGAGGAAGGAAACTACATCATTTTTGAAAACTTCCTGAGGCATCCTTCTGGGCTTACCCAGTGCTCCGTAGGCAGTGATAGGTCACGTGTGGTTCTAGTCGATAAGAGTCCGGCATAGCATCTATGAGGAAGAAAAATAATCTGACAAGGTAAAAATAATCTCTTTTGCTACTTTAGCAGTAAAATTATCTAGTTTTAAAATGATGTAAGACGGGAAGGAAGGAAGGTTCCGTATGAATAGTCATGAAATACCCAAACTGACTCACTACAGTCTCAATTGGTCGTGCCCATTAGCGATATAATAGCCGGCACGAATACTTTGTTTTGTTAGAACGAGTCCGGGAGCATAGATTTGTGTGTTTGATAGCGCTGAGTCTCGGTTGCAAGCTTTTTTTTTAAGTGAGGGAATATTTTTAATGAATGCTATGCCGGACTCCTACCGACTAAAAAACCTCACGTAACGCCCAACTGCTTACGGTTGGGAGCCCCGGGTAAGCCCGTTCACAGTTATTATTTAAATTTATGGTTGGCTTATTGATCTGGTTTTATCTAAAACTAGCTGATGCGCGCGGCTTCGCCCGCGTGAAATTTGGTTCCCGTTCCCGCTTCTTGTGGGAACATTTTTCCGGGATAAAAAGTAGCCTATGTGTTATTCCGGACTATAATCTACCCCGGTTCCAAATTTCAGCCCGATCCGTTCAGCCCTTAGAGCGTGATTGAGTAACAAACATCCAAACATCCAAACATCTTCACAAACTTTCACATTTATAGTAGGATAGTAGGAAGTAGGATAGTAGGATGATCGACGTCTGAGCTCCCAACATTTAGAAAAACTTTAGTCAGAAATAAAATCCTAAAATAAAAATGCTGTTTAAGAGTACACCTGACGCTAATCGATGAAAAGAAGATAGCAAATTCATTTTACTGATAGATACATGCGAACACACAAACAAGCAAACAAAAATATATTTATTTTACTTAGGCATATACAGATGCACTTGTAAAACGTCCAGAAAACTGAACGAACGGTGTTTGTCCGTTTTTAACGTATTATCATGCTACTCTTATATCCAAGGGAGCGGAGCAGTCATCGCAGGGTGGCGCAGAACCAAGTGTAACGGTGAACATTCGCATTGGAACAGGTCTCCGACTGGCACTGGTCTGCCATAGGCTGATTTGATTGACCCAATGCCATAAAGGGTGAACGTAAAGAATAACCTTTCGTTAGCGGACAAAAACTGTCAAATTTGCATATCTGCGGCGTCCGCTCAGCAGACTTTACACAGATAGGGTATTTTTAGGGTATAATTTTAAGAATAGTCCCTGTCCCTGTCGTTTACAGCAGAGCAATGTTAGGTTAGAAGAGATGCGGTTAATTTCAAGGCGATTTCCGACAAGTGAAATGTGCAAGATGAAAAATGCGTTACTACTTTTTAACTTTAGTTGTTCTTTGTATACCATAACCTACACTGTTAGAAGAGATGAGGTTTATTTCAAGGCGATTTCCGACAAGTGAAATGTGCAAGATGAAAAATGCGTCAATACTTTTTAACTTTAGATACCTATTCTTCATATAGGTACCACAACCTATACTAGATCTATTTCAACTAGCATGTCTTTAAGATCCATTTTTCATAAAAATAGTTTGAGGTATTTATTTTAGATGTCCATAAAAATAAGGCAGTACTGTCCGAGGTACAATATATGCGAACGGACTATATCTCTCCTTCTGATATAGAGGCAATAGCAAGGCTTCATCTCAGCTATAGGCATTGCCGAGTTGGATCGAACAGGCGCACGCGCCGATATGTGGTAGGCTGCTGGTAAGAGTTTTTTCAAACATCTCTTAAGGCTTGTATATTCGAAAGAGACTCATCTTGGGGTGAACTTTATACTAGGAAATAGTCTTTGATTCGATATGATAAAACTATATTATTGTAATTTATTAGATACTCTTGCTTTTTTAACAGTTCAAAATACGATTAGGAAAATGTTATTCGATCGAAATCGCTCTCGAAAAATGAGAAATATTGCAAAAATCTTAACAAGTAAGTTTTATTTTCATCTAAATAAATTAGCTTAATCTTCATAAAAAATTGTCATAAAATAGATACAGGTATTTTGAACAATATTTGACGGCTAGATTTTTTCTTAAAACCCCTCAGATTTTATAACAGTAATATATTAGAATCGAATGAAATCCGGCAAAAGCGTACGCTGCAATCCTTCGAATCGCCTTAGGATTTGTCAAGGTCGAATACGGAAGCCCGAAGGCTTTCAATTTGGCTTCAAAACAACCATGTTACTGATAGCTGAGACTAAAATAAAATGAAATCAAATTTATTCCCTTTGAAATTTAAAAAAAAAAATTAGGTTTGTCAAAATTTTTGTGACTCTACTAGGGGCACTTTTTTTTTTTTTTTTTTTTTTTTTTTTCTAGCATTTCTACCTTGGGCAGAGGCATATCCACGACAGGTTTTTACTACTACTTATATAGATCTTGCCACTTGGGCTATTTTTCGCTTCTCTATTTTTATACTTTATCCTTTCACCCTTTCATAAATTTTAGCATTATTAGCACTCTTTTCTTCTCCTATTTCTCTTTCACTCTACAATTTCTATCTATCATTCTTCTTCTTGCATTTTTTCTTACTTTGACATTCATCGACTTTCGCACTTTCATACCGTGGGAGGAGGGATATTTATTTTTTTATTTATATCCTGTATCTTAAATACCTACTTAGACATACTATATAATATAATGCATACTAAACACATTCATACATACATACTTACATATTTATACATACTCAGACAATTAGAGACTATTATCGTTTCAACCATAGATTTAGAATGTACAAGATGAACAGTGTCAAACTGAAGACGAGACCAAAAATGAAAGATCTATGTGTGGGTTAAATAGTGTTGTTGAATGGTCACACCTATGTTATCGATAAAAGTATCTGTATAAATGGATGGAATGGAAATGAAACTTCTAAGCACACAAAGTGCTTAGAAGTTTCATCTCCAACTTCTTGTTTTGGGGAATTAATTGTTAATTTGAATGTAAAAATGGGATTATATGGGGTAACTCGTAATAGTAGAAATTCTGTAGTGATTTTACGAATTTTGATTCAGTGTGTGAATGTGAGAATACACCTTTAACATGTAATTTATGGCATTGTACATTGCATTGTTGCCGTACATATATATTTTGCCAATTGAATTTGAAATTTTACTAAAAATCCAACTCTTATCGTAATACTAAACCTAGAAACTCATTTATTATTGAACCCTAGTAACAATAAAAGATATTACTCGTAGATTTTTTTAAATATATTAACCTCGTCAAATTGACGTCGCCACTGATGGAAACTAATGGAAAGCCGTGGCGCATCCAGCGAATGGGGGCCATGCTTACAGCACACAAGACTTCTGACAGTAGTCCTCAAGTTGGCGGCCCTATGATGTGCCTCTTCACGCTCCGCTTGTAGAACCCGGGATTGTAAAATGAGGGAAACACATGTGCGGGCAGGTCGTTGTAGGATTTTGTAGTTCGACAGAGGAACGATCTTTTGAAACGCTCAGTTCTGGCGAAGATTCTCTCCGCTATATATGAGTGGCACCTCTGCCCGACGTGTTGTTCGGAATCGGAAAGGAGATGGTGGGATCAGGTTGAAGAGCCCTTCAGAACATTCGCCGTGATACATTCAGTAGAAGGCAGCCAAGGACGCTATGGTTCTTTGCTGCGCTAACGGCTCGAGGCTTACCGTCATCTTAGGACAACCTATAATTGAAATCGGATAACACGTCTCTGCATAGCGCCAAGCGCGTCCAGTAAGTACCTCGCACAGTCATCCCAAAGGTGAGAACAGTATTCGACGCAGAGGCTAATCTGCGCCTTGCACAGCATACATCCCGGTGTGGCGTGGAGTACCTTAAGTGAAGTAAAATTATAAAAATTCAACTCAAAATGGATCAAAAATTTTGGAAATATTATATTAAAATAGGCACAAAACCCTAAAAAAAGGTTTAAATAACACAGTTCGAGTAAAAATCAATCATATTTATAGTAAATTAAATCCAGATAAGTTTGTTTGTAGCAATGCCACTATAATGAACTATCGACATCCTTATCGATACCTACCCATGACTATTTTACTGTAAACAGCCCTTTCTATTTCTGCCTTATTTATCCTCCAAAAATGCATTTACACATTAAATATTGTGTTATGTATGAAAGAAAATGCATAATCTACGTTATGAGTTGGACTTTCAGTGAAATTTTACATCCAATTTGGCAAAATATGTACGTCAAAAATGGAATGAACGAAGTCACAAATGACCTGTTAAACGAGTCTTTCTTCGTATAATTGCGTTTTGTAATATCCTATTCACACACTAAACACGACAATATTGTTGATAATATAAAATTTTCTATTTTAATCGTAAGATCACTACAGATTATTGGATATTATGAATAACATAGAGCCGCCATAGGATCCCAGCGGGCTCAGCGATTCAAAATACTGACATATGAGTACACAATTTGCTTTCTCTTTTCCTCTCGAGCTAAGTGCTATGGATAATGAGGTCTCCCTCGCACGCTTTGTATATCTATTGAGAGTAGCGAAAAATTCTAAATCTATGGTTTCAACAGTTTTTCTTGATACTAGGTTTGCTTTCTACTTACTATACAATAAATTTAGCTTACTACATTATATTCTCATCTAAAAAATAAATTTTGTTATACACTGGTTCCATGTACTAAACATTTAAATATCAACTATCAATACATATTTTAATTTTCTATACCTATAAATAAATATATACTCGTAATATACCAATGAAGTAAAATTATTTGCCAAAAAAAGTGTGACGTAATATATAATGAACTTATAACATAATATTTAAACTCTACTTATGTATACAAATATTAAAAACACTAATACATATCCGTCTACCAAAATTACAATTTCTTACACTTTGATAACTGTACATTTACAGACCAGAAATCCTTTCTTGCTACTTTATATTGCTTTGCGTCAATATGAAAGCATATTGCTTAAGCAATCCTTCCTTAAGTTCTGTTCCGGATGTTAACGATTTTTATTATATTTACTGCATACCTAAGAAACTGGTCCCTGTGATGTTTCAATAGATCTGGTAGAGCTGGTGCATCTATTGTCAAGCCGGTTTGTATTGCTAGATCCGTTCTGTCCGCGAGGTGTATAGGGCAGTCGGTCAGGAGATGGACGACCGTCTCCTCCACTCCAGGCTCGCAGGCACACGATGGGTCCTCCTTACACTTGAAACGAACCAAGTATCCGGAGAACCCACCGTGCCCCGTTAGTAGCTGGGTTGTGATGCCGGCGATCGTCATCTTGCGGACGGTGCTGTACGCTTCCACTGCACATGGGAGAAAAAGTTTTGTAACGGAGGCCTTCTCGCCCTCTCTGTACCTCTTGTTCCATTCGTCAAGCGTCCCCTGACGTAGGAGACGCTTCACGAATGAAACCGGGTACAGACCGTAGTCCGGTGCCTTCTTCAACTTCAGAGCCGCTTCCTTTGCGAGTTCATCCGCTCGCTCGTTACCCTCCAATCCTGCGTGGGCCTTGACCCAGAATAAGGATATCTCCTTACCCTGGGCCCTGCCAAGATGAATTGCGGCTCTGGCTTGCACTGCCAGGGTATGGAGGGCATGACGGTTTGTAACCGTCAAGAGAGCGGCTCTGCTGTCGCTGAAGACTCCGAACATGGACGCGCCTCGCCTGAGGATCTCACTGGTCGCTTTGCATAGCGCCAGGAGTTCGGCCTGGTATACGGTGCAATGGGGCGAGAGAGCAAGTTTGAGGGCCTTGGTTTCGGCCTCCCTATTCCAAAATGATAGGGCAGCGCCGACTCGGCCTTCAATCTTGCTCCCATCCGTGAAGATGCGCACCTCAAAGCGGTTTGCATCGTTCAACTGCCCCTCGTCTACCAGACTGGTGAACCCCAAAGACGCATGCTCCGCGGGGTGAGGTGCCTCTATCGCTGGGGACATTCGCTCGACCTCCCAGTCTCCCAGCCATGACTGGCCCACCCCTCTCTTGGCCTCATATAATGAGGCCACCTCACGAACTCTGAGGTCCAGAGGGAGTAGACCAGCCAAGACCAGCGCCGAGTTCAGGGAGACCGTGCGATATGCCTTGCACAGCTTTTGGGCGAAACCGCGCTGTACCACGTTCAGTTGTTTTTGGACACAAACCTTTCTCACCGATGTGTGCCAAGCACTGGCTGCGTACAACATCGTCGGCTCCACGGCCGCGGTGTAAATCGTCTGGATCACCTCGGGGTGAAGCACGGAAATGCTCAAATAAATGTCACAAAGTGGTCACATGGACGGTGACCCAAGGACCGGCCATAGTGAATGTTGCTTATTGCAGTGATCGTTTACGGGCACAGAGCGTACTCTGTGCCCGTAAACGATCACTGCAATAAGCAACTTTCCCGTAGGCCATGAGCGCTTCTCACGAGAGTGGCACATAGTGCTTATAACATTAAAACCTATACCTATGTAAATGAATCATCCTTCTTTACAGGAAAATTTAGGACATTATACGTTCGCCCAGAATGATTCAACATCTCAAGAAATCTCAAGGCTGAATTTCAACAAATTAACATTCAAAACATAATGTTACGAGCAAAATGATTAATGCGGGCATTATGCATAATGCCCGGCTAAATCGGGAATAGTGATTAATTCTTTTAAATTTCAGTTTTTCATACCACTAAGGTGGCAGACAGGCATACAGCCCACTAGAAGGACTGGTGGTCACCGTAGCATATGAACGTTTGCAACACCGGAGGCCTTAAAAACCTTTATTATCACACTTCCCACAAAGTATACAAACTTTGGGGGAAGGGGAGAGAAGGTAGTGAAAAAATAGGAGGTGCGAGGGTACCTCTCTCTCCTTCCTCCCCCTTTTTCATTGTTATCCTTAACCTAACCAACTGATGCTGGGTGTTATTAGACTTTGATTGTCTAACAACCTAAATTTGATTAATGAAATGTTTATTATCACATTGCCCGTTCGTATTGGGCATTGTGCATAATGCCCGATTATTCACTTGGTTCATTACATATAGATATATACTGTGACATTATATTTCGCTAATTTATTGGTCACGGTGCTCCATGATTCAACATCAAAGGAAATTACGACCATACACACGCGGGAGATCTTAATCACAATGGAATTGGGTAAAACCATGGCATATGATATTTTTCATTAGATGGCGCCCACGTGGAGTTTTACTAACAGTACAGCTTTAAACGGGAACTTATTCCCGGGATAAAAAGTGTTGCCTATGCGATATTCCAGATTATAAATACTATCCCTGTACCAAATGACAGTCAGATCCGTTCAGTTGTTAGAGCGTGAACGAGTTACAAACATCCACACATCTACACATTACCACTCACAAACTTTCGCATTTATAATATTAGTAAGATAATACATACATGCGTATATAGTCACACCTCTTAGCGGTAGGCACAGGCATAATACACGGTCCAGGGACATCCTTCCGAGGGCTTACCCGGGGCTCACAACCATAGGCTGTTGGGCGTTACGTGAGGTTTTTTAGTCAGTAGGAGTCCGGCAAAACATTCATGAGGATTTTCCCACACGTAAAAAAAATGCATAATACACGCACTTATTTTCATCAGTTGTATTTGTCCCACGTAATAATTAAGTAAGTGTTCGTTTGTCCCTATTGCAACGTTGAAACCATAGATATAGGAATGACTGCAGAATAATTTTCATATACATTTTTTTCATACTCAAATTGTTTAACCTTAACTTTACCCTCCATAGTTGAAAAAGAGAGGAGCATGTTATGGCTAATTGGCTACCTGCAGTCGTTTGTAACAAACAATGACCAAAAGAAATTCTCTTCGGTTCATAAATGAAGCCGTCATAAATATGCCATGCCTCGAAACACACAAACTTAATTGACTTACCTCTTTTTTAAAGTTTGTTAAAATTATGCATAAATTATCTAGGATACCATAGTTTCCAAGCAACCAGAAATCTTACTTCTTACTAATATAATAAATGCGAAAGTTTGTGAGTGTGGATGTTTGTTACTCTTTCACGTTCAAACCGCTGAACGGATCGGGTTCAAATTTGGTACCGAGATACAATATAGTCTGGAATAACACATAGGCTACTTTTTATTCCGGTAATAAGTTCCCGCGGAAACAATATTACGCAGGCGAAGCTGCGGGCATCAGCTAGTTAATTATATATAAATTACCTACGTTTACAGTAGATTATCGTTTTAAACTGAGAGTATCGTCGCAAAATGAGGAAAATTTTCAAAATACTTTGACCGGTATTATGACGCAATGGGGAAACTAAGATATATGTATCTAATTGAGGCTTGGTCTTCCCAAGATGTCATCTATACAGTTACCTTTTATATAATACTAGCCATGTCCCACGACTTTGTCTGGAACATACTAAGGACCCTATAGCAACCATTTAAGGCTTGAATGTTCGAAAGAGACTCATCTTGGGGTGAACTTAATACTAGAAAATAATCTTCGATTTGATCTGATAAAACTATAATATTGTAATTTATTAAATACTCTTGCTTTTTTAACGTATCAAAACACGATAAGGAATACTATGTTCGATCGAAATCGCTCTCGAAAAATGAGAAATACTGCAAAAATCTTAACAAGTAATGTACTTTTTTTATCTGAATAAATGAGTTTAATTCTCATAAAAAACTTGTCATAAAATAGATATAGGTCTTTAGAACAATATTTTACGTATAGATTTTTTCTTAAAAGCCCTCAAATTTTATAACAGTAATATAATGTATTAGAATCGAATGAAATCCGGCAAAAGCGTACACTGCAATCGTTCGAATTGCCTTAGGATTTTTCAAGGTCGAACATTGCAGCCTTAAGTCGTACAATGCCCGTATTAGGAAAAGTGCTTTTCTAGACAATGTATTTTCTGTAAAGACTTTTCGGAAAGTGTTTTCGTTAAACTGTTTTTCGACGGAAAGTTCTTTTGAAGACTTTTTTCGACGAAATGTATGAATTTACAATAATGTATGAAAATCTGAGAGATTTGATGATGTTTATTAATACCGCTTCTCTCCCTTGGGCAGTAGCGTGATGATATAATAGCCTATGTTACTTCAGAACATTATTTGATTTTTCATTCAAATACTTAAGAAAACTTACATTCACATAGTCACACGTTTATCCCAAAAGGGGTAGGCAGAGGCTTAGTATACGCCCAAATTTCACCTTAAAGTTTTATGTCCCACGTAATAGGTGGTGAGCCCATTGCCGTGTTGAAATGGACAGGCGCAGGTCGCCGCGACCTGCAGTTGAAATTTTCAAGCCGCCCATAGGGCCTTCAACTAGGCTTAACGATTTTACTGACAACCGGGTTTCATTTCGAGTTTTCCTTCTCTTTCTCTCTCTTTCTTCTCTCATCTTTTGCGGAAGTGTTCCCTGAGTCGCCTCTTACGACACCCTCGGGATGTATTGGGGTGGCGACATTTTGTACTCGTACTCGTCGCAACACGGGACCCCGTCGCCACACGTGGCAAACAAACTTTATCCCTATTTATTATTAGTTATGGTTTACTCGTTGTTGTGCAATGGTTGGCAACTACAACAATAGTGGTAGTGCATCGGCCAAGTCCATGAAATTTATTACAACATAATTAATACTTGTTTTGAGACACAGCACAGGAGTAATGCCTACCTATTACATTAACAGATTATGTAATGTACATAAAATTTGTATAAATATGTATAACATAAAAATATCTCATTGCTATCAGATGGTTTGTGCATCAGGTAACTTTGCAAACAATTGTGTCGCACTTGCAATTTCAACTTAATGTTTATGAAATAGATGTACCTATTTCTAAAGTCTTTACAGAAAATACATTGTCTAGAAAAACACTTTTCCTAATACGGGCATTGTACGACTTAAGGCTGCAATGTTCGACCTTGAAAAATCCTAAGGCAATTGCTACTACTTTTTACTATCCTTTGGGTGAATTAGCTTAGTCTTTACGTTGATTCCACAATTGAGAGCTTACCTATACTATAATTTTTCTTGTTCTTATTTTCTCATAAATCCTGGTCAATCCAAATTTAAAGCGTTACTTGATGACCTTGGGGACCCGCATTTGGAGTCACCATAAGATTTTTAAAAAATCTGAATGTCCCTCTTGGTCATAATTAAAATAACTTATAAATAATCCCTTGCATCGTCTGATATTTACTTCGGAGTTCGGACCATTCACATAGGAGCTCATTTAAAAATGGGAGTTTCCTAAAATCCTTTCGTAATTGGGTGCCTACGTCATGCGTGCGTTGGTTGATCACGCAGACAATGCTGTTTTTTTATTTCAATAGGCGTAATATAGTTCAATGTCTTGGAGTAACTTTTAATTTTTTTTTTCCTTATAAACTGGTTTGTATGTACAAGTACATTTATGAAGTTAATGAATAATTCACCATTTTTAACACAGTTTTTTTATTATAACAGTGTGTTTCTAGCAGTATATGTTGTCACATATACTTATATAGTCACGCCTTTTCCCAGCCGTTCAATGAAGCCTTCAACTTGGCCTCACCCCTACCACATTACTAGCAGCCTGGACTTATAGCTAAATCCTCAATGGCACGAAACGCTCGTATGTAAAAATGCCACAAGCATTTTCGTATCTCAGGGCCCCGATTCTCGCTTCATAGGACGTCCTATGAAGCGAGAATGTGTGGACGGAAATTTACGCGTGAAACGTCATTTGTCTCATTGGGAACGGCAAAATATTAGGCAGAATGGCGCTTCACCCGTAAATTTTCGTCCACGTATTCACATCGTGTAGTCGAGATCGAGAATCGGCGTCGAGGACTGATCAATACACACTGAACACAAAACTTTTTTTTTTTTTTTTTTTTTATATTCAGCTCGCCAAACTGACGTCGCCACCAGCCTGATGGTAAGAAAGCAGTGGCGCATCTAGCGATTGGGGGCCACTTCTTACAGTGGTCCTCAAGTTGGCGGCCCTGTGATGTGCCTCTTCACGCTCCTCTTGAAGAACCCGGGATTGTAAGATGAGGGAAAGACGTGTGCGGGCAGGTCGTTCCATGTTTTTATAGTTCGACAGAGGAACGATCTTGTGAAACGCTCGGTTCTGGCGAAGATTCTCTCCACTGTGTATGAGTGGCATCTCTGCCCGGCACGCGTTGTTCGGGATCGGAACTACCGGGGGCTTTAGGACAATAAAAAAAGAAAACCTTTTTAGATGTGTTTTATTAAAACTAATACAATTCAGTATTTTACTTAAAGTAAAAAAATAATCTTTGGTTTGATATTAACAATATCTAGTAATTCACATTTCTATGACCACTTCCTGTGATCCATTTTCTGTACACAATCAGTGACATAATTACAATTTCAGCAGTACAACTTTACTTTTTACTGCAACCTTAAAATGACACTATATTTCAGTAATATCATTACTTACTGATAGTAGAAAGGATAATTGTAGATTCTCGTACATGCATTGCTTTATTAAGTCTTTAAATCGTAGGGCCTAGTCCTTTAGATTTCAAAAAAGAAGGGCATTGGTATAAATGTCTCAATTTTGATATTCAACCACCGTCTGAGGAGCCTTTTCCTAATCCACTTGAGGTTGGCTGTCCAGTGTCCAGTCTAACTGCAATAGGACTGAACTTGAATATTTTCCTTGAAGCAACTTCCAACTGACCTTCAGAACCAGTTAACGATGTCGAAGTTCTATAATTTTGATTAACCATGAATGTGTACAATCCTTTCTTTGCTGGATGGGATATAACAGAAATCAGTCTTCTTTTTAAGTGCAAATATATCACAATAACACATTTTAATTCTTTTAAGCCTCAAATGGTGATCCACTGACCTTGTAAAACTGTCTTTCCCTTCAAGATACTCACTACATTTTCATACTACTCATAATCCAAAAGTTCTGATTCTTTAAAACAAAACTGTCCAACTCGGACATAGTTGACAGGACAGCGAGGATCAGTCTCCCAAATGTGGCTAGGGCTTTTCTTTTCATGACTGACTGGTTTCTTGACTTCATCCAATACTTCTATAGGCTTAGGATCCTCTACATCCGGCATGATCTTGCGTTTTGGTCGAGCCTTTTGGCAATCGCAGCCAACCAGCGGTGATAACACTCCTGGAAGAAAAGCGCTTCTGTCTTTCGACTTTTCTGCTTGTTTTGATAAACTTCTTAAATTTGACCACACCGTATTTTTATCCTGTTCGGAGTTGCACTGACAATCGGATGCTATGACTGTGGAAGTCACAGCAAGGAGGATTAACAGTTTTAAATACATGTTGACTAACACAACTTTGTGAGTGGAATGAATATAAGCGAGTCGATACGCGAGTTTAAATATTTTCCTGCTGAGTACTGACTCAGCAAGCAACTAGTTTATTATCACATTGCCCGTTCGTATTGGGCATTGTGCATGATGCCCGATTATTCACTTGGTTCATTGCATATACATATATACTGTGACATTATACTTCGCTAATTTATTGGTCACGGTGCTCGATGATTCAACATCAAAGGAAATTGCGACAACCATACACACGCAGGAGATCTTAATCACAATGAAATCGGGTAAAACCATGGCATATGATATTTTTTTATTAAGACGGCGCCCACGTGGAGTTTTACTTACGTTACAGCTTCAAACGGGAACTTATTCCCGGGATAAAAAGTGTTGCCTATGTGATATGCCAGATTATAAATACTATCCCTGTACCAAATGACAGTCAGATCCGTTTAGATGTTGGAGCGTGAAAGAGTAACAAACATCCACACATCTACACATTATCACTCATAAACTTTCGCATTTATAATATTAGAAAGAAAGTAAGAAAATACATTTATTAAACACACAAAGACTGCAAACTTAAATTTAGCTTCAACTATCTAATTAGTAAGATAATACATACGTGGATACAGTCACACCTCTTAGCGGTAGGCAGAGGCATAATACACGCCCTTATTTCATCAATTATATTTGTCCCACGTAATAAGTAAGTGTCCGTTTGTCCCTATTGCAACGTTGAAACTATACATAGAGGATAGACTGCAGAATAATTTTCGCAGACATTTTTTTCATCTTCAAGTTGTTTATTTTTGAATAAGAGAGGGGCAGGTTATGCCTAATTGGCTACCTGCAGTCGTTTATAACAAACAATGCTCAAAAGGAATTCCCTTCGGTTGATAAATGAAGACTTCATAATTATGCCTCGAAACACACAAACTTAATTGACATACCTCTTTTTTTAAAGTTTGTTAAAATTATGCATAAATTATCTAGGATACCATAGTTTCCAAGCAACCAGAAATTAAGTATATATGAATTACCTACGTTTACAGTAGATTATCGTTTTAAACTGAGAGTATCCCAAACGCGTCGTCGCAAAATGAGGAAAATTTTTCAAAATACTTTGACGCAATGGGGAAACTAAGATATGTGTATCTAATTGAGGCTTGGTCTTCCCAAGATGTCATCTATACAGTTAGGTACCTATTATATAATACTAGCCATGCCCCACAACTTTGTCTGGGACATACTAAGGACCTTATAGCAACCCAATGCCCGTATTAGGAAAAGTGTTTTTCTAGACAATGTATTTTCTGTAAAGACTTTTTGGAAAGTGTTTTCGATAAACTGTTTTTCGACGGAATGTTCTTTCGAAGAACTGTTTTCGACGAAATGTATGAATTTACAATAATGTATGAAAATCTGAAAGATTTGATGATGTTTATTAATACTGCTCCTCTTCCTCTCTCTCTCTTACTTTAGAACATTACTTGATTTTTCATTCAAACACTTAACAAACAAACATACATTCATATAGTCACACCTTTATCCCCAAAGGGGTAGGCAAAGGCATAGTATACGCCCACATTTCACTTTAAAGTCTCATGTCCCACGTAAAAGGTGGTGAGCCTATTACCGTGTTGAAATGGACACGCGCAGGTCACCGCGACCTGCAGTTGAAATTTTCAAGCCCCCCATAGGGCCTTCAACTTGACTTAACGATTGTCATTTTACTGACAACCGGGTTTCATTTCGAGTTTTCCTTCTCTACGCAATGGATCTTTTGCGGAAGTGTTCCCTTAGCCGCCTCTTATGACACCCTCGAAATGTATTGGGGTGGCGACATTTTATTCTCTTACCCGTCGCAACACGGTACCCCGTCGGCGTCACCACACGTGGCAAACAAACTTTATCCCTATTTATTATTAGTTATGGTTTACTCGTTGTTGTGCAATGGTTGGCAACCACAACAATAGTGGTAGTGCATGGGCCAAGTCCATGAAATTTAATACAACATAATTTATACTTGTTTTGTGACACAGCACAGGAGTAATGCCTACCTATTACATTAACAGATTATGTAATGTACCTAAAATTTGTATAAATATGTATAACATAAAAATATCTCATTGCTATCAGATGGTTTGTGCATCGGGTAACTTTGCAAACAATTGTGTCGCACTTGTAATTTCAACTTTATGTTTATGAAATAGATGTATTTCTTAACATTGCTACTACTTTTTACTATCTTCGATTTGGGCATTAGCTTAGTCTTTACGTTGATTCCACAAATGAGAGCTTATACCTATCATTTTTCTTGTTCTCATTTTCTCATAAATCCCGGTCAATTCAAATTTAAACCTTTTACTTAATGACCTTGGGTACTCGCATTTGGAGTTACCTTAAGATTTAACATTAAAACCTGAATATCCCTCTTAGTCATAATAAAAGAACTTATAATCCATTGCTTACTTCGGGGTTAAGACCATTCACGTAGGAGCTCATTTAAAAATGGGAGTTTCCTAAAATCCTTTCGTAATTGGGTGCCTACGTCATGCGTGCGTTGGTTGATCACGCAGACAAGATTTATCAATAGGCGTAATATAGTTCAATGTCTTGGAGTAACTTTTAATTTTTTATTTTCCTTATAAACTTGTTTGTATGTATGAGTACATATAACAAGTTAATAAATAATTCACCATTTTTAACACAGTTCTTTTTTTATTATAGCAGTGTGTTTCTAGCAGTATCTGTTGTCACATACCTATACTTATATAGTCACGCCTTTTTCCAGCCGTTCAATAAAGTCTTCAACTTGGCTTCACCTCTACCAGATTACTAGCAGCCTGGACTTATAGCAGAATCCTCAATGGCAAGAAACGCTCGTATGTAAAAATGCAGCACACATTTATCGTATCTCATGGCCCCGATTCTCGTTTCATAGGACGTCCTATGAAGCGAGAATGTGTGGACGGAAATTTCATCTGTCTCATTGGGAACGGCAAAATATGAGACAGATGACGTTTCACCCGTACATTTTCGTCCACGTATTCACATCGTGTAGTCGAGATCGAGAATCGGCGTCGAGGACTGATCATGACACACTGAATACAAAACTACCGGGGGCTTCAGGAGAATAAAAAAAGAAAACCTTTTTAGACTTGTTTTAATAAAACTAATACAATTAAGTATTTTACTTAAAGTTTAAAAATAATCTTTGGTTTGATTACACAATATCTAGTAATTCACATTTCTATACCTTTTTCCCGTAATCCATTTTCTGCACACAATCAGTGACATATTTACAATCTCAGCAGTACAACTTTACTTTTTACTGCAACCTTAAAATGACACTATATTTCAGTAATATCATTACTTACTGATAGTAGAAAGGATAATTTGTAGATTCTCGTACATGCATTGCTTTATTAAGTCTTTAAATCGTAGGGTCTAGTCCTTTAGATTTTAAAAAAGAAGGTCATTGGTATAAATGTCTCAATTTTGATATTCAACCACCGTCTGAGGAGCCTTTTCCCAATTCACTTGAGATTGGCTGTCCAGTGTCCAGTCTAACTGCAATAGGACTGAACTTGGATATTTTCCTTGAAGCAACTTCCAACTGACCTTCAGAACCAGTTAACGATGTCGAAGTTCTATAATTTTGATTAACCATGAATGTGTACAATCCTTTCTTTGCTGGATGGGATATAACAGAAATCAGTCTTCTTTTTAAGTGCAAATATATCACAATAACACATTTTAATTCTTTTAAGCCTCAAATGGTGACCCACTGACCTTGTAAAACTGTCTTTCCCTTCAAGATACTCACTACATTTTCATACTACTCATAATCCAAAAGTTCTGATTCTTTAAAACAAAACTGTCCAACTCTAACATAGTTGACAGGACAGCTAGGATCAGTCTCCCAAATGTGGCTAGGGATTTTCTTTTCATGACTGACTGGTTTCTTGACTTCATCCAATACTTCTATAGGCTTAGGATCCTCTACATCCGGCATGATCTTGCGTTTTGGTCGAGCCTTTTGGCAATCGCAGCCAACCAGCGGTGATAACACTCCTGGAAGAACGTAGAAAGCGCTTTTGTCTTTCGACTTTTCCGCTTGTTTCGATAAACTTCTTAAATATGACCACACCGCTTTTTTATCCTGTTCGGAGTTGCACTGACAATCGGATGCTATGACTGTGGAAGTCACAGCAAGGAGGATTAACAGGTTAAAATACATGTTGACTAACACAACTTTGTGAGTGGAATGGATATAAGCGAGTCGAAACGTGAGTTTAAATATTTTCCTGTAGAGAACTGACTCAGCGAGCAACTAGTTTATGTGGCATTTATTATAATTATATTATGTTCTTTAGAATAATTAGTTATAATATACAATTATGTGGTTACAGTAGTAAACAATAGATTGTTATTTACTTGTAATTAAAATTGTAGTTTGTGTGTAGATTTTCCTTGAATTTATGTAGTGGTCAGGATGGGGCGGAAGAGAACCACCTTTTCATACAGAATAGTACGTACATACAAGGCGAATTACTATTTTAGCCATGCTATTTTTTAATACTGAGATAGCAAATAAGCATGCAACATTACTGGCCTAAAGTGGTTAGCACCTTAGCGTATGGTAGATGATATCAGAGAGAATCTTACCATATAAATCAGTAAAACTTCAAATATCTGTGTGATCGTTTACAAAACGCTGAGATAGTGGGGCTATGAACCCTTCAAAAAATTGTCCTTCACCTGTCCACTTTATAAGGAAATAAAATTAATTCAGCTCAGAAATAAACCGAAAAAGGAGGAGTGGGTATCGTGGCCTTTTTTGTAATAATCCGGTTTTAAATTGGATTTTAGAGTTCCTTACCCAAATAGTGAAAACGGGACCTTATAACTGAGATTTCGCTGTCTGTCTGTCTGTCTGAGAGGTTCCAAACTGTATCTGATCTCATGAACCGCCTAAACTAGACCATTGACATTTTTAGAACAAATACTAAAGACAAAAATAAAAAGACGTGTGGCACTCGGGGACTGCCGCGGTAAAGCTATTACATAGCATTTTTTATCAACTATGCTAGTATAATTATTTCTATATAAGAATACTAGCTGATGCCCGCAGCTTCGCCCGCGTAAAATTTGTTCCCGCGGGAAGTTATTCACGGGATAAAAGGTAGCCTATGTGTTATTCCAGACTATAATGTATCTCTGTACCAAATTTCAGCCCGATCCGTTCAGCGGTTTGAGCGTGAAAGAGTAACAAACATCCACACTCACAAACTTTCGCATTTATAATATTACTAGCTGATGCGCGCGGCTTCGCCCGCGTGAAATTTGGATCCCGTTCCCGCTTCCCATGGGAACATTTTCCCGGGATAAAAAGTAGCCTATGTGTTATTCCGCACTATATTCTACCACGGTACTAAATTTCAGCCAGATCCATTCAGCCGTTAGAGCGTGATTGAGTAACAAACATCCAAACATCTAAACATCCAAACATCTTCACAAACTTTCACATTTATAATATTAGTAGGAAGTAGGATAGTAGGATAGGATAGTAGGATATATAAGTAAGATTTTAAGGCCTATGTTCAACAAAGTAAAGTACCAAGTACCTACTTGACTGTCGACATTTGGGCTTTTGGACTTTTGGACTTTTGGACTGTTGGACTGTTGGACTTTTGTACTGTTGGACTGTTGGACTTTTGGACTTTTGGAGTATTGGACTATTGGACTTTTGGACTTTTGTACTTCTGGACTTTTGGACTTCGGTTTTTTAGACTTTTGGACTTTTTACTTCGGACTTTTGGACTTTTTGGACTTAAAAGTCGTACCAAAAGTCCCAATAGTCCCAAAAGTTCCAAAAGTCCCAAAAGTCCCAATAGTCCCAAAAGTTCCAAAAGTCCCAAAAGTCCCAAAAGTCCCAAAAGACCCAAAAGTCCCAAAAGACCCAAAAGTCCCAAAAGTCCCAAAAGACCCAAAAGTCCCAAAAGTCCCAAAAGTCCCAAAAACTCCCAAAAGACCCAAAAGTCTTTGCTTAAATTCAGCAACACTTTTCAGCACTGCGCCATCGAGACGCATCGCAGGTACACGGCAAGGCTTGTTTTTTTTGTTGAATATACCTAAAAACTTTAAAATAATTATAAAATATCCTGGTGTTATCGGCTTTCTTCAGAGGTATCCATCTTCGATTCTTCAATCCTAACGTACAACAGTTACGGATAACCAGGATAGGATTGACGAATCGAACTCCTCATCGGAGGAAATTTGGATGTAGGAGAAGAACAATATCTGTACCCTCCAGATTCTTATTTGCCTGCCTCGGTGGCATTCGGTAATATAACTGACTGTCGCGCTGGGGTCCTGGGTTCGATTCCCGGGCAGGCCAAAAAATCGTGGGATCTACCAATGTTTGTTTCGAAGATTTGATGTTTTCTAAGTATAATATGTATAAATAAATAGATAAATTCTTTATTGCCATTAATTGTGTACATACATGAAATTGAAATTCCCTGATACCTGCGCTAGTACAAACTGTGTTGCGATATCAGTGTTCTCGCCTAAAATATTGATACTTGACAATATGTTTACACAGAACTATTAAAATATTAAAATTGTTTCCTACTATAAACTTATAATAATTAGACATAGAAAAAACGATAAAATATGAAACAAAACCAATACAAAATCTTAAAGCATGCTTAGGCTTTCGTGTGTGTGCGTGCGTGTGCGTGTGTGTATGTGTGTATGAGTGTCTGTGTGTATCTGTGTGTGTGTGTGTGTGTCTGTGTGTATGTGTGTCTCTCTCTGTGTGTGTGTTTGTGTGTGTGTGTGTCTGTGTGTGTGTGTGTCTGTGTGTGTGTGTGTGTGTCTGTGTGTGTGTGTGTGTGTGTTTGTGTGCGTGTGTGTGTGAGTGTGCGTGAGTGTGTGTGAGTGTGTGTGTGTGTGTGAGTGAGTGTGTGTGTGTGGGAGTGTGTGTGTGTGTGTGTGTGTGTGTTTGTTGCATGTATGTTTATGTGAGTTGATTTTAAAGAACTTGTAGAAGGTCTTCCACAGATTCATATTCCATTGGTTTTAATCACTCAGTTACTGCCGTTTTAAATTCTCCGTATGTAGGCATACTTAGAAATTATATGAGTATGTATAAAAAAGTTTTAATTAGATCGCAAAGAAAATGTCCAAAAGCCAAAGTACTTGAAGCAAAGTCGTTGATATACCTAATTAGAGATAATAGAAAAACCTCGCAGAACTTCAGAACAATACACACTCACACAGTACTGTTTTACGATTACCGATTATAATTATTTAAAGTTAAAGTTCATTTTTAAATAATTTATTATACTATTAAACTTAAACTAATTGTTGTCAAACTGATTATGATTAAACCTCTTTTCATAATCAATAAGCGAGTACAACCGTTAAACAACACTATGCCAAAGACAAACAACACTGAGAAAAAAATAATTTAATGACAAGCAAGAATGACAGGTTTCAATTTTTATCATCGAAGTATTTTTAATGAAATTATTCTTTATTCTAAAGGTAAATTAGTGTCGAAATGGCCGCATAAATCTGGTTCCTTAAAACAAATATTATCAGGATTGATATTTAAATGTAAGTAATTATGGAGAGTCGAGATCCAATCTGTTTGTTTACTACATTGTTTGAATCTGTTGAATTCCACTATACCTATATGAAGTGCTCGATACACGAACGTGGCCGAAGGTAGCCGAGAGTGTGATTCGTTTTCGTGACAGAATTTCTGGATTCGGTCTCCACGCAAGGCCCGCGATAGAAGCTATGCAATAGCTTAATAATGAAGTCCCATACAACATACGTATTTATTTGCCGAATCCGAGTCGCACTGGATCGGATTTTACTTCAAGTTATGCAATTGCAGATCATCCTGCGTTTTAAACCACAAAGCCTTTAGTTGAAAAAACAATTGTGACCGGTTAGTGGAATATCGGATCACGTGTAAAAAAAATTGAAAAGTTGTCATGTCAAATTGATAAGGCTCTCTAGTATGTAACAGTAATTTCGTTCGTTTAAATTCAGTAACAATATACCAATATTTCTTGAGGACTGATTTAAAATCGTACTACGGGTAAAACCTGGGGTGAAAGTGGTACTGACACATAAGTACATATATCTTTCCATCTTGGCGATAGGTAAAACCCAAACCCACCTACCGCTTTCAAACAGGAGGATAATTATCCAAACTAGCTGCTTCTTTAACACCGTGTGCTATTTAGAAAATAATTATTTACCTAAAAAAACGAAGCGAACAATCCTCTGAAAATCATCGAAATTTACCTTTGTCAATTTGATTATTCCTGTTATTCGATGATTTTTAATAATTTTGAGAGGTGTTTTTTCTAATATTAATAATTATTTTGTAAAAGCACACAATGTTAATGTAGTCACATCTTTGAAGAATTTAAAGTTCCATTTTACTGTCATTTAATGAAGTGAGTTTTTGAATACATATTTCCAAAATCTTGAGTGCATTTTTTACGGACGGGCCCCTTAGGGTTCCGTGCCCAAAGGGTGAAAACGGGACACTATTCATGAGACTTCGCTGTTCTTCTGTCTGTCTGTCCGTCATGAGGCAGTATCTCAGGAATCGTGATAGCTAGAGAGCTGAAATTTTCACAGATGAGGTTTTCTGTTGGGGCTATAATACTGAAATCAGAAAAAAAGGAGGGATTAAGGGATACAAACGTGAATTTTGCCGTTTTTTGGTACGGAACCCTCTGTGCGTGAGTCCGTCTCGAACTTGGGCGGTTTTGTTATTTTTAGCTCGCTAACACTTTAGGTAAGAAATCCTAAAAATCTTTGCAGAATAAAAATATCAAAAAAATAATTGCAAGCGCCTATTAAAAGACCTTACCTACCTACGACATTGGGTAAAACCGCGATGATTTTGGTTTTGTAATAACCTTGACCGCCTTTCAGTCTTTAGACTAAACTCGTTTAAAACAGCAGGATTTTTTTACGTGAGGGACAATCCTCATTAATGCTATGCCGGACTCCTACCGACCAAAAAAACCTCACGTATCCTGCCCAACAGCCTATGGTTGGGAGCCCCGGGTAAGCCCTCGGAAGGATACCCCAGGACTAAACAGCTGGGATTTTGTTAATTTTTTTTACGTGGTCTACATGGTTGGCAACAATTTAAGGTAATTCTGCTTAAGGTGCTGAATAACAACTTTTAAGCTCTCTTTACTACCACAATCAAATCAGCCTGCAGTCCACTTCTGGACGTAGGCTTCTCCCAAGTTGGGAGTCCAAGGGTATCTTTCCAAGGGCTTACCCGGGGCTCCCAACCGTAGGCTGTTAGTTAGGATACGTGTGGTTTTTAGTTGGTAAGAGTCCGGCATAGCATCTATGTAGGATTTTGCTCATGTTAAAAAAAGGCCTCTCCCAAATTACGCTACAATACACGGTTCAACGCCTTCCGCATCCAGTGACTTCCTGCTACCTTTTTCAGGTCATTGGTCCATCAGGCTTCTATTTTAACGCATTTTTGTTACTTGTTTGGAAATCCCCTGACTCGCCTGATTCATACTCTCACTTTCAGAGATACCAGACTTTAGACACATATTCATTCTCAACTCATAATTAAATCATTCTAGACTAAGATGACGGGAATTCCCTGGGAAACTAGTACTTACAATGTCTAGTTGAGGTCATATAGACGAGACTACCCGTGACCGCGGCCGTTGCAATATAGCCGAAACGTCGAGAGGAGCAAAGTTTTAGATGTATACGCGAAAAGACCCGAATTCTGCAAGTATAATGATGACAATCCGTGTGTGTTTAAAAACCTTGTCACATACACAGTCATAGACTCACTGCTTGAAGCTACTGATACTACAATCTGAAATTTGATGTAGAAATCTAGGTAGTCAGTTTGAAGTATTATCATATTATATTTCATACTAGCTGTAGCCCGCGACTTCGTACGCTGCATTTTCTTTAGATTGATATAACTTTTTTATTTATGAACCGATTGACATGAAACAAACACTAAATGTTAAGTGAAGCAAGCCGCAACCCAATAAAGGAAACTGCATCGCAATCGGTTGAGCGGTTGCTGAGATTAGCGTGCACAAACGTACAGACAAACAGACAAAAATTCTAAAAATCATTGTTTTGGGTTTTATTGCGTTCATAAAGCCCCCCTATGATATTTTTTCTTATTTATCTTCCATGTACAGACAGCGACCTGTTACGATTTTATTATAAGTATGAATATTGATTGATTGATGATTGATGATGGAGGAGACTGGAGAGTAACATAATATTCCTTAGTCTTATCAAGGCCAAGATTTCATAAGAGATAGAGTCCCTTTCCATTCCGATATTTTTTTTTAACAAACTTTAGAAAGAAAGAAAGAAAAATATATTTAATTCCGACAAACAGGTGGTAGGTACATTGAAAATGACTTATGATAAACTAATAACAAAGAAAAGAGAAAAAAAATGTACAAGTACTTAGAGTTAAATAAAATTAGCTTAAAAATAACTTCATATGCCGATGCACCCCACGCCCGCGCTTTATTTAAGTCTGCTAACCAGAGCATAATGACAAACAACACCTTTGGAGTTAAGAGTCGGATTGAGTACAACACAACACATATTAGAAAATAAAAAAATCTAAAATTATTAATATTATAAATATAAATAGTTCTGTCAGTTTAACAATTAGTAGAGTCTGCAACCCCCGAAATACGACTTTGTTTTAGTCGGTAAGAGCACAAATTAGAGATAGTACAGATGGAAAACTCATGTATGTATATTTTTTTCACACCTACCCTCTGCTACACACACTCGCGCACAAATCAGTATCGAAAATTCGGTCGAGGACCGCCTGACCTTGTCTGTCTTGAATGACTTGTCTATGTGTCTCAGCGAATTTAGTATGTAGGTTTCCATTATGTACTATCTCTAATTTTTGTAAGAGTCCGACATAGCATTCTACTAGCATTCATGAGGGATTCTCGAATGTATGCAGTCCGATGTTACTAAAAGGTAGTAAGTGTTAGGTATTTCTTAATACTTTACGGCCTTTTAGTAATCGGACGGAAGATGTAAATAAACGGGCAAGTGCGCGTTGATATCACACACAGGGGGTTCCGTACCAAAAAACGACAAAAATTCACGTTTATTATATATGAGTCCCCTTTAATCTTCTTCTTTTTTATTTTAGTATTTTTGTCATAGCAGCAACAAAATATCTGTGAAAATTTGCTATCGCGGTTACTGAGATACAGCCTCATGACGGACAGACAGACAGACGGACAGCGAAGTCTCGGTCCCGTTTGTACCCTTTGGGTCATGAACCCTAAAAAAGGGGGTTTAGCACTCAACCCTAAACACCACTAGACTTAAGCAAACATCTGCAAAAAAATAAACCCCTACTATTACCTTCATTACCTTTCAACTATCGAGTACGACTCATTTTTGCTTTCCGTTTCCGCCCTCCCGATTTTCCCGCCAACCATTAACGGAAATTGCATCAATTGGGGGGAAATGTGTTATAAAAACCTACAACCCGCTCTTATGTTTAAGATGTTTACGTAACTGTGGTAGCAAATAAGTACTGCTCGTTCGCTCTAAGTTTGCCGCTCGGCTCCATACTAAAGTCGAATTTTTAATTAGACGAAGTAAATTGACAGCAACTAATGTAACTTCTTCATACAATGTTGCTTATTTTCTATGACGAAGCGACATTAGCTACTGTCAATTTACTTCGTCTAATTAACAATTCGGGTATACGCCTCTACGCCAGCGGCAAACTTAGAGCGAACGGGTAGTATAGGCTATTTGGGTAAAAATGTTCCACCTGTTAACATTGTAGCGCTCGTGGCCCCGTGGACTCAGTGTTCTGTAAACGATCACTGTAGTAAGCAACATTTACTCTGGCCAGTCATGGATGGGTGACCACCACATGACCACTTTGTGATATTTATTTCCGTGCTTCGGAAGGCACGTTAAGCCGTTGGTCTCGGTTGCCAATAAAATGGCAGTCGTTAAGCCAAGTTGAAGGCCTTTATGGGCGGCTTGAAAAATTTCAACAGCAGGCAGTCACAGCCTGCGCCTGTCCATATCAACACGACAATACGGCTCACCATCTATTACGTGGGATAGAATGAAAAAGGTGAAATGTGGGCATATAATATGCCTCTGCCTACCTCTTCAGGGATTAAAGGCGTCATTACATGTCATGTCATGTTATATTGTCATTATCATCATTTACTAAGCATTTCCCAACCCACTTTTCGACTCGACTGCCTCGGTGGCGCAGTCGGTCTAACTGCCTGCCGCGCTGATGTCCTGGGTTTGATTCCCGGGTCGGACCAAATATTTGTGTGATTCACAAATGTTTGTTTCGGAGTTAGGGCATTGTCTATAGACAATCCTACTAATATTATAAATGTGAAAGTTTGTGGAGATGTTTGGATGTTTGTTACTCAATCACGCTCTAACGGCTGAATGGATCTAGCTGAAATTTGGTACAGGGATGGTATAGTCTGGAATAACACATAGGCTACTTTTTATCCCGGGAAAATGTTTCCTCGGAAAACAGGAACGGGAACCAAATTTCACGCGGGCGAAGCCGCGCGCAGCAGCTAGTACCTATGTATATAATTATATTATTTAGAAATATATAAGTATGTTTATCAGTTCTCTAGAACCCATAGCACAAGCTTATAGCTTAGTTTGGGCTATATGATTATGTTTACGTAACTGTGGTAGCAAACGATCTACCTGTGTACATTGTCATCATCATCGTCCACTAAGCCTAATGCAACCCAGTCGCGTGGGTTTTACAAATATTCGTAAAATTTTATAATATTAATAATTCATTTATATTTTGCCTAAATGAGGGTATATTATAAAAAATTAAATAAGATATGAATACTTAGATCAACGACTTTGACGACTTCTAATAATCATAAGCTTTTTTAACACGCTTTTATTAGCTTCACTTGTAACTATGTATGCAAGAAAATCTTGGATTGTTAATTTGACCCACTTCCCGTCCTTCGCTGAAATTTTGCACACGCTCTGAGTTCTGATGACAATACATGACTAGCTAAAAAACGTCATTACAAATCCAATATGGCGGCCTCCCCAAAATGGCGGACTGGCTGTTTGAAATCCACCCCCATGATATGGGTATCGAATGAAAGTCTTCGATCAGAGTCGTCCAAGATGGCGGACAGGCTATTTGAAATGCACCTCCATGATATGGGTATCAAGTGGAAGGGTTTGCTGTCAGGAATACGAAAAAATAGTCATGTGACATAAATCCTTAAGCGTGTTTTTTAGTTTTTTAAACTATTAGGTGCTTACACATCAAATTGGCGTTTTTCGTACTGGCCACTTTAATTACGATTTTCTCCTCTTTGGTAAGGAATTCCAAATTCAAATTTTCCCAGCTATTTACTCATGTATTTATCCTTCGATGACCGTCATTCATTTGTTTTTTTCTTCTGTTTTTTTCTGTTTGCGTCACTCATTTTACAAAATGGAAAACTTAAAATATCGCATTATTTACGAGTACGAGTTCCGCCGTGGCACTAGTGCTGCGGAAACGACTAGAAGGGTGAATGATGTGTATGGCGGTCATGTTGCAAAAGAAAACACAGTTCGTTTTTGGTTCCAACGTTTTCGTTCAGGAAATGTCGACCTGCAGAACAAGCCCCGTGGACGGCCTGAGACTCAAGTTGATAATGAAGTATTGAAGGCTATTGTGGAAGCGGATCCATCGCAAACCACGTCCGAGTTAGCTGCAGGCTGCGGTGTTAGTGATAAAACTGTTTTAATTCACTTGAAGCAAATTGGGAAGATTAAAAAGCTTGAAAGGTGGGTACCTCACGAATTGACTTCAGCAAACCGGCAAAAGCGCGTCGACTGCTGCGTTACATTACTGAACCGGCACAATAATGAAGGTATTTTAAACCGAATCATTACCTGTGACGAAAAATGGATTCTTTACGATAATCGAAAGCGCTCAGCGCAATGGTTGGATCCTGGCCAGCCAGCCAAATCCTGCCCCAAGCGAAAATTAACCCCAAAAAAGTTACTTGTAAGCGTTTGGTGGACTAGTGCCGGTATTGTTCATTACAGTTTTCTCAAATCTGGCCAGACTATTACGGCTGATGTCTATTGTCAGCAATTGCAAACCATGATGGAAAAGCTAGCGGCTAAACAACCTAGGCTGGTCAATCGCTCCACGCCACTGCTGCTTCACGACAACGCTAGACCACACACTGCACAACAGACGGCTACCAAATTAGAAGAGCTTCAATTGGAATGTCTAAACATCCTCCGTACTCCCCGGATCTTGCTCCAACAGATTACCATTTTTTTTCGAAATTTGGACAACTTCTTGCAAGGGAAAAAAATCAACTCTGATGGGGCAGTCCAAATCGCCTTCACAGATTTTATTGATTCCCGTCCGACTGGTTTTTTTAGTAAAGGGATCAATGAACTACCTATGAAATGGCAAAAATGCATAGAAAACAATGGTTCATACTTTGATTAATTAAATATATTATATTTAAAAATATTCGACTTTTTGTTCCTCCTATACAAAACGCCAATTTCATATGTAAGCACCTAATATTATATTATTTTTGATAAGTACAAGTTCAAATCATTCGACAGCTTACCATATCGTCTCTTGGCTAACCTAAATAATGCCCTCAGCTAATCAAATGTCTCATCACCTATAGAATGCCCTCAGCTAATCATGGTCATCATCTACGAGGTTTATAATGTCGAACGGTAGAGCTACCAAAGATGATGAGAAGCCAACTCACGCTCCTGGAACTGGTATTCAGTGAAAGGGAGGGAAAAAAAAATCACAATTTGATTTAACCGGTACGATTCCGGGATAGCATCAATTGCGAGTCGGTCTCACGCACAGAGGGTTCCGTACCAAAAAACGTAAAAATTACGAATTTTTGTATGGGACCACCTTTTTTTTTTTTTTTTTTTTTTTACGTGAGTGAAAATCCCCATGGGTGTTATGCCGGACTCCTGCTGACTAAAAAACCTCACGTAACGCCCAACAGCCTATAGTTGTGAGCCCCGGGTAAGCCCTCGGAAGGATGTCCCAGGACCCCCCCTTAAACAGCTTCTTCCGAATTTTGTATTTTTTTTTTAAATCTTAATTTTTATAGGGACCTTTGGCTAACAATAGCTATGTCAGCCCCAAATAATAATTAATCATTTTCGTATATGTTGTTATAGCGGCAACATAAAGTCCTGGGACATCCTGCCGAGGGCTTACCCGGGACTTCCAACCATCGGCTGTCGGGCGTGAGGTTTTTTAGACGGTAGGAATCCGGCATGGCATCCATGAGGATTTTCCATCTCGTTATAAAAAAGCGGCAATATAAATCGATCATCAGTGAAAATTTCAGCTCTCTAGCTATCATGGACCCTGAGATACACGCGACAGACAGGCAGACAGACAGACAGACGTACGGACGGCGAAGTCTCAACTATAGGGTTCCGTATTTACCCATTGGGTGCGGAACTCTAAAAACAGAATCAAAATGATAAAGTGATAATAAATGACATTGAATTGGAGCTCCCAATTAAAATTAAAAAAACAGGATACGGAGTTTTCTCTAACACGTTAAATAGTCCTAGGGTATCCCTCCGAGGGTTTAGCCGGGGCTCCCAACCGTAGGCTGTTAGCATGGCACATGAGGTTTTTTAGTCGGTAGGAGTCCTGCATAACATCCATGAGGATTTACCCTCACGTAAAACAAAAAGAAATACACCGTTAAATATAAAGTTCAAATTGTTCGAAAGAAATCCCGAAAGTCTGCTTAATCCTACTAATGTTATAAGTATGAAGTTTGTGAAGATGTTTGTTCCTCAATCATCTCCAACCCCTAAAACTGCACCACAGCGAAAGCCCGCAATAGTGGACACAGTCGGTTTCGGGAGCCCTGGGGTAACCTTCCAAGGGTGCACCCGGGACTCCTGGCCGGCAGATGGTTGGGCACCGTGTAGTTTAGTCGATAGAGTAGGAGTCCGGCATAGCATCCATGAGCTTATTGATTGAATGACTCAAGCAGCCTATATTTTTTTAACCCGGAAACAAATTCGTGTCCTTCACACTAGCCCGAACATCTTGCGAGAGTATCAGATGTGAGGATGTGACGCTCAACGCTTGGATGATGATTATAATGATGTCATAATAAGGATAAGACTAATTGTCAAACAACTAATAACAGTCGTCTAGATCCCATAGCACAAGCTAATAGCTTAGTTTGGGCTAAATGATGTTGTGTGGGAATGTCCAACAACAATATTTACCTATTCAACTTGAGTTATTGAACTTTCCGAGTTATACAAGACAGTATGAAGTCACAGGCATCAGCTAGTCTTACTTAATACATAGTACAAAATGAAACTTAGTTTATAAATACAGATCTCTATCGTCAAACTCTTGCACACCCTCATAAAGAAACAAGCGTGATAGTTGATTAAAAAATTCAGCATTGCTACACGTCAAATAAGAATGTCATGCAAAACTTAGAAGCGATCATAATTTTCTCAAAACAGACATTCAAAACTACCCTCGATCAAATATGATCTGTTCCCAAAACTTCATATCTATCACTCACACTATTTCATCATACATCGCTGTTCGAACTACTTATTCAACTACCCACATTACCATAACACAGTTTCAAAGACGCAATCTAATGCAAACCATTCAAGAACTTCAAGATACGCATACTTCCAAAAACTTCGTAACAATTCGATGGACCTTGGAGAAACCTTCTTCGCACACGTCATCGCCAATGTCCGCGCTCCCCCAATAAATGAAATTTAACAGAATGAGGGAAAAAAATCAATACGAACTAGCGACTATCGGCCACTATCGTAGCCCCTTCTAATTTACTACACGATAAAAACAATTCGGCGTGTGCGTGCCACGGACACAACGAAACATATCATAATATCCACTGATACAATATTCATGCGACATTATGAACGCGGCCTTATGTAATATATCGGTCATCAATAATTCCGCGGGACGATTGATTCTACTGAAAAACTTATATATACTATGTACTCACGGATAGAACCGGCGTCAAATGTTATGAAAATTCAGCATCGCCACTAGTTTCCGGGGAGGTCGACGAACCCGCCGAGCACGATGACATACACACAGTCCGCCATGATGTATTTCAAACGTCAATTTTTTAATTTTTTTTTTCCAATCCGCGAAGTGTCAAACTCCAGCCGGCCGAAACTTGGTAAACTTAAACCGCCTATTTCCCAAGAAACTCCCTCCAACAAATTTTAACTTCCTTTTTGGTGTAGTAACTTTATGTTTACGTTGTAATTACCCCTATCTATAAACACTTTGTTATTGTATAAAACGGTATAAAAATATTAAAATTATGAACGATGGAAAACTTGTAAATGAAAACGAAATATAAATATATATTAATAATAATATAAACGTACTAGCGGCTCTGAGTTCGAGCGCCTACTGACTTAAAATTTTTGGGTATAAAAACATGCTACAATAGCCTCCTACGGGTGCGAGAGGTTTTGGTACTTTCACCCACCGGAAAATTCGCGCGTGTGAGGAAACGTTTTCAGTGATCAAAGCCTCCAAACCAAATTAATCTCTAATTTTCAAAAATAATTTCCAGAATACATTGAATAAAATTACTTCTATCCAAATTTACCATGAATTTATTCGTAATTATACAATTTAACAACAACAAAAAAAATCCAAAGTAGTTTTGAAATTTTTTTTTCCATGTGAAATAAAAAAATATGAAAATATTTTTGTTAATTTTTTTTTAAACGACGCTGCGACGCCCGAGTCCTTTCATTAAAAGAATTTGGATTGACTTTAGTATCTTTTTTTACATATATTTTTCAATATCAATAAGAGTCCACTGATATGTAAGTACTGGCAAAAAACTAAAATACAAAATAATTAAAGCGTAGATCTTTCATCGTAGAGACGCTACAAAAAAGTACTATTATGTTGTCTACGGTGAAATTGTCACTCGTATTTCCGCGACACCATTCAGAAGATCGTCGCTACGAAAAAAAATACATTTTTGTTCCTACATTGTAAGATTTAAAAGTTACGATGATAGTAGCTCCTGATAAAATTGTTATCAGTTATTTACACCGCAATACCACGGAATGTAATTAAAATCACTACAATAATAGAGCTTACTAGCACTAGTTACTGCTACGTAGCTGCTATATTGATCGGACAGAATTATTGAAAGGTTTTGCTTTACTAATTTTAAATTAAAATAAAAATTAAGTAAAATGTATTGATTAGAAGAAGAAGCGCTCGTGGCCCCGCGGACTCAGTGTTCTGTAAACGATCACTGCAGTAAGCAACTTTCACTGTGGCCGGTCCATGGATGGGTGACCATCCATGTGATCACTTTGTGACATTTATTTGAGCGTTTCCGTGCTTCGGAAGGCACGTTAAGCCGTTGGTCCCGGTTTCCAGTAAAATGGCAGTCGTTAAGCTAAGTTGAAGGCTTTATTTCAACAGCAGGCAGTCACAACCTGCGCCTGTCCATTTAAACACGGCAATACGGCTCACCACCTATTACGTGGGACAAATTATACAAAGGTGAAATGTGGGCATATAATATGCCTCTGCCTACCCCTTCGGGGATAAAGGCGTGACCATATGTATGTATGTATGTATGTATTGATTAAAATTTATTTATCACACATTTATTAATAAAAATATTTAAATAAAATAATGCACCGTTTTGACAAAATCTATTAAGATTTATTTCCCATGAAAAGTAACAGTACCTTCAAAAAAACTTTTTTTTAAAGAAATTAAAAGAGAAAGTGCTAGTATCAAGATTATCACTGCACAGTACACAAACGCGTGTGTGCGTGTGAGGGGGGCAAGCGAGGCGCGCGGCGTGCGAGCTGGGCCTAGAGGGGGGGTGAAATTTTTCGTTTTTCGCCCACTTTTCCGTCCTGCTCTAGTTTTTCGTCTCCCTCATTTTTTCTTCGCCCGTTTCTTCTTCCTAGTGCCCCACCACATGTGTGCCGGGTATAGTATACGTAAAATTTTCAGAGAAACAATTGTTCGTTTCCGGTTTGATTAAAATTGTTTTGAAGGCCGTTATCTTTGCTATATCTTTAAATATGTTGTATGATCGATAGTTATTTTTTTAATCAAACACTCGCTATTGTAACTTGTTTGAAATTATACATTCCATGAGATAATATTTATTTTTACTGTGTATCACTAAAACTGAATTAGTTATCTTTTTAGAATTAGTTATTATTAAACTCAGTATAACTCTCGTTAATATCACATGCACTTTGCATTCGATCTTTTGCATCAGAATCAGGACCTTGCTTTATAATCACTTTTTTGTTAAACGGAGATAAACAGATTAAAATTGGAAACTGAATATCAGTTTATTCCTCTCCTCTACAAAGACTTGTTCTTTTCTTAATTTATATTCATCGTATACATAATCTCCATAAGCTATTATTTTTGTTCCTTCCAAGGTCAATCTTCTGTCGTTTCAAAGTAGTAGTTGTCGTCGCTCTTAGTAGTAAAACCCATATATAATCAGGCCTTTTATAGTACACAACCATTATAGTACCCTAATTTGATGTCTGTTTATTGCCTATCTCATACATTCATCATAATTATCAAAATGAATCTTATAAGATATTTTATCATATAATTGCCTGAACATATAAAGCAGCAGAGGTGGCTGAGTAGCAGTTGCAAGTATTTGCTTATTCAATTATGTTTTTCTGAAGTTGTCTCCTATGTATTCTTAAGTGCAAAAAGAAAACATTAAAATTTATATCTATAATGAATATTATAAGTCATGTGAGTTTAAAAACATTATTATTAAAATTTGTTACGTACTTCCGTAACTTAAAAAAATATCTGTTTTGTTTACGTATACTGTGCAGCGCGTTCGGCCACCCGCCCTCGTTCCTCCACGGAGCCTTATAGATATACAGCGTGTTTGTATTATGGGGTGCGTATTTTTTATTTTAATTAATTGTAATTTATTGCTTTCGCTGTCTGAATTACGGATTTAGTTTGGCGTGAATAGTTCGTTGGTTAAATGTTGGTTAGAAATTGGAGAACATCTTTACTGGAGGGTAAGAGGAAATTATTTAATTAACGTATTTTCGTTAATTAAACTTGAAGTATAGATAATATTTTGATTTTGCTGTATATTAGCTTAAATCATTTAATTAAAATCTAAGCCTTTTCGTCGTGCAATTGAAACATTGGCAGCTGATCAATAACAAGGCCTTACACATTGTAAAACACAATTTTTCATAAAAATTTGATATAATATATTTTTCCCGAAAAGTAATATCAGTCGTCAAGACGACGCGAATACTCCAAGCAAGCAAGATGGAACGTTATCTCCTCACAAATCACTAAGCAACAGCGCAACAATATCGAACACCCTCTACCAGCCAGCAGAACTAGGAAACGGGGGAGTAAGTACACACGCCTCCCACCACCCCCAAAGGGGGAGTACATGGCAAATACGCGAAAGCAATAGGACTTTTAAAAATTCTCGAGAAATATGATTTATGTGTTGACGGCAACGTAGGTACTTTCTCCCTTCAAGGACGGGGGACTGATTCGATTTTTAAACCACCCTGTGTAAGGCTGTAAGTTTTTTGAATAAAAAAAAATTATATTGTTTTTTCGTCGTTTAAAATTTTTATCTGTATCTTTTGTTTTGGTAACAGACTGTTTCAAAAGCTTCAGTTTGTTCGAAGTTCGTCAAAATTTAACCCAAGAATCAAACTCAACTAAGCGATACACTGAAAAAAACATTGAGCCTCTCTATCACGTGATATTTCACATAAAGTTTGACTGTTTTCCTAGAGTGAAAATTATGGTCAAAAAGGGTCTCCAATTCCTGTTTTGGCATCCTCGTGCCGAAACTCCAGACTTAGAGATTTGAAGAGAAGCGAAATGACACCCTTCCCGCAGTTACCAACGGCGTTCACCAAGGTTACATTCTCAGCCCATTCCTGTTTTGTATGGTGTTGGATATGCTGTCGAATATCATGACAGACGGACATGAGGACTTATCATGGTTGTTGGTGTAGGTATGATGATGTCATCGCGCTGAAAATTTATCTCTCTATATTTATTCGTCTAATTTTAAGTTGATTTTCTTTTGATATTCTGGTAATAAGGTTCTTTCTGCAAACTTTTTTGCACTGCAAATTATTTTATTGACTGAAAGTATTTTCTTAATTTTTAAGTTTGAATAGGTACATAATTTTAATTGCCAGAAAGGTTGACGAAAAATGACATTATAAGTAAGTAAACGTTACACTACTGTAAACTTTTGTTGTTATTCAATATGTAAACTTTTGGTCAGCAAATAAATGATTATTTATTAATTGTCTACAGACTCGAACCACAAATTAGAGATAGTACAGATGGAAACCTACATACTAAATTCGCTGAGGCTACGCACACATAAACATTCATTCACAGACACTACGCACACACAGACAACTCATTCACAGACACGAGGTCAGGCGCTCCTCAACAGACTTTTCGATACTGATTTGTGCGCCGCTCGCGCACGAATCAGTGTAGCAGAGGGTAGGTGTGAAAAAAAAAGTACATACACGAGTTTTCCATCTGTCCTATCTCTAATTTGTGCTCGAACCGTATGGACAAGTTGATACGACGCGTGAATGCATGGTAGTATGCCCTTGAAGGTGGTCTAAAGATTGTCGAAGGAGCTTGACTTGCTGCCCCCAAGATCCCCGTAGGGTCTAATTAACCCCATAGATATTCCTTCACCCGCCGCGCCCGCCGTTTTAATATTCTGACACATAGAAATAGTTACCGCATTATGTTGCAAGCTTCATTAAAACTTGAGTCCTGGGACATCCTTCCGAGAGCTTACCCGGGGCTCCCAACCATAGGCTGTTGGGCGTTACGTGAGGTTTTTTAGGTACAAGTCCGGCATAGCATCCATGATGGATTTTCCCTCACGTTAAAAAAAGCTTCTTTAAAACTATAAAACATATAACCCAAGAATCATACTCATACTCAACTAAGCGATACAGTGAAAAAAAAAATAGAGCCCCTCTATCACGTCTTATTTCACATAACGTTTTGACTGTTTTCCAAAAGTGGGCATTATGGCCCAACAGGGTTCCTACATTGGCATCTTCGTGCCGAAACTTCAAACTTGGAGGTTTAATTTAAACCATGATAAGAGAAATGACACCCTTCCCAGTTACCAATGGCGCCGGCGTTCACCAAGGTTACATCCTCAGCCCATTCTTGTTAGGGATGGTGTTGGACATGTTGTCGAATACCATAAGATACGGACATGAGGACTCATCATGGTTGTTGGTGAAGGTATGATGACGTCATCGCGCTGAAAATTTATCTCTCTGTATTTATTCGTCTAATTTTAAGTTGATTTTCTTTTGATATTGTTATAATGTTCTTTCTGCAAACTATTCTGCAGTGCAAATTATTTAAGTGACTTAAAATATTTTCTTAATTTTTAAGTTTGGATACATAATTTTGCTTACCAGGAAGGTTGACGAAAAATAACAATATAAGTAAGTATACGTAACACTACTGTAAACTGTTGATCAGCAAATATATGATTATTAATTGTCTACAGACTCGAACAGTAGAGACAAGTTGATACAACACTTGAATGCATGGTAATTGGTAGTAAATAAATAAATAATTGACTTGCAAAACCAAGACCTCGTTGAGCAGTAGGTACACCAGTTTACTCACTTCCCGACGAGGCTCGCTTGACCCCTCAAGATCCCCGTACGGTCTAATTAACCCCATAGATATTCCTTCACCCGCCGCGCCTTTTTATTATTCTGACACATAGAAATAGTCACCGCCTTAATTTTTGCAAGCTTAATTAAAACTTGAGTCCTGGGACATCCTTCCGAGGGCTTACCCGGGGCTCCCAACCAAAGGCTGTTGGGCGTTACGTGAGGTTTTTTAGTCGGTAGGAGTCCGGCATAGCATCCATGATGAATTTTCCCTCAAGTTAAAAAAAAGCGTCTTTAAAACTATACAAAAAAAAGTAAAAAAATAACTATTATATTATGACCTATCTACCCTAAGTATTTACCCTTTATTATTATAGGTAGCTTTATTATTTACGTATTCATATTTTTAACTAACAGTTTGTCTCGTCAGGGACCGCTCACCTAATCATAACCTAATCGTACGTCTGTCTCTATTTAGGTATAGAGCGGTCCCCCCGACGAGACCAACTGTTAGTTAACAATATGAATACCTAAATAATATAGCTACCAATAATAATAAAGGGTAAATACTTAGGGTAGATAGGTCATAATATAATAGTTATTTTTTTACTTTTTTTTGTGACTCGAGGGTTTTTTAAATTTTTAATTAAATTTTTTATTTCATGCTTTTTATAGGGATTTTATAGGGGTTTTTTTTTAATTTCAAGTCACATTTTTTAATATCAAGTCTATCAAAAATTATTCAGAGCTAATGCGAATTGCGCGAAGTGTGGTTACAGAATTAGAAATACAATCCACTCCTCATATCTTTCGAATGGCTAAACCGATTTTCATAAAACTTGCGGTATCGTGATGTATAAGTTATGACCTTTCATTTGATACCCAACACGGGTATATTTGAACACATTCAATTTTTCATCACCACTTTCACCCCTCATATCTTTGAAATGGCTTAACCGATTTTTATAAAACATAGCTAAGAACACTCTCTCCTAACCCATCTTTCAAACAGAAGAAACAGAATCAAAATCGGTTCACCCGTTCGGGAGCTACGATGCCACAGACAGACTTACAAACACTGAAATGTCCGTGAATATTTATTTATATTTATTTTACAAACACACACACACACATGCCCACACACACGTCAAACTTATAACACCCCGTCCGGGTTTCCGTCGGGGGTTAAAAACAGTACACAAACTTAATGTAAATAGCTATATTGTTGCAATGCAAATAATGATCTAAAAATGAAAAAAATCATCTATGCGTGTAGCACAGAAATCTAAGCGAAGCCGCGTTGGTAGCCAAAGTCTGTAATCCTGGGACTTCCTTCCTTAAGCCCTCGGCTTCTGACCGTAGGCAGTCGTCGAGCACGTGTGGGTTTAGTCGACAAGATCCGGTATAGCATCCCCTCGGCTTCTGACCGTAGGCAGTCGTAGAGCACGTGTGGGTTTAGTCGGCAAGATCCGGTATAGCAAAGAATTATAAAATTACGAAGAATTAATATTACGACGTAGCCGTAGCTTCTAATTCGTCAACAATCTTTACTATAATAGCTTTTTACGGCGCACAATGCATTTTCTCAATCAATAGATGGGTTTTTTTATTCTACTAAGGTGGCAAACGTGTTTACGGCCCACCTGACGGAAAGTGGTTTTTAGAAATAAGAGCAAACTATGCCAAAAAAGACTATGTACTACACGTTCGCTCTAAGTTTGCCGATGGCGAGATGACATTGACATTTCTCGAGGGGTAGCGTCAGCAAAAAAGAAAGAAACTTTAGTAAACATTTTTATTTATTCATAACAATAAAAACTCTGTATTTAGGTAAAGTTAGCCACTTTAATTGCATTCAATCACTAACTTCCATAGTTTCAACACAAGATACTTCACTCTCAGGTAAATTTAGCCACATTAATTGCATTTAATAAGCAATTATTTGTTGAAAATTTAACGACTTGTGTACTCGTACCAGCTTCCGAAGATGCTGTCGCTACTTTTTTTTAAATCTCCTGTTTTACGTTTCGTAACTTTTTTCTTTATCCATTGTGTAAACACAGTGAAAAACTAAGAAATCTGAATACGTAAAAATGTTCAGGAATAATGAAATCCACACGCTGATCCGATGACGTTGCTATCGCTACTAAGAGGACGATTCAGCGGTGCGGTAGGCGGTTGGAGGGGGAGAGGGAAACGGCAAACTTAGAGCGAACGTGTTGTAAATTGTTTATACTGAAGAAAAATCAATACATATAATAAAATCGTAACAGGTCGCTGTCTGTACATAGAAGATAAATAAGAAAAAATATTTTAGGGGGGCTTTATGAACGCAATAGAACCCAAAACAATGTTTTTTGGATTTTTTGTCTGTTTGTGTTTGTATGTCTGTATATCTGTACGTTTGTGCACGCTAATCTCAGTAACCGCTTAACCGATTGCAATGCGGTTTTCTTTATTGTGTTGAGGTTTACTCCACTTAACATTTAGTATTTATTTCATGTGAATCGGTTTATAAATAAAAAAGATATATCACAAAAAGTCGAATATTTTTAAATATAATATATTTAATTAATCAAAGTATGAACCATTGTTTTCTATGCATTTTTGCCATCTCATAGGTAGTTCATTGATCCCTTTACTAAAAAAACCAGTCGGACGGGAATCAATAAAATCTGTGAAGGCGATTTGGACTGCCCCATCAGAGTTGATTTTTTTCCCTTGCAAGAAGTTGTCCAAATTTCGAAAAAAATGGTAATCTGTTGGAGCAAGATCCGGGGAGTACGGAGGATGTTTTAGACATTCCAATTGAAGCTCTTCTAATTTGGTAGCCGTCTGTTGTGCAGTGTGTGGTCTAGCGTTGTCGTGAAGCAGCAGTGGCGTGGAGCGATTGACCAGCCTAGGTTGTTTAGCCGCTAGCTTTTCCATCATGGTTTGCAATTGCTGACAATAGACATCAGCCGTAATAGTCTGGCCAGATTTGAGAAAACTGTAATGAACAATACCGGCACTAGTCCACCAAACGCTTACAAGTAACTTTTTTGGGGTTAATTTTCGCTTGGGGCAGGATTTGGCTGGCTGGCCAGGATCCAACCATTGCGCTGAGCGCTTTCGATTATCGTAAAGAATCCATTTTTCGTCACAGGTAATGATTCGGTTTAAAATACCTTCATTATTGTGCCGGTTCAGTAATGTAACGCAGCAGTAGACGCGCTTTTGCCGGTTTGCTTCAGTCAATTCGTGAGGTACCCACCTTTCAAGCTTTTTAATCTTCCCAATTTGCTTCAAGTGAATTAAAACAGTTTTATCACTAACACCGCAGCCTGCAGCTAACTCGGACGTGGTTTGCGATGGATCCGCTTCCACAATAGCCTTCAATACTTCATTATCAACTTGAGTCTCAGGCCGTCCACGGGGCTTGTTCTGCAGGTCGACATTTCCTGAACGAAAACGTTGGAACCAAAAACGAACTGTGTTTTCTTTTGCAACATGACCGCCATACACATCATTCACCCTTCTAGTCGTTTCCGCAGCACTAGTGCCACGGCGGAACTCGTACTCGTAAATAATGCGCTATTTTAAGTTTTCCATTTTGTAAAATGAGTGACGCAAACAGAAAAAAACAGAAGAAAAAAACAAATGAATGACGGTCATCGAAGGATAAATACATGAGTAAATAGCTGGGAAAATTTGAATTTGGAATTCCTTACCAAAGAGGAGAAAATCGTAATTAAAGTGGCCAGTACGAAAAACGCCAATTTGATGTGTAAGCACCTAATATTATGAATCTAAAAATGGGAAAATCTAAACTGGCGTGTTGGCTTAATCATAAAAGAGCTTAATGATAAGGACTATTTTAAAATAATCCAGTCCGTCCGTGGACTGAATTGTTTTAGAATAGACTTAATCTTTAAGCTCTTTTATGATTAAGCAAACAGGGCAGTTTCACACGCGATTAGACTGATGAAGAAATACCTCTCCTTTACCCTATAATACCGTAGACGTAAACGAAGTTGCGGGTTCAGCTATGGCTCTTTGTTTACTATTTCCTATGAAATTGCTATCTTTGAAATATTACACCTACCTATAATAATCTGCTGAAAGCGTTGTTCACTTTTTAGGAAAAAATATTTACGACGAAAGTAGAAAAATAAGTTAGTATGTGACCCGTATAATGTACGACCCGGTTCAATCATGGCGACACGAAATTAATTTCGTTAGGCAATATTTTGATTTTGCTATATCTCCCTAAAGTATGCATTTAATTTACATGGCGTAAAGGGAATAAATAATCTTGATGATACACTCAAGCCAACTAACGTATTTAAATTGAGAAAAATACCTTATATTACCTAATATATTTAGTAAAATGGCTAAAAAATCACGTTTGTTGTATGGGAGCCCCCCATAAATACTATATTTTTTTGTTTTTAGTTATAGCGGCAACAAAACACATAATCTGTGAAAATTTCAACTCTCTAGTTATCACCGTTCATGAGATACAACCTCGTGAGGAACAGACAGACAGACAGGCGGACAATGAAGTCTCATGAATAGGGTCCCGTTTTTTACTCTTCGGGTACGGAACCCTAAAATAGTATGAGAGTCACTTTCCATAACAATATTTTAGGTATATGATGCAGATGCAGCATTCCCCCTTTGAATAGCAATACCTATTCGCTGAGAAATCCTTAAACTTACTATGTATATGTATGCATGCATCTGTAGGCAGCCATTTTCTTAGTTCTCCCATAGACAAAATGGGGGTTTTATCCAATGATATATAAAAAACTATAGATACGTTACCAACACTGAAAAATGGCAACAAAAAAGTCAGGCAATTGCCTTAATTTTCATACATGCTACCATAGATAATTTCATAGAAATTCTTTTTTTAAACGTATAAAGGTTCTGCTGTTTTTGAAAGTCGTGAAGTTCGTGCATGACGTGTCTATATGTAATACGTCGTTGGTTTTATCTGTACTTTTTAACATCCACATACATAGGTATAAAGTGGATAGAAACATCGTTTATGCCCGGGTTTCATTCATTTTTCAAATTCAGTTTTTTGTCCCATGTGAAAGAAAGAAAGAAAGAAAAGAAAGAAAAATCAATTTATTTCTGCCAGCTGCAGGCTGCAGTAACAAAAGTGTACATAAAAAAAAAGTATGACTGACTGTGACTGTCAACAGTGTTACATTTATCTTGTCATTGTCACATCAAAAGTTGTCAATATTGTCAACATACGTCACTCAAAATGTAGAGAAATTTGTAGAGTTTTATACATAAGTTTTAAATCTTACCGCCTACATTAAATAATACTCTTACAAGAACATTATTAGGCGTAAATACAGTATCATACTTTACAACAAACCAAGTCGATAGCCACTGCAACTGGTGAAAGCAGGTCGTTTCTCAGCATAATGCTGTGATGCAGAGATTTTCCACACCAAGCGCTGATTTTCATCAACAACCTTAGATATCGTGTAAATGGCGTCATCCATCACAAACCCGAGATAAAAAAAGGCTTCCTTACATGAAATGTTTCAAGAGCGGCGTCCTACAATACAAATAACCCGTGAGAGAATACAATAAAGTGCATTGCAGCAGTGATTATTACCTACCTACTTTTGAAAGTTTTATTTTTTGCAAGAAAGAAAAAACAGAGGTAGAGACCCACAATTAACAAAAAAAATATTCTCCACTTATGCACAATATTTAAGTCTTCCAACGAAAACATACCAAGAAAACAATTGCAACCCCATTTCTACTACGCTATTTAGTACATAATTTAAAATTTAAAATGAAAAGTGCATAGAATCCAAAATACCACAACAAACCGTACACTATAATATACTGCTACCCACCCAAACCTAGATATCAAGAAACCAGAAGAAGTCATTCACCGATGCAGTTCAGCCACTGCGCTGTCTCGCTGTGGAACATATCTCCAAGTGTAAGTATGTAAAGTGTAATATTATTATTTTTACATTGTTTTTAAGGACTATGTTATTTTTTGTTGTAACATGTAGTAATTTTTAAGTTTAAGAATAAAGTACTTTTTTGATTTCAGGGATCGAAGCGGAGGCGGAATATTATTCCAACAGCGAGTAGCACAGTAAGAGAAGCTTCCTCTGAAGGCACAAGTCCTGTGCCTTGGCACAGACAGTGGAGTTATTATTCCAAATAGCAAACTTGCCAAGTGCACCTGTCTTCTAGCTGCCATTTTTAATATATTTATCTCATTCATATATGGAGTAACATGACTTCTTCTGGGAATACTGACACAGAATCTAGTACATGCATTCTGTATACGCTGTACCAGCCGTACTGTTCGTGCCAGCAAGCATGGCCCATATACAGTATCACAGTAGTTCAATTTTGACATAATCAAACTATCCACCAGTCTTTTCCTTACAGTAATACTAAGATAATCCCTTATCTTATACAATACTTTAAGTCTATAGAAGCAGTTGCGCATTGCATTAGATACATGGGCTTCAAAGTGCAGTTCCGGATCCATTGTTAGTCCCAGGTTACAGGCCAGCTCCACTCGCTCAATTCTTTTTCCTTGGATCTCAATTACTGGATTGGCAGCCAATATTTTGCTAATTTGATCCTTACTTCCAAGCACCATATACTTGGACTTAGCTGGGTTAAGGATCAAGGAGTTACTCTCTGACCACAGTGCCACCCTATTGAGATCATCCTGAATCTGTTTTGTAGCGCTAGTGATGTCCTCAGGTTTAAATGATATGAATACTTGAATATCATCTGCATACATATGATATTTGCAATTTTGGAATGATGACACTATATCAGCACTATACAAAATGTATAAAATAGGTCCCAATATAGAGCCCTGCGGCACCCCTCTCAGGACATATCTAGGAAGAGATTTAAGAGTCAGTCCATCCTCCTGTTGGATCTCAACATACTGCGATCTATTTAATAGGTAACTGTTAAACCACTGAACTGTTTCCCATGCAAATCCGTAGAATGCCAGCTTGGAAAGCAAAAGTGAAGGACTTATGGCATCAAAAGCGCGAGAGAAATCCAGCAGGGCAAGCATAGAGCCCTCCCCCCCATCTCTTGCCTCCAAAATATTCCCAATCACATCGGACAGGGCGGTTGCAGTCCCACGTCCCTTCCTAAAACCAGATTGTAAGTCTGGAAGTATATTGTTACTTTCCAGGTAATCAACCAATTGATTGCATACCACCCTTTCCAATATTTTAGATATGGTAGGAAGTATGCTCACCGGCCTAAGATCTTTGAATGTGGTTGGATTATTGACCTTTGGAATTGGCCGAACACTGGCACACTTCCACAACTCCGGGAAAGTATATGATAAAATAGACCTGTTAACTATATCTGTCAGTGCCCTAAGAGATTCTGGCATAGTTAAAGTGAGCATCTGGGAACTAACTCCATCAACTCCCTGTGCATTGGACTTGAGACTTTTTATAATGTTTAATATTTCATCTTGATTGACTGTCTGCAAATGAAAAGTAGATTGGGAATACCTATTGAACTCATAGAATGTTAGCTGCGAAATACTAACGCTATTATTACCCGGGACATCCAAAAAGGCCAAGTTGATTTTGTCAGGATCATTAAAATGACTAGGCAAACAGTCATTTTTATTAATATGTGTCACTTCCGTTTTTAAACTTTTCCATAATAATTTAGGATTATCTATATTATTATTAATATTTGCATTAAAATACACTTTTTTTTCGTTTTCCAGCGCTGTTTTTGCCTGTCTCTTCAAAGCTAGATAATAAGACCTACTGCTATCGGTCTGAGACTTCTTGTACCGTTCCCTCGCAGTATCCCTGAGTTTAAACATTAATCTAATATTGCTAGTAATCCAGGGTGTAGGTGGATCTCTAAATACTCGAGTCTTTTGTGGAGCATGCAGATCAAATAAAAAATTTATATAAGATGTAAATGTACAAACCATATCATTTACACATGTCATATCAGATATCATATTCCATGGCAACAACCCAAGGTCAACGTTAAAAAAATCTTCTAAAATATCCCTAACTGGTCTGTATGATATCACCCTTGGTTTTGCCTTTTTTTTTCTAATAACTGTGACACAAGTAATGAAAGCATGGTGGCCAAGGTCACTGCTATGGATCACATTTACACTATGAAACCCAATATCGGTACAGATTACATCAATTAGAGTAGCACTATTATCTTCAAAATGGGTGGGCGAAGTGATTATTTGATTTAAGTTATGATGGTCAAGAAATTCTATCAATCTTTTGGATTTAGACTCCTGTAAATCTAACATATTTATATTAAAGTCACCTAACAACACTACATTGTCAAATGGTCCAAGTGCACATAAACTATCGTTAATACTTTCCAAGAATACCAAAACATTCATCCATTGCGGTCGGTAAGCTGTTCCAATGAGAATTTTTTTCCCATTATTTAACAATGTCAACCACATCTGTTCGACCTCAGGTGTGACAGGATGAAGACTCACACATGCTCTTATCCCCACCTTAATGTAAAAACCCACCCCTCCACCTCGATCTCGATCTACTGAACTCCGAGGGATGTGCTTTAACCTGTAACCCGGGACACGTGGAGCCCGAGCCTCCTGCCCGGTTCTTAGCCATGTTTCATTAATAGCCATAATATCTACTGTGTGTTGACTCATAGCCATTAGAAATTCATCCTGGTTAGTAGCAAGAGAGCCTGGGTTAAATAAACCAAATTTCAACTGTTTATTATTAGTCATTTGAATGAGTATATTTGTATATTATGTATGATATAAATAAAAAATGCGTATAAATGTAATAACTGTGTAAATAATTGTATACAGCAGGTAGAAATTGCTTTTTTATGTGTTTATTATTACTTATTAGTAAATCAATTTTGTCTTTGCTACTTATATTGGTATATAGCAATAAGAAAATATGTTGAATAGAACTTTTTTGAAAGTGTCTGTAGTGAAATAATGTCTTTTAGTTTGATTAATTGTTTCAGTATAAAATAACTTTCCTTGCTTAAATTATTTGTAAATTGATTCCTAATGCATTTATTATTATGTATTAGTAAAGGCCCAACTTTGCTACTTATGTTTGTGTATATCACAAAGAAAATATGTTGAGAAGAACTTTGTTGAAACAGATATCTTGTATAGAATGAAATAATGTGTTTCTGTATGATTAATTTTTCCAATTTATAGTAACTTTCCTTACTTAGATTACTAATTGTAAATTGATTTTTAATGTATTTATTACTGTGCATTAGTAAAGGCCCAACCGTGCTATTTATTTTTGTATATAGTACTAAGAAAATATGATGAATATAACTCTGTTTAGACAGATAACTTGTACCTATATAATAAGATTATGTATTTTTTTATGATTAACTGTTTCTGTATATAATAACTTTTCTTACCTAGCTTACTTGTTTTATATGTTATTTGGTATTCCATCTCCATGTATTTTATGAATTTATGCACTCTTCTTAGCCCACCAATCTTTATTGTTAGCCTATTTCCATCCTCACATGTGACATCAACATTATAGACAAAAACAAGCTGTACAGAACATAAGTCACATTGAACACCATAACTAATTAAATGTTTATGACGGGACCATAGCTCCCCCAACTCCTCCAAATATCTTCGACAGGTCCGTCTCAGAGCGAACACGATGGGTTTGATCACCTGGCTTACAGCAGGCGAGAATCTGTCCTCTCTTTGTCCACACAAATTTCCATCCCGCAGTAGCCGCCCTCTCCCGTGTCTTCCGAAACAACTGTCGGTTCACTTTGGTCAGACGCTCATTTATATAAAACCGTCGGGGAGCGCACCTCATTTCAAGATCTTGCGTAGTAGCTCCACGGCGCACTCGCGCTCCCTTCAGCAGCTCGTCACGTACACCACGTCGTGCCAACCGCACCACCAGCAATCTCGGACGCTGCTCGACAGCACCCCGAGAATCCACTACACTCAGATGTCGTCTGCCTACTCTCTCCACGCTGACTACATCCTGCTCCTGGACATGAACACCTAACTTAGACCCTATAGTTTTCACCATGTGCATCAGGTTTTCACCATTGAGCTCCGGCATATTCGCAATCTCAATATCATTGGCAAGCAGTTCTTGGTCCCGTTCATTAATTTCACGCCTCAGATCATTAATAACCTCCTCCACTGGCCCCACAGCATCCATACCAGGCATCTCTCTTCTCTCCTCCATCACAGTCACCCTAGCTTCAAGATTGTCTAGACGTGAATTACAGGTCTTCACGGATTCCCTTATTACAGCCATGTCTAGCTCCATCTGTCTCCTAAAAGTCTTTACATCTGACCTTAGCGCCTTAATTTCCTCCATAATCAGATGAAATTCTTGCCTCCCTGGAGGTATTTCCGATTCATCTGCCTCTGGCATAAACTCAGGCTCAACAGACCCCCTCTCACAATGGATATCAGACTGAGTAGGTCGCACTGGGGTATCGTCAGTCCTGTTCCTGTTCAAGTGCCGCCTACATTCCGGGCAACACCAGTTCGCCGGGATGCCCCTTTTACCCATGTTTACACATGCCTTGTGATATGTGACCAGACATTTTTCACATTTAGCGCACTTAGTAGTATCTGATGGTGATGCAAAACGACCACAACCTCCGCATTTGTTCATTTTTACAAAGTTTATGTATGTTACTTTGGGTCACAACTTATTTAATGGACACCCTCAACAACTGTCGTACGTACCACACTCATTATTGTACCAGTATTCAACTGATTTCAGCACAATAATTTAATTGCTTTTGTATTTTCACTAGCCCTCTGGCCTTAAATTTCCGTTTAATTGTAAATTATGTAATTAAATTTAGTCTTTATATTTTTAATTAGTTTTATTTCACCCCGCGTTATAAATACGTCCGCTTGCGATGGTGGCGCCACACACGACCTTAACCATGTGCGACACAGACCTTAACCAACAAGGCAAAATATACTTTATTTTATTTTACTGACTAAACCAAACAACTTTTTATCTTCTATTATATTAAAATGAATCCCTATTTTCTTGGTCACGACATGACGCGTGAACGGCTAGACCGATTTCGCTAATTCATTTTTTTTGTTGTGTATGTTATCGTCAGAAGATGGTTCTTATGGGAAAAAAAATAAGAAATTTGAACTCGGGATACGGATTTCTATATTCATAGTTATGGCAGGGCAACGCCTGTCAGCTCAGCTAGTAATCTTATACTATCTAGCTTTTTTTTTCGTGAGGTAAAATCCTACAGGGATGCTATGCCGGACTCCTACCGACTAAAAAACCTCACGTATCCCGCCTAACAGCCTACGGTTGGGAGCCCCGGGTAAGCCCTCGGAAGGATACCCCAGGACTCCTAACATAATATCTAGCTAACGCACAAAAAATGTATTCCCCTGTATTGTTTTTTTTACGTGTGGATGCTATACCGGACTCTTACCAACTAAAAACCACACGTATCCTACAACAGCCTACGGTTGAGAGCCCCGGGTAAGTCCTCGAAAGGATATCCCTAGGATTCCCAACAGTAACTTACAATGTATACCAAAAATAATCATTAAAATCGGCCAAATCGTTTCAGAGGAGTGCGACCACAAACATTGTGACACAAGATATTTACTACTTACTATTAAATCTTACCCGCCCCAGACATCAAACTTGATATACTCACCGTGTTTCACTTAACGACCTCTACCACTAAACGCAAGATATAAACCCATTTCCTAACAATTCGAACCCCAATTACCCAACTCGATGCCGTTATAAACCCCACCCATTATAATAACGGCAGAAAACCCCAGAAATCGAACACAAAAATTTGAATTTTTCTATTTTATTATTTTTTTTCCTTCTCATAAATACAGCTTTTGGGGTAACATCGCAATTTAAATATAAAATAAATTGCACTACCCCCTTCCGTCCTCACCCCCCTAAGGGGTAAGGATGGCTCCTTGTAGGCGCCGTCCCGTCATAGCCAAACTTGCTCTATTATATTCGAAGTTGTTTACAACGAATACTGTTCGTTTTAACTGATTGTTTTTGTAGTACTACGGTAGCAAATAAGAATACGGATCGTTTAATGGAAAGTGGTTATCAAGAATAATGAATATGACAAACGATTAGAAGATACTGGTCTTATTGATGCCTCTGTGGCGTAGTCGTTAATGATACCGCCTGCCCCGATGGAGGTCCTGGGCTCGATTCCTGGGTCGGTCCAAATATTAGTGTGATCCACAAATGTTTGTTTCGGAGTTTGGATGTTTTCTATGTATAATACGTATGTATTTAGAAATATATAAGTATGTAAATCACAACAAAAAATAATAATAAAAGAAAATAATAATATATTATTATATTATATTTGTACAATAATGACAAAAAAAAATAATATTTAAACCATACAAAAACGCAACTTCACTCCAATAAAGAAGTCCGCAGCTAATGCTTTTAATAGATAAAATATTTTATCTACTCTGATACTATAATACAATATTATAAAATTGAAATCGATACTCTTATGACAAACATTACGCACAGGCCAAAAAAAAAGTTTTATTACGATACAGGTCTTGTATGGACACCTATATCATAATAAAACTTTTTAATCATTACGATACACCATAAACCACCTCCAGCTGGAAAAAGAAGTTTGAACCTCTACTTTAAAAAAAATTTGCCACCGGAGCCTGAAAGAAAAAAAGAAACACGCATGCGCAATCGATGTTTGCGCCTTGGCGCCAACATTTTACATTTAAATTAAACAAAGTTTGGTTTTGTTTGTAAAATAAATTAGTTTTTGTGTAAAATGGTGGTAATTGTACACCACCAGACATTCTGGAAACTGCGTCAAACATGACCATGAACCTGTTACCGGCGAAATCAAGGAGCAACTATATATCACAAAATGAAATCAGGTATTATAGTATGAGAGTAGATAAAGTAGTGTATGACACTGTACATAATTTGGTCTTATAACACTCGTGTGATGCTATAAAAACACACTCGTGTTATAAGAACCCTTATTATGCAACAGTGTCATAAACTACTATAAAGCAATATTAGTATGCTACCTTTTTAATAATAAACCATACTCTTAAATGGCGGTTACAATAAGGTGAAGAAATTCAACTTGTTTCAGTACGGTCTCGTCAGCTCAATTGGTTAGAGCATTGCCCTGGTTTAGGTAAAGGTTCAAGTCCCGTCTGGGCCAAGTTGTTTTTTTTATATAATATAGTATTATGCTTTTAATGTTCAGAATTTGTCATATTAATAAATCCAATTGATGTAATCCTACAAAGATCTCCGGGTTCCAAACTAGCTACACCTACAAGTGGTGCACCTGCTGATTAACAGACGAGGTCCTGGCCAAATCGAGGAAACCCGAAAGTAAACCCTGAACCAACCTGTCTAGCCAGCGTGGTACAACAAACGGGCAATCGACTAAACTAAAATAGTTCCATGATCTCCTCTCTGAAATACCTGCTAATATTATAAATGCGAAAGTAACTGTCTGTCTGTCTGTTACGCTTTCGCGCTGAAGCGATTCAGATGAAAATTTGTATAAAGATAGTTTGAGTCCCCTGGGAAGAACGTAGGCTACTTTTTAACAGACTATGCAAAATGAGGGTAATGATTTAACGAGATAACGACTTCTACGTGGACGAAGCCGCCGGGAACAGCTAGTTTAACATAAGTAAATGTATCAATTTTCTAGATCTCATACCACAAACTTACATTCGCTTAATTAGAGCTAGATGGCGATGTCGAAAAGTGTCTTACAATATTTATTTATATTAACTACGAGCGGACATCACGCGCTTTCACCCGCGTAGTTCTCATTCCCGTGGGAAAACGGGTTTAAAATATAGCCTATGTCACCCGGGAATAGAGTAGCTTCCCAACGGTAAAAGAATTTTTCAAATCGATTCAGTAGTTTCGGAGCCTATTCAATGCAAACAAACATACATACAAACAAAGAAACAATCTAATCTTTCCTCTTTATAATATTAACTAGTATAGATAATAAGTAAAAGTACAGTAACATCCAAAAGCGTTGAACCCAACAAAAAATAATAAAATAAAAAGAACACAAAATCGCCACAGACAATTAAATCACCCGTAAAAAACATCGATATTCCCATTCACAGTAGTTCGATGTTCTAGTAGCCACCCTAAGAAAGGGGCGACCCTCACAGACGTGACCCTTTCGCTCCCAAGACGCTTATTTGACTCACTTTAAAAAATTCCTACTGGCCTATATTTTTTGTAGTACAGTCACCGCCACATGTGCTTTTATTATTTTTGTAGGAATATTGTTTTTTCCAATATGTTTGATTATGGCAATATGCTCACGATCTATCACAATGCTTGAAATGTAAGTACAATATTCAGCCTACTCCTTCGGGATAAAGCATGACTATAAGTATGTATGTTTTATTTCAAACATTAGTTAAATGCAATTTTTTTTTATGTATAAAGCTGACAACGAGTAAGTTAATTTTGACGACGGTGACGGCCACAATAATAGGCATAATTAAAATCATTTAAGTAAACTGTGGCGTGACGACAAGAGACAGCATGAAAAATGTCTTTTCGAGTAAAAGATTGAATACACGTCAGTTAGTAATAGTACTGTCTTCCTCATCCGAGTATAAAGTCCCAGCTACTTTTATTAAAATGAACTCAAGCTCCGTTTTATTGGATTTCCAGAAACAGTCAAGATCAATCAAATGTTTATTTACCTGCAATTGAAATTACCACCCGTTATGAAGTCTAAGTCAATGTCTTAGAGGGTTATATATTAAAATACCAGAAATCAAAATGCCTTTACTTAAAATGCATTAGACCAAAATACCCCAATTCGAAATACCTTAACATTCAAAATACCTTATTTCAGTTCACCTTACCTTATAATGTCTAAACTTAAAATACAAATAATTATTATATCAGAATTCAAAATACAAATTTTCAAATATCCTTAATTTAAAATACCGAAAATAGAATACAATGTGAATATAAAAAAAAACCATAACCTACCCAGTTTATCGCTATAATCTACTGGGTATTATTAGGTATATATTATGCTATACCAGTTCATTATAATAGCGCATAGTTAATAAATGAATGATTTAAGAAATAAAGATTTATTGCCACTCACACGTTTTGTTATTTGACTTTAACTTATTTTGCAGCCCCCCCCCCACCCCACCCCCCCACCTAAGTGAAGCCGCAGTTGTAGCCGTAGGTCTGTTGGTCCTTGGGTATCCGTCTGAGGGCTTACCCGGGGCTCCCAACTGTAGACTGTAATGTAGGATACGTGTGGTTTTTAGTCGGTAGGAGTCCGGCATAGTATCCATGTAGGATTTACCTCATGTTAAAACACTTTGATTCAGAGTTACAAAAGTACTACAGTGGGCTAACGAAAAATAAAAAAAAAATAACCACGAAGGCTAAGGCGGGAGCTCCGCTTCGCTTCGCTCCCGCCTTAGTCTTCTAACCTAACCTATCCGAGTCGGGATACTCTGAGTCGGGGTGTTAACCATTCACAGATATATAGCATCCATGTAGGATTTAAATCATGTTAAAAAAAAGGTATTTTGTGTTTGAACATTTTAGGATAAGGTATTTGATAAATTTGTTTTTTGGGTTTCGGTTATTCGACCGTAAGGCATTTTAAATTATTTATATTATAAATATTTGCCGTTTGAATATTGATATTTTGATTTCGGGTATTTTGGGCTCAGGCATTTTAAGTAAAGGCATTATGATTTCTGGTATTATGACGGTATACCGTCTTAGAGACATGCACCAGTTCATTCCGATTGGGATTTTGTATGATAGTGAAACCTCTGTCTTCACACGCTATTCGGGATAGGAAAGAGGACGAGGTTTGGATTAATATTAATTCATTATCATCATCATCTTAATCTACGGTTCACTGTCATCGTCTACCTAACTTTGTACAAAGTACAAGGTTTTAAACATTAAAAGGCATAAAAACTGCATAATAAAATTACATATACTCGCGCCATTCCACCTAAGGGGTAGACCGAGGCTTACTCTATGCATAAATCTCACTAGTTGTAAGTGAGTCAGATGAGCATAAGATAATTTTGTCGTTTTACAGAAAGCAATAATAAATACGTAAAAAAAATATTTCTCAACAAATATGTGTTCGACTGTACATCCATTCCACTTACATACATTTTACATTGTGTCTATAAATACACAATGGCATGCAAATAGTTATAGTTTTCTATAATATATAACGTTTTAGCCCCGGTGGCACGGTGGTAATGTAAGCGTTGCTGGAGTTTTGGGTTTGAATCTCGGGTCGAGTCAAATATTCATGTAGATTGTTTCTGAGTTTGTGTGAATACTAATATTATAACGAGGAAAGATTTGATTGTAGCGAATAGACTACAAAACTGCTGAACCGATTTGAAAAAATATTTCACTGTTGGGAAGCTACGCTATTCCCGTTGAACATAGGCTATATTTTATTCCCGTTTTCCCACAGGAACGAGAGCTGAGCGGGTGAAACCGCGTGACGTCCGCTAGTATTTAATAGTTCTCTAGATCCCGTACGTAGAAAATCAATGTTTGCAGACTATACAAACACTTGGACCAACCCGGGATTCAAATCGTACACCTCAGCATGGCAACAACACTTACCTCTGCGACCCTATGAGGCAGCAAAATCTTTCTTCTTTATAATATTAACTTGCTGGTGCTTGCAGCTTAGCCTGAATGAAGTTCCGTTCCCTCAACCTATTAACTAATTCCAAAGAATAAACAGCTATATGAAAGCAAAGCCAGCACCGATGGGGGAGAATCGAGCTGGGGATGGAATTTTAGGAAGTCAAGAAAAGCGCCCGCGGAGATTAGCATTTTAAGACGACCGCAACGGGCGCTCTCCCACGATTCAGTCAGAACGCCGTGAGGCAGGAATGACCATATGAGGTGGAGGTTAATTAATATCCCTGTACCAAATTTCAGCGAGATCTGTACAACCATTAGAGCATGTAAGAGCAGCTAACATCCAAACATACTTACTTACAAACTATCACACTATCATCATCAATATCAATTACATATAATAAAATCGTAACAGGTCGCTGTCAGTACACTGAAGATATATAAGAAAAAAAATATAGGGGGGCTTAATGAACGCAGACTGCCTCTGTGGCGCGATCGGTAGTGATACCGCCTGCGGCGCTGGAGGTCGTGGGTTCGATTCCCACCGGTGACAAATATTTGTGTGACCCATAAATGTTTGTCTCAAGAGTCTGGGTGTTTCTATGTATAATATGTAGGTATATATTTGAAAAAGTATATAAGTATTAGTATCCGTGGTCTGATACCCATAACACAAGCAGGTTATTCCTAGCTTACTTTGGGATCAGATAGCGTTGTGTGAAATGTCGGTGAATATTAATGGAACCCAAAACAATGATTTTAATAATTTTTGTCTGTTTGTCTGTACGTTTGTGCACGCTAATCTCAGCAACCAATGAATCGATTGCAATGCGGATTTCTTTATTGCGTTGCGGTTTGCTCCACTTAACATTTAGTGTTTGTTTCATGTCAATCAGTTCATAAATAAAAAAGTTGTATCAATCTAAAGAATCGAAAGCATATAAAGTGCAGCGGGCAACAGCTAGTAATATTAATCTTATACTATAACTAGCTAATGCCCGCAGCTTCGCTAGCGTAAAATTTATTCCCGCGGGAACTTATTTCCGGGATAAAAAGTAGCCTATGTGTTATTCCAGACTATAATGTATCTCTGTAGTATTCAGTAATATTAGTATTAGTAATTAGTAAGATATAAAGGCGAAAGTTTGTGAGTGTGGATGTTTGTTACTCTTTCACGCTCTAACGGCTGAACGGATCTTGCTGAAATTTGGTTCAGAGATAGATTATGGTCTGGAATAACACATAGGCCAATTTTTCCAGCGAATAAATTCCCACGAGAAGCGGGAACAAATTTTACGCGGGCGAAGCTTTGGGCATCAGCTAGTATTACTATAGATAGATAGGATAGTTTAACCATGACCTTGTCCACAAGCCCATGTCCACATAACCTCAAACCCTCAAAACCACTTCACTTTGTACGATAGAATGGTTCCCCTTTTCGTCCCTTATCACACGCTAAATTCATCCCCTCGAAGTGTTTTAGGTTTGATTTCCATTTAGGTATAGATACATTACTTGTTGGTCGCACCTTTAGCTCCGAAGGGGTAGGCAGAGGCATATTATATGCCCACATTTCACCTTTGTATAATTTGTCCCACGTAATAGGTGGTGAGCCGTATGGCCGTGTTTAAATGGACAGGCGCATGTTGTGACTGCCTGCTGTTGAAATAAAGCCTTCAACTTAGCTTAACGACTGCCATTTTACTGACAACGGGGACCAACGGCTTATCGTGCCTTCCGAAGCACGGAAACGCTCGTAAATAAATGTCACAAAGTGGTCCACGTGGTGGTCACCCATCCATATCCGGCCATAGTAAATGTTGCTTACTGCAGTAATCGTTTACAGAACACTGAGTCCGCGGGGCCACGAGCGAAACAAAAAATGTGGTGAGTCTTTTTTTTTTACGTGTGAAAATTCTACATGGATGCTATGTCGGACTCCTACCGACTAAAACCACACGATACCCTACAGCTGTCTACGGCCGGGAGTCCTGGGCAAGCCCTCGGAAGGATGTCCCACGTTTTGAAAAGGATAGATATTGGTTGTGGCTACCAGGCCCTAATTCTGCTATTTCAATTGAGTCAGATCAGAATCGTATTTGTAGTTCAATAGCTACGAAAACTGTCAAAAATTACTTTTACGTAGCGGACATGACCCGAGCTAAAATACTACGAGATGTAAAAGATACGATCTACGAGACTACTACGACACGAAACGAAACAAGGGACTTCCACGACATGAGTTACGAGAGACGTAACCGATACGAGCTACGAGACTACTGCGACACTATACGAGCTACGAGACTGAAACGAAACGCGCTACGAAGCCACTACGGTATAAGCTTAGAACTACGTCGTCTCTACAAAATATTAAAGAATCTATAAATAAATAAATAAATATTCACGGACATTTCACACAACGCTATCTGATCCCAAAGTAAGCTAGAAATAACCTGCTTGTGTTATGAGTATCAGACCACGGATCTTAATACTTATATACTTTTAAATACATAAAATACATAGAAACACCCAGACTCTTGAGACAAACATTTATGGGTCACACAAATGATAAATGTGTGTTTGGAATATTTATTTCTAAAGTAAGTATGTATAATCACTTGTTTTTATCTAGATCTTTTTTTTTACACACTTCTACCTCTTTCAACTCTATTGTTGTCATGCTCTCCTCTCGCCGGCCTGCTGGAAGAGATTTCTTTTAGAAATAAGCAGTGCCATTGTACTCTTTTCTCCTAACTCATTCTTTGTAAAATACATGTGTGTACATAAAGTGTAAAATAAAAAAAAATAAAAACAAATATTTGTCTCCGGTGGGAATTGAACCCACGACCTCCAGCCCCGCAGGCGGTATCACAACCGACTGCACCACAGAGGCAGTCAATATAGTAATATTAAAGCTAAATTGTAAGCTCATTTGTTTTAAAAAACAACACCACTAAAAAGTGGCTGTGATATTGCCAAGTTATTTTCTCTCCGGCTCTACCTATTGCGTAGCGAATCTGGTAGATGTAGAAGCAGTGTAAATCTTACTATTGTCAATAAATACACTACAGAACAAATATCATTAAATATTAGAATTACTGAATTCAATTCTAAACAATTACTTTTCGGATATTTTCTTTCTGAAAGTCAGTATCGGTTGCGAGTGGCGCTAAATAACTTTTATATATTTATTTTCGAGCTACGAGACTATCACGACCCGATACGAGGTACAGTGCCTCGAGCACGAAAAATGACGGCAATCGTATCGTAAAGGTATCGAGTCCACGATACGTAAACAGAGAACGACGTTATGCAGCAGCACGAAGCACTAACGCTATCGTTTCGAGCTCTCGATACGATAACGTCAGTGACGTCATCCTAACGTAAATAGTGAGGAACTTGTGAGATTAATTTGACGTTCGAAAACTAAATTATACTATAAATATCTTATTATTTTCAAGCAAAATGTCTTGTATATTGATCAAATCAACAAAAAATGGTTGCATGATTAAAGAAAATACGTGATTAAGTTACGGGAGATTATAAAATGCTTTAAGTTTTGAAAAATAAAACAATATGTGGAAACATTTTTATAAAATATGGTTTCCGAACGACACTAGGTACTTCTCTCCATTGACAAGGTCAAGTTTGTTTTGGTTTTACATTCTTGAAGGTTATACCTACTTTCTTTAAAAATCACGGATTGTGTTTATAATGAGAACAAGGTCTTTTTCCCTAATTCTGGGAGTTGTTGTGCGAGTGAAAAGAAAGGATGCAAAGTTCGCTATGTAGGTATAGTGTTATTGGAACTATGCCCGCTTGGAAGACGGCTGGTATCTAGTCTGCCCCAAAGAAAACTAAAAAAGGTGTTGAATGAAACTTTTGTTAAAATCGGACACCATATTCTACGGTGTACCTATGTATGTGAAGCTTTACTTATGTATATAGAAATAAAAAGAATACGTAAGTTTATCTTATCTTTTATTCAAATAAAGCATCAATAATGTCCCTTCTATATCTTGTTTACATAAATAATTCGGTAATCACTGAACACATATCAAACATTAGAACATTCCGTCAATAAAAATGCTTTCTACATTGAAATAATTGATCAATTTCCTTATGAGTTCCACCAATATCACTCTCAGCCATACATAGATTTTCATTGTTAAACATTTTGAAGTAAATTTGCACCAAGAACGTATTAATTAGGATTATATGAGTAAAGTGGCGGTCTTTGCACTCTAACACAACACAAAATAAACACGAAATACTTTAAAAATGGGTTGAATCGTGGTTTGAAAAGTTTCGATACTTTTCACACCAACAAATTTTAAGTGTATAAAAATTCGTCTTACTCGATAGACAGCCTTTGGAATTTACGTTACCGTATGTCAAAATGTATGTTCGTGCTGCCAAGTTTGTTTATAAAGTGTCAAATATCGAGGATATAGTACTCGACGATACGCTTGCGATACGAAAGCAAATTAAAATCATTCGTGTTACCAAATTTAGTTATCTTTACGCACGATAGGGGCGCTGTACAAATCTCATACAATTTTTTGTCGATGACGATACGAATACATTTTCACAATTATTCGTGCTCGCCCCACAGGACTACGAGACGTAAACGATGCGAGTTACGAGACTACTACGACACGACACGAGCTACGGAGCGTTTGCTACACGAGCTACGACGCCAATACGACATTTTAGATTTATGAGTTTCGAACTACGTCGTTACGAATAAAGAATAAGCTACTATTCTGTAACTGAAGAGTTGTTTGTATAATAATATTTCAGGAACCGCCGACTCGAGGACGACTGTTTAAAGACTTGTTGTAGACTGACACTTTACAAAAAGAAAAGCCCGCCAAGTTTCTTGCCAGTTCTTCTCAAGCGGGCCGCGTTTCGAACTGGTGGTAATGACTTTGCTTTGTATTCATGGACGTGTCGCAAGTGCCTATGTACTAGGATTATGCGAAATAATGTTTTTTTTTTTGAGATTTTGATTTTTTTTTTTGTAAGTGTGGCCCCCAATCGCTAGATGTCGTTATGGCTTTCCATCAGGTGGCGCCATCACTTTGGCGATCTATATAAATAAAATAGAGTGCGTTGAGAAAATTAAATTTTATATAAGGGTACTACTTCTCGGAACCTCTGAATCACTTACTGGTACCGACGTATCAGACGCATCACAACACCCTGTACACAAGTAACGAGTGGCGATAACTAAGTCTTTTATCTTTATTTTCAAAAATCTCAACATGTTTCCCAAATCAACCTTAACTGTTTACCGTTACAAGCAATTGAATGAAACGCTGACCCTGAACAAGGGGTCAATGGGCAACGCTCCCTAAGAATACTTAAAAAACCGTACAAGAGCGAGACCGACGCGTGCACTTAGGGTTCCGTACGATCAAGAATACATTTAGGTATTTCACATACATATATGGTCACGCCTTTATCCCCGAAGAGGTAGGCAGAGGCATAATATACGCCCACATTTCACCTTATAGGTCCCACGTAATAGGTGGTGAACCTATTGCCGAGTTGAAAAGGACAGACGCAGGTCGCCGCGACCCGCTGTTGACATTTTCAAGTAGCCCATAAGGCCTTCAACTTGGCTTAACGATTGTCATTTTACTGACAACCGAGTTTCATTTCGAGTTTTCCTTCTCTACGCAATGGAACTTTTTGCGAAAGTGTTCCCTTAGTCGCCTCTTACGACACCCTCGGGATGTATTGGGGTGGCGACATTTTGTACTCTTAGCCGTCGCAACACGGGACCCCGTCGCCAGACGTGGTTTTTTGCCACGGTTGTCACCATTAAAATATATCATCTGTAAAACTTTCAACTGTCTAGCTATAATGGTTCATGATTTATGAGATACAGCGGTCACAGACAGACGGACAAGCGAAGTCTCATCAATAAAGTCCCGTTTTTATCCTTCGTGTACGGACCCCTAACAATAACTCTTTACATTTTGTTTTCCATATAAATCTTAACTGTGTCAAATTTCAGGTTTCCTCCCTTCACCCAAATTTCTTATAAAGGGGTACAAATCTTTCGTTCCATTTCATCCCTATTTTGTACATATATAGGAAATAGAAAATCATTTTTTGTTTATCAATTCATGATAGTACTACCCGTTCGCTCTAACTTTGCAGCTGGCGTAGAGGCGTATACTCGATTTTTTAATTACACGAAGTAAATTGACAGTAGCTAATGTCACTTCGTCATAAAAAATAAGCAACATTGTATGAAGAAGTGACATTAGTTGCTGTCAATTTACTTCGTCTAATTAAAAATTCGACTTTAGTATGGAGCCGAGCGGCAAAGTTAGAGCGAACGAGCAGTAAGTAGTAATTATATTGTTACGTGTGTTTATTGTAGTAGGTATATTATATACTAGTTGTGCCCGCGACTTGGTACACGTGTGGTAGGGCGAGCCCCGCCTAATGGATCGATTTTAAAGGTCCTATAAATTGTCATTTTCACCCTTTCTATCGCTACTGAGCGGCAGTAGAAAGCGACAACGACACCCAGACGGGTGCTCTGTGTTTGTTTTGCCACGGCGACCATGTTACCTCGAATTGCCGCGGTAAAAAATGAACTCTTAATGTGCGACAAAAAATTTAAAAAAAAACGGAAAAATTTACCCCCCTTTTTTTAATAAATATTTATATTTGATTTCCGATGCCAAGTCATCTCATGAAATTTGGAGAGGTAATTTTGTTACACCCAGTATAATAAAATCGTAACAGGTCGCTGTCTGTACTGTACATGAAAGATAAATAAGAAAAATATTATAAGGGGGCTTCATGAACGTAATAGAATCCAAAACAATGATTTTTAGAATTTTTGTCTGTTTGTCTGTATGTCTGTATATCTGTTTGTCTGTACGTTTGTGCACGCTAATCTCAGTAACCGCTTTATAGATTGCAATGCGATTTTCTTTATTATGTTGAGGTTTGCTCCACTTAACATTCAGTGTTTATTTCATGTCAATCGGTTTATAAATAAAAAAGTTATATCACTTTAAAGAATCATACATAGACTTATGAATCTAAAAATGGGTAAATCTAAACTGGCGTTTTGGCTTAATCATAAAAGAGCTTAAAGATTAAGTCTATTCTAAAACAATTCAGTCCACGCCTAATAAGAAGTGACATAGAAAACATTTCATTCAAAGTAAAGAAAAATATATCCTAGTTATCACAATTAACAATAAAGCGCCAAATGAACTGTTCTACGCGGATTCATCGCTGCAAACATATATAATATTTTCTTTCTCTAAAACTATCTACTATCTCATCCCCCCTCCCACCCCCCATCGCACGTGCGTGCTTGTGTGTGTGTGTGGAAAAATTTGTGCTTGCTACCCTTACAAACCACCCCCGCCTTTCACGGTTCTAATTTTTGGGGAATTTGGGGCATATTCGTAAATATGAAATGGAAAAAATATTTTGCTCTCATGTCAAATTTCGACTCTATTGCTTTATTATAAGGTAGGGAATTGGATGGATGGGAGTTGGAAAAAAAATTACTTCATATGTCGTCCTTAAGACGGAGCGCGGCGCGCTTCGTATGTGTGTTCTGAACAAGGGATGTATAGAGTCGATCTTAATTATTCTATTGTGCTTTTTATTTTTTTATTTTACGAAATGTTTGAATCAACTCTGCTTACGCTTAACTCAGACTACAGGGATTGTATTTGTTGACATGTAATATCTGTCCTGACAGTTGGAACTAAGGTTCTAAAAGATTGGTGTACGAGCCTCGTACACTTGGTATAAGATTTTCTCCATTTCTTTCGTCTATATTGTCCGGTGACGGCAAAAAGACTTGCCCTCAATGACGTTGGACCAAGTAACTACCGGCAAAGTGTGGGTTCGTATGTACCAATTTATGTATGTATGTAGATCTGCTTAAAATATCTCTCCAATTAGTGAAATGATCAGCTTGATACAGTCCTAACTATTCAAATACCGTTAGATCAGCTCTACTACACGAGCTATCCCATTCAGCTTCAGACTTCGCTTCACATTTCTAGCAGCTTTAGCTATAACATGAAGTTGTCGATGGTGTCGAACAACACAAACATGAAAGCTTTGCACTTTTCACAGAACGCATGAAGTTTCGTTTCTCGTAAATTCGTTACAGATGACTGATGTTATTACTTTCCTTGTATCAAGGTTTAACTTTTTTCGATTAAATCTTGGTTGGATTTGGTAATACAAGCCTTACGTTCACCCTAGGCGAGGCCGCAGTGGCGGCCGTGGGTCTGTTAGGAGTCCTGGCACATCCTTCCGAGGGCTTACCCGGGGCTCCCAACCATGGGCTGTTGGGCGTTACGTGAGGTTTTTTTAGTCGGTAAGAGTCCGGCATAGCATCCATGAGGATTTTCCCTCACTTTAAAAAAAAGCCTTACATTCATCACAGTTAGATACTCAGATATGTAACAATGAAGGAAAGTGTTTAGCCCCCGTCGAATAGCGATCATTTTTATTCGAAAACTGATATGATCGAAATGTTTCTTAGCTGCAACTTGAAGGTCATCAGTTCTTTTCCTTAATGATGAAACTAAAATTTACAGGTTCGATTCATAGGAAATTTGTAATGCAATTACTTTGACGGCTTATTTTCACGACATGTTAAGCTGGAACTGGCTGATGCATCAAGTAATCTGCGAGATACTCAACTCTTCTGATAATTACAATTTATACCATGTTTGGTTTTCATATTATCACCTGCGACACTCCTCCATTCTCACCTCTATAAGGTAGCAATTGAGCAGAATAATGTGTGTGTCTATACTAACGTGTAAAACTTTTAATAAACCACTCATATTTTCTTAAACAGAATCTTTCTGAGAAATCGAGATGATAATTCTTACATGTACTTTTGATTTTGCTCTTCATAACTATGACATTTGTTTAATTTTATGCCTTTGTGTTATAAATACACAAATTGTACAGAGCTAATAAAGTACCTAAATGTTTAATTTTAGATACTTACTTAAATTATATTATATTTTACATGCAACTATGTGAAAATAAATTAAAACGATTCTTATGATGAAAGGAGATTGGCAATAGACAAGTTACTTTCCACTATCTCAGAAACTACATAGTTCCTGTGAGAAACTGGTAAAGGAAAACATCAACACGCGGGTGAAGCCGCTGCCCTTAGTTACGTATTTTCCCCGTAAGAAGTAGGCTGGCTGAGAGGCTTTCTATTGATATTTAATTTTGCCACACATATTAAACACGGAAACAAAAAATAAAAACACAATCCTCTCCACACCCGCGCTATTCCATCAGCGAGTAATATATATAGCTCAAGCCGTAGCTATAGGAACAAATATATTATATTTTCCTATATGTTAGTTCCATCATTTATACTTTATTACTATATACTAACTATTTATATATCACAGCGTCGGTCTGTGTGTGTACAGACGTACAAAGGGAGGGAACTCAATTAAACATTTTCCCTAATAAGAATCTTGAAGATTCGCTAACGTTATTATTATATTTTTGCTTTGACATATTTTAGTCGACTGCGTACAAGATGGTGGACATTTTCTCATCATTCATTTTCTCCTCAGATTGATTAAGATATAGCTTTAAGAACTTCTGTAAATGTAAAATTTCATGGTTTTCAGTGATTGTGTAGCTGCTCTGGTGTAGTAATCGTCCTTAGACTGCGGTGACCACTTTCCATCAGCTGGGCCCGATATCTAAGCTGCCATTTAGTCCTAGGGTATCCTTCCGAGAGCTTAACCGGGGCTCCCAACCGTAGGCTGTTAGGTAGGATACGTGTGGTTTTTAGTCAGTAGGAGTCCGTCATAGCAAGCCTGTAGGATTAAAAAAAAACTGCCAAAAAAGTTTCGGTCGATATTTGCAATACCAGAAGTGTAACACATGCTCTGCCTACCCTACTGCTGGGTTGAAACGGACACAGACTGATTTTGGCTGTAAATTTTTTTCAAGCCGTATAAATACGACTTCAATAAGGCTTACAGATTATCATTTCAGTGGCAGAATAAGAAATTTTGTTAAGGGAAAATTAGACAAACGTCCACCCATCTCAAAACTAAACGTAGCGTATAATACTTAACGCATTGATCATTGGCAGAACCCTAAGGTACCTAGGTGAGAGCCTTTTTTTACATGAAGAAATTCCTTTTAGCCCCTCTCTATAAAATAGACTGCAGAGGGGCTTATGGCGGAGACTTTGTTTGTAGTCTGTGACTCTGTCACATTAAACTACGTCACTAGGTCACGGGATCGTCTGTTCAAAGTTTGAAAATGACAACGTCAATCGGATTGAACTTTCACTTTCACAATAAACGTGTTGGAGAGGGGCAGTCTGGTGAGAACGATCTCACGGCTTTCTTGTTAGATGCTATGCCGGACTCTTACCGACTAAAACCACACAAGTCCTACCACTGACTATGGCCGAGAGCACCGGATGAGTTTTCGAAAGGATCTCCCATCGCAATATTCTAATCACATTTTTATCCTTCCTCATACCTCCCCTACATTGTCAAACTGTCGAGCAACAATGTTACTTGACTATATTGTGACTTTTATATGTATACCACTAAGTTGGCAGCACGCATACCTACGTTTACTTCCGAGAGCGTACCCAGGTCTCCCTGCAGTGGGCAAATGGATCGACACCTTGTGATTTTAGTTGGAATAGCATCCATGAGTCTCTATCAATCAAATCTCGAGCGTCGTAAAAATATTGTGCGTGAAAAACAAATGGGAGTGATAGAACTATATAGTTAAAACATTCAATAATCTTACTGTTGATACTAGGCCGCGTTGCCGCAATGTCTATATGGTTAAAATTACTATTGTACAAATCTAAATAGTATGTATAAAGATGTATGGGAGCCCCCCTTTTATTCTAATTTTAGTATTTGTTGTTATAGCGGCAACAGAAATACATCATCTATGAAAATTTCAGCTTTATAGCTATCACAGTTCCCGAGATACAAGCCTCATGACAGACGGCGAAGTCTCATAAATAGGGTCCCGTTTTTACGTATCCCTTTTAGGATTTCGTATCCAAAAGATACTTACCACCGGATGGGAAGTGGTCACCATAGCCTGTGAACGTTTGCAACACCAGAGTCTACACTGGCGCTATTGACCACATAAACCTCCTAAGACCCCTTTTGAAGAACATCATACTGTAGGCGTTTAGGAAAACCGAGGCAGGAAGATCATTCCACAATCTAAGCGTGCGCGGAAGAAAGCCCCTATCGGATCTTACCGTGCTCGAACTCTCCGGACGCAAAGCGTGAAGATGAACATTAAACACCCTGTCTGCGGCGGCGTGCGGAACCCCGTACTGTAAAAGTTCAGGGTGCCGATTCTCGACCACACGACGTGAAAGCGTGGACGGAAATTTACGGGTGAAACGTCATCTGTCACACAATTTTTGCCGTTCCTAAATTTGAGATACATGACTTTTCCGTCCACGCATTTACCACAAATTAGAGATAGTATAAGATGGAAAACTCATTTATTTACTTTTTTTTCACACCTACCCTCTGCTACACACACACGCACACAAATCAGTACCGAAAATTCGGTTGAGACCATAGATTTAGAATTGAGAGTAGCGAAAAATTCTAAATCTATAGTTGAGACCGCCTGACCTCGTGTCTGTGAATGAGTTGTCTATGTGTGCGTAGCCTCTGTGAATGAGTTCTCTATGTGTGCGTAGACTCAGCTAATTTAGTATGTAGGTTTCCATCTGTACTATCTCTAATTTGTGCATTTACGTTGTATGAAATGAGAAACGGCGTCCAAGAAAACTTTGCAATAATGTAGGTAATCACAATTTCCCCCCTTCATTCCACCCCTAGCTGTCAATAACGACATTGCTTCACTTGACATAATTAATGACAATGTCTGTACCTACCTTTATTTTTTAACGTGAGGGAAAATCCTCATGGATGCTGTGCCGGACTCCTACCGACTAAAAAACCTCACGTAACGCCTAACAGCCTATAGTTGGGAGCCCCGGGTAAGCCCTCGGAAGGATGCCCCAGGACTGTCTGTACCTACTGCCTGTTACTCTTTCACCAGTTGGTTAATGCGTGGGTGGGAGTACCATTTGGCACGCGTAACAGCGTGGGAGCACTTGCTCCCATTCTGTTACTCGTGTTTCTGTTATTCAATCACGCTCGCAAGAATAAGAAAACCTCAAATGTTCAAAGCAAAAATCGGTTGTCTGTAAGGTCGGTTTACTAACGATAGTTGAACGTGACAACTCAGCCTTAAATGGAACGCCTCAGAGCGAGGTAACGCCGCATACGTCATGTTTTTTCGTACATGCAGCCGGCTCTATCGAATTATAAGACGTTGTCACGTCAAAATCTACAGAAACCTCAAAATCTACAAAAACATTTAATATTAGCAGGATTAGGTAGGAGGATTACACCATACTCGTCTATGATTGACCATAGAGCAACACAATCTATGACGTTCACTGAGAGGGGAGGCGTCTTAATGAAAACTTCCCTTCTGTCAAAGCGGCTCCCAAAAAGTGCATGCTTATGGTTCATGTGACCACTTTGTGACATTTATTTGGGCGTTTCCGTGCTTCGGAAGGCACGTTAAGTCGTTGGTCCCGGTTGCCAGTAAAATGGCAGTCGTTAAGCCAAGTTGAAGACCTTTTTAGCCGGCTTGAAAAATTTCAACAGCAGGCAGTCACAACCTGCGCCTGTCCATCTCAACACGGCAATACGGCTCACCACCTATTACGTGGGACAAATTCTAAAAAAGTGAAACGTGGGCATATAATTTGCCTCTGCCTACCCCCCTTCGGGGATAAAGGCGTGACCATATGTGTGGGGAAATGTACTTACATTTAGCTAGTATTCATATTTCATAGGCTTAAGCAATGAAACTTTTAAGTCTCTCACATGGATAATAGATGGCACTATTTACAAAGTTACAAAAGTATGTATACTAAAACTCGAGTAAAACTAGATAAATTTTAAGCATAACATAATTTAGATAATAATAATAAATTTAAAAACTAAAAACCATTATGTATTATTATTTTAGTTCCAAAAGTTTGCATAGAAAAATGACACACACTGCCATCTCGTATCAAGTAACAGTAAACAAAACTTTTACCAGAAACACAACCACCTTAGAGTTTACTAATAGTATGTAGTTAAATGATTGACGCCTAGATGGCGTAACTAAACCTAAAACGCCTTGATAAAAACTCTTTTTCGATTAGTTCTAGTATAATTATTATTAAGTTCTCTATGGTCACAGAACCGAAAACAGTTTACAACTTTGTCACTTTGCTATCACAAAATGACATTTACTTCAAAACCACATCTACTATTCTCAGTAAACATGTAAATAACCAAATTATAAAACAACAATAGTACCGTCTGTCCAACCCAGCCACCATAATATGCATCCGCTAAACAATCAAACCGAAGTTTTTAAATGCTATTCAGAAGAATAAAAAATGCAGGAAGAAAGTCTGAATGGATGACGTGCCCCAGATTTGACACAGAATACCCAGGACTTGCCTACATCGGCCCATTAGACCAATTAATAGTAACTAAAGCACGAGACACGCTTCACGATATTATAGGAACTCGTGCACAAATCAGTTACACAATTTTCAATAACGCAGGACAAAAGATTTTCGTCGCCGTCCGGAGCAAGGGTTGTAAGAAATTCACTATAAAAGTCTACAATAATTATGGCAACGAAGTTATAAAAGTCAAACGGCCTTTTAAGTTCTGTGTAAACAGAGTACTGGTGTGGGCCCCTCCCGGCCATTTCGTGGGTTCCGTAGAACAGCTTTGCAATAAATATGCGGTAAAAAATGAATTAGGGATGAACGTTCTGAATATAAGGGTAGAAAAACCTCTGAAGCTGGTGTATAACATTCGCTATGTATGCGGAGTTGATCCTATAGGGGTGATTAAGGAAGCCTTTCCTCTACCTGAAGCGCTAAAAGAACTGAAGAATTTCGGAGTGTCTTTTCCTGTACAGTTAAATGTTCAAGATAAAGCTGTTTTGCTAGGAGCCTGCTTTCTTATCGGATGTTTAGAATATTAGGCAGAAAATCTGGCTACAATTAGAAAATAATGTGCAAATGAAGTTACAATATACATAGTGATAATAGCAATGTGTGTGTGATTTTGTGTTTGCAACCAAGTCCTAAGATAGGCATAGTTCTCCAAGTCTACTGTATCTACCTTTCCTAAACCTAATGTGGTAGACAAGTCGGATATCTGTTTCACTACTGAAATAGGGACAATACATTTAATGCGGAGCAGACGTATGCCTCTGTGTACGCATTTGGGTAAAAGGGTAAAAATATCTGATTATATATTTGTAGAAATGTTCATAGGTATACTTTTGTGTGTACGTTGTCAGTAGAATGACAGTCGTTAAGCCAAGTTGAAGGCCTTGCTTGTGAGGGCGACTTGAAAAGTTTCAACTGTGGATCATCGCGACCTGCGCCTGTTCATTTTAACACGGCAATAGGCTCACCGTCATCTATTACGTGGGACATAAAACTATTAGGTAAAATGTGTGCGTATACTATATGCCTCTGCCTACCCCATCGGGGGGAAAAAGACGTGACTTTTTTTTTTTTTTTTTTTTTATACCACTAAGGTGGCAGACAAGCATACGGCCCACCAGATGTACCGGTGATCACCGCAGCCTATGGACGTTTGCAACACCAGAGGCGCCACACACGCGCTGCCGACCCTGTAAAAACCTTCTAAGACCCCTCTTGAAGAACCCCATACTGTAGGCGTCCGGGAAAACCGAGGCAGGGAGATCATTCCACAACCTAAGCGTGCGCGGTAGAAAGCCCCTATCGGATCTAACCGTGCTCGAGCGCTCCGGATGCAACTATATGCATATATATATGACTATATGCATGTATGTCTGTAGGTTAATCTCAAGAGCTGCTTTTCATTAGCCGACATCCAGGATATCCTCTAACTATAGTATAGGTAATTCACAGCGTTCTAATGACGGTCCATAAATGAGATGAGATACATTTGTGTTTGGTCAGGGATAACGTTATGCCTTCCATAGGAGATCCATGTTCCCATAATGGGTCGCAAGTTCCACCACTGTCAGTGGTGTTCTCTTGTCTTTGTGTGTTAGAATATAGAGTATACAAGGGGCCAGGCACCCAGGTGGACTACAAATAATATTATGTCCCAGCACATTGAATCAATTGAAAGTAACTGGGTATTCTTAGCTTTTACTAAAACCATTAAATAATGCAAGTTTCTATAATATTATACGAGATGGCTCTGTTACCATAGTAGATTTTTCTTTGAGTTTTTATTGAATAAATTGTATTTTTGAAGAAAACTATACATATGAATAAAATCAGAAAAAAAATCCTCTATATCGGACTAACCCTCGATAGGGTAAAAGCCCTTATTTCGCTATTATACATGCTTACTCTTATAACGCCTGTAGATATTTTTATAGCAACATTCAGCTCGTCGCAACAGCAGCTTGTTTGAATAATTGCATACATTTTTATGCAGGCGTTTATTCAAATATTGTATAATATTTGTAATGCTATCTAGGACTACATAATGGCAATACTAAAGTCGTACACAATTTTTGGTTGAATATTTACCCCCATATTCATAATCGTTTATTAAACCTATTTTAGTTAAATTGAAATTGAAATTGAACTCTAAGGTGGTAAATAAGCAGATGGCCCGTTACATGCAAAATCTCTCTACTGTTCGCCGGAGTAATCCCCCGGGGGAAGCGAGATTCGGTTATGTTGGAACATCCTTTCGAATTCTGAGTCCTTCTTCTTCCGTGGGCTTACCTGAAGCTTCCAGCCGTAGGCAGTGGCAGGACCTGTGTGGATTTAATATGTAAGAGTCCGGCATAGCATCCAGGACGGATTTCCACACGTAAAAAAAAGAGGGATTCGGTTTCATATTTTTGTAGTATGCCTTTAATTCTGGCAAAGACACTATCTTTATAATCTCTACTATTATAAAATTGTAAAAATAGCTGTGACGGTACATTCAAGATAAATTTAAAAAAATTACTGACGTCACATAATAATATATTTCGGGTCTTTTTCGCGTAAACATCTAACTATTCTCACCTCTCGTCGTTTCGGCTATATTGCAACAGCCGTGGTCACGAGTAGACTGGGGAATGCAGCGGGCGCGGCGCCGTCATCTCGTGCCGGCACTGAGCGTACCGGCGATTGTCCAGGTACCCACATAAAGCTTTTTGTTAACAATCATAATGCCCGTCTTCCACTGCGAGCGAGTCGGACCCATTACGGACTCCGCTATACTCGTAACGACGATTTTCATACATGTCCTTCCACCAAAGCGGACATGACATGTATCGAAAATCATCGTTACGAGTATAGCGGAGTCCGTTATGGGTCCGACTCGCTCGCAGTGAAAGGCGGGCATTAGGGTTGCGACGCACTTCTAAAAACAAAAAATATTTCATTTGGGACAGTGGATTGGTTATCGATTAAAACTACCTGCGGATTGCGAATGAAATCGCAGGCAAAAGCTAGTTATACTATAATATCTGTGCTATCTTTTCCTCCTAATGTGTGCCAATAGAATACTAAACCAGCGTCCATCAGACAGACGAGCGAAGCACGGTCCCTTTCCCTCTAGAGAAATTGTCGCGGAGTTACACTTTACGGTTGAGTACTTATAATTACATACTTAAAGACGTCACGCCTTTATTCGCTAAGGGGTAGCTAGAACCAATACATTATTTTCTGTCCCAAGTAATAGGTGACGAGCCTATTGCCGTGTCGAAATGGACAGGCCAGGCGTAGGTTATTGTTAATGCCCGCCTTCCACTGCGAGCGAGTCGGACCCATTACGGACTCCGCTATACTCGTAACGACAATTTTCATACATGTCCTTCCACCAAAGCGGACATGACATGTTTCGAAAATCATCGTTACGAGTATAGCGGAGTCCGTAATGGGTCCGACTCGCTCGCAGTGGAAGGCGGGCATAAGGCTGCGCTATACTGAAACTTTTCAAGTCTAAGGCCTGGCGGAACGGCTGTCATGCCTCAATCAGATTTTTTTTAAAGTGATCTCGGTGACAAATTATAAAAAGGTGCAATGTGGGTATATAATATGCCTCTGCCTACCCCTTCGGGGATAAAGGCGTGATGATGAACCTGATCTCGGTTTCCTTTTACCGCGATAGACGGGAAGAACTAAGGTGTCTACATTCGTATTATTATAAGCAATTATGGGAGAGGCCTAGCAGTGAGAGTTAATCAGCGAGATGATGAAATTAAAAACAAAATATATTTTTAAGAATTTTTATTTATGTCATCATAAAGAAATTATCAAAAATCAGTCTCATAAAACACTGTATGAACCTAAATTTGTTATGCACTTAACGCCCTACTTATTTCCTACTCTTTTTCTTCTCTGGGGATTTCGTGACGTCCTGATCCTGTTCTCCATTCAGCTGGTCATCACAGAGCTTCCTCCTCACAGGTCCTGTCTGCGTAATAGGTACAGTCCTCCCTTCTTTGTTTTCGACTGCTTTCGGAGCTGTTATTGTTAGAACTCCATCAGAAGATAACCTAGATTCAACATCTTCTGGATTACAGTTCTCTGGTAGAGTATATCTTCTCTTAAACTGACGAGACACAAAGCCATGTTGATCTCTCTTTTCCTCGTGTTTTCCTTCAATCACCACATGGCCATCAGTTGTCTTGACTGAAATCTCTTCAGGATTAAAATGCTGCACGTCCAAATTGATCTGGAACTTATCTTTGTCACACTTGATGTTGGAACCGACATCCTGAACTGCTTGAGTGAAATTCCTCCAAGGTCGTATGTATTTTTGCATGGAAACAGTTGGTCGTACTACAAAATCCTCCAAAACGTCGTCTGGGGCGAAATCTAGCCCGAAAAGTTGGTCACGAAGTGTTCTAGGACGAAAATCGTCGAATATGTACGGTATGAGAGACATTTTGTAAAATGTACCAACAAAAGTTAAGTTGCAAATTGAAGAGATGTTAACTCGCTTCTTACTCAATGCTTAATAGTGCCGCTAGAGGCGCGCGCTTCGATTTTATAATACTCAAATGAACATGTGGAACGTAGTAGAAAAATCGGGAATTAACGAGAAACCCTGCGGTGAGTAGACGCATTAGAACTTTCTAGAATACAAAACCTTGTCGATAGATGGCGCTCAATAGTATTTTAAAATAGCCATTTATTTGATTATTGTGATTTAAAAATTATTATTTCGTATTCAAGAAAACTACAATAAATATACTTTATTCAATACCACATTGATCTTTACAAATCATATTTAACTGACGAATGAAAGTATTTGCGAAGTCATCATTCCTCTCGGTTCGAGCCAGCAGGCGGCAAACTTATTTTTTCTATTTAACACTAGATGGCAGTAGCTGTATTTTATTTGCACAAAAATACTAAAATAAAATGAAGGAAGGGCCTAGGGCATCTCCTAATCTAGACTAGAATCTTTAAAAAATGTAAAATGGGATAGTGTAAGAAAAGAAAAATACTTAATAAAACATTTTGCCTACATTCCCAAGTTACTATTATAACAGCATAAGCAGAATCAGAATGATGAAATAATTACAACTTTTATGTAATGTTCGACATATTTATTTACACATTACTTATTACTTATTACATCCGCGTCCTAGTATTCTATCCTCTGTATTATTTTATCCTAGTGCTTTTTTTGTTATCCGCTCTTTTTCAAGGTCAGTACAGTATTCACACACGATGCAAGGTGCGAGGCAGCTGTTTGCCTTTTTTTTCTGTTCGACTATTGAAATCGTTTGGACTCGAGAGTGAGCGACTGTGTCCTATCATAGGGTCGCAAAGCCAGGTAAAGATTTAAAAATCACAAACGAATTCTTAGTTGAGCGATAGCGAACGTTTAAAATGAGTAATAATAATGATGACAACGCAAACGCGATATGGCAATAGCATAGATATATTATATCTATGGGCAATAGATATCATATAGCCGTACTTAACCTCAAAAGTTCCCACACGTTTCCAAAAGCCGGCTTTTTTCACGGGATAGCTCGATAGGTCTATCTGGATTATGTAGGTATTGTACAAGTATTGTATCTAAGTACCTAGGTGCTTATGTTACGCTTACACCTCTACTTTGGCGAATTCTAAAAAAAAAAAATTACGTACGTAAATATTTGGTTTAGAACCAGAAAAAGGTAGGTTACGTACGATCTATGATTATAGAGTCTGTATTCTTAGGTAACGATAATCTCTCGTTCCCATAGAATTGGTGTTATAGGTCTATGCTTGTTCCATTTCCAAGTTCCAATGGAGACAAAGAGTATATGGGCCGGGTTCCCCGTGACCCGGTTAATAAACTAGGTCTATATTCTAAGAAACTAGTTTTGTCTGGATTATAACTGGGACATGTTTATAGTAGGTAGGTATTGAGACTATAGCAAAGCAACCCGTCAATGGTGCACCACTGTTTAGCAAAGGGGAGGTTGTCTTGACTTGGCCCTAATGATCTATGTAGCCCTTGTTTTAATTAAGTTATATAATACCTATGCAAGTATAACAATAACTGCTGTTATTGCATAGGTGGAAAAGGGCAGGAAATATTTTTACGTTAGGCTTTCACCTACACTTTAACCTTTTTTATTGGTGTAGACTGCAGGCAATAATCAGAGCAATCGGTAAAAGACTGCAGGATGATAGGGGCCAGGGCTAAATCTTATCGTATTTTTAGCATTAGGCAGAGCACATTACAAGTAAAGTACAATGACTTCCGGTATGACACCGGTAAAACTGTTGGTTGAGTGTATTTACGGACTTAACGCCACTGGTTGTTTCTGGCAATTTCACTGTTTAAATTTAACTTAATATTACAGTAGTGCCAACTATTCTGAAGCTAGCTCTGATAAAATGCAATTTAAAAATAATTAAATCGATAAAATGTCTATTCTGTGCTGCCAGACTTACCGCTATATTTACTGCTAAACTCCAATACTGCCTAATTATTTCAACACAGTACCTACGGCATTATTTATAAGACATTCTTTTGACATTTATATTAGAACATGTCTGTTTTCTAAATATTTCATTCTTATAAATAGTAAAAAAAGTACAACTAATTGGTAGTTCGGTCCTAAATAATTTTGGCAGCATTTGTGCTACCTAACAGAGTAAATACTACCACAGATTATATAATATATTCTAATCCCGTGATACTACGTTCTCGGAGGCGCAGCTACAACTATTATTTAGATGTAGGTTAAAACGGGCAGGTTTTGGCAGGCAGAACTCTTGGAATGGAAACAAACAGACACCCATACCATACCTACCATATATCTATAAATATTTTTAAACATGAGGCTGTTGTGTAGGTTATAATAAATAATAAATATTCACGGACATTTAACAAAACGCTATCTGATCCCAAAGTAAGCTAAGAATGACCTGCTACCTGCCTGGTATCAGACCACGGATATAATGCATAATATACTTTTATATACAAACTTATCATTCATAAAACACTCAAACACTTGAGACAAACATTTATGGGTCACACAATTTTTTGTCTCTGGCGGAAATCGAACCCACGACCTCGTGATCCGTAGTCGCAGATTTCGACCTCTAGACCAACGAGGTATTCAATCATAATGTGCATTACAAGTGGCTTATGATGATATCAACGATGCCGACTGTCAAATTAAAACTGCCAATCAAAGCTAAACACACAGTAAGAAGGAGCACCCCAGTTGTCATACTACCGAGACTTTACGCTAACATTGTAATTTTAATGAAATTTCCTAAAAACGTATAATTTGATTTGTATTATAGTAGAAAATGTATAAACGAATAAATATTATGTTTTCAAAAATTTCTGTATTTAAAACTGTCAAATTACAGTAATTTAAAACTTGGTATCCCCACAGTATCATTGAACTTATCATACATTTTAACCCGGATACACACGGCGACATAGGCGGACAAAAGCAGAACTACATACCGGACACAGTTTGAACATTCTAGTTGAAACTTATAAAGCCCTAAAAGAGGTATTTTAACAGTAGATGATCGTGAAATTTTTATGTTTTTCTACAAAATATTTTCTCAAGTTCTGAATTAATATCATATCTCTTGTAGTTTCATTTAACTTTATGTAATTTCGCCATAAAATATAGAAGGTTCTCGAACATTCTAGAATATTCCACAGAAAATCAATACATCGACGCTAGCACTGCGCTACGGTAAATAGCGGAACTACAAAAATGTTGCAGTTGTTGTCAACAATTTGCTGTATGATACGTGTTGTAAAAAGTTTTTTTTAACATTAGGTATGATTATGATGCAGAGCTAATAGACTTGAGCATTCACTTGTCACAGAACTTGGAGCATTAGCCATTTTGAAATTTTGAACTGAACAACGAACAAATTTTATACATTCGGACAAACAAACAGTTACAATTTTTTTTTACATACACACATTATGGTCACGTTTTTATCCGCGAAGGGGTAGCCAGAGGCATATTACACGCCCATATTTCACCTTAGGGCCTTCAAATTGTCTTAACAATTGTCATTTTACTGACAACCGGGTTTCATTTCGAGATTTCCTCCTCTACGCAATGGATCGTTTTGCAAGTGTTTTCTTAGTCGCCTCTTATAACACTCTTCGGGATGAATTGGGTGGCAACATTTTGTACTCTTTTCTGTCGTCACATAGGGCTCGTCGCCACACGGGGCATAATTTTCTTAATCTAAGCTCTAAGAACACATAAGAATAGACGTAGTTGTTCTTTTTATACAGGTATATGATCCACAAAGCTATCAATACGTGTCGTAGCCCAAATTGAATTGTAGGTTACTTGTAATATCCACTTAACTATCGAATAACCTATGACTTACAAGGAGTCCTGGGTGGGACATCCTTCCGAGGACTTACACGGGGCTCACAACCGTAGGCTGTTGGGTGTTAGGTGAGGTTTTTTTATTTTTAGTCGGTAGGAGTCCGGCATGGCATCCATGAAGGATTTTAACTCACGCTAAAAAAAAGACTTACATGGATACAGTTTTAACATTAAACTTTAAACTTCTGTTAAAAGTTGCAATACTGTCTCTTTGTAAAAATTAATTTACAAAGAGACAGTTTTTCTGTTTTTAGACTACTAAGGTGGCAGTACCTGATGAAATATGGTAACTGTAGCCTATGAATAAAATTGTCATATTTTGAGTAAGTGTAACGCCTCTGGTATAATAATAGTCTTTACGTCTCCTCTACGTCCGGAGTGTTCGAGCACGATTAGATTCAACAGGGGTTTTCTTCCGCGCACGCTTAGGTTGTGGAATAATCTCCCTGCCTTATTTTTCTCAAATGCCAACAGTATGTCCTGGGACATCCTTCCGAGGGCTTACCCGGGGCTCCCAAACATAGGCTGTTGGGCGTTACGTGAGGTTTTTTAGTTGGTAGGAGTCCGGCATAACATCCATGAGGATTTTCCCTCACGTTAAACAAAAAAAAATGCCTACAGTATTGGGTTCTTCAAAAGGGGCCTTAGAAGGTTTAGTGGTATAAAAAAGCGACAGTGCGAATATTTTCAAAATCCAAAAATATTATCATGATCATTCTGGCGAACGCTCTAGCTAGGCGATGATCATCAAAAAAATCAAGAATGATGACTACTATCTTTTGTTCAAACGAAGCAAAAAAAATCCCAGCATTTTTAGAAATTCTCACGTAGCTAGTTGAGAAAAATCATAAGTAATCCTTTAAAATTAGCCGAAGGTGACGAATCTCTGCAAAATAACGCGCTAAATCGAGAAGTTTCTACTTGCTCACAGATGGCGCCCCCCGCTGACGTCTATAAAAGCAACCTAACGACGAAACCGGCGTCATTTCAAGAAAATACTCGTGAGACTCGCTGTGATTGAACGCGAATTTTAACACGTGCTTAACTTAAACCGCATTACCACGTTGGGTGAAGTCCTAAAAGAAGATTACCTGTGAATTGAACTGTTAACTAGTGTAAAATACTAAAGTAAGTCAAAATGCCCGAAGAAATGCAGACCGACACCGCCGAGGTGGAGACCTTCGCCTTCCAGGCGGAGATCGCCCAGCTCATGTCACTGATCATCAACACATTCTACTCGAACAAAGAGATCTTCCTTCGTGAGCTGATTTCCAACTCTTCTGACGCCTTGGACAAAATCCGGTATGAATCACTCACTGATCCGTCAAAACTCGACAGCGGCAAGGAGCTGTACATCAAAATCATTCCCAACAAGAGCGAAGGTACCTTAACGATTATTGATACCGGTGTCGGCATGACTAAGGCCGATTTAGTAAATAACCTCGGTACCATTGCCAAATCTGGAACAAAGGCTTTCATGGAAGCGCTGCAGGCCGGCGCCGACATCAGCATGATTGGTCAGTTTGGTGTAGGTTTCTACTCCTGTTATCTAGTCGCCGACCGTGTGACGGTCCACTCAAAGCACAACGATGACGAACAATACATGTGGGAGTCCTCCGCGGGCGGTTCCTTCACCATCCGCGCCGACCACGGTGCGCCTCTCGGCCGTGGTACTGAAATCGTGCTTCACATCAAAGAAGACCTCACAGAGTACCTTGAAGACAACAAGATCAAAGAAATCGTGAAGAAGCACTCTCAGTTCATCGGGTATCCGATCAAACTGGTGGTAGAGAAGGAACGTGAGAAGGAGCTTTCTGATGATGAAGCAGAGGAAGAAAAGGAAGAGGAGAAGCTGATTGAGGATGTTGGCGAAGACCTCGATGAGGACAAGAAAGAAGGTAAGAAGAAGAAGAAGACCATCAAAGAGAAGTACACTGAGGATGAGGAGTTGAACAAGACCAAGCCTATCTGGACGCGAAATGCTGATGACATTACTCAGGAAGAGTATGGTGACTTCTACAAATCGCTCACCAATGACTGGGAGGACCACCTCGCTGTCAAGCACTTCTCGGTTGAAGGTCAGTTGGAGTTCAGGGCTCTGTTATTCGTACCCCGTCGTGCTCCATTCGACCTCTTTGAGAACAAGAAACGCAAGAACAACATTAAACTGTATGTGCGCAGAGTATTTATTATGGATAACTGTGAGGACTTGATTCCTGAATACCTGAACTTCATCAAGGGCGTGGTCGACAGCGAGGACTTGCCACTCAATATCTCACGTGAGATGCTGCAACAGAATAAGATTCTTAAGGTAATTAGAAAGAATTTAGTTAAGAAATGCTTAGAACTATTTGAGGAATTGGCCGAAGACAAGGAAAACTACAAGAAGTATTATGAACAGTTTAGTAAGAACTTGAAATTGGGTATCCACGAGGATTCACAGAACAGGTCAAAGCTGGCTGATCTTCTACGTTACAACACCTCTGCCTCTGGTGACGAAGCATGCTCTCTGAAGGAATATGTCTCTCGCATGAAGGAGAACCAGAAACACATTTACTACATTACTGGTGAGAACCGTGACCAAGTTGCGAACTCATCCTTTGTTGAACGTGTCAAGAAACGCGGCTATGAAGTTGTGTACATGACTGAGCCAATTGACGAGTATGTAGTACAACAGATGAAGGAATACGATGGAAAGACACTAGTATCTGTTACCAAAGAGGGCTTGGAACTGCCCGAGGATGAGGAGGAAACCAAGAAACGTGAAGAAGATAAGGTTAAGTTCGAAGGACTCTGCAAGGTCATGAAGAACATCCTTGACAGCAAAGTTGAGAAGGTTGTTGTCTCAAACCGTCTAGTCGAGTCTCCATGCTGCATTGTCACAGCCCAATACGGATGGTCTGCAAACATGGAGCGTATCATGAAGGCACAAGCCCTCCGAGACACCTCCACTGTGGGCTACATGGCTGCCAAGAAGCATTTGGAAATCAATCCAGACCATTCCATCGTAGAAACCTTGAGACAGAAAGCCGAAGCTGACAAGAATGACAAGGCTGTCAAGGACTTAGTTATCCTGTTATACGAGACTGCTCTGCTGTCTTCAGGATTCGCACTAGACGAACCACAAGTGCATGCATCCAGAATCTACCGCATGATCAAGCTCGGTCTTGGTATCGATGAAGATGAACCTATCCAGGTTGAGGAGGCCAGCGCTGGAGATGTGCCACCTCTTGAAGGAGACGCTGATGAGGCTTCTCGCATGGAGGAAGTAGATTAAATCTCTTTTCAAACCCGCCTTTAATTTTAACCATGTTGTTAATGTAAGAGTGATTTACAGAAATGTTCATTTGTGCACATGTGTACATACAAAGACTGATTTAGTTCCAAAAAATTCCATACAAAATAAATGGTACCTAACAAATTATTTTCTTGTTTTATTTTGTTCTGTTCATAAGTAATGTGGAACCTCTGCTGTGGAGCTTAAGCCAGGCACCTCTTAAAGCTGAGACTCCTGATGCATCAAGCCCTTGGGACTTGCTCCTGATGGCCCCTTCGGAGACTTGTTGGGGGTTTTTATACTGGGTAGGTACTAAAGGTGTGCTGTGGCACTAAGGCAGTGATGGGAAGTATTCGCCAGTGTTGCCAAGTACCACAGTATAGCGATGTGACGAATCGTATTTTTTTCAATTCGAATTGATTCGGATCGTCACGTGTCGCCGCGTCAGTGTCATCAAATCGCGCGACGAATTTGCGAAAGCGAGTTAACACCCTAGAACCGACCTTAAATTCCTCTAAGTATTGATTAAAAATCTAGAAAAATCCCTGAACTCTTTTTTTATGTATACATAAAAAAAAATCAAACTAGGTCTCAAAGGTGTTGACAGTTCTGCTCATAAATATAAAGTTGTGTTATTTTCTATAAATTTAAACGTACGAAGCATGAATTAATGTTTCATGATTTTTTAAATTCATTTATGTAGACACCAGGAAAGTAATAATAACAACAGAATAATGAAAAATACTGCTCGTTCGCTCTAACTTTGCCGCTCGGCTCCATACTAAAATCGAATTTTTAATTAGACGAAGTAAATTGACAGCAACTAATGTCACTTCTTCATACAATGTTGCTTATTTTCTATGACGAAGTGACATTAGCTACTGTCAATTTACTTCCTCTAATTAACAATTCGGGTATACGCCTCTACGCCAGCGGCAAAGTTAGAGCGAACGGGTAGTAGGTACAATTGTATTGTACGTACAGCAAAATCAAAACTTATTTCCTATTTTTCCCTATTTTATGAAAATTTTCGAGAGCTGGCACTCCTATTTAGAATATATAACTCCTAAAAATACCCCTAAATAAAGGTATTTAACCCTAAATTTAGGGAGAAACCCCCTAAGTTGGCATCACTGCTGTACGTAAAACGAATCGAATATCAAACAATGTATCCAACCAATCGTGATTCTTATAGGCCCCCGAGACGATCATGCCTTGCAATTGTCAATCACGTAAAATATGAATGGAAGTTGCTTCAGTGTGCGTGATTGCTTTGCATGTGTGTGTGCATCGACGTATACGTGCACATGAAATTCTACGTTATTGACAATTGCCAATTGATCATGTCGGGACCCCTTTAGAGCGACAGAGCGAATCAACGAATGTCGAATCAAGCCGAGTCGACACGACAGCGGCAGCGCCGCTCCCCGCCGCCCGCGCTCCAACCGAAAGCACCTACCTGTCTGTAGTACGGCTGTACCTGCCTACGACTAGCGAGTACGTCACGAGTTAACGAATTGATTCGGTTTCGGGCGAAAGCGATTCGGATCAACGAGTCAACAGTCTTATTCGAATTATTCGAATAAAATTATTCGAACTACCCATCGCTACCACAGTATAAATATATATTGTTTACAAGTACCTATCGATAGATTTCATCTCTTAGAGTGACTGAGCTATACTATCACTGATCTATAATTTGATAGGTACCTCCGAACACTCGATAGGTTGTACCTACAGTTGCTCGCAGAGGTACCCGCCACCGTCAGAATGGCTGGTTGCCTGTGACAAACGAGTCTCAAAAGTGTATCATCAATCAATCAATCATCAATACATATAATATAATCGTAACAGGTCGCTGTCTGTACATGGAAGATAAATAAGAAAAAATATTATATTTTTTCTTATTTATCTTCCATGCTTAGCTTTATGAACGCAATAGAACCCATAACAATGATTTTTAGAATTTTTGTCTGTTTGTCTGTATGTCTGTATGTCTGTATATCTGTTTGTCTGTACGGTTGTGCACGCTAATCTCAGTAACCGCTCAACCGATTGCAATGCGGTTTTTTTTATTGTGTTGAGGTTTGCTCCAGTTAACATTTAGCGTTTGTTTTATGTAAATAGGTTTAGAAATAAAAGAGTTATAACACTTTTAAAAATCAGATATTTTGAAAATTTTAATTGTAGGGGTTTCTTTGAATGTGAGTGACCTAAACTGGCGTGTTGGCTTAATCATAAAAGAGCTTAATGATTAAGACTATTTTTAAACAATTCAGTCCGCGCTGACTGAATTGTTTTAAAATAGACTTAATCTTTAAGCTCTTTTATGATTAAGCAAACAGGGCAGTTTCAGACGCTGCTTGATGACTCTGTTGAAGAAATACCTTTCCTTTCATACACCTTATGTGACGTAAACGAAGTTGCGGGCTCAGCTAGTGATGCAATAAGTTTTGGAATTCTGCGTCCTTCATGCTAAACGCGAAGGCCACCAGCCGTTAGAAATTCTGATTTCTGTGAGCCGTCCAAACGTCAGGTCAGGATCGCGTTTCTCAGAATGTGTTACTTCATAAACGTCATAATGACGGGACCAACTCTTGTATTTGAAAGATTCTCCAACGTATATTTAGCACCCATTTCGTTCTATTTTGTACCTGTCCTGAAATTTTTTTGTACCTTACACGGCATAACCGGAATTTCACGATAACACTGGTCCCGCCATTATGATGCGTCATAATGACGAGACCATACCTGTACTCCAAAACCACAACGAATTGCATCATCCAGATCTAACCAGTATTTAGAACCTGATTTGGTACCTCCGATAATCAACAGTCAGAGACGGAGATCTCAGTAGTTTTTTTATAAATTAAATATTTAATTTTTGACATTTTATACGCCTAAAAAAATTTACCAGCGAAAATACTTCAAGTAAGTTGTAGCTACTGTTCATGCAGGCGCTTCATTATTTATTGTTATTATATTATGTATTGACATTATTATAATTAACATTATGTTTTTGAATAATATCAAAGCAGAAAACTTATATAAATAATACGGACTTTAACATACCTACTTTATAAATAAATAATCTGCACATCCTACTTTGTAAATGTATGCACACTTATTTATGTGAGGTTAGTCTGCAACATAAATCCATAACTTCTCTGTTACTTGGATGAGCGAGACGGAAAGCCATCTATTATGACCTTTAAATTTCTTTATTGGCGCGGGATATATTATCATATGAAAGAACGGTTTTTATCAGTTCTTGAATGAGATACAACAAAAAAAGAATAAGGTGGAAATAAGTAAGTCTTTTCTAATTAAGAAAACATGTATTTTTAATCAAACAACTCATCTGAATTATATTTCTGCATATATAATGCAATGTGGAATGACAACCGATTAACTATTTTTAAGTTTACTATTCAAGTCACCATAACATTCCCATTTGCCTAGTATCCTCGTACAATTAGATTTATAGTGACCTATGCCTTCTAAAATTGGTGGTATGAACTAGACCCTCGGTTCCCAAAGTGGGTTCCGCGGAACCTAGGGGTTCCGTGGACCAGTCATAAGGGTTCCGCCAAAATTACGACCCACTGCTGTTGAAATAATACCTTTAGGATTTCACTCAATTCTCTGCAATTAAAGCTGTAGCTGACAATGAAGATAGGTAAGTCATCAGTATTGGCATGAGTCATGACAGCATGTAGGCCCATGACTCATGACAATAGTGTGTTGTAGTTCTAGCTGGGTGTACGGTAAGGTTACGTCAACCCCAATTGGACACTTGTGTGAGAGTAGTCTCGATTTCAGATACAAATTGTTCACGACTTTCTTCCTCTACGCACCAAGGGATAATGGCTCGGCCTGTGTAAAAAGTGTCGCCTGTACTATCGTCCGTATAACAATAATTGCCGCCAATAGACAGCAACACATAAATATACAGCAAAAATAGAGTGGGCGACGACACCGAGCCTCGTGGGACTCCAGCATTTAGGGCCTTAAAGTCAGAACAGCTACTGCTTGCTGATGCTTCTACTGACCAAAAAGCTAAACACCCATCGACAAAACCCCTCGGGCAGTCCATAGGAAGACAATTTGGTAAGAAGACCACGGTGCCAGACCCGGTCAAAGGCCTTAGAAATATCGAGACCCACTGCTAGAACCTCGCCTGAACTTTCGATTGCCGTCGCCCAGCGGTGTGTGGGGTACACAAGAAGACCACCAGTCGAACGACTTGGGTACAGGATGCACGTGCGCAGTCTTCCACTAAGTCGGGAAGCCTTGTTTCATGGAATATGAAAGCGAGAGAAGACGTGTAAGTACTGGACACAACCTAGGACCACACTGATTTAGTAACACCGCGGGTATGCAGTCTGGCCCACTCGACTTATAAACGTCAAGGGATTGTAGCTCTCGCCTGACGTCGCGCTGCCGGAAGCAGCTCGGATGCTCACCAGGGGGTGCCAAGCGGCGAAGAACCTCCATCGTTTACATCTTAGATCGTTCGTAACATTGACGTTCATAGTCGAGTTGGAGGCAAAGAGAGCACCCAGAAGGTCGGCTTTCTCCTTGGCACTCTGAGCCAGGCTACCATCCGTTTTAAGTAGGGGTGGCAAATCCGACCGACAGAATTCACGACACCTAGAACGGTTACCTGCTAGTCTGTGTCACCGCTGTGAGACCTGTACAAACACAAAGTAGACAGTTCTCTTTGTTCAAGACTCCTGAGACAGCGTCAACAGATATCATCCCGGATGTGCTCCAGCTTGTAGCCCGGGAACATTAAGTAAGATGTATGGTCCTGCCAGGAAATTTGCGTCTCCATCATGAAAAATTGGGTCAGCTGCGCATTTTCCAGATGGTGTTGGACTGTGTTGACGTTATTTGATGTTACGTAAGTCCATCTGAAGTGTGGACGACGATTCCACTGTAAAACGTTCCTTACTTTTCTTTTTCCTTGCCATGTGTTTCGAAGAGGGAAATTTAAAAAGGTTAAGTGGTACCTGTGTACCCGTGGCGCAAGAGACAAAACGAGGTTACAGTAGTCCAAAAGCCAGCACGGGTTATGCGGTCGATTGTCACGGTGTACGGAAGGGCCTCGGTCCCCCTTAATGCAGTGGCCGCGTCTACTCCAGTATCTTCCTCTGGCACAATCACAGCACCAGGGACTTTACACAGGCTGCTGGTTCATCCCCCTGGGGACGAGATTAATTAATCCCCAGGTTTGGCTGACGTACAGCCTGCGGGCGGCCAGTGGCCGTTTTTAAATTTTTTATTAATAACTAGCGGATGTCACGCGGTTTCACCCGCGTAGTTCCCGTTCCCGTGGGAATTCGGGAACAAAATATAGCCTATGTTCACCGCAAAGAGTGTAGCTTCCCAACAGTGATAGAAGTTTTCAAATCGGTCCAGTAGTTCCGGAGCCTATTCGTTACAAACAAACAAACAAACAAACAAAGAAAAAAACAAATCTTTCCTCTTTATAATATTAGTATAGACAGAGTAACGTTATGCCCACCCTCTTAATGTGGACTTTTTCGATAATTCCAAAGATATTCTATCTTAAGGAGCTAATTGAAAAAGCCAAATTTACTGTGCCCAAAGGGTGCTGCGTTATCTCCATGAAGAATTAACGCTTATCCTTTGATCCCCGAGGGTACAGGGATAGATCATGGTCTGCTTAGCCTAGCTCTTAGTATAGCTCTTCAACCTAATCCTACCCTCTCATTTTTGATCCCGAATAAAGCATGACGGCCAGACGTAGCCGCTCCTACATTGGAGAGTACTTCGCCAGAACTGAGCGATTCAAAAGATCGTTCCTTACTCGAACTATGAAAATTTAGAACAACCTGCTCACGCACGTAGGTACATCTTACCTCTTATAGCCCCGGGTTCTTCAAGCGAAGCGTGAAGTGGCAAATAACAGGTCGCCATCTTGGGGACCACTACGTACTGTCAGAAGTTTTACACTGTGAGAGTGGCCCGCAATCGCTAAATGCCGCCATGGCTTTCCGTTAGGCGGGCGACGTCAATTTGGTGAATATAATAAAAAGAAAGCTTTTTTATATCGGGAAAACGCTTCCATGGGAAGCAGGAACGGCAACAGGATTTCACGCAGGCGAAACCGCGGGCATTATCTAGCTAGTTTGTTATAATCTGTTATGGGGTTCCGTAGAATAAAACATTTTGGTTTGGTGTTCCGTTGCGTTAAAAGTTTAGGAAGCCCTGAACTAGACTACAGCTTCAATTTATTTAAAAAGAAAGATAACCTTGAAAATGTAGTCATAAATGAAAACAATGACAGCAGTGATTTTAATAAAATATTAGGATTTCGGAATATTGACACTGAATTAGAAAACGAAGAACCAGAAATTCATGAAAATAAAAGCGATAGAGTAAAATGGTTGATTGATTATATCAGTACAGAAAAGTTAATATATACTAAATTCCAAGTAATTTAAAACTTCAAAATAAATATTATCAAATTGTAGCTGTAGTCGAGTCATCAATTTTAGAAGGCATAGGTCACTATAAATCTAATTGTGTAAGGATACTAGGCAAATGGGAATGTTCTGATGACTTGAATAGTAAACTTAAAAAAAGTCAATCGGTTGTCATTCCACATTGCATTATACAGAATGAATTTTTCAAAAGGGATTGGATGGCCAAATCCGAAACTATAAGGAATATCGAAAAATGCTCAAAGGAGTCACGAGCCCGATTTTGATGAAACTTAAAACCTCATCATTTGATTTTTGAAAAACCAATAATCCTAGCTGGGAATCGAACCCATTGATTTTGAAAAAAAATGCACACCCTATATTATTACACCATTCGATAGTGTTGCTATTAAGGATCATATTCTGGGAAGTAATTACATACGGCAAACTAAGGGAAAGTGCTCATATTTCGTATTTTTCTTACGTTATCTGATGAATTGTTCAAAATGTAGACCATTGTTTTTAATACATAGCTGGATTCGAGACCTCAACGATCATACTGCATTCAATATTATTGATTCCGTTTAGAATATTCTCCAAAGAATCATTCTGAGCATGATTTAAAACACGGAATAGTTACGAACTATACTGGAAATTCGAACGAAATAAATTATGATACAAAATTTAGGTACAAGAAATATGAATTCCATCAAAATTCTAAACTTTTGCTACGCCACGCCTCAAGTCACTATGACAGTTGACATAAGGAGTTACGCAATTTCCGAGTGTACATCTATATAAGACAGTGCGAGCAAATTTGTCGGTCATTCTGTACTGTATACTGAGACTAGCCGAAGCTCTGCCCAAATTATTGTGTGTCTATGCGGAAAATAAAGTATTTAGCAGAGTCCTGAAGTGTTTAATTGCCCCTTCTGTTACACTTTCCTTAAATTTGCCGTATATCATTACTTCGCAGAATTTGATCCTTATCAGCGACACTATCATATGGTGTAATATATAGGGTGTGTTTTTTTTTTCAAAATCAATAGGTTCGATTCCCAGCAAGGATTATTGGTTTTTCAAAAATCTAATGATGACGTTTTAAGTTTTATCAAAATCGGGCTCGTGACTCCTTTGAGCATTTTTAGCTATTCCTTATAGTTTAGAATTTGCCCATCCAAGCCCTTTTCAAAAATTCACCTGTATATGCAGAAATATAATCCAAGTGAGTTGTTAATTTAAAAAAACATGTTGTCTTAACTAAAAAATGACTTATTTATTTCCAACTTATTCTTTTCTGTTGTATCTCATTCAAAAAGTGATAAAAACCGTTCTTTCATATATGATAGTATATCATGCGCCAATAAAAAAATTTGAAGGTCATAATAGATGGCTTTCCGTCTCGCTCATCCAAGTAACAGAGAAGTTATGGATTTATGATGCAGACTAACCCTCACGTCACGTCAACCAGTTTCCTGCTTTTGATATTATTCAATAACATAATGATAATTATAATAATGTCAATCTATACCTACATATAATAAAGTGATAGAAAAGTTAAAACTGTACATAGGAAATATAAAAAAATACTCGCTGGGTGTTCAACATAAGATACCGCAGCCGAAAATATATGTAGTTGGAATTTTTTTTGTCTGTTTGTCGGTTTGTCTGTTTACTTTGCTTTGTATGGAAGGATCGCGAAAAGTACTCAATAGATTTGATTCAAATTTAGCACAATTATTAACTAGGGGTAGGGTCTTCAAATAGGCTATACGTTGTCGCGCTACATATCCTAGGGGCTAAGCACAGAGCAATCAAATTGGCAGCATAACATAATTTTCACGCGTACGAAGTCGTGGGCAACAGCTAGTACATAATATATAATAACAATAAATAATGAAGCGCCAGCATGAACAGAAGCTGCAACTTACTTGAAGTATTTTCACTCGTAAATTTTTTAGGCGTATAAAATGTCAAAAATTTAATATTAAATTTTAAAAAAACCTACTGAGATCTACGTCTCTGACTATTGATTATCGGAGGTACAAATCAGGTTCTAAAGACTGGTTAGATCCGGATGATGCAATTCGTTGTGGTTTTGGAGTACCTACAGGCATGGTCTCGTCATTATGACGCATCATAATGGCAGGACCAGTGTTATCGTGAAATTCCGGATATGCCGTGTAAGGTACAAAAATTTCAGGACAGGTACAACATAGAACGAAATGGGTGCTAAATATACGTGGGAGAATCATTCAAATACAAGAGTTGGTCCCGTCATTATGACGTTTATAGCAATTCTTAAAGACATGAAGCAAATATAAGCAATCATGTAGCAATTTTTGAATATACTTTGGGACTCGTTTGTCACAGGCAACCAGCCATTCTGACGGTAGCGAGGTACCCACCTACTCTATTATAGCACAGTACTTCACAGTGGGTACCTCTATAGAGAGCTATGATTGTCGGCTGGGGATGACTGACGACCGATCTGCAATGGTGTTGAGTCCTGGGGTTTCCTTCCGAGGGCTTGCCCGTGACTCCCAACCGTAGGCTGTTAGGTAGGATATGTGTGGTTTTTAGTCGGTAGAAGTCTGGCATAGCATCCATGTAGGATTTTCCTCACGTAAAAAAAGGCGTAGATTGTAGGTAGAGGTAGGTACACCTAGGTACTTACTGATTTAGTACATGTACAATCACAAATAATATAAATTATATTCTATGTAGGTACCTTCAATCTACCTTTACTGGATTGAGCCCCAGGGAGGAGTCGGCAGGGAAGCCAAGTGTTCAAAGCATTATTATCAGCTAGGTATCACTAAATTAGCATGTAGGTTTGACATGTCATATAACATCGGAGTCACTTTTATCACACACACTTGTTCTAGACAGGATTCGAACCCATTCACTCAGTCAAGAAGGAAGATGGAAACACCTTTTGTCATTTTCTGACTCCACTCAACAACTGCCAACTCATGAACTGCGTTTTCATTTTGTTATTTATGTGCATACATTAGTAGATAGATATAGTCTTTGCATTGCGTAGCTACCTATTTGTCTATATTTGGCCGTGGACGAATCTTTGTTTTAAAGAGATAGTCGGGGTTACTGACAAAGACAAACAAGAAAGCCGTGAGATCGTTCTCACCAGATTGTCCCTCTCTAACACGTTTATTGTGAAAGTGAAAGTTCAATCCGATTGACGTTGTCATTTTTGTTATATTTCAAACTTTGAACAGATGATCCACGTGACCTAGTGACGTAGTTTAATGCAACAGAGTCCACAGACTACAGACAAAGCTCGCCATAAGTCCCTCTGCACTCTAGTTTATAGAGAGGGGCTATGCAATTTTAACTGCATCTGTAAAAGAAAACATACCTAAGTAGGTACCTACTACTCGACCATGACCAAGCGAAGTTGACGACTCAAGTTACAAAAAATCTATAATCGATCGGTTTTTGTTTTGACAAAAAAAAATTACGAAAACGGACACCTACCTGAGCTCGGTTTGCATCCTTGCGGACGGACGGTACTAAAGCTAGTACATAGAATATATTATATAATCTGTGCTAGTACGGTACCTGAGGTAGGGTCCCGGCGGAAACTCTATACAAATGTTTCGTTTTCAATTCTGTCATCGTACAGAGCTTGAATGTGTGCGTGTGACCATTATGGTTAAGCAAATGTAATGTTCCCTCGCAATAGCCGCCAAAATATAATGTAATGACAGCTGTGGCACAGGACTGGTGGGGGTGGGGAAGCTTGGTCAGTGAGGGGCAGGGAGTTGCCTATCTGTATGTACCATTATCTTTGGTAGGGTGCAGGTGATAAGAACCATTTCCCTCGTTGGTCAGGAACGCTTGGTCGAATAGTACTTTCATTACAGGCTACAGCAGCTGTGGCAATTGTATGTCGGCTTCTTTCAAGCTGAACAAATGGAAAAAAATAGATGAAATAAATATATTCCATTGCATTTTAACAAATAGTATTCATTCATAAAAGCTTACTTCGCTAAAATATAGGTAACAACGACAACATAAAATATGTATAGTTACTGCTATGCAATAAAGTATAGTGACATTATAGTGACTGTTAACAAAAGATTCATATTTGCAAAAACATACCAAGAAGAATGACTACACATGATCAGTGAGTCATGCTCACTAATGAAAGTCATGAATGAAAAAACATGCGTCAAAATCGATGTAAAGACTGTTGGTTCATTTAATTTTCATTTGTTGTGATTTAAGTAAATAGCGTTTCACAAAAATATTTTTTTTTTGTTATTGGAAGCATTCAAAAAGGTTATTTAGATTAGGTAAGTATACTTTTTTTTTTTTACGTGACGGAATATCCTCCGAGGATGTTATGCCGGACTCTTACCGACTAAAAAACCTCACGCAACGCCCAACAGCCTGTAGTTGGGAGCCCTGGGGAAGCCCTCGGAAGGATGTCCCAGAACTCCCAATAGGTAAGTATACTATACACTACCTACTGCATTGAATTCTATCACGTCGTTGTTATTTTATGGAATAGTAAAGATAGAGATTAGAAAGGTATTTAGTCTGTAAGCTTATTGTACCTATGTTATGAAAAATAAATACTTAAATAATTTAGTCTCTGAGTTTTGAGTTGGTTCTATTTCTGTCATTTTTTGGTTATTTATGTAGCGCCTGTTTAATGACAATAGCATTTACAAGTATTTACGTTGTGCTATTAATATTTTATAGGTCTGTGTACGTTAAAGAAATAAAGTACATGTAGAGAAATAGGGATTATAAATAATCCCTATTTATCAACTAATTAAAAAATGCGAAGTGACTCTGTCTGTCTGTTCGCTCTCACTCGTCGTGTTGCTCTACCGAACCGATTCTGGTGAAATTTAGTTACAGATAGTTATTGACTGCCTAGTTTTATAACTAAATATTGCCGCTATAACAATATAAAAATATATACTTATTGGTGGGCTCCTCTACAATATTATACAATAAACGTTCTATTTCGTCCGTTTCTTGGTACGGAAGCGGAACCCTCGGGCGTGGACTGGGATGTAGCGGTTTCAATATAGTTAGATAGCTATATTTTTTTGTTAAACTCATTTATGGGTGCGTATCAATAGTAAAATATAGAATATATCCGAGGTAAATTTATAACGAAAGGAGTTTAAACAAAAGACATAGCACATCTTTAAACAGCGACATCTGTTGTGCAGTAGAAGTACTACCGCTTTCCAAGAAATGTATAGATGGCGCTACATTGATAAGTTAGGGTCGTGAACTTGATGGCTTGACCTACAAAACGGTAAATCAATATGGATATCTAGAACATTCTCCCTCCTATTTCCTTTGTGTGCTTTTGATAGTACATTCGAGAAGTTTCTCCAAGTTTTTAAAAATGAAAGTCTGACGTAATTGTCACAATGTTGTCCACAACCCCACAACTGATGACTATGACCCATTTTTCTGATATCTGTGGAACATACGGTCTCATTGTTTTTGGTAGGGCTCGGCCTCGGCGTACACATGCCGAAATACCTTCATTCTAGAAAAAGGCCAAGTCAAAGTACCCGGCGAGAGTGTATGAAAAAAGTTAGGTATGAAAGCAGATGAAGCAAAAGTAGTCTCTGCTTATCCCGATGGGAAACAGGCGTGATATGTATGTATGTTACGTTTACCGTAAATTCTGACTTTCTCTACACCAGTATTGATGTAGGTCAACTTTATGTGGAAGGTCGACGTGTTTTAGACCATTCTGTTCTACCCTTTTTTTTTCGATAAGTACTTACATTGTTTTCCTAGCTCTAGTCTAGCACAGAATAACCATTTTAGGGTAGGGAGTATGAGTGTAGCCTATGGTGTTGCAAATTGCAAACGTTCATAGGCTACGGTGACCATCAGTACACATCTGAACACAAGGAATAGTCTAGAAATATCGTTAAACACTGAAATCGATCGGAAGTCTAGAAATATCTACAAAGAGCGGGAAGGAATTCTGAATTATACAGGTGCGAGGGAAACAGGTATTGTTTATATTGCGATCTCGCTCGCACACAGCTGTTTTGTTTGTAGTGCCACTTTATGGAAAAGATCGACGCGTTTCTGGAATTGTATTCTCTTTGTTTCTGGACTTTTCCACAGTATAATTATGCTTTTCCATGATTTCCTTTGTTCGAAAAAAAAAACTGCAAATAATTTTTTGAGTAGGTTTGAGTAAGACCTAATTTAATTCCTCAAACATAATTTAGGTAGCTATGTACTTATAGGTATGTATTAAATTTCTGGTACCCTTGTGTTAGATAACACTTTGTAATAGGAAAAGGGGTCCAGTTATTCTTAGGTGCCGTTCTTAGATTATAGAGTCTGACTGAGGTCTCCAGGCGTCCCAGCAAACCGAAGTATCTACTCAAGGAAGATTAGCTTGGTATTGTATTGCCTTTATCCCCGAAGGGGTAGGCGAATTTGGGCCACGTAATACGTGGTGGTGAGCCGTATTATTGCCGTGTTGATTTGTGTTTTCAAGCCGCCTAAAAGGCCTTCAACTTGGCTTTACGACTGCAATTTTACTGACATTTGGAGAAAGTGATTAAAGTTATATTTTTAACCATAAAAGCATCCTTAGATAATAGAGTAAACTCATCGATCTATATTATATGCACCACGGTTATAAGTTACTACTTAGCTGTTCCCTGCGGCCTCGACCGTGCAGAATAGAAGTCGTTATCGCGTAAAAGTCGTTATGCCGTAAAATCATAACCCTCCTTTTGCGCAGTCGGATAAAAAGTAGCCTATGTCCTTCCCAGGGCCTCGAACTATCCCTATACCAAATTTCATCTCTATAGCTCCAGCCGTTTAGGCGTGAAAGCGTAACAGACAGAAAGACAGACACAATTACTTTCGCATTTATACTATTAGTAGGCAAGTAGGGAAATGAATCACTGTTAATTTCGACGGTCAACGGGTCATTAGTACAAATAAATATGAAACCGGTAGTTTACAAGTTACTAACATAGATTGTACGATGACCAAATATGGCTAACTTTGACTTCTCGTTACTCCTTTTATGACGAGACTCGAGGCTCGTGTGCAAAGAATAGCGCCTATATTGTATGTTACTGCTCGTTCGCTCTAACTTTGCCGCTCGGCTCCATACTAAAGTCGAATTTTTAATTAGACGAAGTAAATTGACAGCAACTAATGTCACTTCTTCATACAATGTTGCGTATTTTCTATGACGAAGTGACATTAGCTACTGTCCATTTACTTCGTCTAATTAACAATTCGGGTATACGCGCCTACGCCAGCGGCAAAGTTAGAGCGAACGGGTAGTATGTCTTTATACCACTAAAGTGGCAAAGAATCGTGTTTATTATGATGTTTCTTTCTTATATTCCAATAAGGTAGCAGATAAGCATATGGTTCACTTGAACGAAAGGGATCACCGTGTATGTCTTACAAGCATATTATGTAGGTAGTCAGTTATGCCCTTTTCTCCTAAAGTGTAGGCAGAGGCAGGTCAGGCAGGCATACGTAAGACTAGATCACTAGACGCACTCTCATTATTTAGGCACATATTGTGTCCGCGCAATGAGCAAGCTTTTTAAAATTTTATAGTCGTATTGAAAATGGAAAGTGGTTACGTTATGACTGCTGTATGACATTTAACTTGTCCTGGGTCATCCTTCCGAGGGCTTACCCGAAGCCCCCAGTCCCAACCACAGCAACCGTAGGCTGTTGGGCGTTACGTGAGGTTTTTAGTCGGTAGGAGGGTAGGAGTCCGGCATAACATCCATGAAGGATTACCCCACACGTTAAAAAAAGGCCTTTAACTTGACTTACTGATAGCTGAGACGTGCCTTTTGAGGTACGGAACCAAGCTTTTCTCATTTCTGGTTCGTAAATGAAAACGCCACATCATTATGTCTGATGCTGGATTAAGACAAATGATGTTATCATAATACAGCTTCAGTCCGATTTAAATCTTTGGCTTCATCCAAATTTCAGCGCGTGGGTGAAATTAAGGCGAAGTCAACAGGAAGGGTAATGAACTTTGAAGTCTATAAGTACCTTGTTGATATAATTACCTATACATACCTACCTATTTTTAGCCCCTCTCTATAAAATAGATTGCAGAGGTGCTTATGGCGAGACTTGTGTCTGTAGTCTGTGACTCTGTTGCATTAAACTACGTCACTAGATCACGTGGATCATCTGTTCAAAGTTTGAAATAAAACAAAAATGACAACGTCAATCGGATTGAACTTTTACTTTCACAGAGGGTCAGTCGGGTGAGACCGTCTCACGGCTTGTTGTTGTAAGTATGTAGATACTTAATTGTTATACTGTGCTTGTATATTCCTCAGAGGAATATACCTAGGTAACTAGCGTACGTCACGCCGCGCCGTCACGCGGATTCACCCGCGTAGTTTACTTTCCCGTGGGATTACTGGGAATACGGGAATAAAATATACCTAGCCTATGTTACCCGGGATACTTAGTCAAAGGTACACTATCACCAACAGTGACAGAATTTTTCAAATCAGTTTAGTAGTTTCGGAGCCGATTTGATGCAAATCCAGATGCACATCGCAATATCGCGCAGGGCAGGGCAAATCACCGGCTGCTCCGAAGTATAACCTGGCAACTAACATCAAAATTTTAAAAATGTCAATGATATGAGTTTTTTAATATTTTTATTTCATTAAGTACTAGTGGATGCGCACTGTTTTACTCGTATAGATTGATTGATAGGGCATACAAATAATAATAAAATAAGTACAAGGTATTTCATATGAGTGTCTTAGTATTATTGTTGACTCGAAATAATCTATGGATGCTGTCACTCTATTAATGTGTAGATAAGTAGAACTCACGTAAGTCACAGGCGAAGCCGGTGGCATAGCTAGTTTTATTTATGAATAAGTAAATAAGTACTTAAAAATTTCAAAGTGATCCGACGTTATTAATTAGCACAAATAAAATGCATTATTTTTCAATATTTTTATTACTATTAACAATGTGTTGGTACGAATGATGCTACATTTATATTATTCTATATGAACAAATGACGCAACATTATAAGAATGACGCAATAAATTGTAAAATTTTTCAATGAAATTTCGGGAAACAGGGTTGAGTTTCGTCACTTCTTTACACCACTCATTGTCAATAATTTACTTATAATTAACTTGAAAGCACTGTCGTACATGATCGTAGTTTCAATATTGTATGAAATTATGCCACATTTTTTGACATTTATTAGTACTGCTCCGCTCCCTTGGGCAGCAGCATGATGATACATTGCATAAGTTACTTCATGATAAATTGGCTCCCTAATTGAATAATATTTCAAAAAATTGGTTTGGTAGTTTCCGAGTTTATGCATTCCATGCAAACAAAACTTTTTCCAAAAGACCAAATTTAAAAATTAGGTAAGTACAGATTCCTCAAGATAAAAACAACAAAAAAAAGTGTGTGCCTGTAACCTTTACGCGCGATTGAAGTAAAACTTATTTGCCATTGATGGCATCAAATGTTATATTGATATCATTCATTCATCAAAAATCTAAAGTTCACCCAAGAAGCGCCTAAAGAAGTTTTACTTCAAAAGATTTTAGCTTAGTTTCTATTTTAATTGTTAATATAAAAATAGTCAGGACCGGACCCTTAAAACATTTTCGGTCCAGCACCACAGAGGAGTAAAGTAGTTAATCTGTCCTTTCGTTCCCCTGCAAAAATATTCCGGTTACTATGTTTTGATTCAGAACAGATGGCGCGTCATCAACGCGATTCTATATATCCGTCTCACTCGCACATATGGCGGAGAAGATTCTCGCATAATCGAGTGGGTTCCCTTGTGTTGCCAGTCGTTTGAGTTAAATTTACCAATATGTACTGGGCAAAAACTTTCCCACTGACTATATTTATTTATCATCAATAAATATTCTTAGTCAATGTAATTTAATTAAAGAGATACTTTCAACTAAAGGGATCCTTTTATTCAGTCAGCATACTAATCTAAATATATATAACTCAAAGGTGACTGACTAACTGACATAGTGATCTATCAACGCACAGCCCAAACCACTGGACGGATCGGGCTGAAATTTGGTATGCAGGTAGATGTTATGACGTAGGCATCCGCTAAGAAAGGATTTTGATAAATTCTACCCCCAAGGGGATAAAATACGGGAAGCGCGAACGGTAACAAATTCTACGCGGGCGAAGCTGCGGGCATCAGCTCGTTGCTTTATACTTACAACATACTAAGTGGGATTAAGTATTAAAGAATACGTAAGTAGAATAGAACATTTACCATTTTTGAATTTCATTGATAAATATTTTGTTAATGATGTAAAATCGAAAAATACTGATTTAAAATTAAATAAAGTTAGAGACGCAGCTGCTGCTTTGAGATTATGAATTAACTTATTTATTAAGTACTAGCTGATGCCCGCAGCTTCGCCAGCGTAAAATTTGTTCCCGTTCTCGCATCCCGTATTTAATCCCCTTGGGGGTAGAATTTATCAAAATCCTTTCTTAGCGGATGACTACGTCATAACATCTACCTGCATGCCAAATTACAGGCCGATCCGTACAGTGGTTTGGGCTGTGCGTTAATAGATCACTATGTGAGTCAGTCAGTCACCTTTGAGTTATATATATTTAGATTAAGAAGCGGAATGCAAGTGAATGGATAACCGACAGCATAAATACGAGAAGGATAATAGCTATAATAAGTAATTACAAAACTCTAAAACTTACAAATCGAGTGAATTAAATATTAAAAGAAAGCTTTTGCTTATATTGTGGTGTTTACTATGTATATAGTTCTTTAAACTATTTTTGACAACGACGGCGATACAGATTAAAACGATTGAAAACATCATTATCTGAATTTTTGCTTTTTCTAATAATGAGATAGATAACGTTTTATCAGTAAAAAATTCCGTCCACGAGTTCATCGTATGATCATGATACGCTGCCATGATTATTCATGTAGCAGCACAGATAATATATTATATTCTATAGTAGCAGGTATGCTTGTCTGTCACCTCAGTACAATAAAAAAAATCTAAATAACCTACCTATTAAAAACTTTTTATGAGGGTACAACAAGTATACCGTGGTCTGATACCCATAACACTAGCAGGTTATTTCTAGCTTACTTGGGGATCAGATAGCGTTGTGTGAGATGTACGTGAATATTTATTTATTTATTTATACGTAAATAAAGTCAAATAGGTATCATACTTTATAAAACAATTGAATAATTACCCTTTAATTAGATATGGTAACGCATTTTTTCCCTGTTTTTAAATTTATGAAATAAATAAGTACTAAAGTATCTATTTTTATCTAAGGAGTTAGTAAACAACTTAAAATGAGTCATACATAAATTAACCCTAAAACAGGGAAAATTCACACAGCGGCAACTCTATGACGCAATATTAATTCCTTCTCTGTCATCGAATGGAGCGTTGCTATTGGTCGAGAACACTGACGTTCTGGATATTTCGATAGATTCTCGAAGCTGATTGGTCCGCACCGAGTAACTACTAGAATTTTCTCGAGTGCGATTTGTACAGTATAAAACCAGAGGGACCGCGGCGCGAAATCAGATTTATTTGAATCGTGATACGAAGTGGACGTAGTTCGGTGTGAAACGAAGCAATTTTCTCGTGAGAGATCGCATATTAGTGTACAAAGCAAAATACAAAAAGTTAAAATGCCAGCTATCGGTATTGATCTTGGAACAACATACTCCTGTGTTGGAGTTTGGCAACATGGGAACGTGGAAATCATAGCAAACGACCAGGGCAATCGCACAACGCCTTCATATGTGGCGTTTACGGATACCGAGCGACTTATTGGTGATGCAGCGAAGAACCAAGTTGCCCTCAACCCTAGCAACACAGTATTCGACGCCAAACGACTCATCGGAAGAAAATATGACGACCCCAAGACCCAAGCGGATATGAAACACTGGCCTTTCAAAGTTATCAGCGACGGCGGGAAACCGAAGATCCAGATTGAATTCAAAGGAGAAACAAAACGATTTGCGCCTGAAGAGATCAGCAGTATGGTGCTGACGAAAATGAGGGAAACAGCTGAAGCTTACCTTGGAACGTCAGTTCGAGATGCCGTCATCACAGTACCGGCTTATTTCAACGATTCACAACGACAGGCGACTAAAGATGCTGGAGCTATAGCAGGTTTGAATGTATTGAGGATTATTAACGAGCCTACAGCAGCTGCCCTCGCTTACGGTTTGGACAAAAACCTTAAAGGTGAGCGCAATGTCCTCATTTTTGATCTCGGCGGTGGTACATTCGATGTATCCATCTTGACTATCGATGAAGGCTCCTTATTTGAAGTGAAAGCTACAGCTGGAGACACGCATCTTGGAGGTGAAGACTTCGACAATAGACTAGTGAACCATTTAGCAGAAGAATTCCAACGTAAATACAAAAAAGATTTGCGTTCAAATCCTCGCGCTCTTCGCAGGCTTAGGACAGCAGCTGAACGCGCCAAACGAACCTTATCTTCAAGCACTGAAGCTACTATTGAAATTGATGCGCTTTATGAAGGATTAGACTTCTATACCAGAATATCCAGAGCGCGTTTTGAAGAATTATGCTCAGATCTATTCCGTGGCACTCTGGAACCAGTAGAAAAGGCCCTAAAGGACGCGAAACTTGATAAAGGTTCAATTCACGACGTAGTCCTCGTTGGAGGTTCCACACGTATTCCTAAAGTACAAAACTTGCTACAGAACTTCTTCTGCGGCAAGAAACTGAACCTATCCATCAATCCGGATGAAGCTGTGGCTTACGGCGCGGCAGTTCAAGCAGCCATCCTCAGCGGGGAACAAGATTCTAAAATTCAAGACGTCTTATTAGTAGACGTGGCACCTTTATCTCTCGGTATCGAAACCGCTGGCGGTGTCATGACCAAAATCGTCGAGAGAAATTCGAAAATCCCTTGCAAGCAATCCCAAACCTTTACAACTTATTCGGATAACCAACCAGCAGTCACAATTCAAGTTTATGAAGGCGAGCGTGCTATGACGAAAGACAACAACCTTCTAGGCACGTTTGATTTGACGGGTATCCCACCAGCGCCCCGAGGAGTGCCGAAGATAGATGTCACTTTTGACATGGATGCTAACGGCATTTTGAACGTTTCCGCGAAAGAAAATAGCACAGGTCGTAGCAAGAACATCGTGATCAAGAACGACAGGGGACGTTTATCTCAAGCGGAAATAGATCGTATGTTATCTGAAGCTGAGAAATACAAAGAGGAAGATGAAAAACAGAGGCAGAAAGTAGCAGCTCGAAACCAGTTAGAATCGTACATTTTCAGCGTCAAACAGGCTTTGGATGACGCGGGGGATAAGCTTACAGAACAGGATAAGAGCACAGCTCGTTCAGCTTGTGAAGATGCTCTCAAATGGCTTGATAACAACACGTTAGCTGATCAGGAAGAATACGAGCATAAGCTGAAGGATTTGCAGAAAGTCTGTATGCCTGTTATGACTAAGATGCATGGAGGTGCGGGTCAGCCAGGAGGAATGCCTGCAGGAGGAAACCCTGGCCAAAGAGGCGATGGACCTACAGTTGAAGAAGTTGATTAATCATTTACGAAACAGCAATTTGATTTGGTTATTATCCAATTGTCCAAAGACTGATTTAATTTTGTTTTAGTCAGAATGTTGTGAGATTGTAATTTATTAACTTTTTTGAGTTTTTGAAATATAAGTTTAACAAGTTTATGATAGTTTTTTCATTGCTTCTTAAACGAAGCCTTGCATAAGGTAAATCAGTAGTAAAAATATCTATGGTAATTACAAAATGATTCATCCTACAGCGTTATGCTACAGCCTACAAAACCGATACACCGCTTTGTAGGCTTCAGGGTGAATGAATGAAAGTATGCCTCTGTCTATCCTTTCAGGGATAAAGGCGTGAGTATGTGCTGTGCATGTGCAAAAATATGAATGTATGTTCAAAAACGCACTGATGTTCTTGTACATACATGTTCATTCTTTTTTTTTTTTTTTTTTGCTTTTTTGTTTGTTTGTAACGAATAGGCTCCGGAACTACTGGACCGATTTGAAAAATTCTTTCACTGTTGGAAAGCTACACTCTTTGCGGTGAACATAAGGAACATATATTTTATTCCCGTATCCCCAAGCGAACGGGAACTACGCGGGTGTAACCGCGTGACGTCCGCTAGTAATAGATACAATTACACATCATGAACCTTATCCGAAAAAAAAAATTATGTGGTGCCACTTTCGGAGGCTTGATAAGCCATCTTCTGACCTCAATTACTCTGAGGAGGTCAGCGTTTTACTTGCACATCTAGCTAGGACATCAAAGTCGTAAACCTTACACTTTAGGTCAAGATTTCGGCTGTAAAAAGAGATCTGAGGAGTTGTTGGTGTGATGCCCACGGCTACGTTCTATCATCAAACCCTTCGCCTCAGACAGGGTGTTCATCACTTTATCCTCACACCTGACTCTGTGTTTCAGTTTTCCTAAACGTCGTTCTTAGAAGGCATGTATGGTGATAGGCTTCCATCAGCTACGGCATATGCTTGTTTGCCACCTCAGTAGTATAAAAAAGAATACCTATCCTATATATCTTATATATCTATATATTTTAATGTATGAGAATAAATCACAATCAGCGAGAAGTTGTATTGAACTGATCCGCAGACCAAATTTGGAGCGAACGCCCTAACTAACCTACCTATATTTAATAAATTATATAATCATAATCAAAATGCTTGTTTGCGACTTCAATAGTAAAGAATAGAAAGAATTCCGATTTTGCGAGAACCACTTCACTCTTTTCAACATGTTTCTTTACCTCTAGTATAAAAAAAAACATTCCTCCGAGGCCATGGAAACTGGCGTAAGTATACTAAATTCACTAAAGATGTTATGTCTGTGTACAATATTAATAAATAAACCCACGGAATATCAAAAATAGCTACTGACGCCGAATGTAAATTACTATTCGCGTGACTCAGAACGCTGTAAAAGCTCGCGTCAAGGCTCTCTCTAAATAACTTGTTTGTTTTTGAGAGACACGTCACTAGTCAAAAACAAATGGTGTCACAAAGATCTCTGGCTGATCAGAGAGCTTTACGCTATGACGTGAAAGTTTCACGAACACCACAAGCCCTAAGAAGCGGAATAACTCCCGAACAATCCCTAACGGTGCGCGATAGCACCTGAAACCTCCTAGGTGAGGCCGTAGTGGTAGCCAAGGTCGATGGGAATCCTGGGGATAACCTTCAGAGGGCTTATCCGCAGCTCCCAACCGTAGGCAGTGTAGTAGAGAATGTGTAGTTTTTAGTCAGTAGGTACGAGTCCGGCATGGCTGGCATACGACGAATTTTCCACACATTAAAAAGAAGGGAGCTTTAGGCCAGACTGTTCGTCAAAATTCACGGATAAAGATGTTCCATTCCCTTCTCTGCTCTTAGGGCTGGCTGAGTCCCGATGTGCTGGTCCTTGCGCCGTAAACGAGGGTGTCCTCGTGGTGTAGCCGACATCTGAGTTTCTGAGCAACGCACCTCGCAACACCCATCTTATTTCGGTTTGGATACCATTGTTTCGGAGTTCTGTATTTCTCAACTAGAATCATTTTGAACAGTACGATCGCCTACTCATTGTTGAGACTGACTGCATCATTATTATAATGCTCATGTACCTACCTACTTTCACATCATAAGCATGTTAGATTAATATTTTATTACTGTCATCAGGAAACCAGACAAGCGCCTGCTAAAATATCATTAGCAACAAAACACTTAATGCAACATTGTAGACTTCAAAGTTCAGGTGCTGCATGCAGCTGGGACCTCTTTTCTGATATCTGTGGTTGGGACTTTACTAATCTACGAGAATTCAACAACACTGTTTGTTACAAGCAGGGTTCACCGTAACTCTGAACACGTAAGATTTAGTTGAAGTTAAAACTACATTCATTTATGACGAAAATCAACAGTCAGTACTTAGGTACCTAACAATAGCAGTGACATTCCCCAAATGTCCAAAAAGGTATAACTATATGAAAAGTGTATTTCACGCACCGAGGGTTCCGTAAAAAAATATGTAGGTTGCATGAGAAGGAGTCCCTTTATTTTGTTATCTTTTTTTAGTAGGTATTATTTGGTATATCGGAAACAGATATTATACTACGAGTACTATTAAGTATATACCTGATCTATAAAAAAATCAACTGTCTGTTCATGAGATACCGCCTGCTGACAGACAGACAGACTGACGACGGAGTCTCAGTAATAAATGTAGACCCTTTGGATAAGGAACCCTAAACGTTATTCTATCATCATTCAATGATATCCAGTGGCTAAGCAGCTCCATCGATGACTTTAATCAGAAATTAGAAGGCTGTTCATCAAAAAAAGCACTACCTAAGTACTGGCACACTCATAAAGAAAAAGATTACCTATCTATGTATATTGAATAGAATTGAAACTATGATAAGGTATAGTAAAATACTGCCAATATTGGCTATTTGATAACGCCTGTTAGATAACGATTAATTACTAACATAGCAACAGATTTTCAATGTCGGATTTATTTTGGCAGACCACGGTTTACACTTGTAAAACTAAACTCAAGTTTGAGAGCTGCGTCGAGAGCTCTGGGATCATCCTTCTGAAGGCTCACACGGGGCTCCTGGCTGTATTAAGATAGTAGGCTATCATGTGGAGTCCCGCATGGCAATGGCATCCATGAGCATTTTGAAACGAAAAAAAGGGAACACTTTCGCATAACGATCCAATTTTCCTGAAATCGACGAAAAAGTGAAAATCCTGCATGGATGCTATGCTGGACTCCTACTGACTAAAAAACCTCACGTATACTACCCTACAGCCTACGGTTGGGAGCCCCGGTTAAGCCTTCGGAAGGATGTCCTATCCCAGGACTCCCAACAGCATAACGATCAATAGCGTAGAGAAGGAAAACTCGAAATGAAATCCGGTTGTCAGTAAAATGACAATCGTTAAGCCAAGTTGAAAGCCTTATGGGCGGCTTGAAAAATTTCAACTGCAGGTGTCACAACCTGCTCCTGTTAATTTCAACACGGCAATAGACTCACCACCTATTACGTGGGACCTATAAGGTGAAATGTGGGCGTATACTATGCCTCTGTCTACTCCTTCGGTGATAAAAGCATGACTTTATGGAAGTACTAGCGTACGTCACGCGGTTTCACCCGCGTAGTTCCCGTTCCCGTGGGAATACGGGAATAAAATATAGCCTATGTTCACCGCAAAGAGTGTAGCTTTCCAACAGTAAAAGAATTTTTCAAATCGGTCCAGTAGTTCCGGAGCCTATTCGTTACAAACAAACAAACAAACAAACAAAAAAACAAATCTTTCCTCTTTATAATATTAGTATAGATGTGTTGGGAAAAAAAGTGGCGATTTTTCTTCTCACTCAGGCAGTTTACGGGAAATAGATACCTACCTTCAAGAGGAGCGTGAAGAGGCACATCACAGGGTCGCCAACTTGAGGACCACTGTCGAAAGTCTTAAAGACTGTGTGACTGGCCCCCAATCGCTCGCTAGATGCGCCACGGCTTACCATCAGGCTGGTGGCGACGTCAATTTGGTGAGCTAAATATAAAAAAAAACCTATACCAAGTAGGAGCGGTCCATTTAATAGGGGGTTGCCATCCGAGGGTTGAAAAAAAAATATCTTTACAAGGGGCGCAGAAAAAAAAACCTTCAAGAGGCACAAAAAAGAAAGCTATTGAAAGGGACGAAAACAGGGCAAGCTAGCGGCAGAGTCACAAAGCTATGCGCTTATAAACGGGCACTTTTATCATCGGTTTAGCAACATTGAATCATACTTGTCACGTCTTAATCTCCAAAGGGTAGACAAGATGCTCATTACACTCGTCTCCAGGCTTGTATGTTCGAAAGAGACTCATCTTGGGGTGAACTTTATACTAGGAAATATTCTTTGATTTGATCTGATAAAACTATATTATTGTAATTTATTAGATACTCTTGCTTTTTTAACGTATTATAACACGATTAGGAATACTTTTTTCGATCGAAATCGCTCTTGAAAAATGAGAAATATTGCAAAAATCTTGACAAGTAATGTACCTACTTTTTTATCTAAATAAACGAGTTTACTTAATACCCATAAAACTGGTAATAAAATAGATATAGGTCTTTAGAACAATATTTTACGTATAGATTTTTTCTTAAAACCCCTCAGATTTTATAACAGTAATATAATGTAACTATTAGAATCGAATGAAATCCGGCAAAAGCGTACGCTGCAATCGTTCGAATTGCCTTAGGATTTGTCAAGGTCGAACATCCTTAAGGGGTCGAGAAGGGTGATCGTCACATCACGCAGGCTGTTGGTATAGGGGTTTGTCTCGAGGTTTCCTACTCCTCACGATGACCTCGTCCGTTAATCAACAGACAACAGGTAAGATTGGCTTGGGCCTGAAGATTTCAGCAAGGCTCTATGGACCTTAAATACATTTTTTTTAATGTCAGGGAAAATCCTTCATTGATGCTAAGGCGGACTCCTACCGACTAAAAAACCTCACGTAACGCCCAACAGCCTATGGTTGGGAGCCCCGGGTAAGCCCTCGGAAGGATGTGGCGGACTTCTACCGACTAAAAATCCTCACTTATCCTGCCTAAAAGCTTACAGTTGGGAGCCCCGGGTAAGCCCTCGGAAAGATACCCCAGGACTCCCAACAGCAACGCCTTAAATACCTAATTGTTTCCTATTGCTGGGTGTGTATGTATGACGTCAAAATTGACAAAATTTTAGTTGCTAGCGGCAATGCACTTGCTTCCAAGCCTCCTCTCTATCAGTACAATACGGTAGCCGATACGGTAGATAAACTAAAGACCGATATCAGAAATGAATCGTTTATTTTATTACTAGCTGTTTCCCGCGGCTTCGTCCGCATAGAAGACATTACCCTCCTTTTGCACAGTCAGTTAAAAAGTAGTAAGTAACTTCTCTGGGACTCAAACTAGCTTTATACAAAATTTCATCAAAATCGGTTCAGCGGTTTAGGCTTGAAAACGTAACAAACAGACAGACAGATAGACAGACAGACAGAGTTACTTTCGCATTTATAATATTAGTAGGTAAGTAGGGATAGGATAAACTAGCGGACTTCACGCGGTTTCACCAGCATAGTTCCCGTTCCCGTGGGAATACGGGAATAAAATATAGCCTATGGCGTAGCATCCCAACAGTGAAAGAATTTTTCGTAGCCTATTCGTCCAAACAAACAATCAAATATTTCCTCTTTAAATTATTTGTTTTATACGTATATACCTACGTAAATACCTATTTGTTTTATACGTATATACCTACGTAGGTATGTACATATTACCGAAAACACAGTTCCGGCATTGACGTACGGATAGCAACCAAAATCGCTGAACATGACATAGGTCTGGTTTAATCTATTTCTATACCAATTTTGTAAAGAGAAAAGGCTTTTTCATTTGTAATCGATTAACCCTGAAATATTATAGTCTCGATTTAAAAAATTTTTAGCCGTTAGAGAGCTAACTGTTTCTGAAGTAAGTAAAGTAGCATAAGCTGTATTTACTACTACTACTACTATCTTCACGCCAAATCCCTTGCCGGGTAGGCAGAAAGAACCGAGCGCCACACGGCACGGTCCATACACACCTCAATTGCTTCTTCAACTTTCATTTTTCTTTTCATGCATGCACGTCGGTTCCTTCGGCTCGGTTTTTTTTAAGCTATATTTTTGATCATGAAATTTTCTTTTCAGGTGTGGACTCCTACTGTATTGCCTACGGTCGGGAGCCCCGGTTAAGTCTCTAGTGAAGTCCTTGGAAGAATGTCCTACCTGATGTAGTGGATCGGTAAAGCAGTGCCATTGTACAATTTTTCCCAACTAGGTTACTCTTTGTAATACAAGTACATACATTTACTGTCTTATAAAAATAATTGTCAAAATATATGGCAAATTATTTTTTATACGACTTTGTCCGAATGAGTTGTTGAATGTTTTGTTTTGATCGAAGTTTGTCGGTAAGTTTACGATTGGTTTTGAATGTTGTGGTAATTTTCCGTGTCTTGATCAATTGTTTAAAGTGAATTCATAAACGCAAGTTGATGCAGTCGCAACGTAAACTATTATAATGTGAATGCTTGTGTGAATAGATGTGTGGATGTTTGTTACTCTTTCAAGCTCTAACTTTGAAATTGAAATTGGGACTAAGACATAGGCCTTTATCCCCGGAATAAATTCCCATGAGAACGGGAACATAAGGCGGATCTCGACCGGGACCTGGGTCACATTGCCCAATGAGGTTCAGACAACCTGGTCGAGTTCAATGCCAGAAAAACACGGGTGTGTGAGTTTACAGCTAAAACGTTCCCATTCCTACCCCTACCCTCTCTTCAGAGCATTACGGTTCCACTAAAGGACAACCTGGAGATCCTCTGTATAGACGTCCAGCGTGAGCTTAATTACAAAAACTACATAGAGTTGTATTGGGCTGGCCTCGCGGAAGCTAGGAGTCCTAAATAAGGTGAGACGGTACTTCACGCCACATCAGAGATGTTTACTGTACAGACGCAGATTCGCCCCTGCGTCGAATACTGTTCTCACCTTTGGGATGACACCGCGAGGTACCTGCTAGACGCGCTCGACGTTATGCAGAGACGTGCTATCCGAATAATTGGTTGTCCTGAGGTGACGGGAAGCCTCGAACCGTTGGCGCAGCGAAGAACCATAGCGGCCTTGGCTGCCTTCTACCGAATGTATCACGGCGAAATTTCTGAAGAGCTCTTCAACCTGATCCTACCCTCTCCTTTCGATCCCGAACAATGCGTGCCGGGCAGAGATGCCACTCATACACAGTGGAGAGAATCTTCGCCAGAACTGAGCGTTTCAAAAGATCGTTCCTCTGTCGAACTATAAAAATCTGGAATGACCTGCCCGCACACGTGTTTCCCTCTTCTTACAATCCCGGGTTCTTCAAGAGGAGCGTGAAGAGGCACATCACAGGGCCGCCAACTTGAGGGCCACTGTGAGAGTGACCCCAATTGCTGGATGCGCCACGGCTTTCCATCAGGCTAGCGACGTCAATTTGCGAGTTAAATATTTAAAAAAAATTGATCTAGTATTGTATGAGGCTGCCGTTGCTGAGTTCTCAGGGTCGAGTCCCGGAGCGGAACAAATGTTTGTGTGATGAAATCCACACAAATTCGCCATTCTAGTGTTCAGCTTGAGAAGAGTTCATCCAGCTGCTAGCACTGTATAAAATTGAAACATACAGAAGGCGACATTTTTATTATATTAGATTTCCAAAGCTTGATGAAGCTTGATGGAAAGCCATGGCGACGGGGTCATTTTTCCAGAGAACAAGACTGCGAATGACCCCCAATCAACAGTGGCCCTCAAGTTGGCGGTCCTATGATGTGCTTCTTCACGCTCTTGAAAAACCCAGGATTGTAAGGAGAGGGAAACACCAACAGCAGGGCAGGTCGGTCCAGGGTTTTCTGGAGCGACAGAGAAACGATCGATGGCGTAGTTTCTCTGCACTTTATAAGAGTTGCACCTCTTCCCTATTTCTGCCCGCCATGCGTTGTTCAGAATCAGAACGTGGAGGATGAGATTATAGAGTGAGAGCCCAGGCTAGCCAGACATTTCTGTAATTTAAGGTCTCAGTGTTCTGTAAACGATCACTGCAGTACTGCTCGTTCGCTCTAACTTTGCCGCTCGGCTCCATACTAAAGTCGAATTTTTAATTAGACGAAGTAAATTGACAGCAACTAATGTCACTTCTTCATACAATGTAGCGTATTTTCTATGACGAAGTGACATTAGCTACTGTCAATTTACTTCGTCTAATTAACAATTCGGGTATACGCCTCTACGCCAACGGCAAAGTTAGAGCGAACTGGTAGTAAGCTACTTTTATTTGCGAGCGTTTTCGTTTTCCGGAAGGCACGTAAAGCCGTTGGACCCGGTTGCTAGTCAAATTGCAGTCATTAAGCAGAGTCGAATTAATTATGGGCAGTTTGAAAAATTTCAACGGCAGGTAGTCACAACCTGCGCCTAATTTATTTACGAGTAGAGGTTCCAGGCGAAGAAGGTGGCAGGTACCCGTCTGTAAAGGAGACTAACTTGTGTTATTTTCTATAGGCTATTTTCTACGGAATCTATTCATGGGTTTATCTACCTAGAGGTGAAGGATTTTTCAGCCAGTCATTTAGCCTGCTATGGAGCAAATAAAAGGCAGTTACTTACAAAAATCTTGAAACAGAAACAGGCCTGCCTCTCGACAACTGCAGTTCGAATTCGGCTTGGAAAATCGACTCAGCCTGTTTACCGTTTAAGTCCTAAGGTCGAGTCGGTTCTTCAAAAACGTACTGCGCAGATGATATTTTAATCTGCTCATAAATCTTTAGGATGACTCCGTGAACTACTGACTGATTGACAATTCTCGTTAGTACAAAATTTTCCTTTCTCGCGGCATGTGTAAAGTAGCATCTGGTTACGTGCTACGAACATGAACAATGCAGTATCAATCAATCGAACACATTGTTCGAACATTGAAAGATTAGGGCCTGATACACATCTGTATGGTAACGCTTGGCTAATGATTTGTGGGCGTAATTTTGCTCCAGATTAGTTCACCAATCTTATTTATCTCCAGTTTCAAGTGAAGTCAATCAAATCACAGTAGTTTATGATAGTCTACTGCAGGACGTCGACCACTGGCAATTTTGCGCCTTTGCCATCAATTGCCTCATAGCGATCTTTTTAAGTCTTCACTCTATCTGACCAGCTTTCGTAAGAGGCCCCATACACGGACAATAATATTGAACAATATAAATGATTGTTCAATAAATTGACCGTGTAAGTGTAATATAGAGGTTTGAACAATCACTAAACAAAAGTTTAACGGAGCTTAAATTTTATAGATCAATATATTTTTCTTGCCCCGTGTAGGTTTAATACTGATCAATATTTTTCAGATCAGTGTTTAGTCGGATATCGGAATTTTGAATTTAGAATTTACTTCTTCGTCAGACATATACGCGGACGAAAATAAAAATATTGAGACAATGTTATTGAGTCAATATTATCTAAGGTGTGTATTCAAAAGACTGTGATTAATAATATTAAACAATAAAAATATTGATCAACATTATTGTACGTGTATGACTCTAACAAGTGAACGTAGCTATGATTTGTAGCAAAATTCAAAAATTATTGACTGCTCCGAAGCAGTCAATAATTTTTGAATTTTGCTACAAATCATAGCTACGTTCACCGATGACGCAGTATGATACTAGTCAGCTTTCCAGTCTATTCTTAACTGCGAGGCGTCTGAGCTGCGATATTATCCGTTAAGCGACTTCCATCGGACCTCCCAAGACAATTGGCCATGTTGAAGTTAGCAGTAGTCAGACTATCATGGTTCGTTACTTAGGGAAGGTTGTATTTTCACAGGGAGTGGTTCGCCTCACACCAGCTCTTGTCAAAAATAAAACATGCAGGAATTGATTGGTATCTAATAATAGATTGTCTGAACTTTTTTACATCTTCCAACAGAGATGTTACAATAGGCCGATATATCATCCATCACTGACAAGGCTATTGTCGTAAATACTACCGATATCGTCGTAATAGTTAGATTAGAATAACGTGCACTGATTGTTGATAACACTACCTCACCTAGTGGGAATCTTTAAATAGCCGAAATAGAAGAAATCATTTATTAAGTTTAGTTAGTCACTGTAATAATATCATAGTATTTGTTTTACCGTAGTTTAGTTAACGGCAAAAGCCTCTGGAGTGGCACATAAAATTTCATTTCTTGTTAACCTATACCTACCACCTATTGTTAGGATCAACGTATGTCTTCAGTATATGGGGTTCTACAAAACGCGTCTTGCCTATCGGCTGCGGTGATCAATATCATGCTTAGCGATATATTATAAAAACAATACATAGTTGAATGGGAAAAAGTTGACAATTTATTTAATGATTTCTGCCATTTTAAAGATGCCTGAAGATATATCTTTGAACCAATTACCAGTCCTTTCTTCGACTTCGAGAAGGATTTTGTAAAGTAGGATATAGGTTGAATTTAATTTATAGCTTTTAGTTATAATAATGATTGAATTAGCATTGCTCAACGCGTATGGGCCATTGTCGCTGCAGGCTATATTGACTCTATTGATCCTATCACCTTGTTAAAAAGGACGGAGACCGGTTGTTGCTGCATGTTGTTGAAAATTTTGAAGTCGCCCATCAGATTTCAACTTGACTTAACGACAATCTCCCATGTTACTAGCAGCAAGGACCAACGACAGAGATCAATATAGTACTGTAACAACTATCGTGTCTTCCGACTCTTCAGCAGTTCTTTCTTTCCGCCAACAATTTTGTGCCATTACTAACAGTTTTTTTAAGATACGGAAGTTGAATAGGTCGAATAAAAAGTAAATAAAGGAGTACAAGGTCCGGTTCATAAAACGTCATCATCAGATACTTCCGTGCGCGAGAATTTGGCTACCCGCCATTTAGATGTGAATTTGGCAACGTTCCGTCACACGTATTGTAAAGATATTTTACACATATCACTGAATATAACGCGTTAAGAATGGTTTAGTAAATTTAAATGGACCGAATGGACTAGGTGGACCAAATAGACCAATGACATGGAAAAGGTCGCAGGGAGGGGCTGGATGCGGAAAGTGCAGGACCGTGTAAATTGTGTGAGGCCTTCGTCCAGCTGCTGACTTCTGACTGCCATAGGCTGCTGGGAGTGATTGATAGTGAATTTGCACTTGATAGAAGTATAAATGAAAAGGCCGATGGGGCCTAAGGTAGCCCCAACGGATGAGCTAATGGCGAAAGGAAGGAAAACTCGAAACAAGCCCGCTGCTGTACTTACCCATCTAGGCGGCATGGTTTGACCGATTACCGAGACGATATATGTCAAAAATTGGGGGAGACCTATGTCCAGAAGTAGACAGGCATGAAACAGAATTTTACAACAAGTTTGGAACTAATCTATAAAAAGCTGAAGAGTTTTCTAATCAGGCATCGTTCCAAATGATGAGAAAGGTTCTTGGAAAGAAGTTAAGGCAGAATATGTATTCATATTTTATGCTCTTGTTGGCCGCATAAATATTTTCTCTTTTCATAATAGCTATTAGGTAACGCTTGTGCCTAACATATTGCTGGATGATCTTTGTTCATTCGCATTCAAAGAGCACGTTCAGAGCTCACTAGTCAATGGAAAAATGCAATTGAAAGCGCAGTCTGATTGTTTGGCGCTTTGTTATGAATCCGAGTTGTCTGAACATTGAACTGTCCATCTTTCTCTCTCATCTTCTTTGTTTTGTACTATACAAAGACACATATTTAACCTTCAAACGTGCAAAATGTTTTTATTACTCATCCCACTCTGATCAGTGTACAAAATACCTCAATCCAGTCACTTTGTTCTGCTTTCGTTGATCGGTTGGTACTGTAAATCTGCTTGCCAACTTCAGCTAGATTTGTCCCGAGCCTTATAATCTAATCTAACATAGTTCATATAATCATTATACTTGTGGTGATAGACCGATAACTACTCAGTCGAGGTACAGATAATAGTAATACCTGTACGGACACATTTCATGCGCCAGCTGTGTCCAAGTGCTGTGTTGTGTCAAAAATGATGTATTTCTAGACGTTTTAGTTGAATTTTTAAAACAAAATGGATGAATTACCAAGGAGGAAGAGAGGATCACCTTTTTGGAGACAGGTATGTGTTTGTAATTTGAAAATAGAATGTGTTTATTTTTTTAACGTAGGAATATGACATTAATTTAAAATTCGAATTTGACATCAGTGAGTTTCAGTGACGATTTTAACGTAAGATGACGATGATGTTTACAAAAACATGAACATCTAATTGTTTGTCAAATTGATTTTCACTTCTATGCGTATATACTGAATTATTAGTATACTAATGACACTTTTGAAAGTTGTAAACAAAATTAACGTGATTGAATGTCTAACACAATTTAGGTTCTCTTTTAAAATTCCATTCCATTATTGATCAATTGGCAAATAAAAATTAAATCATCGATCAATCCCAAATATTTTACACGTACATCTAGAGTTCTCGAGTTCCCCATAAAAATATTGAAACTTCCATGCAGTTTTAGTATTTTAATGTAGCAGGCTTTCTGGAGTTTTCATGGACATTCACACAGCGTTTGACAGAGTGTTAAAGAAATTTAGGTTGAATGAATTGAAAACTGTTGGTGTCAAATCTCAAAGTTAGAAATACTATCTAACTTTGAGATTAATTCTGTTCACTTTGCAACTTTTTTTTTGTCAAAAAATACGTATCGTCCGTCGGTCGGTCTACTCAGTCTGCGTACTTATTTCTGTTATTTTTGAAGTAAAACTTCTTTAGGCGCGACAAGGGGTAACTCAGATTTTTTTTCTGACGGAAGTAACGCTTACTATTTGTATTTTGCACACACTTTTTTATATTAAGTTCGCTAAATTAGTTATTCTTCCAAGGCCGTAACCGGGACTCTCGATCGTAAGCAGATGAAAGTCCAGGATTTCCTCGGAAAGCTCGACAAATTGACGCCAACCGCCTGATGGAAAGTCATGGCGACATCTAGCTATTAGGAGTCACTCTAACAATCAACTTGACACAGGGCAGTGGTCCTTTATAAGGCGGCCCTATGATGTGCCTCTTCACGCCTTGCTTGACCGGAGTTCAAAGAGGAGGTAAACACGTACGCTGGCCCAGGTGCCTCTCTCCATTGCATGCAAGTGGCCTACTCCTATGCAATGGAGAGAGGCACCTCTGCCAGCGTACGTGTTGTTCGGGATCGAAAAAGAAAGCGTGAGATTAGGTTGAAGAGCTCTTTGGAACACTCTCTGTCATAGATTCGGTAGAATGCAGCCGAAGCGTAGTAACTATTTATATTATTTACTCTGTTGCCAAAGACGCTTTGGTTCTTCGTTGAGCCAATGGAGGAAGGCTTCCTTTTTAGCCTTACGTACATAAAGAGTAAAACGCGACCCTATTACTGAGACTTCGTAGTCCGTCTTTCTGTCTGTCCCGTGGCTGTATCTCAGGAACCGTGATAGCTAGAGAGCTTAAATTTTCACAGATCTGTCGCCGCTAAATCAAACAATAAACATGATTATTTGCCGCTTTTGGAACTCTCAATCAAATAACCCCAAAATGAAAACCAAGGAACTTCGTGCCCGACGGGGGTCCCTGACCACACAATTAGTTTTTAAACGTAAATGACGTCTCACCAGTTATGGAATCTCATGATGATGTTCAAAAATCTCCGCTAAACTATCTACAATTTCCTAATCTTAGATTGTATGTAACCCTTTATCGTGAGATGTTACTCGATCAGTGTCACATTGACACTTACATACGTTGTACGCTACTGGATGTTGATAGGGTACATGCTGTTTAAGATAAATCTGCCTTTTCATTTGAAGTCTTCCGCGGTAAACTTCTTCCGTCTCAGCACCATACGCATATTTTTATACGTGTGGTAATCCTACATGGATGTTATACCGAACTCCTACCAAAGATAATATAGTAGTATCACATACAGATAGGCAACTCCCTGCCCCTCACTGACCAAACTTCCCCACCCCCGCCAGTCTCGTCACAGCCTGCCTTTATAATTCGGCGGGTGTTTTGAGGGAACATTTGCTTAGCCTTATTGGTCGTGTAGGTGACACAATTGAAAACTAATCATTTGTGTAGAGTTTCCGCACTGTGCTCCTACCGTCTAAAACCCACAAACATCTTGGCAAAAAGACTAGAAAATAATAGGGGCGCTACTGTGCTATTCATATCGCAGCGCGTTAGAATGGACCATACTATTGATAATACTTTACATAAGTGACGTTTTAACAGCATTTTTAACAGAAACAAAATAAATTTCAAGGGGGCTCCCTTGTCCTGGGGTATCCTTTCGAGGGCTTACCCGGGACTCTCAACCGTAGGCTGTTAGGTAGGACACTCGTAGTTTTTAGTCGGTAGGAGTCCGGCATAAAATCCCTTTAGGACTTTCCTAAGTTAAAAATGAAAAAAAAAAAACAAGGAAACAAGAGGGGGCGGGGGTGGGGGTCAAAAGGTTGTATCCCATTCTGAGGTCGCTTCTCCTCAGAGGTGGAGGAAGTTCAGTGAGAATTATCTTTTGACTACATTTCTTTTACTATCCTTAATCAGATTAACCTAATTCAAACGAGAAGTTTTTTAAGTATGGATTATGAATGTTCGTAATATTATGTTCAGTTATTAATTTCATAATCTTTCCCATCTATCTTCTATCTATATTTACAAAAATCAATGCCACTTTTCGTTGTAATTTTATAACTCAAGAACGGGCTCACCTATCCAAACCAAATGTTTAGGCTTTGATCGGACTATTTAGTAGATGGTTTATGTGAAGTTTGCACAAAATCGGTCGAGCGGTTCTTCATTTATCACGCAAACGAAGTTGCGCGGGTCAGCTAGTAGTATACAATAAATTGAGGAAACCCATATCTAAAAACACGATGTTGACAAACATCTTCACAAACTTTCACATTTTATGATTCGAACATTTTTGCTAACGCTATACTTGAACTCTCAAATTTTCGATTTTCTTTGACAAGGTTCCGCGTCCCTCTCGTTCCCCGCGAATTAAAATAAGAATATAAAATAATAATTAATGTATTTATTATGCACGCAAATAACTACATAATAAATTACAGTACTTGATCAACTTGCCAGTGAATTTATTTGAAAGATTTCTAAAGCGCACAAGATTTTTATCAATGTTTTGGATTTTACAGCAAAAAGAAATATTCGTTGACCTCGGTTTCGAGGTGACAGAATAAAATAAGATGTTTTGATTTTGTCAAATAAATAATCACTTGTGTTATGAGGCCAGGGTTAAATCTCTTTATAAAATAGAAGGTGAGCTTTCGGCCATACTCCCATTTTAACAGAAAAGTTTTTGATTTTCATTGATCGAAGCGTTTTTATTGTAATACTAGCTGTTGCCAGCAACTTCGTACGCGTGAAAATTATGTTATAATGCCAATTTAATTGCTCTCTGCTTAGCCCCCAGGATATGTAGCGTGATAATATATAACCTATTTGAAGACCCTACCCTTAGTTAATATTTGTGCAAAATTTGAATCATATCTATGGAGTACTTTTTGAGATCCTTCCGGACAAAGCAAAGCAAATAGACAAACAGACAAAAAAATTTTTAACTATGTTTTCATCTTATGTTGAAAACCATGCGACTTTTCTTCCATTTAATTATATGTACCTAAGTATAGATGTTGTTCAGTGTTCTTTATTTTTAACAGTTAGGTATATCTTATTCCTGTTGGAAATCCTACAAATATCCTTCCAAAGGCCTACCCGGGGCTCCCAACCGTAGGCAGTAGGTAAAAACCGTTACCGACAGAGTAGATCAGAGAAATTCTGGTTACTGCTCGTTCGCTCTAACTTTGCCGTTCGGCTCCATACTAAAGTCGATTTTTTAATTAGACGAAGTAAATTGACAGCAACTAATGTAACTTCTTCATACAATGTTGCTTATTTTCTATGACGCAGTGAAATTAGCTACTATCAATTTACTTAGTCTAATAAAAAAATCGGGTATACGCCTCTACGCCAGCGGCAAAGTTAGAGCGAACGGGTAGTATACACAATTTGCGAAAGGGACATTTTCAAAGACTTCTATATAAACTGTTTATATAGAAGTCTTTGGACATTTTACGAAAGGGACAATTAGCGAACGGGACGATTTACGAAAACCTCACGATTTTTGCAGCGGGCCGTTTTAAGAACGGGACTTTGCCAGAGAGAGAGAGAGAGTGAGCCCTATGCTTTTTATCCAAATTACAAAATACAAATACCAATTTTTTTTTTATTTCGAAACTTTATTGTGTTTCATATTTTATAGTGCATAATCAATAGAGATGGGCCGAGTACTCGGTTGATACTCGGTACTCGGCGCACTCGGCGGGTTTTTTGATACTCGTACTCGGCCGAATAACTCGGTTATATTGCCGAGTATACTCGGTTTAAGTAAAGCATTATATTTAGGTGGATATAATTAAAACATTGCACCTGGACAAGGAAATCGTTAGAAGGATCCGTTTGCGCTGGGCAGCCTTCAGCAAGCTACGCCGCGTTTACAATTCGCCTATACCGCAGTGTCTGAAGACGAAAATCTACAACCAGTGCGTACCACCAGTTATGACATACGGTGCCGAGACGTGGAAACTTACGGTAGGGCTAGTCCATGCCCTCAAAATTGCAGTGAGCTATGGAACGAGCCATGCTTGGAGTATAACTGAGGGATAAACTCCGAAATGAAGTTATTCGGCGGAGAACCGGAGTGGTCGACATAGCTCGCAGAATAAGCACATAAAATTGGCAATGGTCTGGCCACATCTATAGAAGACCCGACGGCCGATGGAGCAAATGAGTTTTAGAATAGAGACCGCGACTCGATAAACATAGGGTAGGACGTCCACCCGCCAGATGGACCGACGACCTAGTGATGGGCGCAGGCCGGGACTGGATGCGAAAGGCACAGGACTATGTACTGTGGCGTGAACTGAGAGAGACCTACGTCTAGCAGTGGGCTGCTAGAAGCTGTGTTATTTGATTGGTTGATAATTAATACAACAGGGTTAATCAAAAAGTATTTATTACTAATTACGTATTTGTTTGTAAACTAGCAAGCGACTGATAGATGAAAGGCGTAGACGGGGTGAGGGATGTATCAACGTGAGTTGGCCACTCGTGCCGCGTGAACCTGTTTGTACTTGTTTTCGCGCCCGAAACGGGAATTTGATTGAACCGAGCTACTCTGCCGAGTACTCGGTTGGAAATAAATTGAACCGAGTAAAACTCGGTACTCGTTACTCGGCAAAAGTGTCACTCGGCCCATCTCTAATAATCAAACATTAAAAACAACCAAGTGCGAGTCGGACTCGTGCAGAGGGTTCCGTACCAAAAAACGGCAAAAAATCAGTGAGTAAGATTTCGGTGAGTTTTATTGCCGATTCTTTTCTCTACGGCTCTACCTATTGCGTTGTGAATCTGGCAGTAAATGTAAATGTAGAAGCATTTATGTTGACATTTAATAAGGATTACTTTGTGACCTCTAAAAATAAAGATTTTTCATTTTCATTTTTATTGAAAAATGAAAATTGGTACGGTAATTAAGCAAATAACGCCTCATTGGAGAATGGCCGTTTCACATAATTTACTTTTCTTTTAACGTTTGAATGTAACAGATAAACATCATCTATCTATCTTTAGCACATTTGATAAGCAACCAAGGAGATTAATTTATACAGCGCCAGCGTTCGAAAGAGACTCATCTTGGTGTGAACTTTATACTAGGAAATATTCTTCGATTTGATTTGATAAAACTATATTATTGTAATTTATTAGATATTCTTGCTTTTTTAACGTATCAAAACACGATTAGGAATACTTTGTTCGATCGAAATCGCTCTCGAAAAATGAGAAATATTGCAAAAATCTTAACAAGTTATGTACTTTTTTTATCTAAAATAAATAAATGAGTTTAATTCTCATAAAAACTTGTCATAAAATAGATATAGGTCTTTAAAACAATATTTTACGTTTAGATATTTTCTTAAAACCCCTCAGATTTTATAACTATACTTAATGTATTAGAATCGAATGAAATCCGGTAAAAGCGTACGCTGCAATCGTTCGAATAGCCTTAGGATTTGTCATGGTCGAACATTGCAGCCTTAAGATATACAGAGAAGCCGTGAATTTTCTAAATTCTTTATGCCGACTTTGGAAAGAAGGGTGAAAATTAATTACTGACAGATTTTCTTTCATACACTAAATAGCTAGGCCGATGATAAAAAATATCTTCGTGCAGTTTTCCTCCATAGTTAGGTTTAATGGCACTAAACACAAATATTTAAAGTGTTCATCAGCAATACCTCGACACTAAGACCGCTGTAACGAGCCCCATCTTGGTGCAAATGCTGCATCTCTCTGAGGATGCAGGCATCCCGCAGACTACCCATTAGAGCAGTAAGTTCGACGCTTCCATGTCGCTGAAATACCATTAAAGCAACAGTACGCCAAATTTCAGATCGATCAGTTCTGCGAAGCTTAGGAGAATTTCCTTCAACACCTAGAAAGTGATGATGTTCAAAATGTTTAGCTAAGACAAATCACCTCGGCTCTGAAATAAAAACAAATCGCATCCAAATTGGCCCATCCGTTAGGCAGCTTTGATGCCACAGACAAACACACAGGTTATACCCACAAAAACACGTGTTTTCGTCGGGGGTTAATTAATTGACCTCGATTCAGATCATGTTGAGTACAGTTCGAGCGTAAGTGGACCTGTCTGTTTGCGTGGTGCATCTTTGGTGTAACGTAGTACCTAAATCTCTGGCCCCATTTCTTTCACGAATTTTACACAACCAGCAGACTCTAACCTTTGACAGTAAAATCAGCGTTGCTGTACAGAAAAGGAACACTACATTTGTCATTGTCCCAAACCGTTCGGCTACATCCTGTCTAGAATTCAATCCAATGCATGCATCCAAGTATAGGTATTACTGACTTCTCAATCAATCATCAATCAAATCAGCCTACAGCCCACTGCTGGATGTAGACCTCTCCCAATTTACACGGTTCTACGCCTTTCGCATCCTTTCCTACGGCCTTGTCCAGGTCGTTGGTTCTACTAAAGATGTGCCAGCCCATGGCCACTATGATGCACTTACTCTGCGAGCTATGTTGACTACTCTAGTTCTCTAATAGATAACATTGTTTCGGATGTTATCTCTCAGAGACACCCTAAGTGTAGCTCGCTCTGTTCTAAGTAAAACACATTTACGCAAGTTGATCGAAAAACTCGCTTTGGTACACTACTTCATGTGACAGAATCATGCCCACCTCTGCAGTCTATTCTTTTTGTGTCCAGTTAAGAGGCCTTGATATTTTACTGACCTGACCGATATAATTTCGATTAAGATAATCAGCATGTGGCAGTACAACTCCTTTTCTTTGCTGGAAAGCGGAATCCTGTGTTCGGATCGACCATTGGGCGCCTCTCAGAAAAAAAGGAGCAGACCATTTTTATGTTTTGTCAATTTGAGAGTAACCTAATAGTAATAACAAAAACGTTGAGGGTAAATTAACAAAGTTATAGCAAAAGTATTATGAAGCCTCTACGACAGCTAACGATTAATTTACCGAATGGAGTATGCTACCACACGCTTCCCATCATCAGCATAGGTCAATACTAGATACTAAAAACCTGCGTACCTAACCTGCGTCCGTGTGAACCTCCGTGGGAGGTTCTGATTCTGGGTTCACTGGTCACTCTCGTCAGACAATCGTATCAAGCCTTGTCTAATTTGTTATTGATGTGAACTCCAAATAAACTTTTCAGTCAAACCTTGTAGCACGATTCTGGATATGTCTACGAAAATATCCTACAAGATCTAGAATTTGTCGGATCTGTAAGAGTTTTAAGGGAATAGGCGAAAATTATAAGGCCTTTACCTTTTCGTAAGCTTGGCACTTCCCGACCGCAGCTGAGGGCGCGTGCGTGTAGCGCGCACCCGTGCGCATCGCGTAGACGCGCATAACGCGATATCAATGCACGCGCGTGTAGCGCATATGAATGCGCGTCGCGCAGACCAGCGTGCAGCGCGTCGTGTAGACTAGCGCGTGCAGCGCACATCAACGCGCATCGCGTAGACTAGCGCTTGTAGCGCGCACCAACGCACGTCGTGTAGACTAGCGCGTGCAGCGAACATCAACGCGCATCGCGTAGACTAGCGCTTGTAGCGCGCACCAACGCACGTCGTGTAGACTAGCGCGTGCAGCGCACATCAACGCGCATCGCGTAGACTAGCGTTTGTAGCGCGCACCAACGCACGTCGTGTAGACTAGCGAGTGCAGCGCACACTAACGTGCGATGTCGTAACGTCATGTCTGTGAATGAGTTGTCTATGTGTACGTAGTCTCAGCGAATTTAGTATGTAGGTTTCCATCTGATGTCCAGCAGTGGGCTGCTATAGACTGAATTGATTGATTGATTTGATGGAAATCTGATACATTTTTTGACATTTATTATTACAGCTCCACTTGGGTAGTAACATAATGATAGAATAGCCTTGTTAAGTAGGTACTTCAGAATAACATGGTTTTTGAATAAGTAGTTTCAGAAGTTCAGAAAATTGTGTGGACGGAAGAGTTAAGAAAATTGCGTGATTGGAGGAACATGAAATTAGACTGTGGAGGAAAGGTTGGGAATGTTCCTCCAACACACTAAGGGAGGATCCTCCGACCAGGGTAAGTGATTGCGCCTGGCGGACCGAAGCCCAACGGTTGATATTGGACTGTTGGATAATATATCTATCATCGCAGTGAGATCTCTGATATCGCGATTCAGGATTTATCTATGCTTAGTTGTGAACTGTCAATTCAATTCAATTCAATTTCAATTCAATTTATTTTTCATAAACAATCTTACAATTGTGTTTGAAAATTTCAATACTGTAGAAGTCGACTTGTCTATGACTAGTTTTCTAATATAAAATGGCGTGCAATGTAGTGGACGGCCCTTTTTCGACGGTCGACCGCTGCAGAGTGAAGAACTACACACCCTGGTGATCAGTGTGATCCATGTGATATCAGTGTCGCCGTGATTGTAAGAATGTTCTAAGTTCCTTACTGATTAGCTACTTGTGTAATGATTACGTTCAGGGTGTAGTAAATTTGTTAAATAAAGTGATAGAAATCTGCTTTGTTAATCTCCGTGTATATTTTTTTATTAACATTCCTGGTGATTGCTAACATCAGAAGTGTGATTCTTACCTTATCGCCAACTGACCGAGTCGAACGAGAGGTATCATGAACTATAAGGAACGTAATCATTACAAAGTACCCTCTTTTAGTGAGTTGTGTATGTTTCACGCAATTTGTTTGTGTTTTCTCGTGTAATTATGCCTAAAACGCATAATTCAAGCCGTAAATTGCATAGTGAATTGATGGTTTGAGTGGACCATCGTGAGTGCCACGTGTCGTGTAATTAGTCACGAAGGGTATTACGGGAAATACCGTTCGTAGCCGTCGCGATCCTAGACACCGCCATCGCGGTCTCGGATCCGATCTCGTTCGTTGTTACACGCACGGTATCGTTAAAAGTGAGATGTTTCTACAACTTGCCATAAAGGATGCGAATTAATACCGAAAGTGGCAAGCCCGTGAACTTTTCAAACGTTACAAATGATTATGGACGCGATTCAAGCGTTCAACCCCTTTAGAATGCAGTAATTTATGACTCTAATTTTGACCCGTTAATTCACGCATTGACGAGTGGTGCGATTAGGTTTGTGCACAATTTAATCAATCGTTGAAGTGACTAGAAACTGTCCTTTGTCACTCTCCTATACAGTAACGGCGATAATCCTCCTGTCCGCCGATCGGGGAGGTCTAAATCAACGCGAGGGGCGTTGTTGAGCGCTAGAAGCACTTGTCGACGCGATGCGCGTTGGTGTGCGCAGCACGCGCTAGTCTACACGACGCGCGCTGCAAGCTGGTCTACGCGACGTGTGCTGATGGGCGCTTTACGCGCTAGCCTACACGACGCGCATTGGTGACCGCTACAAGCGCTAGTCTTCGCGATGTTCCTCGAATCGAGGGAATTCCTTAACGCGATTTACAGCAGTTACCTTGTGTTTGGGCTTGATTAATTTGTATTGGGGAGAACATTACCCCTAGACAGATATAATTTCAGTCTACCCGTCACTAAAAAAAATAATGAAAAAAAAAATTTAACAAAAAAAATCGACTTCAAAGAAAAACTAAAAATTGAAATATAAAATTATCTTAGCACAAAGTAATAGGTAGTATATTTAGATTTATCAGATATTATTGACTGTAATACTGAAGTCGGTGCCAATATTTCTATGAGAAATTAATAATACCTACCTAAACCTATAGTTTTACTTGGCGCCGATTTCAGTATTACATTCAATAATATCTGATAAATCTAAATATACTACCTATTACTTTGTGCTAAGTTAATTTTATTTTTCAATTTCAATTTCATTTAATTTCAATTTCATTTATTTCGTGAACATAGGTAAAATAATGATGTTACAGCAATGATAGGTAGATACATGCTATGCTCCGCCAATTGGCATACAAAATCAATTTTTAGTTTTTGTTTGAAGTCGGTTTTTCTTAAAAGATAATCGGAAAATACCTGAAACATGCTATGAGTCAAGAGTACAGATTAAGCAACAAGTGTTTGTTCAGCTATAATGGGTAACATATCAGATACTTACATAAAACAAACAATGGTATTGTTCTGAGAACGTCACTCAATCTTTTTATGCCATTTAGGTAATATCCCCAGTCTCGGAGTAGTTTCATTAACTTTACAACCTTGTTGTCATGTTATTATCTAATACTAAGATAGCTCTCGCGATTCTGTCTGCGTTGAATTCTGCCTTTATTTATTTTAACATGAGGGAAAATTCTCATAGAAGCTATGGACTGCTACCGACTAAAAAACCTCTCGTTACGCGCAACAGCCTATGGTTGGGAGTCTCGGGTAAGCCCTCGGAAGGATGTCCCAGGAGTTGAATTCTGCCTGGTTCCGTAAGGACGTATTGCATGGATAAAAATCCCTAGAGATGGATGTGTGTTCCTAGGGACATACTTCCGCGAGGGCTGACCCGGGGCTCCCAACCTTAGGCAGGGAACGTGTGGTTTTTAGTCGGTAAGAAGATTGGTAAGAGTCAACGACGCATTTTCCTCAAGTTAAAAATAGGATGGATGCGTTATTCCGTATTCCAGACTATAATTTACTACCCGTTCGCTCTAACTTTGCCGCTGGCGTAGAGGCGTATACCCGAATTGTTAATTAGACGAAGTAAATTGACAGTAGCTAATGTCACTTTGTCATAGAAAATACGCAACATTGTATGAAGAAGTGACATTAGTTGCTGTCAATTTACTTCGTCTAATTAAAAATTCGACTTTAGTATGGAGCCGAGCGGCAAAGTTAGAGCGAACGAGCAGTATTTAAGTATCCCTGTACCAAATGACCGCCCATCAAAAACTGCGCCTGTTCCTTCGATTAAGTGGGACAAATATGAATGAACGCTTTTTTTTGTTTTAGAACGACTGTAGCTAAACTAATTGAAAAGCGTGGCGTGAGTTTTCTTGCCAGGTCCTTCCTCACAGGCTCTACCTATTGCATTGCGAATCTGGCAGCATACAATATAAATGTAAAATCAAAACTCTATCTTTTTTTTTCTATTTTTAACGTGAGGGAAAATCCATCATGGATGCTATGCCGGACTCCTACCGACTAAAAAACCTCACGTAACGCCCAACGGCCTATAGTTGGGAGCCCCGGGTAAGCCCTCGGAGGGATGTCCCAGGACTGATTATCTTACATTGTAACCTAAAGCTTCGAGCACATTATGCAGTGAAAGAATATTTTCATTTTTATTTTCATTTTCGAATTCGCTTTCGTATTCCTAAGCCGAAATAGCCTTAAGTAAAGATATCTGAAGAGATTGCCTGAGTGCCTGACACGATAAGGCTGTTAATTGGTGTGTACAAGTCTAATGCTAATCCGTTTTAATACGTTTCCTGGTTTCTTTCACTAGCTAATGCCCGCGACACCGTCTGCGTGGTGAAGTTTTCCCGTTCTTGTTTCCCTCAGGACATTGTTCCCGGGAAGAAACGGCTTGCTTGTTAATTCAAGTTTTTAGCTGTCTGTACTTACACCAAATTAATACTTTTTTTTAAAATAAATATTTGTGGACATTCATTCTCACACAACATCATCTAGCCCAAATTAGGCTAATATAAGCTTTTGCTATGGGTTCTAGATGACTGATACATACATACATACATACATATACTCACGCCTTTATCCCCGAAGGGGTAGGCAGAGGCCTATACCGGCCCACATTTCACCGTGTACAACTTGGTCCCACGTGACAGGTGGTGAGCCCATCGCCGTGTTGAAATGGACCGCCGCCGTCAGAGCCTCGTCCGTTGTTCAGCAGGTGCACGAGCTTGCACGTGAGGTTGACTTGGGCCCGATGGTGTTGGTAGGGCCCCACTACACCCCTAGATGACTGATATCACAGAAATCAGAAAAAAGGAGAAATGGCATGCGCGCGTATCGGTGTCCGTCCAATCTGACAAAATGATCAGGTTTGTCGTGAGCGGCGTATCAGAGTGATCAGTGTTGAGTTGACTGCGACAGTGAAATAGTTCAAAATGCCGCCTTGTTCCGTCACTGTATGCAAAAACCGAAGTAACATAAAAAACTTTACTACCCATGGCATCACTTACCATATGTAAATACAAGTAATTCATTGTATTTATTATTAAATTCAATTAAAAACAACAGCCGACACATATTTGTTACTGCTTACTGTGATATAGCAGTATTACCGCAGTAGACGTAGACTCATATTGTGTTCAAATACATGTCGTGCTGAGTAGTACTAACTAAGTTCGATACCACATCCCACGACGCAATGGATAGAACGCGGGTTACGCGGGAAAGAATCGTACTCGATTCGTGAGTCGATTAATACGCTCGCTGCTTGGAGAAGCGAGTTAGGGATGTACCGTGGTCATTCAGATCAATTGTCGGGAAGTTATCGATAACATTTTCCTAGGAATATTTTATTTTATAGATGTGAGTGAATGTTAAATATTTTTAAAACATATTTCAATTATATTACAGTGTACAAAAAATGTAAACCAGAACAATTCAGTAAGTTTATTTGAAATAAAGTGAAGGTTAGTGAGTTACCTACATAGTGTGTTAAGTGCTTTACTGTGCTTGTGTTACCTTTTAATAAATATCCCTGAAAGGAATCCCATTCTAATGGCTTGATGGGTATTACTTATATTTTTTTGCACGCTTACACTGCACATGCACATGCAATGCACATTTATGTATGGCATGAATTCAATATTGGTTTTAAAGCTTTCTATGGGATCATTTTGGAAATTTCTTTTTATTTAAAATAAGGGAAGGCGTTTACAACAAATTATCATCCAAATATGTATATATTTAAAAAAAAATCTAGACCCAATAAAGCGACAATGAAATTAACTATTAACTGGTTTTTGTTACTTTTCTTGTTGCAAATCACCCTCTTTTATGCAAGATCAAAGTAATATGTAACCAATTAAGATTTGCTATTAAAAATTTACTATTCTTGGGTTTTCACAGCCTTCGCATGTGAGGTTTAAAAGTAACATTGCAATTAGATGCTTTTATCAAAAATGTGCCTTGCGTTGTCTTTACAGATTTCCAAAAGATCCAACTTTTAAAAAGAAATGGATCGATGCTTCAGGCCAGATAATTGGTTCCCCACAAAAAAATAGTACCATATGCTCAGTTCATTTTGAACCTGAAATGTTTCAGCCTCTAAAAATAAAGCGGAGTTTTGTTTTGTCATGTCGCCGTTTCTAAGTAGAAATGAGATTTCACCAGCAAATCTCGGCCTACAAGGGGTAGGCCGAAAAATGGTATTATAGGGTTGATAACTACATTTTTTTTTAAATCATCAAGTTTGTGTGTTTTAAAATGGTAATATGCGTACACTTAAGTACACATGATTGAAATTCAGAGTATAGTTAATAATCCTAATTCAAAATTTTAAGGGACTTAGATTATAAGAAACTATTACATACATACATATGGCCACGCCTTTATCCCCGAAGGGGTAGGCAGAGGCATATTATATGCCCACATTTCACGTTTGTATAATTTGTCCCACGTAATAGGTAGTTAGCCGTATTGCCGTGTTTAAATAGACAGGCGCAGGTTGTGACTGCCTGCTGTTGAAATAAAACCTTCAACTTAGCTTAACGACTGCCATTTTACTGGCAACCGGGACCAACGGCTTAACGTGCCTTCCGAAGCACGGTAACGCTCAAATAAATGTCACAAAGTGATCACATGGATGGTCACCCATCCATGAACCGGCCGTAGTGAAAGTTGCTTACTGCAGTGATCGTTCACAGAACACTCAGTCCGCGGGGCCACGAGCGCTTCTTTATTACTATTATTCAAAATAAAAGGTCCTATGCGTTGCTATAGTTATGTAGCGGATCATAAAAATGTGACATTATTTATTTCATTTACTTAGTACTAAGATTGTGATTGACTTCATGTTAATTAAATGAGTAAACAGTGTATTATTTGTTTTAATCTAACCACGCATAGATACAATACATAATACAGGTCACTATTATAGTTATAAAACATTTAGGTACTTCCCAATAAGTATATCACAAATGTTTTTTCACATACATTATTCTCTAAAACTGTATACAACTATCGATACTGTACCATTTCTTAAAATATTGCCCCATCACTAGAGCTATTTCATTGGCAGAGAAACCGAATTTTTTGGCCAATGATTTTGTTTGCAGCAGCGGAGCTGAGGTGTGATTGGTTTTTACTATTCCGATGATTGGTCGGGTTGATTGCGTTGAGCACGGAGTGGGGCTCAGCTAGAGACACCCGGTTTCTATACATTTCCTTACTCTACAGCACATCTCCTTTTTTCTGATATCTGTGACTGATATACATACTTATATGTATATTTCTAAATACATACATACTAAAACACCCAAACTCCGAAACAAACATTTGTGGATCACACAAATGTTTGAACCGACCCGGGAATCGAATCCAGGACCTCCAGCGCGGCAGGCGACACTACCCACTACGCCACAGAGACAGTCAAATACTCAAGCATGAAATCGTAATTTAGTTATCCTAGGACATCCTCCGAAGGCTTCACTTGGGACTTCCGGTGGTTGCAATGAGGATCAGTACAGCATACAGTGGTACAGTGGTACAGCTAAAGTAAATTCAATAAAATTCCGGCAACCGAGTAATTTTAGCCAGTAAAAGTCCGGAATGTCATTCATGAAGATAAAACAAGTCTGATTTAAGTACTGTGGACCTGCGGTAATCCGGCCCCTGGCTAATCCAGCACCACTTGTACCTACATTGAATAAGTAGGTACCTACCTATTTTTTGATCATCGCAAATATATAATTTTGATATGAACATTGAAGAAAATGCGATATTTATATCGCATCGCATCACAATTATTATTTCCTAAAATAAAGTTTTTAAATATTTTTGTCTACATCATTAATAACATTATTTTTTTTAAATAACAGAGTACATATACATATTATAATGCATAGAATCTCATCATTGTATCTGTAGTTTGTCGGATTACAAGGTACTCTTTTGTAAAAAAGTTCGAACTATAGAGGGGCCTTGGGCTGTGCTGCTGGGCAGCACTCTATAATCCGACAAATTGGATCGTCCGACACTGCCCTGCAAAACGTTTGTCCGATTACCGCGGGTCTACTGTAGTTACAAACTTTTACACTTTATAATATACCACTGGCGGAGAACTACTGGGACCAATAATCCCAGTAGTTCCATCATGGAATTATGCAATGAAACTACTAGGATACGGCGGGAACTCCGCCGTCCGCCACTAGGTTGCTGTGCAACTCACAGTTCTCAAAATCATATTTTAAAAGTGCTCGTGCTACCATTATTCAAATAATAAAGATAATAACAAAAAGCCTACCTATTGATGTATGTTTATCACATATCTCATAAATCTGTTCACCGTTATCGAAGGTGCTTGAAAGATTAACAGCAGATCCTCACCTTTAAAAGTCGGTTAAGGCTAATCAATTGCTCTGTATATTTGTATATTGATTATGATGATATCAATATTGATTCAAAGATGTGATCGGTTACATTGATCAGATACTGTAGTTAACCTACAAAAACATGTATAAAACATATTGTCGCGCCTTATTTCTGTAAAAGGGTAGGTTGAGGCGTATTAAACCTTACAGTGTTCTGTAAACGTCACTGTTCTTGGATAGGTGATCACTTTGTGTCGTTTGTGTGCTTCGAAAGGCACGTTTTTGAATCGTTGATCCCGGTAGTCATTAACATAGTACTCGTTAAGCCAAGTTGAAGATCTTAAGACCGATTTGAAAAAAAATTACAACAGCGCGCTGTTCGTCACTACCTGCGCCTGTCAAATTTCTACACGATAATAGGCTCACATGGGACAACAACGAATGGTCAAATGTGGGCACAAACTTTGCCTCTGCCTACTAAAAACAATCGTTTCTGGCGTGAGCAACATCCCTCAAAGGCACCCTTTTACCTGAAAAGTTATTGGCAGTCTTTGGAGTAATCTAAATACTAACTTGTCAGGTCACAACGTGCCTTTCAGAGCTTCTCACGCCAGAAACGTAATCTAAAGACTGACAGTAACTTGTCAGGTCTAAGGGTGCCTTTCAGAGATGTTGTTCACGCCAGAAACGTAATCTTAAAACTGCAAGCAACTTGTCAGGTCTAGGGCTGCCTTTCAGAGTTGTTGTTCACGCCAGAAACGCAATCTAAAGACTGCCAGTTACTGGTCAGGTCTAAGGGTGCCTTTTAGAGATGTTGTTCACGCCAGAAACGTAATCTAAAGACCGCCAGCAACTTGTCAGGTCTAAAGGTGCCTTTCAGAGATGTTGTTCAAACCAGAAACGTACTTAATCTAAAGACTGCTAGTAACTTGTCAGGTCTAAGGGTGCCTTTTAGAGATGTTGTTCACGCCAGAAACGTAATCTTAAGACTGCCAGCAACTTGTCAGGTCTAGGGCTGCCTTTCGGAGTTGTTGTTCACGCCAGAACGTTAATGGATTGGTTGGATGTTCTACTCAGTTTTCCTACTTCTTTCAGATGTCACTGTTTGAAACATTTGAAAGTATTTAACGGGGTTTCGGTCTCTGCCGGGAACACCGGGACATCCTTCCAAGGGCTTGCCCGGGACTCCCAGCCGTAGGCAATGGTCGGGCATCGTGTGGTTTTAGTCGGAAGGAGTCCGGCATGACGGCAGCGTGACGTGAGGGATTCACGCACGACCCTCTTAGAAGCGGGATCACACGCGAAAACCCCCAAAGACGCGGGATAGCACCCGAACCGCCCCCTGGGCGAAGCCGCAATAGTGGCCGTAGGCCTGTTGGAAGTCCTGGGACATCCTTACGAGGGCTTACCCGGGGCTCCCAACCGCAGGCCGTTGGGCGTTACGTGAGGTTTTTTAGTCGGTAGGAGTCCGGCATAGCATCCATGATGGATTTTCTCTCAGGTTAAAAAATAAGGAGTCCAGCATAGAATTCATGCAGAATTTCCACACGGAAAAAAGGGGGTTCGTTTTTTCAACACGTGAATGTTGGTCGGCTTTTCTCATATCTCTTCTATTCAATCATAAATAGCTATTATTTCCGCTATTTTTGAAAGCTAGACACTTATTTTTAGTTTTATCTATTGATTTGATAATGGACCGACAATGTCGAGGTAAATGTTTTTCCGTAGGTAACACAAGGTTACAATATCAGTCATCTTTACTTTATTTATTACATAGATTACTTTAGATATTATTGAAAAACAATGGTTCCGAAAAGGATTTTGTTTTCAAATATCATCGTCCGATTATGTTTCTAATCCTACTAATATTGTAATGTGAAAGTTTGTGAAGATGTTTGGATGTTTGTTACTCAATCACGCTCTAAAGGCTGAATGGACCTGGCAGAAGTTTGGTACAGGGATAGCGTATAGCCCCTTAGAAGCGGGATAACACCTTATACCCCCCAAAGACGCGGGATAGCACCCGAACCACCCCCTGGGCGAGGTCGCAGTGGCGGCCGTGGGTCTGTTGTGAGTCCCGGGACATCCTTCCGAGGGCTTACCCGGGGCTCCCAACCACCGGCTGTTGGGCGTTGCGTGAAGTTTTTTAGTCGGTAAGAGTCCGGCATAACATCCTCTGAGGATTTTCCCTCGCGTAAAAAAAAGGGATAGCGTATAGTCCGGAATAATACATAATTGCTACTTTTTATCCCGGAAAATGTTTCCACGGGAAGCGGGAACGGGAAACAAATTTGACGAAGCCGCGCGCATCATCTAGTCCCAACTAATATTATAAATGCGAAAGTAACTCTGTCTGTCTGTTACGCTTTCACGCCTAAACGGCTGGAGCGATTGAGATTAAATTTGGTATAGGGATAGTTCGAGGCCCTGGTAAGGACATAGGCTACTTTTGGGGGTTATGATTTTACGAAGTAACGACTCTTACACGATAACGACTTCTACTTGGTCGAAGCCGCGGTAAACAGCTAGTAATAAAATAAAACACTCCGTCTTCGCTCAGTGTTCTACATACAACAAACTGCATCAAATCGGTCTGAGTCAGTCCCAGCAGTCCCAGCCCACTGAACTCCACTACTGACACTGAACTACTACTACACTACTACAGATGTAGGCCTCTTCCAATTTCCTGCGACTTTTTCAGGTCTTCGGTCCATTTCGGGTATTTGGTAGTCACTTAGTCAGATAGTCCGAAGGGCATCCAACAAGACGCGGTCTTCACTCCAGAACTCATTTACTCCATAAAACAGCTATGTCTAGGACTCTAGGCTACCAGCTACCAGTCCCAATCAACAGTATTCCAATTATTAATGTCATTTCATTATCAACATGTTAGGAATGTGTTTTGTTCTACAATCTTATGTGATGCTGATATTTGTTACTCTATCATCTCTTTTAGAATTTGACCCACATGGTGGTACGCCGTATTGCTGCATTAAAATCGATAGGCGCAGGTTGTCACTGCCTGCTGTTGAAACTAGGCTATTTTTTTTAACAAGATTAAGTTCTCCTGGGAAGCGGGAACGGGAACAAAATTACACACATGACATAGCCTCATGCGTCCTCTTGCAACAACAATTAATTAACCATGGCCACGTCACACACATCACAAATGGGAGCCCTGGGACATCCAGGGGTAACCTGTGGCTGCCAAAGGCTGATGGGCAGGATACGTGAGGATTTTTAGTCGCTAGGAGTCCGGCATAGAGCATCCATGGAGGATATTCCCTCACGTTAAAACAAAATACACACGCTCATCACTAATTTAAATCGCGTTTTCTCTCTGTTCCAGTGCTTCGTAACAGCGGCAGTAAGTACGAATATCGTCGCCCACGGCTGTGTCATCGGCATATCCGCCATCTTGATTCCAAGCCTGCGTCTGCCCGAGTCTCATATACACGCCACACCCAGCCAGGAATCATGGATTGGTAGGTTACTCTTTGATGATCAAACACAATCTCGCAAATGTTTTTGTGACTCACAAAATAAATGAAACGGTTGCTACAAGAGGGCGAGAGAGGCTCAAAAGTAGTTATCTACCCATAGAACAACGCGAACTGTCTAAGAAAGGCGCGCATTGCTCTGTGTCAGATTGACCTAAGCAATTATATCAGATCTGAGTTCTCACGTGTTTAGTTGAGTTTCTGTGGTAGTCCTGAGATCGGTAACCATTTGTGCTTCCAACTACGAGCGTTGCCAAACCTTGGAAGGTTGATTACGGTTTTCAGTACCATGAAAGTGTTTCAGTCAGTTTAAGAGTCTGAACCTTTCCAGCTCTTTCGTTCACATGAACCGTATGCTCGTCAGCCACTTCGATAATATGGAAAAGCACTGATCAGCAAGCATTAAAATTAAATTGATTTTTCAAATCTTCATAGTTCAAATCTCTCCTATCAAATTTGCGAGTTACTTTAAATTACTTGCTCAATATGCTCATTTCGGGATCTTGATTCGGGAGATGTTATAGACTAGAGGTACCGAATTAAGTAAATCTTCTCCAACACAACTCCACCAGATTGTAAAAATGTTGCACCAAAATGATGTTTTAACAAAACATACTAAATACTGTTTTCTTTACATTTTCAGCTGCCATCATCGGATTTGCGCTGATCAACGGGAACTTCATCATCACACCGCTCATGGATATGTTAGGAAGAAAGAAGTCCCATCTTCTCACAATACCACCAGTATTAGTAGGCTGGTTTCTCACTCTCCTTGTCAACAACGTGTCTGGTCTCATCGCGGCAAGATATCTCCAAGGTGTGGCCATGGGAATGTTAGGACCTCTAGGATCTATCATCATTGGAGAAATGACTGACCCTAGAAACAGAGGAGCTTTTCTTACTGGAGTTTCTTTATCTCTAACTATAGGAGTACTTTTCTGCCACACTTTAGGCGTCTTCTTGAGTTGGCAACAATGTTCTTTGATCTGCTCTTTTATTACTTTTACAAGTTGTATTCTTATAATTTATACTCCGGAGTCGCCATCTTGGTTGCTCTCGAAAGGAAGAATCCAAGAAGCTAGGGAAGTTTTTATCTGGTTAAGAGGTGATGATGAACAGCAAATTGATGAACTAGAAAAAATGATTCAAGCGCAAACATCAACTCGCAAGTCTAGTGAAAAGGAACTGAATATGTCTTTTAGTGAAAAAGTTAGCTACTATTCCAGATATGCAAAAAAGACTATAAGAAAACCAGAATTTTACAAACCTATAGTGATAATGGTACTTCTTTACGTAATGTTCCAATTTGCTGGCATAAATATTATTAGTTCCTATGCCACAGATATTATAAAGCAAGTTGTTGGACCAGAGGCTGACGCAAATTTGATCATGGTTGCTTTGGATATTGAGAGGCTCATCTGTAACATTTTCGCGGTTTTCTTGATGAGGACAATGAAAAGGAGAACATTACTCTTCACAACTGGATCTATATGCGTTTTAGCATACATTGGAAAAGGAATTTACGTTTATGCTAAACAAAATAGTCTTTTATCGTATGATAGACAATGGATCCCCTTATTTTTAATAGGTCTTTACATGTTTTCTTTAACTGTAGGTATATCATCCATACCTTTTGCGCTTTCTGGCGAATTATTCCCTCTCGAGTACCGTGGATTGGGAAGTGGTATTAGTATTTTAAGTTTGTCTTTAAATTTCTTTGTTGCTCTTAAATGTTTCCCAGTTCTGATAAGTGCGATTGGTTTACCGTTTACTTATTTCTTATATGCTAGTGTGGTCGCGTTATGTTTAATTATAATCTGGTTTATGCTACCAGAGACTAAGGATAGAACTCTTCAAGAAATAGAAGATAGATTTAGAGGTATAACTCCCGCTGATCGTAAAGCGTCAGAGCCTTTGAATGGCAGTGAAATGATTCGTAGGGTCAGTTCTGTTATAATATACTAATTTCCACTGAATTATATTAGGGTTGTTGAGATCACATAGACAGCTGAGAGTCTAGTCTCATTGTACATGAGCTAATTAACCGATGAGTGCCTGCTAATTCTTTGTATCGATGGAAGGAAAATTCATGTGGATGGTTGCAAACTTGCACTATGCGAATTGCGAATAGAGAAAAATGGAGAGCGGATTTTTTATGGCTCAAAGGCAAAGTACGTTTATTACGTGTGAAAATCCTCATGGATGCTATGCCGGACTCCTACCGACTAAAACCTCACGATGCCTTACAACTACAACTGTCTACGGCCGGGAGTCCCGGGTAAGCCCTCCGAAGGTTACCCCAGGGCTCCCGACATTTCCTCAAAAGACGTTGCCAAAATAAGTTAGTGATTGTAAATTTATTGTATTTAATTATAAAATACGTAAGTAGATAGGTAATTAAATTAATATTGTACAAAGTAATCGTTTCTATACAGGAAATTTTAGTTAAGAATAAATACTTATTATGTAATTTATTTAAAATGTAATTTTAAGTACTAGATACACTATAGTCACCACCTTTATGTTCGAAGGGGTGTACAGAGGTATACGCCCACTTTTGTATTTTGTTCAACGTAATAGATAGTCAATAGTAATAGCCGTGTATATACTTTTAAGTACTTACTAAAGAAATTACTTACTTACCTCAATTTATTTTACAATGTTTATGTAAATTATAAAAAATCCAATTCCAGTTTACTTCGAAATAAAATAAAACTTGTTGGTTTACTATAAGATTTGATATAATTTTAACTTAAGACGCTATCTTATGTATGAATTTTTTAGATTCAATGAAATCACATTAGATGTTTTTGAACACGTCAGACATATCGTACCCTAGATTTAAGTAGGTATCTATTATCAATTAAACATCAAAATTTAAAGAGCACATCTCTTTTTTATTAACCCTCCATACCACCGATTTATGATGGTCCCCACTCAGACCAATAAAAGGGCTCGCATTCATGCCTTCTAGAACTTGTGAGTTGTTTATTTATTTTTAAACGCATAGCTACCCGACCCGGCAACGTGGTACAGCATATTGTTCAGGTCAATTAGCAGGTGCAAGGGCACTACCCAAAGTAAGGAGGCACATCTGGCGCAGAGTTACTTGGTATGCAGCATTCTTTAAAGATGGTACCTCCATCTCCATTCATAAACAAAATAATGCATAGGTAATCAGGCTTGCTGGTGTATTTTTTTCCTTAAAGTCCACTTTAATTCCAAACTTGCGATTAATATGGCAACTTTAAAAGCCTCAATATGGCATATTTTTTAAAAATATATTGAAATAAATAATCATGGCTGTTGTATTTACTACCACTGCCTACACGGTACAGCGGTCCTTAGCGTTGTTATATCCTACACTCGCTCCCCCGACAGTAACTGCTTCGCAGCAGTAAAGCACATCCTGGAGACTCTCAAGGTTCTTCATCCACATTCCACTTTCTTCAATTCCAGCATCTTCTCCCCTTCATGCAGTTCCATCTGCCCATCATCACCTTTAATCCCTCTAAAGTGACACTCAATCTCATACAAAGTCTTGCCTTTAGTTTCCGGCAGTAAGAAATATAAGAAAGCTCCACACACAGAGATGCAGGCAGCATATACACAGAAAGTACCCTTCACCCCAATAGCTTCGAAACTAAATGGAGCTGTTTTGACAACCAAAAAGAACATTAATGAGAGAATCATGCCAGAAATACCACTGCCTATGCTCCGGTAAGCTAGAGGGAACACCTCTCCAGCGATAGCCCAAGGAATCGGTAAGATGCCTAAAGTTTTCCCGAAGATGTAGACCAAAGTTGGTATGATTGGTACCCAGTGGTACGCATCAGGTATGTATCCGAAATCCTTCAAGCATAAGAGTAATGCCGCAGTAAATAAGGAGATGACGCTGATGATGACTCCGATGAAAAGGACTGTTCTTCTATTCAGCCTGTTGACTACGAAGCAGGACAGAACCGCTGTTACAAATCTGACGATATCAACCAAGAGCATACTGACATTAGGATGAATAACCCCTCCACAGACCTCGTTCATCATAGGAATAGTATAGGACGGCACAACAGTCATTCCAGACACTTGGAAAAGCACAAACATGAACACCATGATAAGAGTTGGCTTGTAAAACTCTGGTTTTCTGACCATTTCCTTGTAAGTCTTCCACTTAGATGTCTTACTGGGTATCAAAGTCTGCTTTTGGCTGTTCAACAAAATTTCCAATTCCTTCTCAGCATTTTGGTTATAACCTCGAAAATATCGAAAGGATCTTCTGCAAGCCTCGTTTTGTCCTCTCGAAGCGAGGTATGGTGGTGTTTCTGGTGATAAAGAGACAAGGAGTAGGGATAATCCATAGACGCTTCCACATGCGAAGGCAGCTGATCTCCAATACAGTATGGTGCCAAAAACATGAGCGATGAGCATTCCAGTAGCGAAAGAAAACGCGATGGTGGCCAGGAATATTCCACGATGTTTCGGCGCTGAATATTCGGCTATGGAGACCGGTGCTGCTGCTGCTTGGAGGCCCATTCCGAAGCCCTGGAATGTGAAATAAGTTTCTTATAATACATATTCACCTAGATTTCGAAGCAAATTCTTGAAAGGATCGTTTAGATATTTCCATCTCTTTTAAAAGACCGACTTCTATTGACAGATTGTTATCAGACAGTACTCTCTCAAGATACGCGGGGCTCATTTCAATATTAGCCAGCTGTCACCACTGCCGATTAATGTACTCTCAAAAAGACCTAATGGATGGTTTTGAAAATCAGGTGGCAATCACTTTCGATAATAATCGGGTGCTTAAAAGCAAAATACACGATAGATTTTTTCTTTTACTAGTGTAAACTACAAAGACAGAAACGAGAACCTCGTTGTTGAAATAGGTTAAACTATTAACAATAATAAATATTCATATCACAACGAACATAAATCAATATACATTTATTTTATAACATTGTATTACATTGATTGTATGTTTATTGTTGTGTCAAAGACGATGAACATTTCATTGACTTAAATTGACACTATGACAATCAATTTATTATTAGTACAGATTAAAGACTGTTACCTAGCCTAGGATGCCAAGGACAGAGATCACAGGGATATCCTTATTTAGCTGGTAGAAGTCACGTTAAAAATAAAGTCATATGAAGATAGTAAAACAGGGTTCCCTGTCAAAACATACCTGTAAAGATCTACTAATAAGTAAAGCCGTGGGTCCCGTAGCTGTAGCCAGTAACGCCCACCCCCCTAAGGCCGGCAATGAGCTGAGTTGGTTGGTCAACTTTCTGCCTAACTTCTGCAGGCAGAACGGTGCTGTCACGATGCCACCAATTAACGCCAGTCCTAGGATTGATGCTGGAATTGAAAATAAGGCACATTGAGTAAATGTTTTGTTTTTTCAATGAAGTCAAGTGGACCAGGGTCGCATGGTATATCTAAGTACCTAAATGAGGTCAGGGGGTTCGAATCCGTGCTCGGCTATAGATCCTCGAGCGTTTGCGTGCTTCGAAAGGCGCGCCGTTTGTTTCCGATTGTCACTATGACCTATGACAGTGGTTAAGCCAAGTTGAAAAGGCGGCTTGAAATTTTCAACAGTGGGTCTCGTCACAAGTCAACTAAGCCCATTGTTACTTTGCCCGGGATAAAAAGAATATGTTTTTCTTCTTTTTTATTATAAACTAGCTGACCCCGCAACTTCGTTTACGTCACATAAGGTGTATGAAAGTAGAGGTATTTCTTCATCGGACTCATCAAGCAGCGTGTAAAACTGCCCTGTTTGCTTATTCATAAAAGAGCTTAAAGATTAAGTCTATTTTTAAACAATTCAGTCCACGCCTTTGGCGCGCTCATAAAGCTCTTGTATTATTAAGCCAACACGCCAGTTTAGATTTACACTCACATTCAAAAAAAACTCTACAATGAAATTTTTTAAATATCTGATTTTTAAATGTGTTATAACTTTTTTATTTATAAACCGATTGACAGGAAATAAACGCTAAATGTTAAGCGAAGCAAACTTCAACACAATAAAAAAAACCGCATTGCAATCGGTTAAGCGGTTACTGAGATTAGCGTGCACAACAAAATTTCTAAAAATCATTGTTTTGGGTTCTATTGCGTTCATAAAGCCCCCCTATAATATTTTTTCTTATTTATCTTCCATGTACAGACAGCGACCTGTTACGATTTTATTATAAGTATATAATATATATATATATATATATATATATACTAGCTGACCCTCGCAACTTCGTTTACGTCACATAATGTGCAGGAAAGGTGAGGTAATTCTTGAATGCTGAAACTGAATTATTTTACAACAGCTGTAATTATTAAGCTCTTTTATGATTAAGCCAACACGCCCGTTTAGATTTACCCTCTCAATCAAAGGAACCCTTGAATTCTAGGTTTGGCGAAAGTTAAGATGCCTCTAATTTCTGAACTACAAACCCCTCAATCTTGAAACTTGGGTCGAAATATCCTTAAAGTATTGCCTTTCCAATACTAAAACAATATTTGAAATCGCATCACGCGTTGAGAAATTACAACTGAAAAACCATTTTATCTTTCATACCCTCTCCCGCAGGAACCGCGCAAAACTTCGGGATCAAAAGTATCCTAGAACCTTCCTCGGACTATAAGTTCAGAATGTACCAAGTATCATTCAAATCGGTTCAGTAGTTTCGGCGTGATACTTATTCGGGATACAGACAGACAGACAGACAGACAGACAGACAGACATGAAAAGTTTAAATTACATTTTCGGCTTCAGTATCGATTAGAGAACGCCCTCCAATTAAAATTTTCAAAATATCTTCCATGTACAGACTCTCGACCCTCTACAGTTTTATTATATGTATAGATATATATATATATATTGATTGATTTATTTTATTTTCTCTTTCACAAAGGTACAGGAAATATTAAATTACACTAAACTACAGGTTACAGATTGTTACCCTTGCGAAAGACTGGTATCTATTCTATACTTGGTTTCCCTGTCTAACAGATTACCAGGCCCCCGTCGAGCAGACTAGTTCTAAAGATTATTTTAGTTCTCTTTCAATGTTGTACTTATTAGTTTTTATTTATTTGAACAATAATAATAATCTATACAAATAAATAAAATTAGAGTGTCTGTTTGTAATAATAAAATAACCGCTTTCTACTACATGCATATGAATGTATCTATATACGGTGTAGCATTTGTTTTCTGTAGTGCAGCAATATCTGGTTGTGGGCTTGACAATGATCATTGAGCGTGTGAGGGCGCCCTAATGAATTCATAGTATTTGTCTCTAGCAACTGTAGTTTTCTTTGTTAGGGAAGTGACGCAGAGTCTATGGTGATTTGTTGGACCTAATACAAGGAGATTACGCTGAAAAACAGGTTTTAGATAGGATTCTAGACTATTCCACGTTAGAGAGGGTATATAAAGCCCTGCTTTGAAGTTCCAAGTTTTCTTTACCATCTTCTCAGCACCTGTAAAGTCTCAGACATAACTTTGAGCTCTTTGAGAACTTTGAGGTTATCTTAATGCAGTGAAAAATTTCACTCAGGCACTGTACAAACCTGAGGATTTGCTGAGGAATATAGCCTAGGTTCTACCTTCCTCAGAAAGAATAAGTTTCTGTTCTAACTTATACCTAGGAAACTGGTAAGTTTTACTTTATTGTTTTCAAAGCGGTTCGAACTTCGTCTGTCGCGCTGTCACTGCTGTCAGTAACTTAATCCGTTGTTTTCTTTCACGAACAGGGTTTTTTAGCTGGGCTAGAGTGACCAGTCGTGGATGTTCGGTGCCACACCCACAAGTACGTGGACTGCACGTGGTACGAAGGCGTGGTAGAGTGGACTGCACAAGCTTTGTATTTGAGAGGAACCTGCCGTCATCACCTCGCAGTAACAACGTCCGGAGTCGCTCTCAGCTTACACTGCAGGCCAGTACCCCGTTACCTTTATCACCTTGCTATGTAACAGCCTAAGCAATTTGTAACAAGTATCTGTAGACCGCCTCCGTAATATTAGTGCAGTAATCGGTACTACTCTTATGTATTTCTGTGATATGTGTGTCTATTAGTTAATAACTTCTCTCTGTCTCTGTAGTGTACTGTGTACTAGATAAATATATGTGTGTACACCCTACTTGGCTGTTTTCGTCAGAGCCCTAGCCTACCCTTGCACACACACTAGAAACTCTGAAGTAAGGCGCCCTGGGAAAGAGTTCTCTGCATAGCGTCCTCGCGCTAGTTGGTGAGTAACATACTGAGCAATAAAGTGGTTACAACGGTACACATACCAAAATATATATTTTTAAAATTTTTGTCTGTCTGTTTGTTTCGGCTAATCTCTGGAAAGGCTTGACCGATTTGGACGGGACTTTCACTGGCAGATAGCTTATGTAATAAGGAGTAACGTAGGCCACTTTTATCCCGGGAATAAGTTCCCACGGGAAGCGGGAACGGGAACAAATTTCACGCGGGCGAAGCTGCGGGCATCAGCTAGTATAATATATATTTGTGAATTAACATTTTTTTTCTATTTTCTATACTTATTTTTTTATATTCTATATTCTAGATCTAGACTATAATCTATCCCATACCATTTCAGCCAGATCCGTTCAATCGTTAGAGCGTGAAAGAGTGACAAACATCCGCACTTACAAACGAATTAAGATAGGTACTCGTAATATTGCATACCACTGGCTAATTTGAACGTGTGGCCTGAATATTTTGCTTCCATTGCGAATAATAAAAATGTCGTTTGATTGCAAACATCTTCTATATTGCTCGCAAATTCATGGTTGTTTCAATAAGAACCATATCACTAAAAATTACCATGCAAATGAAGTGGAGAAATAGATGGTAACATACTATCATTAAGGTTTATTTGGAGCTGTGCCATCCGACTTTGCTCGAGGCATAATTTTTTCTTCAACGGTAAATCCTCATGGATGCTATGCCGGACTCCTACCGACTAAAAAACCTCACCTAACGCCCAACAGCCTATGGTTGGGAGCCCCGGGTAAGCCCTCGGAAGGATACCCCAGAACTCCCAACAGACCTACGGCTACCACTGCAGCCTCGTCTATGGGGTGGTTCGGGTGCTATCCCGCGTCTTTGGGGGGTTTACCGGTTGTTATCCCGCTTCTTAGGGGGGGCGTACGTGAATCCCTCATGTCACGGCTGCCGTCATGGGCCTGCTTCTGTTAAGGACGGTGAGCAACCCTCTCACCGTCCTTAGGCCACCGGTCATGGAGGTCGATAGCCTTCGGCGACCTATGACCTGCTCACAAATAGAGGCGGTGGAGTCCAGCTCGTGACATACTTTGAATTTACGTTACAGTCATACCCCTTAAATAGTTTTCAAAACAATCTGCCTTAATGTTGATATCTCCAATTGGTTGTGGAGGTCAGATGGTGTTTCCGAAGCGTGTCCCCCAAAAAAATTAACAAGTTGTCACAATCGATCCTGTGCATTTCAACACGGCCATAGGCTCACCACTTATTACGTGGCAAAGAAAATAACAACGTCTATCATCACATTCATGCATGACTGATAAAACGCCTGTTAAAATCAAATACAGCTAGGTATTCGTTTTTTATCAGGCGCTTTTTCAAATACGTATAGCTTGTATTCTTATTTCAAAATTATTCCAACGGTTATTGCAGTATTAAACAAGAAGACGTGAGACGGTCTCACCCGACTTCCCCTCTGTGAAAGTTCAATCCGATTGACGTTGTCGTTTCTGTTTTATTTCAAACTTTGAACAGATGATCCACGTGATCTAGTGACGTAGTTTAATGAAACATACACACAGACTACAAACAAAATCTGGACATGAGCCCCTCTGCACTCTATTTTATAGAGAGGGACTAAAATGAGGGACTAAGCTGATACCTAGTAGTGCACCTGCTGAATAACAGACTAGGTCATGGCGAAGAGGACGCAAATTCGAAACCAACTCAACACAAACAGGGCTATTTGATCAAAAAGGAAGCTAGCGGAAATTACCTACGTAAAAACACCTAGGCTCTCGAGACAAATACGGTGGATTGAACAATTTTTTATCCCGTGGTGGGAATCGAACCCACCCAGATCCGTAGTGGCACTATTCAACCGTTGGACAAACGGTCAAACATCATCTCAAAATGATAAGGAAAGGCCTACGTCCTGCTGTGAACTGTGAGTTATCACAGTTGACTTGAGTGATTGATTAATAATTGCACTACTATATCGAAACATTCAAGTAACTGTATATATGTATACTTAAGACGTGCGTCTTCAAATATTTCCACAAAAGTCCACTGAAGACCTTCAAGTTTTAGAAAGGAAGTATGACTCAATACCATCACACTGAATTGTCTAGGCAGGTGATCTGTAAGATCATATCGTGATGGCGTACCTACTTATTTTAAATTACACAATCCTGAAATTGCTGTGGCGTTTGATTGTGTATGTGATATAATTATATGCACTTATTTGTACGGCAAAAAATTGCTATATTGTTTATTACAAAACAACATAGATATGAACGTATTTCTAGATATTATCTTGTAGAAAATTTACTGTGTTCTATGAGTTGTCTTGTTTCATTACCTAACAGCCTTACAGGTCTACCTCAAGGAACTATACTAGATCCTTTGTTGAAAATCAACATATTTGACTTACCTATAAGCAACATAACATTGTGTTAAACTGGACAGAAGCAGTAGTGGCTTTCTTTCAAATTTTTTAAGCCGCTCTTAAGGCTTTAAATTTGTCTAAAAGATTACCATGATGTCTCAAACTGATAGGAATTTCCACCAACGGTCCCGCATCTTAGAACTAACCGTATCGCAAGATGTAGAATTAGAGTTATTTTTTTTATAATAGAGCTCTACTTTAGTAGTGATGTTCGATAATTCTATTTGAATGAAATTTATTGATGAAACGTTATTTGTCTCATATTTAGAGACGGCAAACAAAACATGATACAAAGAACTTTCAACCTTATTTCAGAGCTCAAATTATTCTTATGGCCAAGCTTTTTCCAAATAAAATGTTTGCAAAAAGTGGCATTATAATGAATAGAATACTAACCTATCCAAGACTCATGTTCAGGAGTGAGTCGCAGCACAGACTGCGGTTCCTTGAGCTGCTGAAGCAACACGCCAGGGAAGGCGATGTTGGCACCAGTGCCGATCATGTACATCACTACACCGCTTACAGCCAGCAACTGGAACAGTTTAGGAAAATTGTTAGGGTAGTGTACTAGGCTCCCATATTAATAATTTTAAAAAAAATGTTCACGGACATTTTCACACAGTGCCATCTGATCCCAAATTCAGCTAGGAATAACTGCTTGTGTTATGGCCGATATGGGTATCAGACCACGGATATTAACACTTATACATATACTTTTAAATACATACTTTTAAATCATACATAGTAATACCCAGACTCTCGAGACAAACATTTATGGATCACACAAATTTTTGCCTTTGTGTGATCCATAAGACGTGATCCGTAGTCGCACATTACGATCTCTACAAAACGAGGCAGCCAAAATTTTTTTGCTGTCCAAGCCAATTTTGCTAGTGCCTGGTTCATTTGCTCTCCGGCAAAACAGGCTAAGGAAGTGGGGAGAAAAAAAAGTGGCTCTAAAATCGCGGATGTTTGTTGGTAGACTTTCCATCAGGAGGGTAGGAAAAAATCTTTTAAGTTAACAATTTCATACCTGTCGTAAAAATGGTGAAACATAATTACTCTCCGTCATGGTATTGAAATTCTTCTTTTCTCTCCCTCTCTCTCTATCTTTCTGTTTATCTCTTTCTGCAGTTTGACTCAAATATTCAACGTGGTAATAGAGTACCTGTAAACAAAAATATAAGATTTTTAGTCAGTTGTATACACCTACCTACCTTATACTATATTTTTAACACAGTTTACCTTTGTGTGACCGAGTGCTGTTGAAATTTTCAAGCACTTTTTAAGTCAACATAAAGCTATAAGGCGCATAAGGCTTCCATCTTGGCTTAAAAATTGCTATGTTACTGGCAACTGGGAAAGAGCGAGGGGAGGAGGAGAGATAGCATCTCTTTCGCTTTGTTACAAAAGGGTTGGTGTGATCCAATAATGAAAGTAGGCACTCAAAGGAATGACAGTAGCAAGAGGTTCATTATAAACATATCTATTTATCTATTTGTGTATTACTATGTAAGAAAATGACTATATTGACACGTCAAGTTCATCGATTTAAATGTCGTTCAACTGTTGCTTCGATGTACTGAAAATAAAATTGTAAACAGCATTCTTTGATTCTTTTCACTTTATCTGAAATTTGTATCTTTAACGCTCTTTTTTTCTTGAAGCTTTTCTTTTCTACCAAGTAATATATTGAGAGCACATCATAGAGTACATGTTATGATTGGGTCATGCATTTGACGTTGAAGGTCACTGTTAATAGTGACGATTCCACAATTCCTCTTACAATCCTGGGTTCTTCAAGCGGAACGTGAAGAGGCACATCATAGGGCCGCCAACTTGAGGGCCGCTTTATAGTCTTACAGACTGGTACGGTGGCCCCCAATCGCTAGATGTCGCTGTGACTTTCCATGGAACGGCGGCAATATTAAAAAAAAATTTCGAGACGTCGCGATATTATTATTAAAAGGTCTATAGCTGTATTTTCTAATCTATAATGTATGTACATAGTAGGCTGGTATGTTATAGCGACAACGATGTAGAGTTCCTGTTTCTATTGCGGAAACTAGATAGAGTTTAAAGTTTGATTTCCGTGATATGAACAAGAACAGATAAAGGTTATAACTATGCCTTTTGTGCAGAAGACCCCACTGTTATTATGAACTTGGTCATAAACTACTCGCCCCAATTTAAAAAAAAAAAAATCTCAAAAAGACACTATCTCTCGCCGACACTTTTGTAACTGCAATATACAGATTCTCCAACCTCAACATGGCAGTTTTATTATAATTTATGTATCTATAGACTAGCTGACCCTCGCAACTTAGCTTACATCACATACCTAAAGTCTATGAAAGGAGAAGTAATTCTTTATCAGACTCCTAGGAGCGTGTGAAATTGTCCTGTTTACTTAATCATAAAAGAGCTAAAAGATTATCGAAAACAATTCAGTCCACGTCGTATCATGTCATGTCCATGGCTATGTCTGCCTCTGTGGCGCAGTTGGTAGTGATACCGCCTGCGGCGCTGGAGGTCGTTGTGGGCGCCCACCGGAGACAAATATTTGTGTGACCCATAAATGTTTGTCTCAAGAGTCTGGGTGTTTCTACGTATAAGTGTATGTATTTAAAAGTATATAAGTATTAATATCCGTGGTCTGATACCCATAACACAAGCAGGTTATTCCTAGCTCACTGTGGGATCAGATAGCGTTGTGTCAGATGTCCGTGAATATTTATTTATGTCCCAAGGGCGTCACATAACAAATAAGTTTGGAAAGCCCTGGGCTAGGCATATAACATCGATCTTTTTTTTAACGTGAGGGATAATCCTACATAGATGCTGTGCCGGTCTCCTACAGACTAAAAAACCTCAAGTAACGTCCAACAGCCTATGGTTGGGAGCCCCGGGTAAGCCCCCGGTTACATATATAGATAGACCGATAGGAGCGGAACAGCAATCATATAATAGGTAGGTATGTAGTTCAATAAATCTGGCAAACTTCCACACAATAGGTGCATTTAATGTCATCAGATATCAGGCACTATTAACGGGGGATACTAGTATGGCACGGATCACGGACGACGTCGTCAGACACAGCTAGTAACATTATAATAACATCGGCATTACTTCCTATCAATATACTTCCTACCACTACAATATAGATCAGGAAATTGTTTAGACATCATGACACATAGGTAGACCTCGTACCTATGTATATAGGTACACATTTCCTATTTGGGTCAAGTAGATGCTTTTCAAGCCATATTCAACTTTTGCATGCCGAATAGTATGTACCTACTCAAAAAACTTATTTATCCCTATTAATATCACAGTCGACAGATCATATCTCTTTATACTGTGCTAATATCATAAACATGATAGAAAAGATTTAAAGTATGAATGTTTGTTGACTCTACAAGCTATTTTTAATCCCCGAAATACGTTTCCATGAGATGTGAGAGTGGGCTGGTAGAAGAACCCGGATAGACCGGCATTTTCCTCCATGGGGTAGGCCTACATTTCAGACGTTGTATTTCGACCCACTACTAAGAGACAAGTCTGCCTTTCTTTTTTTTAAACGTGAGGGAAAATCCTATCCTATCCTATCCTACCGGCTAAAAAACCTCACGTAACACCCAACAGCCTACGGTTGGGAGCCCCGGGTAAGCCCTCGGAAGGATGTCCCAGGACTCCCAACCAATTCTGTGGACCTAATATTGCTATAGATAGGTAATATCTTGGTTTAACGACTGTCACGGTACTGGCAGTCAGCTCAGAACCAACGAATATTTGAAATTCGAAATGTTTTTTTTTTTCATGTGGATTCTCTTGTTCGATTTGGTTGGTTTAGTCCACATTCAACCGCCAATTTCGGTTTAGTCCACGTTCAACCCCATAATTTCGACCCCGGACACCTGCCGACTAAAACCACACGGTTCTAATGCTCGTTCGCTCTAACTTTGCCGCTCGGCTCCATACTAAAGTCGAATTTTTAATTAGACGAAGTAAATTGACAGCAACTTATGTCACTTCTTCATACAATGTTGCGTATTTTCTATGACAAAGTGACATTAGCTACTGTCAATTTACTTCGTCTAATTAACAATTCGGGTATACGCCTCTATGCCAGCGGCAAAGTTAGAGCGAACGGGTAGTATCTGCGTTTCCTTTAAGTAGGTATATTAACAAGATTAACACTGACTGTACTTACCTATTTGCGTAGATATTCTACTTATTTCATTAGATGTACACTGAAGCTAGGCTGAATGCAGTCTGATTATGCTATTCTAGAGTTCTATCACGTCCGCAGTGAACTGTCACAGAATAAATAATAGCTATAATTTTCAGGCAGAGTGCCTTACCCACCACGGCCTCTGAAGAAAAAAAAGCGAGTGACGTAAGCGTAATTTTAGCTCGTAAATAGCACACACACAGATTATTATGCCTCAACGAGTACCTATTAACATTTTGAGTAATAATTTAGTGTTGAAAACCGTACCGGTCGTCGTTTTATTATTTGTTAACTTATGATGGAATTTTGTTCCCCTTCCCACTTCCCATGGTAACGGAACCCTATGTCTGAGACTTCGCTGTAAATCTGTCAGTTTTAGCTAACCCTTGAATACCTATGTGGTCGTGGTTCGAATTCATATAACAATCTAAATTAACCTGTAATTTCGTTCGGAATTTGTCGCATTGCATTCAATCACGCGTTCGATGTAGGTGGGTACCCAAGCGCGCTAATATGTCGAAAAGCAATTACAGTTATCAAGCTACTAATTTATTAAATTGTAGGAAAAAATAGTAAGGGGATATAGACAAAGACTTCTATATAAACTGAGGACTACCTCAGTTTATATAGAAGTCTTTGGGTATAATAGGTACTTCTATTTTATTTATTTCCTCATTACATTTTTTTTCATAAAGTGACAAGGAGTGAGCCTTGGTTTTTATGCGATTGAATACCATTCGTTGTAATTACATTTCCGATAAAAATTAGCTAGGGATGTCAATAAATCAAGCAATTAAAAACATAAAGTAGAATAATTTCCGATATCGACATTATTGATGGAACGTAAATAAACTCTTACTGCATAATTATTTTGATTGATGAATATTCAGAGCAGTCAAAAGGTGCAGTAAAAGTGAAAGGCCATTGCTGTTTAATTTTAAACATGGAACACTTATACTTTTTATTTTATAATCAACTAGCTGATGCCCGCAGCTTCGCCCGCGATGGCGCTGTATGTAAAATTTTGCTGAATTTTCTTTGCTATAAACCTCACGGAGCCCGAGACCTTTCCAACGAATGCAAAACCGTGGAAATCGGTTCGTGCGTTATAAAGTTATAGCGTCAGGAAGGAAAACCCGACTTATTTTTATATAATAGACTAGCTGACCCAGGCAACTTCGTTTGCGTGATAAATGAAGAACCGCTCGACCGATTTTGTGCAAACTCTACATAAACCATCTACTAAATAGTCCAAACAAAGCCTAAACATTTGGTTTGGATAGGTGAGACCGTTCTTGAGTTATAAAATTACAACGAAAAGTGGCATTGATTTTTATATATATAGATTAAAAACAAGGCAGAGGTCCTCCATCTAACTGCCTCTGTGGCGCAGTCGGTAGTGATACCGCCTGCGGCGCTGGAGGTCGTGGGTTCGATTCCCACCGGAGACAAATATTCGTGTGACCCATAAATGTTTGTCTCAAGAGTCTGGGTGTTTCTATGTATAATATGTACGTATTTAAAAAGTATTTAAGTATTAATATCAGTGATCTGATACCCATAACACAAGCAGGTTATTTCTAGCTTACTTTGGGATCAGAAAGCGTTGTGTAAAATGTCCGTGAATAAAGAATTTGAGGGGTTCCGTATCCGTACCCGTAATCCGTAAAAAAATGGAACCGCTGTCCGTCTGTCTGTCTGTCTGTACGTCGGTCATCACCAGGCTGTATTTCATGAACCGTGAGACAGTATAGACAGCCACACGTAAAAAAATGCCTAAGTAATAATAATAAAATAATAAATATTTGTGGATATTCACACACAACATCATCTAGCCCAAATTAAGCTAATATAAGCTTGTGCTATGGGATCTAGACGACTGATAGACATACTTATATATTTCTAAATACATACATACATAGAAAATATCCAAATTCCGAAACAAACATTATTTTATCAAGTGTATGTGTGTGTGACGTGTTAATTATTACAAGAATAAGAATAAATACACATATTATTATTATAACCTATTATTATCAGCTACTGGTTTCAGTTTCATAGCAAGAATAGTTTTTAATATGATTAAATTTGCGCTACGAGTACGGTAAACCAACCATGAACACAGATTTTATTATTTTACGGCACAGCTGAGAGAGAAAGAAAGAGTGACCGAGAAAGAGCTACCTGCTTATATTTATTTGTTTGAATATCACGTTTTTAAAAACGCGAGTTGGATTGCGCACAAAGTGTCCCTTACTAAAACACGAAAGTCGTGAGATCGTTCTCACCAGACTGCCCCTCTCTAACACGTTGATTGTGAAAGTTCAATCCGATTGACGTTGTCATTTTTGTTTTATTTCAAACTTTGAACAGATGATCCACGTGACCTAGTGACGTAGTTTAATGCGACAGAGTCACAGACTGCAGACAAAGTCTCGACATAAGCCCCTCTGCACTCTATTTTATAGAGAGGGGCTAAAACGCGAGTCGGACTCGCAGACTGAGTGTCCCTTAACAAATAACGGCAAGTCACTTTGTTGTATGAGAGACCCCAGATATTTTCTAATTTCAGTATTTGTTGTCATAGCGGTAAAAAAAAACATCATCTGTAAATTTTCAGCTCTCTAGCTATCACGGTTCCTGAGATACAGTCTTATGACGGACAGACAGCTGTCTGTCTGTCTGTCTTTCCGTCCAGACGGACAACGAAGTCTCATAAATATGGTCCCGTTTCAATGGACGCTAAAAAGCGACAGATTTCAGCGCTAGAACTCGCGAAATGCAGTACAGGCCTTATTTTTTATTTAACGTGAGGGAAAATCCTTCATGGATGCTATGACGGACTTCTACCTTCTACAAACCTCACGTAACGCCCAACAGCCTTGGTTGGGAGCCCCGGGTAAGCCCTCGGAAGAATGTCCCAGGGCTCCTCCCAACAGACCCACGGCCGCCACTGCGGCCTCACCTAGGGGTGGTTCGGGTGCTATCCCGCGTCTTTGGGGTGTTTTCGGGTGTTATCCCGTATTCTTAGCGTGCGTGAATTCCTCACGTCACGCTGCCGTCATGGGCTTGCTTCTGTAAGGACGGTGAGCAGACCCCTCACCGGTTATGAAGGCCGATAGTCTTGAGCGAAGACACGTCGGCGGCGCCCAAGCCGCTGACTGCGGAACTCGGGTGGGAGAGTTCTCTCCCGATCCCGCCCCGCCGTCTCTTTCACGAGCATGACATGCAGTATAGGCTTAGTAATGACTATAGGCCTTGCGTAAGGAGTCCCACATTTTTCCTGTGGAAATCCTAATGGGTGCAATGCCGGATTGCCATATCGTCTAAGCCCAGGAGTCCCAGTTAAGCCCTAGGAAGGATAACCATGGTTCCCGAAGGAATCCCACATATAAAAGCAATGATGAGTGAATGAATAATACTTTTTTACCGACCTTCACTTCTGCCTAAGAATGATGGTGGAAGCCGATTCGAAATAAATAGCACAAAACATTTAATTAGTGAGACAGACATATGCTCTCATCATGACAGTGATAGACAGCTCTCAAGATAAAACGCGTCGTCGGACAAGGTCAGTCTAGAGTGTCGTGTGTTTCCAAATATAAATAATTTCGAGGGTATACCTACTTATCTAGTTCATTTACCTACATTTTATAATTAAATACAGCACTGTGTTCAATAAACCCGGTCGAGATAAGCTGAAAGTTGGCGTCTTTTCTTCCCTGCGTCTGGGCGCTGGACTGTCAAAACAACTGTGGAGTCCAAGTGCTATCATCTGCATATTATACACCAAGGAAAATCATTTCATTTATTTTCAGAACAACACCGAAGGTAGTCATAAACGAGAACCCGCATATGTTAACAGTGTAGGAAGCTGGTCATCTAGCGGCATAATTGAGGCTGTATAGAACAAAGCCGGAAGCTTAGAAAATAGCGACTCATACCATCATCATGATCATGCTGATGATGATGATATGATGCTATACTCTATTGTAGACTTTAGTAATGTATGTACATTAGGTAGCCAAGGACGCACCGTACCTCTCCGAAGCCTCAGCCCAAACATGTTTCACGTACGCTAAGAGGTCACCTGTTGATCGTTTCGGCAAAAAGACGTATTAATTGATTGATTTTTCGAGAGATCTTCCAGGTAATGCAAGAGCTGCTTGTTGACTATCAGCTCAAACAGCTTACAGATAATTGAGGTGTCCGACCAATCACCTTCTTTGGGATCGATTGTACATTCGCCTCTTTCCAAGCCTCCGGCTCGTTCCCGAAGACTATGAAAGGCTGTACAGGTGAGTTAGAACTGGAAGCAATATTCGGCTGCACATTTTTTCAGCATCACCACCGAATTGCCGTCTGGGCCACTGGCTTTCAACGTGTGGAGGAGTGACCGTGGCTTGCTCCTACCCATATCCATGTGTGTGTATGTGCACATTTTACCTTTATTCACTTTGATTGCTTATCAAATGCGATCTTCCTTAACCGCAGGTATGACAAAAAATAACCAATTATGAGAGATCACCAACTTGAATAAAAAACAATGTCAAGTATGTGTCGCACCACGCGCTATAGAGGGTTCTGTATCTGCTAATGTTTAGCTCTACACATAAAATATGTGATAGATTTCCTTTCCGCGAAAGTTTTTACATGGCGATGGCGACACATAAACGGTATAACATAGTCTATCCAAGATATTTCTCATTATGGGCTCCGAAAAAGAAATTCGTCACCACCTTAAACGTCTAATTGCCAAAATAATATAAATAATTTCTAGCTACTTAAGACCGTTAGTAGGGCTAACGACCTTGACCATACAAAACACGCGTTCTTCAAGCTAGGAAATGTAGTATTTTAAAGCTTATTTTAGCTGTAACAAGCTAATACTCATGCTTTTGAAAGAAAACCAAATTATAGTTGTATGTATATTTTCTTCATTAATGTTGGCATATTTTTATCTTTCGCGTCGCCGTCGATAAAATGGAAGTCACAAAATGCATTCATCTAAAAATTTGGGGCAGACTCGTTTGATCGTTTTTACACATTATATACAATTATTATACAATTTACAACAAAAGCATATTTTGACACACATCTTTAAGATTAAAAAAAAACAATTTTTGACTATAATTTTCCATCTACTTAGGCAGACAAAAAATGCTTTCATTTGCATCTCTTTTTCGTCATTTTTTAACCGACTTCAAAAAAGGAGGAGGTTACTCAATTCGACCGTATATATGTTTTTTTTTTATTTTTTTTTATGTTTGTTCGCGCAGAACTCCGTCGTTTATGGACCGATTTCAAAATTTTTTTCTTTGTTCAAAAATAGATAGTCCCAAGGTGGTCCCATTTTTAGGAATTTAGGCTCTGATGATGGCATCCTGGAGAAATCGAAGGAAACTTTTAAAAATTGTAGGGGCATCTAGGGAATTTGTAAATTCTGTTATTAAGGGCTTTAAAATAGTACAACTTAATGAAGGTCTGGAGTCGATCTGATGATGGAGACGAAAGACAGTAGAGAGAATTCCCTAACGATATACAGCAGTTATCTTGTGTTTGAGCTTGATTAATTTGTACTGTCGAGAACTTTACAACTAGATAGATAGATTTTCAGTCAACACGTCACTAAAAATGGTGAAAAAAAAAATTTTTAACAAAAAAGAAACCGTCTTCAAACAAAACTAAAAACTGAAAAATAAAATTTACTTAGCACAAAGTTAGTATATTCTGATTTATCAGATATCATTAAATATAATACTGAAGTCGGTGCCAATATGACTATGAGAGAGATTAATAATGCCTACCTAAGCCTACATAGTTTTACTGGGCACCGATTTCAGTAATATATTTAATGATATCTGATAAATCAGAATATACTAACTTTGTGCTAAGTAAATTTTATTTTTCAGTTTTTAGTTTTGTTTGAAGACGGTTTCTTTTTTGTTAAAATTTTTTTCTAAACCCGTCCACTTAACTTAAAGGCACATTTAAGTAGCCAGACAGTGAACAGACGTAGACGGACAGATATTACGGGACTTTAAGCGTATTTTACAATTCCTCAAAATAATTTCTTACTGAACCCTAAAACATTTTTTGTTCCACAAGACAAGTGTCTTCCTCAACCGATTTGCACGAAAAAAAAAGCCAATTTCCAAAGGTCACCCATCGAATAAAAACATGCTATTTGTAGTGTTGAATGAATTTGTCTGGCCTTCTGGTATAGGTAGTCGTTTCCTAAGTTCCTACTGAATTTCTAGAGTAGTAACAAAGATAAAGATAATATAATAGTATTACATACAGATCGGCAACTCCCTGTCGCGCCACAACTGTCAGTAGAGTTGACGTGCGCGTTGACGGACAATTTGCTTACATTTTATTGATCACACGCACTCATTCAAGCTGGAGTTTCCGCCCTGTGGTAGTAATTAAATCACTTTACTTGTAGTGCTGTTGTATATGTATGATGTATGTATGTGTGCACTCGCCGAGGGCGCCATCTATTGCAAAATCTTCTAGAAACGGAACTAATATTTTTTAAACTGGCCACATTGTCAAAAGGCTGTCAAAAACGTCACATAATGTCTGTCAATCAATGACGTAATACAATTTGATTGGTGGTTTTTATTGACGTTTATTGGCAACTGGATTCTGCTTGGTGGTTCTGTGTCACGGGCTGCCATATACAAAAGCTCTTTTTTTGCTTAAATAAAGACAGTTATTAACAATTATTATAACAACTAGTGGATTCCGCTCTCAAAAATTAGTTATTCCATTTCATAATTGTCATACCTATAAGGGTGGAATTTTAAAATAACACTTCCATAGTGTATGCCCCCATTGTAAAAGTAGCTTATTCAAAAATATTAAAAACGAGACTTGTACTGTTCTATACTAATATTATAAAGAGTAAAAATTTGCTTTTTTGTTTGTTTGTTAGTAACGAATAGGCTCCGGAACTACTGGACCGATTTGAAATTTTTTTTACTGTTGGAAAGCTACTCTTTGCGGTGAACATAGGCTATATTTTATTCCCGCATTCCTACGGGAACGGGAACTACGCGGGTGAAACCGCGTGACGTCCGCTAGTTTACTATAAACCTGGCCGATTTCCCTCACGGCATTTTCAAAGGTTGAGAAAGGACAAGGTAGTAAACCGACAATATGTGCAGCAAGTTCCACCAAGTGCCATCAATCAACAGTATAAAATTACTCAAAAAATTTTTCGGTGCTATGAGCGCTTCAAAATATTATAATGCATTAGGTTTTAACCCTCAGGGAATGCTATGATAAACAGCTTTTTCCAAATTTTTCGGTTTAATGTATTCAAATATGTCACCAGCATCCTTAGACCATATATCACGGGACTAGCCTTTTGTGAACCACCGCATACAAAAATATTCTGCTAGTCATAGCGGGTGAAGGGGGAAACACAAACACATATAAAATTTCATTATACAGGGTGAATTTTTCAAAAGGGATTGGATGGCCAAATCTGAAACTATAAGGAATAGCGAAAAATGCTCAAAGGAGTCACGAGCCCGATTTTGATGAAACTTAAAACCTCATCATTAGATTTTTGAAAAACCCATAATCCTAGCTAGGAATCGAATCCATTGATTTTGAAAAAAAAAACACACCCTTTATTATTACACCATACGATAGTGTTGCTATTAAGGATCATATTCTGGGAAGTAATGATATACGGCAAACTACAGGAAAGAGCTCATCTTTAACAAAATACATTTTATTTTTCTTACGTTAACTGATTAATTGTTCAAAATCTTTGCAATACATAGCTGGATTCGAAACCTCAAGGAATAACTAAGGAATATTATTGTTTCCGTTGAGAATATTCTCTAAAAAATCATTGTGAGCATAATTTAAAACACGGAATAGTTACGATCTTTTCTGGGATTTCCAACGAAACAAACTATGATACAAAATTTAGGTACATGAAATATGCATTCTATTAAAATTCCAAATGTTCCTTAAATTTGGCGTATATCATTACTTTGCAAAATTTGATCCTTAACAGCGACTCTATCGTATGGTGTAATAATAAAGGGTGTGTTTTTTTTTGCAAAATCAACAAGTTCGATTCCCGGCTAGGATTATGGGGTTTTCAAAAATCTAATGATGAGGTTTTAAGTTTCATCAAAATCGGGCTCGTGACTCCTTTCAGCATTTTTCGCTATTCCTTATAGTTTCGGATTTGGCCATCCAATCCCTTTTCAAAAATTCATCCTGTATTATATTAAAAATGTATTAATCGACAAACGCGTAATGGCTGTTGTGTGTTAATTTTTATTGTACAGTCAACTACAATGAAATATACTAGTTTAATCATATAAAATGATGTACTGATGTACAGTGCTTTTTATAAAGCGACCAAATAGTCTAGTGGCTTGGCAGAAAGGAATGCTTAAGTAAGGCGCATCCTGTGGTTAGATGATCTAGGCCAGCATCAGACGCGTGATTAAATTTACATATTATTATGTATCTATACTAATATTATAAAGAGGTAACGTTTGTGAGGTTGGGAGTTTATGACGTTGTAAGGGGTACCTAATCTCTGGATCTACTGAACCGATTTTCAAAATTATTTCACCAATAGAAAGCTCCGTTATTGTGGAGTGTCATAGGTTATAAATCATCACGCTACAATGAATAGGAGCTGAGCAGCAATGAAAAATGTAACACAAACGAAGCTGTGAGGGTCAGCTAGTTACAAATATTTTGCTGTAGCTGTAACATGTGTGAGGCAAGCATTGAGCAATGCACTTGGCCTCATTAGTGAAGGTTGGGATTTTAGAAGTTAGTTATTTATTTTGTAAATTATCATTCGTGTTTTTAGAGTTCTGTACCCAAAGAGTAAAAACGGATAATTGCTGAGAGTCCGCTGGCTAGCTTTATCTCATAAATCGTGATAGCTAGAGAGTTGAATGTTTTACAGATGATATAGTTCTGTTGCCTATATCAAGGTTGCCTGGTAGAAATCGCTTTTAGCCATAAGGCCGCCCATTGTACTGCTTTTTTAACAAATTTTCCTGTCTTAAGTTTTTTTATCTGACGTGCAATAAAGTGTAAATAAATAAATAAATAACAAGAAATACTTACTTAAGTCTTAAAACCGAAAAAAATATATAAGGGGTCCCATACAACAAACACATACATACCCCCCATTGGGTTAGGCAGAGGCATATCATATGCCCACATTTTACCTTTTTAGAATTTGTCCCACGTAATAGGTGAGCCGTATTTCCGCGTTGAAATGGACAGGCGCAGGTTGTTGTGACTGTCTGCTGTTGAAATTTTTCAAGCCGCCCAAAAAGGCCTTCAACTTGGCCTAACGACTGCCATTTTACTGGCAACCGGGACCAACGGGGTAACGTGCCTTCCGAAGCACGGAAAACAAATACATACAAGCTTATATTACCTTAGTTTGAGCTAGATGGCATTGTGTGAGTCCTGGGGTATCCTTCCGAGGCCTTACCGTGCTCCCAACCGTAGGCTGTTACGTAGGATACGTGAGGTTTTTTAGGTCGGTAGGAGTCCGGCATATCATCCATGAGGATTTTCCCTCACTTAAAAAACTATGGCATTGTTTGTTAATGTCCCGATATTGATTTTTCATTTCAGGTTTATTCTTTAATCTCTAATCGACCTATCTATAAAAACATTAAAAACGTTTATAACACTGTAGAGCTGTAGGTACGTGGCGACTTTTTTGAGACAAAGTGTCGAGTAATTAAGCCTTTGGTCGAGTGTCGAGTAATTAAAAAGATAAACATTAAACTTTGGGTAAATTATACATGACCTTCACTTTAAAACCGGATAAACATTTAAAGGTTTTCAAGTCAGAATTTAAAGGGATTTTTTATTGTCTTTTTTTTATATTCGCGGACATTTCACACAACGCTATCTGATCCCAAAATAAGCTAGGAATAACCTGCTTGTGTTACGAGTATCAGACCACGGATATTAATACTTATATACTTTTTAAATACATACATATTATACATAGAAACTCCCAGACTCTTGAGACAAACATTTATGGGTCACACAAATATTTGTCTCCGGTGGGAATCGAAACCTCGACCAAACTAGCCGCCGGCGGTATCACTACCGACTGCGCCACAGAGGCAGTCGGTACAGTATTCAATTCATTCCAATAATCATATTATTATTAGCTTTTTTCTCGTCCCAGCCATGAACTCGGCCCAGTAAAGTCGTCGAGTTTGTACAATTATGTTAAAAAATAATATTGAAAAATACTCTTATCAGTAACGACCGACTGACCGTTTGATAATTCGGATTGTATTATTGAACTTGAACCTTAAATCTGTATTTTGTTTAATCAGTACGTTTTTCATTTAAATCACGTTGGTCGAACTAGACTCTTTTTAGCCCCTCTCTATAAAATAGAGTGCAGAGGGGCTTATGTCGAGACTTAGTCTGTAGTCTGTGACTCTGTTGCATTAAACTACGTCACTAGGTCACGTGGATCATCTATTCAAAGTTTGAAATAAAACAAAAATGACAACGTCTATCGGATTGAGCTCTCACTTTCATAATAAACGTGTTAGAGAAGGGCAGTCTGGTGAGAACGATCTCACGGCTTTCTTGTTTCATTTAAATCAAGTAGATCGAACTAGACTCTTTTTTATCCAATGTCTCAGTCTATATCCATATTAAGCGCGGATTAGAAAAAAATCACACAGAGTGTTCCCCGTAACAAAAAACTCCTGTATTCCCATTCCCACGGGATCGGAAACTATGCGGCGTGACGTCCGCTAGTTAAAATATGAAGTTGGTAAGGTAAGTACCTATACAATTAGTCATGGCCCATAAAACATTTATTATATTCTCGTAGCCATTGACAAAATTGTGTATTGTGTAGGTATCAATGCTAGAAGCCCATAGAATTCATCTAAAGAATGATCTTTTTTTTTCCTCATGGATGCTATGCCGGACTCCTACCGACTAAAAAACCCCACGTTACGTACAACAGCCTATGGTTGGGAGTTCCGGGTAAGCCCTCGGAAGGATGTCCCAGGACTCCCAACAGACCCACGGCCGCCACTGCGACCTCGCCCAGGGGGTGGTTCGGGTGCTATCCCGCGTCTTTGGGGGGTTTCGGGTGTAATCCCGCTTCTAAGGGGGGTGTGCGTGAGTTGCTCACGTCACGCTGCCGTCATGGGCCTGCTTCTGTAAGGACGGTGAGCGTCTCACCGTCCTCAGGTCCCCGTTTAAAGAATGGTCTCTACATTATTATAGTCGATCACATTTAAGTTTGCTGGGCTTGAATAACAATTGAAAGAAATGAATAATGCATAGATGTTTACTGATGTAGTAAGCAACTTTCACTATGGCCGGTCCTTGGATGGGTGACGACCACGTGACCCTTTTTCGATTTTTAGTTGCGAACGTAGCCGTACCGAAACCAAGTTAAGCCGTTGGACACACAGATGGCAGTCGTTTTATTAAGCCAGGTTTAAAAAAAATTCAAGAGCAGGAGGACACAACCTGCGCCTATCCATTTCAACACGGCAAAACGGCTCACTACAGGGGAAAAAATTCTAAAAAAAGTGGTGAAATGTGGGTATACCTATTAAATGTCTGTGCCTACCCCTTCGGAGATAGAGGCGTTAAAATTATGTGGTTCTTGAAATATCTGGGACTACCCGGGGAGGGCCCTACTTCCATTCCAACCAAGCACCCATTCAAACGGATCTCTGGGACAAAATACAAACAGTGATTGTGGGCATACCTTTCGGGCTCTGCATACCTCTACGGAAATAAAGGCGTAACTATACATGTTTTTAAAAAATAGCATCGCTATGAAATGACGTGTTCCAATAATATTAATAATTCCTTAGCCCATTGTTCTGCTAAGCAGTAGCCTAGCTCCAGCATCAATTTTTACATACACACGATCATGCACGCACGCCACCCCAATACGCGGGATAGCACCCGAACCCCCCCTAGGTGAGGCCGCAGTGGTAGCCGTAGGTCTGTTTGGAGTCCTGGGGTCATCCTTCCGAGGGCTTACCCGGGGCTCCCAGCCGTAGGCATTAGGTAGGAATAGGAAACGTGTAGTTTTTAGTCGGTAGGAGTCCGGCACAGCATTCATGAAGGATTTTCCTTAAAGAAAACAATTAGGCATCCTCCATATGCCCATTCTTTTCCATATTGTGCACATTCCTCCATATTTCATTACGCATATTTCGTCAAATGTAAACTTAGAATATACACAACTTATGTGCCTGAACTCAGATTAAAAGTGCCCGAAGTTCAAAATGTGAGTGTTCTGGACACCATACTGTACGTTAAGATGAGAGATTCTGTTTTATGTATTTCTGGAGGACGTCACGCGGTTTCACCCGCGTAGCTCCCGTCCCCGTGGGAATACGGGAATAAAATATAGCTTTTGTTCACCGGAAGTGTAACTTCCCAACAGTGAAAGAATTTTTTAAATCGTTTCAGAGCCTATTCGGTGCATACAAACAATCAAATTTTTCCTCTTTTTAGGGTTTCGTAGCCAAATGGCAAAAACGGAACCCTTATAGATTCGTCATGTCTGTCTGTCTGTCTGTCTGTCTGTCTGTCTGTCCGTCTGTCCGTCCGTGTGTCACAGCCATTTTTCTCCGAAACTATAAGGCCTATGCCTTTGAAACTTGGTAACTAGATGTATTCTGTGAACCGCATTAAGATTCTTATATAAAACTAGAAAAAAAGTAGTAAATTTCGGGGGTCCCCATACTCAGAACTGAAACTCAACATTTTTATTTTCATCAAACCCAAACGTGTGGGGTATCTATAGATAGGTCTTCAAAAATGCTATTGAGGTTCCTAACATCATTTTTTTCTAAAAAGAATAGTTTGCGCAAGAGACACTTCCAAAGAGGAAAAATGTGTGTCCCCCCCCCTCTAACTTCTAAACTAAGAGAATGATAAATCTAAAAAAATTATATGGTGTACATTGCCATAAAAACTACCAACGAAAATTAGTTCGAACGAGATAGAGCTGGTAGTTTTTTTTTAATACGTCATAAACCGCAATTTTCGGTTAGAAAAATCACTACCACTGCGAACGTGTTAAAAAATCAATCAATGTTACAACGAACTATAAGAACTTTTATATTATGTTACTTGCTGCTACGAAACCCTTCATGGGCGAGTCCAACTCGCACTTGGCCGGTTTATTAATATTACGAGTAGCATAGATGTACCTAGTTAGGTACACTGTACAATAAACCAATGTATCTTTTTATTTCAGATCAAGTTTTAAATAACTGTGTATTGCGACGTTTCTTAATAAATATAGGAAAGAAGTTACGAATGTTTTTTGGTTCATTTGTAAATATACATCACGTCAATCAATCAGTCAAATCAAACCATAGCAGTCTGCTGGACATAGACCTTCCGTATTCAATCCTTACCTGAACTTTTTAAGCTACCTGCTCCGTACAAAAACATTTTTATTTTTTATCGCTAAAAGGTCTCCATACACAAAATAATGTACTCTGTGATGGTCCCGACCACAGATATCAGAAAAGATTTCTGATTTCTGTGGTCCTGACGCCTCTGCTCGCGTGCAAGTCTGTTACCGTTCTCGCATTCCTTGGTAAAGTATGTATTCCAGGGATAAAAGTAAAGTAGCCTATGTACTGGTATTATTCTAGACTACAATCATAGTTAATTCGTTCCTCTGGAATAGGAAAACGGGAACAGACTAACAGATCTGGCTGAAATTTGGTACAGGGATAGAAGTTCCTGATTTCAGCCAGACCCGTTTACCTAGATGTCACAGCGTGATTGAATAACCAACATACAAACATCTTTACAAACTATCACATTTATAATATAAGTAGGATGAAATTAAAATCAAGGCTGTATAGAAAACATAACAAAACACATTTCTATTCCAAGAGAAAAAAAAATACGCTCCGTCTTTCCGGATAATTACTCTTTGGAACACGTTTGAAAATGACATTCAATTTTTTTTAAACCTCTATGAGAACACAATGGTCATGGTCACGAATTTAAAAAATAAAACTAATTACTCATACTCACATTTCAAATAATCCTCACAATATTATAATACAAAACAGCCACTAAATTCAAACACTTATTTCACGCACCATGAATTATTTCAGAAACGTTCACAACGCGGCAACATTCATCACACACTGAATTGTCGTCGTACGATTTGCACATTACGACCGGTTCCCTATCGCCAGACGAGAAAGTATGCAGAAGGATTTGAACTAGAGAAAGGCTCGCTCGATACATAATGTAAGTATATGTATTCAATCAAATTGTTAACGCAATTTACATACAGATAACACAGATTACATAATATTAGTGTTTGTAGGTCAACCTTGATAAGTTATTCTGATTGGGAAATACAGCTAGGTAATAAAAAATTGTAGGTACGAAAAAAAAAATACGGAAGACACAGATATGGCTTGGCTAATAGAAAATCGGAAATCTAGAAAGAAACTGGGAAGTAGTTGTGTACATTTGTTTTTTTTAATACCAATAAGACAGAAACAAGCAAGCATACGACCACAGAACAGTTAAAGGAGTTTAACTGTTCTGTGCATACGACCAACAAGTGGTTACACAGCCTGTGGACATTTGTAACAACAAAATTACTACACTCGAACTACCAATACAAAGATGATTTTAAAGGTGGGGAAAATCTTACATGGATGCTATGCCGGACTCCTACCGACTAGAAACCACACGTTTCCTGCCTAGCCTACAATTGGGAGCCCCGGGAGGAGGAAGACCCCAGGATTTCCAACGCCCTGCTCGGTGGCAAGCGGTGCGAGGGTAAAACGAGGCCGTGGGCATCATATCAAACAATTCCTCAGAGCACAAACCATTGTACAGGCGTAGGCGGTAGAACACGCTTATAGAGGCTGGAGTCATTGTCTCTCCTATCGCGAGGAAGTTCCATACGGCTTGCAAGTAGAGAATCGTTGCGAACTTTCATTGCTCGTTTTTGAACCGAGTTGAAGGCCCAAAGTTTGTATCCCGGGTCAATGATTCTATTTCTTGCATGTTATGACGTCATTTTCCTGATGGTAAGCCGATCAGTCCAGAAACTGCGTGTCCCTTTTATAATCTTGCAGACTAAAATTGTGAGCCTAAATACACAGAGATAGACAACTTTTTGGGTCTGTATCAGGCTGCTTTTTTACATCCCTCATTAAACATTGGGCTTCTTAAAATCAATTGGTACGGGAAGTAGCAGTCTTCTAATTAACTGCCAAAAACCAATACACCATGGACCAGGGTGTATCTAAGATCTAAGATCAGGGCCCATCCGTTCTCCAATGATCACAACGAACGATCTTGGACAACACGGTCCTAAGTCCACGTAAATAATGTTTCGTTGCTTGAGCACTTTTGGGTCCCATTCATTGGTAAAAAAAAAAATTACCAAAAACTTGTTCCGCTGTACCTACAAGTACCTTCGGTAGGGCCTTTGGTACTGTGGTAATTCCCTAATGGAGCCGGTTCGGTTATTTGTTAAAACTGGTATATGTTGAGCTTTTCCCTATATTTTGATGTAATGTTTTTTCCTTGTATGACTCGCACTTCGCATTAAGCTATACTTTGTGTGCGATAAATAGTTGCTTACAAAATATTTACTGACCTTCAACTATTATATTATTCGTCTGATCAAAGGGTCATCAGGTCTGCGGGATCCTGGAGCTCTAGAGAGTATTTTGTGATCTTTGTCATCTACCAAGGCTTTTTTTTTGTTTAACGTGAGGGAAAATCCTCATGGATGTTATGCCGGACTCCTACCGACTAAAAAACCTCACGTAACGCCCAACAGCCTATGGTTGTGAGCCCCGGGTAAACCCTCGGAAGGATGTCCCGGGACTCATCTACCAAGGCTTAAGATCAAGTGGTGAATATACAGAGTAAACAGTCAATATCCGATGTCCCAAACATCGGATATTGGCTGATGACTTTAGAGGTTCAGGTAGTCAAACTTCCAAAAATGACATAAATACATACAACCACGTCTTCTTGCCGAAGTGATAGACAGGGGAATATTATACGTCCGCATATCTGTTTTGTCCCTCGTAATAAATAAATAAATAAATATTTACGGACATTTCAGACAACGCTATCTGATCCCAAAGTAAGCTAGGAATAACCTGCTTGTGTTATGGGTATCAGACCACGGATATTAATACTTATATACTTTTTTTTTAATAGGTACATACTTATCACACATAGAAACACCCAGACTCTTGAGACAAACATTATGGGTAACCCTAGACCAACGAGACAGTCTGAGAATGGTGGTAATTGCAGTATTAAAAAAAATGAACATGCGCAGGTTGTGTAGTACTCGTACCTAGTTGATAACTTTTGTTCTTATGTAACGCTACAATAGAAAAATGCTCATTTTTTAACGTAAGGAAAATCCTATAGGGATGCTATGCTGCACTCCTGCCAACTAAAAACCACACGTATCCTGGACTGGACATCGTACAATATGTAGATACTAGATAAAACCTGCAGATAGATCCGCTCAGCCGTTAGACCTTTTTTTTTTTTTTATACTACTTAGGTTGCAGACAAGCTTACGGCCCACCGGAAGGTTGGTAACCGTAGCCTATAGACGTTTGCAACACCAGAGGCGCTACACACGCGCTGCCGACCCGGGCGCAGGTTGTGACGACCCACAGTTGAAATGTTTCAAGCCGCCCGTAAGGCCTTCAACTTGGCTTAACGACTGTCATTTTACCGACAACCGGGACCAACGTGCCTTCCGAAGCACGGAAACGCTCGTAAATAAATGTCACAAAGTGGTCCACGTGGTAGTCACCCATCCGTGTCCGGCCATAGTAAATGTTGCTTACTGCAGTGATCGTTTACAGAACACTGAGTCCGCGGGGCCACGAGCGCTTCAAAAGACCTCGATTGAGTAACAAACATCCAAGATCCAATCATTGTTCTCAAACTTTCACTTTAAGGTAAAATATTTTTTTTGTACGTGAGGAAAAATCTATGTTATCCTATGCTATGCCTACGGTTGGGAGCCCCGGGTAAGTCATCGGAAGGATACCCCAGGACTCCCAACAGACCAACGGCTACCACTGCAGCCTTACCTAGGGGGTAAGTAAATTATTAGTAGGATAATGTCTACAAAACTACGCTGCTATTATGAAGAGCTTGGCAAATATAGAAATAAATTGTACTGTAACCATAGACAATTGATGTGTTTATCGGTGATTGATCTTACAATTAAGTAGGTATATTGATTGTTATTTTGCACAAAAGTGATAGGTGGGTTTTTTCTTTCAAGATTTTTTTTTAAATATTGTGGACAATTGAATTGAATTTGCCGAAATAAAAGTCATTTTCTTTTCATCTTCCATCTGAAGAGTGAGCTGGGACTTAGTTTCAATCAATCGTTTGTACTCCCAACGATTTTTCCCAAACTAAGCGATTCAAGAAATCGTTTCTCTCTCAAACCATTGTGAAACTTGGAACGACATAATATATGTATGTGTTTACCTTCAATTACATCCAGGGCCGTCTTTATCCTATTGGAGGCCCTGGGCATATTAGGATAATGGGGCCCTATGACTTTGACAGGACACTATTTTCATAGAATATACAAAGAAAGTAGATAAACCATGTTAAACATTTATTTTTATTAACAACTAGCGGTTCCCTGCCACGCTTTGCTGTGTCTTTTTTTGTGGTCGTTTCATGTACCTATGAGAAATGAGTAACACACCAAAGGATGGGTACCTACATTTCAAAAAAGTTTAATGTTGAGCCGCAACCCAAAATTATAAATCTTTCAGAAAATCCAATTGAGAACCGAATCAAAAGCAGCATCACTTGAAAAAAAAAATCTATTCTGTGATCAATGTTCAGTTTTTAAAACATCGTGCGCACGCTTCGAAAAAACAAATTCACTCTGCTAATACTTTGCTACCGCGCTAAAACTCTAACTTTAAAAAAAACATGCAAAACATACCTATCTGACCTCTTTTTAAGGTAGGTACTCTCTTTTTTTATTCTGAATGCAAGGAGGCCGCTATCAAACTTCTCTTAAAGTGCGAGGCCGCATTTGCGTTATTCCGCGGCGGTTTCTAACCTCAAAATGTCATCAAACTGTCAAAATCAATGAAATCAAGTCAATGTTTTGACATTTTGAGGTTAGAAACCGCCGCGATAACCGCAAGTGCGGCCTCGCCCAAAAATCAGCAATCTGGTTGGTACCTTCTAAATAGGTTGTTTATAATATTTTGATCTGAAGCTGGCAGAATATAATTTAAAAAAAAACGACAAGCGCCATCTATTGGTACAATAGATGGCGCTTTTCGTTACAACTTTTTACAGCTGTTTTATTCATATTGCTATTATGATAAAAGTGTATAAAGTAGCCTAAAACCATCTCTGAATCCTGTTATATAACGTGTCCAATTTTGAGCTCAATAGATTCCGTAAATTTGGAGTTTTTAAAGATTAGGTACGTATAAGCACACAACATTTTTACATATATATAGACGAGAAGAAGAAGATGATGACATGAAACGAATAGAGTAATAGTACTTACACAAAAGTAGTTTGTTTTTGCATTTACAAGTTAGTACTTAAAATCTATGTTAATTAAAGAGGAACCCTTCTAGATTTCTGATTGGCAAAATCATTAATCATTTCTTCAAAATCTATGCTTTTTAACCTTAGATCATCTAACCACAGGATGCGCCTTACTTAAGCATTCCTTTCTGCCAAGCCAATAGACCATTTGGTCTATTGGCTTTATAAAAAGCACTGTACATCAGTACATCATTTTATATGATTAAACTATACGCGTTTGTCGATTAATACATTTTTAAAATATATAATGAAATTTTATGTGTTTGTGTTTCCCCCTTCACCCGCTATGACTAGCAGAATATTTTTGTATGCGGTGGTTCACAAAAGGCTAGTCCCGTGATATATGGTCTAAGTTTTAACACATCCGATTCTATGGACATCAGTGATAAACTGGTTAATCTTTCTTAAAGAATTGTGCTTCTCAATTCACTTTTAATTCTTTTTAATTTGGAGAAGGAGCGTTCCCCACTGCAATTCGTTACCATCATGCTTAAACAGATTCTTAATGCGATTTCTACATTTGGAAAAGTATCTTCAATTTGGTTTTCTTTTAAAAGTTGATATATTTTTACTATACAATTCTTATTTTGACTGTCAACATTTTTCAAGTATTCTCTTAAATGCAAACATTCTACTTCTAACTCTTTCTCATTTACATCTTCGTAATAAAATTTAGCAAATTCTTTGCAACTTTGCCTCAACTCTTCAGAATTCAGAGTTTTCAAGCGAAAAAATAAATCGAAACGTTTACTGATGGTCTTATATGAACTTAATCGCTGTTTTAAATGAACGCTGAGGGTATCAATTATGGGAAGAAAGGTTTCTATTTTAAATTTCTCTCTTCCATTAAGTTGAACTGACGGCGCAGAGCCATCAAAAAAACTCTGGCGAGAACTTCTGCGTTTTATTCTTTCAGATAGGTCCTTGTAGTCAGATTCCGGGTTTCTTTCTTTGGCAGACGATTCAAAGTCATCAAATTTATCCCTGTGGTTAATAATAAAATCATCAAGAGAAGTAAACATATCAGTTGCACTGTCTAGTGTTATTCCCTCTTTCAGAAAGATAATTACTTATTTTGTCTATTCTTTTCAATATACAGTTCCAAATTTCCGTTAGTATAATATATTCTAGTTTATTGCACAGACTTAGCCGTACGCCTAGGGACTAGGGTCTTTGTATTTGGTCTGAGGGGGCCCTTTCGATCGCGGGGCCCTGGGCAAGTGCCCATAGTGCCCAGTGGAAAAGACGGCCCTGATTACATCCCCAGGTTCTTCAAGAGAAGCGTGAAGAGTCACATCATAGAGGTGCCAACTTGAGGGCCACTGTCTATAAATCAAGATAATCCTTCTACAATATTAGGGAATCAGAAGTGAAAGAAAGCTGATCCTATTTTTATTAATATACCTAGATGAATTGATTACAATTGAAATTATAGTCTTTCGGACAGAGAGAGTAGCCCCAATCGCTGGATGTCTTTATCGAATAGCATGATTTTGTAGGTTTGCAATTTCAATTTCACTTTTCCAAAATCATACGAGTGAAGGCGCTTTGGATAACTAAGTTACTAGAAAGATTTGTTGATTAAAAGGAATTCCCTCGTAAATCTTAAAACTATCAGGGGTTTTTCTTTAGATATCAAGATTAATATAAAGATAATGTTTTCATTCATTTTGACTCCAATGATAACATTATAAGTAGTATGTAATTTTAGGTTCCTTTCGAGGAGATTACATACATACGGTCGGTCTGCCTCTGTGGCGCAGTCGGTAGTGACACCGCCTGCGGTGCTGGAGGTCGTGGGTTCGACTCCCACCGGAGACAAATTTTTGTGTGACCCATAAATGTTTGCCTCAAGAGACTGGGTGTTTCTATGTATAATATGTATGTATTTAAAAGTATATAAGTATTAATATCCGCGGTCTGATACCCATAACACAAGCAGGTTATTCCTAGCTTACTTTGGGATCAGATAGCGTTGTGTGAAATGTCCGTGAATATTTAATTTATTTATTTAATATTCAAAAACATATTTTCACACCTCTAACTCCGAAGGAGTAGGCAGAGGCATATTATATTGGGTGACCACATTTCATCGTTTTATGTCCAACGTAATGGTGGTAAGCCGTATTGTCGTTTTGGAATGGAGAGGCGCAGGTCGTGACTGCCAGCTGTTGAAAGTTGACAGACAGACAGACAGACCGACAGACGGACAGCGAAGTCTCATGAATAGGGTCCCGATTTTACCCTTCAGGTTCAACCCTGAAAATGAAATTAGGAGAGGCCTACGTCATAATAAAACACTATTACCTTTTAACTATGCCTACTTTCAACATTGGACTGATAGCAAAGTAGATTAGCTGATTTGATTGAAGTGGATGAAATACAAAAATGGTTTACGATTGTACTCATAAAAACTCATGACGAAAATATGACGACACTAGCGAACATCACGTGGTTTCACTCGTGTATATATGGGAATAGAATATAGCAGGGCTTCCCAAACATTTTTGGTTGGCGACGCCCTTGGGACTTAGCAATTTTTAGGCCCCCGTCAATGGCAAAGAAGTTTTACTTCAATCGCGTAAATTTTACACGCACACACTTTTTCTTTTCTTTTTTTTTGTTTGTTGGTTGGCGATGTCGCTGGACATTATGAACGCTTTCAACACCATCCCCTGGTACAGACCATCACCGAGGCGCTGAGGTACCACAGCGTTAGGTGGTATTCCGCGGTCGACGTACGCCGCGCCGCCAGACGACTGGCTAGGCTGCGCTCTTCTTTTTTTTTTTTAAACTACTTAGGTGGCAGACAAGCTTACGGCCCACCGGAAGGTTGGTAACCGTAGCCTATAGACGTTTGCAACACCAGAGGCGCTACACACGCGCTGCCGACCCGGGCGCAGGTTGTGACGACCCACAGTTGAAATTTTTCAAGCCGCCGCAAGGCCTTCAACTTGGCTTAACGACTGTCATTTTACTGACAACCAAGACCAACGGCTTATCGTGCCTTCCGAAGCACGGAAACGCTCGTAAATAAATGTCACAAAGTGGTCCACGTGGTGGTCACCCATCCATATCCGGCCATAGTAAATGTTGCTTACTGCAGTGATCGTTTACAGAACACTGAGTACGCGGGGCCACGAGCGCTTCAAAATCGCGCTCAAAAAAGCGCTCTAATCTAAGGGAGTCCAAGAAGTTCGTGTCGCCGCCTCTACGACGATATAATTCGCTCCAAGGAGCTCTACGCAGTGGAGTTCCAGTTTAAAAATAAAAAAAGCAATGAAGAACAGTAGCTGTTACTCCTTTTTCTGTCTTGAAAGGTTTGTGAACCCGACATTGCTCAGATTATCTGAAAAAAAAATTACAATCAATCGACTCGCTCGCAACGCCCCAAGGACTACGGCGCGACGCCCCAGGGCGTTGCAACGCACAGTTTGGGAAGCCCTGGAATATAGCCTATGTTACTCAGAGTGAATGTAGCTTATCTACAATGATAGAATTTTTCAAATTGGTTCAGTAGTTTCGGAGCCTATTCAATGCAAACATACAAACAATCAAATCTTTTCTATTTCCATTATTTGTATAAATATAGATAGGTACATTACGTCGTCAATCTGGTCACATGTTTTCAAAACGTGGAAGTATTTTAAAAGCTATTTTCTTGGATCTAGTCTGTAGTTAAATATTACAATGTACTACAATTTATTATGATGAATCGTATAGTTCTGATGTGTAATCGTCAAGAGAATTACAATTTAACGCATTATTTTTCAGTAGATAATAATCTACAACACGCAACTACATCGGGTAAGAGTACAAAATACCGTACAAGAAAAGAGTACAAAAAGAGTTACGCCACCCCAATACATCCTGAGGGTGTCATAAGAGGCGAATAGGGGAACACTTTCGCAAAAAGATACAGTTCGTAGAGAAGGAAAACTCGAAATAAAACCCGGTTGTCAGTAAATTGACAATCGTTAAGGCAAGTTGAAAGCCTCATGGGTGGCTTGAAAATTTTCAATTTCAACACGGCAATAGGCTCACCACCCACGTGGTACATAAAACTATAAGGTGAAATGTGGGCGTATACTATGCCTCTGCCTACTCCTTCGGGGATAAAGGCGTGACTATATGTATGTATAATAATCTATCGAAACGAATGATTACAATAAATAATACTATACTGCATCAAGAAATCGACAGCCGCTGCCTCAGAGAACTCGCTTCGCTCGTTCGCCATCGCGCGATGTCACTGCTCCAACTTAACCATAGTAATAAAATGGCTTACTACTTCTCGTCGATTTAAAATTACATTCTAGCTGTATTTACAAACTACACGGCGCACTGCAACTGCCTACAACAAAGAGTCCTGGGCAAGACCGAGAGTCCCGGTCAAGTGAGTACCTGCCTACTATAAAAAAAGATGTATTAGGAATGGATACTGTGTGATTTTCTATGGGCACGATCTATTTTCAGTTCTGTAAAATCCTGCCGTTGAATAACTTAATAATTTAGAAGACAACTGAAAAGCAAAAAACTAGCTCTAAGTACCTACATTTCTTTTGTGACTTCTTTAGCTACTTACTGCAGACGGGAACAAGCTATGTCAAGCGAGTGGTGGTTTACAAAATAGCTAAATGTTCTCGTCAAAGTCTACTGGTTAGGTTCTTTCTTCGCACCGCTCGCCACATACAGAATGTTCATCCTCACACTTTGCGTCCGGAAGCACGGTTAGATCCGATAGGGGCTTTCTTCCGCGCACGCTTAGGTTGTGGCATGACCTCCCTGCCTAGGTTTTCCCAAACGCCTACAGCATGTATGGGGTTCTTCAAAAGGGGTCTTAGAAGGTTTTTACAGGGTCGGCAGCACGAGAGTGTAGCGCCTCCGGTTATGCAAACGTCTATAGGCTGCGGTGATCAGCAGCAGTACGTCTGGTGGGCCGTATACTTGTCTGCCACCTTAGTGGTAAAAAAGTACTTCAATTGCACTACTGGCACAGATTACTAAATAGTTACCACGTAGAAAAAAAAGGGTAGAATATATTATATAATCTGTGCTAAGGGGTCCAACCTTAGATCATCTAACCACAGGATGCGCCTTACTTAAGCATTCCTTTCAAGCCAATAGACCATTTTTATAAAAAGCACTGTACATCAGTACATCATTTTATATGATTAAACTAGTACATTTCATTGTAGTTGACTGTACAATAAAAATTAACACACAACAGCTATTACGCGTTTGTCGATTAGTACATTTTTAATCTATAGATACTAATATTATAAAGAAGTAAAGTTTGTGTGTTTGTTAAATTGTAAGGGGTAATCTCGGGATCTACTGAACCGATTTTAAAAATTCTTTCACCAATAGAAAGCTACGTTATTGTGGAGTGTCATAGGCTGTAAAGCATCACGCTCCAACGAATAGGAGCGGAGCAGTAATAGGAAATGTTTCAAAAACGGGGGAAAGTTATTCCTTTTGTCTCACGTAGTATTGAATATTAATGACGAGACGCTACGGGAGTAAGCGCAACGCGACGGGAGTAAATGCGACGGGAACAGGTAATACTCTCTCTTATGTGGCGCAAACGAAGTTGCGCGGGTCAGCTAGTATATAATAATATAATGAAATTTAAATGTGTTTGTGTTTCCCCCTTCACCCGCTATGACTAGCAGAATATTTTTGTATGCGGTGGTTCACAAAAGGCTAGTCCCGTGATATATGGTCTAATCTAAGGGGTCCAACAGACATCAACCTAAAAGCAGCCATAGAGTTCATTTTACAAAGCGCAATATAATAGTAAGATCATTACCTACCTAAACGCACAGAGTAAAAAATGGTTTTCACTTCGAACATTGTAGGGACTATTTACTTAAATCAAAAAGGGATGCCGTGGAACTGCCGGGAGCCCTAGGACATCCTTACGAGGGCTCCCGGGACTCTCGGCCGTAGACAGTTGTAAGGCATCGTGTGGTTTTAGTCGCTAGGAGTCCGGCATAGCAGCCATGGAGGATTTTCACAGGTGAAAAAAAGGGATTGGGGATTTGAGTGTGATTTTAAAGGTACCGGACTGTGTTAAGGGAAAATCCTTAATGGATGCTATGCCGGACTCCTACCGACTAAAAACCTCAGGTAACGCCCGTCAGCCTATCGTTGGGAGACCCGGGTAAGCCCTCGGAAGGATGTCCCAGGACTCCCAACTGTTTCTTTACACTTAAACTTAAATATCTCGTTGATCAATCTTCAAAAATATCGTATCACATTCTTTCCTATGGGGGTTCTAATTTAATTTACAATAAATAACTTTTACTTCAGTTTAAAAATAATTTATTGATCCTCTCGTACAAAATAGCACGGAAATGTCAAATAAATACACAACTGTCCATTAAAATAACTTAAATCTTACTTTAATTTATATTATTTGTTACAATAGTATTTTTACGACTAGACCATTCCAATAACTTCATCATTGTACCTACTTACCACTTAGTTTAAAATTTTGAATGATCTGTTTAAAATTTATAATCTTTTTATCTTCTCAATTTATTAGACTTTTCGAAATAACTACACATGCGCACCAAGTTGAGACATGCTTAGAAAGAGGTTCTTTCAGATATGCCTCAACTTATCGCCCACGTGTTATATACTCATTATCATTCGAACGCATGTCCCGGCAGCTTCATTTTAGTATATTTAGATGTCAATAAATAATGTTTCTTTCTTAAAATTACTCAATAAAAATATTTTGGTTAGATTTAGGCACAGTGTATATGTTTATTTATTTTTTATTAAGTTTATTTCTATATTATCAAGTGACTAGTGCTCGATTGTGCCTAGGTACTTAATATTATTATTATTACTAAATAAATATAATCTTCGTAGACATTTTTATAATAAAATGCTTAAGTAATTTAAAGTAATAACAAACTTTATGCTTTACATAAAGATTGGGAAAACATATTCTTTTTGTGAGAGCTTACCATCATTTTCAATAGATTAGTTAATTTCAGTAGAATTATAATATTCTACAGAAGTCTTAAAATTTATATAAAATATTAATAAATAACTAAAACTTAATGAAAAACGGAAACTATAACAAAACTATAAAATTATCGTAAACTTAATTTTCAACGTGAAATAATAAAACCTTAAAAATCTGTATAGCCGCCAGCGACATCTAGTACAACCGGCCGGTAATAGTCCTTCATTTCGCCCCAACCACGCGGCGCTACATTGAAATTAGGCCCACATACAAGAGGTAAACGCGGGCTTTTCGGTGAAGCATAAACATCATTTAATTTCGTAGCTATTGGTGAAACATCAGCATTTTGTACATTAATAGTCGGTGGGGATACAGGGAAGGGCTCCATTTTGGGTAGATTTGACGTGTGTTTTAGCGCGGATTTTGGATAAGTTTTCTGGTTGCGTACACTAGATGGCGGGCGGTACGGCGTGTCGTGGTTTGCTACTGGTGTTGGTGTGGAGCACGCGTTTGATGTGTTTCGACCTGAAACAGAATAATTATAAAACTGTTGTAGAATCAGATACAAATTTAGATAGGTAACTAAATATATTCCATTTACAGTTAATTACTTAATTGGCAACAAGACGTCGGGAGTTTCAATTAAATCTCAATTTTTTGTCTTCTTGGGCTTTTACAGTTTAAGAATCTTGCCATCTTTTAAATATTCTTATAGGAAGTAGCGTATTCATATCCATATTTGGTCAAAGTTCTACTCCAGTACAGTGGTGAAAACGTAACAGGCACTATTTTTGTGTCTGGCCCGTATTTGGGCACAAATCATGCCAACAGCGACGTTGTCGAACATGATATTCAAGATTCTACTATTATTACTCATTTACACACGAAAATACTCTACTGCTAGTATCTTTCTCCGTTCTTGCTAGAATCCCCATTAGGAAAATGTCTTTATAAACACAAATAGTTGGTAGATTGAGAGAGAAAGACAGGCAAAAGCCATTTTGTCCATTATCAAACAATGAAATTTATTTCAACCAATGGGGCGCATATTCCGATTCCGAATCCATTACATAGACAGGTATGACCTAAATTATGAAAACGAAATAACATCTCACTAAAAATAAATCTAGTAACATAAGTTTGAGTACGATAATAATTTTATTGCTGGCTACCAACCAATTCGTCAATACCAGCTGTAGCTATTAATTAGTTTACGAGTTGTTCTCAATTAAATAACTGAGATATCGTGTTATCTCCGAGAATAAATCGTACTGGATGGGTGCCCAACCGAGGCACGCCTTATACGCAAGCATACCGTGAATCTTTTAACAGTCTCATGTTATTTACTTCGATAGAAATAGTATACCTATATCTTTACTACTTATATGTTTTTGAGCAAAATAGTAAGCCGCACTAATTAAACGTTCGCGTTCTAACTATCACTGTGTAAAGCAATTTAAAGATACGGCTGGTTTGAGATGGGTGACTGCTTTGAGGCATTTTCAAGGTTTGCCGTTTGGACCGACTGGAAGCCACAACCTGATTCTATTCCTCTTCAACTTATTACGTGGGACAAATAAAAATGTGGGCTCGCTCGTGAATAAAAATCACAAAGTGCTCACGTGGTCCCGAGGGTGACGTAAGAGGCGACTAACGGAACACTGTCGCAATAAGATCCAATGCGTAGATAAGGAAAACTCGAAACGAATCCAGGTTGTTAGTAAAATGACCATCTTTAAGTCAAGTTGAAGGACTTTTTTTGTGTAACGTCAGGGAAAATCCTTCATGGATGCTATGCCGGACCCCTACCGACTAAAAAAATCCTCACGTAACGCCCAACAGCCTACGGTCGGGAGCCCCGGGTAAGCTCTCGGAAGGATGTTCCAGGACTCCCAACAGACCTAAGGCTAACCGCATGACTCTGCCTATCCCTTCGGGGATAAAGGCGTGACTATATGTATGTATGTATGTCACGTGGTGGTCACCCATTCATAACCGGCCATAGTAAATTTTGCTTACTGCAGTGATGGGTCGGCAGCGCAAGCTTAGCACCTCGCTCAGGTTTTGCAAATGTCCATACAGTGCGGTGACGACTTTCCATTAGGTGGCCCGTAAACTTGGCTGTCGTTTTAGCATGTAGTTAAAAAAAAATAGGCCTGAGTTAAGAGCTTAAGGACTAAATCTCAGTAGGTCTAGTTCTTATTTGACCTATATAGTTCTTGGCCTACATCGCAGTAGGTCTAATTAGCGTTATGCCTCCTTCTTTTGACTAGTCATAACGCGAGTTAGGCGTACTGCGAAATAGGCTTACCGAACGCAAAGGGTAAGTGTAAAAGTAACTTATTTCCATTCTCACCTCTCCCTTCATGCACCCATTTGACAGATCTCTTCTTCCTATTGACATACATGCTCTGTCCTCTGCTCATGTGGTTGCTGGAGTCGCTCAGAGACTTGGAGATCGACCTGGCGAGGTCCATCTGCTCCTTCACCGTTGGATGTACGCCTGGCACGTAGAAGGCTGATGATGCGAACGTTTTCTCTGGAATTTAGAGAATTTATATTAGCGCCATCTGTTAATGGTGGTCCTTCATTATATTCAGATACTGCCTCTATCCAGAGTTATACTCTATCTCTCTCAGAATACTACCTACTACCACACACAGATAAGAGTAGATACTATAATGCCACAGAAAACAAATCATGTAGATATCTATTATGTTACTAATTACAAACGCTATGTTCGCGAAACGCCTACGAGTTTTACCATAGCAAGTCTAGGATTCGCAGGACATCGCGCGCAATTAGCTAGTAGTTAATTATAACCTTATACCTACACCTTTTTTCATTGTAAGTCAAAGGCACAGTACACGTCTTCATATCGTCAATTTGTCGTTTTAATTAAACCTGCTGAAAACCCCAACATGGTCCTGGATCGTACCGGATATATAAGAACTACGTACAATTGATATTATCAGAAGTTCAAAAAGGAATAATTATGGAAAAATAAGGATTTAACCTCGACACAGTACATCGGGTCAGAAGACAATCATTGGTGTGATGTGGTCAGAGAATAAAAAACTTTAAGTGCTTATTTAGATAATATTGTTTTCCACTCAACACTCAGGTAATATTTAGGTACAAATTGGCGAAATTAATTAAGGTCAGTATTTTTGTCCAATTTTATTCTATTTAACCTGAAACTGAATATTTGGTTCAGATTAGGTACTTAGTGGTATACGAGCTTATAAGTTTATATAATTTAGTACAAATCTCCTTAACTTTCAAGGAATTGTATTTGTTAACTAAATTCACTCGTTTAAACCATCTTTAGTTGGCATTTTTAGCCATCATTAGAATAATATAATAGACAAGTAATTTCATTGAAATACGACTTAATTATATAATTATTAGTAATTCAGATATATACACTGTGTTAGTTTGTGATTAAAAGTAATTTTCTTATTATTTAAATTGTAATTTAATGAGTAGAAAAGTGCTTAGGCTAAGTAAAGAAAGTTTATAACTTTATAGCTACCTACCTACCTATTATAAACCTTGTATTGTATAACGTTACAGGTTGATTTATCGCTTATCTCCCAAATGGCCGATGAAAAGGAGTTGATTAAAAGACGAGGAAGTTATAAGGGACGTGTAACAGCATTCAGTACTTATATAAATGGACTGGTCGTTTCTTCATTGACTCCCACTGACATCACCGAGTTGCAACTTCGAATCGGTAGGCTTAAAACTATCTTTGAGCAGTATGATGAGGTTCAATTACAAATTGAGTTGGCTTCAGAGTCTTTCAATGATCAGGTAAGCGAGAGAAACGACTTTGAATCTAATTATTATAGGTTACTTTCAAGGGCTCAGAGTATTGTTGATGAATATTCTGGTGATAAGGATAAAAATAGTGTAAGTAGCTGTAACAGCAAGCACAGACTTGTCAAATTACCTACCATTCATTTACCTAAGTTTAGTGGTAAGTATGAGAACTGGTTGGAGTTCCGAGACACTTTTACTAGCCTTATAAACTCTAATAGCGAAATAGATGAAATAAATAAGTTTCACTATTTAAGAGCTTCATTAGAAGGGACTGCTGCATTGGTCATACAATCTATAGAATTTACAGGCAAGAACTATGAAGTGGCTTGGAATTTACTCTGTGATAGATTCGATAACAAGCGGTTATTGATACACAATCACGTTTCATCACTATTTAATATAGAACAGGTTACAAAGGAATCTTCTATTTGTTTGAAACGAGTAATTGATCACTTAAATAAAAATCTGCGTGCATTAGAGTCTCTGGGGGAACCTGTAACTCACTGGGATACTCTTCTCATTCACATTGTCACTTCCAAGTTAGATACAAAAACCTTTCGTGAGTGGGAACAGCACAAAAGTCAATTGGCTAAAGTTCAAACTATTTCTTTGGATTGTTTTGTCACTTTTCTTCGTAACCGCGCTGATTTTATTGAAACCCTAGAATCTTCACGTCACTCCAATCAGGGCCAATTAAATACGTCCACTAGGCACACTTTATCTGTAAAGCAACCTGTAAAACATAAAACTATGGTTTCCATACAGGACACTGTGAACAATAAGTCTCCTTTAACACAAACTGCAAGGTCATGTCCAATGTGTAAAGGTTATGATCACAGTTTAACTTCATGTCCACAGTTTTTAGCGCTGGATAATGAATCACGGTTGAAGTTATTGCCCACACTTAAGGTATGTTTTAATTGCTTCAGTGAGGAACATTTTGCCAATCGTTGTAAAAAACAAGGGTGTGCGATATGCAAACGTAAACACAATAAAATGGTCCATGTAAACAACCTAAGTTTTAAGCATAGACCGGCTATAAGCAGCGTTCCGATGCAATCTACAGATAATAATGAATCGCAAGTAGCACCTATCGCTGTCGCATCTACCTCTCAGTCAAACTTGACGTTATCTGCGAATGCACCTCAATTGCATTCCGAGAGCTGTGACGTAGCTGCTAACGGCTGTGCGCATGAGTATGTATTGTTATCTACAGCGATGATAAAGGTATACGATATTAATGGGCACGAATACATAGCACGCGCTGTTTTAGACAGTGGTAGTACGTCGTGTTTAATTAGTAAGAAAATGTATTCCAAGTTAAATTTACCCTTTATAAATATAAACAAATCCATTCTAGGTATAAATAACGTAGTATCTCGCATAGAAAAAATGTGTCAGTTAAGTTTCAAATCGTTGAATGAACAGTTTACTCACAGCATTAGATGTTTTGTTCTGCCGTCGTTAACTGATAGTGTTCCGAGCGGTAATATTAAGTTAGCGAGTTTAAATATCCCGTCAGACATTGTTCTAGCGGATCCTAACTTTCACACTCCTGGTGATATAGATTTAATCATTGGCGCAGATATTTTTTGGGACTTATTAGGCTCACAAAAAATTATATTGGGTCACGGTAAGCCAATGTTATTTGAAACCAAATTAGGGTGGTTAGTTTCCGGCCCAATCCACAGTAAATATGTGGCTAAATCATCAAATCGCATGAAATGTAATTTTTCAACGATTGATCCAACTGATCATTCCTGTAATGATGACATACAAAACCAGCTTATGCGTTTTTGGCAGCTTGAAGAAGTGAGCCCTAAGTCATCATCTCATTGGTCTAAGGAAGAACAGTTATGTGAGGATCACTTTGTGAAAAACACTACTCGTCTAGAAGATGGGCGTTTCTGTGTAAGAATACCACTGAAGGAAAATCCTTCAAAGTTAGGCGATTCTTATCAACGGGCTAAACACTGCTTTCTTTCGTTGGAACGTAGGAATAAAGCAAACCCTTCTTTAGATAAAATGTATAAAGATTTTATGTTAGAGTATTTGACCCTCGGTCATATGTCGAAATCATCACATTCAGATACTATCAACTCACATTTTATTCCACATCATGGTGTATTGCGCGAAGACAGCACTACTACCAAGTTGAGAGCGGTATTTAATGCCAGTAGTCGTACTACGACTGGTGTTTCTCTAAACGAGATTCAGATGGTGGGACCAACTATTCAAAATGATCTTCTGTCGCTTCTCATTCGTTTCAGGCAGTATAAGTACGTCTTAACGGCCGACGTTGAGAAGATGTACAGAACCGTAGTTTTGCATCCTGATGACCGATATTTACAAACCATATTATGGCGTTTTGATTCTACTGAACCCATTACACCTTATATTCTAAATACGGTCACATATGGGACTTCTAGTGCTTCCTTCCTTGCAACCAGATGCCTAAAACAAATAGGTCTTGATTGCAAGGACTCAAAAATCGCAGAAATCATCATAAATGATTTTTATGCTGATGACTTCCTGGGAGGCGGTTCCACTGTTCATGAAATCTTAGATATAAAGCAGAAGCTCACTAAAGAGTTAGCCGATGCCTGTATGCCCTTGCGAAAGTGGAGATCAAATAGCTCTCAAGTCATGAGTAATCACGTATCATCGTCGCTTGACTTAAATATCGGTACCTCTGAACCAAGTAAAACTTTGGGCCTAGGTTGGATAGCTGAATTGGATCAATTTCATTTCCCGATCGGTTGCTCGAGTAATGTTATCAATACCAAACGGGGTATCCTTTCAGTTATTTCTCAAATATTCGACCCGTTAGGTTTACTGTCACCGTGCGTGATACGAATGAAGTTAATCTTACAGAGACTATGGTTAGAAAAATTATCGTGGGACGATCAGATATCGTCTGACCTTAGTGAACTTTGGGCTGATATTATTAAGAGTTTACCTGTATTGAAAACAATTCGCATTCCACGTCATGTTATCTGTGACGCTCATAAATCTATTGAATTGCATGTTTTTACTGATGCTTCAGAGCGCGCTTACGGGGCTTGTGTTTATGTACGCAGCATCAGTCATACAGGGACTTGTTTAGTTAGACTGCTTCTTTCGAAGAGTCGCGTAGCTCCCGTGAAACCAACCACAGTGCCGAGGTTAGAATTATGCGGCGCCTTGGTTGGCGTGCGTATTTATGAAAAGGCTCTGAGTTCTCTAAGACATAAAATAGATAACGTAACGTTCTGGACAGACTCAACCATCGTGCTCGGGTGGTTGAAGATGCTGCCAAGTAGGTTACAACCGTTTGTACGCAACCGAGTAGCAGAGATTCTGGAAAAGACTGGTAGTTATACTTGGAGACACATTTCCACTGATAGTAATCCCGCTGATTATCTAACTCGCGGCATTCAGTTTGATCAGATTCACTCTCTAGATATATGGTGGTCGGGTCCCAGTTTTTTGAAACAAGATTCATCTTGTTGGCCTATTCGTCACTGCAAAGAGGAGAAAACGTTACCAGAAATGAGTCATGTTGCGTTACAAACAACTATTTCATCTGTTAATTTTACACAAAATTTAATAAATTTTGACCGTTTCTCCAACTTTACACGCTTAAAGCGATCTGTAGCCTATTTTCTAAGATTTATTAACAAATGCAAGAAAATTCCAGTAAGTGAGTCTTACTTAAGTAGTGATGAAATACAGAACGCGTTGAATTTTATAATTAAACAATCTCAATTTGAGTCTTTTAATGAATATATTTTATTACTTAAAGGACAGGGTTTACCAAAAAAGAGCCCATTAGTTAATTATAGTGTATTTTTAGATGAAAATAATATTATGCGTGTTGGAGGACGCTTAGACAATTCTCCCTTTAGTTATGATAAAAAACACCCTATAATTTTACAGTCCACTCATCGATTTACTAAACTATTATTTACATTTGAACATTTAAATTTAATGCATGCAGGTCCGCAGTTACTTTTGGCTTCTATTAGAGAGAGGTATTGGCCTTTAGGAGGTCGTAATTTAGCCAAAGCCTGTTTCCACCAGTGTGTTCGGTGCAGGCGCCTTATGGGGCAAGTAGTTGCACCACTTATGGGAAATCTACCGCAACCCCGTGTCACACCGGGTGGCTTTCCCTTTGATAATGTAGGTGTAGATTATGCAGGCCCTATGCTTGCTATCAGTAGACAGGGACGAGGATCTCGTACCGTTAAAGTTTATATTGCCATATTCATTTGTTTCGCTACTAAGGCTATTCATTTAGAATTGGTTGGTGATTTGACGAGTCAAAGCTATCTGTCAGCCTTGCGTCGTTTCATATCACGACGAGGTAAACCACAGAATATTTATTCAGACAATGGCACGGCCTTTGTAGGTGCTTATAACGACTTGTCGAAATTTTTGTCTTCTCATTGCAACTCTTTAGGTGAAAGTGTAGCCAATGAGGGGATACGCTTTCATTTTATTCCCGGATTTAGTCCACATATGGGTGGCCTTTGGGAGGCAGGCTTGAAATCAACTAAAGGGCATTTAGTAAGAGTGTTGGGTAATAGTCATCTTACTTATGAGGAACTGAATACCACCTTAGTTCAAATTGAAGCAATTTTGAACTCTCGACCACTCACTCCAATTTCAGCAGACCCAGAAGATTTGAACCCCCTTACACCTGGACATTTTTTAATTGGGCGACCATTAAGTGCGCTACCTGATAGAACCTATCAAGATTGCTCCTTCAATCATTTGTCACGCTTTCAACGCATCCAGCAACTCCGAGAGCATTTTTGGAACCGATGGAGTAAAGAATATGTTGTTGAATTACAACAAAGGACCAAGTGGAGGGATAATAACAATCCCTTGAAGCTGGATTCCCTCGTTGTCTTAAAGGATGACAATCTGCCACCCTTGAAGTGGCGCTTAGGACGCATTGTTGCCGTTCATCCAGGAGCAGATCATATCAATCGAGTAGCCGACATTAAAACGAGCACTGGCGTTGTGAGAAGATCCTTCAGTAAGATTTGCCCTCTGCCAGAAGTTTCTCCTTAGGGGTGAAAGGCAAGCTTTCACCGCCCGGGGGCATGTTCGCGAAACGCCTACGAGTTTTACCATAGCAAGTCTAGGATTCGCAGGACATCGCGCGCAATTAGCTAGTAGTTAATTATAACCTTATACCTACACCTTTTTTCATTGTAAGTCAAAGGCACAGTACACGTCTTCATATCGTCAATTTGTCGTTTTAATTAAACCTGCTGAAAACCCCAACACGCTATGTACTGTCATTATGACGAGACGGTTTATTACATAGAATATATTAGGTATATTATCTGTGCTATTACAGATATTTAGTGGAACTGAACCGTAATCTACAAGAATCTAAGTACTTTCTTTTTTAACGACGCGACGCCCTTACCCTTACACTCTTAACTTAACCCGCTTTTTTTTTACGGAACAACTAGGTTCTTAAGCCAAATTGTGTAGGTACCTAGAACCAGAGCCACAGCTCATGAAGAAAATAGAACCGTTAAGAATCGCCGGTTCTACACTAGCCTCTTCTAAAATGTGTTTTTTCGCAATAAATTAAATAAATATTTGTGAACATTCTCACACAATAAGTAGGTATAAGCTTGTGCTATAGGATCTAGATGACTGATAGACAAACTCCGAAACAAACATTTGTGGAGCACACAAATATTTGGACCGACCCGGGAATCGAATTCGGGTCCCCAGAAATGTGTCTTTTCGCAATGGGATAACATCATACGCAAGTAAAAACTTAAGACTCTTAATAAAGTCCAATTTTTAATTAGACGAAGTAAATTGACAGCAACTAATGTCACTTCGTCATAGAAACCATAGATTTAGAATGTACGTATCGAAAAATTCTAAATCTATGATAGAAACCAATAGAATCTAAGCAACATTGTATGAAGAAGTGACATTAGTTGCTGTCAATTTACTTCGTCTAATTAAAAATTCGACTTTACATTGCTACAACCAAAAACACCCCTTAGCTATTCGCAAATATTTTTAGCAGCTTCATTAAATTGTACAGTTAAAGTAAGCTTATTTATTTTTAAGACAACGGTATAACGTCCATTATAATGGATTAGTTTATACAATTGCGGTACTTCATCATGGACTGATTCTCTCAGTTCATAAATAATTTAATTATTATTGCAATGACCTTCCTGATTACATAAATTATCTTCCTCTTGAAGCAACGATAATATAATAATAAACTCGGATCGGAATTGAAAGTAAGCCATAACGATTTACTAGGGTCGTATTGGATTCACTGCCGGTTAGAATTTCTAAGCCGGAAATGTTGAAGTCTTTGATTCAAAACAGCTTGCCGAGTAGAATCGGGCAGGTTTGGTCAGTTTGTGAGAAATTTGCGACCACAGTACGTATACCCTACTAATATTATAAATGCGAAAGTTTGTGAAGATGTTTGGATGTTTGTTACTCAATCACGCTCTAACGGCTGAATGGATCTGGCTGAAATTTGGAACAGGGATAGAGTATAGTCCGGAATAACACATAGGCTACTTTTTATCCCGGGAAAATGTTCCCACGGGAAGCAGGAACGGGAACCAAATTTCACGCGGGCGAAGCCGCGCGCATCCGCTAGTTACAACTATAACTGAATTTAAAGCCTTTAACTGCAAACAAAGTGCCTACCATGGAAAGATTTTTGCATGATAAGAAACGATTAAAAATATTATTATATTATAACTAGCGGACGTCACGCGGTTTACCCGCGTAGTTCCCGTGTGCATAAAATATGTTGTGTAGCCTATGTTCACCGCAAAGAGTGTAGCTTCCCAACAGTGAAAGAATTTTTCAAATCGGTCCAGTAGTTCCGGAGCCTATTCGTTACAAACAAACAAACATAAAAACAAAGAAACAAATCTTTCCTCTTTATAATATTAGTATAGATATAGTATAGATTACTAGCTGTAATCGCAACAGGCCTGAGGACGTGAGGGGGGCTGCTCACAGAAGCAGGTCCAGGACGACAGCGTGACGTGATAGTTTCAACCAAGCCACGCGCCCCCAGAAGCGGAATAACACCCGAACAACCCCCCCAAAGACGCGGGATAGCACCCGAACCCCCTAGGTGAGGGCGCAAGTCAAGGTTTGTTAGGAATCCTAAGGATATACTCCCGAGGGCTTACCCGGGGCTCCCAACCGTAGGCAGTTGGTAGGTAACGTGTTGGTTTTTAGTCGTCATGACGGACCATACGTAAAAAAAAAGGTTGACTTTTGGCCAACCGGGAGTGCCCTTGCATCTGCACCGTTACTTGATCTGGACAATATGTCGTAGCGAGTTCCTGGATCCGTCACACCATTAAGGAATTACGTGTGTAACAAGAATCGGCACCACACACCCACGTTATACTTGATGGGTACGGAATGGGGGTTATATGAATCATAAGAGACAGCTATAAGTTGTTAATGTTGAGACCACGGAAGAATAAATCTGTTCTGTAGTTGAGACCAAGGGAACACTTTCGCAAAACGGTCCATTTCGTAGAGAAGGAACACTCAAAATGAAACCTAATTATCTGTGAAATGACAATCGTTAAGCTAAGTTGAAGGCCTTATAGCTAATCTTTACTCTGAGGCCTTATCATATGAAAGAAATAAAGAAAGTATTCACTACTCGCCTTCGAGATACATTTAACTTATTATGAGAGAGAATTGTTAGGTAAAAATAATATTATCCCTAAAGCGTGCCGAATGGGGCCTGGTTCAGGATGTGCTATACTGGCGCCTAGAGCTGGTTTAAACCAGACCCCTAACGAGCCACGGATGCCAATCTCAATGGCCTTATGACACTTGACGGCTTGAGTCATTTCCACTGCGGGTCGTCACGACCTGCGCCTGTCCATTTCAACAAGGCTCACCACCTATTACGTGGGACATAAACCATAAGGTGAAATGTGGGCGTATACTATGTCTCTGCCTACCCCTTCGGGAATAAAGGCGCGACTATTAAGTATGTGTATGTGTTTGAGACCTTGACGAAAGAAGAGCAAAGTAGGTACTGAGTCGTTTTGCGTCAGTAAAAGCTAAAATTTGCAATAACAAAGGAATATTTACAAAAATCTTTACACAACGAACCAAAAATAGCGTCTGACTATTCATTGGTTATGGCGTAACCAACTCACTGGCTAGAGAAGAGTAGACACATCTTTGCATTGAATTTGGCGCCAAAATAAGTAGCACTAGTTGCACATACCTACTTATACTTTCAATACGTTTTCTTTGAATAAGTACCCATCTACTTCTTTTTTAACGTGAGGGATATCCTACAGGGATGCTATGCCGGACTCCTACAGACTTAAAACCACACGTATCCTACCTAACAGCCTACTGTTAGGAGCCCCGGGTAAGCCCTCGGAAGGATGTTCCCAGGACACTTTGTAGTACTATAAAACTTGAAAAGTTCTGCACTTTAGCTCTTACGTGGAGTATACCCTTGAAAAATATCTCCAGAATTAAAGCAAAAGACTCTAATTGTTATGAAGCGCTCGTAGCCCTGCTGCTGACTCAGTGCACTGCATACGAACTTTTGCAGTCGCCTGGTCCATGGTGATGGGTGACCACTTAGTGACATCTGCAGTAAGTGCCACCACTTTAGGCCTGAAGGACTCATGGATGACTTGAACTGGTTTTCACGAGCTTAACGTATCTTCTGAAGTATGGAAACCCTCGTATTTGGAAATGGTACGAACTTAAACCCATCGCAGAAATAACTGTTTTATAAGATGCTATGATTATTTACAGAACTCTTGAGCTATCGGCGCTACGAGGGAATCATTTACAAAGCTTAAAGGTTAGATCCGATAGGGGCTTTCTCCCGGGCACGCTTAGATTGTGGAATGATCTCCCTGCCTCGTTTTCCCAAACGCCTACAGTATGGGGTTCTTGAAGAGGGGTCTAAGAAGGGTTTTACAGGGTCGGCAGCGCGAGTGTAACGCCTCCGGTGTTGCAAACGTTCATAGGCTGCAGTGACCACCAGTACCTACATGTGGTGGGCCGTTTACTAGTCTGACATCTTAGTGGTATAAAAGAATCTAATTCTATGAAGAGACAATAATCAAAAGCCCTTACCAAACTTGCGATCCTTCTTGATAATATGCTCTTCCGCATCAGCTGCCGGTGTGAAGATCTTGTTCAGGTCCACTTCCTTATCACCAATGATCATCGGCTTATTCTCCATGTCCTCCTGTAATCACCATAGTGATATGTGATTAGATACTGAATGTATGTCAAGACAAAAAGTTTGTTTGTCTGTGTGTTTGGGTGGTTGTTCGTGCTTATCTCAGGAACTAGTTGTCTGATTTGAATAATTAATATTGCATTCGAAGGCCTAGTTATTGGGGAATGTTTTGGGCTATATATCATCATGCTACTATGTAAGGTAGCGGAGTAGTGATTATAAATTGACATTAAAGTGAAATTGGATAAATGAATGAGACTGGTGAACCTACTTATAGCTATAGGTACAGGTTTATGACCCTTTAAAGTCTCATGGGTCTCTACCAACACCACCTGCGAATGGTACACCTGCTTAGTTACACAGCAACTATTTCTGATGATGACGCAAGAATAAGCCACATCATCAGCAATAGATATATACGAGTGGATAATTGCGACTTATTTCAGTACGGTTCTGTAGCTCAGCTGGTCAGAGCATTGCCCTTGGTAGACAAAGGCCACAGGTCAAGTCCCGTCAGAACTAATTTGTCTTTATTTACTAAAAATAAAAACTTTAATATGAAAAGTGAACCCTGGCTCATATGTCGAGCTTTAAATCCTGGATATAATGCGGCTGCCAAAGCCTTGAGTTCAGATAGTTCATTTGAGAGATTGTTTACAAAATTCCTATTACGTGGGTAGGTATTCAAAAACATGAGATGCAGGGTGTTGAATTTTTATTGGCAGGTTTGCAAATGGACATCGTTGAAAAGTTTGAAACATAAAATATGAATCGTCTGACAGTGTGTAGGTAAATTTTCTCAAAATTATTCCTGTCTCAGATTCACGAGACAGTATATACAGGGTGTGGCGTAAATAGTGGTCCAACGTAAAGGGTGTGACATAACAGGTAGTCAACTACAACATACTACAATTTTGTCCGGTTTTGCCCAAGGGTTGCAGAAAAAAAAAAAAAAGAATCGGAAGGACACCGCAGACCCTTAGTGGGACCAAGGTGTTGACCAAAGTCTGTCAGGAATCCTGTAACATCCTTCCGAGTAGTTTTCCGAGGCGCCCGACAATAGACGGATAAAAAGAGACCATGTGGTTATAAACAGTTTGATTCCCTACTATGAAATTAAAATTTCAGTTTGTAATGAAAATGAAATATCCAGCTTTTAAAAAATAATATTTATTAGTGTGATACCATTTCGAAATCGGTATTAGACGGGCATATTTTTGAAATAATGGGTAGCAACAGTGCAGTACATTTTTTTTTTTTAAATGCATTTGTATTTTAGTGATACTTTAAAACTTGAGGTAAAATTGAGATAAATTTATCTTTTTTTTCCAAGTTTGAAATGAAAATAAACAAGCTATATTATTGTTTGTTAGCTAATGTATTAGGCTTTAATAAACAGAAATCAAAATTCAAAACTAACGATTTTTCTTCAAACTACAGCCAAATTTATAAAAAATGGGGTGAATTTCATAAAAAGTTCTTTTTTTCTGCAACCCTTGGGCAAAACCGGACAAAATTGTAGTATGTTGTAGTTGACTACCTGTTATGTCACACCCTTTACGTTGGACCACTATTTACGCCACACCCTGTATAACCACGGCCTCATTCCGTTATTATATTATGTTAACGCCATCCACTATAATACGAAGCTTTAATTTTAGACCCCATTCGGGTTCGATCGGTATAATTCATGCGCAACGAATAGAATCCGGAACGTTGTCAAAGAAAATCGATAATGACAGATTTTCGAAGCTTTTTGCTAACGCTATTCTTAAAATCTGTCATTTCCATTTTCTTTTCCGGATTCTATTCGTTGCGCACGGATAATACTGACACAACTGGCATCACTTTATGAAATGAAAATCAATTTTAAAAAATAAATGACGTCAATATTCGAGAGTGAAAATGGGAAAATGGGACATTTACTTTTATTTATTAGTAGGTAAAATGAAATAATTTAACTAAAAAAGTGACTTTATGTTTAAGAGTGGTAGTGGCTTGCGCTAACATAACATAGGGAAATGGAGAAAAATGTTTTATTTAATGATAAAAACCAGACAACTAAACTAAAACAGATCAATTGATATTATTATTTTATGATATAACAAAAATATAAAAATAAATTAGTGACAGGGAACTGCGACAATGTCAAAGGTTAAAAAAAATGTTAATTACAAAAAAACTATAATTATTCCTCATTTAAAATTCAATGATATCTAATATAAGTAATGAGTTTTTAAAAACATCATGAAAATATTTACAGTGATTTTACAAAAATCATGTCTGAATCTAATGCGTCCCCAACTTTGTGATAATAAGTCTTACAGGGAGACTCTGCGGTGGTGCCAATGCCTCAGGCTCTTGGGGCAAGTCTCCATCGTTCTGCGTAATTATAATAAAATAAACTATAAATATATTATAATAAACCAAAAACAACGACACTCCAGGAGTGTTGACTGAAATGAAAAGCTTCGCCGAATTGTTTTTGTAGAAATGTGTTTCGGAGAAGTGTTTATGAGAACACGTTTCACACAGGAACTGATTGTACGGATTATAGCAGATAAAGAGTTTTTATCTGTTCAAAAAGATAGTTTATAAAAATCTGTTTTTGATTTATATGCTTATCCGGTTTGTAAGTTTAAGTACATAGGTATATCATGCAGAGATTTTAAGAGCAGTAGATTTATATCAATCGATTTCGACGTTTAAGATTTTGAGGCATACATACACAGACGACGTTAATGTTTAGTAGGTTTTGATTATAAAATTTACGTAGTATTTTTTGGCCTATTTCCGTTTCAAAAAAATATTTTCTTCAGAATTTTGGGCAACAATGTATGGGACCAACTCCGTAAATTCATTTTGAGTAAAGTAATGTCGTCATTTATCGTAGCAAAATGATACTACTTCGTTATTCGCATTGTTATATATTTTTCGTTATTTCGAGATATCGCAATATTCAATACGCATGATTTTAAAATAATTTATTGCCCAATCTAAGATTGCGATAAGAAGTTGCTCCTGAAAGATTAAGCCACTATTTTAAAAATACAAAATTCATAAGTACAATTTTAAATGGCGAAATTCTTATTGTGTAATGGAAGACCATTTTTATACAAAATTGTAGTTTTCATCGGTACCCTATAGTTCTGAAAGCTTAGTGGTGAGAGTGTTGGCCTTGTTAGACAAAGACCACAAGTTCAAAACCTGTCTAAACAAAATTGTATATTTTCATTATAAATCAAAACTTATACGAAAATTTTCAAATTAATTGCTTTAAAAAATTATTCGTAGTTAAATTTGCCCCAATATCCTTTCAAATAATTATTAATGTAGCTGTCAGACGTATAAATAAACCGTTGGTATTGAATGTAACGAACGCAAAGACCGGAACGTTGCCAAATTATGTTTATTGGCACTCGGAATATTTAATTTATTTACACTGGTGAAATGTGGGTAGGTATATACTTTTATTTATACATGAAATATATATAAATAAACAAACAGTAGCAGGAGTATACATCTTATTGTTACAACTAAAAAATATTTCTGTAAATTTTCCGGGAGCGTGGGATGGCGGATGCAGCATTTTTGTTTTTTTTTTAAACCATCTGAGTCACTAAGAACTCTAAGAAGGGTTTTTTAAAACAGAAAAATATAATATGTTAGTTAATGGTATAGCTAGTCAAATTCGCATTCAGTTACAATACAAAATCTATTAACTACACTCGATAGAAAATCATCCTAATGAAAACTCGCGTGTATAAAACTCACCACACAAATCATTCAACAACTACACCTATAGTTGTTGAATGATTTGTAATTACCTACTGGATGTTTAAGAGTCGTCGGAGTTTTATTGCCAGGTTCTTTTTTCTCCAGTTCTGCCTATTCCATTGCGAATCTGGCAGCTGGCAGTACTTAAATGTAAAAGCAATCATTTTGACGTTCATAAGAGTTACATTGTGACCTATAAAGATTTTTCTTTTTTTCATCCTTATGTTACTTTTTATTAAGGATTTTTCTCAGTGATATAGGTATGTACTATAACCAAACCTATACATATAAGTACTATGACAAAACTAATCTATTTTTTTTGTACTCAACTAAAGCTATTAAGTATACGTAGACAAATTCGTAACCCGAAAATTTCAAAAGTGCCAACTTCGTCAATTCTGTGTTCAATATACTATGCCTTATGGGGTTCTAACCAGATCCTCCGAACCCAATTCAGCCTCAACCGCAAATGGTGTTAGTACCTGCTGATGCTGAATAACATTCTACAAAATACATTTCGTGCACGAAATAAATATGTGTGACACCACGGAAGAAATAAATTTTCTTTTCTGTGGATAATATATTACGCAAGTTGACGGAAGCTGAAATTGTAATCTAATATTAACGTAATGTCATTGATTCTAAAGAAAAGACAATTATTATCGCCATCTGTCGAATCACACATAATTAAACTTTTATTTACTTGTAACTGTGTCTAATACTTTTGCTCTCAAGGAGCTTTTAGTAACCAATAAAACTTCCGCGATTTGAAATTGACGTTTTCATTATTTTTCTTAATTTTCCGTGTGGGCGATACTCAATTTTCTACCTATTACCTATGAAAATAGATTACGAAATTGATTGGCAAGGCATTTTGACGTTAACAGTTAAGGTCGAACTGTGAGCGTACTTGGCTTTTGGCCAAAAGCCTCGCTTAGAACAACATGTGCTACGAAAATTCATAGCAGACTAATTTTTCAACGGATCGAGGTCAATACGTCCAACGCAGTAAGAATACTAAGGAGTTGTATTGTAGGTAGGTATGGGCATTGGCATATTACACATACGACTCCTGCTGTGCTGCCCCTGCTGGAGACCAAATTTTTTTCCTCTTTAATTCGTAATTGAGTTGGCATAATAAATACTAATGGCTTTTAAAAAATGTATCTAGTAATTTTTAAAACAAGGCATAGAAATAAAATACCGTGGCTTTTTCTATCAAGTTGTTGCTTTCTTCTGGGCCAAGAGCCCATTACAAAGTCGCTCTGCTGCAGCAATAGCAAAACAGCATTTCGGGTATACGGGAGCATATTTATTTTTGAAAGAATTTTGGCAAGTTAGCGTATCCTGGCTAAATAGTGTGAGAATTCTTTCACTAATTTGGCCAGTACGCGGGCTACGTTAGCTTTTCTCCACCCTGTTACCTAAGTAAAGTCCAGTTACCAAATGCATTCAAAAAGCTACATTATCACTGTTCAACAAAGGGTATATATTATACCCGTATTCCCACGGGAATGAGAATTGCGTGGCCGGAAAACGCGTGACTTCCGCTAGTCGTAAGTATATAAATATCAACAAATAGAAGAGATTCCAAACACCTTTTAATTTTTACATTCTCTATAACCCTATGATAGGTCATCGAACCCACATCAAGAAGCACATTTTTAGAACACTTGAACGCTCACTTTTCTATTCATCTAGCCTCAATAAGCGATATTAAATGACGATTGAAGCGTTATTATTCGAGCTACGA